>CM074435.1:23756836-25061836 GCA_037101425.1 Elopichthys bambusa
ACTAACTATTTATCTATCTATCTATCCAACCAATCAACCAACCAACCGACTATCAATCTATCTATCTATCTATCTATCTATCTATCTATCTATCTAACTGACTATCTATCTATCTAACTATCTAACCAACCAACTAACTGACTATCTTTCTAACTAACTGACTATCTATCTAAGTAACTAACTAACTAACTAACTAACTAACTATTTATCTATCTATCTATCCAACCAATCAACCAACCAACCGACTATCAATCTATCTATCTATCTATCTATCTATCTATCTATCTATCTAACTGACTATCTATCTATCTAACTATCTAACCAACCAACTAACTGACTATCTTTCTAACTAACTGACTATCTATCTAACTAACTAACTAACTAACTGTCTATCTATCTATCTATCTATCTAACTAACTGACTATCTAACTATCTATCTATCTAACCAACTAACTGACTATCTATTTATCTAACTAACTAACTATCTAACTATCTATCTATCTATCTATCTATCTATCTATCTATCTATCTATCTGTCTACACACTCACATACTCACACACTCACATACACACAAAACTTAAACTATTTCAAACTGAAAATCTTCAAACTTTAAGCTTTTAAAACTACTCCAAACTTCTGGCTAGGTTTTTCAAACCAACTTTTATCTAGTTTTAAATTGTGATAAGATATAAGATGTGATATTACTCTTTTAATGTATTTTTCATCAAATACTTGCAGCCTTGGTGGGCATTAGAGACTTCTTTCAAAAACATTAAAAAAAAAAAAGAAACTTTTGAACATTAGTGTAGATAAAATTTTACAAAGCTCCTCTTTTTGTTTCTTGCAGAACTTGAATGTTGAATATCACTCCGGGTCCGGGTCCGATCCTTATCTTCTGTGTATGCTGGGGGACCCCTTCAAACGAAATCAGAGAGTAAGTCCTCATTGGCATCAGTGACTTGACATGAATAGGTTTAAAGTGTTAACCTGGGATTTACAAGCAGACATACTGCAGCAACCTTAATAGATGGGTATCAGATGAGACTTTAGGATTATTTATTCGATACAAGATATAATAACAGCGTTGTAGTGAAAAGCATTTCTAGGAGCAGATGTAATAAATGTAAAAAAAAAAAAAAAAAATGTCCTTATTTTCTTGCGGGCACTTCTGTCTTTCACAGGTGGAGATTGAGATCACCTTTGAAACGGGAGGAATCACAATAGACATGCAGGAGATTCAGACTGAACTGCAGCTCTCAACGTATGAGAAATCGACATGATTTTCTTTAAATTCTCAAATAAGCTTACATTTGTGGAGAGATGTTCTACAGGAAATGAGCTCGCAAAAAATCAGTATCTCTACTAAAGACACACAGTCCTGAAGAGAAACCGTTGAGCTCATACATACTCTGTGCAGAATCTCTTAAGATGTTTAGCTTTTTTTTTTAAATAAGTGAGATAAAATTTACAATTTATAATTATAAAATTTACTTGCAAATTATGTTGTTCAAATGTTTACATATCCTTTTTATTTAATATTGTTTGTTGCATTGTGTAATGGCTTTTATTTGTATAGGTTTGTGTAATTTCCGTCATTATATCACATCAAATAGCTTCAAGGTAGTGCTAAATGAAAAAACAATTGTATGATCTCTCTGTAAGAAGTTATGTAAAGTTAGGCAGAATTCTATGTAGAAAGAATATCATTAACATCCCAACCCACCCACAGGAAGGTGGATAAACGGGGCCAAATACATACAAGTCAAGTCAAGTCACCATTATTTATATAGCGCTTTTTACAATGTAGATTGTGTCAAAGCAGCTTTACAGTGATAACTGGTACATTATTTTGGCTGCACAGCAGCTCGTAAGGAATAGTGTCAATGCAGGCAGATCAAAGCACTGTTGAATATCAAATGTCAATTGTCAAGTGTCCCCAACTAAGCAAGCCAAAGGCGACAGCGGCAAGGAACCCAAACTCCAACAGGTGACATCAGGTGGCAAACAGGTGTTAAAATGGAGAAAAAACCTTGGGAGAAACCAGGCTTAGTCGGGGGGCCAGTTCTCCTCTGGCGAACAGTGCTTTGTTACGACTCAGGTTGCTATCATAAGTCAGATATGATCGCAACATTCAATGTGTTTAATTCAGTTCCATCCATTTGAGGATCGTATTCATCACACCGGTATGGACGGTTGTTGAGGAGATGCGCCACTGGTTGTCATGTTGATGAGGCCTTCACAGTGGATGATCTAGTTGACTCAATCTCTGCTGATACTTCAGGGCTGTGTTGTGGTTGTGTCATGGCGCAGGTCCTCGATCTCACCCGGATACGGCCCGGATCCGGCTGACTACAGTAAACCTCGGGATAAACAGAAAGACTAATATTAGCGTAGATGCCATTCTTCTTCTGATGTAACGAGTACATCTGGTGTTATTGGAAGTGTTCCCGGTTCCGGCTGACCTAATTTATGCAGCCTAATAATCCTTTAACGGATTTGAAAAAATAAATTGATAATGTGTTATGTGTATGCCAGGTTAAAGAGATGTGTTTTTAGTTTAGATTTAAACTGACAGAGTGTGTCTGCTTCCCGAACAATGCTAGGAAGATTGTTCCAGAGTTTAGGTGCCAAATAGGAGAAGGATCTACCACCTGCAGTTGATTTTGATATTCTAGGTATTATTAGCTGGCCTGAATTCTGAGATCGTAATAGACGCGAAGGACTATAATGCATTAAGAGCTCGCTCAGGTACTGGGGAGCTAAACCATTTAGTGCTTTGTAGGTAATTAGCAAGATTTTAAAATCTATACGATGTTTAACAGGAAGCCAATGCAGTGTTGACAGAACCGGGCTGATATGGTCATATTTCCTAGTTCTAGTAAGAACTCTAGCTGCTGCATTTTGTACGAGCTGTAGTTTATTTATCAGGCGAGCAGAACAACCACCTAGTAGAGCG
Source organism: Elopichthys bambusa (assembly GCA_037101425.1). NCBI lineage: Eukaryota > Metazoa > Chordata > Actinopteri > Cypriniformes > Xenocyprididae > Elopichthys > Elopichthys bambusa. The sequence continues at coordinate 23,759,794 of CM074435.1, forward strand.
TTACAGTAATCTAGCCTTGAGGTCATGAACGCATGAACTAACTGTTCTGCATTTGTCATCGAGAGCATATGTCGTAATTTAGATATATTTTTAAGATGGAAGAATGCGGTTTTACAGATGCTAGAAACATGGCCTTCAAATGAAAGATTGGTATCAAAGAGCACACCCAGGTTCCTAACTGACGACGAAGACTTAACAGAGCAGCCATCAAGTGTTAGACAGTATTCTAGGTTATTACGTGAGGAAGTTTTTGGTCCAAAAATTAGAATATCTGTTTTTTCTGAATTTAGTAGTAGGAAATTACTGGTCATCCAATTTTTTATATCAGCTATGCATTCCGTTAATTTTGTGAATTGGTAAGTTTCGTCAGGGCGCGAAGAAATATAGAGCTGAGTATCATCAGCGTAACAGTGAAAACTAACACCATGCTTCCTGATGATATCTCCTAAGGGTAGCATGTACAGAATGAAAAGCAATGGTCCTAGTACCGAGCCTTGCGGTACTCCATATTCAACTTGTGATCGATATGACCTCTCTTCATTTACTTCTACAAACTGATAACGGTCAGATAAGTATGATTTGAACCATGACAATGCAATTCCACTAATGCCAACATAATACACTGATTCACTGCTCAGTTCTCCAGCTTTAACCACTAACATATGGCTTGTATGCATATGAAAGAACAATTGTCTGTGAAAGAGGTTTGTTCAAAGGGTATGATTCAGGTTTGGACACTAGCTGATGATTTCATCTACACTTCTCAGGTGGAGCGAGCAGAATGATCTACAACCCCTGTCGAGAGTACTAATGGTGGAGTACATCCTACAGCCCATCTTTAATATGTGAGTTATGCACCATTTCTATCCTTAGAGCATTTCACTGGATCTTTACTTCTGCCTTACTGCATTTCAAAGTGATGTCAGAATGACTCATGTTGCACTTCAGCATTGCATACAAGCATTTCTTACTTTTTTGCCTGAGATCCAACTTTAGCAAGAGCTATATAAAAATCAAATGAGTATGCAACAATATTAATCTGAAAAATGTCTATTTTTCTTTTAGTCCTGTTCCTAAATGTAGCACAGAATTCAGTGGCAGTGTAATAGGAGAATCAGCCATGAAAAGTACCAGTGATATTGGAAGCCCAGTGGAATTCAACATCATAGTAAGATGCTTTTTACAGTCTAACTAGGCATGATGTGGCAAGTTTCCAGCGTTGGATAATTTGTCTGTCCATACTGTAAGGAAAAAATACTGTAACATACAGCTTTTGGACAAATGAGATTTCACTCTAGGCAGTGCTATCTAGTACAACAGAAATAGAAACCAAATAATTAACAAAATGTCTTGTTGCTTGCTGCAAACGTGCCTAATTAGGACATAAGCTCAGATTTAGTACATTCACGTACTTCTTCACATTATCTGTGGAAACGTTTCACAACCCTAAAGTGATGATAGTGCTAAATTATTTTACAGCAAATCATCATATTAGAATGATTTCTAAAGCATCGTGTGACACTGAAGACTAAAGTAATAGAGTAATGATGCTGAAAATTCAGCTTTGACATCACAGGAATGAATTACATTTTAAAATATATTAAATTAGAAAACAGTTCTTTTCAATTGTAATATTATTTCACAATATTGCTGTTTTACATACAATATATTTTACATTATAAAACGGTTAGTTCCTGTCCTTGATTCTGATTGGTCAATAGCTGTATTTTATTCACGATAAAACTATGACCGCTTCACCCAGCGGTTCTGTGTATCACTACACAACACCCTTAGCAACCACTCTTAGCAACGTAAACTGTTTGTTCTAGCGAGTTTATTAGCTGCATTCAGATTTAGCATTTTCCTTCAGGTCAGTCCTATGTTCATAATAAAATCTGTTTAAATGTATTATCTTGTCCTTTTAATGGGTAAGGGGTTTTCCCGTGACTGACAGCGCAAGTCAAAGCATTTGTCAGTGGCGTCTTGTTCCGTGTTCACAACAATTCAGTATTTCAATGTAAAAGTCTTCGCTACTGACTGACACACTCATAAAGACAGTCTTTGCTGCCATCTAATGGCATAATAATGTAACTTCTGTTGCTGTTCACGGTCAGGGACTATTTTTTTCCAGCGGAAGGAAGGCTTTAGTGAAAGTTTACTTCATGAAAGTTGCATTGATACATATTTTTGGCTTTAATATTTGTATTAAACACCCTTCAGCTGTGACTTATTCACGATACAGCATAGTACCTTGTACCTTATTGCTTACGTATTATGGTTTTACTGTATTTTTGATCAAATAAATGCAGTCTTGGTGAGCACAAGAGACTTATTTCAAAGCACTTAATTATTAAAACTGAATTATTCCAAACTTTTAAACAAGTTGTTTACTAGACAGTGTACAACTACTATAATTGGTTACTTGTGTTTATTCCTTTGTCTGCAGGTGGATCTTTCTGGAAAACCTCTGGGAAATCTGGGGTTTCTGGAAGTGGTCTTTCAGTGGCCTTATGCCGTGGCTAATAAGAAATGGCTGCTTTACCTGTCAGAGATTCAGATGACAGGAACGTCCGAGCCCTTCTGTGTCCCTAAAAATAACATCGTAAACCCCCTTAGTCTCACAGTAAGTGATTAGATGTATGTGTGTCTCCGTCACTGTTTTTTCTGCAATACGCCGCTGATAACAGAGCAGTTTAGCAGAATCCAGCCAGTTGAATCCCTCAGAGAAGCAGCAGAAGAAATCATGCTGGGACTGGGACCTCCTTTCCCAGAACTATATTACTCACAGTTCGCACTGCAATCTCGCTCAATGTACAAAGCCGCGTGGGATTTATTTGAAAAAAGTCCATCTCCTAATATTAAACAGAGGTTGGTTCATGGACTATCTATCTCTCTGTGCCTATAAATCAGTGTGATTCTATTAACATGAAATAGAATTACGTAATGTGTTGAGATGTAATCCAATAGAGCATTGCAGTTATGTATTTTTGTAGGCCAACCCAGAAATTAGCATCACCCTGGTTCCCTATGACAAAAAAAAAAAAAAAAAAAAAAAAAAAATATATATATATATATATATATATATATATATATATAGGATTTTTCCATTGGCTTTTGGATTCTAGTCGTTTATAGCCTAGCCGATAATTGAACAACACCACGGTCACATGACATCAATATTACAACCATTAAGCTTCCAACTCTTTCAACCTTTCTTAAAAATACTTTATCCCAGACATTTTGAGTTACAATAGTTTGCATGAGTGTGATTATAAACAAAATGAGGTTATGAAAGCGGACTAGTAGGAGTTTTCCTGTTTGGCATGATGACGTTTAATGTCCCTGACAACATCTGTGGTCCCAATTAGCCACTTGCTAGCAACCGGAGGTGCTATAATGCTAACTTGTTTCCGGGTTTGGGCCTACAAAAATACATTATTCCTCCAGCACTCTGTTCTCATGCACTTAATATAATGTGCATGTTAATGTGATGGACGTGTTACCTCCTGTGGATTAGGTGTCAGAGCGCAAGTCTCGGAGGAGGAAAAGAGATGAGGACTCCTTGGAGCCTGAACAGACTGAACTGCAGGCTTCCCAGAACACGCAGGCCGTCCACAACAAAGAACTTCAAAACCTGGTGAGTATATCCGTCTCCCTCAACCATTGTTTTGTTGCTAAGCAACTGGATGATTCTAGCATGTCATGTCTCCTCTGATACTTTGCATGATGTAGTATGCAACAGAGACCAGACAAAGACAAAATTAAGAGTGTTTTGGCTGTCACTGCTCATTCTCTCTCAATGTCAGAACTGTTCCAAGGGTTCTGCCCTCTGTCAGACTTTCACCTGCCCGTTGCTTGGCATGAACACCTCGGCCAATCTCACTGTCAGAGCGCGCGTATGGAACAGCACGATGCTTGAGGTCAGAGCTCCATTTTCATTTCAAACTTCACCTCCTCATCTCATTACTGCAGGCTTGTCGCATACCAGACTCTCAAGGATAAATCCCACACTTGCTTTGTGACATTGTTTATGAAGTGGTATAAGTTAATTCATTTGTTACACCAGGTCCGGTCCTTCAGAATACACCATATACTTTGATTTGAAGTTGACACAGTGGCCACACATGCCCAAAACCCACAGAATATCAAACTAAGAAACATAATCACAAATATCAATAGAAACATATTATCAAACTAAGGGGCATGTGCAAACAAATTATGCTAGACTTACAGTAACTTACAGAACTACAGTAACTTTTCTAAGCCATTACTTCTAACTGGTCCCAATGCGATTTTTAGTGGATTTGTGAAATCAAGTACTTGTTCACATTAACTTTGGAAATGTTCCACTTACATTTCACAACCATGAAGTGGGCAGATACTTTTTGCCTTCATTTTGAACACAGTATCTATTGTTTTATCATCTAAAATTCTTTTGTGAATTATTTATGTTTATATATGTATATATACACTACCAATCAAAAGTTTGGGGTCGGTAAGATTTAAAAAAAAAAAAAAAAAAAAAAAAAAAAAAAAAAAGCCTCTTATGCTCAACAAGGATGCATTTTCTTTCATGAAAAATGCAGTAGAAACTGTAATATTGTGAAATATTATTACACAGGGTTTCTGTGGGTCTTAAAAATTCTTACTTTGCCTTTATGCAAATTAAAGCCTTAAAAGGGTCTTAAATCAGAGATGAAAGTTATAAATCCATAAAGTCATGACATTAAATGTTGCATGCATTGCAAATATTGAATATCTTGCCCAGTATTTTTGTCCTGTTTTTCAATACAAATATCTAAATATCTTTAAAGGGTTAGTTAACCTAAAAATGAAAATTCTGACATTAAAATTTAGAACATTCAAGAACATGATGAAAAGATGAAAGATGAACATAATTTTTTGCATTGTGATCAGTAAAATAAATTTCCATATTCTAGTGATTCTAGAGCAATTCAAGCTACTTTTTTGGTAAAATTAATTAAAAAGCAATGGATATCTGTTGCATGTTGTTTTTTCAAACTCTAAAGGGTTCCTAATACAGTATGTCAGAACATATTGACATTGTTTTCCCATTATACTACAGGACTGTTGAAAGCTTGAATGTGATTGGTTGACCAACGTTCTAAGGTGTGCAGTTATTTTCAGGGAAACGCACGGCTAAAGTAGTTCTAGCAGATCTTGACCGCATTGCAGTTCCATATCACTTTGCCAAATGATTTCAATTATTTATTATTAAAGGTCCTTACAGCCTACAACCGCAAAAGAACCAAAACCCGCAACGACACTGACCAATCAAATAAATATAGTAAACAATAGGATGAAAACGACAAATTATTGTCATGATTTTTGCCACAAAATAGGTTTTATTGTGTCCTGAAAGCACATACTCTCTCTCTCTCTCTCTCTCTCTCTTTCAAACGTACACACGTACTGTATTGTACGGACACACACTTGCACAGAAACATTTGGTCAGCGCTGCTCTGACAAATTAATCAGTAAAATAGTTTAGCACCTTAAGGTACATGACTCACTCAACTGTGCGGTTCTTGAGATAAAATTATAGTTTCGCTATTAGTAGAGACACTGCTGCTGTTAGAGACGCACAGATCAGGTAGGCTAATTCACATATGCTGCTTATTCTCTGGGTCTCTCTCTCAAACTGTGTTAATAACTGTGTCAACGGTATTATTCTGCTATCAAGGCTCAAGTCTCTGTTACTAGTTCTGAAATGGAATTATAAACGGAGGCTTGGGATGAGATGCGTAAGAAATTAGTCCCACACACAGAGTGTTTTAAGGACAAGAAGCTGACAAATGTCTTGAAATACAATATCAGAACAGTGTCTTGAGGTGTGGTAACTGTAGTATAATTCAATGGCCCATTGTCAATTATTCCTTACTTAAATTATTTCCAACATTTTTGGAATCTGCAGAAACCCTGTTACAATTTAAAATAACTGTTTTCTGTTTGCATATATTTTAAACTGTAATTTATTCCAGTGATGTCAAAGCTGAATTTTCAGCATCATTACTCCAGTCTTAAGTGTTTTGAGATTTTGCTTTCAATTTGACTCTGTAGACAGAACATTTTTTGTTTTCTAAATAATAAAAAGACCCAAAATGTACACACCTTAAAGAAACATCACATAATGTAAATAAGTTGTCACAGAATAAGAATATGTGAATACCTCAATTTTGACAAAAATGTCAGATAGAACCTTATAATTCCAAGGGGACGAAATATACAGTATATTCTGCATTCTGCTTTCAAATGCATTTTGGAGCCAGTGTATGTGCAAATGTAAAATGTAATTATGATCGACAGTGTGAAATACATTGAAGAATGTTAAAATGACTTTAATATTTGTCAGCATTTACTGTACCATAGGCCTGTATAGAAACTACTTTTGGGAAACGCAGCCCTATAAGGATTTTGAAACTGTTCCTGGATCCTCACCAGCACTGCATATTTTGGATGTCTCCTGTGTTTAACCCAGCTGAATTAACTCATCAGTTGATTAGGAGACTACTCCATGGCCTGAGCTGAGTGTGTCCATTATGTGTGATGGGGAAAATTGGATAATTTTACTGAGTCTCTCATTCAGCAAAATTAACTAATCTTTATTCAAGTCACTTTGTTCTTTTGAACAGAGTAAAAATGTTCTATTTTGAATAGCCAAGTTCCCCGTACATGTTCACATCCACAATCTTTGATCATATGGAATCATTATGGAAATCGTTCCCCGTGCTGGGGAAGCTCCAGGAAGGGTTCGAAAACCCCTACTGTACATGATACTCATTGCAAAGTCCTGAAAATAACATTTGTGCTGCTCTGTTTACAGGACTACAGTGCTCTACGTGTAGCTGTGTTGGGTAGTGCCACATTGATTCTAAAAACAGACAAACCAACCATCAAGATGAACAATTTTACCCGTCAGGTACAAACTCAAGTTTCCTCTTCTATCTGGAACTCTCTCTTGCATACATTTAGCATAAGTGAGAGAAAATCAAATAATTATTCAAATGAGGCAATTTTCCTGTATATGTTTTCTGGTGCATTGGAAATTAATGACAGTAAACATCTTTTCTCTGTTTAGTTTACAGTATATATAGACCCTGCGATTTCAGAAGAGCGTCTGTATGAAGCGCCTCCATGGATAATCATTGTGTCTGTGCTGGCCGGAGTGATTCTGCTGGGTCTGATTGTCATTTTACTGTGGAAAGTAAGGAACTTTTTGTGCTTCAATACTTCACATGTTCCTTTTGTTCTCACATCTGCAAGTTATTCTGGATGATAAACAACAACTTAATTCTATCACATCATGTTTCAACACCATAAACAAAGTGTTTTTTAACTCCACCTTGAGAGGAGCGGTAACACATATTTCTACACATTTTCATCATCCTTTTATGTGTGCCAACATTTCAGGCATTCAGGATGGCACTTTGCTGCCTATAAATGTACTAATCATAACCATATATTTGTTAACTAATATGTGACCCTGGACCACAAAACCAGTCATAAATCGCACAGGTATATTTGTAGCAATAGCCAAAAATACATTGTTTGGGTCAAAATTTCCTACCGTAAATATATCAAAAATGTATTTTTGTGAGTGGATATGCATTGCTAAAGACTGGACAACTTTCAAGGCGATTTTCTCAATATTTTAGATTTTTTTTGCACTCTCAGATTTCAGATTTTTAGTAGTAATAGTTGTATCTCTGCCAAATATTGTCCTATCATAACAATTTATTCAGCTTTCAGGTGATGTATAAATACCATTTTAAAAAAACTGACCCTTATGACTAGTTTTGTGGTCCAGGGTCACATATAATGTTAATATACCAACCTACGCTATTAAAATAGTTGGCCACATGATCAATAGTGAACTTTCACACACAAACTAAATAATAGAAACAAATATTTTTTGCACTAAAAATAAAAAATTATATTTTAACCACATGTTAAACAGAATATCAATTTTCAGCATAAATTATATTGTAATTCCTGCTTTTTATTTCCCCAAACACATTTTTACAGTATTTTGCAGTCAAATGACATGTATTCAATTTTTTACTTTGAATATTTTTACGGTGTAGTACATACAAGCAGATGCTGCACATAGGGTATGGATATATTTTAAATTATGATTTTAAATATATCACACACATATATATAAAAAAACATGTGTACCAGAAGAGCAGTCAATTCACGCCTAGATCACTTTCTCTCTCCATGTCTTGTGTTTTGTTTGATTGCTCATATCTGAATCCTGTTCCCCAGTGTGGTTTCTTCAAGAGAGCCAACACCAGAGAGCTTTATGAGGCCAAGGCCCAGAAAGCAGAAATAAAAACACAGCCATCAGAAAATGACCGGCTTACAGAGGAGGACTGAGATTCCCTGGCCTTTGTGGGCCTGTGACACAAATAGCAAGTTCGTAGGTGCCACAGCCAACAGCTCTCTTGCTAAAACGCTTGGCTTGATTAACAATAATATATTCCATGCAAGCTCCGCTAATAATATCTTTCTTCTTCCCTTTTGAGACACAACACTTGCCTCGTCTGTTTTCGACTCTCATCATTGCTCTCAAAAACACTAGAGGTTGTTTTTTTCCTGAAACAAATTGATACGTGAGGCTCTTTGTTATGTCCTCAGGCTTGGGATGCTGTTATCTTTTGAGATAGAATGATGTCTTATAACATGAACTGTATATTGCTTTAATCCAACTTCTGAATGCTTTTTCTTGCTTTGACAAGACTAATAACTTCCTTCTGCGTTACCATGTTCTTTTCTTTTTTGCCGTTTGAGGGCTTGCTTTCAACTGAGGCAACAAACTCCTTCTGATCACATCTTCTCTTACAGAGATAACAGGCTTTCCTTTCCCCTTCACAATCTGCTGCTGAATTTATCACACATTTATACTCATAACAATTTGCTCTTTTCATAATTTTACTTGAGTTAAAGAATGCTTTCTCTCAGTTGCTGTGTAATGTTAATCTTGTAATCTCATAAAATACTATAGTCAAGATTTCTCGAAGCTTCTCTGAATATATACATCCTGTGGTAAGATGCTCACCTCGCTCACAATGCTCTTTCTTATGCTTTCTTGCAGAGTGGGTTTTTTAAGCGGGCTGCCTACTTCCGAACTATGCCAAAATACCAAGGTGTGAAGATTTGTAAGAAGGAACAGTACCAGGTAAACCAGGGCTTTTTGATTGTGGACTCAACGAACAACAAAAAACACTGGATCACAAACTGGACTGAGAAGAAACAGTACTGCTGATGAATGCACTGTCAAACTGTCTCTCTTAGACAGTGGAATAGACGTTTACAGATGTTTATTATCTGAATCAATGCAACTGACTACCTGATTGGATTGGAACTTTATATGGATATTAAATACAATTGAACATGTTCATTCAAAACTGCCTGATATGAATTGATTATCTGTGTGAGATTTCTGTTTTGATGTTTATTTTGTTATTGTTTTTCAACTGAATACATGTACTATGTATGCTGGAGAGCTCAACAATGAGGATTTTTACTGGCTCAGCAGTTAAGATTAGTCCCCACCACAAAGGAATGATCAATTTTGACAAAAAGATAATATTGTTGTTCCAAATTATGTCTAATTGTCACACATAGTTCACCCAAAAATGAAAATTCTGTAATTAATTACTCACACTCATGTCGTTCCACACCCGTAAGACCTTCATTCATCTTCAGAACACAAATTAAGATATTTTTGATGAAATCCGATGTCTCAGTGAGTCCTCTATTAAGAACAATGCCACCGAACCTCTTGATCCATAAAGGTACTAAAAACATATTTAAAACAGTTCAAGTGAGTACAGTGGTTCTATCTTAATATAATAAAGCAACGAGAATACTTTTTGTGTGCCAAAAAAATAAAATAACAAATTTTCAACAATAGAGGGTATGCATCAACGTCATTTTCCCGCCGGAACGCGCTCCCTCAGCTGGACTGAGTGGCAAAAGAACCTGCTGCATGACTGGATTTAATAGGGGAAACAAACAATTACACTAAAGGTTGGGCTCGAAAGTGTTCCTTATGACATGTCAAAGAAACCTAATCCATGGATATTGACATGCAGCCAGGAATCGTGTTTCCTGACATTTATGTGCCTGATTTTCGACGCCGAGGAAATACATAAAGCAAATCAGCCTGTGAACGCTTTATATAAATACAATATAGGAGGTCTAAATCGGAGTGGTCACTTATATCAATGTTATATATTTCGTCATATCGTCCAGCCCTAAAACTTGTGTAGTTTTTGTCAGTGTTTATTTAAAAACACCTAATTATGCAGAATATAAGATGGTAAATATTTAATTGATGAGTTGTCAACACAATATATAACAATACAATATATAGGGTATAATTTTACGGCAAAACCCAACGTTTTGACACAAAATGATAACTGCAAATCCATGTTTCTCTGCCTGAAATAGTTATATCTGTGAATTTCAGCAATCCATTTGCTTCTTTTTTCTGTAGCTTTCGGCAGTCTGTAACAATATACCTCAGATTTTGTGTCAAAACTATTTGTAGTCAATCGCAAAGCTCTTTCCCATTTTGGATGTGTTTTGTGTGTTTTTCACGGTATTCACACTGAAAACTAATGCTGCCACTCAGTCTTTTTGCCACTCAGTGGGCGTAACCACAGTCGTAACGGCCAACGGTGACGTCACGTACATACCCTCTATATATAGTGATGGCCGATTTCAGAACACTGCTTCGGAGCTTTACGAATTGAATCAGTGGTTCGGAGCGCCTAAGTCACGTGATTTCAGCAGTTTAGCCATTTGATAGGAGATCTGAATCACTAATTCGAAACAAAAGATTCAAAAAGCTCAGAAGCTTCATGAAGCAGTGTTTTGAAATCGGCCATCACAAGATATTGTTAAAAAAAATCATTAATTTGTTTTTTTGGCGCACAAAAAGTATGCTCGTTGCTATTAAGATAGAGCCACTGTACTCACATGAACTGTTTTAAATATGTTTTTAGTACCTTTATGGATCTTGAGAGGTTCAGTGGTTTTGCTCTCAATGCAGGCCTCACTGAGCCATCAGATTTCATCAAAAATATCTTAATATGTGTTCAGAAGATGAATGAAGGTCTTACAGGTGTAGAACCACATGAGGGTGAGTAATAAAGGACTGAATTTTCATTTTTGGGTGAACTAACCCTTTAAACATCAATTAATGTTAATGTTAAATCAGTGTTAATCTAAACTTATTGTTGAGCTCTGTGTTGTATTTTTATTTTTGTTCTTACACATTTATCTGTGTGAGGATTTTTGGATGTTATAATGTGCCCTAAATGAAAATTTTCTCTTCAGACTTTCCGATAGTGCTAAAATCTGTTGCCCAGACATGACTCACTATTTCATCCTTCTCATTCGGTTCTTGCTTTATATATTTTTATCTTGCATCAGGTCACGTTTTTATGAAACAGTGATGGATTTAAAAAAAAAAAAAAGAAGAAAAAACCGGCTACTGAATGTGAATCGTTCAGCACGGAACAGTAAACAAACGGTATTCCTCGCTTATGCAATCGGGACAAGACCTAATCTCAAATTCCGCCTGTTTAGCTCCACTGTTGGGAGATGTGCACATGTAGGCCTATGTGTGTTCAATGGCCTGATTCTTGTTAGTGAATTTCATAGTCATATATTAGATATTGTGGGGATTTATGTATGATGTAAATGTGAGAATTACATTTGTCTAAAAGAGTCAAGAGTCTTGATTTTGTGGATGTTTTTACAGTATTTATATTTAAAATGTTTTAATAATTACGTGGATGTTGTTAAAGGTTAATTTGTTGAAAATAAGTCCTGTGTTCTCATGTGTCAACAGACCTGTAAATTTACGCAGATAATGTTTTTTAAAGCGTGTGTGTTAGTTAGCACTCAAATGTGCGTTAGTAAATAAATAGATTAATAAAAGACAATAATTGCATGTTTTTCCTTAATACGCGCTCATGTTACTAATTTTGTAAGTAATGAATAGGAATGTGATGATTTCTAATCCTGTTAAGCCTCACACCAGCAGGAAAGTAATTGCATTAGAGTTTGAATAGATGTCAAAACTAACCGCATTCTCAAGCGAGCGTCACGGGAGCGCGAGCCCCGCCTGCAGGGGGATTAGCACGCGCTAAACCTCAGATCCGCGCGCTCTGTCAGGTAACGCCGCAAACACCATCCACGATTAACCTAACAGCACAAACAAGGATGAATAAAGACATTGGTTTGGTCTAATTTGGTTTTCGCGATACCAGCCGGCGGGTCGTTGTCTGGACTTGCAAGTTTCCACGCTGTGAACTGTCAAGTGGTTTATCTTTTAGTACATTTCAGAGTAAATCTGCGCGGTGGGTCGCATCTTTTGGAGAGGATGATGTTCATCATATTTGAGAGTGACGGGAGCGCGCGAGTCAGCGTCGCTCGCGGCGAATGACGCTTCAGACTTTGACCAAGTGTTATCAAGTTAATTACCGGATGGACTAAATGAAGAATGCCGCACGTCTGGGAGTTCATTCTGATTCTCAACGTTAATGTCGTCTTTGTAGAAGGTACAGTAAACTGTGTTCACATATGAAAACTCACTCTCAGGATGCTTAACTGCTGGCAGCTCTGTTGTTAATAGCCTATAGCGGAATTTTCATTATGCTGGCAATGCATAAATAGGCTATCCAAAGCCACATTTTTCATTATTATTGTATTAATTATTACATTAAATGTGTCCTTTTTTTTCTTTTGCTCATAACAAAATACTGGATATTTACTGTCTGAAGCGATTGTTTAGCCTACTGACTGTCCTGCTGAAAAAAAAAAAAAAAAAAAAAAAAATTGAAGCCAGACTAAAGATGATTTGCTAGTTTTAGCTGGTTTAAGCAGGCTTTAGTTATTAAGATGGTCTTCCAGCCTGATGGTTTTATGTTGGTCTAACTAGTTTGACCAATCTGAAAAGTACCAAGAACCTTTCTAAAACCAATCTACAGAATAATTTGACCAGACTTAGAAGACCCGATAGGCTTTTTTCCACCAGCAAGGTGGACATCTCAAAAATGAAAAGATTTTAAATGGAACAGCAAGGATTTGGAGGGGGAAAATTGCTTCCCAAAAATTAAATTTTCTGCATAGCTGTTTTCTTGTAAGCTATTCTGGGCTAAAACATCATCATCAACAACAACAACAACAACACAGGTTTCGAGAAAAGAATGACCAGGGATTTGAAGAATATAGTCTTAAACGAGATTAAGATAGATTTCTGGTCTTTAATGTGGTTTAAGATGGCTTCCAAGCCTAACCAAGCTGGTATTCAGGTGGTCAGCCAGGCTAATCGGCTAAAAAAGTGCCAAAACCCTTTTAAAAACAGCCAACAGACGTGTTTGACCAGGCTGGGAGACTAGCAAACCATCTTAGACTGATTTCAACTGCTTCCTTTCAGCAGAGTTCTCAATCCTTTTTATCTTTAGGTCATACTCTTCAAACCTGAGAAGAGTATGACCAAATCAAATCTTTCTCTAATAAATACAAACATCTAATAGTAATATTAAATGCTTTTCACTGCTAAGAAATAAAAAAGGTATTAAAAAAGTATTAAATTCTTTTCTCTATGGGGTTATCCTGTTCTTCTGCACTATTGAAGTACCCAGTTTGTTTTGGCAATTCTGAGTTTGACGTCATCCTTCCTTCTGGGAACGGGAATCTATAAAATACAGACAGAAGCTAGATCTTCAAAGAGCGAGATATGTGCATGAAGGGTTTTTACAGAAAAGCCCTTAATATTTGTTTGAAAGTGTGATTCGAGGTCAGTCTAGTACAGAGGAGATTATGGCTATGAGTGTGAGAAAAATCAAAACCAAGCCATCTGGTTAAATGCATGAGGATTATTTTCCTCATTCCAGCCAATAATATCAAAGTGACTCATGCGTGTCAAAAACGTGCTGTGTAAGATAATACACGAGCCTTTTTATGTTCAGTTCAATATCGCACAGTGCGCACAGGGAGCCACGCACAACAGAGAGGATATATGGGTAGCGGGGCTCAATCGAGTGTCAGCATTTCACGAATCTCCCGGTGTATGAATCTCAGCGCCTGCACTTACAGCAAATTCTTGGCTCTTGATGCTTCTAGATACTGTAGCCTAAGAAATAGCAGCTTCCTATGAGTCATATAAGTGAAAGTGCACAAGCTTCTCATATCTTAGATACAGATGTCGATAAATTGGGGTGGAAGCAAATTGGGCTCCAATCCTCTGCTCCGTTCAGGACGGGCACATCAAAGCAACCTGGCTTGAGAGTAGAGCTGTGGTGTGGTGTATTAAAGAGCAGCCCTGAGTGCTTGACTTGGCAGTGGATATGATGCAAGCTGCAGTCTGAAGCCAGAGGGAGAGAGGTGAGGGGAATAGTGATGTGAGATAACAGAGTGAATTCAGAATGCTGGAGTCTGCTGCCTCTGTGACCTACTTTCCAGCTACGCCGACAGGGCCCAGAGCAGAGGATCCAGGATGCATCTGTCATCATCTCACACATTTTTTTCTTCTTGCAATTGCGCTTGGCAAATATTGATTTTTTTAATTTGCATGCTCCTTTTTTTGGTCAAATACGTTGAGTTTTGCCTCAACAAGACTTTTTAAATGTGCCTTGAAGCATTAGAGACAACTTCATCCTCTCATTTGACAGCAGAAACTTCTCTCCACGGGGAGCTGGGGTCTATTACAGGTGTGACTGTATGTTCAAAGAGCCGTGGGTGAGTGACGTGTGAATTTCTTCTTTTCCCGCAGCACAGCCAGCGTCATCAAAGCTGCACGATGGTTGGTGGGCATACAAAGATCTTGTCCAAGGGAGCTTTATACCAGGTAAGCCTTTCAAAAAAGAAAAGAAAACAGTGTGAGAGTATGCAGAATGTGTCTTGTCAAGAGTCATGCTGCTTGCCACACTAAGACTTGCAAGATATGCGGAGGCTTTGTGTGTTGACGTATTGGACGAAAAACTTCGGGGTGCCAATGAATATTTTATTCTGTTTGATTCACACGTTTAATGTATGTATGCGCGGTGTGAAGGAGGTGGATTTTACACAAATAGTGTGAACAGTATTTAACAGTACTTTGCACGTGCTGCATTATAATTAAGAGATTAAACGGGGAGTTTATAGTGCTTACATTTCACTAGATTAGTAGATACTTTTAGGCCCGGTTTCACAGACAGGGCTTAGACTAAACCAGGATTAGGCCTTATAATTTAATTAGGACATTTAAGTAGCTTTTATAAACATGCATAAGAAAAAAAAAAGAAAAAAAAAAAACATTACTGATGTGCCTCTTGAGACAAAACAATGGCACTGACATATTTTAAGATATGTCAGTGCAAGTTGCGCTCAGTTAAAACAGCTCAAACATGCATTTTAGTCTGGGGCTAGATTAAGCCTTGTCTGTGAAACTGGAGGATAAGGTTGTTAAATGATACATGCAAGACAGAGGTTATTTTAAAGGTGAACTTTAAAGCTAAAGTGTGTAATTTATGTGACAATAGCATCAGCAAACGGAATTGTCTGCAAAAATAACAATTGTTTCAAATAAGTTTCCCAGACACTCTCCCAGTCTGCTTTTTAAAGGAATTAGTACATTGAAATTTACTTTGGGAATTACTTTAGGACTTACTTTGAAACCATTTTTACTCAGAAATTACTAGTAACTTTTTACTAATAATTGGGTCATTGGCGAATAAGGTTTTTTAAAAGTTTAAAAAGACGTAATGGAAATATAATTAATTTTTACTGATTGTGGTTTTTATAATCAATTAACACTGCTTTTGTCATTTTTTACAAGATGGACAAAACTTCCCACCAAAAAGTCATTCGGTTTAACCAAAATTTTGGTTTTACTGAATGACAATATTTTAAAACAATGATAACTGGCTGATATCTAGCTAGCTAGTTAGTTAGCTTGTTAGCTATCTAGCAAAAGGACAATCAAACATTTTATATTTAGTACGAGTTGTTAAAATATTACAACGTTTTCCATGTTTTATAGCGGTTGTACCGAATGACCTGATGTTTGTGTATGAGCAAGTATAAACATTAATTTTTTAAAGAGTTAGTAACTTTGCTTCACAATCATGTGGTCCTTTGCAGGTGCCTGAATGATGTCACATCCTGTCACATGATACTGACCGCATGACTTGATCCAAAATGGTCCCTTTATATTGGTTACTCCAAATGACATCAATGAAATTCATTTTTCCGGACATTCTTTCTAATAACAAAGCAACGACTTCTACACATAATTTTAATACCATTTTGCACTATGCTGATATATGATGTTATAAAATCATGCCAGAATAAAAAATATATACATTTATTACATTTTAAGATATTTTAATCACAATGAAATGGTCTTTGGACGTTAAACCGAATGACCTTTTGATCCTTCAAAATCTTTAAAATACCTTTATATGTAGCAAAATATAATTAAAACTTTTTGGATTCAATAAAAGAGGTCTAGTTGTACTACCTGACATACTTTGGATGTCATATCTTCGTTTTTTATTATTATTTAGACCCAATTACAAAGAAACAGCAAGTAAGACATTGAATTAAACAAGATATTTTGATATAGAAAGACTGCAACTGTATTTTCTTGTAAAACATACTCCAACAATCTTTGTTTTATTTACAGTTTTTAATGGTGTTGGGGAAAGTTACTTAAAAAGTAATGTGTTGCAATATTGCGTTACTCCCTAAAAAGTAATTTCCATTACTTATTTACTTTTATTGGAAAGTAATGCGTTACATTACTTTTGTTTTTTACTTTTTCTCACCTGGGCTGGGCTTGCCTGTTTGTTTTTAAATAACAAAAAAAGTTCTATTTTGGCAGATGTTAAGGCCCTTTCACACCAAAAGTGAAATGAATAAGCCTCAGGCTGAAGGAAATGCAAATTCACTCCTGTACAGATGGCACAGCTTAAATAAACCTTTTCAGCTGCTGCCATTCTGGAGAAGAAAGTCAACACTCTTTCTTCACCAATAAAATAAATAAATAAATACAAATGTGATGTTTAACTAAAGTCATTTTTGCTTATTAGTATGATGGAATTGGATCATTGAAGGTCAGCAGCAAAGACACTGATTAATAAAGTGAGGTTAAATATTTTTGTAATTTAGCATATTTATTGCAGTTTTGCGTAATATTCTGAGATTTGCATTTTACTGTTTTTATTCAATTCGAAGAATACGCAGTCTGTTTTTGCGTAAATGCATGCTCACATTTAGTCTAGAACAGTAACCATCAGTTTTAAAATTACATTTTAAAATATATTCTAATAGAACACATATATATTGTAATAATATCTTAAAACTTTACAGTTTTACTGTGCTTTTAATCAAATAAATGTAGACTTGGTGAGCAAAACAGACTTAGATCAAAAACATTTAAAAATCTTTGTGACCTCAAACTTTTGAATATAGGTTAATAGTCTTGTGACTTTTTCTGATACAAAATCTTTAGAATTTGTAAAAATTGATTTAAACATTATAAAATGTAATAATGATCAAATTAGCTAGAATATTTAACAGTTGAACATGCAGGAGCAGAACACTGGATGAATTCATTTTCCGTATATCTTGTTCTGCAGGCGTAGATCCCGTGTGGGCCTGGTTATAGCTTAATCTATTTTTATAGCTTGTGGTCTCAGCTGATTAATGCTTACTATTGAAGCAGAGGTCTGAGACACTTTATGAGTTTTATTCAAAGTACTTAATTATGTAGTCAGTCAGTAATGTATGTAACCAGCAAAAAAGGCCTTTGAACACTAACAAGGATTTTCTTTGGTATTTTCTATTTAGTATGCTTAAAATCTTTTGAGAAAGAAGATATTCCTACAATTTCTTATTCAAAAAGAAGGGTCTTTATATTTCACAAAAAGTTACGCTAGATCTGCTTACAAGGACATAGCAGTAAGGGATATCAAGTAAGCCCTATAGCAACTCATAAATATATGTATCGCACATAAATTTACCTCTTTATTAAGTGTTCTGCAAGGAAGAAAAACTCTCTGGATTTATATTGCATAAATGTCCTTGAGACTTAAAAGGGACTATGAAAGAAAGAAGACGAGAAAGCATTCAAAGAGCAAACATCCTCCTTTTCCCAGAGCATGTCAGATTCATTTCAAGACAGTCCTCACAAGTAAAACACTCTTTTGCTTGTCCAAATGGTTCTGAGAATACTAAAGGCAGCGGTTTAGTAGTAATCTTTTAAACTTTAGTGTTTGCCTTAAGCGCTTGTGACACTTGTGTCACAGAATATATCAGTTACGGTTAAATCTGATCTTATTGAAAAAAATATCAGGCATAGTTTAGGTGAAGTGTAAAACTTCTGCACCACCAAATAAAATGGAAACAACTGTTTTTTTATTTTTTTTTTCAAAACAGATTCTCCAAACACTCCCCTTGTCTGCCATCGGTCAGGCAAACCATCAGTTGAGCCACTTTTGCTGGACTGTTGTGGTCGGATGCTCAAACAAAAAAGAAAAAGAAAAAGAAAAGAAATGTTCTGAAAACACCACAGAGGCAGCTTTTACACTTTTTAGGAGGACGTATTTAACACGTATCCGCTTTAAGTGCATTTAAGATTGATTCATCATACTTACAACAGGAATTAAATGTAACTCTCAGTCACTTTGATCATGTCAGCCACACAAATTGTCTTTCATATCGTACAGTTAACGTGGCCTATGGTTTTAAAATGGTTTTATTTTAAGAGGTTTTGAGAGACTAATTTGAGTTTAAGAGGAAGAAACCCTTTTCCATTTTATAATTTTGTCTTATCAGTTGAATGTGATATGCCAAAAAGTCTCATGATTGACATGCATTGGCTATTTTCAGTCATGGACTTCATTTCACTCCAGTGAGATATGAACTTCTTTTTAATGTGTGCATATTCATGAATGAATATTTATGTCCTGTTTTTGGCACACGCTCATTATATGCTTACATAGCTGTGGCAGAAAGTTTCTACATTGTTAATTGCTTGAGAACATCTCTTCTGTTCTCCTGAGGGTTATGCTGAAGCTGCTTCATGAGATGTTCTGCTTTTGAAATGCATGGTGAAAACTTGCACAAAAAACAACATGTGTTATATTTCACAAACAAAATCAGAGATAGTTTGTGTGTATGTGTAATCAGGATATTTGAATGATGTCTGAAGGATCATGCGACTCAGATTCTGCTTTGCTATCACAGGAATAAATTACATTTCAAAATAGAAAACAGTTATTTTGAAATGGTAAGACTATTTCACAATGTTACAGTTTGTTACAATGTTACAATGTTACAGTACACAATGCTGAACATAAGAGAATTCCTTCAAAAACACAACAATATAAAGTGAAAAGCTTTTTGCTTGCTTTTAACATTTTAAAAACAAGCAATAATTAAGTGTTGGGCTAACGTTTCAGGTGATTGCATTTATGTGCTACTATTAGCGAAACTGAAGAAGCAAATCCCCATTATACTGTGATTAAATGTATATGTTCAGCTATCGCCCATCAGCACTTGTGCTATAAACAAACATTGTGTAAGCAAATCTGAACGAAACGAAACCTTTTAATGTCTTTTTCTTCATCTGGAAAAGTGCATTGTTCAATAAATTCTCAGTTGCAGAAACGTGTAAAGAATATGTAAGAAAATAAATATTTGTAGTATTAAAATGAATGTGCTTCTTACATATTTAAGACGTTATGCAGTTTTCAGTATGATGTAACATCAGTGCTCAGCCTTGCATTGTACTGTACACTGTTCAGTTGAAGTATTTGTCCCCTGTCATAGCTAAAAAGCACTTTAAGAGAGTTCTCATTAATGTATTGAACCCAAAGCCAAATCTGGCACAGATCCCTGAGGATGAGGGTGCCATCTGTCTACCACTCATCAATTGCTACAGCAAAATCATTATATCACTCTGGATAGGACAGACTGTTAGCATCAGAGCTCAAAACGCTCTGCTGACCTTAACAATGGATTCAGAGAGAGTTCAGATAAAAATACAAACACACTCAACAGGACCTCAAACATAAACTGTTTTTTTTTTTTTTTCATTTTATTGAATACATGGTTTGTTATAGAGTTGTTCACTTTTTTGTCTTGTCTCTCTTTAAAAATAATGCATGATATATCTGTACCATATTGTTTATCGGCAGTATCGGATATTTTAAAATATTTTAAAATCAATCCTTACCAGACAAATGGGTGATATTGGATACTTAATTGTTCACACACAATTTCTTTATTTTTACATTTAGATTACCTTTACCGTCATCTAATACTCTCTAAAAATGCTTCTTTAAAAACACTAATAATTTACTAATGCCATTAAATGTAATCTTCAACAAATCTCAAACTGAATATCCATTTTTCATGCTGTACATTATGATGTTGTGATGTGGGTTTTTTTTTTTCATTTATTTAGACAAAATATTCTACACTCTAAAAATGCTGGGTTAAAAACAACCCAAGTTGGGTTGAAAATGGACCAAACCAGCGGTTTGGTTAAATGTTTGCTCAACGTGCTGGGTAGTTTTATTTAACCCAACCATTGTTTAAAAATTACTGTATTGCTTGCTTAAACTGAACCCAAAATATGTTGGAAATTTATTTATTAATATGTTTAAAAAATGAATATTTATTGAATTGCTAATTTAATAAATGTTCACCTTTTGATTATTATTGTTGCCTCTAGTAATTAGTGTCTGATTTTTAATTTCCAACCTATTTTGGGTTAATTTTAAGTCAGCCATATAGTAATTTTTAAACAATAGTTGAGTTAAATAAAACTGCCCAGCACGTTGGGCAAACATTTAACCTAACCGCTGGTTTGGTCCATTTTCAACCTAACTTGGGTTGTTTTTAACCCAGCATTTTTAGAATTGTAGAATTTTATCTTCAGCCATTGACATTTATTCATCAGCCATAACATGAAAATAATTATCAGCCAGAATTTGAATACTGATGCATCCAAAAGTATGGAAATTTAATAAATTTTGCCCATTTTGAGGGGGGAAAAAACCAAGCAAACATGAAATGTAGGAATATGTTCATATTTACAGTTTTTGTATTTCTCCATCTTCCAGTTCAAAATGACAAAACTAGTGTCTGACAAACCTATGGGCTGAGCTGAGCCTACTTTTAAGTAAGCACAAATGTCTTACTCGTTCCTCCTACAATTTTATAAGCAGTTGCATATTCTGTCTGTCCTTGACATTTAAGAAACCACAGTGAGAGGCATCTGAGAAGTGAAAAAAATAAAAACCAATTCCACGTAATGAGCTCAGTGGCTGTTAGGTTGTCAGACAAAAGCAGGATTACACCTCAGTTAGATCACAGTTTTGGAAACAATCATTTATTTAGGTCACTGTACAAAGAGATGCTGAAAATAAGCGAATGGCGCTTAAATAGCTTTCATGCATTCGAAGGAAACAGAGCTTGTGTTATTCCACAGCTTCCTAGTATAGTGTAATCATTGAATCTAATGCATTTTCTCATTCTGATTTAATACGGCAACACATCACATAACCTAGTCCGGTTTCACTCCCACAGAGCCAGGCACGATGAGAGGAAAATCAGGTTGTGGATCGCTTGTTCATGCTGGATAAATCTGCTTATAATCTCAGCCTATGGGGACAAAAGATGATACTCTATGCATTGAAGCATCCAAGCTCTTAGTGATCTAATGAGGTGGACGTGGCCAATGTGGAGGTCAGGGTCACAATATCATCTGCTCTCGCGCTCCTGTCACTAACCTCATGCTGGATTCCATTAAAGGGATAGTTCAAAAATAAAAGTCTGTCATGATCTGCTCACCCTCATGCCATTCAAAACTCTTGCAGAACACAAAAGAAGATATTTTGAAAAAAGTCTCAGTTGAAGTCTGTTGTATTTTGTTGTTTCCCAGAAGATAGAAAGGTTTGGAACGACATGAAGGCGAGTAAATCATGACAGAACTTTCATTTTTAGCTAAAAATATACTTTTAAAGACAGGGACTTCCTAGACTCCTCCCTTAATCTGTCATATTTATTTTCAATACAACAAATATGAGGTTTGAGGTTCAGTGCGCTAATAAAAGTCTCATTGCAATCAGCAATAAAGTTGTTTACTGTTTTATGACTGTGAAACATCTCAGAGAATAAATTAATCATATAAGGTCAAGTATGTCCTTTGGCTGTGTGGCTAATGTGACTAATTCCATCTGTGTTTTTTTTTTTTTTCACAAGTTTGTTTTTGCGAAGCGAAACGCATTAACATTCAGTTCTTTCATTTGGATGCACAGTAATGACCTCAAAAGAGAACAGGCACTGCGCCTGTTAATTAAGTGGTAAAATTGATTGCTTGTCAAAAGGATGTCTCAAAGGATATCAGCCACTAGATCCAAACTCAAAAATAACATCTACACCATGGATGGGGCGAACAGAGGAAATTTGGGATGAGCAATTTGAGATAATCCCAAACATATCCCCCGCCAATCAGATCATGATTCATTACAAAACGGCAAATGTGACGGTCTACTGCTGAAATTTAAAGCAAATGCTCTGAACTTCACTTTTTCTGTTTATATTTTACTAGTGCCATCTTTCTGGGGACTAGTTAACACTGCCTGGAACCTGTGTGCGATTGGGAAGAGACAGTCGCCTGTCAACATCGAAACCAGTCGAATGATTTTTGACCCCTTCCTCAACCCACTCCGACTCAATGCAGGGCAACGGAAGGTAAGTAGCTCTGTATCGTAGTTTCTTAAAATAACACTGACACTGTGATTGACAGTTGCAGCATAATCCTTTCTATAATATCCGTTTAATAATGAAATAGCTATTTTTCACATTATTCAAACTGGTAGAAGATGTACACTCACACATTATTCAATTTAGACCACTGTCCCATAATTCACAGGGATTTTGACAAGATCGGGTCACACAGCATAACCCCAGCTTAGCGGTCCATTTGTCAAATCTAATCACATTTTGTATTTACGTCTATGGCTGTTGTTTAGACAGCTAGCTGCTTGGGTGTTGCTGAATCTTAATTCATTGGATGACTTTTTTTTATGTACCTCTGTTGGCCAATGAAGCAGATCTTCAATTATTTTTGCCAAGCATATTAGTGAAGCCTTCCAAATTAAGCCTTTGAAGATGGCTAATGCTCCACGACTGTTAGTTTGTTACAACGGTGCTGTAATGAGATCGCTAATTCTCTCCGGCGTGCAATATTCCTTGCCATTTGCTTTCAGTGAAGTGCACCTGCAGTCGGTCAGCAGATTAGTGTGACTAAACTCACTTACCAGACACAAATCCAGCGTTTGATTATCGATGGTTGGTATACATCAGATATCGCTCTGACCTCTAAAGGGATTCAGGCGGTTGTTGTCATACAGATCTTGAGCGCAAAAGGGGGGATTTATTCCACCGAGCAGGAGGGAAAGGAAACAGTTAATTCCTCATTTAACATCCTGTTTTATGATTAATGCTGCTGTGCATCTGCTGGGGGAGATTAGGCAGGCTCACCATCTGTGCTGACAGGGACTGTCAGTGAAGAATTCTCCAATGAAGCTCCAAGAGGTTGTGGTTATGGATGATACACCATACTTCATCTTCTCTCAATAATACATTAGTACCCCAGACTTAGTCAGGAGCTTGGAATAAAAGTGTGCTGGTGTTTTCCTCTGGAGGTTTTTCTGCTCTTATTTCAGGAGACCCAATTACATTTATGTATGCATTGCTCCTTTGAGCTTGTTATGACTGCGCTCTGTATGTGGGGAGTTGATGTTATTCCTAGAGAAAATTCTAATGGAGACCTAAATGTTCTCCATGAATTCAAGTCAGTTTGATTGGTTTGTGGCGTTGGTAAAACTATAGGCTGTAATGAAAAAGTTTATGGTCTCTTTTAGATAGACAAGGCGCTCATTCATTCTTAAGTTACTGAATGGGAATATCAGATTTAGGGGCTGTTTACACGACACCGTTTTCAACTAAAAACGTAAAACTTTTTATGCGTTTTGGCCGTTGGTGGCCTGAAAACGCAAACGTTTGAAAACAGGTTTCAAAGTGCACGTTTTCTGTGTAAACAACAAAAACGCAAATCTGTGAAAACGACGATGACGTCATGCACATGCGCATTACATGTTCAGTCTATAGCAGTGGTCGCCAACCCGTCGACTGGTAGAACTTTATTACTGTCCCAGTAGCTCCCGAAAATAACAGAAATATGAGTACAAAAATACATTACATTTCTCCAGCCCTTGTACTGTATTTTTGTATTCATTTTTCTGTTATTTTCGGAAGCTACTGGGACAGTGATAAAGGTAAATGAATTTGTAAATGGCCGTTAACAGAGGTCAGAGATGCTGAAGACGGACACAAAGAGGAGAAAATTCTGTAGCAGGCAGAGCAGCTCACTGTTCACCATGCTCGAAATATAGGAATAAAATATGAATATTGAATTGGGGGTGAGTGGTTATATGAATGTATCTCTGGAGGGAACAAGTTTAGATGGCAATGGCATTTTATTTTTCTCTTACCTCCGAATAAAGTAGCAATTTATAAGCGCAGCGCTGTATCACTGCTCTTCCATAAGCGCCACCTGCCGTCAGAAAGTGAATCTGCTTCTCATTCAGCCTGTCTACTGTTTTTGTTTCATGCTTTTTTGTGTGTAGCTTATCATTTCACAAAGATAAAGTCAGACCGTTCTGTTTTTGCATTAAATCTTGAAATTAAATATAATTCAAATAATAATAATAATAAAAAAAACTGCTCATGCAAAGTGTGTAGCATCTTTGATTAGATCATGATTAAAATGCACTGGTTACCTCTAATTTGAAATTGCTAGATATTTTTGATTTAGGCCAGTTTGCTTGTTGTAGAGAATATAAACATAATAATAATAATAGTAATAATAACATATCTGCGACCAGTATCAGGCAATTTCCCTGTAAAAATAAATAAATAAATAAATCGGAATCGGCCATGAAATACTAAAAATACTAAATACAATCTGGGCTGTCTTTTTTTTTTATCAGTTCTTCAGTAGGTAGGCTAGATCTTGTCTTTCATAAAGGTTGAGGTCAGGGATCTTGGACTTAAAAAGGATAGTGACCACTGGTCTATAGTGTTTCATCGTCATCTAATGGCTTGCCAGCAGAATACAGCGTTTTTAGTTGTTTTCACGGATTCGTATGAATGGGGATAGTTTTTACAATGGTGTCTTCTGTACGCGGAAAACTTCTCCATTTTAACCATATCGTTGTTGTGTAAACGTACCCTTATTTTGTTCTTTTTCATGTCTCTTTAGTTCAGGTAATTGTGAAATATAGGTTAAAATATGAAATAAAGTCACATTGTGAGATTCCCAGTCAACAATTTGATCTTACAGTGATCTCACAATGAGCTCCCAGGATATTCATGATGTGATCACAATGTGAGGTCACAGCGAGCTAAAAGTGTAACGTCACAGCACTATGTCACTCTGCTGTCACAGTGTGAGGTCACAGCGCACTCACTATGCGCTTATATTGTGAGCTCACTATTTGAGACCACTGTGATATCATTGTGTTAAACTCTCATTCTATAGATTAGTGTGAGTTCACTGTGATCTAAAATTGCTCTAATATTGGTCAGTTCATTCACAAACATCATGTAGAAGTTCATATTTTATTTCCATCAACAAAGTATTTCAGAAATTCAGTTTCCTTGCTTATTTTGTATTCTTTTCAGCCTGGTGTTGGCATTTGACACAAATATTTCTATTTGACGGATGCATTCAGATAATGCATATGTTGGGGACTTCTTAACCTCTATTTCTCTCTCCTCTTGTAAAGACTTGACACATCCTGAAACACAGAGAGCATTATGTCAGTGCAATCAGTTTGATTACTGGTGTGATTACTAAAGCCAGGTGATTCTACACCTGAGGTAGCAAGATGGCTGGTTCACATATACCTGGCCATGTGCCAGTACTCTGCTAAGGGCTACCCTAGTGAAAAATAAATATACTAAAATATACTTGAAATACATTTATTTTATGCTAAGTATACTACGGTTGCATTTACATATTTATGTGCTTAATATAAATACCCTGCAATTGTACTTTTAGTATACTAAATTGGTATACTTAAAGTCTGCTAAACTGGAACAAGTATTTTTGTGTTTAGGTCCAACTAAAGATATACTTAAGTATATATGATTGTGCTAAAGTGGAACTGTTGCAAGTATACTTTAGGTACACTTCATATATATCTTGCATTCAAATTATACAGTGATCATACTATCCTTACTAATAGTGATATTAAACACATTTTAGGCTTAATATTAAGAAATATGCATTGCACAATAAAGAAGAACTCCAAATAAAGTTGAATTATGTCAGTATGTCAGTAAATATAGTAGTCAACATTTGAAGTGGATCAAAACCTTTCTTTAAAGTTGTCCTAAAACCTTCTTCTTAGGACAACTTAGTTCTTAGGACAACTTTGATGAACTTTTTTGATCCACTTCAAATGTTGACTACTGTTAATGGGTTTGTAGTTAGTGTGAAATGAATGTAGGCCTATTTTAAATACATTTTGGTAGGTTTTTTACTTGGGCAGAAAATCCAGAGTTACCTAAACTCAAAATGTGCTGATGTTCATGTGCATTTTAACTCATAAATACATTCTTTCTGACATGACTTGAAAACACTGTAACTGCTGACGCTAAACCTTGACCCTCAGTGGCCTGCACCAACGTCCTACCATTGGTTGAACCAGAAGCTGACACATATAGACCACAATGATTGATGTATGTTTCGAACACGCCATAAAGCCAATTCCATCACACTCAGCAACAATCGGTTTTGCTGTACTTTTGTTAAACAACCGAACTCGCTGGAGTGCACACTAGTGGGAATCTGTGTTGCAGATTTTGGCAGAAGGAAACTTTAGAGTCTAGAAACTCATTGTAACTAAATCCGAGAATTCTGAAATTATTTTTAGATGATGCTATAGAATTTTTTTTACAAGGAAATGTATTTAAGTTCTACTTGTTTAGTATAAAAATAGTATTGGCCTAGATAAAAGTTTACAGGAAATATATTTTGAGGTGCAATAATCATGAAGTAAGTTTTATAATTATGACCTTTACCTTTTCAATAATTTGCTCACACTTTGAATATCAGGTAGGCTATTGTTTAATTCAATTCAAATGTATTTCTATAGCACTTTTCACAATTGTGACTATATTTCACAAAAATTAAAAACATATAGTCAGTTTGAAATGGTGAAAGAAATTCACATACCTGATCAGAAGTTTTATTACTTTAGTGTATTTTTAATGCATTTCATTGCACCTACTGTAATACACTTTTCCTATTAATGCTAATTCAATGGCCCGTTGCACTTTGAAATATGGACTGCAGCCCTTTGGGCTGTCAAAATATTATGAATTATTACAGTTTTTTTCAACTGTTTACATACATTTTCAAAACTTTGCCTCTTTTTTTCATAACTTTACACACAAATCCAAAAGGTTATTCAAAACCTCAAGCTCTTCTTTCATGAGCTCCTGTGTACATTTCATAGACTGAAAGTAATTGGCAGAGAGATGCTGAAAAATTCACGGTAAACATGAAAGCATGATTAAAACCAAACTATTTATTTTTTTACTGTAAGCATTCGTAGTTGTGAATACAGTATTACACAGTATGAAAGAAAAGAAATATACTTCAGTGTGTTGTGTTGGATAGAGAATTGTGTGTTGTGTTTTGCCAAAAGTGTCGAAGGCCAAGTATTAAGTGTATGGTTCTGCAGATTTGGTGTGTGGTTCTGGTGTTTGATGTCTGGTGTTAGGTTTCAGAAATTTTGTGACAAGTAAGAATTTTGTGTGTAAGCAGTTAAAAAAAATTGTAAACTAATTATAAACTAGTGTAAACTAGTCTTCAAAAATTACATAAAAAGTTAAAATGTCAAATAAATCCAGAAACGTTAACTGCATGAAAAGTAAATCATTTTAATTTATGCGTCACATTTAAATCCGCAGCGTAATGCGAGACCGCCAAATCATTTCATTGCATTTTACGTCAAGAGCAGTTGTGGTGCATTAGAGTTAAAGTGTGCAGAGACAATCAGCAGAGAAATGTTACAGATGGTTTTATTCCATCCGCCCACACTGAAACACAAGCAGTTCTGCATGTTCACATTTTTCCACCAACGAACCGAACTGTCTGTGTTTTAGTGCGTGCACAAGAATAAAACTAATGTTATGCCGGTTTATGCAATTGCTTCATGTTGCGTTAATGACAAATCATGTCAAGTAAAATGGAAGCAAAACATTCTTGATATTTAATGTTGCGTCTGCTGGTTTTATTTCTTCAACAGCTTAAAGTTTTATGTTATATAGCTACAGGCCGTTTCACGTTTATTTTCATTATTATATTGAGACTTTTCTCAGCAATTCACAGTCTTTTAATCCATATAATTTGTGCTGTCATTAATAGTTGTCATTAATAATGTCTATATAGCTATACTTGTAACAGTATAGAGAGAACGCAACGTAACCCCAGTTTTCTGTGGTTCATGACTGTGTGGTGGCGAAACAGGTAAACCGAGTGCTCTTGTGATGTTTTAAAATCACTAAAAGTTTGTTATCAGTATAATATTAATGTATGTTCAGCATTCTTACAATGTAATTGAACTGCAGTTCTAATGTCACCAAAATACATTTGAAGTTTATGCTGAGTGAATTCTGCATTTCAGAAAATAAATACAGGAGTATACTTAAGTATACTTGGAATAGTTCCACTTTAGCACAAACAAGTATATTTAATAGAACTTTAGTTGAACTTCAGCACTGCTTTTGGACAACTAAAATGCATTTACACAAAATTAGTTGTTCCAATTTAGCAGACTTTAAGTATACCAATTTATAGCGTGCCACAAATACATTTAGTTATACTAAAGTACATACGAATAAATTGTGCTTAAGTATACTATTTCTTCACTAGGGCAGGCCACAGTGCATATTAGCATTATAATGTCATATGAGCGTATGTGAATAAAGAGACCACTCACCATTTCTGAGAACGCTGAGTCCAGAGCACAAACGGTTTTCTAACAAATCCTGCAGTTTCCACATTTTTCCAGTGTTGAGAAACAGGAAGTATAATGTCCCCCCGATGACCGACATTTGAACAATTTCTTCTCAACCTGCTCAGCATTTAGAATTTACAATGAGCTCACATATTACTCACACTGTGAGTACCACAGTACGAGAATGATGTGATATCACTGTGATTATTGCATGATCTCACATGTTGACTGGGTTAAGATGCAGCTGTGAGACATGAAGTCACAACTGTGAGATACAGTGTTGTTATTATTAACTAAAACAATAAAAAATTATTTTTGTTAATTGAAATAAAACTTAAATAAATATTATAAATATTAGATGAAAATGTTAAACTTAAAAGCGTTTCTGTTTTTAACTAACTGAAATAAAAGAAATGTAAGTTGTAATACTAAAAATACAAAAACTAAAAATGAAATAAATATAACTTTAAGCTAAATAGAAATATTAAAATCTAATAAAATGACAAAAGCACATAACAAAGTTACTAAAACGTAATATAAAATTAAAACAAAAACATAAAAACAAGCTAATTCAGAATATTAATGAATAATATATAGTATTATTATAGTAATAGTAATAAAGTTGCAATTGTGAGATATAAAGTGGCAACTATAAGAAACAGGCACAAATGTGAGATATAAAGTTGCAATTGTAAGAAATAAAGTGACGACTGTGAGATAAAGTTGTGAGATATAAAGTCAATCAATTATGTGAAAATTGCAATTACGAGGGGAAAAAAAGTCCTTCCACAGTCTTCTGTGTTTCGGAGGACAGTTGTGATTAATGCTGTGAATAATGAGTGTCATTCCTAGTACTATAGTTCAGCTTAAGTTGCCATTTTATTCTAAATTATTTCAGAGCTACAGTTCAAAGTGATCGTAATTACCTCTTGCTCATATTGTATCCAGATGAAATGTCCGGCTAAATGTATTGCTCATTCAAATGTTCCTGAGGGATCAGCACTTCTTAAACTGTCTCTAGATTACAAATGAGCCAACTATATTCACTAATTTAAAATCTCCCATTAGAATACATTCACAAATGCTCTCACAGCTGTTTACAAATATGTTCTGATCACTAGGGCGCCATAACAAGACACATTTTGGTCTCAGTAATCATAACTAGCAAAGTTACCACCAAGTAAAGGCAAAATATTCCAGGTGTTGTTTTCTATTAATAGGCTCTCATCTTTCAGCTACGATGCATTTTCTACATAATTCCCACCTCAGCAGTTGCACCTGTCAACCAAGTTTACCTGGAAAAACCTCAGTCCATCAGAAGTAACTAATGTGTTCATTGTATGTGTGCCTATTTTTCCAGGAAAAGGCACAATGTCCAACAGCGCATGTAATTTTTTTTGGCCTAGCCAGTTGAAAACGACTTTACTTCTGTTCTCCCAAATCGTCCCCTTGGAATTATAAGGTTCTATTTGCATTCTAAGCAGTTCTGAGATATCGAGCTTCAAAGTTTTTGCATTCCATTCAACTTTGTAGACAGTACCTTTTTGTTTTTTAAATAAAAAGTCCCAAAATGTACACAACATTAAAAAAACATCACATAATGTAAATAAGTTGTCACAGAATATGTGAATAACTCAATTTTGACAAAAATGTCAGATAGAACCTTATAGTTCCAAGGGGACAAAATGTACTCACTGTAAATATGTAATCACTTAATATTGTTTTATCATGAAAGGTCAGAAATAAGAATGTCTGATCCAGAAATTTTTTTTGTTTTTTTTTGTTTTTTCAGGTCAGTGGAACGATGTATAACACAGGCCGGCACGTGTCCCTGCGCCCAGACAAGTCACACCTGGTGAACATCTCTGGCGGGCCGCTGAGCTACAGCTACAGGCTGGAGGAGATCCGGCTTCACTTTGGCAGCGAGGACAGCCGGGGCTCCGAGCACCTGCTCAACGGCCAGGCCTTCCCTGGAGAGGTGAGCCAACATAGAGCCTGGAAATACATCACTTCTGTGGGATTCAATTAAACCTGCCTTGCTTCAAACGTCTGGATGCGGCGACAAACCCTTGAAGTACTGGCACTGAAGTTAATGAAGTAGGCAAAATTGTGAAGTTAGTCCCTTTTATCACATTAGTTTTACACTAGAGATAAAAAATATTCTTTCCTCGGTTCGCTTTCCTTCGACAACATGAAACGGAATAAGACAATGAGATATCATTTGAGCAGATCAAAGACATTTTCCAAAGCCAAATCAATTGTTGCTACTTTCACTAGACACATACATTTGTGATTTCTCTGAAAATGTGTGCGTTGTGCAGTGTCACTGTGTCACTGAGTTTGCATTTATAAAGTCTTTTTTGTTCATGATTAAGGAAGGGCAAATGTCAGGATTATGGAAGTGATTTTGCTGTAAGAACAGGATAAAAAAAACAAAAAGGATATGAATTGATCTTGTGCTGTAAATGTACGTTTATAGCGAGTACATGTTTTTTTTGTTTTTTTCAAAAGAAACTTTTATTCAGCAGGGATACATTACATTGATGTGACAATAAGGACGTTTATAATGTTACAATGGTAATTTTCTACAAAAATACTAAGCAGCACAACTGTTTTCAACATTGATAATAATAATAAATGTTTCTTGAGCATCAAATCATCATATTAGAATGATTTCTGAAGGATCATGTGACACTGAAGACTGGAGTAATGATGCTGAAAATTCAGCTTTGATCTCAGGAATAAATTACATTTTAATATATTTGAATAGAAAACAGTTATTTTAAATAGTAATAATATTTCACAATATTATTGTTTTTTCTGTATTTTTGATCAAATAAATGCTGCATCTGTGAGTATAAGAAACTTCTTTCAAAAACATTAAAAAAGTGTAACAGAGAGTATAAAGTAAAAAAAAAAAAAAAAAAAAAAAAAAAACCAGTGTGTGAACGTAGTTTTAAAGAGAGCAAACAATTATCAATACACAACAAGAGACAGTTTTCAAACTGTCAAGAACATCAGTTTGTGCCAGACATATCAAATAATTTTAATGAGTTGAAATTTTTACACTTTATCTTGGTGTAAAGATGTGCGGCCCCCTCTGATTCTCACCTCACCTCTGATTTCACTGAAGTCAGCAGCTTCTCTTCATTTTCTTAATCCAAATGAGGTTATATGGGTAGCAGCTTTCCAACAACTTCATTTTGAAGCTGACAAGCACGCTCATTATAACTGATGACTGAAGCATATTTCCTAATGAGTTCCAATGCAATTTTGAGCTACTGAAAATTAAGCAGCAGATTTCCTGGCTTCCATCTCTCTGCTTTCATTGAGCTGCGCTGAAAGAATGATAAAGCAGGATGGAGGAGCATAAAGGAGCTTCATAATGTTCCCATTAACAATTCATTAACAATTTATACACAACACACAGCAAAATATTTATATGGATTAATGTACTGACCCTCATTACAGTGCCACACGAGATTACAAGCTGACATAAAGGAAGTTAATGGAGTTATGCTGTTATATACACATAATTTATGGGCATATTTCATGGATTATAGCTGTTTTGAAAGTAGAGTGCAGCCAGTCGTACAATCACGATGGTTTGGTCGTGCACACTTTTACCTAGCAGGTGTTTGTTAGTGTTTTACTGGAAGTCACACTTCGTTTTCTGTTTTGTTTTTTTGTTTTCACAGGTGCAACTCATCCATTATAACCAGGATTTGTATTTAAATTACAGTGATGCCGCCAAGAGTCCTAACGGAATTGCAGTTGTTTCTATCTTCATGAAGGTTAGTAGACTCAGTTACTCTAAATGTATACAGTGGAAAGGAGACAATTCATTAACTATGGATTGGAAAGCAGATTGCTTTCCAAGCACAATTCATTAACTAGTCTTAATCTTCATCTTTAGCAAACATTATGTACAGTACACTCAACAGATCAGGTCAAATATTAATGTACATGCCATAAAAGTTCAAACTTGAATGTAATGGTTTATTTTTTGTTTTTTTCCCCCACAATATTTTTATTTTATTTTCACTTTTTAACACTTTGAAATACAGCCTTTTACATTCATGTACATTCTTTCGAATTCCATACAACTATGAGATTGCTGCATCAAAAAAAAAAAAAAAAACACTCAGAACAAGAATGTTCCCTCTGTTTTAGCCCATGGTAATCTATTCAAAATTGACTATCATAACAAATGCAAAAATAAAAATATATTTGTTGGAGAATTTATCAATTCTACAAAGTCGGAACCACAGTGTCCACAGAGATTAATCTTCCACTTCTTCATCTGTTAAATTAAAATCCTTAATATACAGTTGCATCTCAATAAATTAGAATGTCATGGAAAAGATCATTTATTTCAGTAATTCAACTCAAATTGTGGAACTCGTGTATTAAATAGATTCAATGCACACAGACTGAAGTACTTTAAGTCTTTGGTTCTTTTAATTGTGATGATTTTGGCTCACATTTAACAAAAACCCACCAATTCACTATCTCAAAAAATTTGGATACTTCATAAGATCAATAAAAAAAAAAAAATGTCTAAACAGAAATGTCAGGCTTCTGAAAAGTATGTTCATTTCTATGCACTCAATACTTAGTTGGGCCTCCTTTTGCATGAATTACTGCATCAATGCGGCGTGGCATGGAGTCAGTCAGCCTGTGGCACTGCTCAGGTGTTATGGAAGCCCAGGTTGCTTTGATAGCGGACTTCAGCTCATCTGCATTGTTGGGTCTGGTGTCTCTCATCTTCCTCTTGACAATACCCTATAGATTCTCTATGGGGTTCAGGTCAGGCGAGTTTTCAGGCCAGTCAAGCACAGTAACACCATGGTCATTGAACCAGCTTTTGGTAGCTTTGGCAGTGTGGGCAGGTGCCAAATCCTGCTGGAAAATGAAATCAGCATCTCCATAAAGCTTGTCAGCAGAAGGAAGCATGAAGTGCTCTAAAATTTCCTGGTAGATGTCTGCGTTGACTGTGGACTTCAGAAAACACAGTGGACCAACACCAGCAGATGACATGGCAGCCCAAATCATCACTGACACTGGACTTCAAGCAACATGGTTTCTTTGCCTCTTCATTCTTCCTCCAGACTCTGTGACCTTGATTTCCAAATGAAATGCAAAATTTACTTTCATCTGAAAAGAGGACTTTGGACCACTGAGCAACAGTCCAGTTCTTTTTCTCCTTAGCCCAGGTAAGACGCTTCTGACGTTGTCTTTGGTTCAGAAGTGGCTTGGTACGTGGAATGTGACAGTTGTAGCCCATTTCCTGAAGACGTCTGTGTGCGGTGGCTCTTGATGCACTGACTCGACTCCTTTTGAAGCTCTCCTAAGTTCTTAAATCGGCTTCGCCTGACAATCTTCTCAAGCCTGCGTTCATTCCTTTCACTTGTACACCTTTTCCTACCACACTTTTTCCTTCCAGTCAACTTTCCATGAATATGCTTTGGCACTCTACGAACAGCCAGCTCTTTCAGCAATGACCCTCTGTGGCTTACCCTCATTGTAGAGGGTCTTGATGATCGTCTTCTGTCAAGTCAGCAGACTTCCCCATGACTACTGTTGGGATTACTGACCTAAACCCAGTATTTATACCCTGAAAATGGTAATTTAATAGAACTTAAAATTAAATATTCTAATAATTTGAGATACTGATTTTTTTATTTTGATGAGCAGCAAGCTGTAATCATCAAAACAAAAACAAAAAAGTATGGAAATATTTTACTTTATGTCTAATAAATCTAGAATATATTTAAGTTTTACTTTTTGAATTAAATTACAGAAGAAAAAAAAAAACTTTTTCATGATATTCTAATTTATTGAGATGCACCTGTAATTAATGAAAGGGCTCCATATGCTTTTAAACACATGCTGTTTAGCCTTTAATATTTAAGTTATTTTTTCTAATGGAAGGCTTGTTTTATCCATTGAGTACTACTTGGTCTGTGAATCTTTGTCCACAACAGAGCAAAACATTTTTTGGCATAAAGCAAGCTGAGGTCTATAAACGCTCTTTCGCCTCTACTATAATTTTGTTTCTTTGGGTATAAGCCTAAAAGAAAAAGCTTAGGGTCCAGTAAAATTTGTTTTGAAATTATCTTCTCAATTATTACTCTTACCGCTTCCCAGAATTATTTAATTTTTCTGCATTGCCAAATACAATGAAACCAAGTTCCTCTGGCTTCTATACATTTTGTACATGTGTCTGGTATGTTTTTATTATATCTATTTAATTCCACTGGTGCTACAATATAACCATTTATATTGTATAAGTTTAAGGCGTGTATTTATAGACATAGTTTGAACCTTAATACAATCTGCTTTCCAATCCACATCCGAAATTTCAAATTGCAAGTTTTCCTTCCATGCATTCAACTTATACTGTGAATTTTGAGAGTGAGATGTCAGCAACCCGTAAAATTCAGATATGATAACTTTTCTCAAATTATCCTTTATCATCATTTTTTCCAAAGATGAATGCGGGGGTCTAGTAAGGACATTATCTTGATTTATTTTTAAGCATTATATAATGTAGTAATGTTATTCATTGAAATTTTGCATGGACTATTTTTAAAGTAATGTTACTTTAATTAACAATGAATACTTAACATGGAATAATCTAATCGAATTTGCTCTTAGATTAACTTTTTAAACAGTTTAAACAGAAAAACAGTTTTCTCAAATGTTAAGCAAATATAAAAATCTGCAGTATTCGGCCACCATTGTTTCATATCCACTACATTCATTATGCATCCCCGTTGCTCATGTTTCTTCAAGGGAACAAACAGTTTCTTTTTATAATTCATTCACATGAGCCTAAATTATTTAAAACAAATGACAATACTCAATGACAAATGAGAATCATATTTTTAATGGGCGCAAAATAAATAAAAAATACTTTTCTGAAAACAATTCTCATGGGCAAAAATGTGCATCCTTAACTTGGTGCACCAGGCCAGAAAAAGGTACTCTAATTGACAACCAGAATAAAATATTACCACTAAAAGCTTTTTATTGTTTTATTCAAAGTCAATTCTTCATTATTAATCATCAGTATTGCCATTTCATATGCATCCTGTGCTTATAGTGCACTGCAAAAGATTCTGATTCATCAAGTAGTATTAGTGAAAAAATATCCAAAGTACTTGATAATTGTAGTTTATGTTTACTTGCTATTCTTATGTTAACTATGTTAAAAAAAAAAAAAAAAAAAAGATTTGTGAAGTCATAACTTAAAAAAAGCGCTATGAAATCTGTTTTATTACTTTAAATTGTTCAATATTATGTTTTTTATGAGATATTAACATGTCATGGTGAGTGAAGTGCTTGACTTTTGTTTGACTTCACACGCATGATTACAAAATAATCAACAACAACAACAGTGTAAATAAAACTGGCATATGGTCAAACCATATTAATAATTCATGCCTCAGTGCATGCTGGGAAAAGAGAGAATGGGATTGAACCACTAATCTATTTTTTCAGAGTAGGTTTATTTGAACTAAAAAATTGCAGTCACCTGCTATGCTTAAAGCTGCATTGAGAGGCATGACTTGTTTTCCTGAAAGTTCTTAATATCAAAAAACATAGCTTCATAGCTTAAACGAATAGATATAGATCATTGCATTATAGGCCCCGCCCACTGGCGTTCAGTTGCTTAAAGGATTAATTAACTTTCAAATGAAAATTACCCCAAGCTTTACTCACCCTCAAACCATCCTAGGTGTATATGACTTTCTTCTTTCTGATGAACACAATCAGAGAAATATTAATAAATATCCTGACGCATCCAAGCTTTATAATGGCAGTATGCGTTACCAAACGAGTATGAGCTGAAGAAAGTGTCTCCATCCACATCCAACCATCATAAACGTAAAAAAAATATCCATATTTAACAAGTTATGAAGTAAAATATCTAGCTTCTGCCAGATTGCCTTCCGTATTCAAGTTACAAAAAAAGGGGGAACTGGCGTAGGATGTAGCGTAAGCTTTTTGAACTGTGAGAGTTTTACACTTTCTTCGTAAGCTGAATACCGAAGGCGGTCTGGTGGAAGCTAGATATTTTACTTCATAACTTGTTAAATATGGATTTTTTTATGGATTTTTTTTTTTCTTTTTTTACACAAACACATCGCTTCATTCAGAAGGCCTTTATTAACCCAGCGGAGCTGTGTGGAATATGTTTATGATGGTTGGATGTGGATGGAGACACTTTCTTCAGCTCATACTGGTTTGGTAACGCTAACAGCCATTATAAAGCTCGGATGCGTCAGGATATTTATTAATATAACTGATTGTGTTCATCAGAAAGAAGAAAGTCATATACACCTAGGATGGCTTGAGGGTTAGTAAAGCTTGGGGTAATTTTCATTTGAAAGTGAACTAATCCTTTAACGTCTGACATTTACTGTGTGAGCGTGGCGTCATGTCAAAAGCAAATAGAACCCATTATAATCACTGATGCTGTCTACACTGGATACAGTATACAGATGTGCGTTAATTTTTTTCCACATATACAGTATATATATATATGACGTGGCATCTCCCAGTCTCCAGCTGAAATGCCAATTGTCAGGACCTGCACAGAATATTAGCGCACATATACACAGATACACAGATTCACAGCTTCTTCAAGGTTGAAGTCTGTCCGGCTCCAACTATAAACAGGAAAGTTTCTCAAAACATACTGATAACATGTTCTAGTTCTGATGAGAAGTACATATAATATTCGTCTTTATTCTTTAGAGAAATACATGAAGACAGGGTAACACTCTGAAATGAGGGATAGTCACATAGTCCAGGAGCTAGGGTGACCTTTGTGACCCTAGCTGTCCGGGGTGCTAGAGAAACGTAGATCTATGGCTGGACACATGTTGGGAGTGTCCCCAAACAGACAGACATAGAACACAGATATCAGAAGATCATCTGAAAAGGACAGCCACATAATCATTCTATGGTTGCATATGAAAGAAATCATTCAAATCATTTAATAATTAAAGAGGTTACAAATATTGATTTTTGATTATCACACTCATGTCAATCATTTAAAAAAGGATATATATATAATGAAGAGACAAGGGAAATTTGATTATCTCCCTTCAACGGTTTTAACGATGTCTTTAGTGCCTTTCTGGTCCTTAAAAGATGTCATTGCTGCCTATGTGTGGATCAGATACCCTCCGATTTCATCAAAAATATCTTAATTTGTGTTCCAAAGATGAATGAACATGTTTGGGACAACATGAGGGTGAGTGATTAATGACAGAAATTTCATTTTTGGGTGAACTAACCCTCTTCGGTGTACTATTCACTCTTGTCTTGATTTCTGTTTATTAACCACTTTTCTCCTCCCAACAAAAGTGAGATAATGATGAAGATTCCCTGGCATTTTAACCTCATCACACAGCATGACGTAAAACTCACAGATTGCAGCAGGAGTCGCCTCCCTTATGGTTTGAATCGTGACTTCTGTGTAAATTAGGGCAGAACTGCCACAGTTCAGATGTAGGTGTTGCAGTATTGCAGCCACCTCCACCTCCTCCCCATTCACTTTCAACCCGCTTCGTGGTGATCGTGAAGTCAGGGAATCTCCACCATTCTGCTACTAATGAAGGCACATGGATGAAAGCCATTCATCTTAAGTACATGGAAAAAACACATCCAGATGCCCCTAGAATAAATTCTACTAGACTATTATTGATTATGCTTGTGATATGGTGAAGTCGCAATGAAATATCTCAGCAGTAAGTTAACGCTCATGTCATTTGTGATTAATGCACTGAACAGCACCATGTTTTATGAAACTTTGCCTTTTCATCAGAAAAAGCTGGAGAAATCTGGTTTTAAATAATGTTTTCTTTGATATCTGACTCTTCAGATTTCAGAGCCTACAAATTTATTTCTAAACCGTATGCTGAACAGAGAGACCATTACAAGGATTACATATAAACGTAAGTGCCCACAAATACCCATGTACTTCATTACTAATGTCAGTGGAGCCAGGGGTGCCCTTTTTTAACTTTTAAAGCTGTTTTTTTTATTAGCATTAAATTTAAAATTATATTAATTGTATTAACATTAAATTGAATTTATGTTACTATTGTTACCTTAAATTACATTTGATTGAAAAATACCTCCAACAGTATTATTAAATTGAATGGCTTCCACAGTCTGAATGTGAAATATTGCTTCTGCAAAGACCTTCAAAACTCTTAATGAAAAAAGACAGGAAAAACAAACTTGGCTTTGTATTACCACCTGGTGGTCTTGGATAAGAAGTGATATTTTATTCTCTCAGAATTGCCATCAGAACAAAATAATAATAGCTATATGCTAATATCCTGTATTGTCCTGTAGGAATGTATCTAGACATCTTGGAGTGATGAAATCCTTTGAATATTTTATCGTATGTGTGTGATTTCTCTTGTTTTATACTATGACTTTTCAGATGATGCATACTTATTGATGGGGCTCGATATTGAGGAACTGTATCCCGAAACCTCCCGTTTTATCACATATGAAGGGTCGATAACTATTCCACCGTGCCTTGAGACAGCCACCTGGATATTAATGAATAGGCCAATTTACATCTCACAGATAGAGGTGAAATGTTGACAACTCTGCTTATATTATATTATTTTATATATTGAATATAGCCCAGATTAGCACTTAATCACCTTTCCAATATCTCTTCAGATGCAGTCTCTTCGTCTCCTCAGTCAAAACCAGCCGTCTCAGATCTTCCTCAGTATGGGTGACAACATGCGGCCGACCCAGCCACTGCACCAACGCTGCATCCGCACCAACATCAACTTCAGTCAGAGACGGGACTGTCCTAACAACCGTGTGCTGAGGCCGCAATACCGAGGTTTATGTCACACTCCACATCAATAACACACACAGGCTCTGCGTCATAAACACACTGCTGCGTGCATGCTGCGTTCAATAAAGCTGAGCACACTAATTAGACACTTACAATTATTGCTCTTGAAACAGATGGAAATTAAACATTTGTCTTTGTGAATAAGTGTTATGCTTTACAAAGAAATGTATCTGACAGCACATTCTCTGCTCCTCTTTTCAAGTGAATGAATGGCTTCTGAAATAAAAGCTTGACGTGGATTACTTACTTCAGAGGAAGATGGGATACATACTGCGGGATGAAGCTTATCAGTGAGACAGAGGACTCTTCAATAAAATTATAAAATTAATTTTATACTTGTTTACATGTTTATAATAATATATATGTATATCAAAGACATTGAAAGCAATTGCTTAGTCCATTCAGTAGGACAGAACTTGTTCTCAGTGGCTCTTCGGCTCACTCTAGAGGAACTGTCTGCTCTTGTTTTTTGCATCCGAAAAGCAGGTGCATTCAAGACTTGTTGCAGCGAATGAAAAAATACCTTTGCTCTATGCACAGGGATTAAAACTTTACTTTGACACCAGGCAAACAAAAGGATTTCAAGCCTATATCTTGGTCTATTTGGAGCATGTTGCCTTCTCTACATAAGTGTTTACAGTGCTAAATGAATCGAGTGATATCTGCCCAATAAATCTTTGAAGTGGTCATGGTGAATGTTTCTCTTTAATGTTAGTTTACCCAAAAATGTAATTTCTGTCATTAAGTACTCACCATCATGTCGTCGTGTTTACGTCAGAACGCGGGCTCAGCATTGGCTGTGAGAGCCAACGAAAATAGCGTAGCAGTATGACAGGGGACAGATGAATTTGTTGAATAAAGTTATTTTTGTTTTGTTTTTGGGCACAAAATGTATTCTTGTCACTTCATAATATTAAGGTTGAACCACTGCAATCACGTTGATTATTTTAACCATGTTTTTAACTACTTTCTGGACGTCAAAAGGTGCAATAACGTTGCTGCCTTTTGATTTCATCAAAAATACCTTAATGTGTGTTCTGAAGATGAACGAAGGTCTTATGGGTTTGGGACGACATGAGGGTGAGTAATTAATGGCAGAGATTTAATTTTTGGGTGAACTAACCCTTTAATGACATTTTTTAATCTTGGGTATCACGAAGCTGCAAAGTTGATGCTAATGGATTGCCAATCAAAATAAAGCATAATTGAGTCTGTTGTATATTGGTAAATTATTAAATATGTTTACTTAGTGCTCAGAAGGGAAGGTTTCAGTCGTGTTATGTAATGGATTCAATGAATATTTATAGGGTGACAAATGTGAAATAAAGTGTGTTACAGAGAACAGACCAATCTGGTCAGATTTAGTAACAAAAACTGCCCTATTTTGTTGGATTTAGCATTTAAAAAAAATAGTGCATTTTTCATACTAGTATGATTTACCATTAAATACAATCTTTTGCATTTAAATGTACATTTTGCAGTAAATATAAATGTATAATCTAAACTGAGAGATTATACGGCATGCCAATTAGTGATAGTGATGTCGCTATCATAAATGTACAAATATGATAAATTTATAAGAGAATAAAATTTAAAAATCAGTCAAATTGTTTGTACTGCTAAAAATCTGAGAAAATATTGAAGTTTTTGCTGATATACACCACTGTTCAAAAGTTTCTGGTTGGTAAGATGTTTTTGAAAGAAGTCTCTTGTGCTCACCAAGGCTAAATTTATTTGATAAAAAAATACAGTAAAAACCATAATATTGTAATGATTTCAATGACTGTTTTCTATTTTAAAATGTAATTTATTAATGCGATCCTTGAGAAATCTTTCTTATATGCTGATCTGGTTCTCAAACATTGCAGCTTAATATTCAGGATTCTTTGTTGACTAAAAAGTTCACAAGAACATTTATTTAAAATAGAAATATTTTGTAACCTTAGTTATAACTGTAGATCAATAATGCATCATTGCTGAATACCATTATTAATTTCCTAGTCTTCCTGACCACAAACTTTTGAACAATTATGTATATGACTAAATTGGAAAACTTTGTTTGCTAAATCTGTCTAAACTGGGCAGTTTTGCATGCTGCGCCCATATCTCTCTCCAATCTCCGTCTGGTCAGACTCAGGACAGTATTGTATTGTGGCCTCTAGAGGGCAGAAATGTGCTAGAAAATCAGGTCAGATGCAGCTCAAAATGTGTCACATCCTGGCGGAGCACCATTGAGGGAACAAAGAAGCTGGGGTGAGTGTTCGTTAATGTTGTGCATTTTATTACAAATTACTGGTTTCAGCAAACAACTTATTGTCTGTGTTGTAATATAACAAACATGCCTATTTTAAAATGCAGTTTTTTAAAATACGTATCATGATTTGTATATATTAAACGGTTGTCGGACTAGTTTTAGCCCGCTAGCTAACACTGTTTCGATAACACCGGGTTGTTTATACAGTATGAAAAGTAAAAAACTTTTAAACTCCCCAACCACAATCCAAATAACGTAAAACACATTTTCTGCCTGAAATGCGAATATGAATTTGTTTTTCGTATGATATTTCATTGTTATGCTATTCAGCTAATGTTAGCCAGTTTCATTCATTGATGTTTTGCATGTTAGCATCTCCACCGTTCGTGCATTCATGTTGCTTATAGCTCGCCAAGTACACCTTTACATTACATTTCGTGTTAATAACCTTTATTTTTCCTCCTTGTAGCTGTCATTTTATTACGTTCATCAATAAATAAGCCTCTTGGCGAGCTGCAAGCCCACTCGCCTCATTGTGTGCGCCATTATCCTCATCCAGTACAGGCCTGAAAACCATAAACACAACATCTCATTTAATTCCTATTAAATCCACCTCTTTATTGATAATAAACACACACTGTGGGCTGTTCAGTCAAACAATGTCTTCGAATTTCACATTCAAGCTAAATCAGGTGGGTGTATTGGTGTTTTAAAAAAAAAAATTCTTCGAAAAGCAGGTTGAAATGAATATGTTTGCAGCTCGAGCAAGTTGATCATGTTTTTGCACACTTTGAAAGCATGCCTATTCGTCTAATAGGTTTTTGCCCTATTGCAGAACCAAATGATGGGGATAGCCTGATATCCTCAATCCTACAAACAAGATGTCAAGTAAGAGCACATTTCAATTGATTGGTTAGACCCCGTTAAAGCCCACCCATCTTTATCAGATCTTCAGAAATTACTTTATTAAAAATACCTTACAATTTTTTTTATGATATATTGCCACTTTCTCTAATGTGTAAATATGGGTGTGCTTATCTTATAGATGTAATTGACAGTAACATTTGTGATGTGAATTAATTTGCGCACATTGAACTGATGAAGATTTGACGAATAAGTAGGCTTTACCGCTGATGAATAATTTTCAAATAATTTCAATAAAGTCAATTTAATTTTTCCCCTCCCTTCTCTTCCCCTCACAGAGCGGCCACCCTATGCCCCTGCCCCCACCCCAGCCCCCACAACAGTAAGTATCCAGAACATGCCAATCATCCATATGGCCCCTCCCCTCCATCACCATACCTTAGGTTCCTTAGAGAGGAGAGGATTGTGGGAAGGTCACAGAATCACAGGGTGGCTTTTATTATTTTTCTGTACAGCTTAACACAGAAAATCCTCTATCAATCCGTAAGTTGCTGAGGATGCTACTTACTTTAGACTCCAAAATTTGTATTTAATGAAAAACCATTAGGGCTGTGTGTGTGTGTATATATATATATATATATATATATATATATATATATATATATATATATATATATATATATATATATATATATATATATATAAAAAATGTGTGTGTGATGCGATCTGGGAAAACCTGTTGAATGTCGCGATGGAACGTTTTCAGTACAGCCAAAAAATGGATCGAATGTGGTCTGGTTTTTTTTTTTTTTTTTTTTTCAAAATTGGGTTTTCATTAAGTTATTATTCTATAACATCTTGTCTATCATCTCTGAAAATATCTTGGCAAAATTCACCTGTTAAGTGCAGAAAAAGTAGAGTCTCGAAAAAGTAGAGAGTTAGAGTCTTTCTCTAACGTTACTGTTTAAGAACACGCCCTGCGGGGGTGGGAAAAAATAAAAATAAACGGCCAACACTTTCCCTTTCTTAACACTACAAAGATGGTTCACTTATCAAAATAAACCATATAACATGTAGAATAAAGGTGTATTAATGCAAATTTCCCGCCACTCCTGTATAAACTACGACAAGCAAAGATAGTT
This sequence comes from Elopichthys bambusa, assembly GCA_037101425.1. NCBI lineage: Eukaryota > Metazoa > Chordata > Actinopteri > Cypriniformes > Xenocyprididae > Elopichthys > Elopichthys bambusa. The sequence continues at coordinate 23,804,089 of CM074435.1, forward strand.
TTTTTTCTAATATAATGTTATCGTGAGAAGGCGGAGCACCAGAGAACAATGGAGCTGTAATGAACACACATGTTCTAATTATGTGTTTATTAGAGGTTGAATTCAAATCAAATACTGCCAAACTGCTCATACTACTTCTGAATAGGATGTCTACTTAGTAAAATGTATGAAAATACGGAAATATATGGATCAGATCGCTCAAATAAATGGAGGCGCCCTTACGTGGTCAGTAATGGAGCTTGGGTGTCATTTAGTGAAAAAGTTTGGTACTGCCCCCAAACAATCTTACTGAAAGCTTATTTTTGAAATATTTCAACCTAAAGTTTGGAATGTTGAAATTTTTGGCTTTGATTTTCTTGCAGTTTAAGAGTAAAACATGTTTTGTAATATTATTATAAAATATAAACAATTATATCTTTACATTTTCATAAACTTAAACTTCTATAACTTATTTCACTTTCCTTATTTATTTCACTTCTAAAATAATCTGACAAGTGCCTTCTTTAAAACAAGACCCATCTTAGGTCTATATTCCAAAGCATTCTTGAATTACAACCATTTATGTTTAGATAATGCATGTGAAAAAAGGGGGTGACGGTTATTTAAACCTGTTTTTCCCTGAAAATCAGCGATCAGCTGACTTCAGATAACCATAACTTTTGTTAGACAAGCTATGAAAAGTAAAAACAGTATGGAAAGGGCTTAAAGCTCCAGCTTTCATATGATATTGAAATTGATATAAAAATTTAACCATGTGATGGGTTTTCGCAGATCACATCACACACATACACACACAGTAGTCAACATTTCAAGTGGATCAAAAAATAAGTTTTTAGGATTTAACTTTTTTTTTTGTGTGTATATATATATATATATATATATATATATATATATATATATATATATATATATATATATATATATATATATACACACACACACACTGTCAGTTTAAAATAAAGTATTAAAATAATTATAGTACAACTATAAAATTACAATACTACTATTTATGTCTTAATTTCAACGTTTTTAAACGTTAAACCGTCAAGCTTTTATTAGGGTGGTTTGTTGGCAAATAAATATGCGCTTGGGGTTTCAGCGTGAAGCGTGGCACTGTTCATTTGCACACGTGCAGATCATGGTTTGGTCTTTTAGACCTTAGTTTATTTGCTGTGACTGTATCATGATCTGCACGTGTAAACACAGTGCTTTTTAATTAAATTGCAGCCTTCACAATATAATAATCGCACTAAGCCATATCTCAGTATCGATTTTATTTTGATATATCGTGGAGCCCTAATGAAAAGTTAACGGTTATTCATTAAACACTAAATTTGGAGCGTAAAGTGTGTGAGCCGCCTCTTGTGCTTTGAGGCTTTCATATATCATTTAATCATTGTACATTAAAATAGATACTGAGAACATTAACTTGGCACTGATGCGTTGTTCCACATGCATCCTTGGAAAACTTGAATCCTGTGTGGTTGAAATATCCCTGTTAATTACTTTTAGTGTCCCAGGACTGTTATTCCTGTAAAGTTAGAGACCCATTATTCAGGTCAGACACCACCATGAGATTTGGCTCAAATACTCCCGATCTGAATCCCTAAAATTAACACAGCCTTTTAGAACGTCACTGCGTCCCATCACCACTACCACCACCACCCATAGTGCCTGTGGCTTTGCTACAAATGGATGTAGAGTAATGCCAGGGTTGTGCTGCTATCAAAGATTGCTGCTTTTTGCATGTTTTATGCAAATCATGACAGAAAACGAAAGCAGGTTCTCCTTTTCATTTTTTTTGTCCCTTCCTCCCTTGTTTGTGTCATTTCTCATTCGTGTTTTGTCTCATTTGTCTCCATCAGCAAATGCCCACCACCCCTGGGTTTGTGGGGTACAACCCATACAGCCATCTGGCCTACAACAACTACAGGCTGGGAGGGAACCCCGGCGGGAACAACAGGGTAATGGTTCGACCGGTGCCAACTAGGGCCCTAGCGACAGCCGAGGGACTAAAAGCCCAGACGAGAGGACACTAAAGCTAACTTACATGGCCTGAATATGAAATAGTGAAATGCTTTGCTCTTACACTGTACAGACTCATTTCATAGAGTGGAAGGTGTCTGTCGGGTAGTAGAGTCGAGTCTTGGGTAGTTGTGTAGCTCTCAACTAGCTTCCATAATCCTCATGCTTCTGTCAAGCAGTCACTCTCTGTAATGTCTGGATGGGTGTGAGTGACGCAGAATGACTTGTAGCTTCAGAGTGATTGCTTCTCAGAAATGTTCCCCCTCTCCCCTGTCGGCCATCCTATCACTTCATCATGCACGAGAGCCAGCGGCCGTCCGCTCGCATGGCTTTAGACGCCCATGCCAACTTGGCACGACTTCTTAGCAGGCTTGAGGCATTTTAGCTGTTGGCTGGTTTCATCCAAACCTCTGCAGAATCATTTTCGGCTGTAAGACACCGTTGTCCAAAAGAACGTAATGCATGGCCTTGTTGGCGTAATGTTAACGTGCTGTCGTGCTGTATTTGGTTTGCCGTTCAGGTTCGTCTCCTACCCCCTTTGCGGAGCGCTTCACGCTGTCATTGTTTGTTTAAGTTGTACTTTTTGCCTCCTGTCCCTTTCTCTCCATAGTGCTCCATTATGACAGTTCTATGTTTTCTGTGATGAATAAGTGTGCCCTTTGTGATCTCTAACGCTCCGCGTGGGCCTCTTTCCCTTTCCCGCAGAACTCCTCAGGGATCACCGTTCCTAAGCCGCCCAAACCGCCCGACAAGCCGCTGATGCCCTACATGCGGTATAGCCGGAAGGTAAGCAGGAAGGTAAGACACCCACGGTGTCTGCTTTTACTGCTTGTAAATTGAGGAGGGCGCTTCTGCGATCATCTCGAATGCTGAGGGGCGGTGAGTGGGCTGACTCCGCCCCTTCAGATGGTAGACCCCAACATCGCTTCATTGCTTTCTTCTGTTCAACAAGGCTGAAAGCTGACATCTTTTCTGATCTACTCATTTGAGACTATAAACTCTGCTCCATTTCCTTTCTGTTTTGAGCAAAGTGTTTTAAAAGATGAACATAGGGCAGTTAGATTTTTCAGTGCTATTTAAATTGGAAAAATAAATGCTTCAAATCTGAACAATGTTCGGATCAATTACTCTTTACTTTTCTCTCCTGCTTTGCATTCATACTTTAATTTTGGACAGAAAGCCAGACAAAAATTGGTGCTCTTTCTCTCTCCCTCTATCCTTTTGGAAAAATGCAACGCTCTCCGCCCAGGAACCCAGACTGCTCTGTGTCGACTCTGAACTGACACTTGTCTTTCATAGGTTTGGGACCAAGTTAAAGCCTCTAATCCTGACCTGAAGCTATGGGAGATTGGGAAGATCATTGGTGGCATGTGGAGGGACCTCACTGATGAGGAAAAACAGGACTATTTAAATGAATACGAGGCTGAGAAGGTTTGTTCATTGCTTTTTTTTTTTGTCCTTATTTTGAGATTTTTTTTTTTTTTTTAAAGTGATTCCTGGGAAATTGTTACAGGCACTAAGCAATTTCTTTCCCTGCAGATTGAATATAATGACTCTTTGAAAGCCTACCACAACTCTCCAGCCTACCTGGCGTACGTCAATGCTAAGAACCGTGCGGAAGCTGCTCTAGAAGAAGAGAGCCGGCAGAGACAGTCACGCCTAGACAAGGGCGAGCCCTATATGAGCATCCAGCCCGCTGAGGATCCTGATGGTGAGAGTGACGTCTTAATGTCACTTTTGGATGGCACAAACATAATACAATGATTTATGTGAATATTATTGAGACTGTGTCCTCTGATTGAATTGTACATTTTTAGACTGTTGTGCTTTTTTTTTTTAATTTATTTATTTTTTTTATTCCAAGTCTTTGATATTAGTCTTTGTGTTTTGAAATGGTGGTATCTTTGCAGAATATTTTTAAGCATTGAGGTATGGTCACATTAGCAAAAAAAGGTCTATTGTCAGTAGTGTCTCACAAAAGTCACTACTTTTCTTTTTTTTTTTAAACCTAACAGCTTTCTCTTGGTCACAGTGAATCCACATTACCAACCTGTTGCAAAATCTGTGTGGGGAAATCTTTCACATGATTGCATGGATTCCTTTTGAAATGACTGGATTTGGCCCATGAAAAATCATTAAACGGCGATAAGTGACCGCACTTCTGATACCATTTATTAAAACGTAACATTCACATGCTAATTATTTATCACTTTGATTTTAATGTCTGATTCAAAAATGTCTGCTTTTTCTCTCCCAAATGTGTTGAATTTTCATCCCACATTTTGACATCCCAGGCTGAATTACCTACTGTTTTTAGATTCCAATTAAAATGGGCCATTATAATGGCAACAACGTCTGTAATTTTTAAAAATATATAGATCTTAGTAAATGCCAGGGGTTTAAATAGGACAAAATAATTTGATATAAGCATGTATTTAGTATGACCATGTGGGAAGTAAACTATCAGAATTTCATTGGCATCCAAAGAGTTTTATAATGGTAGAGCCATTCAGATTTTCTTTTGCAGATATCCTGCTGAGAAGTAGTTACCATCCAAATGGGGCTAGAGTTTAAAAGGTTTAAAAAGCTTCATATTCCAAATTGATTCCAAATGTGAAATGTCTCTTAGACTATGATGACGGTTTCTCCATGAAGCATTCAGCGGCAGCTCGTTTCCAGAGGAACCACAGGCTCATCAGTGACATCTTGAGTGAGGTTGTGGTGCCTGATGTTCGCTCAGTGGTTACCACCGCTCGCATGCAGGTTCTCAAACGTCAAGTCCAGTCCCTCATGGTGCACCAGGTAGGTTGGGCATGTTAAAGACACAAAGACAAAATGCAGGACTGTTACACACATGGTTTAATCATTGTTCCTGGATTTTTTTTTGTTTGTTTTTAAACAGAGAAAGCTTGAAGCAGAGCTTCTTCAAATCGAGGACCGACATCAGGAGAAGAAGAGGCGGTTCCTGGAGAGCACAGACTCCTTCAATAACGAGCTCAAACGGGTGTGAAATTCAGTTTGATCGGTGAACTAATAGACCTTCTGTTTAGCCTGAGCTCAAATGCCAAATGCACTGTCGGTGATTGATGTGCAGTTTGTGTTTGTTTATTTAGCTCTGCGGTCTGAAAGTGGAGGTGGACATGGAGAAGCTGGCAGCCGAAATGGCGGCTGCAGAGGAGGCGGCTCGCCGGAGGGCGGAGGAGAGAGAGCGGGAAGCAGCAGAGCAGGTGGAGAGAGCTGCCCAAGAAGAGCAACAGCCAGCAGGGGTCCAGGCCAGTGCCAACACAGAACAAACCTCCGCCAGCGAGAGCAAGGATGGAGAAGACAAGTCCACCCCGATGGAGACTGGTCAGACTTCTCTCTAACTTTGAATATTGAACAAAAATAGTAAAATAAATAATGTTTGACTGAACTTTGTGGCGTCTGACCTGCAGAGACTCTCGCTGAAGCTTCTGAAGGATCTCAGGAGGCTGAGCAAGGTGCGGGTGCAGCGGGAGAGAAACCGGCCCAGCCTGAGCCTGCAGAGGGCGCTACAGATGAGGGCACCAGCGACAGCACCGCTCCATCTGAGAGCAGCTCCGGACCCCCAGCAGAACCCCAGGCCTCAGACAACACCCCTGAGGAGCGGCTGCCCACCCAGACACAATAACCCCACTCACTTAATCTACATGTTCATTTACTAAGTCTCACTTCACTCTGTGTAGAGTAATATGTCCTCTAGGATTTGCCATTTAATCCTATGACCTGCCAGTTCAGTGAGTGGGAACAGTGAACATTTTTACTTTTTCCCACCCTCCATAATATTCTACAATAAAATGTTTTGTAAGGACAACAATCTTAATTGGCTTTCCACAGATTTTCGTTCAGGCACACCTATTTACTTGATCGGAAACTCTGACCTTGATGTGACAAGCCCACTTGAGTACTTTAGAGCCTCTTGGCCATTAAAAAGCTGTTTTATTATTCTAAAGTGGAAGTAACTTGGGCAAATGTTGAATTAAATGTAACTCTTTCATCCTACAGTCACCAAATGGCTACAAAAAGCAGAACTTCAAGGTTATTTGCTGTCGCTTAACATGTTTTATCTACTTGTGGCAGTTATTTTATGGTATATCTTTTTCATTCTTTCATAGTTTGGTTGAGCCTGTGGGTTGTAGTTTTTTTTTTTTTTTTCTCATCCTAGTTTTTTGTCTTTTTTTATTTTATTTTTTTTTTTTTTACTTAAAATAAAGCCATGCTTACACTGTCATGATTTTCCAGATTGACCGCGCAGAGCAGAGTGACATTGTTCTGTTGACATCTTCATGAAATGGTATTACTTTAAGCCTCTGGATTATTGTTTTGTATTGTTGGAAGGTATTCCTTCAATAAAGTGATTTCTATGTCTGTTTTAAACATCTGCTTTTTTTCTCCTTTGTCTGCTTATGGTTTTGGCAGTGGGTTGTACTGTTCTAGTTTTAAAGCCAGTGATTATTATTATTTGATTTTAATATTTAAAAGCAGTATACTGGTTCAGGTCTGGTTAAGTTAAATAATTTGCAGTTTTTCAACTGCTTTTTGACGTTTCATATAACAAGTGGGGAATGTATAAAATCTGAAATCTAATTTTAAACCCCTCTGCTTTGACCCCAACCCAAGAAGCAAAATTTGAAAGCAGTAATATTTTTTACTATTCAGAGAATAAGCACGTTTTCATTTCAGACATATGTATTGGGTTCAGCTTTTCTATTTTGATAAATATTTATTTTAAAGTTGCCCAGAAAACGAGACAATAAAGGACATTTAAAGATAAGTACTGTAACAAACGCACAAGATGAATGAACAGTTCCAAACTGCCTTGTTCGTTGGAGATTTCGTGCGTGTGCTGTTCATCTAGAATAACAAAAATCCCAAGTGTATTAAAGGATGTGATCAACCTATATTTATAATTATGTAAAGGCATCTCCATAGCAACCATAGGAAAAAAGACTGACTCTCTCTGTCCTTATTATTCCATTTGACACCAAAGCATTACAGAAAGGTCGAGATCAGGCACTAGAAAAGGGTTACAAGACATTTTAGGAACAATAGGCCTGTGTTAAATTTTTATATCTCTTTGTGGATTATGCAAACAAGTGCAGTAACTTCCTAGTGTAGAAAAATCACAAATATAGTGATTTAAGCTGAAAAAAAACTCGAGACATTTACTCACCCTCATGTCGTTCCAAACATGTACAGTACGACTGTCTTCTGTGGAACTTTAAAGGAAGAACAATTTTTGTGACGACTGACTTTCATTGTATAGACAAATATATATATATAAAACACAGAGAGAGACGTTTATCAATATATCTTCTTTTATGTTCCTCAAAACGTCATTCAGTTGAACGTGAGGGGGTGTAAAAATGCCAGAATTTTCATTTTTGAGTGCACTGTACCTTTAGGAGCGTATGTTTAACACATATATTCCAACAGGTGGCAGTATTTTATCTTGCTCTGCTGGCGAAAAAAGAACGATTTTGCAATAATGGATGTGCTCGAAAATCAAATACATTTTACAAAGAAACTACATCAGTAGGTGTCTGAGGTTCCAGTCTTGAGGAGCCTCTCTCACATAACGCACAAACTCACAAAGAAGATTGGAAATCGCAGGATTTCAGTGCATGTAGGTATGATGTGTGTGCGTAGGCGACTACCAGCGCAAAGCGTAGTGGGCGCAGAGCAGGTAAGCTTGTGGGCATCACTACTCACAGGTGATCTCTGTGACCTTAACACTATATCTCCCGTACCAACATTAAACTACGCAGTTCTAGGTTGCATTTATGTCCATCTCACATGCTGCTGTGCATTTAACGGTTTCCTCTGACTCCTTTAACACAGGAAAACACAGTGTTAACTAAGAGAAAATAGCCTATATTTAACGTGGACTTCACAACTCAAAATTTCACAACAGCTCTTGAGGCTAAAATAATCAATTTTATCTCCAACAGAGCTGAATTTTACAACATCACTAAAAGATTTTAAAACAACTTTAAAGAGTAGGCTGAAAGCTGCAAGAGAATTGTGAAGATGGTTTAAAAAGGGATAGTTCAATCAAAAATGAATGAAAATGCCATAATTTACGCATCCTTATATGTTGTTTCAAACTCCAGCCAATTTATTTCTTCCTTCCAAGGGACATAAAGGATGTTTTGAATATTTTTTAACACTGCTCTTTTCCATACAATAAAAGTGAATTGGGACATTCTGCTATGAATATCTCCATTATGTTCCACAGATGAATGTCATACAGGCTTCAAGAAACATGGTGTGTAAATCTGGGTGAACTATTCCTGTTAGTGTAAAAGTTGATGAGAACGTTTTTAAATACACATGCTAGCCATGTAGTCTGTGTGTTTGTGTCTACAACTGCCTACTACACAATTATTTTTTGGATATAACATTCTCACGAGACAAGAAACATTTTGCCACATACGAATACGAGTGAATGTGTGCATATTTTAAAACAAATTACATGCAAATAATTAACATTGATTACTTAATAAATACATTAGACCGAGATTTTCTTAACAATTCTTACTTATTTTTCTTTATTCCTTTTAAAGGGTTAGTTCATCCAAAAATGAAAATTCAGTCATTAATTACTCACCTTCATGTCGTTTCACACCCGTAAGACCTTCATTCATCTTCAGAACATAAATTAAGATATTTTTGATGAAATCCGATGGCTCAGTGAGGCCTCTATTGACAGCAAGATAATTAACACTTTCAAAAACCCAGAAAGGTACTAAAAACACTAAAAACATATTTAAAACAGTTCAAAGATCATTTCAAAACACTGCTTAATGAACCTTCGAAGCTTCTTTTGTTTTGAATCAGTGGTTTGGAGCATGTATCAAACTATCACGTGATTTCAGTAAACAAGGCCTCATTACATCATAAGTGTTTCAAAACGTTTCGAATTGTCAATGGTTCATGTATTTAACGCAAGTGCTGTTTCCTTTCTTGCAAAAAAAAAAAAAAAAAAAAAAAATTCAATGGTTCACGTGACTTTGGCAGTTTGATATGAGCTCCGAACCACTGATTTGAAACAAAAGATTCGTAAAGCTTCGAAGCTTCATGAAGCAGTGTTTTGAAATTGCCCATCATATTGTTGAATGAAGTCATTAAGGTTGAACCACTGTAGTCACATGAACTGTTTTAAATATGTCTTAAGTAGCTTTCTGGGCATTTGAAAGTGTTAATTATCTTGCTGTCAATGGAGGACTCACTGAGACATCGGATTTCATCAAAAATATCTTAATTTGTGTTCTGAAGATGAATGAAGGTCTTACGGGTGTGGAACGACATGAAGGTGAGTAATTAATGACTGAATTTTCGTTTTTGGATTAACTAACCCTTTAAATCCATTTTTTTTTTTTTTTTATTCCTTAAAAAAGCAAGACATGTCAGCACCCGTGGCCCGTCTGCCGGTATATGCTGTATATTAAATATGTAGGCCTATTTATATATAAAATGTTTATAAATCAGGAATAAAAATCTGACAGATAAAAACGCGAAAAAATATGTATTTCTGCTACACTGTTAATACGCATCGGCGTTCTAGTTAAAAAAAACAAACAAACAAAAAACAGGTGACGAATCTAAGACAAAGACGATTGGCTCTTTTAATTGTAAAGCGACACTAACCTGCCCGTTTCCGCCCCCTGGATCTCGTGTGTTCTGCACAGGTTCTGCAGTGAGGGGCTACTGTTTCTTTCGCTAACCCTCAAAGCCGATTACAATACCTCCCGCATAAGCACAGACGCTATTCATGCCGTCTGTATTGCGCTAATTATTTTTATTATTAATGTTCACACAATACTCGATTTGTCATCGAAACAATCGATTACCAATAGAATATGAGGCGGCCCTGGAGTAGGCTATAGTTCAGCAACAAGCATGAATCACACAATATGATACAGGCATATGACAACATGAGCACAAGAAGTTCAAGCTCCCTGCTGAAGTTCACTCAGTCTCTCTCGGTAAGTGCACGGTGCCATTGTACTCTCAGCCGCTGGTTGTCCTTGCCTCCTACTTGTTAGTGCGTCACAGAACAGGAATGAAACAACTCTGCTGAAAAGAGTCAGCTGGGACACAACACAAAAATTTATGTAACAAAGATTAGACGTCAATTTATTTGAGCAGCCACCGAAATAACTATACGTTGAGCTTCAGATTTTAGGGAGATCTGAGAACCTGCAGCCTGTTGCATCTGAACCCCTAAAATAATACTTTGATACAATTGTAAGATAATTATATGTTAATAGGTTTCTTAACCTAAGGGTTCTGTTTCCAGTATTGAACTTTGTTAAGCAGTCACAGATTCCTCAGTGCTAATGAGGCATTTTCATGATAGCCAAATTGAACTACATTAGGATGACCAAAATTATGTAAAAATCACATATTATATGGTGGTTACTTCTAGTTATTATTTCATATTTGGTCATATTTTATCATATATTAAATTAAATGCATGCTAATTAAAAGTCTTGATATGGTTTAATGTTAGCCATAGGTCTTCAGAATATGCAGTGCTCAAATATTTTTTTAAAGGTGCACTCGGTTTTTTTATTATTAACTGGCTCATATCCATCCCAATTTACGGTGGTTGTGAAATAAAACACATCTGAATAAAGTTGGTTTACTTTGTTTATGCGTCCTTACACCGAAGCTGACTGTTCATCTCTTATTTTGTTAGTTTTTTGTTCTTCTCAGTCTTAATTTCGACAATTTTCTGTGCATTTTGTAGCACATGCAGCAGGTCATGTGATGTCATGTTAGTGCCCATGAGGGGGCGACCCGCTCCATGTAGAAAAAGTCTCTTTTTCTAGATGACTACAGTCTAGTATTTATCTCTTATGGCTGTGTATGATTTAAAAAAAGTGCACTTTAAGTTTTATCACGTAGAATTTCTGTTTTAACGCAATCTACTTCATACAGTATCGGCAAGGCAGGCTGCATGATTGACAGTTTTTTTGCAATGTAAATTTTCATGAGACTCATATTCCATAATCTTCTCGTAAACGTTTCCTATTGTCTCATTATGCTGTTGAGCGTTTTCATGTAAATGTGTGAGAGGCTTGACAGAATCTCTATCAATCAGCTCTGCTTGCCAAAGGTAAATGAGTGGGAGGGTGGGAGGAGTCTTGTAACAGCGCGTCAGAGTGTGTGTGAGAGAGTGTGCGTGTACCGGTGCGTAAGGAGGGCACTTGGGCGGAGAGGGACGCAAAGCATCGCGCCTGAGAGTTCATCGCAGTCTGAAGCTCCGCATTATATGTACACACTCTGCACAACTAACTCCAGTATACAGGCTCGCGCAAACTTTCCCCCGCGTTGAGAATGGCAGAGCCGGCACAATCGAACAGCGATGGAGAGGAGAGGAGCGAACCAATGAGAGGCTTTGCCCGACAAGGTGCCCTGAGACAGAAGAACGTCCACGAAGTCAAGAACCACAAGTTTATCGCTCGCTTCTTCAAGCAGCCTACTTTCTGCAGCCACTGCACGGACTTTATCTGGTAAGAGAGTTTGGGCGCTCTAAAACTACAATTCATTTACTGACGTGTATGGCAAGCTGCTTTAACATTCATTTATTAAAACTAACTAGTATTTTGTGTCAATAGTTCTTGTTTTTTTTTAATTACTAGTAAGTAATCCAGTAGTGACTAGTAGCCTTTACAGTTTTACAAGCAACTATGTATTAGATACATGTAGCCTACTTTTTTATTAGATACTAGTATTACTCATTCCTTAGTAGTAACTATCCACATGGTTACTATTTATTTTTACTACACTTTTTTAACTAATAAAGTGATAGTAGTATCTGTATACAAGACACTAGTATCTGTCTTAAAATTTCTTGTAATATGAAATGGCTTCTCAAAACCGATCCTTCGTAGTTAAATCTCTCAATAGATTAGAAATGTTTATAGTGAAAATGCAATGGAAATCACATTATTGTCTAATAAATTAATAACAAAAAATAGTAACCAAATGAGATTCTAGTTGATTTTGAGGAATATGTGTTAAAATGGCTTTCCATACAGGGTGGACCTGTTACTGTTGCAGCTCAGGTGTAACACTCTACACTGTCTCTAGATATATATAGTACTGTCTACCTAAACAGCACACATTTATGGTCATCATTTTAGGGCTCATCTGACTCAGAACATCCCTAAAGTGTCCATAATGCTGGGTTTGAGCCACGGCTTCATTGATTTCCCTAAATAAAGGATGTAAAGTCAAAGTAAAATGAAAATGTGAATGGAAAATAGACTTGATTGTAGTTGTATAGTACAAGAATATGAAATGAGTCATGCTACATGAGACAACAGTGAAACCATAAAGTTATTTTAGTGAAAGTGTACATTTTTAAAAATTATGGTTCTAATATTATTTTTAATGAACCATTGCTTTTATCTTTCAGGGGTTTTGGGAAACAAGGATTTCAGTGTCAAGGTAAGAATTTACTATTCATTGCATATTTTGAAACATCTTGGGAAGTGTAAGATGAAATGGTGGTCTTTTCGAGGACCTTCAGTATTGTATATTTGACACGTCTCAAAGATTTTTCCTTGTATTGGTGTTATGGGAGGACTTGTTGACAGTGTCTTACTGGAACTTCTAAGGTCTATTTTAAAAAGATGCCTTTGAGGTTTTCTAGAGGCTTCCATCAGCGTGATGATCTAAGGAACCTTAAAATGGTGCCTCAAGTACCTTTTTATTTTCACAGTGTAGATATGATGGTATCATGCAAAGCAGTTTTACTGTATAATGGCAATTTAATTTATTTATTATTTATTTATGGGGCATTAAATAAATTATAAATCTGCACATTGCTAAAATACATGATTAGGCAGATATTCCTTATTAAGCAGTCTCCAAAAAACGACATATCTCTGTTAAATTAGATTCTCAAATAAAATCTTAAAGAGATAGTTCACCCAAAAATTAAAATGATTCCATACTTTACTCACCCTCAAGCCATTCTAGGTGTATATGTCTTTCTTCTTTCAGTCAAACACAGTCAGTTATATTAAAAAAATGGATCTTCCAAGCTTTATAATGGGAGTGAATGATACCATTTTTTTGAAGCCCAAAAAAGTGCATTCATCCATCATAAAAGTAATCCATACGATGGGTTAATAAAGGCCTTCTGAAGCAAAGTGATGCATTTTTGTTAGGAAAAAAAAGATACATATTTATAACTTTATAAACTATAATAACTAGCTTCCGGTACCGACCGTACACAAGTCTAGTTCTGGTCAAAGAGTGACCTCTAACCTGACATATGATGTATTGACGGACACGGAAGCGCAGAGGATATAGTAAAACAAAACACCGGTCACAAATTAGGAGTCTAAAACGAGAATTTTTAAAGAGAAATGTCAGAGGAGCTAGAGTTTGTTTGCTCATCCCTATTTGTTTGAACTGCAAGAGGCATCTACTCTCACCTAAAATCCTGGGTATACTTTGTTTTTTTATGGATATGCTAGTTGAACGCACAGCCTTGCAAAGTATACTTCATTTGACTCGTACGCATACACAGGCGTTCGACGCATGCACAGTTTTGAACAATCTCTCGCCATGAGTTACAACCCATGTAAACATCTTTGCTTGAGTTGTACAAATGAGGGTGCTTTCTAACCTATTTGCGCAATCTCTCGTCTATGTAGGCCTCCATTGTCACTGTAGCTTGCATGCATTCTGGTTTGTTCTGTTCATGCAGTTTTTCTTTGACTACCTTGTGAATCAACGCCCCCAGGGCACGGTTGCCACCTTGTGGATAAACTAATTAAAAATTAAATGCGCATATGCGGCCTGTGCGTACAAGTATGCGCGTTTACATAAATACGGTGGTGCGCATACTCTCGAAATTCGCATCATGCGCACTGTACGCTGACCCTCGCGTACGTGTAAAAAGTGAAGTATACTTTGGGCTTAAGCTTACGTTACTCCTACTTCATACACCGGAATTTGACTCTGTGCGGACTGCCGTTAATGGAAGCTAGTGATTTCAGTTTATAAAGTTATAATTATGGATATTTTTCTTACAATATTGCATAGCTTCGCTTCAGAAGACCTTTATCAACACTTTGGAGCTGTATTAATTACTTTTATGATGGGTGCACTTTTTTGGGCTTAAAAAATGGCACCAGGCATTCACCCCCATTATAAAGCTTGGAAGAGGTAGGACATTTCATATCCTCTGCACTTCTGTGTTCGTCAGTACATCATATGTAGGGTTAGCGGCCACTCTTTGACCGGACTCATGTACGGTTGTTACCGGCAGCCAGTTATTATAGTTTATAAAGTTATAAATATGTATATTTTTTTCCTTACAAAAATGCATCACTTTGCTTCAGAAGGCCTTTATTAACCCATCGTATGGATTACTTTATGATGGATGAATGCGCTTTTTTGGGCTTCAAAAAAATGGTACTATTCACTCCCATTATAAAGCTTGGAAGATTTTTTTTTTTTAATATAACTGATTGTGTTTGACTGAAAGAAGAAAGTCATATACACCTAGGATGGCTTAAAGGTGAGTAAATTATGGGATAATTTTCATTTTTGTTTGAACTATCCCTTTAAATTACACTATTTAGATAATTACATTTCATATCATATCGTTAGTTACATTTCTAATCATCTTTCACAGCAAATCTCTAGCCTGTTTTAAGGTGATTCTACCTGCATAACTGTCCAGATTTGAAGCATCTGTTATCCTCATTGGAGAAGTTAATGTGTCCCATTTGTCCCTTGTGTCTAATTACCAAATTTGTGAGGGATGCCATTCACATTGGAGTATGAACAAGTTTGGCATTTCTCATATGAAATCAGGAAAGTTTAAGAAACAACCCAGACAGCTTTTCGTCAAACTCTTGCACCGGCAGTATCACTGGGAAGTGGTGAAGTTTTGGCACGTTTTCTAATGTTACAGTTTGTACCTGAAGACCATTGGATAGAAGTTTTCTTCACTGTATGAGTCTAAATTACCCATGAAAAGTGATTTTAATTCATACTCCCCTCTTACACACTAAAGAAACTGAATGTTCTTTAAGGCGACTGCAATTACCGGTCACGGCAGGTCAATAGCACCCTCTGCGGTGCTGCGCTTCTCCATTTTTCCACCGCGGGCTTCGGCACTAGCTCTAATTACAGGTGTACAGATGAGTGTATGATGACTTTACCCACACTTTTCTCTATCTTGCTCCTCTCTTTCTCTGTTCCTCGCTCCTTTTTTTCTGTCAGTCACGTTCTCAAATATATTAACATTTCCTCTAAACCTGTTGAAACACAAATCTATTGATTTGTGAGAGCAGCCCTGACTGTACCTAGAATGCCGGACCCCAAAGGAGCTGAGGGAGAAAGGGAATTCTTCTGCAAGGTCATGCTCAGACATGCTGAAACCTGAGGGTCTCTGCTGGAGAGCAAGGCTGTTTGTGCCTGTTGTAGGTTATACCTAGTAGAGTAAAGCTCTGTTAGAGCTGTGTAGGAACTATACATCTTGTTTATTATTAATGTGGTTTTGCAGTTTCTTCTCCTCCTTTTGGGTGTGTATTGTTAATGCACCAGAAGATCAAGCTTTTCTCCTAATGATTAAAAGAATATAGCACTAAATGTTTATTGTACCTTTTCATATTTTTTGGAATCTTAACAGTTAATCTTAACAAAAAGTTCCCATCTACTTTTGTTAAATAGAAAAGAACAGCTTGGACATTTTGCTAGATTACTCCCTTTAAAGGGCAGTCATGGCCTAATGATTGGAGAGTAACCCAAACGTTGTGGGTTCGAATCTCAGTACCGGCAGGAATTGTCAGTGGAGCGAGTGAATGTACAGCGCTCTCTTCCATCCTCAATACCACGAATGAGGTGAGACCCTTGAGCAGGGCACCGAACCTGGGTCGCCCCCGGGCGGCTCAGCAAAAATGACTGCCCACTGCTCCAGGTGTGTGTTCATGGTGTGTGTGTGTGTGTGTGTGTTTGTTCACTGCTCACTGCTGTGTGTGCACTTGGATGGGATAAATGCAGAGCACAAATTCAGAGTATGGGACACCATACTTGACTACATGTCACGTCACTTTCTTAATAGTTTAAGTAACAAAAATGCATGGTTTAAGATGAATAGGTAGATGTTTTTAAATGAACTGTTCCTTTAAATAACACTAGACTTTAGTTCATGGTACAGAATAAGCCTTTACAGCAGTTGTTTTCAACTTGTGTCATGTGTCTGTTCTTAATGTTGTGCAAATAATGAAATGCAACTAACTGTATAATTGTGTAAAGTTATGGTAGAGAAATAAATAGGCATATCGGTTTATAATAGGGAGGAGAAAAAGTTTCTAATCTTTTTTTGTAGACATGAAAAGCCTTTCAATGAAATTCTATTGTATTTTGGCTTAATTATATCTGTCACTTTGGTAGAATCTTGATGTGCCCGTTCTCAAACACCATGAACAAAACTATGCAAAAATAATAAAAAATAAAACCCAGACTATACTTTAAAGGTGCAATAGGTTATTCTCTACAAAAACATTTCTTTTGTTATACTGGCTGAAAGTCTCCTCATATCCTGATAGCAATCACAGTATAAATGTATTTTTATAAATATATATCATTCGTGGAAGGCGTAGGACCATAATATGTTCATCCAATTATCATATTCGGTCAGAATGAAATAATACAATGTCCTAAAATTTTTACATACCCTCACACACCCTGTCGCACAGACATCACACGTCACCAGCGCGTTTCATGCTATTTAGAGTTTATATAGACAGACGTCAGTCACGGAGCACCACAAACAAACAGCAGCCACCTTTTACAGTTCCTACCAAATCAAAACAACAATCTTATACTGCGTTCACGCCATAGCTACCGTAATAAAGAGATGGCAACCCGTGGCGTTCTAGCCGGAGCTGTTCAGTCAGTCTTGGAATTATGCATTTCCATGTCAACAGTATCAAGCAGTCAGCTACAAGCTTTCTAAGTTGTTTACATTCATTATTATTGTAATGTTATGTGCTTTAGACATGAGGTAGTTTAACAGCGTCTCTTGTGACACTTTGCCAAGAGCAGCTGTGTGTGTGAGCATTGTGCTTTGGACAGAGAACTGAATCGTATGCTTTCAATGCTAGCAGGCTAACGTTAGCATTTCTCCAGATCGCCTACTGCACCTTTAAATACAGGGAGAGTAAACAGAATGGTTTATGTAGATCACTTTGTGTTTTGGGGTGAATTATTGGCGGAATTTAAATACAAGTAATAAACCAAATAATGTTTTGATTCTATGATAAGAAGGACTTTTTTTTTTTTTTTGCTTTTGTATGATAAACAGTTTTGGTATTTTACTTTTTGGTGTAAAATATGGACCCTGAAGAAAAACTAGTTGAGACCCACTGCTTTAGTGGAAAACCTTTAAAGGAAAAAGTAAATCCCAGATTTTTTTAAATAGCCTACTGTTTCTTGCAGTATTTTTACCATCCTCAGTCTAGTGCAGTATACTAATTACAGACTAGTCCCCATTGGAGTAACCTGTGGTGTGCTGAAGGCTGCAGTGGCAGAAGATCAGGACTCTGATTGACTAGCTCCACGGTTTCTGGGCCACCCTGACATTAGCCAGATTTCAGCAAAAAAGGTACAATGTAGTGATGAATGAAGCACAGCTCATCTGTCTGTTCAACTTTAGTAACTTTGTATTCATTACTATCTAATGAACTTGAGATTGTAGTGCTTAGAAAATATAGAAAATGCTTTTGCCTACAAGACTTTTTTAAAGTGGTTTTAACAGTGAATCGATCAGCTGTCAAGCAGCGGAGAGACAATATTAACAAGATAGACACTCACTGAAGTTATAAGGTCAATTTTAAGGCTTTAATGAGGTCAATTTTTGTGTGTGGTTAATGGAGAAAAAGAGAAATAGACTATCTGGGGAAGATCGACCCTTATGGAATACCAGCACAGCTGTGGTTCTTCCTTAATCATCAGTGTGTGGAAAACAGTGAGTAAATAATAAAAGAGGATTTCCACTTGCTGTCAGCTTGATGGTGAACCAGCTGCTTAGGAGAGCCTCTTTTGCCTCCTCAGTCTTAATTGCAAAATTACGAGTTTGAAGAAGAGCTGGCAGAATGCTACATCTGGATAGAACTAGAAGAGAGGAACAGAGACCGAGAAAAAAGCTCATGAACGATGGTGAAGGGATAGCGAGATTGTCAGAAGAAGAAACTGGAATGTAAAAAAGTACTGAATTTTGTACTGAATGAAATATATATATCAGAGTAATATGGGGAAATTACTTATGGGAAATTTAATGTATGCTTGACAAGTAAATGGATATGAAATGTTGATTATTATGTGAGAAGAAAAGGACTGCAGAGTGATTTGAAAAATTGTTGGAGATTGACCAGTCAGAATTACTCCGTCAAGAAAGTCTCTTTAATGGCCATTTTCATTATTTGTACATCTTTGAACACCTTTCGAAACCAACCTGATGATTTCAGTTGTACGTCACTAACCACTCACCTTCTGCCTAAATGCCCTTGGAAACCGAAGCAGACACTGATTGCATTTATATATTTGTGATGCAGGGGGTGTCTCACACCTCGCTCTGTTCTGTGCAATAGCAGAACATATCCACATCTGAAGGTGTGGGCCGTTTAAAGCCTCTATAAATAGCATAAGTGTTCCATGAAGCAGTGCTTAAATAAGGGGGGGGGGGGGGGATGTGTGGGCGTTCGGGGAGATCAGTAGTATATAAAATGTATAGAAAAACCTTGATCAGAGAACATACCATTAGTTCATATGCGTCATCACCCTGTTCTTGCAAGAATAATTAATGTGTTTGCTCCATTTTTGCAGCTTTGGAATGGTGAAATGACAGTAGCCTCATTTCAAGAGGAAAAATATAAATGATCAATGGCGACATAAGGCACTGCTGCGTTCCGCTGTAGAGAGGAGTGAAGCTGTGTGTATGAGCCATGAGGAAGATTTTCTGTTTTTAGTCTTTTCATTTGAAATATCAACTTTGTCTGTTTCTACTAATACTTTGTCTGTAGAAATAAAAATAGAGACAAACAAGACAGTTGTTGATTCAGTAAGAGTACAGAGCTATAAAATGAATGCAGATTGTATAGATTGGTTTTGGAAAACTTGATGAGAAATGTTTGAGTTAATATTGACTTTTTATTGCAGATTTTGATATTGTGGCAAATGTGAGTAGTTTAAGACATTGAGATCTTTTAGAGGAGACACATTTGAGATTACTGTTTTCCTTAGAAGAAGGATCTTAGAAGCAGAGGTCTATATATTTGCCCTCTGTGTGATCTCAAGTATATTTACATGCACTTTAAAGTTTGATTTCAGTCTGAATAAAACAGTAATTCATGCATCTTTTTAAAATGTCATGTGAACACTTTAGTCCCACTGAAATTGCATTAGTCCAGTACAGAGCAGTACAGTTGGCCTCAGTTTTGTAGACTTGCTCTAAAAAAACAGAGGTGATTTGTGACGTGTTTTAATTTCTACCCGCTAAAATATTTTTGAGCTTTTGTGTATCACTATGTCAGTCCTGATTTGGAGCACTAAATATGCTTCTGTTCACACAAAGTTTACTTACAAACTAGATTGAAAACCGCATTCAGTAACCATATTGAAGCCCTTACATTGACTCAAACCTGCATTTTGAGAATCATCTTGCTTTAATTGGGCTCTCAGTTGAAGCTAATGAATAGCTAATGACATATACTTGTCATTGTATAAACAGGACAAGTTAAAGGGTTAGTTCACCCAAAAAATGAAAAATCTGTCATTTATTACTCACCCTCATGTCGTTTCACACCCGTAAGAACTTCGTTCATCTTCAGAACACAAATTAAGACATTTTTGATGAAATTCATTTTTCAGTGCCCAGAAAGCTACTTAAGACATATTTAAAACAGTTCATGTGACTACAGTGGTACAACCTTAATGTTATTAAACGACGAGAATACTTTTTGTGTGCCAAAAATCAAAATAACGACTTTATTCAACAATATGATGGGCGATTTCAGAACACTGCTTCATGAAGCTTCTAAGCTTTATGAATCTTTTGGTTTGAATCAGTGGTTCGGATCGTGTATCAAACTGCCAAAGTCGCGTTGAACTATTGAAATTTTGAAACACTTATGATGTATCGAAGCCTCGTTTACTGAAATCACGTGATTTTGGCGCTCCAAACCACTGATTCAAAACAAAAGATTTGTAAAGCTTTGAAGCTTCATGAAGCAGTGTTTTGAAATCGCCCATCACTAGATATTGTGGAATAACATCGCTATTTAGTTTTTTTGGTGCACAAAAAGTATTCTTGTCGCTTCATAATATTAAGGTTGAACCACTGTAGTCACATGAACTGTTTTAAATATGTCTTTAGTAGCTTTCTGGGCACTGAAAAAGAAAACGATCTTGCTGGCAATGCAGGCCTCACTGAGCCATTGGATTCTATCAAAAATATCTTAATTTATGTTCTGAAGATGAATGAAGGTCTTACGGGTGTGGAATGAGTAATAAATGACAACATTTTTGGGGTGAACTAACCCTTTAAGATTCACAACTGTTAGTAGATGCAAGGAAACACTGACTGTGTGAATGTAGCCCAGCTGTATTTTATAGGTTCTGCCACTATAACTGTGTTCCTTTGTCATCTCAACTCAAATAGAGATAAAAAAAATGATTCCCCAAAAGTCCTATTGTTGCTATGATCCAATTTTGATCGGAATCCATTTGCGTTACAAGTTAAATCTGAGCAGTCACTGGCTGATTGCTGATGTTTCAACCAGCTAATGAATGTTGAGAGCCAATTATGCAAGGATAGAAGAGCCCAACAAGGGCCATCTGCTCAGCTTTCAGGACCTAATAAAAAGGTCTGCCGAGAGCCACGTTGCAGGAAGAGAATGCGTGTAATAATGCAATAAGTACGTTCAACTGGCTGTAAAAGTGCCTCCATATTAAGCAAGTACAGTTGAAACTCAATTTAGTCCTGAATGCGGTTAGCCTCTCCCAGTGCTTTCAACCAGATTAGATCATGCTGGCGTTTTCCAAGCCAGTTGAGGGAGGGTTCCTGCTCTATTGACACTGCAAGGTTGTTTGTTTACTGCAGAACAGGATCCTTTTGTTTAGAACAAACATGTCTGACCTTTGTGGCTCCAATGTCCGAGGACAAGACGCATGAGGCTCAATATTCCCTTCTGCTGGACCTTATTCGGTCTCTGCTAAATAAAACCAACTTCAGCCCTTTCAATATTTATGTCATTGTCAGTTTTCAGTTTCGATGGCCGAAGTACTCGGACTAAATGTGAGGGGTTTTTGGAAGAGTTTTGACCTTCAACTCTCAAGCTGGCTGGTCAGGTGCTTTTTGTTTGATGGCAGCCGGTGCTGCATTTGATGTATGTGCCGGCTGACGGGTCCATTGGAAGTTGGAAAGAGGGTTAGGAGGCCAGGAAAGGCAGTCACTAGCTGAGCGTCTGAAACTGGCTGGCTGAGGGTCCTTTTGGGACCATCTTGTCTTTATTTGGCCTTACTTTTAAATGGGCCGTAAAAAAGGTCTCAGTCCATCAGTGAGGCAGTCCAGCTCTGAGCCGCAGTTAGATAGATACTTATTTTGTTTAATGGTGCTTGAGAAGGTTTCTCTTGTTGGCAGTTCATCTTCATAGAATCTATAGAATAAGAACATTTATAGCAATAATTAATTCTCATTTTATCCATGTTTTGAGGGATTTATATGTCATGATGAATTTGACTAAAAGTTTAAATTTGTTTTAACGGGCAGAAGAAAACTCACTGTGCTTGATATAGATGTGAGCATCGTAGTAGGAGCAGTGTTAGGACTACTTTTGTTCATCATCTGTTTTAATGTAAACAGTGTCTGCTTTTTCCAGCGTGGTCGCCCACATCTGTGAGAACTGAAGGGAGATTCAAGGGGATCTGTAAACCTGAGATGCCAACACTTATCTGCCAAGTTATATACATCACCCACCCAGGCCTTCACTTAACTGTGCTAGTGCTTTGAGTGTGGGATCCTGTCACAAATCTATCAACATGTCTAATACCTTCTTGTATTTCTCTGTTTGAGTCTCAGCGTTATCACGATGACTGACAATGATTCAAAGACCACAGTCTAAGAGTGCTGTCAGAACAGAGAACACGAAAGTGCAGCCCTTTCTCCAGAGAAATGGCTTTGAGGTGCACTGTCCAGATATCAACCTCGCTGACAACTTCTACATGCTAAGTTGTACTGCCTAGCTTTTTTTACAGACTAGGGGGGAAAAAAGGGCCAAGCAAAAAATGGCAAAATATTTAGTGGTCTTTTAATGGTCTTAACCATTTTAATCATAAATCACTGGTCAGGAAATTAACAAGAATTGCACAAATACTGTAGATAAAGTATATTATCACGGAAAAGCCTTCCCCAACTTGCAGACATCTTTTTTACAGTAAGAAGAGTCAGTGTTGTTCCACTCAATGTTAATGACTTCAAACAGTTCATGATTATTTGAATAATGTCTCCCAGTTCGTTTGAGCTTAAAGGGTTAGTTCACCCAAAAATGAAAATAATGTCATTTATTACTCACACTCATGTTGTTCCACACCCGTAAGACCTTCATTCATCTTCAGAACACAAATTAAGATATTTTTGATGAAATCCGATGACTCAGTGAGGCCTGCATTCAAAGCAATGACATTTCCTCTCTCAGAAAGCTACTAAAAACATATTTAAAACAGTTCATGTGAGTACAGTGATTCTACCTTAATATTATAAAGCAACGAGAATACTTTTTGTGCGGCAAAAAAACAAAATAACGACTTTTCAACAATATAGTGATGGGCCGATTTCAAAACACTGCTTTGGAGCTTTACGAATCGAATCAGTGATCAGCCCATCACTATATTGTTGAAAAGTCGTTATTTTGTTTTTAATCACTGAACTCACATGAACTGTTTTAAATATGTTTTTAGTACCTTTATGGATCTTGAGAGAGCAAATGTCATTGCTTTGAATGCAGGCCTCACTGAGCCAGTGAGTTTGATTCCGAAGATGAATGAAGGTGAGTAATAAATGACATTATTTTAATTTTTGGGTGAACTAACCCTTTAATGTGAGACCAAATATTCACTACAGAGTTCAAATCCAGACTCTGACCAATCCAAAACATGAGCCTGTTGGACTTCTCAAGCCACTTCTTGGTTGTCTTCATATTTTAGGACAGAAGCATTGTCTTGTTCAAAATAACATCTGATCATTCCTCTTTAGATATCTTTTCATTTGTGGAAAGCAAGCCATTCTGCAATATTCTCCTGTACTCTGAATCATTAAATTACTTTTAACATTGAAGTAGTTCACCAATAGCAGCAGCTAAAAAGGCTCCCCACACAATGACACCTCTTCCTCCATGCTTGACTGTGATAGAAATGCATTTATTATATTTCTCACCAGATTTTCGAAGACACTGCTCTGGAGCATCACCATGCAACTCGTGTTTCATTGTGATTCATCACTCCACACACAACTTTCCATATTCTGCCAAAAACTTCATTCTGTTTTTGATGTTTTTCTGAGGCAGCAATGGCTTTTTAAGTAGTGCATTTGCTTAAATTTTGCTAATTTCTTGGCCAATAATTTGTGGTTAAGACAATTAAAAAAGCTTAGTGTTTAGCCATTTTGGACTTGGTGTACAGACTGGGCATTTCTTCTTTTCAGTAGTCTGCATTTTTGACAGTTCTTGTGTTAAAGGTAATCTGGCAGGTTTTTTTAATGGCTGATGACAATATATTGGTCATCGGCCACCCTGCTCTTTAGGTAATGATGCTGTAAATAAAGTCCTTATCAAGGAAAGTCATTTCACTCTGTGATTATATTTCCAGTGCCTCCGGGCAGTTATTTCGGGCATGCAAGACCAACACCTGTCTACTTGAATGGGGAAGTCCTGAATTCTCAAAAACTGCTTTCCGAACCCACATTTAAATAACGTCAGATTTTGTTGTTGATTTGAAATATTCCATAAATATTGTTTCTTATGCTCAAATGGCAAAAACAACAACACATATTTCAGGTTTTTCCAGCCAATCTGCATCTGCAGTCCCAAGCACGTCTCAGAACACTGACAGTTTTTATGGGAACCGGAGCTTCTAACAGCAGCTGCAATGATGCGATGACTTTACCAATTTCTAATTGGCTCTCTTATTTGTAAGGTGGGACTTTTTCCGCCATAATGTGCATTGTACGTTTTTCCGTTCATAATACGAGTGAATCATGTTGTTATAGTCTGGATTTGGTCAGAATTGCTAAATTTCAATAAAATTCATAGAACAAATACTAAAATAAATGAAAATAGAAAATGTTTAGCCAGTCAATTCGTCACAGTTACAGTGAGATGCCGATAATCTCAAATATCGGCAGATTAATTGGCCTCGGCAACTAAAAAATGCGTATGAGAAGTAGACTAGGATTCACCAATATTAAAATATGTCGACTGTTATGTTGATAAATATGTCATGTCATGGCTGATAATAAATGTCGATACTGTTTTGTCTAATTAAATAAATAAATAAAAATCACCAAAAACTAAAATTTATTTAAAATGCTACAGGTGAGTTTAATGATCATTATAAGGTTTATTATGAAAAAAATTATATTGCAGCACACTTAACACCATATACAACAAGAAGGTGGAGAAAAAATGTGTTGAAATGTGAATGAGATTTGAGAGCTAGGCCTTTCACAAAATTTTGATTTTGGGTGAAGTGTCTCTTTAAGATAATTTTTAACTACAGAGTTCAGACTGAAATGTTGGCAGATGGTACAGCTGTGAGTAGAAGCCGAATCTGTGCTTGTGAGCTGCACTGGGTGAAGTGGGAGAGGCAGTTTGAGGGGTGAATCTGCAGGGGTGTATGTATTACAGTGAAGTCAGGTTCACCGCTGGGATCACTGTCAGTCACATATTAAAAATGGGCAATCTCAGAGTGGGCCAGCTAGGTTAAAAGCCTCCCCAGGCTATCAGTCACACTTTTAATTGAAATGCAAGTATGTTAGGACACAAGGGCTGTTTTTAAGCACAGCTACTGGCCTTACCTGAGCTGACAAAGACTGAAGACTCTGGTTGAATGTTTAAAAATATATCAAAAGCAGTGAGGTATACGATTAGCCTACTTTACCTGACAGAACCAGCATGTATTGGATTTCATGAATACTAGACAGAAGAAAGGAATAGCTGCAGAGTACTGGATATTTTCTTCAGGGAGTGATTCGGGTCAATTCTCAAGTGTTTTGCTTGTTAGCATGGTCCAGTTAGCCTCCACTGCTAGCAGCAGCTCAGCAGCTGCCATTGAGATGAATGGTAATGCTAACAGTTAGCTTTTTACAAGTATTGTAAGGTGGTGTTACAAATTCCCTCAAAGAGTTATGCTTTTGTTTTATTTTTGCTATGTGATTTGCTGAAAAGATACACTACCGTTCTGTAACTTTTATTTATTTATTTTTTTGAAAGAAGGGTTTTCAGCATTGACAATAAGAAATGTTTCTTGAGCAGCAAATCAGCATATTAGAATGATTTCTGAAGGATCACGTGACCCTGAAAACTAAAGGAAATTCAGCCTTAACATCCACGAAAAAATTGTAAACATTTTAAAATGTATTCAAACAGAAATCAGTTATTTTAGATTTCAATAATATTTCACAATATTTTGCAGCTTTGGTGAGCACAAGAGACTTTATAAAAAAAAAATAGACTGACTGAGCATGTGGTCTGGAAGTGCACATAAATGCATGAGGGTCAGGGCAGACCCCTGTTTAGACGGCCTGGTTGTACCAAGTTCTTTCATTATTGACCCAACTGGGTATTGATGCTATTGTATGAGGCTGATCGATGTTAATGCAGTGAATTCCCTCTGGCCAGCAATTTAACTGAGCCTTCTGCTGTAGAACAAAGGGGAATATGCATATGTAAGCTTACAACTGACTGAATGAAAGGAGAAGAAAATTATGATTGAAGTTAAAGGAGAATTAAATTTAAGGCTTTCACAAGCTTTAACACTGATGTGAATTACTTTTGCTTGCTTATTTAGGACTCCCCTTTTCTTGAGCTCCAACATAAATAAATCCTGAGAATAAATAAATTATTAATAAATAAATAAATTCAGTCTCTATATCTGACTTGAATGTTCTTGTTCAGTTCAGCAGACTGTCTTAGAGACCTGAGGAAGAACCATGAATATTTTTGTTCTTCAGGTTTCTGGTGATCTATGATGAGCTGTTTATACTTCTACAAAATGTATCACTTTTGATTCATATTGTCACACTGATTCATATTGCACTCTATTTATGCACAATTATATATTACATTCTACATGATCTGGCTTGAATGAAAGTAAACAGGGTGTGTAAATGGTGCTGATGATGATTGGTGAAGTAAAGACCTGTAAGAAGGCTACAGTAATAGTGCTGCAGTGCTCCTCAAACCAATTTAACCCATAGGACCATTTAACTGCTTGCTGCAGTTGCTAGGCAACAGGAGATGGGTAGCCTCACATTACATGACTACTTTTGAAGCTTTCTCTCAGTCTCTCTCTCTTTCTCTTTCTTTCGCTCTCTCTTTCTGTTACTCTTGTGGAAACACTGTCCCAAATATCACTGCTTCTCGAGATTATATTCAGCTCAATAGAATTGTTTTTGGGTCAGCGTACAAAAAAGTTGTGTATCAAAGTAAATTTAACTTCCCTTTGGTGGTTTTAAGTGGTTGTAGTTTCAGCTTCCACTTCATATTATTTATCGTCACAGCAGCGATTAAGTAAAAAAGGAAATGTTTTTGTATATTGCGAAATAAAGCTGTGACCAAGATCATATCTCCTATGAAGATTCCCTGTATGTTTTATAGATACTGTAGTGGCTACGATTTAATTTTCATTTAAATTAATCTTTCCTTTTCCCATGAGATTGGGTGCCAGCACTTGAACCACCAACTGTTGTTTTATGCAGGAAGTTGGCAAAAAAAAAAAAAAAATTGTACATTTAGGGATGCATGAAATATCAACACCTTATCAGTTATCTGCAGATATCTGTGAATGTTATGCTATGTACCATTGTTGGATATTTACATGTACTGAATACTATTTATTTTTCATTGTGTGAAACAGACATGGTCAGTTCAAACATGACAAAGTATGTCTGTCAAACACAAATTTAACTAACTTTAGGGAATGATAGCCTTGTCCGAAGAGGATTTTTAGCATGTGTGCAGTGAATTTGTAGATAAATCAGAGCACCAGACTTTGCGCCTGTTGTCGACTGTCCTCTGATCCTGGATCAGTTGAAAGGGAGATTACTGCTCGGTTTTAACTGGAATCAATTACTGTATGTGCACATAGACACACGACCCATCGTTTTTCATGTTGTTCAATATCAGTGATGAGCAAAGCTCTATTCATAAAGAGTGATTTACTTGGACCTCTGTCACCGCTGGCTGTAGACTGGGCGCACACACACTGTTCTCAAAGCAGCTGTTGTCGCTGTATGCCGAGTGCTGCTGGGTCATACTGATGTCATTAGAGCTGTTATAGGACTGCGCTGCGGTCTGTGGGTTGTGTGGAGGTTACACTGCATATGTGATGAGATTCAGTGAAGATTATTCCTTTTCCCTTCCCTAAATCGGTCTCATTCTCAATATTTCCTGATCTTTTAATCTCATTCTTTCTTGCTTCCTTTACTTTTATTGGTAAAATGATTTTATCAAAGGGTAATAGCAGTCATAATACTTTGATTTATTCCATTGTGCTGATTGCAGTATTCATATAACAAGCTATTTTCATTTTGTGTGTTTATGCGCAACAGGTTGATTAGTTAACTAATATCACAACATTTATTTGAGGTGCATCATTTTTTGGTCAAAATCTTGTATTGACAATGCAAGAGGTGAGCACTCTGTAAAGTCTCCTCCAGCACATCCCAGAGACTTTCAATGAATTTAAGGTCTGGACTCAGAGGTGCCAATTCATGTGTGAAAATGATTCTTCATGCTCCCTCCTAATCATTTTTTCACATTTTGAGCTTGATGAATCTTGACTTTGTCATCCTGGAATATGGCCAGGATGTGTCTTCCTACGTTGTTGTTTATGAAATGAAAAGCTACACACTCCATCTTTAAGGGTTAAAAGAACCCTTAATAACATGCTAGAAAAATAATAATCACTGTAATAATGATCCATCCATAGACTCTTAAGCAATTGCCTATTTAAATCTAAACAGCAACCTTTTTTTTTTTTTTTGGTCAGGCAGTGTATATTATTTAATTTTTTTGTTTTATATATTTATTTTTTAAATTAGGTAAAACCCTCAGGCAGGCATTTTCAAAATCATCTGTTTTTAAAGCATTTTATATTTCACTTTTGCATACTATGCATTTGGCAGAATATTTAAACAGTGGATTCAGCATTTACATTTTGCTAGTGAAGGTAAAAACTATTTTATTATTGTGCTATTAAGTTATTAATGACAACCTTACATCCATTCTGTGGCATTCCATCTAATTGTTTTTAATGCGAAATGTGTCTCATGTAAAGGCCCCTAAGGAACGCATATGATTATGGTCAGGTGAACTAATCGATTTTGAAAACAAGTAGTTTTGCACATCCCTGTAGTTTAGGTTAGAGTATTTATTTATTTGTTGTTCAATTTGTGGTGCTCTTTTTTTTTTTTTTTTTAACTTGGCTCCCTTTCTTTCTGCTTTTATAAGCCATATCCTCTTTTTTATTTCTATGTTATTTTAATTCTTTCATTTTTTTCCCACTTCTGTATTATCATCTGTCTTTCTGTTTGTCTGCGTGTGTGTGTGTGTGCACGCGTTTTTGTGATTTATGAGGACACAAATTTGTATAATGACATGGGTATTACACTGGTATTACGACGTAAACATGAAATATGAGGACATTTCATGAGTCCTCATATCTAAAATAGCTTTAAAAACATACTAAACAAGTAATAATGCAGACAGTTTTCTGTGATGGGTAGGGGTAGTAGGGGGAACCATAAAACCATTACGCCTATAGGATGTCCTTCCTTTGATAGCAAAACAAACCTGTGTGTGTGTGTGTGTGTGTGGGTGGCGGGGGGAAGGGTTGTGTGGGGGACAGGTATAGCGGGGGGTCGTGGTCCAGAGGGGGCGGTGAGCTGCACGGAGAGACTCTTCAGCGGATTCACAAGCAGTCAGTGGAGAGGCTTCTTCAAACAGATGGGATGGGTAGAGTGGAGACGCAGGCCTGTCACGGGGCAAACACACACACACACTGCCTCATAACTCAACCTTGTGACTCCAGTGTGAAAATAATTTACACTACAGTGGAATAGACTGATTTGTTAAAATGTGTATTTTACCTGTTATCCTCTGGTATATTTTTGTCTTATTGTGTTGCAGTCGCAAGTAGTGATGGGAATATGATGCGTTATTCCGTTACACATATTGCATTTCTTTTTGTCACCATCAGTTGGTCGAGCATCTCTTTCTGAACAGTATGTGTTTTTAAGTACGAAGTGGCATTTTGTGCTATGGACAAGGATTTGTCTACTCAGCACGTGGGCAGTCACTTCATGTTACGGGGAAGGTTTGGTGGTATGAGGAAGTAAATAGATAGAAGGTTATTGCTTGTTACTTATTCTGTGTATAACGGTTTCAAACCTGTGTAAATCTGCTATACATTTACGTTAAAGAAAAAAGTAACATTATTTTACTTGTTACTTCCAAAAAGTCACAGGATTCAGTAGTCCAGATTGGAAGTAAATTAATCACCACTTTCACCCAGAAATTTGTAAAATGTTATCACCACTGGTGATAAGCAACGCTTGATTTGAATTCATATTCTTAGTCATACATTTAGCCTGGAAACCAGAGTCATTTCTTGTAACACCGTGTCTACACCAGACACAACTTTTTTCGCATCACTTCGCACCGCATCAGCTAAAAGCTGTCTACACTGAACATGACAAACCGACTGTTGGAAAGCACTTGGACTACGTCAGAAATAGAACGGGGAATGCCGTGCCGCATCCGGTGTCAATATCATACACTGCATACACTGGTTATTAAATCAAATTCACCTAAAATGCCCAACAAATGCTGTTTAGGTTGCTTACAAGGTTTTGAGACACCCCTTGCTGGAAAAAAACAAACAAACAAACAACAACAACAACAAAAAAAAACGCTAAGACCAGGATGAATTTACACGTTGCTCCTTGTTGGTTTACATTTGTTTGAGCTGCTTTATGCCGGTCTATGATGATTTGGTGCTGGTTTAGCTGATGGACCAGCACAGCCATGTTGTCCAATATCAAAATTGCTGGCCAACCTGCATTCTTAATCTGGCTAAGTGTTGCTGGTGAAAGTTAAGAACACCAGTATAATATTATTTGGTGTGTCATACATATTTTAGCTTACTAGATTGTTTTCTTTGCATACAGTATAGCACAGTTAATGCTTAACTTCATTCAAACTGCTGATATTGCACTTGGTCGCCATTCTGTCGACCTCATATATTATTCATATTTATTTTTTTATCAGGTTTGTAAACGGCATCATCCAGTGCAGGGCACAGGGCTAGTACTCTACACCATGTTTACAGCACGCAAAGTGTTGTTAGCTGCGGGCTGCAGCACAGAGGAGGAGGAGGCCGGTGTGTGTATGTATGTGTGTGTGTGTGAGAGAAAAAGGAGAAGTTGAGGACAGCTGTGGATTGACGGCTGACTCAGTGACCTCATCCCTGCATCTCTGCAAGTCAGCTCAGCATAGCGCTCAGCGGGCCGTGGTATTTTTATTTAGCGCGTAGGCTGGCCCTACTCACTTGCATAACTCCCATTACCACAGGCAGGAAAGGTGAAAATCAAATATCTTTTTTCTTTGTGAACAATCACTCATATCTCCTGTTGAAAAAAGTGAGCGTTCGCTGCCTGTCTACCAGCGCTCAAGCTCCCCTCCTGTGTTTGCCTCTCTCTCTCTCTCTCTCTCTCTCTCTTTGTCTTTGTTGTTCTGTTATTTGGCTTTATAATGTTCCTGAGCTTAAGTGAGAATTACTCGTTTTAGTGGATGAGAGGCCAGATAAAAGGTTTCTTCTCCTCTGTGAGCATCCCTCATTCAGTGTGAGATCACACACAGTGCTGAAGGGATGTTGTGTGCAGACCTCAATTAACTTTCAAAAGACAAATTACTTTGACAAATTTACTGGGTCTTAATTTGTATAACAAAAGCCCAGATCAAATTGGTGGCTGGCCACGTGTTGGTGCATTACAATTATTGTTGGGAAGTATCTAAATAGCACCACTTAAAGTTGGCATAAAGTTGCGATAGTGTTTTCTTCCCTATCTTCTTGAACAAGACAAAATGTAGAGTGGGATTTGATTTATTCCACTGGGAACTGATTGGATTGTTACTTTTGCTGTGATGTCATGTGAGTGACAGGTTGCCCCGCCCTCACACCAGTAAACACATCATCAGAGATGAGAAGAGATGGAGGAGGGAGGGGAAGTTATTTTGATTTGATTTGATTTTTTTTTTATAATTTGCACTGATAAATCATTTAATAAGATGATTGTGAAAAAATAAGAATTGTCCATGTTGACACTTAAAGGCATAATTTTATCATCATATAGTCACCCTCATGCCATCCCACCCAGATATATATATGACTTACTTCTGTGAATAAAAAAAAAATAAAAAAATGAACGCTTCAAAATCCACACAAAGTGATCTTGGCAGTAATCTCCAGTTGACCCCAGTTGATAAATCAGTGTCTTCTGAGCTATAGTTATATATTTATATAGTTTAAAATATTAGTATTTTTTTCACACACTAATTGTTTTACTTTAGAAGACATTGATTCATCAACTGGGGTTGTGTGGATTTTCTTCTGCGGATACATCTGTAAGGACATGAGTAAATGAGAATATTTTAATTTTTGGATCAGGTATCCCTTAAACTACATTTTTTTTTAGCATGAGCGCTCAGCTATTTCAAGACTGTGCATGTTTTCCTGTAACAAGCTGCTTCCTAACAAGTAGTAGTGTAGTGTGACAAAATACTTTGCTGTTATGTCACGTTGCATTTTGCACACAGCTCTACAACCAAGTGAGACAAGACAGCACTGAGGTGCTTTCCTAGAAAGTCCTTCTCTCTTATTATGTAGCTTTGCAAAGTCACATTCTGTTTTGTGAATTGGTTCAGAAAGAAGTGATTCACATAAGTGAGAGTAAGGTTTTTAGGTTTTTTTTAAAAGTCTGTTATGCTCACTAAGGCCACATAGGCTACACATTGCAGCTAAATTTGGTTGCCAGTTCACATTTTAGTGTTTTAATCCTGTTCTTTACAACACTTAGTAATTTATGTGCAAAAGTAGTAAAAAAAAAAAAAAAAAAAAGTGACAACCACATTTACAAAGTTCTATGCAGTGTGTATGAAACCGAGGGAAAGAGCCTTGATCAGCCCAAAATAAACCTAAATAAATCGAAATGCTTTATATAGAAAATAAGACCAAATATTGATTCATGAGCTAAGATAATAACGAAACTATAATTTAGGTGATTCATTCCCATTTTTAACTTTACAGTGTGTACATGGCCTAAGGCTGCATTTACTAGACCAGTAAAAACAGCAATATTGTGAAATACTTTTACAATTTACAATAGCTGTTTTCTATTTTAATATAGTACATTATTTACTCCTGTGACGGCAAAGCTGAATTTTCAGCATCATTACTTCAGTATTCAGTGTCACATGATCCTTCAGAAATCATTCTAATATGATGATTTGATGCTCATGAAACATTTAATATTAATACCAATGTTGAAAGCAGCACAACTTCTTAATATTTTTTTGTGCAAACTGATACTGTACATATGTATTACATAATGAATTGTAATGTTTCTTTTTTATTTTTCTAAATCCTAAAACTTTATTTGCAGGTTTTGAATTAGATTTTAAATACTACATTTTCTTAGACATTTGCATCCCTCTGTATATGTTAGGCTTTGTTTCTCTGAGCAGCAGAGTTTAGACTTCCTTTATGACCTTATTGTCTTTTGACACTTGACTCCACACGCTGGAGAAATTCATATAGGAGTGTCACAGATAATTAAGAAACAGGAATCAAAAACTGGGTAAGGTAAAGGAGCAGGAAAAACTAACTCAACCTGTCTCAATCCTATGCTAGCTACAGTCACAGTTCACTTTCACTTCAGTGGAAAGCTATCTGAGCTATGTGCTCAATATAATGAAAAGAAAATCATTGCCTTAAGGCGTACATTTAAATAATCTGTTTTAAAAACATAACCAAGAGTCAGCAGCCATGATACTCTAGCCCCAGATCTTCAGATGAAAACCTGTTCTCCTCAGCCGAGAGACGCAGGTGCTTTCAGTGTCTCTGGCGTGTATATCCTGTTCTAACAGGAAGCCCTAGGCTTCACTTCCCTCTCAGCCAGCTCAAACCGCTCTGCCAAGGCTGTGACAGACATCAGCTGCCAGATAGTCATTAGCAGTGAAAGCCATTCTCTCTCATTATCTAGATTTCAGGAAGCGGGAACGCCGAGTCTGGTGGAAGCACCGCCTTGGCTGAAGACTGGATGAGGTGTGTGTGTGGATCCGTCTTCCTCTGTAATGTCTCAGAAATGAGAAAGATTAGAAAGACAGCAAGAGTGAGAGAAGGAATGAATGCCAGGTTTAATTGGCGTGTGACCGATTCACCATGCGGGCTCCGCTGCCAGGGCAGTGTAAAGCTGGAATGGCAAACTGGAGTGCCAGCCTGTGCGTAGATTCAAGTGAGGGGGTGAGAAAGAGAGAAGGAGAATGAAAAAGATTAAAAAAAAAAAAAAGTACTTCTCTTTTGCTGTTCAGCTCCTTTATTGAGTGGCCTAATGTATGGTGGGTGGAAGCCTCATTGATTGAGTTCTTAGCAGCTGTATTATATAAAGGCCATATGGGAGTGAAGGGATATCAGACAAACTCTAGACTTTTCTCACAGTTTTCATATTCTTTTCATTTTTTGATTGGCCTGGTCGTATGTGGATAGAATAAAGGAACATCTCAGTGCAGTGATGATGATGATGATGATTATTGCGCTAGGATTTGTGTGTGTGTGTGTGTATGTGTGTGCGCGAGATCCACCCACTCTCGGTTGGTGTTTCGGTATGATGTGTGAATGATCAGGGCTGCACCACTGCACACGTCAAGCACAGGAACCCTGAGCCCTCGAGGGCTTTATGACACTAATAACAGAAACATTGAGATGTCATGTTACAGTAAACGTTAGAAAACAATAAGCAACGATGCTTGGATGAAGTGCTATATATATATATATATGTGTGTGTGTGTATGGATGGATAAAAAAATGGATAATTAATTGTTCGTACTCTTTTCTCTTATTTTTACACATTGCCTTTGCGATCATGTAATACTCATTTACAGATAAAAAAAGAAAAGAAATTCCAAAACCTGTTTCATACTGTGCATTATAATGTTGTAATTCCTAAATTCACTTGTAGCATTTAAAATGGTTGATTTTTAGTTTTTAGTGGTTTATTTTTTATTTTGTGATAAAATAGTATAGGATTGCAATATCAGTCATTTGTCATTTACCGCTATTACATGAAAATGATTGTGGGCTTATCGTTATTGGACAGAATTATAATATCTTTGTATGATATATCAAAATTATCGAAATATCGTAAATGTACATATTGCGATATGAATATTGCAACAGCTTCCGATAACTGCATGATTTTAATACTCCAAAAGATTACAAAAAGTCCAAGTTTTAGTTTGACACAGACAGCAGAGAGTAGACTGGACACATAACTGTTAAGGCAGGAACACACCAAGCTGTCACCGACGAAATAGTGGCGATGAAAGCAGACTGCAGGGTTGGCTCACGTCGGCAGCGTCTCGGTCCAAAGTTGCCTGGACACACCAAACTGACGCTCATTTTGTTCTTTGAACTTTTACTAACTCTTTCAGTGAACTGTTTAACAACTGTTCA
The DNA here is from genome assembly GCA_037101425.1 of Elopichthys bambusa. Lineage (NCBI taxonomy): Eukaryota > Metazoa > Chordata > Actinopteri > Cypriniformes > Xenocyprididae > Elopichthys > Elopichthys bambusa. Next base: position 23,839,174 of record CM074435.1, read on the forward strand.
GCGGCAGAGCCACACACACTAAACACTCAAAACACTGTCCCTCACCATTCACGTCATCCCGTTATGTCATACTTGCAGACATAACTAATCCTCATTCTATTACATCTCCCCCTTCCCAGGTAAAAAAAAGTACACTTCTATAATGTACTTAAAATGTTCTATTTTCATGCACTAATTTTGTACTTAATATACGAAAAATTCTTCTTTAGTACTTCCTAAGAGAACCTATTTTGAGACAACATAAAATATGAACTAAAAAGTGCTTTTAATATACTGTCTCTGTATTTAAAAAATATATTTAGTTACCACTTGTAGTACACTATAGGTTCAAATGTACTATAAATGGTATCTAAATACATTTTTTAATTACAGAGATAGTATATTAAAAGCACATTTTAGTTCATATTTCATGGTGTCTCAAAATAGTACACTTAGATGTTCTTAAGATTATCTTAAGAAGAACTAAAGAAGAATTTTTAGTATATTAAGTACAAAATTAGTGCATGAAAATAGAGTACATTACATTACAGAAGTGTACTTTTTTTTCACCTGGGTTTTGCAAATCTATTTGTTTGAGATTTATGACAGCAGTTTTCACTGTGTTGCTTCAAGCATAATTTAATTTGTTACCAGAACTCTGTGTAGTGTGAACTGCAATCAACATCTCTCAACATTTCTCAAGGTAACTATACCATGCATTTGTCTCTTTCTTTCTTTCTTTCTTCCTCTCCCTCCTCATTTATAGGTCCAGAGTTTGTGGTGGTCTGCTAATCCTGCCAAAGCCTGGTTCATATCAGGTCGAATATCTTGTGTTTTGTCCAGTGATTTGTCAGCTATCTGTGTAGTTGTCAGTGTGGTCTCTTGCTATGAGGTATTTACAGATGTTATTGGTAGTTTTTCGTAACGTTACCCCCTTGCTCTGTTTCCACCAGATAAGATCGTGGTATGACACTCCACTAAAACTGCCTTTGTTAGCCAGGATTTTTGAGTGTCCAGTTTGGTAAGGACTTGATCCCCAGGATATAGGAAAGCTAGGGTTTACACACTATGTGGTTGTAGTAGTAAGCTTGTTCCTTTTTCTTGGCTGCATCATTTTTTTCTGATGACTTTTGTGTTCTGCCATTTAGGTAACAGATTTCTGTCAAAGGTGGGTAAGGTCGTTCAAATCTTGCAGCCCATCAAGAGTTCTGCTGGACTTGCACCTGTACTGCTGCATGGAGTGCATCTGTACCACATGAATGCTAGAAGGCAGCCTTTTTGCTTTAGGATTCTTTTAGCTGTTTGTACGGCTCTTTTAACATGCCCATTCCCCTGTGGGTGATATGGGCTGGAGGTTATGTGTTTAAAATCTAGCTCATGAGCCAGCTCTTTGAGCTCCGCACTGGTGAATGGCCTAATGTACCTGACCACCTCCTCAGCTATACCTGTGTAATGGTAGTTGTAGACATGAGAAGTACCTCCATAAAACGTAATTTGTATTTTAGGTAGGTCTGTTTGTTGTATTCACACAGATCAATTCCAGTCCTCTTTCATGGCCTTTCAGGAAGTGGCGTGGAAATCAGGAGTTCTTTGAGCTGAGCTCTTCTTATTTCTTGACAGGACTGACAAGATAAGACTTTACCAGCATTTGCTCAAACCCTGATGCCCATGTATGCAATCTATGATCTCAGCCCTCAGTTTTTTTGGGTATGACCATTCTGTTGTCCCTGGTGACAATCCCATCTTGCTCTGACAGTTCGTTTCTCATGGGAAAGAAGTATCTTCCATGGAAGATAAAATTATCCATGTAAACCCCTTCCAGGCCTTCTAGAGTTTCCATCATTTAACACAGTACCTGGCGAATGGAGTAATAAAGGTTGCCAGTCATTAGCCTGTCATTATCCAATGGTATTTGCCAGAACCCTGCAGCTGCATCCAGTGTGGAAAACACTGCTGCACCGTTCAGCTTTACTCTGATCTCCTCTGTGGTGGGTAAGACAAACCTTTCTCTCTTGACAGCTTTGTTCAGCTTCCTGAGGTTGACACGCACCTGTCCAGACTTCTTGGGAGCTGGCACTATTGGTGCACACTACTCTGTGGGCTGGGGAAATTGGGATCCTACGTGCAGCATATACTGCGTAGGGCTGTACATTTTCTTGTAATGAAATCTTTACTGGCTGTGTTTTTAGTAAGCCAACCTTCATTACAGCACTGTGCACCTTCTGAATTCTTTTCACCAGCCCCATCAGCTCAGCTACTGATCGGCTAAGTAGGTTGCTAGCAGTCTCTCCTCTGATAACAAACACTCTGAACGAGTACCGGTTGTTTTTGAATTCTCTGTGTGCTGTAAACTGGCAGATACAGACCAGATGGCCGCCTGGGCTATTCAGTACAGTCTTTTCTCTGGCTTGAGCATTCTAAATGTTCCTTCAGTCATAATGCACACATCGGCACATTAAAGCTAACCGGTGTACTAACAATCTGTAGTTGCACAGTTCAATTGTATGAAGTTGTGCTAACAACTGAGCCCAGAAAATGATAATCATACTCTTCACAATCTCTTTCGCTCACCAGTTTGCTTGTGCACATCTTTTCCCAGTGCCCTGTTTTCCTACATCTGTTGCACAAAGACTTCAGCGTTGGACAGTCTGATTTTTTTGGTGCATTTCTTTTCCACATCTGACGCATACTTTCTCTCATTCGTTGTCCCTGGAAAGTTGTTTAAACTTTGTGTGTCATTTATTTGCTACCTTTATCTGCAACTTACAGGACAGTTCTTTGTCTTGGATTCCAACCACCATTAAGTCTCTAACGTGTTCCTTATGAGTGGATCTGAACAGTGATCCGATGAAAGTTTCCGCTCTCTCCCCTGGACATTGTACGCGCTGATAGAAACATGCTCTTTCATGGATTGTGTTGTGCTTTGGTATGAAATACCTATCAATCTTTTTGAAATTTAAAAAATCTTGTAAAATATCACTTGCTGTGTTTGTTTGTTTGCTTGGTTTTTATTGCATTTATGTGACCTTTGTATTTTTGTAATTTGAGTTTTTGCCATGAAAATAGGCTCAGATGCCTACTTCTCAATCTTTTTGAGGACTAGTATGTAGTTCTCCCTCCGCATCAAAGGTGAATTAACTGAAAATATTCTCTGCTTCACCCCCCAAGGCATAGATATGGATGCTTACTTGTACACTGCCGTTCTCTTTATCCAGTTTTGTCACCGTTCTGTAACATATAAACTGATTTTTCCAGTCAGTCCATTCCGCCGATCTAAAAAGCTTACCTGTGGGTTAAACTTCACCATCCCGATGATTGGCACTCTGACACCATGTAATAAACCCTCGCATGTGGTGCGGAAGAATCCAATGTCCAGCCTTCTTTCCAGAATATTTCAGTGAACTGTTTAACAACTGTTCAGCAGCAGAGCCACACACACTAAACACTCAAAACACTGTCCCTCACCATTCACGTCATCCTGTCACGTCATACCTGCAGACACAAATAATCCTCGTTCTATTACAGTTATACCACCTCAAAACCGTAAATGTGACACCTCTTTGGGATTTGAAACTGACAAGCTTAAAGGCAAAATTTCAAGCTCCTCCATGCCAGCCATCCTCTGATTTAGCAGTTTGTGGCTCCACTCCAGTTCACTGGCAGACACTTAATCAGCAAAGAGTGTGTGCAGTATTAATCAATGTAAATGTACAGCGTAAGTAATGGCTGTGTAAGATGCATCTTGTTGTTGATTGTGTGGCGGACAGCAGGAGTGTGTGTGCTGCTGTGCTGTTCAGATGTGTTAATCTCAGTGAAGCCTCACTCTTAACAGTCCCATCAGCACTGAGCGCAGGATCAGCCCAGCTAATCCAGTTAATGTCACATCTAACATCCGTACTCTGTGTATGTGCGTGCATGTACGTGTGTGTGAGTGTGTGTTTGACATTGCCGCAGGTTTGTGAAATCTGATAGTTTAGTGAAAAACTTTGTGTACATTATTTTCGAAAAAAAAAAAAAAAAAAAAGATTCACATGGCTTAATTTTACCAGAACATGTCCTGGTCACATTTTTCCTTTCGGGGGAAAAATTGAATGAAAATAAGATATTAGAATTTTCTTTGAAATTTCCAAAGCATATGTTTTTACATTGTTACATAATTTTCATGCAAATTATACACATTTACTTCTGAAATTCTAATTACCATAATGCGAACATACAGTTGCTTCAGCAGTTTATTTGCAATTTTCTTTACTGTCATGATGATTTTCATTAGTTCTTGATACTGTGATGCAGTCATTTACGCTGAAAAAATTACAGTGTATCAAATAGTATTATGATGAATAAGTACTTTACATTTTAAACGTGGTGTTGTTTTTTCATCACAAGAATAAAGTTGATTATTATTATTATTATTTTGCTTTACAATAATGGGGTTTTGGAAATGGCATCTATCTATCTGTCTATCTATCTGTCTGACGGTCGATCTGTTTGTCTGTCGGTTGATCTGTTGATCAGTCTGTCTATCGGTCTATCTGTCGATCAGTTTGTCTGTCTGACAGTCGATCTGTCGATCAGTCTGTCTGTCTGACAGTCGATCTGTCGATCAGTCTGTCTGTCTGACGGTCGATCAGTCTGTCTGTCTGACGGTCGATCAGTCTGTCTGTCTGACGGTCGATCAGTCTGTCTGTCTGTCTGTCTGACGGTCGATCTGTTTGTCGATCAGTCTGTCTAACGGTCTATCTGTTTGTCGATCAGTCTGTCTGACGGTCGATCAGTCTGTCTGTCTGTCGGTCTATCTGTCGATCAGTCTGTCTATCTGTCTGTCGATCTGTTTGTCGATCAGTCTGTCGGTCGATCTGTCGGTCTTTTGGTCGATTTGTTTGTCTGTCAGTCTGTTTGTTGATCAGTCAGTCTGTTTGTCGATCAGTCTGTCAGTCTATTTGTCTGTCTGTCTGTCTTAATTTAAGAAAAAAAAATTGGTCGGTGTGGAAGTTTTCATTTAGCTAGATAAACATGTAAGTGTATCCTTAGCATCAGCACCATGTCACCACTGTAGTGGCTTTTATAATCATATTTAGAATGAGGAAGCACTTGTACTTTAGATTGGAAGACAAGCTTGTTTTTAACAGCAGGATGTAGTCCATCAGTGTTTAATGAGCAGTGGTAAGAGCTAAGCTAGCTGTTATTTTCAGTATTGTATTCCTGCTCACTGTTTTGGTGGGTTGTATGATTAAGCTTAGAAAAATTCATATTGTAAGTGTGACCTATGTGTATGAACAGAAGATTGTTATGTGTCACAGTGTGTGAATGTTTGATTATGAGTGAGAATTCACAGCACATCTTATGTATCCTAAATTGATAATTTATGAGTGTCTCCTCTGTAAAGGGAATCAATTTTCCAGACAGTTAAACCCAGTTGTTTAGTCATGGTTGGAAAAGCTGCATACAAATATTAGGTTAGCTTATTAACATAATTAGAATCAGAATACTGTTTTGTTATTACCCTAAGCTTTTCTTATTTTTTTAAATTAAGTTTCAGTTACTTTAATGAACAGTTTTGAATTTATTTTCATGAAGATTTATTCACCCACATGTAGCTCCAAACCTGTTTTGACTTTGTTTTGTGAAATATAAAAAAATGTTGTTTGGAGAAATGTCATACAATGGAAGTCAAAGGTCACCAAAACTCTTTGGTTACCAACATTCTTCAAAATATATTTTATGTTCCACAGTAAAAAGAAAGTCAACAGGTTTGGAGTGACATGAGTGTGAGTAAATAATGACAGAATTTTTCCTACTGATATTGAAAAGCCTTCAGAAGCCCTCAGATTTAGATGGATTGTGGATTAAATATCAGATTTGCAATATCTGTGCAGACTGCAGATTTGCTTACATTTTCCTTGAATCTTGGTGAGAATCAAAATGGTGATTATTTTATGATATTGTGATGTTTTTGAAGTCTCTGCTCAACAATGGAAACTGTGAGAAAAGATCCAACAACATCTCAGTTTATTTACATTCAGAAATGCACAATAAAGGTCAAATTTTAGAAGCAAACTAGCATATAGATGACTTCAAATATAATAGACCTGGATGAAAAGACGCATGAGGTAACAGTACCAACATGGTTCATATTTTCATCAACCTCTGAACAGTAAGGGCTGTGTTTCCTTCTTTCTGTAAAATTCATTCTTCTTTCAGCATAAAGGCTTCCCATGGGTTGTGTGGGGGAAAACAAGCTGTTTTTAGGTGTTCATCCTTCCCTTACTTCAGCCTGATTCAATTTAGCAGCTCTAACACCTTGTTGTGTTCATGAACCCTTAATGATGTTGCACCATGAGGAATATCTTTTGCATGCTGTTTAGTTTCTAGTAAACAAGCACACAAACTCTCTTCCCTTCTTCCTAATCTGCATCTCACTGACAGCTGGGCTGAATTCAATATCAAGATGAACGTTCCCAGTCATCTCTGGGATCACTCACGCGTCTCTTGCGCCCATGAATTAAAATCGTGAAAGGTTCTTGTGCAGCTCCTCCGGCCAGACGCGGCTTGCTATAACTGGAGGCTCTTTTTAAAGGTTCACAGTTGCCCAGAAGGCAGATATGCTTGGATGTCGAGTGCATGTGTGTTTGTGTGGGTGTACTTGTGTATGTGTGCGCGTTTGAGCTGTAACTGTGCGAGTACGTGGGTGTGCACTGTTGCTGTTTGTCTGTAAGCGACTGACTGATTAGCAGAATCGGACTAATGCTCATGTTTTTCCCAGTTAATTGAATTTGTTTCTGAACAGCTCTGTGCGGCATCTGCCGGGACAGAGTTTGGTGTCGTACCAGGGTGTTCGGCATGGGTGCGTTTGCTAGGTGCTGAGCCGCTAGCGTGGCATGGATATTTAATGGGCTGTTTAATTATGAAGGGCCAGATCAGTCTCCCTGTGAAGGGACGTGGGTTGCTACATGAGCCTTTCTCTCGTTCTGACCTTTTAAGAGTGCTGGAGAGAGAAAGAGTCAGGGAAACTCCTACTGGGCCTGATCCTTCTCCATCAGGCTGGCCATTATGTAAGCGTGCGCTCAATAGGCCCGGTGAGAGGCTGTTTAACTGAGCTGTTTGAAAATGGCAGCCTGTGCCTCACCTCTGGGTCGATCTTTACCCTGTCACTATAAGCAGACGAGGAACTTCCTGTATCTGAACGCTTAAACTGCATGATAGATGAGAGATAGTCAAAAAAAAAAAAAAATATATATATATATATATATATATATATATACACTACCGGTCAAAAGTTTTTGAATGGTAAGATTTTCTTGTTTTTAAAATGTTTTTAAAACAAGTCTCTTCTGCTTACTAAGGCTTCATTTATATGATCCAAAATACAGCAAAAACAGTAATATTGTGAAATATTTTTAAAATTTAAAATAACTGTTTTCTATTTGAATATATTTTAAAATGCAATTTATTTCTGTGATCAAAGCTGAATTTTCAGCATCATTACTTCAGGCTTCAGTGTCACATGATCCTTCAGAAATCATTCTAATATGATGATTTGATGCTCAAGAAACATTTATTATTATTATCAATGTTGAAAACAGTTGTGTATAATTTTTTTGAGGATTATTTGATGAATAGAAAGTTCAAAAGAACAGCATTTATATAAAATATAAAGCTTTTTCGACATTAAATTATTAATTTCTTTCATTCCTTTCCAAAAAAATAAAATAAAAACTTAAAATTTTGAACGGTAGTGATGATGTTACAAAAGCTTTCTATTTCAGATAAATGCTGTTCTTTTGAACTTTTCAACACAGATAATAAATGTTTCTTGAGCAGCAAATCGGCACATTAGAATGATTTCTGAAGGATCATGTGACACTGAAGACTGAAGAGTAATGATGATGAAAATTCAGCTTCGCATCACAGATATAAATTGCATTTTAAAATATATTTATATTTAAAATATTTCACAATATTACTATTTTTGTTGCATTTTGGATCAAATAAATGAATCCTTGGTGAGCAGAGACTTTTAAAAACATTAAAAATCTTACTGTTCAAAAACATTTGACCAGTAGTGTATATTTTAGGAACTGTTGTTATTTGTAAACAAGTTTAGTTCCTTATTGTGCTGTTTTTGTAGGATTGTATTTCAAAGAATAGAACAGTATTCAAATCTGTTTGCATTCTGTTTATGACAGTGAATCTTAATGAGTAGATTGTCACCCAGTGCTGTGAAATTTTAAAAAACAGCAGAATATAAGTGTTTTATTTCAATTTGTATTATGTTATTTTCTTTGTTTAATTTCTAATTTCTGGTCTTTCTGTGTCATCATTTACTCACCATCATGTCTTTTCAGACCTACAGTGGGTACGGAAAGTATTCAGACCCCCTTAAATTTTTCACTCTTTGTTATATTGCAGCCATTTGCTAAAATCATTTAAGTTCATTTTTTTTTCTCATTAATGTACACACAGCACCCCATATTGTCAGAAAAACACAGAATTGTTGACATTTTTGCAGATTTATTAAAAAAGAAAAACTGAAATATCACATGGTCCTAAGTATTCAGACCCTTTGCTCAGTATTTAGTAGAAGCACCCTTTTGGTCTAATACAGCCATGAGTCTTTTTGGAAAAGATGCAACAAGTTTTTCACACCTGGATTTGGGGATCCTCTGCCATTCCTCCTTGCAGATCCTCTCCAGTTCTGTCAGGTTGTATGGTAAATGTTGGTGGACAGCCATTTTTAGGTCTCTCCAGAAATGCTCAATTGGGTTTAAGTCAGGGCTCTGGCTGGGCCATTCAAGAACAGTCACGGAGTTGTTGTGAAGCCACTCCTTCGTTATTTTAGCTGTGTGCTTAGGGTCATTGTCTTGTTGGAAGGTAAACCTTCGGCCCAGTCTGAGGTCCTGAGCACTCTGGAGAAGGTTTTCGTCCAGGATATCCTTGTACTTGGCTGCATTCATCTTTCCCTCGATTGCAACCAGTCGTCCTGTCCCTGCAGCTGAAAAACACCCCCACAGCATGATGCTGCCACCACCATGCTTCACTGTTGGGACTGTATTGGACAAGTGATGAGCAGTGCCTGGTTTTCTCCACACATACCGCTTAGAATTAAGGCCAAAAAAGTTCAATCTTGGTCTCATCAGACCAGAGAATCTTATTTCTCACCATCTTGGAGTCCTTCAGGTGTTTTTTTTAGCAAACTCCATGCAGGCTTTCATGTATCTTGCACTGAGGAGAGGCTTCCGTCAGGCCACTCTGACATAAAGCCCCGACTGGTGAAGGGCTGCAGTGATGGTTGACTTTCTACAACTTTCTTGCATCTCCCAACTGCATCTCTGGAGCTCAGCCACAGTGATCTTTGGGTTCTTCTTTACCTCTCTCACCAAGGCTCTTCTCCCCCGATAGCTCAGTTTGGCCGGACGGCCAGCTCTAGGAAGGGTTCCCAAACGTCTTCCATTTAAGGATTATGGAGGCCACTGTGCTCTTAGGAACCTTAAGTGCAGCAGAATTTTTTTGTAACCTTGGCCAGATCTGTGCCTTGCCACAATTCTGTCTCTGAGCTCTTCAGGCAGTTCCTTTGACCTCATGATTCTCATTTGCTCTGACATGCACTGTTAGCTGTAAGGTCTTATATAGACAGGTGTGTGGCTTTCCTAATCAAGTCCAATCAGTATAATCAAACACAGCTGGACTCAAATGAAGGTATAGAACCATCTCAAGGATGATCAGAAGAAATGGACAGCACCTGAGGTAAATATATGAGTGTCACAGCACAGGGTCTGAATACTTAGGACCATGTGATATTTCAGTTTTTTCTTTTTTAATAAATCTGCAAAAATGTCAACAATTCTGTGTTTTTCTGTCAATATGGGGTGCTGTGTGTACATTAATGAGGGAAAAAAATGAACTTAAATAATTTTAGCAAATGGCTGCAATATAACAAAGAGTGAAAAATTTAAGGGGGTCTGAATACTTTCCGTACCCACTGTATATTTTAAACCTCTTTTCCATGCAGTTTCTATAAATGGGCTCTATATTCTGTATTAAAGGTGCATTCAGTAGATATTTGGCTAGCGTTAGCATTGTTGTTCTAATGTGTAGCTACTTTTAAGTACAGTTACCACAGCAGTGTTTTAGATGCAGCACTGCATCTATCGACGTGGATCAGCGTTATCGTCTTTGATTTTATGTAAATTACACTGATACTAGTGGTCTACGTGATAATTAAATTCTCTTACCTGTCCAATAAAAAAGAAACAACATGGGCATCACTACTCAGGATTTTCTATGTCATCAAATCTTTCCAAATTGTGTATGCCGTACAGTTTCTGCTGGCAAAGCACGTCAATAATCATGTTTCATTGTCTAATTTTGGCTCCTCATATCACAAAACAACACTATTCGATGCCACTAGCATATCTGCAGAGGTGGAAGCCAATAAGCGTGAGGATTCTCTTCGATGTTTAGTGAAGCACCGCAGGTCACTTCATTTCAACATGGTGAAATACACTGACAGAGGGTGATCCACATCATACATAATTAAAACACTTTTTATAGAAAACTATTGTTTTCAAAAGAATAAATGATGACAGATTTTTTTGGTGAATTGTTCTTTTTAGTTTAGCTTGTGCCTTATAATGCACTTCCTACTTTTGCACTGCAGGATATGAAGAGATAAGTGGTGTTGACCGATCTCAAGTGCTGATCATAGTCTGCACATCACAATTCTGAGCACTAAAAAGAGAGGCAAAAAAAAAGGACGTGTTTGCCAAAAGCCAAAAATTCTATCATCTGTTTTTGTCTGCTTTTGGCTCAGATACACAGGATCCAGCACTCCTTTTTGAAGCAGTTCCATGCACTTCTAAAAAAGAAAAGTTTAAAGATCAAATTCAGAAATCTATTTACTATTAAAGTGTTTGAATTGAAGATGTTCTCGGAATGGCAGCTCAAGATCTTTCTATGGTAAATGGCAACAGTTTATATCTTACTTAAAGGATTAGTTCACTTTTAAATGAAAATTACCCCAAGCTTTACTCACCCTCAAGCCATCCCAGGTGTATATGACTTTATAATGGCAGTTAACAAACGAGTATGAGCTGAAGAAAGTGTCTCCATCCACATCTATCCATCATAAACATATTGCACACGGCTCCGGGGGGTTAATAAAGGCCTTCTAATGCGAAGCGATGCATTTTTGTAAAAAAAAATCCATATTTAACAAGTTATGAAGTAAAATATCTAGCTTCCGAAAGACTGCCTTCAGTATTCAAATTACGAAAAAAATGGAACTGGCTTCGAGTCAGTTCCTTAAGTTGAATAGGGAAGGCGTAGGACGTAGCGTAAGCTTTTTGAACTGCAAGAGTTTTACACTTACTTCGTAAGTAGAATATAGAAGGCGGTCTGGCGGAAGCTAGATATTTTACTGGTCCTTCAACTCAACCTTGCCAAGACAGAATTGCTTGTGGTTTCGGCCAACCCAACACTTCATCACAACTTCTCCATACAGTTAGGCTCATCAACCATAACTCCTTCCAGGACAGCCAGGAACCTTGAAGTTGTGATTGATGATCAGTTTATCTTCACAGACCAAATTGATAGAAATGCCTTGTCCTGCAGATAACTTGCCTTGTGCAATATTAGGAAGACCAGGCCCTTCCTATCGGAGCATGCTATACAACTCTTGTTCTATCCAGACTGGACTATTGTAATGCTCTCTTGGCAGGCCTTCAAGAAAGCATATTTTTCATCAACACTTGACCTGTTAATAATACAAGTGTCTCAAGATGTGCTTTTGAGGCATGATGCATAAACGGTAATAACGGAAATAATAGAAATAGGCAAACAGCAGAATAGATAGAGATACTATTTTTGACATGGAAAAAATCACACTGGCTGGCCTCCTCCGCCATGTTGCCATTAAATAAAACAGTTGTCATGCCAACTTCTGAGTTCTTCTGATTGGTCCACTGTTTTGGAACTAAAAGTTGAAATTCTTTTAACTTGACAAGGCGGTGCTTATGTGCAAATGCGGTGCTTATGCGCGAGGCGCTGCAAAAGACACAAGCATAACGGTCATGCACGTCCTTCTAGCACGTTTACATAGAAAAACAATGGAAAAGTAGCGTATTGGAATAGAAAAACATGTTCTGTGTGAACGGCCCCTTAGCAGGAAAAATGGGCAAGCGTAAGGATTGGAGCGAGTTTGTCAAGGGCCAAATTGTGATAGCTAGACGACTGGGTCAAAGCATCTCCAAAACTGCAGCTCTTGTGGGGTGTTCCCGGTCTGCAGTGGTCAGTATCTATCAAAAGTGGTCCAAGGAAGGAACAGCGATGAACCAGTGACAGGGTCATGGGCGGCCAAGGCTCATTGATGCACGTGGGGTGCAAAGGCTGGCCCGTGTGGACTGATAGAAAGGTGTCAGATTACACAGTGCATCGCAGTTTGTTGCATATGGGGCTACATAGCTGCTGACCAGTCAGGATGTTCATGCTGACCTGTGTCCACCGCCGAAAGCGCCAACAGTGGGCACGTGAGCATCAGAACTGGACCAGTGGAAGAAAGTGGCCTGGTCTGATGAATCACGTGGATGGTCAGGTGCCAGTGTGTCGTTTACCTGGGGAACACATGGCACCAGGATGCATTATGGGAAGAAGGGAAGCCGGTGGAGGCAGTGTGATGCTTTGGACAATGTTCTGCTGGGAAACCTTGGGTCCTGCCATCCATGTGGATGTTAATTTGACACGTATCTCCTACCTAAGCATTGTTGCAAACCATGTAAACCCTTTCATGGAAACAGTATTCCCTGATGGCTGTGGCCTCTTTCAGCAGGATAATGCACCCTGCCACAAAGCAAAAATGGTTCAGGAATAGTTTGAGGAGCACAACAACGAGTTTGAGGTGTTGACTTGGCCTCCAGTTTCCCCAAATCTCAATTCAATCGAGCATCTGTGGGATGTGCTGAACAAACAAGCCCGATCCATGGAGGCCCCACCTCACAACTTACAGGATTTAAAGGATCTGCTGCTAACATCTTGGTGTCAGATACCACAGCACACCTTCAGGGGTCTAGTGGAGTCCATGCCTTGATTGGTCAGAGCTGTTTTGGCAGCAAAATGGGGACCAACACAATATTAGGAAGGTGGTCATGTTATGCCTAAACGGTGTATACTGTGCTAGACTAACTGGGACTTGTCACAGCACTTACATATTGTTGCCTTAAATGCTTCTATTGTTCTCCATATTTGTAAGTCGCTTTGGATAAAAGCATCTGCTGAACAATTAAATTTAAATGTAATGTAAATGTCTTTTCAAAGATCTGCAGAATTGCTAGTCAAGGGAATGATGAAGGACTTGTAGCACTGTGATTTATTTTAACTGCAAGAATATTACAGTTAATCCAGATATAGTGCTATGTCACCCAGTTCACAATCCAAAAACATTTAAATTTGCTCAGATCTTAAAAGAATTAGAAGCAACATTGTTTTTAAATATAGGTGCCGCTTGAATGTTCAGCTCATAGGTGGTATTTGGCCTGGCTTAGATCACAATGATGAAAAGAGCAAACTTTACTGAATCATATGCTTCAGTTCTCTTCCAAATCTCTGGTTTTGAGCCTTTATCTCTCTTTTTCTCACTAGACTATTTCGCGTGTGTGGGTGACAGTGGCTGTTCAGCCTGTCTAAAGTTTGGCTGTTGTGTTTTGGCTGGAGCTACTAGTCTTAAAGTGCAGAATGCAGATTTCTAAAGAGATTACTGTGAACGTGAGACTTATGTCATTTCCTGTGAGAAAATGGCTTTAATCTGCTCAAATCTGATAGGATCAGAAATAACACTGTGTGAATAGGAGCATTAACCTGCAGCAGGAAGGAAGATGCCCCTATGATGACCTGGATATGTCCTCATGCAGAGATGCCAGGGGCATTAGTGATGTGAACAGAGGGGCATTGTACATACAGTCGAGCACAGCGCATCATTTGCATAGGAGCTGCAGCTCCTATAGCTCTGATGCTGGTTGGCTGCTGTCATAGGTTGTTGAAGACTATCATGCAGCTTACAGCATAGTTTGTATAGTACTGTATATGAAAATATATGTAGTTGGCAGTATATATGTAGTTATAAGCATTCCACACAGCATACACCCAAATATATTATATAGAATATCAAAAGACAGTCATTGAATTGAACATATATTTATTTTTAGATATAATAACCAACACTCATATAAAAAAAAAAAACATGTAAATTGCACATAAGGCAGGTTTTACATTAACTTCTAAATGTAATTGTAAAATTACTTTTAAATAAATTTTCTACTCCAGTTCATTTTGAATTATAATCATTTACACAGTTAAAGTCATAACTTGTTTTCATGACAAATATATTTAAACATTGCCTCACCAAAAAAAAAAAAAAAAAGTCGCTGTTTAGATTTTAATAGGCAAATACTTAAGAATCAGAGATTCACAGTCACCACAGTCTCCACTTACTACATTCACTAGATCCCAATCCCCTGATTACTGATCACCTGTCAGCACTCATCAACAGTACTATATATCTGCACTCCTCTCGTTCACTCACTGTCTGGTCTTAACCTTACTATGTTGCCAAACCTGACCCACTTACCGGTTGTTACTTACCTGTTGTTCCAGCGTTCCCTCCTTGTTCTCCCCCGCTATAGATCTCCACTGGCTCCATGCTTCACTGTTCCCTCTGGATCCCCTGGAATACACAAAAGGACAATCAGATTCAGATAAGCCCCATATGACTCTCCCATTCCCCGCCTGCTTACCTGGATATTCCACTCGTCTGTGATTCCACCGTTGTTGTCTAATAAACCTGCTGTATATAAATCACTTACCTCTGTGTCCTGTGTCTCTCTGCTGACACTATGAATGGATCATTATTACAGAATGGTTCAGAGAGCATGAAGAATCATTTTCACACATGAATTGGCACCTCTGAGTCCAGACCTTAAATTCATTGAAAGTATTTGGGATGTGCTGGAGTAGACTTTACAGAGTGCAATTTACCATGTTATATGTTTGGCAACGGTTCTTTTAACCCTAAAAGATGGAGTCTTTTAGGGTTAAAAGAACCGTTGCCAAACATATAACATGCTAGAAACAAAATAATTGCTGTAATAATGATCCATCCATCGACTCTTACGTATTTGCCTATTAAAATCCAAGCGACTTTTTTTTTGGCCGGGCAGTGTATATTAAATAATTAAGACATTACTTATTAACAGGTAAAGTAAATATAAATAAAAAATGTAATGTTACGTGAGGTATTATTCTTAAGCTGTTTTTATTTTATTATGTTTTATTTCCGCAGTTGAAACACTGGTTGAGCGTTTACACGTAAACATATCTATGCATAGATCGTCTCTTATTCTGCACTTTTTCCTGTTGTAGTGGTTAGCAAACAGCGTTGCATTACACGCGTGCCCCTTCTGGATTGGAGTATGGATTGCCTGTGACCAACTGTATTTATCGTCTGACTGTATGCACTGAACCGTGACGGTTCGGGATGAATACATGTACCGTTGCACCCCTAATGATTTGGTGATGATTTGGTGGTCTAATAAATTTGTTTTAGCTCTCTCTCTCTCTCTCTCTCTCTCTCTCTATATATATATATATAATATTTTATATATAGAGAGAGAGAGCTAAAACAAATTTATTAGACAACCAAATCATACCAAAATCATTTTTTTATGTTTCTGTAATGGTTAATCCACACCAGTATGCATAAGCTCTTTACTCACAGTAATGTTTCTAATGCTAAAATATAATTATTGTTGGGATTTAATGGATACAAAGATAGATCACATAAAAGTTTAATCAAAAGCAAGTCTTTGGGAATAACTAGAAACTATTTTTAAGTCAATTACAACTGAAGTACATGAAGTACATAGACTGAAAAAGTACATAAAAACAATGCCAGCATTTTTAAATACATATAGTATATACTATAATTTTTTTAATAAAAATATTTTTTTAATCTTTTTAATGATTAAAAAATGTTACAAAAAGCAGTTGCACCAAATCATAAAGTCAAAAATAGTTTTTTCTTTCACTTGAAGCAAAAATGGAATTAGAACCTGCTGAAAACGCTTAGGCCAACATAAATTTCACTCTGCTTTATATTGGTTTGGTAGTGGTCTAACTGGTAGACCAGCTCAGGTATGCTGTTCAACAGTAAAAAATTAAAAAAATTATTTGTCATCCAGTAATGCTGGTTAAGCTGGTTAAGGCTATTTTTGTTAATTATACAACTTTGTTGTAGCAGTTGAAAAGATGCGTGCTTGTGCTTAATGTGCTTTTGAAAACTTGAGAGAATGAACATGAATGACATTTCCAAAAACTGTAACATAACCAATGCTCGCTGACTTTTACAATGAATTATTGCAGTTTATGGGGAGACAGTTGCTGACATCTACAATGCTGACATCATAAGTGATTTAAATTATAAATAAAATGATTTTATTGGCAAATATCACGTGTGAGTTAATTGGCACGTATTTCAATTCAGACAGAAATGCCTGCATTTTGTGTGTGGCGCAATAAAAATAGAAACTGCCGTGATGTGTGGCAATAGACAGAGCAGTATTTTAAATGCCCATAAAACACACACGCATCTCTTTTGTTTCAGCTGTGGCGAGCACCCAAATTGGGAATCAATTCAAACACTAAGAATTATGTAATAATAATAACAGCAATAAACAAGCACTCAGTGGTTGTAGTTAGGCCTTATGCAGTGTTACATTGTGATGCCATTGTCATGGCTGTATGTATGTGAGCGGGTTCAGGTCTTAGGGCATAACATGAAATCAAACAGGATCCCTGTCACTGCAGATAAATGTCTGTCAGTGCCATGTGCTCTGATTCTCACCGTTTATCTCATCTGTCTCTCTCTCTCTCTCTCCTTCCTTCTTTCAGTCTGCTGCTTTGTGGTGCACAAGCGTTGCCATGAATTCGTCACCTTCTCCTGCCCCGGAGCAGATAAGGGTCCTGCATCAGATGTGAGTACAAAAATCTCTTCTTTCCCCATCCTTCCTCCCTTATTTTTTCATCTCTCCTCTCTTTGTCTCTCCTCTTCAATCTGTGCCTGTCTATCTCTCAATCCCACATGAGAGAACAGAGAAAGGAGGTGGGCAAAAGTTGTTGTCCTCTGGCAAATCTAATCAGACGTACTGTCACAGAGGAAGTGTGTGAGACAGCTGCAGTGACGATAACCCTCTCAGTTTCAGATTTCCTCCTGGAGTCGTCGTCTTCGCTCACTTTGTCTCGGGTCCCTGAGTTATACAACCATTTAAATCAACAAATTACCCGGTCTATAGTGACAGCTACAGGAAGCGCGTCCACACATGGGAACCAGAGCTCTTTTTTGTTAGTGTGGATGAGAGTGAACGTAGAATGCCGGCTCAGTCACATCATTACAGTTACTACACACACGAACAGGAGGGAGAATGAATGGCGCTGTGTAGTTACGGGAAATGGCTTTGCTCTTTGAATCGGTGTAATTATGAAAAATACATTTCTGCTTCGACACTTTTTGATTCTCTGTCTGTCTAAACCAGCGTTTTTCATCAGAAAAAAAAAAAAAAAAAACTCACTGCGAAACCATAGCAAGCCATCATTTTTACTTAAGCATACAGAATTATATATTTCCCTCTATAGGCATTTTTTTTAAAAAATCCAGTAAAACCATAACCGAGACCATTCGCTCCAAAATGATTCATGTATGTTTTGAAATAAAAAATTCTGCAAAGTGTAGCTGTAGTATGTACTGCGCACTTATTTCTTGACAAGTACAAACTACATTTTATAAGTATATGTGTGAATACAATCCATACATGCATCCACCATCATTGGCATTCTCATGTGAATTGGTGTGTCACCATTCTCTGCCATTTGCACATACGATGAGATTTTTGTGTATTCAGATTGGGCTTCAGCCTTCATTTATGACATACTGAACGCCCTGCCTTGAGATTAGATGCCGTATTCTTTACCCTGCAGACTCTTGTACTTTAAGCGTGAAAGTCCCAGTGCTGACAGCCCTCTCATTGCCCTTCTCTCAGTCAGACGTACCTTCAGCTCTCAGAGGAGCATCCTTCAAGTCCCGGGTCGGCTCCCTTGCTTAGAATACCTCATATTTACACAGTACACCCAGCAGGGCCAGGCGATATGACATGGCTGGCAGACACTCCACAAAGGGATTCAGAGTGATCTAAAATGGATGGTAGGATGTCGTTAGCACATTTCCACACCTCAATTCACATTAGTGATCTGGCTCTGTCCCACCACTTCTCTAAGAAGCCTCGCCATTCATCTCATTCATGCAGATGAAACGCATGCTTTCATCCTCCTCCAGAGCCGTGGCGATGAGGTTCATGCTTAATCCTGTTTTCACGTTTGTTCTCCACCAGTCTAGAAGTGCTGCCAAAACCACGTGCGCTTTGGACGTCAGTGTCTGGACGTCAGTGTGCCAGTAAACTAGACGTGATATCTATTTGATGAAGCCTTGGCCTTGTGACATTGTCATTAGTTTTTTCTTGTGTAAATCTGCTAGGTAGTCTCAGAAGAGCCACTAAAGGGGATTATAGGTATAAATATAGTCAATGTCAAAGACAGCCAAGCAAGGCGGACTCAAAGATGTTTTCGAAGGGGCTCGTTTTAGGCTTCAATTATAGAAGTGGGCTAATTAGACGTTCACCAAGGGATTTCTGTACCGGTAGTCTCATTAAACTCTCATTCACGTTATAAGAGCTCTGTATCGTATTGAAACCCAACTCTGATTGCAGTTGTGCAATAAAAACCAGACCGCTGGTTTTTACTGCACAGACTTCAGTTGGGTTCATGGACATGTGAGCGACTACTTGTTTTTTGCTTGCTTGTTTTATTCTGAATTCTGTGTTTTGTATTAAAAGGAGTTTGTCAGACGTGACAAGGACTGTTGGCTCTGATCAGTAAGGGTTTTATAAAGCAGAAGTGTCTTTAGCACAATCACTCAAGGGTGTTTTACACCCACTGGTTTCTTGGGATACCTAAAATATCTCATTTTTTATCTCACCCCCTCACTCTCATGTTGGATCAGTTCACTTTCTTAATAAATAAATTAACTGGTGATATATCAGCATTGCTGTCGGCAGACTCTGTTGCACATAAGCCATTATAAGGCCCTGTTTACACGTGGTATTAAGATGCGTTTTGGTCAATCGGATCACAAGTAGACAAGGGAGACACATTCACGTTTACACCTGGTGTTTTAATCCGTCTCTTTTGTCCACTTTCAACCACTTCTGTCCTGATTTCTTCGTTTGGGGGGGTCTATGGGTGGGTAATTGTATGGGTTTTTTCAGATCTTTTGATCTAATGAAAGAAATAAGTTTAAATCCTGCCTGGCTAGCGCACTTCCCATAATGTTTATGCATTGGGTCAGTAGGTGGAGAGTAGGCAGTCTTTTGTGGCTGTTCGAACACATTTGACCATATGAGCGTTTACACTATGAAAGCCATCTCGTCGAATGCATTTTCAACTACCTCTGGAAGTAGGTGAAAGTGGACAAGCTCAAAATGTTTTAGACCCCATTTACACCTTTATGTAGAGTTGTTCACTTGTGATTGGATTTATAAAAACGCTTCTTAACACCAGGTGTAAACAGGGCCTAAGATAGAGAGAAAGAGTTTCCCAGTTCATCCTCTAACCCTGGTGATCGTCACCTCTTAAAAATGCTACAGACAGAGAGACACAGCTCCACTGGAATAATTGGCTACAATAGACAAGCCAATTGTTCCAATGCTGTCGTTCACTGCAAAAGCAGAGCTTGTTACCTGTATTGCTACCTTTCTGGCATGAGAAACAGAGGATCTCTCTCTCTCTCTCTTTCTCTCTCTCATATATATATATATATATATATATGAGAGAGAGAGAAAGAGAGAGAGAGAGATCCTCTGTTTCTCATGGATCTCTCTCTCTCTTCCTCTCTCATATATATATATATATATATATATGTACTCTAAAAGAAGATCCAGACTTCTTTCTCCTAGAAGAAAAAAAAATAGGTCGCCATTTTTTTTTTAAATTTTTTACTGCCACATATGAATAAACCTGTTTTAAATGTTTTTAAAAATTATTCATTTTTTAAACATAATTTCAGTCATCCTGAATTGTTCTTTACACAGAATCTGAGCCAGTGTCATGGACCATAATTTTGTTTGCATCCCTTTGCCATTGAGTGTAGTTTGGTCTCTTCCTCAATGCATCCTATAAATGTTATGTGCCTTGCACATATCCAGTCCATTTTTTCTTCATTAGTAATATCTGAGAGGTAAATTTGATGAAAGGCAGCTCCTCACATGCAATCATAAATGTGAAAACTACAGATTATATTTCCGCATTTTTGACAGTCGGATGGACAGAGGGTTATTAACAGAACATTTTTTTAATTGCAAGGTGATTGTATTATTATCACTGAAAACTGTATCATACTTTATCTACTTTTTAAACAGCATTATGGTAAAAATGGAACACTATGGTAACAGCTTTCATACTTGGGGTTTTCTTTGGGGGTTTGGGAGGAACTGACAGAACGGCAGTTTCTTTCAGTTTTTTCTCCTCTGTTTGGCATAAAACACTGTTTTCATGGTCATCCAGGTTCAAATGTTGACTACAAACACAGAGGTTTTTCAGATTTACCGTTGCAGCATTCTCTCCGTATTTATAAATCTTTGCAGCTTTTAGCAACTGCCTATAACATGCTGGATACTTCACTGGAAACTGAAGTAACTCACTCCCGCTAAACGTTTACTCTTTGAATTCTTGCACCTAGGAACAATACATGTCAACACAAACTAAAAGTTTGCTAAGAGGTATTTCTTACTAAAGCAAGGCGGTATTTGACTCTGGTCAAGCATATCCATAGCAGACTGGTGGGAGTGACCTTGGACAGCAACATACCCAGTGTATTATGGGTATTGATGTTTTCCTATCTATTTGGCAAAAGGGAAGACAACAGCCTTTTTTCTCTGTTTTTGTCTTTCTGCACTCAAGACCAAAGGAGTATACTTTGAAAGGCTTACATACTCAACTGTGTGCGAGCGGAACACAGAAAATGAAGTATACCTTAAAATCTTGAGATTTTAAGAATCCATATCAGTGTTGATTAAAAATGAGAATTGTTAACGATATTGTTAGTGTCCACACAGCTGACATGTTTACCTGTTTTAGTTTATCCATGTTGTATGTACAAAATAGACTCTGCCTTTCTGCACTTTTACTTGGGTGTGCATTCATTGACACAGATGATCCTCCGTGTCTCTGACATTTTCTATCTCTCTCATGCTGGAGCCTGCTTGTTTTATTAGCAAATGTGCCGTCAGCGTGTTTGACAGAGATGAGGACTGTTTGAAAAAGTCTGATATATTTCATTCTAACAAAACTGATCCTCGCTTTCTCTGTGTGTATTTTGGCCCTTAAACTTTTTTCCACTGAAACTTTGATGTGCATCATCTCTTTTTATTACATCAACAACACAACAAAATGTGTGATAGGTTACTCATCACAGAACACATTAAATACATTTATTCTGTCACCAGTGGCAACCTCAGCAAAAATATCACTAATAAATTAATATGTGACCGTTTTAGGTGCACGTTTTAGCCCTATAGATATATGTGTGGCACATACATATTGACACACAAATTCATGGATGGTTATGGATATCCCATAACTGATTAGGAAATATTGTGGGTCGATTAAAAATGTTTTTTAGAAACACAAAGAGACCCCCTTAGGCTCCCTTTTCATCTTATGCCATTCACAAAGCTTAACCCTTTCTAGAAATTTCCACGGCATCTCCCACTCCCCACTGTCATTATTTGAAATCCCGCTGGGATAGTCATGGATGCGCCCACATGCTCTGCCAGAAGTGGGTGATGTCTATAAATACCCCTCTCACACTGGTTGCATGCTCCCATGGGGCACTGGTTTAATAAGGCCAGGCAGGCATTTGCATAAACACGTTTCCTGCGCCAGGCACACTTTTCTCTGATTGGGTGATTTACCTTTCATGCTTGTAGGGATAGAGGTATAAAGAGAGAAGAAGTGTATTCACATGTATGCTGTTTGTGTGGATGTGCTGTTCTCTGTGTGAATATGCTCCAGCGCAAGCCATTGTGCAGTTATTTAAAGAGCAGTTTCAAGGAGAAACCAAACGTCACTCTGTTGCTGAGCAGTACGGCTGTTTGCTTGTCACAAAGCATTAAGAAGGAAACATGGCTGGACTGATCAGAACTGAGGTTGTTTGTGTATGAGAAAAATAGGATTGCCCAGACCGCTGATTTTTTGCCAAACAACAACACACTTTCTGTAATGACAAACACATTTGACAGTATTTTGACAGACAATTTATGTAACAGTATATGCCACTATACTGTGTGTATGTATGTATATGTATGTATGTATATATATTAATTAGGGCTGCACGATTTATCTCACGATATGAAAAATAACATTGAACTTAAACGCCATTATCGCTTAAGCGTGATTCTTAGTGTGATTATGAAATCACAAAGGCTGTGATTTTTTTTATTTATTTTTTTTTATGCGCAGCTTGTCAATGAAGTATGTCTCCAAATGCTTATCCATCTGAAAGCACTACGAGTTTGAGTCGCTTATAATGTACGTTTGAAAAAGCAACACGCGTCAAACATCTTTCCAGACATGAGAAGCATTTATTAACATCTTGTCCAACAAAAGACAACATTTAATAACCTGTTTTTACTCCAAAGTCACTTCATAACGACAGTTGAGCATCCTTCTGTGAGATGATGTGGCTTCTTACACAGAATAAGGCAGTCATGTGTTTATTAGTTATGTTTAATCAATCAAAGTGTTTCATTCTTCTGTTTATTGAGCTACAGCGATATGACGTGTTATCTACTTCTGTTGCAGGGCATATTGGAGTTTCTGTGCAAGAGCGCCCTCTGGCTTTCAGATGGAGAAGCATTTACCACTGATCACAGAGCCGTATAGCTTTGACAAGCTGCGCATAAAATAATCGCAGCCTTTGCTAAATCGCTTGCGGTTTAATCGAGATAAATCGCGCAGCTCTGATATATATACAGTATCTCACAGAAGTGAGTACACCTCTCACATTTTTGTAAATATTGTATTATATCTTTTCATGTGACAACACTGAAGAAATGACACTTTGCTACAATGTAAAGTAGTGAGTGTACATCTTGTATAACAGTGTAAATTTACTGTCCCCTGGCCGCTGGCCACAAAAGTGAGTACACCCCTAACTAAAAATGTCCACATTGGGCCCAATTAGCCATTTTCTCTCCCCGGTGTCATGTGACTCGTTAGTGTTACAAGGTCTCAGGTGTGAATGGGGAGCAGGTGTGTTAAATTTAGTGTTAAATTTAGCCTCGCCATGGTCGACCAAAGAAGTTGAGTGCACATGCTCAGCGTCATATCGAGGTGGTTGTGTTTGGGAAATAGACGTATGAGTGCTGCCAGTATTGCTGCAGAGGTTGAAGGGGTGGGGGGGTCAGCCTGTCAGTGCTCAGACCATACGCTGCACACTGCATCAAATTGGTCAGCATGGCTGTCGTCCCAGAAGGAAGCCTCTTCTAAAGATGATGCACAAGAAAGCCTACAAACAGTTTGCTGAAGACAAGCAGACTAAGGACATGGATTACTGGAACCATGTCCTGTGGTCTGATGAGACCAAGATAAACTTATTTGGTTGAGATGGCGTCAAGCGTGTGTGGCGGCAACCAGGTGAGGAGTACAAAGTGTGTCTTGCCTACAGTCAAGCATGGTGGTGGGAGTGTCATGGTCTGGGGCTGCATGAGTGCTGCCGCCACTGGGGAGCTACAGTTCATTGAGGGAACCATGAATGCCAACATGTACTGTGACATACTGAAGCAGAGTATGATCACCTCCCTTCAGAGACTGGGCCACAGGGCAGTATTCCAACATGATAACACCCCAAACACACCTCCAAGACGACCACTGCCTTGCTAAAGAAGCTGAGGGTACCTAAACCCTATTGAGCATCTGTGGGGCATCCTCAAACAGAAGGTGGAGGAGCGCAAGGTCTCTAACATCCACCAGCTCTGTGATGTCGTCATGGAGGAGTGGAAGAGGACTCCAGTGGCAACCTGTGAAGCTCTGGTGAACTCCATGCCCAAGAGGGTTAAGGCAGTGCTGGAAAATAATGGTGGCCACACAAAATATTGACACTTTGGGCCCGATTTGGACATTTTCACTTAAGGGTGTACTCACTTTTGTGGCCAGCGGTTTAGACATTAATGGCTGTGTGTTGAGTTATTTTGAGGGGACAGTAAATTTACACTGTTATACAAGCTGTACACTCACTACTTTACATTGTAGCAAAGTGTCATTTCTTCAGTGTTGTCACATGAAAAGATATAATAAAATATTTACAAAAATGTGAGGGGTGTACTCACTTTTGTGAGATACTGTATATATATATATATATATATATATATATATATAATATATTAACCCCCTCTAGTTTTAGTGCCTTTTACTGCATGATCCACCATAACATTTAAATTGTGGTCATGACAGTTTCTGGCAGCAAACCACAGAAATTGTGCTTTACATAACTCTGTGCTACTGACACTAGTAAAAACGCTACCCATAACCTCCTTCTCCGACATGAGCATAATTTACATTTACATTTAGTCATTTTTTTTACATTTAGTCATTTAGCCGACAATTTACAGCTGCTGCTAAAGAAAAACATGTCTCATAATAGTTCATAGTTTGAGAAAAGAGGAAATGGAAGTGTGCTTGTATGTGTCTTTACACAGAAATGTTCAGCTTTCTCAAGTGTTTTTTTTTTTTCTTCAGCCAGACGCGACAACCGCCGTGAACTCTCGCTGTGGCAGGTACCAGCCTGTTGCTGGGCGATGGGCTTTGGCCATCACCATGGGAACCCTCTGAAGGCCACCGGGTGGGAGGGCTCTATTGCAATGCATTTCTATTGCATCTCCTCTCCCTCCACTGTCTTTTCATTTGAACTCTTTGGTACAGAACTGCCTGCACCTTTTTATTTAGTACTGATTGTTCGATGACTCAGTGCGATGCGTGCTGTGTGATAGAAGCATGGAAGTGGGAGGATTGTGCATGCATTCTATCTGAAAAGAATCTTTGTTGCATTGTCATAGTAAAAACAGCAGCGTTTTCCTCTATGACAGACATAATGGCATTTGTACGCAGTGTGCGCTAGCTTAGGTGAGATAATTATGAAGTATTAAGGTCATTTTGCATGACTCGCATCAACAGTGCTTAGTGCATTAGACTCTATGGAGCGTGGTATCATCAGCTGGTATCTTGGGCATTGTGATGTACCGCTAAAAGTTCAAACAATTTAACTTTGACCTTTTCAAGTGCAGCAAAAAGGATTATCAAACAATTTGCATAACATATTTGACAGTTTCAACTTTACAGTTTGTGATTGTCACTTGATTTTGTTTTTCAGAGGACATGAGCAATGAATAAAATTAATGAAAAATCTGGAAATATTAAGGAATTATAAAATTGTGATTTTTCACCCTACTGAAAAATACCCTAAGCTGATATGATGCTGCTTTTCAGGGAGCATTTTTCAGCTTTCTTTTTCAGCTCTAAATGCCAATTTGACCAGGCAGTATTCCAACATGATAACACCCCAAACACACCTCCAAGACGACCACTGCCTTGCTGAAGAAGCTGAGGGTACCTAAACCCTATTGAGCATCTGTGGGGCATCCTCAAACAGAAGGTGGAGGAGCGCAAGGTCTCTAACATCCACCAGCTCCGTGATGTCGTCATGGAGGAGTGGAAGAGGACTCCAGTGGCAACCTGTCGAAGCTCTGGTGAACTCCATGCCCAAGAGGGTAAAGGCAGTGCTGGGAAATAATGGTGGCCACACAAAATATTTTGGGCCCAATTTGGACATTTTCACTTAAGGGTGTACTCACTTTTGTGGCCAGCGGTTTAGACATTAATGGCTGTGTGTTGAGTTATTTTGAGGGGACAGCAAATTTACACTGTTATACAAGCTGTACACTCACTACTTTAGCAAATTGTAGCAAAGTGTCATTTCTTCAGTGTTGTCACATGAAAAGTTTTAATAAAATATTTACAAAAATGTGAGGGGTGTACTCACTTCTATGAGATCATTTAAATTGTGGTCATGTTACTGGCAGCAAACCACAGAAATTGTGCTTTGCATAACTCTGTGCTACTGACACTAGTAAAAACACTACCCACAACCCCCTTCTCTGACATGAGCATAATTTACAGCTGCTACTAAAGAAAAACATGTCTCATAATAGTTCATAGTTTGAGAAAAGAGGAAATGGAAGTGTGCTTGTATGTGTCTTTACACAGAAATGTTCAGCTTTCAGGGAGATGATGCTGCTTTTCAGAGAGCATTTTTCAGCTCTAAACGCCAATTTGACCAGGCCGAGAGACTACTGTAGATTAAACCAGCTAAAGGCTATGATGCACCACCAAACTGACACTGAAGAACTAGCGTCGACTAGTTTCTCTTGAAAACACATTCTCTGCCTGTATAAGAGGAAATAACTCTCCATACCAGCAGATGGCAGTAATCTATATTTGTTGCTCAAAAAAGGAAAATTAATGTAGGACTGCGGATATAAGAACCGTAAACAAAGCAGTGCTTGATTTTTAATATAATATTGATTAGATTAGTTGGTCTTCACTTTCTTCATTCCAGACAGCTATGTAGTTATGAAAATATTTACATATTGGAATGTTCAGGCAAGATGATCTAAGATTATAAAAGCTTTCTGTGTGTGCCCTTGTTTACTTGTTTTCGCTTTTCTTTTTGTGCACTGGTTAACTGAGCTGAACAGCCAATCAGAGTGATCTCTTTCCCCGATTGCTCGACGTCGATTCAGCATGCTCAGTAGGCCTAAACGGGGTCCGACAAAAGGCAAAAGTATGGAACGCCGCCTAAACTGAGATGACAGATGCTCAACGATGTGTCATGGCCCTAAGACCAGGAAATCAGCAGGCCAGGCCTGGAACAGTCATTGAAATCAAACCGTAAATGTCACAGAGAAGTCATTGATTTTGGTAGTGCATGTAAAAATACATTGAATATGAAGCAATTTCACAGCATACAAAAAGAGACAAACAAACAACATGTTAAAGCACTGACTTGTAAAGGGGCTTTTAGTGATAGAGTCTCTTGCGGGGGGTTTGCAGAAGACCACAGTTTAAATTATAAGAGAGTACTCAGTTGTCAAACATAGTGCTATGATGTCAGAATTCAGTCTGCGGATTTCCTGTGAACACTTGTTGTTTCCTGTGAAGTGCTTTGTGAGATTTTTTTTTTGTAGGTTTCCCAAACACCTGCATCTCAGAGGGCACTGTGAACTTCTTGCATGACAAGTTCAGCCAATCCAATCACTCAACTCCCCTTTATGAAGACACTTCAGTTCACTTAGTCACACCCATGGATGTAACCACATATTCAGAATATAATAATGTCATTTAAGAATAAACCTAAATTTGTATTTGTTGAGCACTAATCTGAATATTTTGGAGAAGGTGTCCATGGTGGTTATGGCCCTGTTCTCACTCATGGTAGTAGAAAATTTGAAAGATCTCTTGAAGATCTTTTCCCTGCAACTAATGCTGAGCTCTTTTCCAGTATATATATATATATATATATATATATATATATATAAAGGGCTGGTAAAAATGGACCCTTGTTGTGAAGGACATTATGGTCAGGATCATCTTCTGTGATGTCCACAAGGGAACATTAGTATTGTGATCAGTGGGTCTTGATCAGATTCAGACCGGTTGGCTTTGCCATTCTGCCTTTGACGTTCATGAATAGACAGAGTTCCTGTGCTCTCGCTTTTCATTGTAATGAGGTTTCAGTGATGAACAAAGCACCTTAAATGATCACATCTGCTTTGAAGAGTGTGGATGTGATCAAACCCCACACCTGCACACTGTGTGTGTGTTGGGGGGTCAGGTTTTCCCTTTATTAAAGCTGCAGTCCAGTTTTGCCTCTTTGTCACCATCTCTGTTTGAAACCTGCAATTGCAGTTATTTGCAGAATTATCATCTTTACGTGGGTTGTGTATCAGCACAGCTCCTCAGCACGGATGAATCTAATGTTTGCTGTCAGTCACCGCACTGATGTGGATACTGTACTTTGGAATCACAAATTATACATGGAAGTATGACCACTCCGCAGTCCGAAGTCGTTTGCTATGGGTGAATCTCCAGTTGTCACTGATGATTGTCATTTGGACCTTTCTGGATTACAATCCACCATCAAAACGATAAGTTTATTTATTCCAGCTACTTTGAGAAAAGGCTATAAATGATCCGCTACCAGCAGCATCCTCACATGCCATATAGCCTACTAGCTGGGACTCCTTCTTTATGTAAACAAACGTGACGTAATGACGCAAAGACGCATGGCTGCATGCTTGAATTTTCCATAGAAACCCACTACCGATTTTATTATAAAACATTATTACAAGCTTACCATTGTAAATCAGGCAAAGGTTAGGAGATAGTTTTGAAAACTGGCTGGTTATGTACTTGCTCAAAAATTGATTTTGAATCATTTTTAACCAAAAAAAGTTATGGACTGCAGCTTTAAAGATCAATTGTCCCCATACAGACAGTGAAACCTGAAAACATCTACACTGTGGGGTCCAGCCAATGGAAAGTAAAATAATATCTTAATATATTATAAGTCTGTTCCCCAGTCTTCAGCCATCTGTGACACCCAGTCATCTCCGTCTCCCTCCAGTCCCTTGATACCACCTCCTCTCAGTAGCGTGGCACCATCTCGGGCCTGCTGGGAACTGTCTCCTCCTGGGCATGAGGAGCCCGAGGCTCCGCCTCCAGCCTCGGAGCGTTACAAGCTGCCTCGATCTGTCGCCCTGGCTCCTACGCCTGTGCTCCTTTCGCCCTCGACCTCAGAGTGGACCATCAGCCATTCGGCCTCGCCGGACTCCCTCGGCACGTCGGCTCCACTTGGGTCAGACATCGCTTCGCCTCCGCTGCAGACTTGCGGACCGTCCGCTGCTCTCTGGTCCTCCACCCCTTCGACCACGGCTTGCTCCGCCCTACCTCAGGCTCTGCCTCCGCCCTCGGTCACTCCAACTCGTCCTCAGGCCTCTGGATCCCCTCCTCGATCTCAGGAGGTCGTCGCTGCGGCTCCATCGCGGCTGCCAGGATCTTCACCATTTCTCCACCTCCTCAGCTAATCGGCTGCGTGGTGGGCTCCATCCTCGGCGTCATTGTCTACGGTCATCCCCATGGCGGCCCTCATCAGTGTTCCACCATGGCTCCTCCCTCCAACACTGCCGTGGGGCACTACCCTGGCTGTGGCCTGGATGAACATCCAGCACCCCCTGCTCAAGGCCATCACTTGGCTTTCACCACCATCTGCTCCACCCTGGACTCCTGTGTTCCGCCTCCTCCCGGTCGGCCGTCCACCTCCTGAACCAGCTCCTGCATCATCTGCCCATTTCACCATCACATCGTCTACCTTCAGAACCAGAAAAAAAACCTTTGACCTTTTCTTTTTTATCTTGGTCACCCAACTTAAGACATTCAATGCAGTATCATACTCCATGATACATCAAAACATATAACAATATCAAACTATAATTTTTACAATATCTTCTTAGGATATGGGATATTTTTTAATCTATTTAATTCATACAATTCTACACCTGAGATCTCAGTCCGGATATTTCAGAATTGTTATTATTATTTTTTTTATTATTATAATTATTTCATTCAAACAAAGAGCAAGTTGTAATCTGTCTTACCTTACAAGTTCTTTGAGGCTGTGAAAGGATTTGTCCCTCCTCCGACGGGTTTTGGTCAATTTGAAACATGAGGAAAATGTCTCCTCTTGTGATTAAAATCTGTGATAAAAGAGGAAGAAAAAGCTTCCCTTCCCCGCTGATGAAGTGAGCAGATCCTCAGGCCTCCTGGCTAGGCTCGCCAAAACTGTCGTGGAAATTCTCAATACAAATCTGACTTCACCACTGACAATTTAAACAACTCCTAGTTGTCAATGTAATACTACAGTATCTCGAGGTAATTCCCTGAATTCCTGAATTCTCACAATACAATCCAGTACTTCCCTAAAGTCTGTTGACCTAAACCTAACCCGTCAAGAAGCTACTATCACTACATCAATCACACTTAGGCTGTTATTTTTGTTGTCTTTCGAGCGTAGGATCTTCTATTTCTTAGCTGTGCAGCATATACCTGACACGACTTCCAAGTTGCACATTTAAACCTTACAGTTGAGTAAAAATCAATGTCACTCAAGTCTTTTCAATGTGATTTGTTCTGGTGATTAGTTTATAGTGATCTGAGCATCCTTAGTCTGCACTTTCTGTACATTTCTAAAACCAGTACATAAAACATTTCCATCACACTAATAATTTTAAAATGCAGAAAAGTTTCTGTGAGGGTTGGTTTTACACTATCCAAACCAGTCACAATTGTGGCAATTAGCGTCAATAGCCTCTCCCACATATCTTCTGATTAGCAGAGATTCTCATGTTGTACATATTTATAAGCAAATGGTTTTTAAGAATGATTCTTTTTAAGAATTTTTCAAAAAGACTCTCATAGTCAAGAGTTACTGTTTTGAATAAGTCTGGCAAATCATAGAATGAACTGTATCCATCAGAGAGGTCATCTCTGACTCTGACATCTCTGACTCTGTGACTACCAGATGTTCATCGTTATTTGCAATAACAACCGTCTCAAAATGAACAGTTTGTCCAAACTTGATGCTCATGAAACTTAAATCAGTATCAATACTGTAAGGTTGTTTGTAAGACAGTGTGTAGATAAATACGCATTTTTTTTTTTTTTTGCAATTTTTTTAATACATTATAAAAATAAAAACAGTTTGTGTTTTTTTTTTTTTTTTTTTTTTTTTTTAGATGAAGTAATTAGTTACAGTACTAGCACAAAAATGGTGCTATGATTTTATTTTCATTTCTGTCTTTTTGTTTTTCCTGTCTTTGGATCCCTGTTTGGACAGCCACCCATATGCTGGGCGTAATTTCATCTGCAGGCTTTCATTGTTTGTTATTGTTTGTTTGCTGCTCCCTGTGTCCCATCTGTATAAGATGACAGGGAATTATAATACAAATGAATTATACTGTGTCTGTTCTCTTTATTAAGAGTGAATCTGTGTTTTGTCGCGAGGGCCAGTGCTACAGGGGTGACATTGTCATTGGACTATTCAGATGAGTCTACAAAGGCCCCTTCACACCTGCACCTACTCTGCATTTCATAGCCCTCTTATGATGTGCCTTTATTTGTTTGAATGGACCTTCACAGCCATGAACGTGTAGTATTGTTATCTGTTCCACTTTAGATGGTGCTGTAAATTGTGGCGCCATGTGATATACCAATATGTTGAACTGTGCATTTATTATACATTTATTATGCAAGATCCATACGGATCCATTAAATGAGAAAACGGAGCTTGTTTGAAGTGATAGTTTACTCAAAAATAACAATTATCATTATTTAATCACCCTGTTTTTCCAAACCTGTATGAATTTCTTCTTTTGAACACAAAAGAAGATTTTGAAAAATGCTAGTGTTTTTTTCTCTCGCCATACAATGAAAATCAACTGGGTCTGATGATGATATTTTGGGCTCCCTTGACTTCCATTGTATTGACAAAAACTTTTGAAACATTCTTCAAAGTATGACGGTCATCTAGTTATTTAGTCAACCAAGGTGAAATATGATTTGGAAAACATGTAGTTTCGGTCATCTCTGTTTCATTATTCTTAACAGACACTGTTTTCTACACAAGCGTACATGGCGATGGAAAAATAATATTGGGAGGAAACATTATGCTCCAATGCTTTTGCGTTCTCACAAAAATGTTCGTGTTCTCTCGCAAAGTATTGTTCCCCTGAGAATATTCGTTTTCATTCACAAAAGCAATGCGTATAGTTTTTCCTCCAATCTCATATTATTTTAATCAGAAAGTTTGCAAGATTTTCTCATTTTTTCTTTCATCATCACCATGTTGCATACTTTTCACTCCAAGCACTTAATAAGTGAAGGACAATCATTGCTTGTAAGTTTTGATGGCAAGAGGAAAATGGATAGCTTGGTCCATAATTCATGAAGGCCCAGGCTTTAAAGCTTATACTTTGGACTTAATGTACTGTGTAGATGCCTTCTATCGTTTGCTTCCAAGAGCTTCCTTTGATGCTGTTTAATATGTCGGGGATGTTTAATATGGTTTTAATTAAGCACTTAGCCACTTTCCATACAGCTTTGAAAGTGCACTGTTTAGAATGTAATTGGTTTGTGCAGCTCTAGTGGTTTATATATTGCTGTCCAAATTGCCTGCTGGGTCATTCAGGTTTTGTGGTTTGCTCAGTGCTGCTTATATTGCCTAATGGGTTGCCAAGGTTTGGTTGCTTGTGCAGTGCCGTCCAAATTGATATTTTCACAACTGGTCTGGTGAAAAAAAGCAAGAAAATAGATCCACTCCAGTGGATGATGCAAAGAATCTGTCAATGCCAATGTGTCCAACTATACCAAAAACTAGCTTATTTTTTTCAAGCAATTGATAAGCTAACTATCAATATATTCTTAAGAAATATAAAAATAAAAATATATTAGCAATATATTAGTTAATACTTTCATTCAGCAAGGACACATTTGATCAAATTGATCAAAGGTGACTATAAAGACGTTTATAATGTTACATTTCAAATAAATGCTTTTGAACTTTCTGTTCATCAAAGAATCCTAAAAATACCATAATTTCCAAAAAATAAATAAATAAATAAATAAATCAGCACAACAGTTTTCAACATTGATAATAATAATAAATGTTTCTTGAGCAGAAAATCATCATATTAGAATGATTTCTGAAGGATCATGTGACACTGAAGACTGGAGTAATGATGCTGAAAATGCAGCTATTTTAAATTATGATTTTTCACAATATTACTGTTTTTACTGTATTTTTGATCACATAAATGCGATCTTACTGACCACGATCATGTTAACGGTAATGCGTCATGCTTGCAAAAGTATTTGTCCGAATAAATGGCTGTCGGTGGAGAAAAATACTTTTAGCCTGCAGTATCTACTAACAGAAGCTAACGGTCCTTGCCAAACTTTGACCCTTTTGTAAGTTGTTATTGTGATTTTTATTTTCAAGTTATCATGAAGCCTTACTTTCTTTTTCTCTCTCTCTAGCCTCATCCACCTACTCCCTCTCTTATTTCTTCACACCAAGAGCCTCATCATCACCTCTGCTTCCCTACACAGTGTGCTCTTAGATGAGAGGGCAGCCTCTGTAAATTCACTCTGACCTTTTCTTATTGCATATTCTTCTACTGTAAGAGTATGTAACACAGTCCTGTGGGTTTTGTGTGTGCTGCATGCCTCTCTGTGTGCTCAGGCCACAGGCCATATGGAAGCTGCTCTCTTTTTGTGCTAGTGTCATCGCTGTCATGAGCTGTATTCAGAGGGAGAATATTAAAACAGCTTCTTATGAATAGGAAGTCATAAAAAGCCCCTGGTTAATTAATAATGGATGCAACACATGGGGGAAGGCCAATATGAAGGGTTCTTTGGTGTTCCAGTGTTCCAGCTGACTGGCATTGCCCTGCTGACCTGGTGCTCCAGTATCATTGGCAGGATGACACCTGAATGTTACTTCTGGTGGCAGTGCTCTGTTGAGAACTTCCAGTGTCTACCCAGAATAACTGTTATTGTAAACAGAAAAAATATATATATCTCATGCCAATATATTTTATATAATCTATCTAATATTCGTCAGTGCTGTATTTAATGTTATATTAATAATTGATATAATGTTAAATGTTAATAATATATGGATTTATTATATATAATATGTTATTTATATTATATGAATAAAAAATAATATTTTATTTAGGTTATATCAAACAACAAATCTGAAAAACAAAAAACATCTGCTCTTTATTCTTTTTTTTATTATTCTTGTAAAATGAAATATACTGTATATGCACTACCATTCAAAGGACTTTTATAATTTTAGTTGAAAGAATGTTAACCTATGCTGCATTTATTTGATCAAAAAATACAGTAAAAACAGTAGTATTGTGATTTTTTTTTTTTTTTTCAGAAATCTTTGATGAATAGAAAATTTAAAATAATTATTTGAAATAGAATATTTTACAATAATGTAAAAGTCTTTACCCTTACTTTTGTTAATTTTATCAATTGAATGCATCCTTACTTTTGAATGCTGGTTGTGTGTGTGTGTGTGTGTGTGTGTATACATGATATAGTGCAGTATTTCTTTTCCTCACACATCTGTAATGTGAAGTGTATTGTAATAATGTGCAGTGGATGCAGTAGCAGTCCAATTTTTTCAGACTTTTTTTATTTTTTTATTTCTGATTTCTAATGGTTCATTTTACACATAGAAAAAGGTTCAAATTTAAATATTGTAAAGCTATGTGCTGGCTTTTCTCACCCACTTCTCCTTGCCTCACATGTGCTTTTAACATGTAAAATACTCTGTGACCTTGAATACACCAAACTAATTTCTCTTCTGCTTGTTTTACATGTACTTCCACTTTAAGATTATTTCGCACCATGTATTTGTATTATTGCAATCAACATTAATTCCAAATATGTCTGGTAATGCATATTTATAGCTAATGTGGCTGACTGCTCCCTTTTTTTGTGTGTGTCTCTCTGAAGGACCCGCGCAGTAAGCACAAGTTCAAGGTCCACACTTACTCCAGCCCCACCTTCTGTGACCACTGCGGCTCTCTGCTGTACGGGCTCATCCACCAGGGCATGAGATGTGACCGTGGGTATCTCTCACTTTCCTTGACTTCCATTCAGACACTCAATCACAAATTTTCTCGCAGAATTTTATTAAGCTTTATTAAGTGTGCATCCTCAGAATGTCCTGTTGTCTATTTGAGTCAAGTTTCGGTAAGTGTGAACATTGTGTTTAGCTGATATAGGTCTACTCTTAAAAATGGGAGTTGCCTGACCAAATTAATTAAATTCTAATCTTAATATCTTTGCAACGCTTTGACAAACTTTTCTAATGAATGTCTGAGGATGATGCGCACCAAGTTTCATGGGAATTGGACAAGCAGTTTGAAAAAGTAGATTTAAAAAAAAAAAAATCTTTAAATTTGAAATGTATTAAATAAGTTTTTGGGGGTGTTCATAGTCCAAAGCTGATCCCAGGATGCAAGTTCTTTTTTGTGGATTGTTGTAGGGTTGATTGCATATGAAAAGGTAGGATTCGGTATAGTGTAGTTGCTGATCTCACATACTCTGCATCTGTTTTTAAAAGTTTAGTTCACCTAAAAATGAAAATTCTGTCTTTAATTACTCTCCCTCATGTCGTTCCACACCTGTAAGACCTTCATTCATCTTCAGAACACAAATCTTTTGTTTCGAATCAGTGGTTTGGAGCGTGCATCAAACTGCCAAAGTCACGCCCCCCAGTGGTGAACCACTGAAATTGAATGAGTGGTGAACCATTGAAAACGCATGACGTAACGAAGCCTTGTTTACTAAAATCACCTGAAGCTTCGAAAAGTATTCTCGTCACTTCATAACATTAAGGTTGAACCACTGTAGTCACGTGAACTGTTTTAAATATGTCTTTAGTATCTTTCTGGGCATTTGAAAGTATTAATGATCTTGCTGTCAATGGAGGACTCACTGAGCCATCAGATTTCATCAAAAATATCTTAATTTGTGTTATGAAGATGAACGAAGGTCTTACGGGTGTAGAACGACATGAGGGTGAGTAATTAATGACTGAATTTTCATTTTTGGGTGAACTAACCCTTTAATAAATGCATTAAACTTTTTCATTCTCAAATCGTCCATTGGTGCATTTTGACACCCCTAACTTAGTGTTAGCTTTCACATTTTGCATCACATTGAAATGTGTGCTAGTACTGTTCTGTTTTTTTTTGTTTTTTTTTTGATGCCACATGTACTGTAACCGTGCAACCCTAGTATGATGGTTGAGTGATCCGTGTGTGTTACCTATCCCTGCGAGACGATTATACTGAGAACATAACCAGGCTGTATGATGTCCCGCTCACCACAAAGCACCTGAGTGAAAAGAGATTTTCCATCTCACAGTAGCCAGCCTCTTATCCAGTGTCCAATACATAAAACATTCAAAATGCTTTAGTCACTTAGCAGCTGTCTGAGCCTCTAGGGTACAAATATTCAGTGCTACATACCTGATTGTTGGCTAACACATATTCGTTGACATAACAGCAAATTTACCTGCAGCTCTTTACTCTTATTAATGTATGACAGGCAGGTAGGCAGACTAACAAGTGAGCAGAGAGGTGGTGTAAAGATTAGGCGCTCAGCATCTTCAACTGAAACCTGACACAAAGTTGTTATGGTTGCAGACTGGGGAAGCTATAATTACCTTTGTTTAGTTTCCAATGCATGAGTCGTCTTCTCCGGGGCCCTCTACAGTGTTTACACTCCAGCTATGGCTTGCGCTCTGTCACACTTCTGACTGAACTGTGGAGAAGTGCTGCAGTGCATGAGGAATTACAGTGGGGGAGTGTGTGTGTTTCATAAGTGCGTTCTTGTGTGTTTGCTTGTTTCACAGTCATTTTCAGAAGTTGTCTGAATTCCGGAGTGCTTTTTTGCTATTTGATATGTAAAGTTATGTTGAGTCCGACTGCTTGTGTTTGACCCGTGGTCTCCAACACAACAAAAGCATCATAACAGCGATTAGCATCATCGCTACTGCTTTGCTCTTAAGCCCCTACTGACCCAACTGTAAAGAGTGCTTCTGATGTAGCTGGTTAGGCTTGCTAGGGTTAGTTCACCCAAAAATGAAATTTCTGTCATTAATTACTCACCCTCATGTCGTCCCAAACCTGTAAGACCTTCGTTTGTCTTCGGGACACAAATTAAGATATTTTTGATGAAATCCAAGGGTATCTGATCCACAGATAGGCAGCAATGACACCTTTTGAGGTCCAGAAAGGTACTAAAGAAATTGTTAAAACCGTCGACATGACTACAGTGGTTCAACCTTAATATTATGAAGCGACAAGAATATTTTTGTGCGCAAAAACAAAATAAAACGACTTCATTCAATAAATTTGTCTGTCCTCTGTCATACTGCTACGCTATTTTCGTTGCAGAGCTTCAGTGTTTATGTCTGAACACGGGCTCATGCATGCGTCATGCTGCTTACGTGACCAGAGCCGGCCAATACTGAGCCGCCATTAGGACGTAAACAATATCAACAATATCTTAATTTGTGTTTTGAAGATGAACGAAGGTCTCACGGGTTTGGGACGACATGAGGGTGAGTAATTAATGACAGAAATTTCATTTTTGGGTGAACTAACCCTTTAAGCTAGTAAGGAAGCACACCAGCATCCAAAACACATTTGCTGGTGGCTGTTGATGTTTTTAGCAGGGGAGTACAACCTGATGACTAGTTTGTTCCTGGTCAGATAGTCAACCTTCAGGAAAGACTGTTCCCTTGTTCCAAATTCTAGTGAGTCACCTCACCGTCCACTGCATACATACCTGTAGGCAGTATGTATATATACTGTATAGTATCATATTTTTGTGACCATATATATTATGCTCACCAGAAATACAGTAAGAACACAGTAACATTGAGAAATGTTGTCACTTTTATGTCACTAATAGTGGTGCTTCCTAAAAATTCCTTTAGCTTCCTAAAAATGCAACATGTATCGTGGATAGTCTGTATTGTGTATAGTTCACCCAAAAATGAAAATTACTGTGTGAGAAAAAATTCGAGTTTACAGAGTTTTGGTGTCAGTACTACATTAAAATACTATATATAATGTTGAATATAATGTATATTAATATTTGTGGGTCCTGATAAGGCCAAATGTCTTATGTTACCAGTAAAAAGTGGCCTACATTATTTTAAAAATATCTAGTCAGTGACTAAAATAAGTAATAATTTATTTAATATAATTTATTTGTCTAAAATAATTCAGTGTTTTCAGCTTCAGAATCATGAATATTTTTATTCTGGTATCAACATTGTCCTGTGCATTTTGTTTCCAGCAGCAAGGTCAAGCCTATCAGAGCCTATTAGTGGCACTAAATTTGCATTCTGGGATTGCCTTTACTTACATTTGATTCAGTCTACATGTTGGTCGGAGATTGGCTAAACTTGTTCATTCATAGTTACTGAAATGGCTCAACAGGTCTTTGGTAGAAGGAAAGTACCTTATATTTATGTCTGTCCTTTAAAAGGTTATAAATAGATTTAAAATTGTGTGCTTTGTCTGTGTACCTGTTGTTTGGGGTTGTGGTGTAACATCTCTTCCTTTTTCTGTCTCCTGCTATCCAGACTGTATGATGAACATCCATAAGCGATGTGTGGCCAACGTGCCGAGTCTGTGTGGGACTGACCACACTGAGAGGAGGGGCCGCATCCAAATCACTGCAGAGATCAAGAACAATGTGCTCACCGTCAGCAGTGAGTCACCGCTGCCCACTCACACATATCACTGCTGCTCACATGTGCATGAAAGCAAACACTCACTCACTCACGTCTTCCTAAATCGCTGGTGGATCCTGGACCTCTCGTTTCCACACAAATGCCTTCATTTGACCCTTGAAGAAGAGCCAAAAATGCACTTTATATGGCACATCTTGCATGAATGCTTACAGTTAAGGCATGAATTGTGCTGCTGTGAAGGCTTGTGGGAAATTTTTCTTAGTGTCTGATTCCTCCTAGTGGTGAATCCAAAGCAGCACCAGATAAAAGGGACCTACATGCACCATTTCAGTTTTGAAAATGTCAGGTGCTGGTTGTATTAAAAATGCCCAGCTGCATTTAAAAAAATATTTCACCCAGAAATAAAAGTTGATCACAATTGAATTGCAAGTATTTGAGCATTACAACTTCATGTGCCTAAACACAAGCACTGACTGCTAGACCACAGCTCTTGAATGAAATCCATAAAAACAAAACAAAAACAAAAAAAATCTCATTTTCAATGATACTATTGCCATAATTCGAGCACAAACAGATACTGATTCTTTAGTATTAAGCTTTCAAATTGTGTTTTGGTTGTCAATAGGGCTGTTGCGATATCAGATTTTCACTATACAATTATTATGGCCAAAAGAAATTCACAATAATTATATTATCGCAATATTTATAGAAATCTAAAAAAAAATTGTACTTTATTTTTTCTGTTTTCTCTTGTTTGGCAAATGAATCACACTCAAAATACGAGTGTAGTGAAGCGAAGAGAGAGTTTCTAACAATACTGGTCAAAAACGTACAAAAAGAACTTACTGTTGATCGAACTTCCTGCAAAATAGGGTGTCTAAAGGCCCTTTCACAGCAAGGATGATAACAATAAAGATATAGTTCTAAAAATCATTCTAAATATAAAATGAACGAGTCCACAACACAACTACAACGTTAACGGCACAGAGAAACAATAATGTTGAAATCACTCCCAGGTGAAAATGTGCTTTTAACATACTCTGTATTAAAAAATGTATTTAGTTACCACTTGTAGTACACTATGGGTTCAAGTGCACTATAAGTAGTAACTAAATAAATTTTTTTAATATTAAAAGCACATTTTAGTTCATTTTCATGGTGTCTCAAAATTGTACAGTTGAGTACAGTTAGATGTTCTTAAGATTATTGAGAAGTACTAAAGAAGAATTTTTAGTATATTAAGTACAAAATTAGTGCATGAAAATAGAGCACTTTAAGTACATTATGGAAGTGTACTTTTTTTTCACCTGGGCTTTCAGAACTATTTTTTTTCCAGCTGATGAACGATAAAATTTCTTGAATTCAGTGAGTTTGAACTTAAGTGTTTGAAAGCTTCAGTGATTATAAAGGCAGCACACTTTACTCGCTTTCTGTATCCATTAACAGTTTGAATGAATGTTTTGTTTTAATGCTGCAAATGCGGGTGCCAATCAGGTTGTGATCTTTGTCAAACGGGCCGGGTTAGGTACAGAATTAAATGAATGGATAACAGGTTGGTTGTTTTGTTAAATATTGATAGTGTAGATTTATTGGCACTGGATTATTCTTATTATATCTTATTTTATGTGTAGTATGTCCAAAATGCAGCATGTGACACGACAGTGATGAAGTGAAGTGCATTCGAGCTCATTGGGAAATTCTATAGGATCTGTCAAACATATATTACATTACACGTGTCCATGGCAACACAAGAAAGCACACTTAGTCTTCCTGTCTCTTTTTGGCATCAACACAAACACGCCTCACAAACACAAGCATGCTGAGGACACAGTTGCATCCAGTGAGAAGAAAAGATAAAAACATGGTAATGCTTTTGGCGTCCAGCAGAGGGCATTATTAGCATTCTCTCAGCAAGAACCCATCTGAGAAAAGAACCTTCAGGCTCTTTTTTTTTTTCTCTCATTTCGGAGACTGCATCCTCCGGACGTTGCATTTGAAGGCTGCATACGTCATCGAGGTGGTCTCATTTAAGAAAAGTAACCCTTAGATTGCAAAGTAGGTAAGAAATTACAGTATTTTACACCTCACAAGGAATAACAATTTTATTATGGTTACTTTTCTGAAATAAGACATCCTCGATGACGTATGCAGCCTTCAAATGCGACCTCCGGAAGACGCAGCCTCCAAAATGAGACGCAGCGACTGTATCGATAGTTCACCCAATATGGTTTCAAAACTGTATTCATTATGCAGCTCTCAAAGTAAAAGGTATCACTGCATGAAACACATGAAAATCAGTGGTACTTGATGAGATTTGCATGAACATAAGTTTAAATTTTGCTCTGTTTATCAGATATTGTATGACTTCAGAAGACTTGAAATATGTACTTTTATGATGTGTTTTTAGTGCTTTTTAGAAAAAAGTTGTGTAAAGATTACTCAATATTTTCCTTTGGTATTCCAAACTATAAAAAAAAAAAAAAAAAAACAGGTTTGGAACGACATGAGGGTAGATGATGAAAGAATTGTCATTTCTGGGTGATCTATCCTTTGTAAACCCTTCACATTTTATATGACAATTTAAAATGATGATAGCTTTTCAAGCAGTTTATTAAATTATATCCATGATAAATTTCTATTTGTTATTGCATTGATATAAAACTATTATATCCATTGGGGAATTTTCATTTGTTTCTAATTTCCACTTAGTTCCACTTAGTCATCTTTTCAGAGCAGAAGATGAGCTCAATCAGCTGAGATTTCTGGAAGACAAATCAAGAGAAAATTGATCAGTTTGCAATTAAAGGGATTGTTTAGCGAAAAATGAGAATTCTGCCATCATTTACTGACCCTCATGTCGTTCCAAACCTGTATGCATTTCTTTCTTCTGAAGAACACAAAAGGAGTATTTTGAAAAATGTTTTTATCCATACAGTGTTGTTCTGGACCCAATTGACCCTCATCTTGTGGACAAACAAAACAAAAAACACCCTGAGATAATATATCATCTTTTATGTTCCACAGAAGAAAAAATGTCATACAGGTTTGGAACAATATGAGGACAAGTGAATGATAATAGAATTTTCATTTTCGGCTGAACTATCCCTTTAATGCTTTCTGGAGGAGAGTAGGCTTGGATCTGTGCATCAGCGGGTGTGTATAAGTGACATTAGCCTCAACATACTGCTTCATATTCAGCCATGCGTCCCTTTTTTCAAGCTCAATCCTGAGCTATTTCACCCCGCGAGCCTCAACTCCCATTTTCCCTTAGAATTAACTAACAGCCTTTAGCCCGCTAGCGGCTAATGAGCTGAGCTTCACCATGGAAAGAACGGAGGCGCAGACAGCCCTGAGCGCAAAAGACATTTTTAATCCATCACGCTGTCCTTTATAATTTAATGTCATGCGGTGGTGCCGCAGATCTGCTGAGCGTACAGTAAGATGAATGGGGCCACTTCCTGTCACGCATTTCAAAGGCCTGTCACTTAAATCTAATGAATTGACCAATACCTGGATGGAAATGGGGCGGTCGCTCTGCCTTTAAAAGGTCCTTTCCACCTCATCTTTCTCACACTCACACTCTGTTTGACCACCGGAGCTCTTGCGGGTTGATAAATGTTAGTGAGGCACACTGGGTGACCATGTTTAGTGTGTTGTCAGCACTTGTTATGCGGCTAGTTTTTGTGAATGAAAAATTCTTGCCCTTACATCAGCCTAATGGATCCAGTCAGTTCTGGATCTGTTCCGAGCACCAATAAAGCTCATTTTTCGAGTAAATCGACCATTTGCTATTGAATTGCAGTGCTGTTTTTCACCTAGAGGGAGCAGTGCTGCTTAATTATTTGCAGAAGCATTAATTATATTCCTACAGGGTTTTACATCTTTGCCTGTTAAAATATCAACTGTGTTATATGCTACTATGTTAATGAGTATTTTTTTTAATCAGCTGGGTAACATTATGAGCTTCCTACATCTTCGAGCCACAAAACTGAGCGTATTTTGTAGGTCAAACCTTTTGATATGTTCATGCAAATATTCTTACATGGTCAGTGATCCCGCTTGCTTAATTGCTCCGTGCGGAGGGCTTTCCGAACGAACATGTTGTGTGTAACATTTATTAGCTGGCAAAATAAACCCTGCTCCTTGAGCACGACAGTTCACGCAGGAACTCATCTCTCTTCCTGTATCCGCGCTGCAGTACGCCTCTGTCTTAATGAACAGCTAAGCCTACCTTCACACACCACTCATTATGGAAATTACACTAGCCACAAATCTCAAGGCCACAGCAGCCTCCTGCATTAATTGTTGTACTGGTCAAGTGCTGAGGTCAACCCCAATTACTGGGATAGTCTGTCTGCATTCGTTGCCCCCACATGGCTCTGAGGGCTCATGAGACGCAAGAATTAATGACTGACAGCTATTCACTCACATATCGGGTCCATAGTTATTGCTTTTGAGGGGTAAAGATTTTATCAGGTGCTTGACATTCTACACTGAACATTTTTTTATTCAGTATCTTTTTGTTTTCTGGTAGAAATATTTAGACATCCTTAAAACATGATTAAATTACTTGAGAAGGGAAATATATTGATATTCATTGTCTTAATAAATATCCTTTCAAAAACTTAAAGGGTTAGGTCACCCAAAATGAAAATTCTATAATTAATTACTCACCCTCATGTCGTTCTGCCTTCGTTCATCTTCAGAACACAAATTAAGATCTTTTTGATGAAATCCGAAGGCTCAGCGAGGCCTGCATTGACAGCAAGATAATTAACACTTTTAGATGCCCAGAAAGCTACTAAAGACATATTTAAAACAGTTCATGTGACTACAGTGGTTCAACCTTAACCTTAATGAAGTAACGAGAATACTTTTTGTGTGCCAAAAAAACAAAATAATGACTTTATTCAATATCTAGTGATGGGCGATTTCAAAACACTGCTTCGAAGCCCAAGT
This sequence comes from Elopichthys bambusa, assembly GCA_037101425.1. Taxonomy (NCBI): domain Eukaryota; kingdom Metazoa; phylum Chordata; class Actinopteri; order Cypriniformes; family Xenocyprididae; genus Elopichthys; species Elopichthys bambusa. The sequence goes on from CM074435.1 coordinate 23,882,669, forward strand.
TTCGAAGCTTTACAAACCACATTATTTTGTTTTTTTGCCGCACAAAAAGTATTCTTGTTGCTTCATAAGATTAAGGTTGAACCACTGTAGTCACATGAACTGTTTTAAATATGTCTTTAGTAGCTTTCTGGGCATTTGAAAGTGTGAATTACCTGTCAATAGAGGACTCACTGAGCCATCGGATTTTATCAAAAATATTTTAATTTGTGTTCTGAAGATGAACGAAGGTCTTACGGGTGTAAAACGACATGAGGGTGAGTAATAAATTACATAATTTTTGGGTGAAGTAACCCTTTAATAAAAACTTTACTAAGTGACTAGACAATATATAAATATGTTTAAATCTTATGAATGATAGTGTATCATTTGGTTTCCATTTTGTCAACTGCTCAGCATGACTTTTATCAAGCTGTAATAATAAAATAAGTTATGAGTTTCAATAACATCCGTGATTTTAATTGTGAGATTGACTCACATTTTGACTTGAATGATTAACATCTCGTTCAGTCAGTCAGCAGATCCTTGTTCATGAACAACATGCATCAATAAAATCAGTTTGTTCACAAACACAATGTCTTGTTCTGACTCAAAATAGTCACTTTTTCAGAGAATGCTCCAGTTGTTCAGTAGGTCCAACAAATGAAATGCTCCTTCAATCTGCACTTGAACAGTATTGGAAGGCAGGAAAATTACTTTGCATTGCAAATAATGCATTTTTGTGTCAGTTCTGCTGTAGCTACTTCAAAAACATTAACAGTGCTTAAGATGTGAAAGCTCCAACTGACACAAACTGTAATACCTCTTGATTCAACCTCTGCATTGATTGCACACTAACAAAAGTTAAACCGCTGAAATCTTGGTCTTTAAGTCCTTATGTGTCTGTGATATATCCTATATTTCTACATTACAGTTAAAGAAGCGAAAAACCTGGTGCCCATGGACCCGAATGGCCTATCTGACCCTTATGTCAAACTAAAACTCATCCCTGACCCCAAGAGTGAGAGCAAACAGAAGACCAAGACCATCAAGTGCTGCCTGAATCCCACGTGGAACGAGACCTTCACATTGTAAGGAAGCTTAGTGGCACTGCCAAAATATCAGTAATTTGTTTGTCTGGGAAATGCAAAATCAAATGTTCAGCTTGATTTCTTTGTCTCCATCTCTTGCCGTCTCTGTCCTCCTCCCTCCTGTGCTCTGTGTCTTACAGTAATCTGAAGGAGTCTGACAAGGACCGCAGGCTGTCTGTGGAGATCTGGGACTGGGACTTGACCAGCCGGAACGACTTTATGGGCTCTCTGTCTTTTGGCATCTCGGAGCTTCAGAAGCAAGGAGTGAACGGATGGTGAGAAAGCCTGCTGACACACACATATACATCAGTGGAAATGAGGAAGTCCCTGAGGGTCAACCAGATTGTGTACACACTAATATTAAAAAGTTTGTGTCAGCTAAACCGCATTGCATATCACAGGAATTCGCAGACGTGCAGCAGTCCATACACATCTAACTGGTTCAGTCATCTCTTGTCTCCTCTGGATTTGAAGACTCTTGCTCTTTCAGAAGTCCTCAGCCTGTCTTTCCTCCCCTCTAGTAGAGCTCTTCATCTAAGAGCTCTCCACTCCTGTTTTCTGCTCACACACATTCCCATTCCTGCTCAAACACCTCTAAATGCCTATCTTGTCAGCTAGGGTCTGTGTATTTTTGAATCTGCAAGAGTCCCCCTGTGAATGCTTAAACATGCAGGTAATGTGACAGAATTGAGTTAAATGAGAAAGGTCAGATCCACATTAAATCTTTGCTCTCTTCTTCATGTTCTCTCTCTGTCAGTTGTTAGATCTTTTTTTTTCTTGTAGCCTATATTGTCTAGTCAGTACAAGTATCTAGAGACTGAATTATCTAGAAGTTCTTTCTCACCTAACAGATAATGTTCCACAATCATGGGATAGCATTATGTTGAGGTTGTGTAAACCCTATTTTAACGATCTAAACGCTTGGTCTGAAGCTCATGGCACAGGTGCACTTAGGGCGTGTCCGAATCCACTTTTGCTAGTTTAAGCGCATGGTCCAAAAGGGTTGTACCTCCCATGTCTCCCATTCCCTTTAAAAGCCAGTTGCGCTTGCACCACGGCGGATTCGCTATTTACATGGCAGAATTTGCAAGCGTAAAGACTGAACGCTTTTCCAGAGAGGGGAATCCTTTTATTTAACAAAAATTAACAAAAAACTACTGTGACATTAACTTTAGACCAGGTTTTTGTTGGTCAATGGCCAACAATGCGCCTGAACACACCTCATTTTCAGACCAGCACGCCCATGGGCGAACAGATGGGTGCGAGTGCATTTGCTGTTGAAACAACGTTGTGCTGGATGTGAAAATGATAACTGCGTAGGGCTGAAACTAGCAAAAAACACTTGCGTCGCGCCTGGCATCGCATTGCGCTGGGTGTATGATAGGGCCCTATGAAAACGTTAAAAATATATACATTTCTGTGGTAGAGCTTTTCAAACATTTAAATGCCAGGGACACTCGATTATGATTCCTTTACAAGGGTACAACTTTTTTTTACATTTTCAGCTAAATTAAATGTTATTTTCATTTGTATAGCACTTGTATATACACTTACAATTCTTCCAAAGCTGCTTAAATAAACGTAGAGCCATGCCACCACTTTGCAAGCTAAAGGAGACAGTGGTTATTAAAAACTCCCTAAAGATGAATACGTACAGGTATATAAACTAGTTATGAGCATGCATACATGACAAGGAAGAAGAGGTGAACAAAAGTATATGAAGATTTCTTGCTGTTGAAAACATGAGATAATGAGTTTATATCTATTCAACAGGACAACCCACTATTGAAAAAGTAATAATGAAGTTACGCTTCGTTACGGTTACAGATGAAGTCGAGAGAATGCTTTCAAGGATGTTACACTAACCTTAAAATAACATTCTGCTTGCAATAAGACAATGGGAAAGTTTAACGTTTTCCAACACTTGAAGGGCCAATTATGCTTTTTTACATTTACAACTTTATTTAGTGTGTAATGTTTTTGTTTGAGCATGAAAAATGTCTGCAAAGTTAGCACAAAGTCACTCCAAATTTAGTTATTCTCTATATCAGTAAGCACTGTTTCTGAACTCCCTCAAAGTGATGAGTTTTCTTCTGGGAATGTACATGTCAAAATATACCTCATTTAAATAGTTCCCGCCAAAGGCGTACACAAAAAAAAAAGAGGCCGAGGCCTGATTGAGTTGAGTTAGTGTTGAAAACTTGAGGTTATGGTCATTACCAATTGATTTCGATGGGATTTACGACCATAGTTGTGCTTTTGAGAAATGCACCTCAGAGCGGTACTGACAGACTAGAAGGAGAGGTGCTGCAACAAGGTGAAATATGTGAAAAATAATGGGGCTTTTTGAACATTCAAAGATGAAAACATATTCTAGTAGACCCCAAAAACAAACTCAAAATGTAAAATGGCATAATAGGTCCCCTTTAATGGAATTTTTGAAAGACTTTTTTATAGCATAAATTTATTGACCTGTAGGGTTTTGTCACAATGTTTTTGTTTTCCTTTTTTAGTGTCTCCTCTCTCTGTGGGTGCGTCTCAATCAGCTCCCTAGCACTGCCACTACTGGTATTTATGAACAACAGCAGAAGTGATATCTTTTCAACATTATTTTTGGTACTTGGTACATATATGTGCAACATTTTAGCCATAAATTATAAATGTTAGCTAGATTATGTTCATTACCTGCCAAGCAATGTATGTTTATGTTAAAATATAATTAAATAAGGTTTCTATTTAAAAAAAAAAACATCTATCACATTATGCGTAGTGAGTTGGTTTGGTTCACGTGGTTTATGTTTCACGCTTCAGAACTTTCGATAAGGAGCGAACGTTTCAGTGCACTGGTAGGATTTTGCAATTGATGGCCCAGTCCCTGATCAGTGCCCTGTCTGCTGAACTAGGGAGCTGATTGAGAAGCACCCTGTGTTTTGCCCTCCAGATGTGACTGTTACTGGATGGTGTAATGATGAGATGCATGTATATGTTTTGTAAGGGTGTTTCAGAGGTTTTGTAGCTGTAATGAGCATATGTGACTTCAATGGCTGCTTCCTGCCACCTGACAGCAAAGCACAGAGTGTCAGATTAGAGATGAGACTTTCTGCTCCCCAGTGGAGTCAGGACAGATCCACATGATCACAATGTCATCGTCACAGCTGTCACTGTCTCGACGCCACACTAATTCATATTTGCTATTGGACAGAGTATGAGAACAGGGATAAAGAGCAACTTTGTTGAAGAAAACAAGTTTTTTATTATTATTATTTGTACAGGAAATAAAACGAATTAATAGTTTTGATTGTCCAATAACTTGCAACAATACAGTGTCAGATAAAACAGTACTTATATTGTAACTTTTGCACAATAAATTGAATTATGGTAACATTTTATTCACTGAAAGCATTATTAAATTGCCAAAAAATGTAAAGGTACATTTTTTCTATATTATATTATATTATATTTTGTTTAAACTTTTATGCAGATAAATTGCCAATCAGCCAGTTGCCAATAACTATTGATAATATTAATTGTTTAAATAATTTGATATATTTTATTTCTAATTGTATCTTGACATTAAATTGTTGACATTTCAGCTGTATTCACATTTGATCTCCAGATTAATTAATATTAAAAGATAAAGTATAACTTGGAAACAGTAAAACTTGTTCTCAGTGACAAAAACGTATGAATTAAAGTCATAATTAATTAATTTATGACCTGCATTCTGATATCACTACCTGCTTATGGCCATGTTTAGCCATTACTCATAAAAGTCTCTGACCAACATGTAAACTGCATCGAATGTATCCTTTGCCAAAGCAATCGCAGAATGTAAATTTTGTGTCACTTTTATTATGTTTTATTATACTTTTATTCAGCAAGGATTAATTAATCAAAAGTGACAATTTGTTACAGAAGATTTTATTGGAACTTTCTATTCATTAATAAAAAAAAGTATTATAGTTTAAAAAAAAAAATAAGCAGCACAACTGTGTTTTCAACATTAATGATAATAAATGTTTCTTGAGCATCAAAACATCATATTAGAATGATTTCTGAAGGATCATGTGACACTGAATACTGGAGTAATGATGCTGAAAATTCATCTTTTCCATCACAGGAATAAATTACACTTTAAAATAAATTAAAATCTGTTATTTTAAATTGTAATAATATTTCACAATATTACTGTTTTTGCTGTATAAATGCAGTCTCTGTGAGCATAAGAGATCAAAAACATTGAAAAATTGTAGTGTAACATAACAAATATATAACATTAGTAATAAATAAAATAATAATATTAATAAAGTAATTTAATAAATTCATGCATCAAATGACCTGACCTATAAGAAAAAATCATCCAGGTAATTTCATGCTAACTGCCATTCTCATGCTCTTTCCTGTTTCTATGAATGTGATGGAGACGCACGCATGCACTAAAGCCTCTGGAGGTCTAGCTATGGAAGGAAGAAGTGTAGTGGGAGAGCACTGCAGCCATGACTCATCTCCACTCATAAACACAACACACACACACACCTGCGCCGACCAGAGGCAAGATGAACACTGGGCCTCCTATCACATCGGTAGCAATAAAGGAGGTGGAAACCCAGCAATGGTCACCTCACACCGTTAAACAGGAAGCTGATTTTCTGCTATCTGGGAGCACAGATGTTAGAAGAGCTAAATATGAGACGGGTATCACGCTGTCCCTCAGACTTTAGAAAGCTGTTTGGGGGCAACTCAAACCGGTTGGATTCCTCTCCACACATGATCATAGTCAAGGTCATCCCTGCTGAGAGGGAAACTGTAAGCATATGAATGGTTTAAATAAGCTGAGGTAATTTCGCAAAATGCGCCGTTTCAGGGAAGTACGCAATTCCTATAGCAGCCAGATGGAGCCATTATCAGAGGAGGATTTAATGTCTGTTACTGAACCATATGTGATACTGCAGAGATCCTGCACTCATCTAACTATGCCTTATTTTCTGTCCAACACATGCCTACACACACATACATACAGGTTTAAGCTGCTCAGTCAGGAAGAGGGCGAGTACTTCAATGTACCTGTCCCAGCAGAGGGAGAAGAAGGCAACGAGGAATTCCGGCAGAAGTTTGAGGTGAGCATGGGCTTTTTTTTGGGTGTGCCAGAGTATTTGTGTGCATGTTTGTCGATCAATATGTATTTAATTCCTACTTGAATACCACAACTTCAAAGTCTAGAACCAGACCAATGTATAACAGGCACAGTTAGTTGTGCTGTTGTGTTTTGTTTAGTTTGGTTTCTTTTTGTTTTGTTTTTTGTTTCGTTTTACTTTTCATTTCATGTTTTTTTTTTGTTTAGTTTGTTTTTTGTTTCGTTTTATTTCATTTTTGTTTGTTTTTTGTTTAGTGTCTTTTGTTTTGTTTTGTTTCTTTTTGTTTTTCATTTTATGTTTCATTTTGTGTCTTGTTTTGTTTTTTCATTACTATAACTATTTTATTTTATTTTATTTTATTTGTATGATGTAATTATACATCAGTTTTATTTAGTGTTATGGTCCGTGTACTTTTGCGTCCATTCCTTTTTCCTTTTTTAAACCAGAAATGAAATATGGAAAATGCGGTTTCTTTGTTTTTTATTTTAACACTGATGAATATAATTAGCAGATACAAGCTAATTTTCCTTATGCAAGGTTATTTTGTTAAAATAATATAAATTATATACAAATTGTTTTTTTAATATGTAAATATGCTAAATTTAATTTATTGTGTCTTGTGTCATGCATAGCGCCCTCTAGTGCCTTTTCCTCTGGCGTCAATAGAATGACTCGGATCAAGAGCCTGCCTAAATGACATTGATTAATTTTCATTCAGTAAATTATTATTATTATTACATTTATATTTTAACCTAAACGTGACATTTATAAACCTGTTGTTTAGCGCTCCAATTAGGCCTAGGGTTCCCGCTTGTGGTCTCATTTTGCTTTTTACTATTTTATATGAATAAAGGCCGAAATGACATCTAAATTACTGTGACTTTTTTGTCTGGCTGTTAGGTGTTTTATATTGTTTTATATTGAGAAATTGTTTCGGATTAGGAGTCGCTTTATAGCCTGTAGCCTACGCTATGCTATTTAAAATATTTGAAAATCGTATTGAATCGTGAGTTGAGTGAATCGTTGCATCCATAATAATTTCACAAAGCTATAAAGTCAGACTATGCTGTTTTTTTGTAAATCTTGAAATTATACAATCTAATTTAAATCAAAAACAACTGCTCATACTCAAAATGCAGTGGTGCCTGTATACCAAATGCCTGTATACCATTTTTGTTTAAGGCCAGTTTGGCCTGTTATAGAACAAATAAACAACAAATAAAAAAAATAATAAATTAAAGAGAGAGAGAAAAAAAAGAGGCAACCGGTATCAAATTTTCTCCAAATAAATTGGAATCGTCCATTAAAAAAATCAATAATAAAAAATATTAATTAAAACATCATTTTAAAAAAGTCTTTTGCAGTTTTCAGAGAGTAGTGTTTTTCTTGCAAATTAATGTGTAGTTTGTATGGTTAATATTAATGTAACTGTCAGCTCACTAAGATTTAAAAAAATAAATAAAATCGGTTAAATTTTTTCCCATCTGGCCCTCAACCTAAAATGAGTTTAATACCCCTGGTTTAAAGTCATCCTGTAACTCTGTTCATAACTCATTTTCTATTCATAACTTAATAAATGTAAGGTGGGGCTTGATTTTATTAATTGCGTGTTGATTGAATTAAGAAAAGTGGGTGTTACTTACCAGAAGTCAGATGGTTGGAGGAGGGCTTGAAAAGTAAAGGCCCCGATATACTCACGGCGAAGTTTCTTTTCGTTCTTCGCTTAGGGGTAAAAAGTAGTTTGAAATACATGAGCAGCGATACATATTGTTAGTGAACATCCCGACGCTGCCCACACTGCTGAGAGTGACATGTAGATGAATATGTAAATGTGCTGCCTGCTTTCCTTTCAATAATAAAATAATCACACAACAAAATTATTATCTTTTGATAAAAGATTGTGAGGACAAACATTTTTATTGAAATAACATGCTGGAATCATGCCTAATAAGACGAGGAATGAAAAAAAAAAGGCCAGTTTTGATTTTGATTTGGTTTTTACTTTCCCAACTGGGTGCAAGCAGGTGAAAGAGAGAGAGGTCTTTGTGCATGAAGCATATATCACTCACTGACAAATCTGGCACAAATAACACATTGGCAAATCCCAGCTTCCTCCCAAAGTAATCACACTCATGTCAACCTGCATTCTGCTCTGCACGTCCCAATTTGAATACAGAATGGAGCTGACTGAGAGGTACCAGTACGAAGCTCCTGATCCCTGGGCTTTTTTCTCCATAGATTGATTCGGGCACATTTTTAAAGTTCTCTTTCCTCTGGTTTCCTCTGTCTTTTGAGAGCATACAGTAGTTAGTAGTTCAGTTGATAGGTGAAAATGGTCTCGACAGTTGGTTTGTGCCTGTTGGTGCGTGCATGTGATGCGTGTGGCATGCATGTTGCCTGTGCCGTGTGTGTGTGTGAAGGGGCACAGACTGTGCAAGTCTCTGCATAATTCAGATATTCTCGCGAGCAGACCCAGCTGTGGACGTAGTGCATGATGGTATTATTTATGAACAGCCCAATGCGAAGTTTAGCGGTGTGTGTGTGTTTGTGTGCGCACGTGTGTGTGTCTGAGCTGGCAGTTTTCCTACACTGGTGTGATGCATAATGCAAAATGTGAGAAATGGTCAATCTGTCGCTCATCTGATGGCTGGCATTTCACACATCATGGAAGAAAAACTCATCTGTTTAAGTCTTTTTTTGCCTCTCTCTTTATCTTTCCTCTTTATCTGTCTTTCTCCTTTTGTACTCTGAGATAGTGAGATTTGAATTGGAACTTACACAACTTAAAGGGATAGTTCACCAAAAAATAAAAATTCTGTCATATATTACTCACCCTCGTGTCGTTCCACATCCTTAAGACCCTCAGAACACAAATTAAGATCATTTTTATGAGAGGTTTCTGTCTATTTTAGTAACTTAATGGTGACATTATTTCAAAATAATAATAACAACATCATTAACAACTTATTTATTTTACATATTGCAAACATTTATTATTACTATTAACAGTTTATGTTGCAAAGATGATGATGACGAAGATTATAAAGTTGAAGAGGATGATTATAATTATATAAACTACCGTATATTAAATGACTTATTATATCAAATAATTATATAAACTGGAATTTATACTAAGTTACAAGGCAGCATAATTAAGTTGTTTTTGAATTATGAAGCAGCCTTTGTGTTGTCTGTGATGGCTCTGTAGGCAGCTCACTAGCTTTAGAGCAATTCTGTCATAGATTAGCATCACATCTGGTGTCTTGTTCAGATCTGTGTTGTTCGATTGTTGTTGGCTGAGAATAAATGACCCTGCATTCCCAGCATGCTTCAAGACTGAATGGTTATGAGAGGAAAATGCTTAGGCTCTGTTTGAGAGCATCGGGATGGGCGAGGTAGGAAAGACTAGCGAGTCAGTTCCTCTTTATAGGGTGTTTGCGGTCAGGACAGGTCTCTGTTGAAAGGCGAAGGGGCAGATGAAGGATTGGCCTGTTGGTGCTCATATTGAGCTCATTAAGTCCAAGTCTGTATCAGGCTACCTGCCAGCACCTCCATCACACATACACACACAGACTGACCGGCAGGCCTCCCTCAGGATCCGTGTCATTAACACAGAGACGGTCATTCCTGTTCCTGTGCTGTAGGACCAGAACACCCACATCTTACAACACTCAGAGCTGTAGCCTCACGTCAACTTTTGTTCCCGCGTCGTGAGTTATAGCCAGATTTGGCTCAGCATGAAAACAGAGACAGGGAAGTGACTCATTATCTCACACTCATTTTGGATCAACTCATGTTTTATATGGATACGAATGTTCATATAGACTCAACTTGCCCAGGGGTCAATGACGTGACACTTTTTTTTTTTTTTTTTTAATCCAAATCCATTACATTATTTAAAAAGATTTTTTTTTTTAATGACTTACTTAGAAACTTCTTTGCTAAGTGGCACACTTCTTAATTTAAGCTTAAGCACTCTGTTGGTAAAATTACTACTCTACAAGTCAATCACAAAAAGTCACTATAATAAATGTTAGATTTTATATATATATATATATATATATATATATAATTCGTTTATTAGCACAAAAAGATTACCAGCACGTTGGATTTTGGATCAGCATAAATCCTTATCATTTTGTGATGGCTTTGCATTGATAAGGGACAACACAAACTATGAAAACACATTTTATTAAATAAAAAAAATGTGTATGTGTTTAATTGCAATGTGTATAATGTGTGCATAACTATGTTTTCAGTGGTGCATAAAGACCATACATAATGAACCGTTATGTTTTTATTACCTTAGAATGAGCCATTTCTATCACCGTGGGTCCCCCCTACATGTCAAGTCGCCATTATGCGCCGGCATATGTCTACAGCAGCCCTAAACGGACAAAGACTCTACAGAGCACGTTTAGTCACTATGTTGATGTTCTTCTAAATCGTTTGTGTTTTTAGAGGCAGCTTGCATCGTCGCTACGTTGAATGCGTACAAAGTAGTAGTAGTCGCATGGTTTATTAGAAGCAGAGGCCGTTCTTTGTTAGAAGTAAGAAGCTTCATTGCTTCACTGGCTACTCTGCTGTCTCAGACGACGACATCTTTATGTTGTGACAGCCACCGTAGTTTCTTCGAAAGGGAGGGGTGCGAGGGGTGTTCGCCATTAGTTGCAGTTTGCAACTTCATCGCTAGATGCTGCTTAAATGTACACATTGCACCTTTAATGTCTTGAGAACAGAAAAATACTAGTGTGATTTTTATTATTTTATGTTGTTATGTTATGAAAATGATTATTGTTGGTCTTCAATGATAATTCACTTTTTTAGAAGTTCAAATCACCAATAAATAAATCTCCTTTCTTTTAATAAAGAGGTATTTCAGCTTCACACACAAGGCTTTTTGTTCATTTTCAGCTCAATTTAAATTTTTAATCATATTTTTTTTATCAGCAATTTTAATCATTAATTTCATCTTGAATAAAAAGCAGGAATAATTAACTAAACATTTTCTTCGCTACTAAAAAAAGATGTTAAATAGGGTCTGCTGAGAATACTGCTGAGTGATAAATAAGTATTTTGAAAACAGCTGAGCTGGCACGTTAGCATTGCTAATTTTGGTGAACTCTTTACCAAGACTGCCTTTCATCCCTGTATGAAAACAGTATTACTTCTGCATGATGCCATCTTTTGTGGATGTGTGCATTTCTATTTATATGTGTGTGTGTGTGTGTGTGTCAGAGGTGTAATCAAGAACTGTTAAGTCGTCTCGCCTAATAGCTGCCCTCCTGTTGATAGCATCTTCTCAACTTTTATTCACCTGTAATTTGACCTGTCAAGATGTGACCACCTCCCTCCACATCTCACCACTATGAACAAATGACTTCCTCTCACGGTTTTGCTCTTTTTTTTCTTTTCTTTCTCACTCCACCCTCCACACTGCTGCGCAGAAATGACTGTATTTGTGTGCAGTGAAGCGCGGTGAAAGCGACGCATTCAGCTCAGTGGAAATCTACCCACATTAGCATTTGTCTCTTTTTCATTTTTATCCCTCCCTTCCCATTCTCTCTTTCTTCCTCTCTTGCATCCATCCTGTCCATTCTGAATCAGACAAATACAATTGTCACTGGATCGTCGGGCAGAGCGTTTGTTGTTGCATGTCTGTGTGAGTGCTTGTGGATGGGTTTTACTGCTGCGCAGAATATGGCTGAGATGTTTGCTTTCACAAAAGAAACACTGCCTTAGTCCAGTGATGAGGCTCTTAGCTGGATACAGAGCTAATCGCTCGTTCACGCCCTGCAATCGATGGAGGAGGAGGAGATGGAGAGTGTTTTGTGTGTGCATGTATGGTGTGTGTTAGCAGAGATCAATGGCGCCACTCAACTTGTGGTTTTGGCGGAGAGATAGAGCTTCTTTTAAATGGCTTTTCCCCAGAGGCCACATGTCCCTGACCACAGATCTACAGATCAGACCTACCGAACTACTGAGAGATGGGGAAAAACTCTATGAGCTATGTTAGAGGGGTTGTTCAGCCACAAATGAAAATTCTGTCATCATTTACTCACCCTTATATTAATACAGACATGTATTCTTTTTCCCCCCTGTGGAACACAAAATGTGAAATTTTGAAGAATGTGCTGGTTGCTCTTTTCCAAGCAACTATACTGAATGGAGACTGGAACCTTCAAGCTTCAAAAAGGGTGCAAAACCATTTAAAACGGATCATAAAGTGATATATACAACATATCTACAACTGACAGTCCTCTCCTCCAGTAAGCTGTTAACTGTAATGTTTCCAGATGTGCCCAAAAAGCAGTGAGCAATGATTTCCAGATAACATCTCTTCTATTGTTCCCTTTCAAGGGAACTCGCGTTGCGTCGAGAAATGACGCTTTGGGAACGCAACGCGTGATGTCGTCATGAAGCACGTGTGAAATCAGTCCAATGGTGTGTCGAGACGTCAGAAGCGGGTGACGTCACGGCCAGGAAGCTATAAAGCACGCTCAAACAAAGCAACGCTAGCTTCTGTGTCTTCAGTTGCGCTCTGTGTCTCGTATGTTCTATTTGGTGTTGTCTGTCTTTATTATTATCCTTTATGGCTGAGAAACCATTTAGACCTTGTGTTCCTCCCTGCCCACGTTACATCACGGGCGGGGATACACATGATCTCTGTGTTGCCTGCCTGGGAGCGGAGCATGCCCGGTCAGCACTTGAGGGTGCTGACTGTGAGCATTGTGACCGCCTTTCATTGCGGACGCTCCGCTCCCGCCTGGCGCTCTTTGATGAGAGCGCCCAGGCTCGCGTTCCCCAGGGTTCGGGTCCCGCTGCTGCCGAGGCACAGCGCCGATCCAGATCTTGGGGATCGCAAATGGATTTGTCAGAGGGGTTTGAGACGGGCCCCGCCCTATCTCAGCCCTCACCTGACAGATCCAGTGCTTTTTCCCAGTGTCTGGAAGCACGCTTTGCGGTTCCTTCCACACTGGGTGAAGCACCGGTGCTCAACGTGTCCAGCTCCGAGGAGTTGGATGTGGAGAGCACCGACATAGCTGAGAGTGAGGACTCGCCATCCCACTCTCCGGCTTATGAGGAGCTGGTGGAGGTCATAACTCGCGCCGTGGCCAAACTGAACATCGATTGGCCGGCGGAGAGGCAGGATGTTCGTCCTAAAAGCAAATTGGACGAACGGTTCCTGCCCTCGCGAGCGCAGCCTCCCCGTCGGGGTCTCCCCTTCTTCCCAGACCTCCACACTGAGGTGTCGAGGTCCTGGAGGAAACCGGCCTCCTATCGTGTGCATAGTGCTCAAACCACGCACTATGCATCGATAGTGGGGCTTAAGGAGCATGGGTATGGGACGATGCCAAAGGTGGAGGAGACGCTTGCTAGCTATCTCTCTCCACAATCAGCATCGCCCCTAAAGGCCCCGACATTGCCCACCAAGCCCGTCAGGATTACATCCAGCTTGGTGGGCAAAGCTTATCAGGCCTCTGGTCAGGCTGCGGCATGCCTTCACACTATGGGCGTGCTGCAGGCCTACCAAGCCGAACTTTTGGGGGATATTGATGAGGGCGGGGGAATGACTCCCGACGTAGTCAATGAGCTACGTCGGGCAGCTGATTTATCTCTCCGGGCCACCAAGGAGACTGCCAAATCTGTCGGTCGTGCTATGGCAGCCCTGGTGGCCACGGAGAGGCATTTATGGCTCAACCTTAGCTCTATAAAAGATAAGGATAAACATTTCCTTCTGGACGCCCCGCTTACGCCTCCTGGCCTCTTCGGCGACTCTGTCAATACGGTCGTTGAGAGGTTCCAGGAGGCTAATAAACAAGCGGCGGCGTTCCAGAAGCTCCTCCCCCGCCGCTCTCATACCCCCGGGGCTGCTCAACAACAGCAGCCCCACTCTTCTAAAGCCAGCTCCTCACAATATCATCGGGCCACCCAGAAGCAGAGCGTTACCACCCGTACTCCCCCTCAGCGACACGGGGGGACGGGTGGGCGGTCTCAACCGCAGCCTTCGAGGGGTAGGGTGGATCTGCGATCCATCCTTACTGCCAAGAAGGCTGCGGGGAAAAAGCCCTGACGCCAGCAGCGTCAGGACTTTGAGGGCAGTCCCCTCCGGAGAGAAGCGTTTTACACTTCAGCGCACGGCGCTCACTTCTCTTCGGTGCCCTCAGGGGGCCGTTCTGCCAACCCTGCCATCTCGGGTATTCCAGGGCGCAGCGGCCCCCAGCGAACATTCACTCAAACATCCGCCCGTAACTTTAGCGGTGATGGGGTGTTCGCTCCCTCCGAGGAGGGTCTCAGAGCGATCAGTTCGGCTGCCCCCTGCCGGTGCGCCGCATCGGGGCACCGAACTGGTTATTCAACATATACCAGAGGCCAGTCTCGAGAGACTGGTTCCCTTAGTAGAATATCTGACAGCGTGGAAGCTACTGCCAAATATTCCTCAATGGGTCCTGCGTACAATCGAAAAAGGTTATGCCATTCAGTTCGGGTCTCGCCCGCCCCGGTTTATGGGGGTCCTACCCACTGTGGTGGGCCCCGAGCAGGCTCTGGTTCTGGAACAAGAAGTAAAAACTCTATTGGAGAAAGGAGCCATAGATTATGTACTTCCCTCCGATGCAGAGAACGGTTTCTACAGCCGTTACTTTATTGTTCCAAAGAAGGATGGCGGGTTGCGTCCTATTCTAGATCTTCGTCATTTGAACCAGTTCGTTATGAAACTCAAGTTCAAGATGTTGACACTGAGGCAGATCGTATCTCAAATCAGGTCCGAGGACTGGTTTGTTACGATCGACCTCAAGGACGCATACTTTCACATCTCCATCCTTCCACATCACAGGAAGTTCCTGAGGTTTGCTTTTGGGGGCAAAGCTTACCAATATCGGGTTCTTCCATTCGGCCTAGCATTATCACCCCGCACATTCACCAAATGTATGGATGCAGCTCTTGCACCTCTACGTCTCCAGGGCATTCGCGTCCTCAATTATATAGACGATTGGTTGATTCTGGCTCATTCACAACAGTTAGCGGCTCGGCATCGAGATGTCGTCCTCGCTCACATGAAGAGCCTGGGGTTGAGGCTCAACGCCAAGAAGAGTATGCTTTCTCCAGTTCAGAGAACCACTTTTCTAGGCGTGGTTTGGGACTCTGTTGCGATGCAGGCGCGTCTTTCTCCTGCTCGCATCGAATCAATCCTTTCTACCGCAAGCCGGTTAAAGCTAGGCCAGTCACTCACTGTAAAACAGTTCCAGAGGCTGTTGGGGCTGATGGCAGCGGCATCCAACGTGATACCTTTTGGTCTGCTGCACATGAGACCCCTGCAGTGGTGGCTCAAAACCAGGGGATTCTCCCCGAGGGGAAATCCTTTTCGCATGATCAAGGTCACGCGGCGTTGTCTTCGTGCCCTGGCCATTTGGAAGAAATCCTGGTTTCTATCCCAAGGGCCCGTGCTGGGAGCTCCTTGTCGTCGCAAAATGTTAACGACAGATGCTTCCCTCACGGGCTGGGGAGCGATCCTAGACGGACGCTCGACTCAAGGTCTGTGGGGCTCTCACCACCTCTCCTGGCACATCAACTGCCTGGAAATGCTGGCGGTCTTTCTGGCCCTCAAGACTTTTCTCTCAGATCTCAGGGGCCACCATGTTTTTGTATGGTCAGACAACACATCGGTAGTCGCCTATATAAATCATCAGGGGGGTCTCCGGTCACGCCCACTCTCCAAGTTGGCGCGCCGAATCCTCCTGTGGTCCCAAGGGAAATTCCTGTCACTCAGGGCAGCTTATATCCCCGGGGTCCAGAATGTTGGAGCAGACGTCCTGTCGAGGCAGGGGCTGAGGCCCGGGGAATGGAGGCTCCACCCCGAGGTGGTGGAGCAAATTTGGGAAAGGTTCGGCCAGGCTCAGGTGGATCTGTTTGCGTCTCGAGAGACTTCTCACTGTCCACTCTGGTTTTCCCTCACGCATCCAGCTCCTCTCGGACTGGATGCTATGGTACAGACGTGGCCGAGGCTTCGTCTGTACGCTTTTCCCCCGATCGCTCTGCTCCCGGGAGTTCTAGAAAGAGTTCGCCGGGACTACGTCCGGCTCACCTTGATAGCCCCGCGCTGGCCGGGCAGAGTGTGGTTCTCGGACCTAGTATCTCTCCTGGACGGCTCTCCCTGGGAGATTCCGCTCAGGAGGGACCTTCTGTCCCAGGCAGGGGGCAGGATTCTCCACCCCCGCCCAGAGCTCTGGAGCCTGTGGGCTTGGCCTCTGAGGGGGCCCAGCTCATAGATTCCGGTCTCTCAACCGAGGTTGTAGGGACCATTCTCCAATCTAGAGCTCCCTCCACGAGGAAGCTCTACGCCCTCAAGTGGAAACTTTTCACTTCTTGGTGCAGTAGTCGTCAGTTTGATCCAGTTTCCTGTCCCGTTGGTACGGTCTTGGAATTTCTGCAGGAACGGTTCACTGCAGGGTTATCTCCCTCCACGCTAAAGGTTTATGTGGCGGCCATTGCGGCTTACCACATACCCTTGGCTGGTTCTCCTCTTGGTAGAGACCCACTTATTACTCGCTTCCTCCGTGGCACCCTGAGGCTGAGGCCCGCGGTACGCACGAGGGTTCCAGCATGGGATTTGGCCTTGGTGCTCCAAGGCCTATCCCTAGCCCCCTTCGAACCGATTGAGGAGGTTCCAGTTAAGTTTTTGACCCTAAAAACACTGTTCCTCCTTGCCATATCTTCCTTAAAAAGAATAGGAGATCTACAGGCCCTTTCGGTTGCTCCCTCGTGCCTGGAATTTGCACCTGGTATGGTGAAAGCCTTTCTTCATCCCAGACCTGGTTATATTCCTAAAGTTCCCACTAATGTGGCTAGGCCCATTGTACTGCAGGCCTTCTGTCCTCCTCCCTTCAGGACGTCAGACCAGGAACGCCTTAATTTGCTTTGCCCTGTTCGGGCCCTAGATGCTTACGTCCACAGAGCTGCCCTGTGGCGTAAGACTGAGCAACTGTTTATCCTCTTCGGGTCCCCCAATAAAGGGGCCCCGGCATCTAAGCAGAGGATGAGTAAGTGGTTAGTCGAGGCTATCTCACTTGCTTACGAGTCGGCCGGACTGCCGTCACCTCTAGCAGTCCGAGCCCACTCTACCAGAAGTATGGCGGCCTCCAAAGCCCTTCTTTCGGGAGCCTCTTTACTCGACGTCTGTGATGCGGCAGGCTGGTCCTCACCGCACACATTCGTCAGGTTTTATCAACTTGACCTTAGCTCCCCCGGGGCCCGGGTTCTCTCTGGTGACTGACGAGCCACACCAGACAGGCCCTTGTAACTATGGCTGCGTGGGTATTAACGTTCCCAAAGCGTCATTTCTCGACGCAACGC
This sequence comes from Elopichthys bambusa, assembly GCA_037101425.1. NCBI lineage: Eukaryota > Metazoa > Chordata > Actinopteri > Cypriniformes > Xenocyprididae > Elopichthys > Elopichthys bambusa. Next base: position 23,900,223 of record CM074435.1, read on the forward strand.
GAGTTCCCTTGAAAGGGAACGTCTCGGTTACGACTGTAACCTTAGTTCCCTGAAGAGGGAACGAGACGTTGCGTCGTCCTGCCATACTTCCAGCACGCCTGTCAGCGCTTACTTCAGACACTTTAAGCTAGCGTTGCTTTGTTTGAGCGTGCTTTATAGCTTCCTGGCCGTGACGTCACCCGCTTCTGACGTCTCGACACACCATTGGACTGATTTCACACGTGCTTCATGACGACATCACGCGTTGCGTTCCCAAAGCGTCATTTCTCGACGCAACGTCTCGTTCCCTCTTCAGGGAACTAAGGTTACAGTCGTAACCGAGACGTTTTCTGTCGGTCCCATGAATTAAATGAAAAAAAAAAAAAAAAAAAAAAAATCCCATTATATAATTTTAAAAAAATAAAACAAAATAAAATAGAAAACTTGCAGATATTCAAAAAGTATTCAAATAAAACATATTTAAATAAATATTTATATAAAAAGGTATTATATATATATATATATATATATATATATAAGCATAGATATTTAAAGCTGCAGTCCGTAACTTTTTTTGGTTCAAAATCAATTTTTGAGCCAGTACATAACCAGCCAGTGTTCAAAACTATCTCCTTGACTTCCCAATTCACAAATGTAAGCTTGTAAAGGTAAGCTTGTAAAAATGTTTCCTAATCCTGGTGGGTTTCCTCAGGAAATTCGAGCATGCAACCATTTGTCTTTGCGTCATTACGTCACTTCTGTTTACATAAAGTCCCAGTTAGTAGGTTATATGGCATGTGGGAGGATGCTACAGACGGCGGATCATTTATAGCCTGCAATAAAGAAATGTGCAATAAAGAAATGTAACCCTGGTTCCCTGAATAGGGAACGAGACACTGCGTCGAGACGCACTGGGATCACCTCTGCGTGATTACATCTTGAAGCACTTGTGAAATCGAACAATGGCGTGACGGAATGTCAGAGGCAGGTGACGTCACAGACCAGGAAACTATAAAGCATACTGAGAACAAAGAACGCCAGCTTCTGATTGGCTGAAGCAAGATGCTCACAGGCATACAGGGAGTATGGCAAGGCGACGCAGCGACAGAAGGCCTGCAGTACAATCGGCCCTGGGATGTTGGTGGGGACCCTGGGTACATAACCAGGTCTAGGATGAAGAAAAGCCTTAACCATACCAGGCACAAATTCCAGACATGAGGGAGCAACCGAAAGTGCTTGAAGATCTCCAATTCTTTTGAGAGATGAAATAGCCAATAGGTAGTTTTTAGAGTGAGGAATTTCTCAGAAACGGTTACATAATTATGTTTTCAGTGGTGCATAAGAGTGCACCACTAACGGTTCAAAGGGAGCAGAAGCTAACCCTTCCAACACGATAGCCAAGTCCCAGGCCGGAGTTCTTGTACGAAGCAAAGGCCTCAGCCTCAGAGTACCATGAAGAAAGCGTATGACCAGGGGGTCTCTTCCCACAGAAGAGTCCCCCAGAGGAGCATGATAGGCGGAAATAGCCGCTACATAGACCTTCAAGGTAGAAGGAGATAGACCATCCAAGAATTTTTCTTGGAGAAATTGCAGCACTAGACTGACAGAAGAATGGACAGGGTCCAACTGACATTGTCTACACCAGGTAGAGAACAACTTCCATTTATACGCATACAGCTTTCTTGTGAAAGGAGCTCTGGAGTTGGAGTATGGTCTCCACAACCTCAGTTGGGAGACCGGATTCTATGAGCCTAGCCTCCTCAGAGGCCAGACCCACAGTTTCCACAACTCCGGGCGGGGGTGAAGTATCATGCTCAGAAGGTCCTGTCTGATGGAGATCTCCATAGGAGAGCCGTCGAGAAGAGACACCAGGTCTGTGAACCAAACTCGGGTCGGCCAGAATGGGGCTATCAATATGAGACGGACCCTGTCCCTGCGAACCCTCTCTAGAACTCCTGGGAGCAGAGCAATCGGGGGAAATGCGTACAGATGTAGCCTCGGCCACGTCTGTACCATGGCATCCAGACCCAGAGGGGCCAGATGAGTCAGAGAAAACCACAATGGGCAGTGAGTTGTTTCTTTTGAAGCAAATAGGTCGACTTCCACTTGACTGAAGTTTTTCCATATGAGCTCCACCACTTTGGGGTGGAGTCTCCATTCCCCGGGAATGGACAGGATGTCTGGAGAAAGGCCTTGGAGAAAACCCCTTGGTCCTGAGCCACCACTGTAAGGGTCTCATGTCAAGTCAAGTCACCTTTATTTATGTAGCGCTTTTTACAATGCAGATTGTGTCAAAGCAGCTTTATAGTGATAACTGGTATATAATTTTGGCTGCACAGCATCTCTTAAAGAAAATGGTGCAGATGCACAATCAATGCAGGCAGATCAAAGCACTGTTGAATATCAAATGTCAAGTGTCCCCAACTAAGCAAGCCAAAGGCAACAGCAGCAAGGAACCCAAACTTCAACAGGTGATGTCAGGTGGCAAATAGGTGTTAAAATGGAGAAAAAAAAAACCTTGGGAGAAACTAGGCTTAGTCTGAGGGCCAGTTATCCTCTGGCGAACAGTGCTTTGTTATGATTCAGGTAGCTATCATAAGTCCGATGGGATCGCAACATTCAAAGTATTTATTCCAGTTCCATCCAGTTTAGGATCGTATTCATCACGCCGGTATGGACGGCTTGTTTAGGAACTGTGCCACTGGCTGTCGTGTCGATGAGGCCTTCACAGAGGATGATCTAGTTGACTCAATCTCTACTGACACTTCAGGGCTGCATTGTGGTCATGTCAAGGCGCAGGTCCTTGATCTCACCTGGATACGGCCCGGATCCAGTTGACTATGGTAAACCTCGGGTTAAACAGAGAGACTAATATTAGCATAGATGCCATTCTTCTTCTGATGTAACGAGTACATCTAGTGTTATAGGAAGTGTTCCCGGTTCCGGCTGACCTAATTTATGCAGCCTAACAATCCTTTAACAGATTTGAAAATATAAATTGATAATGTGTTATGTGTTATGTGCCAGGTTTAAAAAGATGCGTTTTTAGTCTAGATTTAAACTGACAGAGTGTGTCTGCTTCCTGAACAATGCTAGGAAGATTGTTCCAGAGTTTAGGTGCCAAATAGGAGAAGGATCTACCGCCTGCGGATGATTTTGATATTCTAGGTACTATCAGCTGGCCTGAATTCTGAGATCGCAATAGACGTGAAGGACTACAGATACTATTTCTTTCTAAAAAGGAACATAGTTGTGATGATACTGCCTTTTCTAGTATTTTTGACAGAAAAGTGAGATTTGAGATCGGTCTGTAATTGACTAATTCTCTAGGATCAAGTATTGGGTTTTTAATAAGAGGTTTGATAATAGCCAGCTTAAAACTTTTTGCTACATATCCTAATGATAAAGATGAATTAACAATATTAAGAAGAGGATCTATCCCCTCTGGAAGTATCTCTTTCAATAGCTTAGTCGGTATAGGGTCTAACATACATGTTGTTGATTTTGATGATTTAACAAGTTTAGACAATTCTTCCTCTCCAAAAGAAGTGAATGTACAGCAGGCCAAAAGGTATCACGTTGGACGCAGCTGCCATCAGACCCAACAGTCTCTGAAACTGTTTTAGAGTGAGTGACTGGCCTAGTTTCACCCCATTCACGGCTGAGAGAATAGAATTCGCACGAGCAGGAGACAGGCGTGCCTGCATCGTAGTGGAATCCCAGACTACCCCCAGATAGTTGGTAGTTTGAGCTGGAAGAAGCACACTCTTCTTGGCATTGAGTCTCAGCCCTAACCGTCTCATGTGAGACAGAACAACATCTCGATGTTGGACTGCCATGTGCTCGGATTGAGCTAAAATCAACCAATCGTCAATATAATTCAACACGCAAATGCCCTGGAGTCTCAGAGGAGCCAGAGCTGCATCCACGCATTTTGTGAAGGTGCAGGGTGAAAGTGCTAGGCCGAAAGGAAGAACCCTGTATTGATAAGCTTCGCCCCTGAAAGCAAATCTGAGGAACTTCCTGTGCTGAGGATGGATGGATACATGAAAGTAAGCATCTTTTAGATCTATTGACACAAACCAGTCCTCGGATCTGATCTGTGGGATGATCTGTTTGAGTGTAAGCATTTTGAACTTGAGCTTCTGAACAGATCGATTTAACACACATAAATCTAGAATAGGATGCAACCCTTCATCCTTTTTTGGAACAATGAAGTATCGCTGTAAAACCCTGACATCTTGCTGGTAGGAGAAACCCTTTCTATAGCTCCTTTTTGCAAGAGCGTCAGAACTTCCTGTTCCATTACCAGAGACTGCTCGGGGTCCACCACCGTAGGGAGAACCCTGTTGAACCGATCTGAATTCTGTAACCCTTTTCTATTGTGAGCAGCAACCATTGAGAAATATTCTGAAGAAGTTTCCATTCTGCCAGAAATTCTTCTAGGGGAACCAGTCTCTCGAGACTAGCCTCTGGTGTTTTTTGAGCAATCGACTCGGCGCCCTGAAGCGGCGAACCGGCAGGGAACAACCTAATCAAATGTCGACCGGCCCTCCTCAGAGAAATTTCTGTCCCTCCATAAACAGCTACGCAACCGAAACTTTGACACTTGAAAAGTTCATAAAGAGATTGTAAAACTAATCCATATGAATTGAGTGTTTTAGTTTAAATTTTCTGAAGAGACTCGATCGCTTTATCTGAGGGACAGACTTAAAGGGTTATTTCACACAAAAATGAAAATTCTGTCATTAATTACTCACCCTTGTGTTGTTCCACACCCATAAGACCTTTGTTCATCTTCAGAACACAATTATTATTTGCTCTCAAATTTCATCAAAAAGATCTTCATTTATGTTCTGAAGATCATGAGTGAAAATCATACAGGTTTGGAAAAACATTAGTGTGAGTAATTAAAGCTGCTGTCCATAACTTTTTTTTGTGTTCAAAATTTACAAAAATTATATAATTAGAATGTACAACATTAATCCATTTTCCAAACCATTTTTTTTTTTGTCTTACCCTGAATCATTATGGTACACTTATAGTAAAGGAACATTTTTCTGAAAATAGGCTCATTTTCTCATTTTCAATTTAAACAGTTGAGTTTTACCATTTTAGAATCCATTCAGCCCGATCTCCGGGTTTGGCGGTACCACATTTAGCATAGTTTAGCATAGTTCATTTAATCTGATTAGACCGTAAGCATCTCACTCACTGCTGTAGCACTGCTAGCACAGTAACTGTGTGACTCGTCATAGACATAAACAGAAAGAAGAAGCTCCGGCTACAATGTTCTTCTGCAAGACGCATGCAGTTCTGTTTATTAAATGCGAGAGCGCCAAAAATAACGGACTGCAGCTTTAATGACAGAATTTTCATTTTTGGGTGAACAATTCCTTTAAACCAAAGAAGGTCAATTTGAACCAGAGAGTTGCCTACGTTCAAATGCATTTCCTCACACATAAGGGCACAGTATCGTTTACAGTATCAATGTTAAGATGTCATGAATACTCACTTCCTCTGAAGATCATGTGGCAGGTGATTTTTATTTCCAAAACTTTTGGATTATTAAGACACACACACAGAGAGACACACAAATGAATTTTAATTGGTTTAATAATCCAATATTAATTATTAACTTAGACATGAGTTCGCAAAAAGTTACTCACCAGCTCCATATAAAAGCTTTACAGTTAATACAAAATCGTGATGGTGGTGGTTTCATGTCGTCTGTCGAACAAGTGTACGTGACTGTTCTCAGATTATTCCTTTCAAAATCCAAAGTTCATTTATTTTTTAATGAAAAGTTTAAAACTAACTGACACTAGGGGCGTTGGGCGATATGACCATATTATTTCACAATATGAGAAATGGCGCTATAAGCCGCCATTTGAATTCATGATCGATGCTGTTTGAGAGAGGAGGCTTTTTGTCAGTTGCACTCATTTAATTATCACGCATGTCCCGCTCTTTATTCCTCATTCATGCATGTATCTCTATCAAAATGTCAATAACTTTAAGCAGTACTGTGCTATGCGGATATATTTACATTCCGTGATATAAAAAATTAAAGCAATAAACGAGTCACTTTATATTGTCACATCGTCATAGCGCTGGGCCCTATAGCTGACAGTACTAAAACAACAAAACACAGTAACAGAATATGTAATCGCGATTAGCATCTCACTTTAATGCACTATATCTACATATAACAGTAGAAAAAAATAACGTTATATATAATAAAATATATTTACCTTCTGCCATTTGCAATATGTCCGTTAGCCATTGGTAAATGTATTGTGCTCGTATTCGCTTTTTTCGTTCTCAATCGACATCCCACAACCCATGTTCTCTCAAAATAAGAATTTTGCAGTCAAATGTAAAATAATCCATGTATAATCCATTACTAGAGCACTGAACAAAACAGTAACGTCACTGCAGATCAGAAGCCGAACAACCACCACGACACACTCCAACGGAACAGATGCATGTTGGGGTTAGGGGAAGAGTATATGTATATTACAGTTACATTCACATGACCAATAATGACCCTTTTGCATTTGAACAAATCGCTGCTTTAGAACCAAGATGCCTAAATGCAGCGTTCCACAACTGTGACATTTTCTGTATTTGCCCCTTTACATTGCAGCGTCCACTGTCCACAGTAACACTCATTGCAAACACTGCTACAGTTGCATACAACTTACAACATTTGTCTGCAGACTTTTATTTAACAGCATGATACTTCAAGCTGTTGACTGCAGGGGTTTAGGCCGTTATAGCATGTGTGGTATGGGACCATAAACTGAAAATGTTGAAATGCTGTCTAACTTATTCAACAATAATTGAGAACTTCAATCATGAACATTTTGTCATTCATTTCAACACTGTAGTGCTTGCAGCAGCATGATGAGTCAGTGGTTAATATACTGTCACCTTACAGCAAGGTGTTTTCATAATACAGACATGCACATCTGACAAACTGATGATTATAAATTTTCCATTGAATGTGTGATTTCCACACATTGCATGCTGGGATGCATTCAAGTCTGCTTTTTCTAGTTTCAAATGTCTCAGTATAGGGTTTCTCTCACACACTTCAAATAATAAATGCATATTCTAATCAGATAACATATAACCAATGCTTTAAAATGGCAGTATGCCATGAGTGTGTTTGTGAAAGTTGATGGGTGTTTTTTGGGGAGTTTGAGCTTGTGAAGAATATGCATGCTTTTCTCATCTCCATTTGCTATACATAGCTTGCTTTGTACCCAGAATTACAGAGTTTAAAATACAGATAAAAATAAAACTAATAAGATTTACTTTAAAATTACAAAGAAGAATGTTAAATTGTTAGGATAGATATCACCCTTTAATATAATGAGCTACATGTTTAATTGCAGATTATGATTATTCATGTAATTTTAGATGAATTTGTATGTAAATTAAGAAAACATAAAAAATACTACAGTAATACAGTAAAAATAATACAGTAATATCCCATATAAAAAATGAGAATTACTGTAATTTGTCATTAATGTTATAATAATCCTTAAAATAATAGTCAAGTTGTTAATTTACAGATATTGTTTGTTTACATGAATTTGTATGTAATTTAAGAAAACAGAAAAATACTGTATAAATAATACAGTAATTTTCCCGTATTAAAAACTAAAAATTACTGTAATTTTTCATTAATGATATAATCCGTAAAATAATAGTCAAGTTGCTAATTTACAGATATTTTTTGTAATTTTACATGAATTTGTATGTAATTTAAGAAAACAGAAGAAATACTGTATAAATAATACAGTAATTTTCCGTAATAAAAAATGAGAATTACTGTAATTTGTCATTAATTATATAATCCGTAAAATAACAATCAAGTTGTTAATTTACAGATATTGTTTGTAATTTTACATGAATTTGTCTGTAATTTAAGAAAACAGAAAAATGATGGCGGATTTTAATCCAGAAAGGTCCAAATGACAATCATCAGTGACAACTAGAGATTCACCTGTAGTCAAAAGCAAAAGACTTCGGACTGCAGAGTGGCTACAGAAATTGAAATCTACGTGTAACCCTAATACAAACTAAATACACATAGTCACGCAATGCTTATGTTGTTAAAATTACCAATTTGAGAACAAAAAATAACAATAAAAATAATTTGCACGGTTTGATGCAATATGAGCTAAGCGATCGTTAGATTTAATCACCACTGGCAGCGCGATTTATCGTTTGTTTGTTTGTTTTTTTCAGTTGGTCAGAACAAAAGTGGCAGACATGTTACATTTTCCAGTGAAAATTCTAATTTGGTTATACTTCCAAGATGTATAATCTGTGATTCCTAAGTACAGTATCCACATCGGTGCGGTGACTGACAGCAAACATTAGATTCATCTGCACTGAGGAGCCGTGCAAAGGCACAACCCACGTAAAGATGATAATTCTGCAAATAACTGCAGTTGCAGGTTTTAAACAGAGATGGCGACAAAGAGGCAAAACTTACAGACTGCAGCTTTAAATATTTAAAAAGGTAGACAGACATATTTAAATATTCAAATAAAACATAAATAGATATTTAAATAAATATTTATATAAAACATATATAAATAAATATTTAAAAAAAACTGAGATATTCATTTCATGTAAATAAGTAAATATTAAAATATTAAAAGCATCATAAATGTGGTATATATGACTTGTGTGGTATATTCAAAGTCTTCTATTATATAATAGATTGGGTGAAGAACAGATTGAAATAGAAGATGTTGATTGACAGTCCTCCCCTCCAGTGAGCTGTTAACTGGAATGATGAGCCAGTGAACTGAACTCACAAAACAAATCAGTTCAATTTGTAAACAAATCATTCAAATGAACTCAACGAAAAGATTCATTGCACAGTTTGTTTATTAATCATCAAGAGCCAGAGCAGTTTTAGGGCAATGTTTTCATTGAATAACTACTTTAATTTGTTATACAGAATATTTCACATGAGTCATTTGGATCACTTTTGATGCTTTTGAGTGTTTTTTGACGCTTGAGGGCTCAGTCCCCATTCATTGTAATGGTATTGAACAGAGCAGCCAGTACATTATTCTAAATTTATCATTTTATGTTCTACAGAAGGAAGTCATTCATACAGGTTTGGAACAACATGAGGGTGGGTAAATAATGACAGAATTTTCATTTTATTTGATAGAAAAGAGGCAAAGATGTGTGAGTGCGGCTGAGTGCTGGGTAGCCGGTCCGTGTTTGTCTGCAGGGACAGTGTGAAGTGTGGCGTCTGAACAGTGGGGACTGGGTTAATGGAATTCTATGCTAGACTGAGCTGCATGCCAGCCTCACAATATGGCAGCAGTTTGAAAATTAAAATTGAATGTACTCCAAAAGGCTGTGAGAGAGAGGAGGGCAGTGAGACAGGAGCGTGTGGGATGGGCCGAGGGGACCCAGGCAATCCTACACATTCATTCTGCTGGTAAACAACAATGGAATCCTGGGAAAAGAGAGAGGCATGCAGAAATTCATTTGGAATGATTGAAAATGTGTCTGAATTGAAATCAGCTCAGCATGTTTTTAATTACAGTCACCTCTTGTACATCACATCATGTTGATGGCATGTGTAATTTAAAGGGTTAGTTCACCCAAAAAAATGAAAATTCTGTCGTTAATTACTCACCCTCTTGTTGTTCCACACCCGTAAGACTTTCATTCATCTTCAGAACAAAAAATGAAAAACTACCAATTTGACGCTTCAAAAAGTTCATAAAGAGATCGTAAAACTAATTCACATGTATTGAGCTATTTAGTCCAAATTTTCTGAAGAGATTCAATCGATTTTTATAATGAACAGATTGAATTTGGGCTTTTATTCACATATAAACGAAGCCTCTAAGTGCCATCTAAAAATTTTCTTCTAAAATGAACATTTTTATCAAGCTTGTATGTTTAGGTTCAGTAATTTCACTTTATTGGCAATTAATAGGTCCCTTTCATTGCCATTAAAGTTAAATAACTTAACACAAACATACAAGCTTGATAAAAATGTTCATTTTAGAAGACAATTTCAGACGGCACTTAGAGGTTTTTGCATCTGAACTCTTCAAATATTAATCAGCGAACATAAACAGAAGCTCAACCGAACCTGCTTGACATGTGAGAACAAACCTCATTGGTTCTCACACACGTCAAGCGAACGTGCTTGAGCTTCCGTTTACCTCAACTGATGTGTGAGTTGATGAATGTTTATGTGAATAAAAGCCTAAATTCAATCTGTTCATCAGTTTCCTGTCAGTTCTGTCCCATCGGTCATTCATAAATAAATGTATTAATAAATAAATATTCAAATAATGCATAGATATATTTAATTGAATATTTTTTTTTAAATGCAGACAGATATTTAAATAAATATTAAAATAAAACATACATATTTAAATAAATATTTATATAATAAAGATATTTAAACAAATTTCTAAAAAAAAAGAAAAAAAAGCCATTTTTAAATAATTAAATATTCAAATAAAACATGCATGTGTATTTAAATAAATATTTAAATATATCTTTTAAATATATCTATGAAATGATGATGGACAAAGAGGTTTAAATAAGTAAATATTCAAATAAACATACATAAATATTTTAAATATTTGTATAAAATACAGATATTTAAATAAATATTTAAAAAGCTAGATAGACAAACAAATATTAAATAGTGTTTGCAGTGCATAAAACGCAAAGTAAGTAAGGAATTTTGACACTGTTATGTTTGTGTCTGGGTCCAAGTGCTATGTAAACGTGTTGTGAATGAAAAAAGCTTTTAGAGCATTTGAAACAGTATGAGTGTGTGTGTGTGTGTGTGTACGCGTGACCTGTTGCTAGGCTGCTGTAGGTGTGATTGGCTCACAGCTGTAGATAATGGATCAGTTCTCAGTGGACTGTGAAGGAGAAAGTTGGTGAACAAGGAAATCGGCAGTACACTTTACCTCAACCTGCAGCCGACCGGGCCTAATGACTATGGCCTGTGACCGCACACACACTTAATACAGAAGGAACCACAGACATTTACACAGGCCGTCTGTCGTTCCGTAGCATGCCAGCTTGGACAGCGAGATCCCTGCCAGAAACTAAACGTTCACCCAGGGAGAGCGAGAGACACACACACACAAACCGCCACAGTTTAACAGACACACACCTACTTCCTCTGTGTCTAACAAACACTTTAGAGCTGTTTTACAAATACTGCCAAAGACATATTTATTATCTCTCTTTGTATTACAGATACATGCTGTCTCTTTCACACATGCACACAATAGCCAAAAATTGCTTCATCTGCAGTCTGGGTGACAGGTTTACCCAGCGTTTGCTGAATCATGTGTTTGACGGATTTAGCAAGGACGTGATGAATAGACCTCCTTAAGAAATTCAGTAACATCAACAGAGAAAAACAAACAAGATATGTCAGTCATGTCAGGCTGTGGCTCGTTCTTATGTTTGTTTGTGTCTGTGGGTCAGGTTTTGCCTGCAAGTGTAGATCCTGAAATCGCCTACATTGTGGAGACCAGCAAACGATTAGTGAAAAATTAGAAAAAGATGAGAAATATAGATTAGACGGTGCTCGGGAAGACATACGGAGCAGTTGTTTTTTGTTTTATTTATTTATTTGCCTATGCTTCCCAGTGCCTCGCTGTCTTCTTGCACTCCTTTCGCTCTTTCACTATTTCATGAACCTTTTCTCATTGCTGTGCTCTCAATCGTTGCACATTCATGAAGACAAGACGAATGGATTTCAAACCATTTTGAAGTGTGCTATGGTAATGTTGTGACTTTCTTGTCATAGACTAGTCACAGACTTAAAAATGTCTTGTATATGTGTAGCTTTTTATAAACAGTAAATGTCCTAATGAAAATCTAAAAATGCTAACAGGTTTCTGTAGGGATGCACGATAAATGGGTGTCATATTGGTTAAACAGTAAGCTGATATTTTTAATTAATTAGAAGTTATATAAATAACATATAATTTATCAGTATCATCAATATTGTATGTATATATATCAATATTTTTAGCCTTTTTGTAAATTGTGAATGAATATGTCTCCAAATGGTATATTGGTACTGTATCGGTTATATTAGAGTTTTTTTATTGATCTTTAATTGATCCTAATTATTTCATACACATTACCCATATTTTTAAATTTAGATGATATTTGCCTTCATCTAACACTCACTGAATGTTAAAAACACTAATAATTTAGTAAGACTCTTAAATGTCATGTTTAACAAATCTCATAATCAACATGTATTTATCATACTGAATTATAATGTTGTGGTGCCCAAATTCACTTGTAGCATTTAAAATGGTCGATTTAAAGGGGTCATGAACTTTATTGTTTTATAATGTTTCTTGGGGTGCACTTATAATGTTACTATGCTTTTTACATCAACTTTTTCCTACCTTGATTTTAGCCCTCTTATTTGAACGCTCTGTTTTAAGGGGCGTGTCTGCTGAGAGACTTCAGTGTAGAGACTTCAGCCCACTGCTGTGATTGGCTAACATCTTTCCATCTGAAATAGCCATGTATTACGTTTTTACTATTACAGCTTTCAAGGTTAACTAATCGTGAAAAGTGCTGCATTGCATTTAGATCTATGGCATTATATTTAGATTGTGGCATGAAAGGCTGCAGTGATGAACAGCTGATCACAGTCATGTTATTGAGCACATGAAAGCAGTGATTTCGTCGTTGCAACTTAATTTCTGCACACTAACAAATGCTTTCATCGTCACTAACAGTGCAAATGCCAACTATTGGAAAGGGAGCGTTCTTTGATCGTTTTCTTTATATAATTTAATCACCGTTTAAATAACAGATTATTTTCATCGTACTAAGAGAAACAAGCTGACCGTTTAGTCATTGGTTTGATTTACTGACACATCTGACTGTACATGAATCATTACATATCAGATCAGGCATTAGAACAGGAGGAGTAACTCAGTTTCTTACATGTTCTTGCATTACTGTCGAGTCAATATCATAAAAGTCTGTTTGCAAAGCCTGCGTCGAAATGCGATTGATTTACCAAAGAATCCATGGTGAAATAACGAATACAAATAAATAAAGCTAAACTGAGACAGTCACATTGTTGGAAATAAATAAACATATTCCTAGCATAAGGATCCTTTGAAAGGTAATGTTATTTTTAGTCCTGTATCGCTCTTCTCTCCTCCTCATCTCATTAACACGCCAGTGGGCGGTGCTAACGTTGCAATGAACAAGAAGGCGTTGATTTCTTCTGTGGAGGCAGCGTTTCACCCATCTATAGGCACATTCCAGGATCGGTCGTTCAATGGGCCAATAAGCGCTTTTATTAGACTAACAAGAAAGTTTTCAGTTCTGAAACTTGCAGGATATTCTTATAGTATGATGACCTCTTATATATTAAAAGCTCAAGGAAAAGCTGATTTCTCAATTCACAACGCCTTTAAGTAGTTATTAATACATTTATTTATTTAGAAAATATAGTGCAATATTTTAATTTATCCGTTTACAGCCATAACATGGAAATAATTATCAGCTTATTGCTACCAGCCAAAATGTTAATATTGGTGCATCCCTAGGTTTCTGTGATGATTGGTTTTAGGAGTAAGGGAAAGAAAATATCATTAGCTCAGTATAAAAACAATAGAAGTCAACTGGAAGTCACCAGCATGCTAGACAAACAAACACGCTTATGTGTGTCTGACCCCACAATAACACAAGCTTATTGGTTTTTTTTGCTGTTTCCCAACAGAGAGCTAAAATCGGTCCCAGTAAAACAGACGGCTCTTCCTCCAACGCCATCTCCAAATTCGACAGCAATGGCAACCGGGACCGCATGAAACTGTCCGACTTCAACTTTCTCATGGTGCTGGGCAAGGGTAGCTTTGGAAAGGTAACTCTCACCCTTGTCTTTCGCTCTGTCTCTCTCTCTGTGTATCCGGTAGGCTCGCTGGTGCTTCGAGCAGCAGGTAGTCTTGAATGGTGAGGTTACTCTAAACAACTAAGATTACTGGAGCGCAGGACTAAAAGACAGCGAGAGGGGAAATAGGAGGGTGAGTGGGCATTCTCATGTAGGCTCATGTTCCAGCTGCTGCCAGTTACCATGGCAACAGGATTTTAAAATGATATTATTGATATGTTGAGGTGTAGTGCTAGACCTCTGTCGGCATCATTAGCCGAGACTCTGTTTGATGTCGTCCACATCACGACAGACGTGGTCTGACCCGTCCAGTTCGGTGCTGCGACCAAACATCAGACACAAATGTCTGTACGTGACTCTGAGGCTCTCTGCAATCTCATACACTCATGTTCAGATAGGAAAGTCAGTGCTGACGTCAGCCAGAACTTGCAGTCTGAAAAATAATTATTTTATTCGGTATTTGTTTTTGAGAACTTACCAGCTTTAATGAGGGAAAGGACAACAGTCCAATGAAGCATTGCAAATGACAACCTAATTAAAAGCAATGGAGAAAAATAAAACTATTAATTTAAAGATGTTGATGCATATAGAAGCATATAGGGTTACCGACTCTGCATTGCTCTCTGTGCTTCATGGAAGTGGGAGGGTGCCGTTTGCTTGTTCCAGTTCTCTGTTTGGTGTAGATTTTTTCTACAAAATCATGGGTAATGTCATTCTTCGTCAGGAATTCCGCATTTAAACCAAGTATTTAAAAAATTAAGTTGAAATAATGCTGGCTGATGGCTTCAAGAAAAGTACATACCACTGATTAACATCCTTGTAACTCACAGTAGGTCTGTCTTTAATAGTTAACAGTTAAGTTAAAGGGTTAGTTCACCCAAAAATGAAAATTCTGTCATTAATTACTCACCCTCATGACAACTGTAAGACCTTCATTCATCTTTAGAACACAAATTAAGATATTTTTGATGAAATCCGATGGCTCAGTGAGCCCTCTATTGACAGCAAGATAATTAACACTTTCAGGTGCCCAGAAAGCTACTAAAGACATATTTAAAACAGTTCATGTGACTACAGTGGTTCAGCCTTAATGTTATCAACCTTAAAGCGACGAGAATACTTTTTGTGCACCAAAAAAACAAAATAATGACTTTATTCAACAATATCTAGTGATGGGCGATTTCAAAACGCTGCTTCATGAAGCTTCAAAGCTTTACAAATCTTTTGTTTTGAATCAGTGGTTTGGCGCGTGTATCAAACTGTCAAAGTCATGCCCCCCAGTGGTGAACCATTGAAATTTCGAAAAACTCATGAAGTAACGAAGCCTTGTTTACTGAAATCATGTGACTCTGGCAGTTTGATACACGCTCCAAACCACTGATTCGAAACAAAATGTTCGTAAAGCTTTGAAGCTTCATGAAGCAGCGTTTTGAAATTGCCCATCACTAGATATTGTTGAATAAAGTCGTTATTTAGTTTTTTTGGCACACAAAAAGTATTCTCTTTTCTATAAAAGTAGAAAAACACTGTTGTTTTATGTAACATAGATTGTCAGTCGATAGCCTACTAAAACATTCCTTCATCAGTGACTGCTGCTAAACGCTAAAGTAGCAAAAAAGATGCTCATTAAGAAAATTATTTTCAAGTGTAAATGGGAGAAGGAGCTTCAAAGCCTGACAAATGTGCACTTTTATGAGTCCAGTTGTGTGATTATGGGTTTGATGCAGATCTCACAGTTGGAGACATGGTCATTGATCAGATTCTGTCCTTGAATATGCTGATCCTGGTGCGGTTCTCACCAACAGACACTTTTGTGTGGCTGCACTAGCTGACAATGTCCTTGAGACTTTGAAGCACTGTGTGAAGTCGCGTACCTTTTGTTTGATGTGCGTTTTTCTAAACAGGTATGCAGTGGTAATGAATGCGTTGGAATGGACATAACCTGCTTGCTATGCTGCCAGAGTAGTGTGTGTGTGTGTGTGTGTTAGGATGTAGAGCCTGTGAGGAGCAGATGGTGTCCTCTGTAATGTTGAAGTGTATCGCTTCTCTTTTCCCATCGCCAGTCACAAGGTGTCCATCTGGGGCTGCCTTTACACTGAAATAACTCTGCTCATTTCAATATGTGCATTTATTTTAAACAGAGAGTTAAAAGGCAGAGTCAGACTGTCCGTGAAGTTCCTTTAAGAATTACTTTTCCTCTTTCAGGATTTCACCTTGACGCAGAATGAGTAATATTATTTGAGAGATGTTTTCACACACTGATGAAGCACCATTGGTTTGGTGACAAGAAGTGCTGTGGCTGTGTCAGCTGTATTGGATTGGTTTTAAATGCATCACGTACACACACACACACACATGCGTTTGTTTTTGTGAATTGTGGGGACATTCCATAGGCGTAATGGTTTTTATACTGTACGAACCTTATTTTCTATCCCCCTACCCCTAAACATACCCATCACAGGAAACTGTGCACATTTTTACTTTCTCACAAAAACTCTTTCTGTATGATTTATGAGCCTTTTGAAAAATGGGGACATCACCCTCTCCTTTTAATACCTGTCATACCCATGTCATTATACAAATTTGTGTCCTGATATGTCACAAACACACACAGACAGACACACACATGCATACACAACAGTGCTGGGGAAGCTAATTGGAGCTACAAGCTACAAGATACTCCTGCTACTCTTTCCACAACTTGAAAAATCAGCTTGCTATATAAAAATCCTTAAAATGCCACCCAGTAATTTTTTTAATGGGTTTATTTACATGAATGGACTTACTGCAAAGAATCAGATTTTTTGGCTCTA
Organism: Elopichthys bambusa; assembly: GCA_037101425.1. Lineage (NCBI taxonomy): Eukaryota > Metazoa > Chordata > Actinopteri > Cypriniformes > Xenocyprididae > Elopichthys > Elopichthys bambusa. The sequence goes on from CM074435.1 coordinate 23,916,975, forward strand.
CAAATACGAGAGAGGATATACTGCCTTAGTTTACTGCCTTAGTGTGTTTTTTTTTTTTTTTTTTTGAAGAAGAAGAAAGTAACTTGTTACTGGAAAAGCTACAGTTTTGAAAGCGTTTCAACTTCTTTTACACTACTGAAAAAAAACTACTTAATTTGCATATGGATGCAATGTAGTATAGAAAGAGAAACTCAAAGCCTGTTAATGTTAGTTAAATGTTAAACTAACATTTAACTAACAATGTAAAATGTTAGTGCTTTTATTTAATAATGTGTTTGATTTCATTCGTCTAGGTCATCTATGTTTCATCTATGTTTGTATGGTAGCAGATCTTTTTTCGAATGGCCTCAATGCTGCCAATCTCTTTGCTCAGTGGAATTATTGTTTACAATTTATTATTTATTTATTTAATTAATTCCATTTGTTTTCACCTTATTTAATTTGTTTCATTTTTCAGTATATTTACTTTTTAGTTTAGCTTTAGTTATAGTATTTGATATGTTAATTGACATTATTTAAAACATGTTTAGCGCTGTTAAAGTTAATGAATTTTGTTCTTCTATTGCTTCTTCTCTCATTGCAGTCATTCTCTTTACTCTTTTACCTCTCTCTCTATAGTTGTCTTGTTTTTTCTCTTTAGTGCATGTGCCTTTAGGCTCAATCCTAAAAATGAGCACAATTAAAATCTGTGCTCCGATCACTCATGATTTCCTTCACCGTGCCATTGAGCCACACTCAGAACTGCTCCTTATTGTCCTCACACTGGCACGAGAGCTTTGTCTCTTCTGTCCGTCTTTGTATATCATCTCTGCCCCAACTACTTTCCCCAACTGTGTTCTCTGGCCTAACATGCTCTAAATGTGCTGAGAATGAGGGTAAACGCTACTGTATTGATCCGCAGTCAAAGGCCAGTGTATCCACTGCTAATAAATGAAGCTCATGCATTGTGTTACAGTGTTGTTTTGCTCATTTTCTCTTGCCTTCACTCTCCCTGTGTTTGTCATTTTGTAGGTGATGTTGGCTGAGAGGAAGGGAGGAGATGAGCTGTTTGCCATAAAGATCCTGAAGAAGGACGTGGTGATCCAGGATGATGATGTTGAATGCACAATGGTGGAGAAGAGAGTGTTGGCCTTGTCAGGAAAACCACCCTTCCTCACTCAGCTGCACTCCTGCTTTCAGACCATGGTACTGCAGCTTCTCTTCTCGTCTCATCTTGTTTTGTCCCATCTCATCTCATCTCTTCTCTTCTTGTCTTTTCTCTCATCTCGTCTCATTCCTTCTCATCTCACCTTTGCTATTCTCTTCTCATCTCTCCTCTTCTCTCGTCTTCTCTTTTCTCTTTTCGCTTCTTCTCTCATCTCTTCTCATTCATTCTTGTTTCGCCTCTTCTCTTGTCTCGTCTCTTTTCGCCTCTTTTCTCGTCTCTTCTCATTCCTTCTCATCTTGCCTCTGCTATTCTCTTTTCGTCTCTTCTCGCCTCTTATCTCGTCTCGTCTCATTCCTTCTCATCTTACCTCTGCTATTCTCTTCTCGTCTCGCCTCTTTTCTTGTCTCTTCTCATTCCTTCTTGTCTCGCCTCTTCTCTTGTCTCTTCTCTTTTCACCACTTCTCTCATCTCTTCTAATTCCTTCTCATCTCGCCTCTTCTCTTTTCTCTTCTCTTTTCGCCTCTTCTCTCGTCTCTTCTCCTTCATTCTCATCTCACCTCTGCTATTCTCTTCTTATCTCGCCTCTTCTCTCATCTCTTCTCATTCATTCTTGTCTCTCCTCTTTTCTCGTATCTTCTCTTTTCGCCTCTTTTCTCGTCTCGTCTCATTCCTTCTCATCTTACCTCTGCTATTCTCTTCTCGACTTGCCTCTTCTCTCATCTCTTCTCTTTTCGCCTCTTTTTTCGTCTCTTCTCATTCCTTCTCGTCTCATCTCGCCTCTGCTATTCTCTTTTCGTCTCTTCTTGCCTCTTATCTCGTCTTGTCTCATTCCTTCTCATCTCACCTTTGCAATTCTCTTCTCGTCTCGCCTCTTTTTGCCTCTTTTCTCCTCTCTTCTCATTCCTTGTCGTCTCGCCTCTTCTCTTGTCACTTCTCTTTTCGCCTCTTTTCTCGCCTCTTCTCATTCCTTCTCGTCTCAACTCCGCTATTCTCTTCTTGTCTCTTCTCGCTTCTTCTCTCATCTCCTCATTCCTTCTTATCTCACCTCTGCTATTCTCTTCTTGTCTCGCCTCTTCTCTTTTCACCTCTTTTCTCATCTTTTCTTATTCCTTATTCGTTTCGACTCTGCTATTCTTTTCTCGTATCTTCTCTTCTTGCTTCTTCTTTTATCTCTTCTCATTCCTTCTCAACTCGTCTCTGCTTTTCTCTTCTCGTCTTGTTTTACTTCTTACTTCTTCTCTCCTCTTCTCGTCTCTTCTTGTCTCTTCTCTTCTCGTGTCTTCTCATCTCTTTTGTTCTTTTCTCGCCTTTTCTCTCATCACTTCTCTTGTCTCACCTCTTCTATTCTCTTCTTCTCTTCTCACCTCTTCTGTGTAGTCTCTTCTCTTCTTTTACCACCTCTTCTCGTGTCTTTTCTTCTCTTATAACCTCTTCTATTGTAGTCTTGTCTCTTCTCTTGTCTTATCTCATCTATTCTGTCATAGTCTAGTCTCTTCTCTTTTTGCCTCTTTTACTGTAGTATCATCTCACATTTTCTCTTTCCGTTTTTTCTCTTCTTGACATAAGCATAAACGTGGGTACACGTCACTTTGTATTCTTTCATTTTGTAGCACGACCAAACATACACACATGGGCACACTTGAATCCATCCCTCCCCATCCCCCACACGGTGCTTAGAGACTGCAGTAATTTGTACATCGAAAAGAATGGTGTGTGTGTGTGTGGTCATGTGAATGTGACATGCTCACAGTGGGTGCAGCACGCCACACACTCATCTGTGGCCGCAGCAGAGCTGTGACAGGCAGCATCGCCGTCTCTCAGCATCCTACGGAGCACCGCATGAGCCCCTGTCACCGACAGCAAGATAGCAAGAGACAGAGAAATCGAGACAGGAAGTGAGAGTCAAAGGATAGAGAGTACTGAGTCAGAAACCAAGGAGACTCTGGGGGAGGAAAAGATTGTGACGTCATGCGGCTGAAGCTCTTTTATGCCTGATTTTTCTGTAAAACACATTGGATCTCAAATGAAGCTACGTCTCTAAATCATCTCCTCCTTTGCACATGCGTTCGTTAAGAGCAAATAAAGCCCAGTTAGAGGCAAGATACCCAAGTGGGGTGTTGGGAGGGGATTTCTTTATGGAGGGGGATCAGTCACAGGAGGTATTTGACAGCCAAACAGCTGCAGTCATGTAGATTATCCTCAAGCCTATAATGGGGAGTTAGTCAGATGTGTGTGTTTTTGTGTGTGTGTGTGTGTGTGTGTGGTTTTGTATGCTGATGTGTTGTAGTTGTGGGGGTTTAGGTAGTTGGTGTGTAGTGGAGTGAGGTAAAGACTCTTTCCCGCCCGCACTCTTTCCTTCCTGACAGTGATGGGACCTCCTTTAAGCACTGCTGCCTAGCAGTCCCTGTCCCTCTCGCACTCTTCATCACTTTCAGTCTCTTAATCCTCCCTGACTCTAATTCCCCTGACCATCACACACACACACACACACACCCACACCCACCACCACCACCACTGCAGGAAATTACACCACCCGCAACTGATGCAAAATAAGCCTCATCATTACAGGAAGAAAGCCAATAAAATGGAGCCCAGGGAAAATGTGGCTGAAACTTGCAGATATGAAGACGTCCAATGTGTTTTGATCTCTGGATTTTGGCCCTGGGATTTGTCTTGTGTGTACTTGTTTGTGAATGTGCAGTTGTGTGTGTGTGTGTGGATGTGTTAAAAATGTTTTATAGGCCTGTGTCACTAACAGTAAATGTTTTTGCAGAGGGTTGAGTGACAATAAAACCAATACACAGAACAACATTTCATACAATCTCACTGTTAATACAGAATATACAGAATTAGTCATGCTATATATCGGATTCCCAAATGAATGACTCCTTTGAATCATTTCTAAATGTGATTGACTAGTGAGTCAAACAGTTATGAACCACTCTGCAGAACTGTTGTTTCTTTATTGTTGTCAGGTACCTGAATGTTGTTGTCAATTAATCAAAAAACATACAGCTTGACTAATTCTATCAAATTCCCAAATGAATGACTCTTATAAGTTGTTTGTTTTTAGTGAATCAGAAACAGAATCGCTCTACAGTTACTGAATTGCTGTAAATTATTACTTTTGTCCTGTCCAATTTAAAATGAACCAAGAATTTGTAACGATGTGGCTGCAGCAAACGCACGACAAAGGAGAATACCACAGAAAAGCTTTTAATTACAATCAAACTAGTAAAACTCTGGAGATTGTAGTAATAATAGTACAACCACATAAACATAAGTGACACCGAACAATGAACATAAGGAACTAAGGGCTTAAACACATACAGGGAATAATAAGCATAAAAAGGAACGGGTACGTAACTCAAATCTGAAAACATGGTGACTAACAATCACTCTCACTCACAAGTACTCAGGCAAACAGGAACAGGGAAAACGAAATCAATACACAATTAAACCTAGTCTCGCATAGCCAGACCTTCAGACTGACGACAGAAGGTCTGGACTCTATTGCAGCTTTCATTGGCCAAGGACCGCCCAGAGGCCATTTGACTGACATGTAATGCAAACAATCACAGTTAGTTCCCTTTCATGGGAACTTCGAGCTGCGTCGAGATGCACTGGGAATGCTCCTGCGTGGTTGCGTCATGAAGCACTTGTGATATCGAACCAAAGACACTATATTGCAGAGTTTTGAAGCCATCCAGGAGCTAAGAAAGGCTACTGATTTGTCTGTGACGTCTGAGGCTGAGACTAAATTGAACTAAACATAACTCTTACAGAACTGTGTTCTGTTGTAGTAAAGGAATCACCAACGGTTCATAATCGAATTGGTACCACAATTGTTACATTTTCATACCTACTATTCTGTCCTATTTTATTCTGAAATTTACACGTCTAAAATACTGTTCACAAGGAAAACTTAAAAGAAAGAAACTTTTCTGTATCTTTTCTATATTCAGCTGGATGTTACTAGAAAATTCAGCTGTCTTACTTTCTGTCATCTATTCTCAACTGTCCAGTGTTTGTCTCTTAACCTACTATCTCTGTGTGTCTACAGGACCGCCTGTACTTTGTCATGGAATACATCAATGGTGGGGATCTCATGTACCATATCCAACAGGTCGGCAAGTTTAAGGAGCCCCACGCTGTGTAAGTACAGCTCTCATCTCTGTCTCCGCATAGCGCCATCAAGTGGCCACTCTGAAAAGATGTGGCATTTTCAGAATCAAATCAAAAGCAAAACAATGATCCTTTTGAGGGTAAAGGGCCGGTGAGTTCATTGATGCACCAGCGAGTTCTTCGATGAGTTCACCAATGGTTCATCGATGAGCACAATGATTAGGTCATTGATAAGCTTACCAATGTGTGTCTGTTAGTTGAATGTGGTTAAACTCATTTAGCTAGCACACCCTGTAGAATGAACAGGTGCTCTCCTTGTTATTGCCCAATCAGATGATGGGTGGAAAGGAGGGACATTCAGAGGGCAGAAAAAGTTTCCCACTGTGCTGTGTTGTCACTTAAATGTGACCTCAAACTAGTTTGGGCCACTCTTGCTGCTGTCGCTCCTCCTCTTCCTCTTCCTCAGTGCCCTCCTGTTGGAGAAATGAGGTGTCTACTCAGCATAATTCGTAATTAGGTGTACGAAGGCCAGGTCAACCTGCTCTCCCCATCTTTGACTTTCTCTTTTACTCTTCTTTTTTCTTTTTATCTCCATTTCTGCAGATCTGTTCATCCCTCCCCCTGTGATTTGATGAGATGTTGAGTTGAGGCAGATGAGATGAAAAATATAAAAAGCTTATTTGTCCTTTTACATAGGTGTGTGCAATATGTTTAGTCTATGGTAATAGTGTAATTGTTTTAATTTCACCAACGAAAATAATTCCAAACAAACCCATAGATTAACTCTCATGTGTCTTGGAGCAACACACAGCAGTGTTTCATTACTAAATGAGTCATGTGCTTAAAACGAATCTGGTGAGTCAATGATTCAATGACCCATTCATAAAGACAATCACTTTGTTTCTGAATGAATCATTTAGTAATCATTAGTAACAGCCCTATATTATCTTATTATATAATATTTATTGATTAAATGTAAGACTTTGAAGATGCGTACGTACATCTAATAAAGTTAGAAAAAGTTAAAAAGGTAAAAATGCCCCATACCAGTCAGATTAACACCCCTTAATGAAATGTTAATGTCTGTCAGCGCTGTGAACTAACCACCACCGCGCAGAATATGAAGAATATGAAATATGAATGAATATGAGGTTTGGGAATCAGCTGTCCATGACAGGTGTAAACCAGCCAAGGTACCAGCACAAAAACACACTATATGGATATAATCTAATTATTGTTATCGGCAAAATCAGAGAAAATATTAACATTTTTTGTCAATTTTGCACACCTTTACTCTTACATCTTATTTCACTTCTCAGTTTTTTTGTTTAAAATTATTATAAGATATAATCCTATTATAATAATAGGAGATTAATACTAATAAATCATACTAATAAAGTGAACACAGAGCATTTTGCATTCACAAAGCACAATCACAAGTGATATAGTCTCAATAGTCCTGAATTCATTTAAAGTCATCACATACAAGCTGAAATTCCTGTGAACCACCCTGTAACTAATTTAAAGAAAGAACGAACCAACAGCGAATAGAGAGGCGTTTGAGGTTGATCTCAGTATGGACGGCACCTTGGCAGTAGATGACTGAGCTGACCTTTGCGGTAATCTCCTCTCAGAACCGCGTTCTGTCTCCACATCTAACAAGCTTCATCTCTATTTGCTCTGCTTGCGGCTTGCTGTCTGCCCTTTATCATAAAGAATTAGCCCGTCTCTGTGGAGGAGAGCCACGTTGTCATTGTGTTGGATATGAAGCTCAGCACAGTTCAAAGGTCAGGGTGATTATAAGCACCCAATGACAGGGAGGACGTGGAATGATTGCAGCATGCTGTAGCTGTTGGTAGTGGAATAGATCCAGGTTTCCACATGCAAAATCCCACAATGGTTGTATGGAACACAGTGAGGGGCTTTTATTTGCCTGTATTAAGACATAATGAGAGTCAGTCTTATTTGATTGTAAGACACAGGGTGCTTTCACACTGGCAGTTTAGTTACAAAACGGGGCACAGTTCACATGAAAAACTGTTTATGTGAAAGATGCGGACCAGGGAGTGCACCATGGTACCGAATCTGACACTCACTGTAGGAGGTGGTCTGAGTTCGGTCTGAGTAAATTGACCTGCGTTTTCTATCATGCAGCGGGGGTGCCAGGAACAAGTGCAGTTAGACTCGGACCACAGCAAATGTGACAAGTGTAACAGCTTCCATAATTACTATTTTCTTCTTACTTTGCTCCTCCTCCCCTATTCTTTCAGTATCTGGATATATAGCCACCATTTATTCCCATAATACACTCAAACATCTCGTTTTAAACAAAAAGCTATTTAGCAACTCTTACCGCAAATGGTAATAACACTGTTAATTGTGGCAGACAAATCTCACTGAGTTTCGTACATGAAACTCAAATGAAGCTGTGAAAGTGTTGCAGATGTTTAGGGAATTTACCTCTCATTTCTCTCTCTCTCTCTCTGAGTGGCGATAGCCGAAGGCTGGTTGCAGCTCTGGCCTGGAAACAGAAGTTATCTTTTGACATAATCTGGCTCTGTAGTGAGGCCTGTTTTCTGCTCCACCCCTAGCTGCATTAGTCACTGAACACAAATGCTAATTCTCTTCAAATGTTGCTCTAAAATATGGGACAGGCAAACACACCACCTGATAAATAAAAGATTACTGCATGCTTGTATTAATAACAGATATCTGGCTTGCTTTATCTCTCTTATGTCTTTTCTGAGGGCAGAGCTCCAGTCTCTGTGTCTCTCAAGAGAAAAGGCACCTTTATCAAACGCACCTTTATATATTATTTATTAGACAGATCTCTGGAATACTAGATTCTGATTGGTCAGTCATCACATTATGTGGACCGCTCTACTTCGTGTTTGAGTTTATTGTGTGATAATGACCATCTGACTGGCTTTTGACCATCCACATTATCCAAGAAAAGCAGCTAAACTGATTAATCTCTTGTGCTCAGATGTTCATATTGATTCAGGTGTGTGTTTGTGTTTAGGTTCTATGCTGCAGAAATCGCCATAGGCCTGTTCTTCCTGCATTTGAAGGGCATTATATACAGGTGAGTGAAGCCCAGACAGCAACACACATATCAGTCACACATAGAAGTGAAAAGAGACTTCCTTATAACAATTGACAGTCTTTAGAGGGGATAAGGTATTAAACGACTCGCTTCCAGAACACAATATGTCTTTCCATTGGACATCTTGAGTTGTGATTAATTAAACATGACCTGCGACTTAATCAAACAGTGCAGAGTTTTGAACTGTTTCGCTTTTCATTACATTACAAAAACATTATTCTTTTTCCTTGTATCAGTGTAGCAAGACAGCCCCTAGATGATGGCCTAAACAGGAAGTAGGGCTGTAATCCAGGCTGTTAACACAAAACATGTTTCCACTGCAAACAGACAACATTCATGAATTCTTTACAAAGCCCTTTTTTCTCCTTCATCAAGCTCACCTGTGCTTCCCTTTATAAAGCTGCATAGGCTGACCAGTGTAATGAATATTAATGGTGTAGTTGAGATAAAAAGAGTAAATGAAAATTGCTATGATTTGATATGCTTTATTGCCATTTGGCCATTAAGTCTGCATTATTAGACTAGTTCATGACTTGAGAAAGATGATTGAATATTGTTTTGAATTGAAATACAGCAATAGAGCTGGTAAATTCATTAACTTTCTGTGAATCATTTAAAACTGATGCATCCAAATTGCATTTCATTTAAAATACTAAAAATAGCTAAATATTGTGTTGTGTTGCGTGTTGTGTGCAATACCCAGGCTCACCTGTCACTCTGACGAATATTTTCCCTATATATGGTAGAATTGGTAGTGCAGCGTTCTCTGCATTTGGCACTGTAATAAGTCTTCCCTCCATAATATTTTGTCTTATCGCGGTCATAGTTAAAGGTTAGAGTGCCGTGTTGTGACCGAAAAAATGCGCTAGAGCGGGAGCATATGCGCAAAACAGTTAATAGCCTATATAAATTATATAGTCTACACTATATTGCCAAAAGTACTGGGACATCCCTCCAAATCATTGAATTCAGGTGTTCCAATCACTTCCATGGCCACAGGTGTATAAAATCAAGCACCTAGGCATGCAGACTGCTTCTACAAACATTTGTGAAAGAATGGGTCGCTCTCAGGAGCTCAGTGAATTCAAGCGTGGTACCGTGATAGGTCCATTCGTGAAATTTCCTCACTACTAAATATTCCATGGTCAACTGTTAGTGGTATCATAACAAAGTGGAAGCAATTGGGAACAACAGCAACTCAGCCACGAAGTGGCAGGCCATGTGAAATCACAGATCGGGGTCAGTGCATGCTGAGGCGCACAGTGCGCAGAAGTCGCCAACTTTCTGCAGAGTCAATAGCTACAGACCTCCAAACTTCGTGTTGCCTTCAGATTAGCTCAAGAACAGTGTGTAGAGAGCTTCATGGAATGGGTTTCCATGGCCGAGCAGCTGCATCCAAGCCTTACATCACCAAGTGCCATGCAAAGCGTCGGATGCAGTGGTGTAAAGCACGCCGCCACTGGACTCTAGAGTAGAGACGTGTTCTCTGGAGTGTTGAATCACGCTTCTCTGTCTGGCAGTCCGATGGACAAGTCTGGGTTTGGTGGTTGCCAGGAGAACGGTACTTGCCTGACTACATTGTGCCAAGTGTAAAGTTTGGTGGAGGGGGGATTATGGTGTGGGGTTGTTTTTCAGAGGTTGGGCTTGGCCCCTTAGTTCCAATGAAAGGAACGCTTAATGCTTCAGCATACCAAGACATTCTGGACAATTTCATGCTCCCAACTTTGTGGGAACGGTTTGGGGATGGCCCCTTTCTGTTCCAACATGACTGCGCACCAGTGCACAAAGCAAGGTCTATACAGACATGGATGAGTGAGTTTGGTGTGAAGGAACTTGACTGGCCTGCACAGAGTCCTGACCTCAACCTGATAAAACACCTTTGGGATGAATTAGAGCAAGACTGTGAGCCAGGCCTTCTCGTCCAACATCAGTGCCTGACCTCACAAATGCGCTTCTAGAAGAATGGTCAAAAGTTCCCATAAACACACTCCTAAACCTTGTGGAAAGCCTTCCCAAAAGAGTTGATGCTGTTATAGCTGCAAAGGGTGGGCCAACTCCATATTAAACCCTACGGATTAAGAATGGGATGTCATTAAAGTTCATGTGCACGTAAAGGCAGGCGTCCTAAAACTTTTGACAATATAGTGTATAAATGTGCTCCCAAACTCACACGCTCTTTCGACCACAACACAGCAGATGGCACACAACCTTTAATAAGTCTGTATAGTTTTTCTTAGTTACAAACCCGACCCGAACCCAAAGATATTCATAAAACCTTTTTGTGAAACCGACCCAAAAATTGCGAGTTCTTCAGGACCCATCAGGCTTGTGTCAGGTAGCAGAACTTTAGTGTGTGTGTGCAGCCAATGAGATTGTTTTTTCATCATTTACTGTAAATAGTTTGACATTGTTTGCTGTAGAGTAGTTCAGATTTCCTCTGAAACCCTCCACCTCCCCCAGCTCCACCTGCCTAGATCTGCTAGGGGATTTATGTATGTCTATTCAGGCAGCAGCAGCATGTCTTACATGCTCACAGCAGAGTGTCTATTAGCAGTAGCAAGTCCATACTTGCTCTGCAGCAGCAGCAATAATCAACAGCAGCAGCAGCGTAGCAGATCTAGTCTGCCAAGACCAAATACATTAACACTGCCATATTCAATAACATGCTAAAACTATTTTGAGAGTTGTCATGATTGACACACACACAATTTTTGCCAGCCATAACACATGCTCAAACATAATTGAATAACACAGTCTCACAGTCATTCGTGTTCTTGCTCATTCTGACTCGTCTCACCTCTTTCTGCATCAGAGATCTAAAGTTGGATAACGTGATGTTGGACGCAGAGGGTCATATCAAAATTGCTGACTTTGGCATGTGCAAGGAGAACATGTTTGATGGAATCACCACCAAGACCTTCTGTGGGACCCCTGACTACATCGCCCCTGAGGTGAGTGCTCAGAAAGGGTCCTTTACATGTGTGCTGATGAGCAATGAAGTATTGAATGAGAGAGAAGAGCTAGTGGCCTAATGCAGTAGTACATCTACCAGGGCTTTCACTACTGGAACTGTACTTGGGTCTCATACCTGCCCACTTTCACCAGTCAGTAATTGGACTAATATTGAGATAATACATGAAAACTTGCAGTTTAGTGAGCAAGTGAGTCATCAGAGTCTCAACTAGGTGAGAAAGTAAGTTTTCAGTCTGATTTGGACTGATTCACCAGTCATTTTTCCAGATTCATTAAAATGAAAAGAAAGTGTTTTATTCTATTTTCTTGCATAAAATGGACTTTATTACTAATCAAAAACTATATATAAAAAGAATATTTGGAGGAGGTACTTTTTACACTACTGTTCAAAAGTTGGTAGACTCTTTTTATATGTTCATTTGAAAGAAGTCCCTTATTCTCAGCAAGGTTGCATTTATTTGATCAAATTTAGAGTAAAAACTGTAATATTGTGAAATATTATTACAATTTAAAACTGCATTTATTTGAACTAGAAATATTTTTAACATGTAATCATAAAGTTCTTTACTGTCACTTTTTATCAATTTATTGCATCCTTGAATTGAAGTATTATTTCTTTCTTCTAAAAAATAATCTTATAGACCCCAAACTTTGGATTGGTAGTATAAAAAGGACCTCCTCTAAATATTCCTTTTAAAAATAGTTTCTGATTAGTAATGAAATTATTCATGAGGTATGTTGGCAACGCTGTGCCACAATAGAAGGAAATGAATCAAATACAGGATTTTGATTTAAATACTAGTGACTATAAATTTAGCTGGTTTTACAATATTAAAAATGTTAAAACGGCAAAGAACAATAATATAAAACATTTTTTTGTGCTAAGTGTAACATCCCTTAGGTTAACATAATGACAGAATCTAATATAACTGGCTCTGGTTTAACATTATAGATAATTCATCTTAAATGTCAGGTAAATACCAAGAGGTTAGACACCTTAATAATAAATGATACAAAAAAATATGAAACATAAAAAACATAACATATAATAACTGCAGTATTCTTTGTAATGGCTGCATTCTCTCATACTGTGTTGTTTTTAGAAATAATTTATACAAATGTCTAAATGTTTTAAAATGAGTTTACCAAAAGATGTTTTAAATGAGATGCCAAAAGATGGTTTTGAAATGACCACCAGGACATAGTATGTCCAAGAAAGCTTTGTATTGTTTTACTGTAAGTCATCCTTTCAGTATTAACCATTGTATTGCCATCTCATACTGTATAAGTCATGTGCTCATAGTAAAGAAGATGGGTGTGTTACCCAGAGGCAGCATCATGCAATAGAGAGTAACGTTGATTAGACATCTCACGTTTATCTCACCGAGCACCAGATGGTACAGCTCCAAGTGTAACAGCAGCAGCATGAGCTAGAGATGGATTCATGTCAACAACACGCTTCCAAACCCAGACACAATATGCTGTAGGAGTGAAAGGATTTCAGGGTCATCTGATCCTCAAAGCTTAAGCTGTTTCATATTGTGTGCATAAGACACATTGTGACACATGTTGAATGCACCATGAACACTTCAGGGCTCCTGAAACTCTATAGCACGTGTGATGGCGTGGATTGATTTAAATAATTACAATTGTCCTTGGAGTGTTACTCATTTGTAATTGGTTCTGTTTACGCCTTACGCTCTGTGTGTGTCCGTTTCAGATCATTGCTTACCAGCCGTATGGAAAGTCAGTGGACTGGTGGGCTTTTGGAGTTTTGCTCTATGAGATGCTGGCTGGGCAGGTAAGAGTTATGACAGCCCAGATCAAGAAGGCCCACGTCAAGGGGTTTGTGCCTTTTTGGCCTTCTCTCATTTGCTCCGTTTCATTTCCTCTCTGCTGCTTGCAGTAAATCACCTCTCGTTATCTCAAGGTCAGTTTTTATTAATTACGCTCTGCAAATCTCCCGAGACTAACGGCAAGTATTTCATGCCTATCGGGCTCAGTCAATTATTTATGAATTGTTCTGAAACAAGTCAAGCTTTGAACACTGAAGAAAAAAGTCTGAATTGTTTCCAGGGGAGGCTGCTGCTGCTGAGCTGTCCTGACAAAAGGATGTCGTAATTCTCTTTTCTAGTCTTCCCTAAATAAACAAGACTTGAAAAGGCACTTTTATGGTGATGACTTTCAAATTTCTTATGTTAAAGGGACACTGGTGAAAACTGCAAGCAAACGAGACATAATCCATGTTATTATCGTTGACCATTTATAGTAACAGCAAACAGAATCTTCCTGTCATCTTCACCCTCTCTTCTCTCTCTGTCTCTTTCCATAGCCCCCGTTTGATGGTGAGGATGAAGATGAGCTTTTTCAGTCCATCATGGAGCACCATGTGTCCTATCCCAAATCCATGTCCAAGGAAGCTGTGGCCATCTGCAAAGGGGTGAGAAGCCAGTATAAATCACATTCCTGAAGCAGTGACCAAAATCCCGTCTCATACTGCAAGGACATGTCCAAAACATTTCACATTATTATTATTTTTATTATTTGGTCGTCAAATACAGATTTTTTTTTTTAAAGAAACAAATTCTTTTTTTAAACAAGGATGCATTAAAATTAATGAAAAGTGACAGGAAAGATATTTATAATGTTACAAAAGATTTCTATTTGAAATATGTGCTGTTCTTCCTATTCTTTCAAACCATTATACTCATCAAAGAAAAAATATATCACGATTTCTTCAAAAATTTTAAGCAGCACAGCTATTTTCAGCATTGCTAATAAAAATAAATGCTTTTTAAGCAGCAAATCATCATATTAGAATGATTTCTGAAGGATCATGTGACACTGAAGATGAAGATCATGGAGTAACGATGCTGAAAATTCAGCTTTGCAAACTTTTGAGCAGTAGAGTGTATAAATTGCATTGTGACATTACTTTTTATTTAGCCAGTTCTCATTACTGTAATGCAAAAAGAATTGCATTCATTTATGTCATGAGAATACATGCCTTTTATTGAATGACCATCAATGGAGAACGATGCAGCAGAATGGTGTAGTTACAGCATCTTCCAGCAGGGGCTAAGAGGGTCATGCTAACAAGTCACACCTTGACCCCTTGACCTGAGTGAATCCAAAAAGGGTCAAATTCAGTTCAGAGTGACGCATGGCCCGGAAAGGTGCCGATGCAGTCCAACTCATCAGCGTGTCCCTGAGAAAGTTGTTTCAAGGTGACTGTCTCTGCCGTTCACATAAGTTGCTTTGAATGAAAATGTCCAGTAATTCTCTGACCTCATGTGATGCATAATAAATCACTTATTCATACCGGCAGTGGTCATTGCAGTTTGCTCTTAGCAGCCTTGAAAAATACCACAACCTCTGACCTAGCCTTTCACTATGCATGTCACGGCCCTCTCAAAAATGGCCAGTTCTGTCTGTTTCTCTCTTTCTATCCTTCATTCACTCTCTCTCTCTCTGTTATTAGCAGGCCAGTGCTGCTCCAGACTCCAGCACTGGCAGGTGAAGCAGCAAGTACACATGATCTAATTCTTTATTTGAGAGATCTTCTCTCTTGCAGATAAAAGTACACAAACATACGGCCTTAGACGGCACACAGTGGGAATGCCAATGACTCTTGGCTGTGTGCAGGACCCAGGATCTCAGCTCTGTTAGTTGTCTGCTTTTACTAGAGCACGGCTAGGCTGGCTTTGAAAGGATATGAATGTTTTTTTATTTTTTTATTTTTTTATTGAAGATAAAGCCCCAACAAAACCAGACAAAAGCCTCTGAATGTCAGGGGCATCTCAGTCAATAGTATAACGTATTCCCTAAAAAGTGCTCGAAAGGGAGCTGTCTCCTATTTGCTTATTCTTTACATGTTTCTGTTCTTTCTCCTTGTCACTGCGGTGTCAGAGTGGAGCATATGGCTGCTGAGAAAAGGAAAAAATTAGTTTTGTAGAAAAATGAAACCCAGGCATGTGCCGTGGAGAACACAAATACAATCTTATGGGGCATAATACATCTGTTATCCAGGTGAATCTCACAAAACCTGTCAACAAATAAAAATAAATAAGAACATGAAAAATAAAGAAAGTTGAGTCTATTTGTAGGACCATTAAAACCTTTTTTGTAATTTCCCAGTTCTTATTACCGTAATGCACAAAACAACAATAATAATAATAATGAAATTTAAAAAAATATCATTTATCTATGTTACATTATGATATTATTTTCATTTTTTAAACAACTTAGTAATTTAAATTGCAGAAGACTTAAAAAATGCAAAGGCGAAGCCTATTTTTGGGGACCATTAAAGGGATAGTTCACCCAAAAATGACAGTTCTGTCATAATTTACTCACCCTCAAGTAGTTCCAAACCTGTATTAGTTTCTTTCTTCTGCTGAACAAAAAAAAGGATATTTTGAATGTTGGTTAACAGACTAAGCTTGTTTCTGCCATAAAATAAAAAATAAAATTGTGAGTTTTTATCTTTTTTTCTCAGAATTACGAGATATAAACTCACAATTGCAAGTTATAAAGTGAGAATTGTGTGATATAATGTCAGAATTGTGTGATATAAAGTCCGAATTGTGTGATATAAAGTCAGAATTGCGTGATATAAAGTCAGAACTGCATGATATAAAGCCAGAATTGTGTGATATAAAGTCAGAATTGCATAATATAGTCAGAATTGCGTGATATAAAGTCAGAATTGCGTGATATAAAGCCAGAATTGCATAATATAAAGTCAGAATTGCATAATATAAAGCCAGAATTGTGTGATATAAAGTCAGAATTGCATAATATAAAGTCAGAATTGTGTGATATAAAGTCAGAATTGCATAATATAGTCAGAATTGCGTGATATAAAGTCAGAATTGCGTGATATAAAGCCAGAATTGCATAATATAGTCAGAATTGCGTGATATAAAGTCAGAATTGTGAGATATAAAGTCAGAATTGCATAATATAAAGTCAGAATTGCATAATATAAAGTCAGAATTGTGTGATATAAAGTCAGAATTGCATAATATAAAGTCAGAATTGTGTGATATAAAGTCAGAATTGCGTGATATAAAGTGAGAATTGTGAGATACAAACTCACAATTGTGTGTTATAATGACCAATTGTGAGGGGAAAAAACTGACATTTCTTTCTCAGAATTACGAGTTTATATCATGCAATTCTAAATTTATAACTCGCAATTGTGAGATAAAGTCAGAATTGCATGATAAAAATTTGCAATTGCAAGAAAAAAGTCTGACTTTATATCATGCAATTCTGACTTTATAACTCACATTTCTGACTTTATATCACACAATTCTGACTTTATAACTCGCAATTACAAGAAGAAAAGTCAGAATTGTGAGATAAGAAGTCGCAATTACCTTTTTTATTTTTTTATTTAGTGGCAGAAACAAGCTTCCATACCAAAAAGTTGACAGTAGCTATTGACTTCCATAAAAATACTATGGTGCATTGTGGCATTATTTTCAATTTCCCAATTCTCTTTACCATATATATATATATATATATATAGTGTACATTACAAAGTGTTTATAAATCATGGTAGTATCTGTTGTACTGCCTTTAAAGTATCTATGAAAATTACTAATAAAATATGCTGAATTGGCATGAAAATACTGTAAATGTTTGTTAGATTCACCAGGGTATATTTTCCTTAGGCTTTGATCATCATCTACCCAACATGCCATCTGTTGACCCATTTTGTTTGAGTTAGGACAATGGAAATCTTTGGTATTAGGAGGACAACAAGTTCTGGAATATAAAGTGGAAAGGGAGATGTGAGAGCAGGTGTCTCCAGAGGGACCTGCACACTAATACATTCATGCTAATGTGAGCATTAAATAATGAATCAACCCTCTGCGTTCAGAATCTGAATGCTGCCCCTCTTTGACTGGCTTCATGAAAATGCAGCATGCTGCCGGGTAAAGCCTGATAAACAAAAGACCCCCTCCTCTCCTCCCTCTGTTCCCTCCTTTTGCCTCTCTTTTCTCTATTCTTTCATTTTCTGTATGTTTTCCCCTCATAGATATAGATGCTCTGGATAACCCTCGTCTATTTTTTTCTTCCTCGATTTATCCTCTTTCTGTCTTCTCCTCAGTTTGTCTGCAGAGCTCATTGTCTTGATGAGTTCTGTCTCTCTCTGTCTCCTTCATAGGATCTGCTGTAAGTGCTAGCCGAACTTCTCTAATAGCTTAATTCTGCAGTGCAGCAAGTGTGTCAGATCCTGGAGTCCTCTCTCCCCAACAATCTCCTAAAATAGAGCAAGGATACTAAATGAATCCTTGACATTTAAGACAGATTGGAAAATCCTGTAAGTTTGGACAAGTGCGGCTTTAGGCGTGTGGCGCTGCCGCCCTCGCTTCCGGGAGAGCTACAATGGAGCTATGCAATATAAATGAGGTATTTCCCTTAACCAAGCGGAGCAATCATTCTTCCAGCACAGTAATTGAATGACTAATTTAGTCTGGCCTTGTGACTTTCAGAGGACAGATGGACAAATTGAACCTGTCATAATCAAAATGTTGATGCCTTATTCTGCCATAAAAAAGCAAATCCTCCTCCTTGCTTCTGAAGAGCCTGGGGTTTTAGTTGAAGGGGATATAGGCTTTTATGCACAGAACATCGGCTGCGGGAATATTCATTTGTGCCACTTACATTGACAGATTGCAGAGAAACAGCACAGTGAGTGTATTAAACTCTCTGTAAGACGTGATGAATATATTGATGCACAAGTCTCAAAACGTGGTAAGCTGCTCCTACCTAGACATCATTTTTGGGCATCATATGTGTATTTCTAATGCCCCAAAATGCTGTTTACAAAAAGTACCATGGTTTTCAGACATGTTAAATTGTAATAATATTTCAGGATATTACTGTTTTTCTGTATTTTTGTTCAAATAAATGCAGCATTGGTAAGCATAAGAGACTTCTTTTAAAAACATGATAACAATTTTACCGATCCCAAACTTTTGAATGGTAGTGTACAGTATTGAATGATGACCAAATTAATTTACCATGGCATTTCTATTATGGTGTCACCATGGTCCCATAACTGTTTTCTATTTTTAAATGCAGTTTATTCCTGTGATGGCAAAGCTGAATTTTAAGCATCATTATTCCAGTCTTCAGTGTCACATGATCCTTCAGAAATCATTTTAAAATGCTGATTTGGTGTAAGAAGCATTTCATATTATTATCAGTGTTGAAAACAGTTGTGCTGCTTAATATTTTTGTGGAAATCGTGACACTTTTTATCAGAATTCTTTAATTCTTAAAGTTCAAAAGAAAAACTTTTATTTAAATAAAATAGAAATCTTCTGTAACATAAATATCTTTACTGTCACTTATGAAAAGTTGATATAAATATAACTTTTGAACTGTAGTGTATATATAATAAAAACAAGTGCTCCTGTAGCTCAAACAGTAGATGATAATTAGGTTAGCAACACCAAGGTCATGGGTTCAGTTCCCAGGTAATTCATTAACTGATAAAAAAAGTATTTATTTGAATGCAGTGCGATGATAAACTTTGGATAAAAGCATCTGCCAAATGCATACATGTAAAGTACCATCTGACACCATAATTATGGTGTGACATCACCACCGTACATTTTGGTAAGTGTAGATAGACTGCTCAATATGTTTTGAGACACAGTATTTGTATGAATTATATTGCATCAGTTCTATAAAATAACCTGCTGGATGCATTTAAGGACTCGTTTAATGAAGCTGACAGAGGCAGAGGATGGCGTATTGCAGGAATCGCTCGTGCAGCAGCGGTAACAGCAGATATGTGTGACTGCGGTGCTCTGAGTGCTAATTGAAGAGTATTATCAGTGTTGATGGAGTGTACAGCTCTGATATCATAGGATTAAAGTGGGATGCTGTGGTTCTTTGATATGGAACACAGCCCAGCACACCGCTGAGAGAGGCTTGGGACACAAGCCTGATACGGGCTGATACGCCATGACTAAGGCCAATCTAGAGCTTGCACACAGACTCTCGCTCACTTTCTCTCTCTCTGTCTCTTTTCCGCTTTCTCTTTTGCATATGCTGTATTTGTGTAAGCGCTTGTCACCATACACTAACGGTAGAATGGTATCTTGAGCCATCTGTCAAACCATCTGAATGTAGAACATGGTGCATGCTCAGCTTAATGCCTGTTTTTGATACTGTTGGAATCTAGCTAATGTAAAAGTGTAGATAGATCTTTTGTCTTTTATATGTATTGTTTATTGAGTTTTCCTCATTGAGCAGAAGATACTGCTGGACGGAGCCATTACATCATCATTCACATTTGCTAATACAATATGTACGATAACAGCTGCAGAAAAAAATAACATGCAAAAAATACAATGTCCAATTTCAATAGTACATTTGAGTTTAATTTATCAACATAGAAGTCATGTTTAACGTGATAGTTGCATCCTTACATCTACTAAAATACGTCCCGAGATCAGTACCTATGTTGACATGGACACTTTTTCAATCTGAATGAATTTGTTGCGAACGTAGTGTTTACATGAACGCTAAATAAAAGAATCGGGATGATGTGCGCGTTTATATGTCACAAGCTTCTGGTGGGATTTAATCTTTTGACATGTGCACACTGCACGAATATACAGTTTCCCACTGTTGTTGCATACTAACCATCCCCCTTTTCTTTGTTTTAAAAAGCACACTTAATATTTCGGGTCTTAATTAGGCAACGATGAGCACATGAACCGTTGAGTCGTGCTGCTTGTATTTATAAAGCAGTAAAAGCGCTTTTTCACGAGCCCAAAACCAGTCGCTGGTGGGTTGTTATCCTGCTTCACTTCACAGACGATGAGTGAAAAGAGAATTTCTGAATGACAGGACTCATTTATAACACTTTATTCAACTCGTTCCACGCGTCATACGTCATTACGCTAATTCTACGTCATTGCACATGCAACTCTTATCAAGTGTTTACATGTCCTCTCGATCGAATTACAGGAATAAATCACCCCTTAGAATCCCAATAAAATTGTAATCAGATCAGGCCAAATCATTGGTTACTTGTGAATTTTTCATTCCGATTGTAGTACTAGTCTGATTGCAATCTGATTATTAGGGTCTATGTAAACGCAGCTAGTGAATAAATATATAGATTCTTATAAAATGCTTGTGTTCCGTAATAGTCTGGTGGTAGATCTTTGTTAAGCATGTCAGAGAGGTTCTGGGTTCTAATCCACCCTCATATCATTTTTTCCCCCCTTAAAAAATTAAATTAAAACCAAAATAAAAACACTAAAATAAAAACAAAAACCAAAATAAAAACATCATAAAAACCAAAGATGTTTACCAGGGATTATATGTCAAGAACATGGACACGTTTGTGTGCACTTTGTTTTGTGATTTCGCCAGAATGAACAGAGAGTCTCCATTAAGTGATAGATTGAAGCGCTTGTCTGTGTGAAGACACGAGCGCCAAGATAGCACATGCAGTGGCCTTCAGCCACTGATAACAGCAGCAACGAACGCTCAGCATGATTTCAAAAACAACACATTCCAGCGCCAGATTGCCTCTTATTTAACAAACGAACCAAATGAATGCTCTGCTATTCAACTGGAGATGTTTCATTTGTATTAGGTACATTCGTGCCGTGAGAGGTTTCAAAAAGTGGGGACAATATTGATCCTGGCTGAAAGTGGTAGGGACATGTCCCACCTGTCACACCCGCAAATTATGCCTATGTGTATACTGAAGTGTGAACACAAATTTTTCAAATAATTGCCAGGATGGTTCGCACTAACAAAGTTACAGAGTAAAAAGCCTTTTATTATTTTCAGTTTCTATGCAGATGCACTCCCCAACGAAATCACTGCAATCATTCTAAAATGATACTTTTCAAATAGAGCTGTGGCATCTTGTGAAAATCCCTGTGCAGCCCTAATGTACATAAAGTACATATATAAAGTATAATGGTTTAAATTTATTAAAAATTCTGTTCATTGTTGATGAATCCTTATCCTTATCCATTATGAATTCTTATTCCGGTACCATAAAAGACTAGAAAAGTAATGGAACTTAATTTGTCCAAAAACCATTGAAGAACATTTATTTGTAAGACTGAACCTATGGTCATGATCCATCTTAGGTTCATTTGAAAAGACAGAGATGAGGCATAAAATCCCATAGGTTTCTATCGCTGTCTGTCTTTCATGTGACCAACCGAGTCACCGTCACTAACTCGGAGTTAAAGTTTAAGAGCATCAGTGCTGAATTCTCTGAAGAGCACTCCTGCCACACTTCTGTGTAGTGGGCTGAAGAAGGCCAGGAGGGAGAGATAAAGCAATTGACTTGACTCCAATGCTGCAGGTCACTTGTGTTTTTGGCTTTAGTCGGCCTCTAGAGCCTCTCCTGAATTGCGCTGTCAGATTTCACTGCAGCTCTGTCGTTCAGAGCAGGACGGCTGTGAAATATGAGCGGTCAGCTGTATTAGAAACAATCTGAAAATGAGCGATGGATGGATGGATGCATGGATGGATTGGGTAGGTAGTTTTAGCAAAGTCCTCAGTTTTTTAATGTTTTTATTATATATATATATATATATATATATATATATATATATATATTTAAATCAAATGTAAATTCATGTCCTAGTTATACATTGTCACATTTTTCCTAGTTAAATAATCATTACATAAAAAAACAAATACAATTCTATTTTGTATTTTTACATGTGCTATGTAATTAATATTCTCTTTATTAAAACCCATTATAAATATCATCAGTTTTTGTTTTTTAAGGATTTTTACATCTATAACAAAATAATAACTTAAGGCAGTAACAATTTAAAACAATAAATTTTGTTTGTGAAGCTGTTTATTTTAGTAGTCAACTTATTTTCATCAGTCATCAAGCTCGGTAAACATGAAGATGTATCTTTAATTTCACCAAGCTGATTGCTCACTAACCCCTCACCCCCCTAAAGTCATCATGTTTTCAGGCCGTTTCAAGTTTGATTGTGACATAAAGCAGTGATATCTAAGTGGCTCAGTTGTTTACTTACTTTTTAATTAGTCTTTCCATTGGCACAAACCAGTCATATCTAATCATAACAAATCATATCCAATTATAACGTGATGGAGGCATTGCATCCTCTCGTGTGACTTTCCCCAAATTATTCTCAGTTACTCCCTACTAAACTCAACGCACACTTTAGGGGGCCTGTTAAAACTCAATGGGCTCAGGGGAGGCACAAGAGATGTGGACTCCCACTGTATCTTTACCTGCTGTTGTCAGTGTTGGACAGTGTTACTAGAGAAAAACGAGTGATTCATACACTTTTTAATGTCACATTTTATAATATTTGCGTATTTTTATTTTTGTAATATAGATTATTTTCTCATATTATTTTTTAAGGAGGCACTGTCTCCCTTGCCTCCTTGAATGGATGGATGGATGGATGGATAGATAGATAGAGTGTAAAAAAATTCTGTGTAAAATAACGGTAATGTCGCCAGCAATCTACTGTAATTCTATGCTATTTATACTGTGAAATTGCCGCAGTCACCGGTCCAGTTTGAAAGAACGAGCTCCTCGCTGTAGTCAGTTTCAAAGTTCCTTCTTAAGGGATTCGAAACGTCATAAATGCCGCGAACACGAACAAGTTTGATTCAGCCGCCGCCTTTTCAGCTTCAATTCTTCCCGCTCATCACCCGCGGTCCAGTTTTAAAAGAATGCGCCTGCTGCAGTCAGTTTCAAGGTTCCCTCTTCTTTCCGCTTCGATTAGTTAT
Organism: Elopichthys bambusa; assembly: GCA_037101425.1. Lineage (NCBI taxonomy): Eukaryota > Metazoa > Chordata > Actinopteri > Cypriniformes > Xenocyprididae > Elopichthys > Elopichthys bambusa. Next base: position 23,940,113 of record CM074435.1, read on the forward strand.
ATTTTCCACATATATTCCTGTAATGAGCGCCGTGAACACGGAGAGGAAGGTCGTACTCAAACTCCTGTCAAACACCCGTTCAGCGGCATATTGTGCTATTACTTCAAAAATGCACCAGCCCACAATGCATTGCGTACTACAGTACAAAACCGTATTACATAAATACAGTAGATTACTGTTGAAAATGGGCTGTAAATTAATAGCAGTTGCTTACCGTGAAAAATATTGCTCGTAATGCATTGTTTTCTACAGCACATTACTGTTTTAATGGAAAACAGTATGTTACTGTCAGATTTTTTTTACAGTGTAGATAGATAGATAGATAGGATGTGTGTTTTGAATAGATAGATATATTTTTGAATGGATGGACATATGGATGGAGAGAGAGAATTAGCCAGCTGTGTCTCTGTGGCAGCATGGCCCAGCTGCACATGTCAGCACTGCCACACAGTGAGCGAGTGTTTCCTGGCCCCTGCTGTATACATTAATGATGACAATGATGACAAAGCTTCAGAGGGCAGTGGAGCACACGCCTCTTAGCAAGCGCCATGAGTCCAGAAGGCATCAAGGGTCAGGGATTGATCCAACCCATCCTGACCAGCCCCGACCCAGCCCCTTCCTGATCCACTGAGGGTTAAGGCTCTACCAGTCGGCAGAGACCTTCATCTCCCCCACTCTACTACCACCTCCACCTGTGCCTTACAAGAGCCTGGAAAGACTTTCTCTGCTGCCATCAATTTTTCATGCGCACTGAGGCGCTGAAGAAAAAGCGGCAAGTTGTTTTTCCCCTCGCCTAATCTCTCCTACACACGCTAAAGTCACTCACTGGAATAAAATAGCCAAACGATTTTGTTATATTCAACATAGCATGTTCTACCGGGGAATAAAACAGCTGTCGGTGAAGGGGAAAAAGAGAGAGAGATGGGTGTGCGGAGGAAGCTGATGAGAAGAAGCTGTGCTATAAATGCAAAGTAAAAATTATTTGTACTAAAAAATGTAAAGACATTCTCATTTCTTTGGATTTAGTTTTATGCCCTCCAGGGATATTAATAGAACATGTATTTTTGACCCAAACAACAAAACTATTGAACAAAACTCTTTGAAGTGGGGCAAATCTATGGCAGGTAAACTGAATATTTGGGCTCTGTGCGTTACATATTAATATAATATATTTAAATATACATACATATTAATTTAAATATGTAAAATATTCATGAAAAATTGATCATGCTCCATACATAAATTATGTAGTAAGATGGAAACTACTCTTTGATCATCCTGTATTGGAAATGTCTTTTGTCAGAAAGAAAACAGATTATATACTATCAATTTTGATTAACTTGATTAATTATTCTCCATACCATGTATTTAATTTGATTATTTTTAAGCAATTGACAGCTATAGTATATACCCAGTGGTCCTCTCACCTCTCTGTTCTGTACTGTTTCAGCTGATGACCAAACACCCAGGCAAGCGTCTGGGCTGTGGCCCTGAGGGTGAGAGAGACATCAGGGAACACGGCTTCTTCCGTTACATGGATTGGGAGAAGCTGGAGAACAAGGAAGTTCAGCCACCATTTAAACCAAAGGCCGTAAGTCCAGCAAGTCACCTCACCTCCAACACACAAACACATATTTTATCTCTCTTACTCACATTCACTCCTTGTGTGTTGCTGTGATCTGTGATCTGGATGGAGTTTCGTTACCTTTTATCGATACTTACCACATAATGCTTGACATGATTTACCAAAGTAAGACAAAATTGCATCAACATTAACAACCCTAACGCCTTTTCCTAATCCCAATCTGACCTCAACTTGATTCAAACTCATCAGTTACTCAGTCAGAACTGAATTATAATTTGAATTTCAGGAAGTAGAATTAAAATGGAGTTAAAGTATAAATTAATCTTAACTGTGTTCATACAACATATAGGCTGTTTCTAGAAACATTAGATTATATTAATAAGCAATGTTTGAAATGTCACCTGTAGACATTTGTATTTTGTAATTTATGGTTTTTATATACATATATTGGATCAAATTTCTTTTCCTAATTTCTTAATTGCACTCAATCCTGCAGTCTAGAAACCTAACCCTATAATCAGAGGGCTGTGATTGGTTAAAAGGGATGATGTCTCAGGACCAGCAAAGGATGTTTATCCAGGAAAATGTCTTACTTGTGTAAATCACAAACTGGCCAACTGGACATGTAGTTTTTGCAGCCAGTGTCAAAGTAGTCAAATTCTGCTGTACTGTAGCACAAAGATGACAAGTAAAACTTTCAGGGCAGTGTAGAGCAGTAGGATATAATGAGGAGCCTGTATGTCCTCCTTACACACCACAGCAAGAGGCACAGTAGCATCTTAGCTTTGTTAGCGGCGTGTGCACCAGGGCTCTGGCCGAGCTGAGGAGCGTTTGTCAGCCTCAGTCAGATCCTTAATGAGTACAGCTTCTCTTGCTTGTGTGTGTGTGTGTGTATGTGTGTGAGAGCTGTAAGATGGAGCAGGCATTGCCCAGGCAGTGCTGCATTGTGCTTCCCTCCACGTCAGCCCTCCTGACCTTCTGCTCGGACTCAGACTGGCCTCAGAAGTGATCTCCTTTCTGCAGTGTCTCCCTGGCTATGAGGTCTCGGCACAATCATTGAGAACAGATTGTCCTGTTGGATTGTCGCGAGTTTTTATTTAGCACTTGAATTGAATGCTTTAGTTTTAGTTGAAGTGGTAAATGTGAAACCAAGTGTGTTATTTCCGTGCCATTAGGGTCACCAAAATGAATTGCAAAAGAAATAATGACTGTTTTCAAACAGGTTTTCTTGACAGGCTCCTTTTCTTCCATTGGACGAACAAACAGATAACATTTCCTCCAAAATCGCACCATTGGTTAAAGGTGCGATAGGTGATTTTCTACAGAAACGTTTTTTGTTATACCGGTCGAAAGTCTCAATGTATTTTTATAAATATATATCGTCTTTGGAAGGCGTAGGACCATAAAATGTTCATTCAGTTATTATATTCAGTCCAAATGAAATAATACAATGTTTTTACATACCCTCACACACCCTGTCACACAGACATCGCACGTCATCAGTGCGTTTAATGCTATGTAGAGTTTATACAGACAGACGTCAGTCACGGAGCACTGCAAACAAACAGCAGCCACCTTTTACAGTTCCTACCAAATCAAAACAACGATCTTATACTGCGTTCACGCCATAACTACCGTAATAAAGAGATGGCAACCCGTGACGTTCTAGCCGGAGCTGTTCAGTCAGTCTCGGAATTATGCATTTCCATGTCAACAGTATCAACACCAAAATGAATCTTCAGCAGTCAGGTATACGCTCTCTAAGTTATTTACATTCATTATTACTGTAATGTTTTGTGCTTTGAGACACGAGGTAGTTTAACGCTGTCTCTTGTGACGCTTTGCCAAGAACAGCTGTGTGTGTGCGTTCATGTATTTTGGAGGAGGCGTGGCTTTGGACGGCGATTTGCAGGGGGGGTGGGATTGTAGGCTTTCAATGCTAGCAGGCTAGCGTTAGCATTTCCCAGATCACCCACTGCACCTTTAAGCCAATGTTGTTGTGTCAGGGTGGTGGGGATGCCCAAACAGAGCAATGTGTTTGACATTAAATGTCATTGGTTCTTGCTTGTCTCATAATCAATTTTCATTTTACTATTATTGTATCATTTTACTCTTTAATATCACTGCATACCTTTTACTATGGCTAATCTAAACGTGAATAATCTGGGGACAAAGTCAACTTTTTCTTTTTTCAGAATGTTCTGCTTGAAATCATTCCTGTCTTTGGTTTTTCAGACTTTCTTGCACAGTTAGGTACATTAGCCCACTGTTCAGGTGTGTGTGATTAGGAGTGTTCACGTGGCGTGTGCTGCCTGTGGCAGCAGATGGATGTTTGTGTGCTGGTGTCATTAGCTGAGCAGAAAGACGGAAGATTTTAGACCCTCTTCGTGACGACGCCCGCAGGCCGGATGGACACTCAAATAACATGATTTACAAACTTCATCAAAGGCTATTAGAATCTGAACAAGACTAATTTTGACCAAAAAGACATAAGCTTACTTCCAAAATTTAGAAAGAGGCATCCGTACGCATCATGTTAAAGCATCACAGGCACGCTCCAGACAAAAAGGCCATCTCAGAATGCACTGACAAGCGCAGTGAAAAAAAAAATCCAAGATCGCGGACAATGTGAGAGAAATGTGATTAGGGATGCACTGAAAATTGTGGCTGATATGGATCACTATTTTTATGCTACAGCAGGGGCGACAGTAGACCTTGAGCCTGAGTAAAAAAATACTGATACATTCTTATGTATCAGTAGAGATAACCGAATACCAAACCGAGTCATTTTCCCTCATAATATTTCAGCAATTGTGTCATGTGTTTTATATCAGCGGTTTAGAAACTGAACTAGCGATGCAAGATTCACTAATTAATCACTTATTTAATCTAATTAGTTCAAATGGTTTGCCAAAAGGTATGAAATTGTTCACGATTCAGTTTGATTTGTTCAGACGGTTCATTCACGTGCTGGATCTTTTGTATTGCATTGGTGAGCGATTTCTCACACTGTAATTGGATACTTTATAAGACAGAAAACAAATACAGTACTGAATGAGGTGGATATACACCTACAATCCATTGTAGGAATCAAAACAAGACTTTTGTCGTTTGTAAACAGCTCTGTATTGCGCATGCAGCTTGTGAAGGACATCAAAATATGGGGATGCTTTTTATGTCTTTTTTTTTTTATATTAAAATTAGTTTTTTTTGTCAATGTCAATTCATGTTGTTGTCATGAATTTAGGCATCTCAACATAATATACAGTAAGAAATATGGCAAATTATTAATTTTGAGATAAAATAGAGGTGGGAAGTCACTCATCAAAAAATATGAAAATAAATCTTTGCCATAATATATCACTATCCCTTTGGCAGTAGATGGTGGCAGTACAAATATAATCTAAAATAGATGCAAAAGAGTGTCACAAATAAAAATACAGATAATAAATAAATATAAAAGAATCAGTAATAATGTCTGATTTGGTCTCAATGTATTATGCATCAAAACAAAAAAACTGACAGAAATGACAATAATGTATGCGCTATATGTATATTTCTCATGTCTTCAGTATTCCTGAGCATGTAGAGCATTCATAATCGCTAACTTTTGACTTTTATAATGCCACCTTAAAAGGCAGCTGCCTATGTAGGCAGTGAGGCAGCTAACTATTGTTTTCAGAGCTAATATGTGAATTTGAAGGTCCAGAACCTGTAGTTGAAGACCTAAAGAACTGAAAGCAGGCTGGTCATTGAGGACAGCTCCCTAATATCTGCCTCGTTCATGCTGAGCACCTCCTCGCCCAGAACTCACTCCGCTGGGAAACACGGTAGTCTGACGTAGGATTTGGATGGAGTGTCCCTCTACACATCACAGCCTGTGGCTCTGAAATTAAGCGTGACAGCAGTGTCTGGCAGGGGATCATGCCATTGAGGTGGATTAGAGAATCAGTCCCAGGTGATGCAAAACAGTCAGAGTGACTTTACAGCTCAGGTTTGGAGCAGAACGTGGGAGGGCCGACATACGGAGCTCTTCATTTCTCTGCTGGTGCTGTTGAATTATCTGGTGGCAGGTGAGAAGTGACTATTGATTTGTTGTTTGGGACGCTAGCCAGCTCTAGGTGGAACGCCTCTGGCTGTATCTGTAGCAGATGGACTGTTGTTGCCTATGCGGTACAAGACTGGCAGTGATGGCCGTGTGTGCCAGCCATGGGAGGGCGGCTCTCTGAACGCTGACAGTCTCGTTGCTGCCAGCGCTGCTCACTCTCGCTTCCTGTATGTCACTAGGCACCTTCTCTGTGTCGGTGCAGATTGGACACGGTCACCTTAGCCTCACCCTTTCCTTTACACACACACACACTGTCTGTCATGCTCCGTTCCTGCTGGAACAAAGGGGATGGGGTGGGGGTGAAGAGGGATCAAATCCAGGTGAGGAGAGTGACAGATTCATTATGAAATGTCCAGCTGATACTGTCAGGTTTTTATGCTAGTTAATACTGGTGAATGCTGGATTTGGTGATCACCAGTAAAATGGAAAAGCATGAAGTCAAGCATGATCTTTTTGGTGAAGTCAATTTCACCAAGGAAGTTTGGTTAAAGGGATAGTTTACACACACACACACAAAAAAAAAGGTTTATAAACAAACTATTTTGCAGAATGTCCCGGGGTATCTTTTCCGTACAGTGAAAGTGAATGAGAACGGATGTAGTTGAGCACCAAAAAATGACAAGGACCAGGTTGACATCAGTGATTATTAGGGTTGCAAAATTCCGGGAATTTTCAAAGCTGGAAACTTTCCATGGAAATTAACGGGAATATATGGGAATTAACAAGAATTAATGGGAATAAACAGGGAATTTGCAAAATTGCAGGTTAGTCTATGACAGGGTACTTAAATATAGTTAAAAAAAAAAACATCTTACAGCATAATTTTGGTTAAAACAACCAGATTTAATGCAATTTCAGTTGAATTTTTACCTTGCACATTCCTCAATCACATTTACACAGCACACTACTTACTGCAAGGCTATTGAGGCCACACCCCCTGCATGCGCTGTGCATTCCCCCAGTCCATAACATGCACATTTGATCAAAAATACAGAAAAAACAGTAGTATTGTGAAATATAACTACAATTTAAAATAATAGTTTTGTATTTTAATATACATTATATTAATAAATATATTTATTTCTGTGATGCAAGGCTGGATTTTCAGCATCATTACTCCAGTCTTCAGTGTCACATGATCCTTCAGAAGTCATTCTAATATGATGATTTGCTACTCAATTATCAATGTTGTGCTGCTTAATATTTTTTATAACCTGTGATACTTTTTTCCAGCATTCTTTGATGAATACAAATTTAAAGAACAGCATTTATTTAAAATAGAAATATTTTGTAACAATATACACTGCCGTTCAAAATTGTGGGGTCAGTAATTTTTTTCTTTCTTTTTTTGAAAGAAATTAATACTTTTATTCAGCAACTATGTGTGCAATTTATTTAAAAAAGTGATATTAAAGTGATATTGTTAGAACAGATTTCTCTTTTGAATAAATGCTGTTCTTTTTAACTTTTTATTCATCAATGAATCCTGAAAAAAGTATTACAGGTTCCAAAAAAATATTAAGCAGCACAACTGTTTCCAACATTGATAATAACTGGGTATCAAATCAGCATATTAGAATGATTTCTGAAGGATCATGTGACACTGAAATAAATAACACATAACAATTGCTGCAATAAAAATATATTTTTATTTTACATATTTACTAAATTAAAATTAATTTAATGTGAAAAAGAAATAACTGTTATTTCATGTTATGACCAAACAAAATGTTTATATTTGTTTGTATATGATACATTTTATATAAATATTATACATTTATATAAATTTCCCAATATTTTCAATTAATTCCCATAAAATCTCATAAATTCCAAAATTCCCCAGGTTCTGTTCCCGTGGAAAGTTTCCTGAAAGTTTCCGGAAATTTACCGGAAACTTTCCGCCCCTTTGCAACCCTAGTGATTATTCATAATCTTGAATGATAAAATGATTATTTCTGCAAGAACTATTCGTAACCCAATTTGCACAGACAGCTTTTCCACATATAATTCTAATAAATTTGTTTTAGATAAAATTAGATGGATATTCCTTATAAATCAGCACTTGTTTTTCAATTTAAATATAATTGTACAAATTATCTTAATTATAATTTAGATTTAGTTTATACTTAGGTTTGTTTTGTGTGTGTAACTGTTTAGATATACTGTAGTTTGGGAACAATTTGGTTTAACAATTCATAAAGTAATAAAATGTAAGTCTGGGCTCAGTAAGATTTTTTTTTAACAGAAATTAATTAAACATTAAATATTTAAATAGATATTTAAATTTTTTTTACAGATTTCTGTTTCAAATGTTGTTCTTTTGAACTTTCAATTCATCAAAGAGTCCTGAAAAAAAATGTATGATAGGATTTCAACATTGATAATAATAAGAAATGTTTTTTGAGCAGCAAATCATCATATTAGAATGATTTCTGAAGGATCATGTGACTGAAGACTGGAGTAATGATGCTGAACATTCAGCTTTGACATCACTGGAATAAATTACATTTTAAAATATATTATAATAGAAAACTCAAAATATTATGTTATCTAAGCCACATTAATTATTGAAGTAAATTTGACAAAAGAAACAATTTTGTGATTACAAATCATACAATTTTTTTTACAGTGCATATAGACACAATATATATACAGTAAGACTACTGTCACTGTAATAATGGCTATGGATAAAAGCAGCTTTTGGGTTCAGCTAGTTAAGAAGACACTGTGGAGACTCCATCATCTCATGCTGAGGTCCAGCTACGGTCTTTTGAGCAAGGTTTGCCCAGAGTGAAAGTTGGAGAGCATGTTGTAGACAGAAGTGACAAATATGGGTTGTGTGAGCGTGATGCTCTGTAGCTTTTACTTTAAAGAATAATATTCTCCTTTCATTCCCTCTCCCTTCATCCCAATGTGCAGCAGTCATTCAGAGATATGAGCGAGCAGAGGGAAAGCTCTTTTTCTCACAAATAAAAGTGGAGCGTGTGCCTGAGAGAGGACGACAGGGAAAGTGTGTGAGCGATGGATGTGTGTGTGTGTGAGAGAGAGAGAGTTGTAAATGGGCAGTGTTTAACACAGCGGTCTTCAGACAAGCCACTTGTCACGTGTGTCTTTAATAGCAGGGACTGTTCACAGTGGATGTGCCCCCCTGATGCTAATGACTGTAGACAGGTGGTTTTAAGAGGACACCGAAAAGCTTTTGCCTCAATATTCAGGGGCGGATGAGATGCAGGTCGTTCAACTCTCTGTGGGTTCACTTGCCTAGGTGGCACGGCGTGTATGGCAGTGAGTGGGCAGATCCATGAGTCGCAGCATACTGTGATCGCGTTCGTAAATACTAATGCATCTGCAGCGGGGCGGCCGGGGTCAGGTGGCTGCTGCATCGGACCATTAATTGAGTTTAAATTAGAGGCGCTTCTGAATGCAGAGGTACACAGATGCTGCACGGGGTGATTTAATGGTTCCCACACACAGATGTTATGCCTCAGTGCTGTCACTGTCTGTCACTCTGTGTGTGTGTGTGTGTGTGTGTGTATGACTGTTTTGAATTTAAAGGTGGTGAGTAGACTTGCCAAGAAAGCCTGAGCTTTTATTGCATCTTTGTCTTATTTAAGATGTGTTGGTTGTAAATCATTCACATAGTGGTCAGATGCCTCTTGCTGAAAATGCAGAGCCACATCTAAAGCTATTGTGTTAGCTGCCAGGTCCACGCTAAGGATTCTGGGCTAATGGTACAGTCAAGAAAATTAGGTCATTTCATGCTGTATGAAATGGGGCTTTTAAAGGCTCAAGCTTTTGTTGGGTTGCCCAGTGGCGAAGGGGGTATTTATTTAAAGGATTTTGGTCTTACTAATGCTTCTGTTTACCTAGAATTCAGGTACATACTATATTTAAGGATGTAATAAGTGACCTTAATCATGGCAGTGATGGATTATAAACTCATCAGTGCAACATTATTATAATATATTTTTATCAATGAAATGAAATTTATACTTTTATTAATCAAGGATGCATTACATTGGTCTAAAGTGACAGTAAAGACATGTTACAAAATATTTCTGTTTCAAATAAATGCTGTTCTTTTGAATGAATACAAGCTCATGATTTCATCATCCACTTTAGGCACTTTTTAGTCAAAATCTTGTTTAGAGTTATCTAAATGTAATGCAACATTGAAAGCATTGGTGAATGGAAAAAAAATACTATATCGTTACCAGTTTTTAAAAAGTGTTCGTATTAAAATTCGTATTAAAGGAGCTGTGGTGACTGGACCCAAAGTTGATTGCCCACCCATTGTGCTCATTAGAAGCAGAGACCCTTATAGACATTAGCGAGGTCTTCACTCTGATTGGTGGAAATAATGAACTCCTGTGAAGTCAAATGTTTGTGAATTTGTCCTGGGTCTATATATCAAAGTACCTTCAAGACAAGTCATTTCACTCGGCGACCATCTTTGAAACGCCTCTCGGGCATCCAAGTGCAGCTCCTATATCTTTGAATGGGGAAACATCAAATTCTCCAAAGCTGTTTGCCAAGCTTTCGATTAAATGTCGTATTTGAAAGCACCAATGAAATCTGACAACAACTGTCTCGTAAATTTAGTTTCTAAACGCTTGAGTCATGGATCAAGCTAATGCACATGTGCAGTCCTAAATGCGCGTCTCTTGTGTCTCATTTCGGACTGTTTCTATAGGAACCGGAGCTTCAAATGGCCGCTGCAGTGACGCGATGACTTTACCAATTGGCGATTGGCTCTTATTTAGAAGGCGGGACTTATTCCACCATATTGCGCATTGAACTTTCTCCCATTCAAAACAATACGAGTGACACCTCTTGTGTTATTCTATTTTATAGTCTTTGTATATACACATATATATATATATATGTATTCAATCCATATACATTATATCTGATCTACAATGTTACTGTTAATTTTGCTCTAATGACTGTAGTAGAATTACAGTCACAAAGTATGGATTCACAATATGTTTTTATACATAATGCATATGTAGAACATATCATAACACATGGATTGTGAAATGCATCATATTGTGAGCTCAGCTCCTCAGCAATAATTTTCACCACTTGCCAGATTTTTCCTCTTTCAATGTGGCTGCTCCTACAGTATTGTTTGCCAAAGGAGAGGATTCAGAGATACATCATCATGGGCCAGAGGTAAAGAACTGGCCAGGTTTGGAAGGTTCTGATGGTTTGACTTTGCTTGCTGTTCATGAATATTACATGAGTGGGCTTTAAAAGGTGAGTTTTGATATTGTACTGGACTGCCACTGATCGATGCTCTCCACGAAAAGAGATTCGCATGTGTGAACGGTTCGAGGAATTTCATTCTCATTTACAGATTTGCTTGTGTGGACTCTGTTTTTTACCCTTATGATGAGCGAGCTATTTAAATGTCACCGGAATTTCAAAAGCTGACATTTGAACTGAAGCGTATGTGTTTGCGGTGGCATTAATGCTGTTGTTATTGTTTTCACTGTTGTTGTTGTTTTCAAAAGCATCATGAATGACACCCTAACACACCATTGACATCTGGAACATATTTCTGTATCAGTATGATTGTAAAGGTCTCACACACACCTCCATGCATTCATATTCTCCAAGTTACACCCAATACCCTGATATAGAGACCAGCTTCAGGCTTCCCAAATACGATTAATATGAATTCCCATGCTGGTCAATAGCTTCATCAGAAACACCAGATCAGTCTGTCTAAAAATTGCAGCTCTGTCGTCATTTATTTACCCTCATGCTGTTCCAAATTATGACTTTCTTCTGTGGAACATAAAAAAAGATATTTTAAATAATGTGATTGTCACACTTTTAAATGCAGTTACAATGAATGGGCACTGAAGCTTGAAGCTTTGAAAAGAAGCGCAAAAGTGCCATAAAATAATTAATAAGACAAATGCACTATTTCATGCACATATTTCATATGGCTTCTGATGCTGTATGATGGCTTGATGCACAGACTGAAGTCATTATTTACTGATAATCTTCTCTTCCATTGAGCTGTTAAACAAATAATTGAGACATTGAGGTGAACTTGAAAGCCTGTCAATCAATTGTCCTTAAAAATATAATAAATACAAGATCTGACTTAAATTATAATGCATGTGTGAATCAGACATCATTGCTTCGCAAGTAGGGCCGTTGTTAAGATTTTCAGTGAATTTTTCAATTAAAACTTTGGGCTGTTTCTGTAGTTATCATATGATCGTATGGCTTCAAATAATTGGAATATAGAGCTGAAGTGGTATGGACAACTTGTAAGAGTCTTCTTTTTTTTTGTATTTCTTTTAATCAAGATATTCTTTAAAAATACAGATTTGGAATGACATGAATGGTAAATCATTTTTGGGGGTAAACAATCACTTAAAGGGTTAGTTCACTCAAAAATGAAAATTATTCCATGATTTGGGCCAGATTTTGAAACCCCAAAAAATTTATTCATCTATCATAAAAAATAATCCATATGGCTCCTGTGGGTTAATAAAGGCCTTTTGAAGCAAAGCGATGGGTTTTTGTAAAAAAAAAATCCATATATAAAACTTTATAACTAAAATAACTAGCTTCCGCCAGACGACCGTACACATACTGCTCAAGTCAACTTGCAATGCGTGACGCAGGATGTAGGAGTATCGTAAGCTTATACGGCTCTCGCAGTTTAAACAAATATGGCTGTGCAACAAACTCAAGCTCCTCTTCTCTTATATCAAAATCATTTGACATTTCTCTTTGAAAGTTCGTCAATACGTCCTGCGTCAGGTCAAGGGTTACTCTTCCACCACAAATCGATGCATACAGCCTTCTGCCGGAAACTAGTTATTATAGCTAATAACGTTTTGAATATGGATATTTTTCTTACAAAAACCCTTTGCTTCGCTTCAGAAGAACCCCCTGGAGCCGTATGGATTATATTAATGACAGATGGATATATGCATTTTTTGGGCTTCAAAATTGAAGTACCAATTATGAAGCTTGAAAGAGCCAGGATATTTTTAAATATATCTCCGATTGAGTTTGTCTGAAAGAAGATAGTCATATACTCCTAGGATTGCTTGAGGGTGGGTAAATCATGGGATAATTTTCATTTTTGGGTGAACTATCCCTTTAAAGCTACTTGAGCAGCCTGGTAGGGACATACATTATGTCTGTTTAACAGGATATGTATCCAGAATTGCTATTCAGTAACCTGCATTACCTGTCACAGTCCTCACATTCACATCCATTCCCATACTTTTATTTGTTCTCTCTTTTACTTTCTGCTTCTGTCTTTATGACCATATTCATCATCCCCCATCCATTACATGCCTCTCTTGTTCTTCTCTCCCTCCTGCAGTGTGGCCGGGATGCAGAGAACTTTGATCGCTTTTTCACCCGCCATCCACCGGTTCTCACCCCTCCAGACCAGGAGGTCATCATGAACCTTGACCAAGACGAGTTTGAGGGCTTTTCCTTCATAAACCCAGAATACCTTGCCATGGAAGCCCAGAGTTAAGGGCGACCCCCTAAAACTAACCCAACCCTCCATCAAACCCCCTCTTCATCAAACCTCCTTATGTTTATGTACCATACACTCCGTGAAACGGCCACGTGTATGTACATAAACAGCCATGCACTGAAACTAAACCATCTATATACTATACATATGCATGCAAAATTTCAATATTCGTAGATTAGCCTAAAGGCAGCTGCGGCTTTCACAAAATCCCATTGAATGTATCCATGCTGGAGGAACGTTTGAATCTAAAGGCATTTGTCTTTATTCTATTTGTACTCTTCAGCTTTCCTGAATGCGGTGTGTATTGCATAGCTCTCTTTTAAACTACCCTCAGATGTGTCTGTTGCAGCACCGTAGGTGTTCAGATTCAGCCATTTGCACTAAAGGTGCATGAATCGCATACGAGATGCATAATGGCTAGCCTCGCTCTCCTTATCAAGCCTGTGACAGTGATACTTTGCTTGTTTAAAAAAGAATGCAAACTCAAAAGGTTTTTGCATGATGATTTTGATGATAGTTTTGCCTGAACTTTTATGATACATATGACTTTAGTTTCCTCTATAGTGCACCCTAGTCTTATCTTAATCTCTGACTTGCATTGTACAGACTAGTAGATAACAGAAATTTACCTTTTTTTTTTTTCTTTTTTTTTTCTCGAAGCATGAGTAAATCTGACTTTTTTAGGATGCCTGTATCCTGTTTGCGTGTATGTACGGACCAGTAGAGCTTAATGGATGTGCCTGATTGTGATAGTGATCTGCTTTTTTGCCTGATCATCTCACCATCAGCAAACACTCACCCTTGTACAGGAAGCATGACTCCTGTAATGGTTCCCTGTTGGCTCTTCCCTGTTTAACACTTGACTTCTACTTAAAGGTCAGCTGGATTTTATCGAGAGGTATTTGACAGGCATATTAAATATCAACTACCTCCTGCTAAAGACAATTACAGATTGAGGTAGGATGTGAGAACACGTGCTAATATCAGAAAAGAACTAGTGCTGTAGCCAATAACCTTTAAAAGACCCATCGGCCGTATATTACTGACCCCTATGTTCGATAGGAGTGTTTTTAATGGGTACGATCTGGAATCTCCAAAAAACTTTTTTCAACATCACTGGGGTTTACAATGACAAAAGGATGAGTAGTCAGCCATGGGTAATATTTTAAAATGATACCCTAGATTTTATTGAAGAGCTTGTGTATGAGCAAATTAGTCTAGTTGGGACCCATTGATATAGCTTTGCTTGAATGATTCCATCTTGAAGCTTGTCAGTAGAGACCTGCCACGTGATAATATGCTGAAACTTGCTATGTGAAAACGCTGAAGGAATACCACATTTGTGTGTAACATAATATTGAGCATCAAAGACAAAGTTGAGAAGAACAAGATATAAATTTGCAGCACCATTAAATAGAGCAGCTTTAGAAATAAACCATTTTGAGCGTGTAAACATTGCTCATAATCGCCAACAATAGGGGTCCGATGAAGCTATCTGACATTGTGTTAATGGGTCCAACAGGGGCTGGTCAGTGTTTTAATACGGTGCCCTAATTTAGCATGGTGACTGCTCTGATACGACAGTTGGTCTAGAAACGTGAGCACTGTTCATGTCAGCGGTAACAGCAGCAAAGTCCCAGTGTGGAACAGATACCGTATCACTAAATGCAACTGGAAAGGCCACAAGAGCCACACATCCACAGAAATGGGTCAGATCCTCTCAGACATCAGAGTTCCCTGAGCGGTTATCCATGCTGACTAGCGGCCAGTGGCTTTTATTGGAAACCACTGGGGCTTCATATCATATCTTCATCATAGGATTTCAGGGAAGGGATAATCTCTCTAAAATGGTTTCTCACATGAGAAGGTTTCCAGATATGTTGTAGAAAAAGGTCTTTTGTGGGATAAGATACTTTTGGTTAAAACAAAAACAAAGGACAAAAAAAAAAAAAAAGTGCATTTGTCATTACTGCCAAAAAAAAATACAGCAAGCAGTGCAGCGTATGGCTTTCATGTTTTTTTAAGTGTCTTAAAATAAGCAAATAAAATGTGTCAAATGTTATTGAATGTTATGAATTCTATGTGGTCAGTATTGTAGATAAAAATAAAATAAAAAGGGGGGATTTTTTTGTGTTTTCTATACCATAAATTGTGCATAGACTAAAGAAGCCTTGTGCATGAATTACTGATTCAGCGTAATAAACATTTTAGATGAGTGTTATAGCGAGTGCTCTTGACCTTTCTGTGTGCTTTGCTTCATACATCCTCAATGCTTTTCTTGTGCCAAAGTATTTTCCACAGAAAAAAAAAACCACAAGTATACATTGAAATAAAACTGAAACATCAATAGCCATTGTTTGGTTTTGCGTTGTTTCCCTCATTGCAATTTTGAGTGTATATAACCTTGAAATGACAGTGTGCCTGTACCTCTGGAAACATAAAAGACTGTTTTCTATTCTAAGACCCTAATGTGACATTTTATTCTATCACATAAAGCATTATTTGTATGTGTTTCTGAACTGCTTGGCAGAGAAAGTCTTGTCAGTTTGCTCGGAGCCTCGCCGTATAAAACAAACTTGGACGGTGTGCAGCACGTGCCCACGCTAAGCTCTGCATATTTCATGCCTGCCACTTAACATGAGAACATTTCATCCTGTTCCACCACCATTCAACCAATGACATATGGGAAGAACATACATAGGGGTGGGTGAAAACTAGAGAGACGCTTTATATGCAGTATTAAACATGCTGTGAATGTTTATTGTGAATATTGGTGGGGTTGTTGGTGTACAATGTGGCCTTCCTGCTTATGTAAGTACCAACATAAAAACCAGAATGGGGGTCCTAGAGATCATTCAAACTTGATGTTTATACATATATGCGGTACACAGTTGAGTCTGGCGCTCCACACAAAAGTGTTAATTAATTCTGAATGTCGCAGCCTCAAATTAAATGAGTCGGTTAGCACAAAGTGTGTGCGGCTTATCAGCTGAAAACAGGTCAGCGTTTGATACTGCTGTTCTCTTCTCGCGCTGACATCAGCTCGCCGCTAATCCGCTCCTTTATAGAAAGCTCTGTGCCTTAGTATCGCACGAAATTACAGAATCACGATTGGAATTAAAGCCTGGCAAAATGAGCACCTTGGATTTGGCGGGGGGTGGGGGTGGGGGCGGGGGCGGTGTCTCTCGTCTTTTCTCTCCTTCCCGAGAGCTTTTTTATTATCTTTCCCTCCGGGGTTTTCGGTACAGCATGCATCTCGAACCCTGTCTTTGCTATATATCTGTATGAAACCACGGGCAATAAATTCAGATCTGCTGAGGTACAAACGTCTCATCCTGGTATTCTCGATGTGCCGACGTCCCTTGTTCTGCTGTCATCCACCACTATCTTATATGTCCACGTGCATCATATGCTGTTTATTGGAACTGAACTGCTCAGTGTGCCCGTGCTAATCTCATCTTGTCAAACAGACCTGTATCTAATCAACACAGAATGGCACTGGCCTGCATCAGCATGGCAAGCTAGCATGGATATTCCTGTCAACTGAGACCATTTTGGACCATCATTCATCTCTAATTAGTGTCATTTATCATTTAGTGACGGTTCAGGATGACAAATATTTTGCTGGATGTTCTTTTTATGCTCTTTGATCCATTCTGATGTTAACAATTTACACAGTTTTTTCAGTTCCTGGTACACAGCACTACACCCATGTCAACGTCACTCCAAAGGTCAATTGCCAATTTAGTTATCTAAATGTGGATGCATGAGTTATGCTAATTGTAATCTTTTAACGCCTTTAAGATTATGGTAGATTATTATATAAGTGAAACTTGTTAGTTTGGATTTTTCAAAAAAAAAAAAAAAATTAAATACAAAATTATATTATCAGCATAAAATTTGCTTAGTGCAAAATCTTTTCATATGCCATTTTATATAGTGTATATATATATATATATTAGAGATGCACCGATATTAAATTTCTCCACCGATACTGATAGACGATTATTCAGTGTGATATCTGCCGATAATGATACCGATAGTTTGGGGGTTCTGCCTTTTATAGCTTCTTTTAAATTATTATTAATTTCATTATAATTAATAATTATATTTTTAATTATTATATTTTGAAAGAAATTTATTCTTTCCATTTTATCAACTTGTTTCCGAGTAACTGGTATCAATTTATAAACATAAACACATCACTCAAATTAATATTAACACACATTAACTACATTTTGAAGATTAAATTAATATTTCTTAACTTTCTGAATGTTATTGATTCATATAATTACTATTAATATTGAACATCAAACTGGTTTCTTTGCACAAAGCACAAATTTAGTGCATTTTCCTGCCCTCTTTTGATTGACAGGATACATCGGCCCTGACTATCAGCTGTTTTTAAACTATCGGCCGATAGCCGATAATGTGAAATTTTGCTTTTATCGGCTGAACCGATTATCTCTAATCATCTCTAATCATCTCTAATATATATATATATATAATATGATAATTTGGTCACACTTTAGATTAGGGTCTAATTCTCACTATTAACTACGACCTTTACCTCAATAAATTAATTACTGCTTAGTAATAGTAAGTAAGGTAGTTTAGGTATTGGCAGGAATTGAGTAGGATGTAGAATAAGGTCATGCAGAGTAAGGCATCAATATGTGCGTAATAAACAGCCAAAATCCTAGTACTATGCAAAACTAGTTTATAGTGAGAATTGGACCATAAATTTAAGTGTTACAGATATTTTATTATATAATTAATAATTTAATGTAATATTATTACGTTTTAGAATGTTGAAACTTTTTATTTCCAGATTTAAATTACATTTTTAATCCCAGGCTTGTGGGGTCTTCGACTTTTACATGGATCCATACAACAGCAGACAAATTTATAAGATAATTAAACTTTGGTTTATCTACTATGGTTGTATCTAACATTTGAATCATCTATCGAATAATTAAATCTCAAGGTTTTGTTGGATGGTTACTAGAATTAAAACTAGCCATTCAGAATCAAGCCTGCATAGACCCAGAGTCCTGAGGTTTCCATGCAAATGCCCAGTGCCATTTTCCTTTGAATTGTTTGGCTCTTGAGAGCCCAGGTAATCTAGTGGCCATCACTCTGGAGTTGTGGCTTGTGTGCTTCGCTGTGCTGTGGTGTGCTTGAACCAGCAAATGGACATAAGGTAGGAAATGTGCTTCTGTTGATGTATAATATATCTTCTTCCTGTCCACTGTGTTCTTCTTGTCTGGAGCTGTTTTCATCCATGTGTAAATGTGTAAGGTGCCAAGAGATCTCAAACGCCCTTCTGGACTGTCTCTTTTCCAGTTTTCTCTTGTTTGATGTGATCTGCATACCAATATTTGGAGTCATATGTATTCTCTGCGTCTGTGATCCTGGTTGTTTTCGCTGTGCTTTGAAGGCACTCTCATCCTTCTCTCTGTCTTGTTCACCTGAAAGCGACTTGTCCCTGTTCTTTGTCATTATAAAGTGCTATGTTCAAGAGATCACACTGCTTTGTCATTGTTGGTTTATTGTCTTCAAACGAACTGAATGTTTGCTTTAATACTGAGTGCTATGCTGCCTTTAAAATATTTTTCTTCTTATATTCTAATATAACTTCCCACATTTCCCTCAGGCCCACCACTGACCAGAAAGCTGAATTATTTAGGTGGAAATAATAATTTAACTGAATTGCATTGTTTTTCCAAAACAGGCTTCATTTTTGGCCTTATTGTCCAAGCAGACATTCAACAGACTGTAATTAATTTGTGAGAAAGGTTAGCACTCATGTATATTGGCTACTATGATCATTTTGCTGATATCTAAAAGTCAGTGTGAACAGCCATTCGCAAGCAATTTTACTTACAGAATGGGGGGTATTATTATTTTTTTTACGTATAACAGTATATTTGACAGGAAAAGAAAATGGTGGAATAGCAGCATTGTCAAAAAAGGAGTGTCATTTCAGAACAAAAAATATATATACACTACCAGTCAAAAGTTTGGAAACCGTAAGATTTTGAATGTTTTTAAAAGAAGTTTCGTCTGCTCACCAAGGCTGCATTTATTTAATTAAAAATACAGTAAAAACAGTAATATTGTGAAATATTATTTCAATTTAAAATAACTGTTTTCTGTTTGAATATATTTTATAAAGTAATTTTATTATATATAAATACTTTTAAGTAATTTTATTTTATTATATATATATAATTTATAAAAGTAAATTTTCAGCATCATTACTCCAGTATTCAGTGTCACATGATCCTTCAGAAATCATTCTAATATATTGATTTGATGCTCAAGAAACATTTATTGTGTACAATTGTACAAAATATTTGTGTACAACATTTTTTTTTTTTTTTCAGGATTCTTTGATGAATAGAAAGTTCAGAAGAACAGAATTTATTTGAGATATAATGTTTTGTAACATTATAAATGTCTTTACTGTCACTTTTGATCGATTTAATGCATCCTTGCTGAATAAAAGTATTAATTTCTTTAAAAAAAATAAAATAAAAATTCTTACTGACCCCAAACTTTTGAACGGTAGTGTATAATGTTACAAAAGCTTTGTATTTCAGATAAATGCTGTTCTTTTGAACTTTCTATTTATCAAGGAATCCTGAAAAAAAAAGTACACACCTGTTTTCATCATTGATAATAATCATAAATGTTTCTTGAGCAGCAAATCATCATATTATAATGATTTCTGAAGGATCATGTGACACTGAATACTGGAGTAATGATGCTGAAAATTCAGCTTTGCATCACAGGAATAAATTACTTTATAAAATATATTCAAACAGAAAACAGTTATCTTAAATTGTAATAATATTTCACAATATTACTGTTTTTACTGTATTTTTAATTAAATAAATGCAGCCTTGGTGAGCAGACGAAACTTCTTTTAAAAACATTAAAAATCTTACCGTTTCCAAACTTTTGACTGGTAGTGTACTTCAGAATAACGTGTATGCACTGATGTATCATTCAAAACACAGCTAGGATTATACACTAAGTGGGGTCATCTTGACTTAATGAAGCCACGTTTCTGCCTCAGATTAATAAAAAATAGACAGAGAAAAAAAATGTAATTCCGAGTAAAAAACAGAATGACCAAGTGAAATCGTACTTAAATTGTAGATGATACACAAGTTGCAGAGTTGTGATGTCATAAGGGATGTGTCTGTGAAACATGGTGGAAACACTGATCTATAATCTGTCTATGGAGATAATATATCTAGTTCAGTCATGAAGTCTGTAAGCAGTCACATCATTACTGCATGACACAAGCTGATTAGCCTCTTCTGATCCTGCAGCCAATGAGATTGCTTGCTCAACATTTAAATAATCTGGTTCGGTGTTTGCTGTAGAGTAGTTCAGATTTCCTCTGAAAACCTCCACCTCCCCCAGCTCCACCTGCCTAAATCTGCTAGGGGATTTATGTATGTCTATTCAGGCAGCAGCAGCATGTCTTACATGCTCACAGCAGAGTCAGCATGTAACCAGTTGTGTCCGTCTGAAAGAAGATAGTCATATACACCTAGGATGGCTTGAGAGAGAGTAAATCATGGGATAATTTTCATTTTTGGCTGAACTATCCCATTAAAGGTGTGATGTTCGGAACACCTGGTCAACAATAAAGTTAATTACTCAAATTTCAGGTTTTGCTTTGTGAAGACTAGATATTTTTTGTTAAATACCATGGAAAAATAGTGACAGAAAAGAATAACTTTTATCATTTTGAATTCATTCAGTTGTGAGATTTGAAGGCACGATTGCGAGAAATAGTCACGTCTGAGAGATATGAAGTCAAAATTACAATACATACAGTATTATATAATACAGACATGAAGGCACAATTATGAGAAACATTCACAAGCAAGAGATAAAGGTAATAAAAATAAACAAAAATCCCAATTGTGAGATATAAAGTTGCAAGTACAGTACGAGAGTCACATTTACTATTATTTATTTATTAGTATTTTTATGTATTTATTTATTTTACTCTGAGGCAGGAACCAGCTTGCATATTGACTTATTAAACACAGCAATGTAATGGCGTTCATTCAGAAATCAGTTTTTTTTTTTTTTCTTCCCTCTAATTCGAGATGAAATCCCCACAACCCTCTATCAAACACATACAAGACAACATAGCTTAGCACTTTGTGTACATTTGTGCATTGGAACGGTTTGCAGTATTTGCGTTGCTGAAGCTTCTTGCTCCACTGATGCTCAGCATATTGAGCGCAGCCCCTCCCCCCACACCAGTGTTTCCTTTGCCTTCATGGATTTACATTGCCAAGCAGTGCATTAACAATGTCTAGCCCCAGAGAAGGCCCAGTCCTCTCTCCTTCCCTCTGTTTTTTTCCTCTCCATCTTTTCCACTCTCTCACACCTTCTGTCACATTTCCTCTATCCTTGTCTAGCTTACTTTGACCCACCTTAAGCCCCTACCCCCCTTCTTTCATTCGTTTACTCTCAGTCCTCCCACTCAGTGTGTTTGGATGTGTGTGTGTGTCCTCTGAGCCAGGCTGGCTCTTCCCTTGGGCACGCTGGCACACAAGGCCACAGCAGCAGTAGCACAGCAGAGAGGAATTCTCCCAGTAAGAACAGGCCTGTGGGCCTAACAAACCGTCTGCCCCTTTCATTTAGACTCCTCTCGCAGAGAGAGACAGAGACAGAGGGATATAGAGTAAAAGAGAAAGGCCAGCCGTGCCTACGCTTTAGCATCTCATAAAATAAACAGTACCGCACAGTGTGTCAATGCAACGAGCGTCTGCCACGGCAGCTCTGGATGGTGACTGTCAGTGAGATATGAGTCTCATCAGTGGCCTGGGCGTCTTTTTAAGTGCCTGTGTGTTATAGTGTCTTCTCCTGAAGTGGAATCCCTTCTTCTTCGGCACACAATTCCTCTTCAGCCTTTAACACAGCTGGGCTTCTGCCTAGAGTCTGTTTTCCATCAGCTTCTAATTTAATGTGGATAATTGTGGATTTTTAAGACAGAGTTCACTCAAAAAATAACATTCTGTCATTATTTACTCACCCTCATTTTGATCCAAAGCCATATGCTGTTTTTTCATATTAAATATTTATATTTTTATACATTTTTTTAAATTTTTTTTAAAAGAAATCAATACTTTTATTCAGCAAGGACACATGAAACTGATTCCTTTTTTAAATATGCTGTTCTTTTGAACTTTTCCTCATTAAAGAACCTTTGAATCAAGAATCCTTGAAAAAAAGTATCACAGTTTCCACAAAAATATAAAGCAGCACAACTGTTTTCAACATTGATAATAATAATAAATGTTTCTTAAGCAGCAAATCATCATATTAGAATGATTTCAGAAGGATCATGTGACACTGAAGATTGGAGTAATGATGCTGAAAATCCAGCTTTGACATTACAGGAATAAATTACATTTAAAGTCAATAATTTTATCCTTAAAACTCATCTTTGATCACCAAGGGCTATATTCACAAAACATTTTATCTTACCACTAAGAGTTGGCAGTAAGAGTTCTTAGCTAAGAGTTTTCTCTTAAAACCTATTCACAAAGCTGCTGATACAAACTTTTACTAAGGAATAGAGAAAAGTCTTAAGTTAAGAGTAAGGGCGGGGTTGACCTTGTTGCTATGGACTATGATTGGCTGATGAGGAGTCTCTGTCAGCGATTTAACCATAGAAATATTGTAGAATGAGGTATCATGTTGCCATATACAAATAAAGGTTTTAAAATGTAGGCTAAGTGTCACTAATTAAACTAGTATATGTTCAGCTAATCTGGAGAGATTGCAAAATTCAAGTGACAAATTATGTTATGCAAGTGACAAAACAAAGTTTTGGAGGAGCACATTCAAACAGTGTATCTAATCAGCTTGAGATATATACACACAGACGATAGCCGACTCACATAGTTACCTCGACAGTTTTCTGCATCCCTCCGCCAGCCCGTTCCTCACTCTCGGCTGGCGGGGGATACGAGGAGAACTCTGGATTTGGGCAAAATTCCAAGCTCGGAACCCTCGATCCCCTTGGACAGCACGTAGAAGAATATATATATATATATATATTTTTTTTTTTTTTTTTTTTACCCTATTTGATCATTTGTAAGTGTGAACTAGTGAAAACTGCCATAGGTAATCAGGCATTATTATTTATTTATTTATTAAAGATTTATTTTTGGCGTTTTATCGTAGATTCAAATCTATAAATCAAAATAAATATTGCATTTATAAAAAAAAAAACTCTGCACCCAAGGATCTATCGCTATTGCCTCAATGGTGTACAGTGTCTTTGGGTGGATTGCTAAGGCGGATTGGCAGCAACAATCATTTTAGGACTCTTTTTGATTTTGTCTTAGTGACTTGGGAGTCCTCTTGAGTACTCCTAACATTTCACAGATTTAGGAGCTAGTTTTAGCGCTAAAATGCTTTGTGAAATACTCTTAGAACAAAAATGTAGGACTCCTAAAATTAGGACTGACACGTCCATTATTTTTAAGAGTTTCTCCTAAATCGGCAAGTTAGGAGCTACTTTTAGCCTTAAGATGTTTTGTGAATACGGCCCCAAAATTATATATTTAAATGTTTTTTCCTGTGAAAAAAATGCTTTAAAATAGCTTGAATGTAACTCCTATACCTTACCTCATTTATTATACACGGATCTATGAATATGATAATTAGCCCCGTCTCCACTCATTTGCACGAGCTCAGACTAGATCCACTCCGTCAACTTACTGAGGTAAACACTGCACAATGGTATCGCTTTTTCACAATGGTAACCCATCGGACACATAACGGCAATTAATATGATTAGCGTTTTGTTTGACTACATTATTAAACAGCTAATAATGTGTTGCTAATGTTACACAAACCATGTTCACATTCACAAGTCAGACAGCTGCCTTCTAACAATCAGTATCCTTACAAACGCTTTGAACAACTCAGAACGTCAGTGGAGAAAGGCATATAGTTCATCATAACATTGTAATATAGATCAAACAACCGCCATATTGCAAAATCTACCCGTTATTTCATATCAACAGAAAAATATACCGGGATAACCTTCTTTTGATACTCCCTTGCACAGTCAGTTAATGATATGCTAAAGCCAGCCGGCACGTTGACGTGATTGGTTACAAGGTAGTTTGACGTCAGAAACGCCAGCGATTTCAAACTGTCTTTGGTTTTATTGCAGTTTTAAAGAGAAAATACTCAGCAATGGTGTTGACATATGAATTTGGTTTGTCTTAAAGCATGTTAAAACCACCAGACAGACATATGAACAACATTAAAAACTTGATTTTCACCACAGGGGGACTTAAATTGTACAACATTTTCACAGTATTACTATTTTTTACTGTAGTTTTTATTAAATAAATGCAACTTGGTGAGCATAAGAAACCTCTTTCACAAACATTAAAAAAAAAAAAAATCTCACGACCCTATACTTTTGAGTAGATTTCTTTCGACATACAGCAGTTTATAGTGACCATGTTCTGTCTAGCTTAACAATGCTTTATATTCCAATTATTCTGAAGTCACACAATAACAGTAATGATGGTTGATGCTACTGATATCCAACCTGCAGCGTATTTGATTTGAAAGCAAAATACAACTGAAGATTTTCAGAAAATAAAAACTTCAGTTTCCATCAGTGTATCAAGCAAACCTATTAGACTTTGAAAACATGAGTCATACTTCTTTTATAGTGCTTTTATTGTGTTTTGTCATTTTTTGGTCTTTCCTCAAAATGTTCTTCCTTTGGGATTCACTGGAAAAAATATCAGCATGCAGGTTTGAAACAACATGAGGTTGAGTAAATAATGACAGAACTGACATTTTTGGGTGAACTATCCTTTTAAGATTTTGAAGGTATGCATTATTTTCTGAATGCAGCTAACACCCCTTTCCTTTTTCTTTTTTCCAGCGAAACAGCAGAGATACCTGCAACTTTGACCGGGAGTTCACTAAAATGGCTGTGGAGCTCACGCCCACCGACAAGCTGTTTATCATGAATCTGGACCAGGACGAGTTCCTGGGGTTCTCCTACACCAACCCGGAGTATGTCATTCCCACTCAGGGTTAATCGAGCAAGCGCACCAGAGACTGCTGGCCATGTATCTCTCTGTCTGCCTGTATGTGTGTGACATGTATGCTCAGGGTCGTGAAAGCTCACTCATATTACTGTAACAGGATTTTACCAAAGGGCTCAGGTGGACCACCTCAGTATATAGCTGTGCGGTATTCAGACACGTTCCCAAGAAGCCAGAATTCAACTAATCTGTCTCACCATGAGTCAAACGTTTCCCTCTTCCTTTCACACTTTCAGGGGAGCCGGTAGCCCCCCAGCGTTGCGAGATTGCATTCTGTGTTGGTGTTTATACAATGGTAAATGCGGCCTATGCAACAAATGAGGAACAAACACAACAAACCCCGAGTGAGCAATTTGAAAAACAACAATGCCGCCTTCAATTATTTATTTGCGGTTCATTATTTTTCCCCCTGTTTGGTCTCTATTTGAGCTGAGCTAATGTTTAATTCACTGGCTTAAACCCATTATACCAAAATATTATTACCTCCCACACATGACTTGAGCCGGCGTTCCCGTGCAGAAGTGCTGAATCCTGGCAGAAGTGTCCTCACTATTGTGACATTCAGGGAGAAAGGGAAAAAGAAAGACAAAAATGTCAAGATGGTTGCAAAGTGAAAATGTCATTATCATTCATAACATTTTATTTCAGGAAGGATTCATATCACTGGGTTTGGGGAGAGTGAAGATACTAAAGTAAAGCTACTACTTCATATTTCACTATCCTTGAGGACGAGGATTAGAAACAGCCGGATAGATCAAACGCAGTCGACGCCGTCTTGCAATACAGAATTCAAATAGTACATAACTGTGTATCTATGCACCTTGTAGGAAACACAATGTGCCATTTTCCAAGGGACTTCAGCATCCTTGTGATTTCAAATGCTTAATTTGCATGATTGCAATAGATTGTTTATCCTCTAGGCATAATACTTTTGGATATATCTATCAGACTAAAAGAATCAATCACAGAAAAATCATACTTGCATTTCCAAACGCTTGGTCTAGATCAGTCGTATATAGCAATGTGATTCGAGTCCGCCACCTATGTGCACTGATGACTCATAGGCTTTGTGTATATAATGTAACTAAGCACCTTCTGAAATTACAAGTAGGCCTATTTCTTAGCTTCCTTCTCATTCATTTAAAAGATAAAGGCGTTCTGTTTATAAGGTTTTGCATGTTTGGATTTATCACTACACATTAATGGCTTGGAATTTGTCCCTTGCATCATTTTCAGTTTTTTTAGTATGTAAACATATTCATTTGTCTCAAAGGTATCTGATGAAACCTCTAATGAAAATGACTTTGAGATTAGATACACATAAATCGATAGCCTTCTCACTCCTGAATAAGCGGAGCCGGATTGATCTGTTCTGCTCGCTCTTGTACAGATCCTAACCTCTCTAGTGCTTTGTGTGTAGCGGTGCTGTCTCTGTGAGGTGAATAGTTGCAGTGTTTTGATTGGGCTAAGTGTCACTAGCCTTCATTTTATACTCACCGTGTGGCTATCCCATAATGCTGTCTGAGACCCATTCGCTCCGTAGAAAGTTAAGCCGCCGCGTATCGATCGGACAATTATCAAAAAGAGAAATAAAAGTCATATATCAGTTGACACCATGGAGCGTGGGGTGAACGTGAGGTGATTTAGAGGGAAAATTTTGCAGGCTTAAAGGCACAGAGCGTCTGCTTAATTGCCAGCCAAACAGTTTATGACTCTGAGGTCAGCTACAGGGATAAGGGATAAAGGATGCGAGGTCTTGGAAGCCACAAACACATAGATACTGGATGAGATGCAAGGTAAACCATTAAAGTTATAACTTATTGATGTACTTATGAGAGAATATGTAATATGTTCTATTTATAATACAGATATTCAGTGTAAACCTGCTTTTGTCTGGTTTCTGTGTGGAAGATATGTGTGTATATGTGTGTTGACTAGAACAACTTTCAAATTGTGGTCTGAGGACCCCCATGGGCTGCAAGGATTTGAAAATGATGTTCATTTCCTAATATTTATAATAATATAACTCCCAGAATTTAGTAATAGATATTATAAAATATCCAATGATTTTTTTTTCTCATATTATAAATATTAAATACTACAATCCGAATTCTGGAAATGTTGGGATGTTTTTTTTTTTATTTGAATAAAATGAAAACTAAAAGACTTCATGGTCACATGAGCCAATATTTTATTCACAATAGAACATAGATAACATAAATGTTTAAATAGAGAAACGCCCCCGTGTTCCCATTTCTCCTCCCCTGGAACGCGATTTCTACCGCGTGATAGAGCTTTAGTTGGCATCTGCAGATGGCACGACAGATTGTGTTTACCGACAGTGGTTTCTGGAAGTATTCCTGGACCCATTTAGTAATGTCATTGGCACAATCATGCTGATGAGTGATGCAGTGTTGTCTGAGGGCCCGAAGACCACGGCATCCAATAAAGGTCTTCGGCCTTGTCCCGTACGCACAGAGATTTCTCCAGTTTCTCTGAATCTTTTGATGATATTATACACTGTAGATGATGAGATTTACAAAGCCTTTGCAATTTGACGTTGAGGAACATTATTTTTAAAGTACTCCACAATCTTTTTACGCACTCTTTCACAGCTCTGCCCATCTTTACTTCTGAGAGACTCTGCCTCTCTAAGACATCCCTTATATAGCTAATCATGTTACAGACCTGATATCAGTTAACTTAATTAGTTGCTAGATGTTCTCTCAGCTGAATCTTTTCAAAATTTCTTGCTTTTTCAGCTATTTGTTGCCCCCGTGCCAACTTTTTTGAGACCTGTTAAACATTTATGTTATGTTATTTTAGTTTTCATTTTATTTAACATTTACGGAATTCGGGTTGTATATATATAATCAAAATAACATGTAATATTTATAATATATTGAATGTTATATAATATTCAGTGTTTTTCTCTTTTTTATATTATATTATATTATATTATATTATATTATATTATATTATATTATATTATATTATATTATATTATATTATATTATATTATATTATATTATATTATATTATATGAAGTGGGTCCCTCACATATTTATGGGTCCTTGGCATCAAAAAGTTTCTAATCTAATATTGAATATTGTACATCAAGTTGCACATTCTGGTGGTCATTTAATGTTTGTTTGTTTTTGTTTTTTTGTTTTGTTTTTTCTGTATTCCTTCATATTTATAATCATGAAGTTTCTAAACAGAGCACAGATCTTTTATAGATCTTGTATATTTAAAAAAGAAAAGAAAAAAAAAGAAAAGACTTTAAGTTTAGCTTTGGTTTTGTGGTTTTAAAGATAATCATAAATATTTTCTTGTAGCTTAAAAGGTGAATATAATAGTTTGACCATTTTTCTAACAGGTTCATAAATAACAGATTATAAATAATTTGCACTTTAGCTGAACTTTAGCATTTCTCATCACACATCTAGTTATTTAATAAAATACAATTTTCTTGTTAACGTTGGCTTCAATGTGGAGTCGCATCTAAAATGACCCTGCAAATTTAAAACAGCACAAAGTGTGTATGTGTGTTTTTACCACACTTGAGGTATTATTATTTGGGTGACTCAGACAAACATACAGTATTTGCAGGCATGTGAGATGCTGCGGCCCCTGTGAGTGTTTTGCTAAGCACAAGATGCTATCTGCCAAAGAAATGTCCCATCTTATCAGCTGCAGAAATTCATGTTTGGGAAATGAGACGATGCAACTGGAGTCATGGGCAATCTGTGGACGCAAATTATTCCCCTAACCTGCCATCACTCAGAGCTGACTCCCACATATTTTGATCCTTCAAGAAGATCTCCCTCACCTGAGTCTGGCACTCCAGACCTGAGACAAAACAAAACGATATAAACAAGAATGAGAATAATTAACTTAAATCCTCCTCCTCCTGCCAGAATCATCATGATGCTCTGTGTGTGTGTGTGTGTGTGTGTGTGTGTATGTGTGTGTGTGTGTGTGCGTGTGTGTGTGTGTGCACATGAGAATATGAAGGTTTCATTCTCGAAATAACATCTTGGTGCTTTCTCTGAGGCTCGGTGCTGAGTGAGCACTTTTGGTGTAGCTTTCATTGTGATGGCTAATGAAATTATTTGCCTTTGACAACAGCTCATTATATGCCTCAAAGGCATTGTCTGGGATTGCTGTGTTCTGATCTTTTTCATTCTCTTCCTGTTTTTTTTTTTTTTTTTTCTTCACCCCCTTTGGAGATTTTATATAAATATATATATATATAAATCCAATTAAAATCATCCCCCATGACAAAGAATCTGCCATAGGAAAGACCAAAGTTTGCCTTAAAAAAGAGAACATATGGACAGAGACAAGACGATGGAATAATACGATTCATAATGACTACATCCCACAAGTCATTTATCAGCACACCATTTGAGAGAGATTCCCATACATCCTCCCTACTTACTCGTGCAATCATCTCGGTACAATCAAAACAGACTAATGGTGCATTCAAGTCCTCCTGGGAAGTTCAAATGTACAAGTTTTTACAAGTCAAAATTACGATGCCAGGTGCATTTAATGCTCCCTTCACATGCTATCAGAAAATGTCCTACTTCCCATTTCTGAACTTGTGATTACGAGCTCTTTGCTTTCAAGTGCTTTTTGTTGAAAAAGAACAGGGATCATGGAGGACACCGGGTTTATTCTTGCCTATTTATTGGGAAAATATTATTAAAGCCAAAATGATACTGTGTTATCTAGATAGTCAGCTTGCTGACAATTCTGGAATTTCAGTCAAATACAGGCTATTCTCACTGTGTATAAAACATTCAATATGCTTTAAATAATTATTCATATGTAAATATGCACTACCATTAACGACAAGACAAGGTGATGTAGCTGTTGGAAAAAGCTAATAAACAATAAGTCACAGCTGCAATCCTTCTCCCCTCCACCATGTTTAAAGTTTATGGCCCACTCAATTCAGAAACTTGAGTATCAAAAATATTTTTGCTTCCCAGTGGTAAATACGACTTGAGAGGGCATTCATGTCCAGTTTTTAACTAGGAAAGTCATATTTATGATAATTCCGAAGGTAGCATAAGTCACTTTGTCGGAGCAAGATGGTGATTTACGTTTTTTGCAAAATAATTCCAAATGATTTTTTAACTCTACTTTTACAAAATGATGAATAAAGAATGTGCATCAGGTGTGTTTTCGCCTTTTGTTTTTATTACATTTATTAAAGGCACACTATGTAAATTTTCACCACAAGAGGTCGCTTATTCAAAATAAAGGCGTAACTTGATGGAATTATGGGTGGTGTTGTCTACAAGTCTACAGTCAGTGGAAAAGAATCGGCAACAGAAATCATGTTCATGGATCAGATTATTAATGTTACTGTAGTATGAAGCAGAGCAAGGCAGAGTGCTCTTTTTTTAAGCAAAAAAGAGGCCACTGGAGTGTTTGCTAATGAGAGACAGGCGTGACACATGGCTCGAGAGCAGCAGAGCTTTTATTATGCCACAGTCGCCACTTCCGCTTCTTCCGGGCAAGCGTAAATGGGGTAAAGCAGTGCTGTTTTATCATATTAGATACATTTGTGTGTTGAAAGTTGTTATAGTGCTACTCTGCGTTTGCTCGGAGGCTACTAGACACTTAATGCATACTGTAGTAAGCCAGATCAATATTACATGGTACTCACAGTAAATTTAGGTATGGAAAAACATAGTACTCAATGTAAATCAAGAAAACAAGATCTAAACAATAAGACTTGCTGTGTTGAGCTATATAACATTATTAGTTTTCTGTTGATGAATGTATCCATACAGTTGCTCACCTGTCTAATAAAACACATAATATATTAAAGTGTCTTTGATTGATAGGCGATGCACAGACACGGTCCGTGTCCTGGTTAAAATTGCTTATTTTTCTAGATTTAAACATTCTTGGAAACATTTAGGATAATGTAAGTACAAGTCAACAAAATAACAAAAAAAACTTTGTTCTTGTGGTTTTTGGATATTTTAATCGAAAAATCGTATTCATATTGTGCATTTAAAGGGTTGTGCATTTAAAAATGAAAATTCTGTCATTAATTACTCACCCTCGTGTTGTTCCAAACCTGTGAGAGACCTTTGTTCATTTTCAGAACACAAATTAAGTTATTTTTGATGAAAAATGAGAGGTATATGACTATCTATTGACAGCAATAAAATTAAGATCCAGTAAGGTACTAAAGACATCATTAAAACAGTCAACGAGATTGCAGTGGTTCAACCTTTATTTTATGAAGCGACAAGAATACTTTTTTTGCACAAAAACTAAACAAAAATAATGACTTGATTCAACAATCTCTTCTCTTCCCTGTCATTATCCTTACGCAGGTGACACAGTAAGCACAGTGAAGGCTTCCATGTTTACGTCCGAAGGCCGGCTCAGTATTGGCCAAAGCTGATCATGTGAGCAGCACGACGCATACGTGTGATGCTGACGCAGGAGCCGGCCAATAATGAGTTGGTGTTCTGACGTAGAACCTGGGAGCACTGGACGTAAACGCCAGAAGAGAATGACACAAAAGAGTGTTGAATAAAGTTATTTTTGTTTTGTTTTTGTGCACAAAAAGTATTCTTGTTGCTTCATAAAATTAAGTTTGAACCACTGAAGTCATGTCAACTGTTTTAACAATGTCTTTTCTGGACCTTGAAAGTGTAGTTTATTTTGATGTCTATTGGGCAAGTCATATACCTCTCGGATTTCATCAAAAATATCTTAATTTGTGTTCCAAAGATGAACGAAGGTCTTACGGGTGTAGAACAACATGATGATGAGGGTGAGGTGCTGTAAATTGAATCATTATATATTCTTTCATAATTGTACAATATTATCATATTTTGTATATGCAACTTAGCTAGTTTTATTGTGAATTAATTTTAACCAATTTACCATCAATACGGATGCTGCATCTACTGCGTCCAGCATATTTTCTTACTGACAAGCCCCCAACTCTTAAAGAAAGGCCTGGGCTTAAAGAATTTTCCACTTGTAATTATGACTTTGTGCTGGCGTTCATTTGTGTTCAACTCGTAAATATGATCTCTCCGACTTGAATGCAAATAATATCAATCAGCATCCTAATATATCTACGCCAGGTGAGCCACAGTCTGACCTCGCCACGTCCACTGCTATTGCTAATTTAATCACCTCTTCAGCCCAGCCTCTTTGTCGTACATAATGTAGTCACACAACCAGTAGACTATCTATGCGTCGTTTCTTCAGCGTCACAGCTCGTGGTGTGCGGGCCTTGTGCAACGGCCCCTTATCCATCCTCTAATGACACCCTAGCAGGCCCCTGCAGCGAGATTTACAGACCAACAGACGCACCCCTTCTCCCGCTTTTCTGTATGGGATGTAATTATAGCTGTGTTGGGTGCATGGTGTGTGTTTTACCGTGCATTATATCCCAGTGGTGGCTTCCCTCCCACTTCCCCCACCCCTAAATGCCCCTCAATTCTCCCAGCAACTCCCTGTGCAGTGAGCAAACAAACGGAGAAAAGCCGCTATTGATTTGAATTCGTTTTGTTCTTCCTCAATTAGTGTTCTCTCCTTGTGCTGTTTGTTCTCGCTTTTAAAGAAGATCCCTAATTAACTGCAAAACAATTTGCTCTCTCGCACATGGCAAACACCAAAGCGCAGAGATATTCTCCTCCACAGAGAGAACACTCTCGTTCTGAAGAAGAGAAGATGAAAAAAAGACAAAGGCCCAGCGTCTGATATTTATTTCATTCATTGTATCTTAGAAAACGTTTAGGAGAAATGCATGACGGAAGGATTTATTGGATTTGGTAGCACTCGCTTACAGAGAGGTGGAGAGAGAGGGAGCCTCATGCGTTTTTTCTTTTCTTTAATTGTGATAAGTGGTCCGGCTGTCCTGTCTTATAGAGGTAAAACAATTTAAAAAGCAATCTCCTGTTTTAATGAAAACAAGCATGCGGGCCCGCATGGAGCTAATGAAGCCGAGAGAGTTATTACAGAGGCTCCAGGGATCTTCCACACAGCCTGTGTACAGTCACAGACATGGTGTGGAAGGGGAGGGCTTCTCTCTCGCTGTGAGCAGACAAACGTAGTACACAGAGAGGAAAAATGCAAACCAGGAACAGCATGTTCATTTACCTATTTCATATTTGTAACACATTGCATAGGAGACAGTGGATGGCCAATTTAGCAGTGCTAAACGTAGCGAAGCTATTAGTTGGTAGCAAGTACTGTAGCTTCTTATGGTGCGTTTAAGTCATGTTGGAAAGATCATATTTACGAGTTTAATGCACTTGAACACCACCACAAAGTCGTAAATACCAGTGGGAAGCTCAAGATTTTCTTTGGGCCCCAAGTTTACGATTTGGGGGAATGTTAGTGAGAAACATGGTGGAATACCACAATATTTAATTATAATATAATTATCGTAAATACGAGTTTCCTAGGTAAAAATTGCA
This sequence comes from Elopichthys bambusa, assembly GCA_037101425.1. NCBI lineage: Eukaryota > Metazoa > Chordata > Actinopteri > Cypriniformes > Xenocyprididae > Elopichthys > Elopichthys bambusa. The sequence goes on from CM074435.1 coordinate 23,973,924, forward strand.
CATGAACACCCTCCCATTTCTAATTTTACGATAGCACATGAACACAGCATTAGCAGCGACATGAGGGCTGCATCTGAAATCGCATACTTCCCTAGTAGGCGAAAAACAGTATGTGATAAAAGTAGTATGTCCAAATTCACAGTACTCATAAAAGAGTAGGCGAAAAGTACCCGAAGCTACTTCTGACAAGAGTCTGAAGTGTGCATTCCATGGACACTTTACTTATCCCATGAGGCCACAGGAGATTTGTGAATGTCGGTGAAGCGACTCAACTGATGCTGGTAGGTCACATGATAATAACATGGCGAATGTAGTATGTCCGGATTATATTCATACTACAAACATTCATAGAATATACAGAACATGCTTTTTTTTAGTAGTGTAAGTAATTACTTATTAAAAATAAGTACCTACTCAAGGGAGTATGTGACTTGAGTGTGTTCGACTTGATGCGGTGCTGCACAGACTGATCTGCGTCTGATTTGAAGCTGTGCATGCTGGTTAGACATTTTGTCTGAATTGAGACTGCGCCGACTCCACATGACTGTGACGTAGAAGGTGATACCATCATAGATAGTACTGAGAGAGCGATTCGAGAGCAGCCGGCTGGCTCATTCTGTGCAGCTTCTCCAGAGTGGCTGCACAAGCTCTGATGATGACACAGCTGTTCCACCATTGGCCGGATTCACCGAAGAAAACGATCACATGTGTTTCGTATTTATTCTAACACATCCACCTTAGCTGATGCTCAAATATTCATGTTTTTATAACATTAAAAAACTCTTTTCACATGACCTTAATGTTATTTTGTGTCGTGTTTATCAAAATAAAACTGATAAAAATATAGACCCACTTTATTGGTATTTAAATAATATAGGCCAGTGGTTCTTAACCCTGGTCCTGAGTACACCTAGCACTGCACATTTTAGATTTTAATCAAACACCTGATTCAACTCATCAGCTAGTAAAGTAAAGACTTCAAGACCTCCGATGGGTGTGTCAGATAAGATAGATGTGCAGTGCTGGGGGTCCTCCAGGACCAGGGTTGGGAACCACTGGTATAGGCTTATGTGACTTTATTTTTGTACTCTACATACAGCCGCTGTATTAAGCAGTACATAAAGTATTGAATGAAATGTATTTCTGCTGCTTCATGAAAACAACTAAAATGTCTGTATTTGACAAATACCGCATCTAATCCACTTCATCTGTGATAAAGTATGCAAACACAGTGCGTGCATCACTATGGATGGCAGAAAGTGTCCAAAAAAAAAAAGTGAAGTGATTTTAGCGGAAGTGAGAGACTGTAATGCTTATATCTCTCAAATGCAAATTGTATCATTGTTTTGGAACACACCAGCTTATTCATAACCTTAAGGCTAACATGTTCATACTAAAAGCTAAAAAAAAAAAAAAAACTTACATTTTGATTTCGGGGGACTTCAAAGCAGCTCTGACCACACTCAAGTCAAAGTTATCACTGCTACCTTATTTGGAATCAGAGTGTTATTTGAATAACACACAAGTGAAAATTCTTATTATAAAAAAATCCAGCTCTTGCTGAAAATAGGTTGTGTCAAAAAGCCTGGCGTCTCTTATTTCTCATTCAAATATATTCCAAATGGTTATTGTCTCTTCGTTTGGATAAATTTAGCAAAAAAACAAGTAAAATGTCTACATATTTAAGGGATATTTTACATTGGGTTTCAGGGTTCAATGCTTTTAGAAAAAATGTTGTCGTGTTCAAAACGAATCTCCAGGATGTGCCATCAGAATCACGTGATTAGTATAAAAGGTAAAATGACTTACATTGAAGTTTAGTTATCGTCGCATGAACCATTCGCTAATGGTCTCGAATGCTAGGCCTTCCTTAAGGGATTAGGTTGCTCACTTTTGTTTTGAACGACCGAGTAAGGGTCCTCTTTTTTGAATGCGTGTTCTTATTGCTGTTTACAATCAGAACAAGCAATATCCCATGCGGCAAACAGAATGACTCTGTGGAATTGGTTCTTTCAATGATTGGTCTTAATCATCGAAGTCACAAGCGGTTCCAGCATGAATGATTCAATCACAGAACTCTCTTCCTTCAAACTACTTCTTCGTGTGTCTTGTGAGTACACGTACACACACACACACACACACACACACACACACTTGTATATGTGGTTTACGGGGTATGTGGTCTTCTTCTTCTTCTTTTATGGCGGGTTACAGACCACTGTTAAAGGTGCATACTGCCATCTACTATATTGGAGTGTGTAAAATCATGGCTTCATTGATCTTCTACCTATACCAGTTTCTTGCATAAACTTCAATAATGCCTCAACAACTTCGCTTTGAGAATTTCCTATATCTAAAATATTTTTTATATCCCATTCCCTCCCTATTTTAATAATACATTCTTTAAATTTTCCTCTCTCTTCCTGAAATTTTCTACATTTTATTAAAACATGTTCTACATTTTCTTTACAACAAAGTCCCTTTAAGACAAGTCATTTCACTCGGCGGCCATCTTTGAAACGCCTCTCGGGCATTCAAGTGCAGCTCCTATCTCTTTGAATGGGGAAACATCAAATTCTCCAAAGCTGTTTGCCAAGCTTTTGATTAAATTTCATATTTGAAATCACCAATGAAATCTGATAACAACTGTCTCATTAATTTGGTTTCTAAATGCTCGAATCATGACAAAAAACTGTATTTTTCAGGCTGGATCAAGCTAATGCGCATGCGCAGTCCTAAATGCGTGTCTCTTGTGCCTTATTTCAGAGGCACGTGTCTGACTGTTTCTATAGAAACCGGAGCTTCTAACGGCCGCTGCAGTGACGCGATGACTTTACCAATCGGCGATTGGCTCTTATTTAGAGGGCGGGACTTATTCCGCCATATTGCGCGTTGCACTTTCTCCCATTCAAAACAATAGGAGTGACGCGTCTTGTGTTATTCTATAGTCTTTGTTTACAATCCCATACCTCACATTTATCTGTGTTTATTTTACTCATAAGAAATAACGTATTATTAAGTCTTGTGTGTCCTAACTGTAGTCTTGTGTAGATTATTTCCTCTCTTCTATTTCTACTATTAAATGTTCTAGCTTTAATTGATTTTGAACTTCGTAATATTCTCCTCCTTTATTATCTAAATACCATATTTTTTGTCACTGTTTGTCAATATTACTTTTTATTATAGTTTTACCTTCATTTTTTCCAAGAGGAATCTCAATTTTATTAGTAAGATTTAGTGCTTTTTTCGCTAATTTATCAGCTTCACCATCTATCAACATATGCAATCTTTCTAAATTTAACAATTCTGTGTACATTTTTATTAAAATATCATCTCTAGTTGTATTACTAGTAATGAGAGTCTGTAATATTGCTGCTGAGTCTGAATATATTACCACTCTGTCCGGTTTGACAACTAGTTCAGTTGTATATACAGATACATGATTGGATATTCTGTTATTAAACTTTACTTTGAGTTCTGGAATAGCAATGCTCACTCCTACATGCCCATAACCTGGGTCTTTAGAGCCATCTGTGTAAATTTCTAAATATCCAAAATAATTTTTTTTTTCATGAATTCTTGTATCCGGGGACTCTCCATAGACGTAATGGTTTTTATACTGTACAAACTGTATCTTCTATCCCCTTACACTACCCCTACCCCTAAACCTACCAATCACAGAAAACTGTCTGCATTTTTTTAATTTAAAAAAAACACTGTTAAGTATGTTTTTTAAGCCATTTGGTTTAAGAGGACACAGGAAGTGTCACACACACATAGGCGTACATATATCTTATGTGTACTCTCTTAAATACAATTTCATTTTGTAACAACTTGATATGTATGAGGCAGTGTTGCCAATTTAGGGATATTGTCACTAGATTTAGTGACTTCCCTGCCCTTTTTGAGACTTTTTTTTTTTTTTTTTTTTCAAAAGTTTAGGGACAAATCTAGCAACTTCTTGGACAAACCTTATCTAGATTCTTATTTTGCCCACTGATCTATATTCATATTAATGTAGATCAATGAATTTGATGTCATCTAGAGGTAATGTCACATTTTCTCAAGACATATGTTTTTATTACAATATGTTTTTATTCTTATTTTGGAGATTTTAACTATACTAAACTTTACTATATGGGTCAATGACGTGCCGGGTCATTTTTTGTCCAAAGGCCTTAATGATAATAAAAAACAAAGATATGACATCCTAAGTATGTAAGGTAGTACAACTAGACCTCTTTTATTGAATCCAAAAGGTTTATATTTTGCTACATGGTATTTTAAAGATTTTGAAGTGTCAAAAGGTTATTCGATTTAACCGTCCAAAGACCAATACGGCCATTTAATTGTGATTAAAATATCTTAAAATGTAATAAATGTATATATTTTTTATTCTGGCATGATTTTATAACATCATATATCAACATAGTGCAAAATGGTATTAAAATTATGTGTAGAAGTCGTTGCTTTGTTATTAGAAAGAATGTCCGGAAAAATGAATTTCATTGATGTCATTTGGAGTAACCAATATAAAGGGACCATTTTGGATCAAGTCATGCGGTCAGTATCATGTGACAGGATGTGACATCATTCAGACACCTGCAAAGCACCACATGATTGTGAAGCAAAGTTACTAACTCTCTTTTAACTATTTGAAAAATTAATGTTTACACTTGCTCATACACAAACATCAGGTCATTCGGTACAACCGCTATAAAACATGGAAAATGTTGTAATATTTTAAAAACTTGTACTAAATATAAAATGTTTGATTGTCCTTTTGCTAGCTAGCTAGATATCAGCCAACATTGTTTGAAAATATTGTCATTCGGTATAACCAATAGTGTCATTCGATGAAACCGAAATGACTGTTTTAGTGACAAATCTTGTAAAAAATTACAAAAGCAGTGTTAATTGATTATAAAAACCACATAATATCATTGTTAACACTTAATAAAACTTCGAAATTAATTATATCTCCATTATGTTTTTTTACACTTTTAAAATCCTTATCCGTCAATGACCCATATATCACACATGGATATTGTTAAGTAACTGCAAGCTATCCTTTTTTCCGTGTAGCTACTAACTAGATAAACATTCAAATAAGCTTTGCTATTTTTTTTCAGTATAGAGTAGACCTAGTTTATAGCTTGGCTACTGACGTTTTTGTTTTATTTATTTTATTTTATGAGTAGCTTGCCCAACACAGTTTTTTTTTCTATGCTTCTCTGAGCATCATTATAGGTGCAGATGGATGAAAGCGTTCTCCTCTCCTGCTGATGTGCTCTTATATTAGTGGTATTTTGCGGAGAGATGCTGCTCATGGACGTTCTGTTCCATTTCAGTGGCTCTCATCCCTCCACTGCCCTCTCCTCCAGCAAACTCAATAATATGGCATCATCACGAACCCACTGAGAAGATTTAACCCAGACTGACTTCAGCCGCTTCAACAATATGAATCGAGCACACTGCTGTGCCTCCCCTTAAAACACAAGGGAATAGTGCAAGGTATAGATGGAGAGAAATGATCCTTTCCGCTATTGTGATCAGTAATGAAGCATCTGGGATGCTAATTACGGGGAGCCCTGGAACTGATAATTACTGGTGTTTTTATAGGGGTCTAGTTCATAACTCCCAAAACGATACGGCGAGAGAATAGTAATTACTTGCCTTCGAACACCCATGTTTGTCAATCAGTGGTAATCTTCAGAGAGCGTGGTATAGCTCTGAGCTTTTGAATTATAAAAACACTCATAAAATATAGAAAACTTCATAGGAAACTTTTTATTCTATAAATATTTCCCAGAGTAGAGAATGAACGGATAAGTTATTCGGAAGGAATACACCAGCAGAAGCCTGGCTTTGTCTCTCTATTTTTCCCCTCTCTGAGGAGTCATAAACTTTCCGGCACATTTAATTGGTGTTCTTCATGTTTATGTAGTTGTTCCCCGACAGCAGCTCGTGCTGAAGAGGCAGTGAGGTAGAGCGAGCGCTGCCTGATCATGATCCAGCCTCTGATTATGTAAGTGTCCTTTCATCCCTGTGTGAACTCTCCTCCCTCTGTCTGAGCCTGTCACTCACCATCACTGTTCCTATCTGCTGCCATCTCTCTCCAGACCGCCCTTTCTGCCCACGTCCTCCCTCTGCCCCATCCTAAGTTTCATAATCCTTTGTCACACCTGTGTGAGGGCTTTCTCTCTGCTCATTCTGACACGCTGGGACTTTGGTGTCTTCACGTCGTGTTCCCAGGGGATGTTTGGAAACATTTTTACCTGTATTCTTTCAGCTCTCACTCTTTTATCTTCATGATCCCTTTCATCATAACCCTGTGCGGAGTGAAAATCACTTCATTATCATCATATCATTATAGCCATTAGTCATTCAGAGGTAGCTGCATAGTGAAAAGTCATACTCTAACTGCGCCGTTCGTAATTAAGCATGTTGACAAGTTGTAAACGTACAAAAATTCCTTTGCCTTGGAGAGGGTGTGTAATCTGACAGCTCTCATATCAGATCCTCTGGGGTTTTTCCTCTATCACTCACAGTTTCTTGAGGATTTATAGTTTGAATCTCCCAGCACACAGCATGGTCTCTGCCATTGGTTTTCCACCATTGCTGACTTGTTTTGGATCAAATTTAGCAATTTTCCTAGTGAGTATTTCTTCTCAAATAATATTTTTCTCAATCCCCAGATTTAGTACAGAAACATGGACACATTCCAAATAAAATGGTGTAATGTATTGCAAAAATGGAACAGTAGACTTAAGATGAAAAGTTATCTCTGAGACCATGCATTTGTATTCGAGTGTACTTATAAAAGTTGACTAAAAGTTACCTTTAGATACACATGTCATGACATTATCTTCCAGGAAAATGGATGAGAAATATGTAGACTCAGGCTTATCCTGCACTACAAATATTTTAGTCTAATCAAATGTGGATTGAAGTGTTTCGAGAACTTTGAAATGCAAATTCGCATAGAGGATAAAAACATCAGATTGACCTCTTGGCTGAAAGCTGGTTTGTATGGGTCATAGTGGAGTAGATGGTGTTTCTTCATTTTAAATATTTTAAAAAGCAGCTATATCACCTGCAACTCACTAGCAAGTAGCAAAGCAAGGTTTGGGGCTGTGATTTAACTAAAGCCTGTTGACTTTATTTTATTTATTTTGTTTTATTATTATTATTTATTCATTATTATTATTACTATTATTATTATTAAAGTCGGCATGAAATCAAAATTCTACTTACTTTGTTAGCGCACATTACTAGTCTTGTGGTAAACAAGCGAGCTGAATGGAACGTCTACTTTTCTAGATCCAATAAATTCCCAGTGGGAAAAACACAGGCCATGCCCTCTAATATTCCATTTTACTCTGAAATTAAGTCACAATAATGTAATAAATTCAGCCCTCTGATGTGTCCTATTTATTTACTTATTTATTTCTCTTTTTTCCAATTTGAATATGTTAATGAATACAAGATAGAAATTTGAATTTCTGTCTTGAAATTTAAATTGTCATTCAGTAAATTATAGATTTCAAATAATCTTCAGTGCCCAATGAAAAGTGTGTCAAATGGCTGCTTTGACATGAACATACTGAAGTTCCAGCATGTTAGCTCACTTTGTCAAAGTCAAAATAAAATATACATAAACATCATGATTTTTTTGGCAGTGCCCCATGATTTACTCACCCTCAAGCCATCCTTGCTGTTTATGACTATCTTCTTTCAGATGAACACAATCGGAGATATATTTAGAAATATCCTTAGTCCTCCAAGGTTTATAATGGTTGTGAATGGGGGGGGAGCAAAAAGAAGACAAAAATAATGCATCCATCCATTAAAAAAAAAAGTAGTCCATACGACTCCAGGGGGTTAATAAAGGCCTTCTGAAGCGAAGCGTTTTTGTAAAAAAAAAAAAAAAAAAAAAAAAATCCATATTCAAAACTTTATCAATTTAAATAACTCGCTTCCCGTGGACGCCCACGTCGATTTGCAGCGGGAAAGTATCCTTTGACCTGCAGCACAATGTAATGATAAACGCGGAGGTGCAGAGGATAGAGCAAAACAAATCACCAGCCACGGATTATAAATCATTTTTAAAGAGAGATTTCTGAGGATTTCAATATAAGAGAAGAGGAGCTTAAATTTGTTTGAACCACGAAAGGCATCTAAGCTAAGCTTACAATACTCCTACATCCTGCGTCATACATCGCGTTAGAGGATTACTCATTTGGCGCAAATCGACTTGCAGATTCTGCATACGGTCGTCCGCCGGAAGCTATTTGAATTTATAAAGTTTTGAATATGGATATTTTTTTTACAAAAACGCATCACTTCGCGCCAGAAGGCCTTTATTAACCCCCTTGGAGGACTAAGAATATTTTTAAATATATCTCTGATTGTGTTCGTCTGAAAGAAGATAGTTATATACACTTAGGATGGCTTGAGGGTGAGTAAATCATGTTATAATTTTCAGTTTTGGCTGAACTATCCCTTTAAAGTGTTTTTTTTTTTTTTTTTTTCACACTTAAAATAATAAAAATAATAAACACTTAAAAAAACATCATCAGTGTCTGTGTTTTGCTCTTTGAGGGTTAAGGAATGAGGCTTGAACACCAGTTTTGGGCTAAATAACCTGTTACTGCATACTTAATTATTGTGGTTGGGTCCCGATGTCCCTTTAGATTTTATATAGTATACAGTAGACTGCAATATATACACTAGATTAAACAGGAATGTCCATCCCTTGTATTGTCTCTCTTAACACAATGCCTTTTCTCCCCCCTACTTTTGCGGTTAAAATGAACAGTGGTGCAGTCCTCCTGTGGTCTGGCCTGTGCAGAGGCTGTACAGAAATATCATCTATTGCAGTTGACAAGGATGAATTTGAGCAATACTGGAGCATGTGTGTTTAGTCCGGGGTCAATGCACTTCACAGATGATGACAGACTCCAATGTTTGATAATCATAACTGCAGTGGGCTCAGTGCCTCGGCTAGGCCCACCCAAGACTGAGACAGCCTGTTCACCTAATGCTACATGGGAATGCTGCATTTCTTCATGTAAATGTAAATTTAGCTCTATTTTGTGGATGTTTGACCTTAATGAAGGTTATAGGCATTCTCATCCGAAGCTCTGTTTAACATCTTACATAAATTGTTCACACAATGTAGCGCCGTGCGTCAAAATTTGTTTCCGGTCCCTCTTGTTCTCGCAGCTCGACACATTGGCTCGCAGACTGAAATGATTCTGAAGGTCTTTGATTGTGTGGGTGAGCAGAGGCTGCATACCAGAGCTTTCAGCAAGCGCGGACTCATCCGCAGGGCTTTACCTCACTGCTACCTGTGGCTTTATTTATCATGTTCACTCTGCAGTGACTAAAACTACTTTACAAGCCACAGCGCGGAATTAATGAAGGATTCTGACACAGGCACCTTCCCCCAGGGTTCTAAAAATAATTACCAAGATAAACACAAAGCAAGTTTTTGTCTTTCCTTATTAATTATCACGTTACAGCAAATATTAAGGCTAACAGCACTTTTTTAAACTGATTTGTTTATGTTTATTACAGAGTCCATTTTGGGGCTCTAATTGGAATGGGTAGTGGAGATCTTTAAAGTGCCTCTGTAGAGCATGTACATTAAAGCGAGCTTCGATCTAGCCATTGCTCTGTCACATCGGCTATGGACTGACCTGCCTGGTAAGAGTTTGGAGTCTCCATAAGCCTAGACAAAAACAGCCTCAGATGTATGGGGCGCTAAGTGTAATATGACTAATTTCATCGGCAGAATGGATTGTGTGACAAGAAAAGCAGTATTCATGACAATATGCAGTTTGTACACAAGTTGCATTCCATTGATGGAAAAGTCGGCACTCCAAAAACTGATTTATACTTTTCATGTCATACAGTAGAGGATGGTGCAAACAATGCCACAGTCATGGGTTTGATGTCTAAGGAGGGATAGAAAATATACCAACTGTGTATTTATATTTGAATAAAAGCATGAGCAAAATGTATGTATGTAAACGTAAACTTAATTTAAGAAAACATGTTTTGTGGATAAAATGTGACCCTGGACCACAGTACCAGTCGTACGTAACGTATATTTGTAGCAATAGCCATCAATACATTGTATGGGTCAAAATTATCGATTTTTCTTTTATGCCAAAAATCATTAGGGTATTAAGTAAAGATCATGTTCCATGAAGATATTTTGTAAATTTTCTACTGTAAATATATTTAAAAAAAAAATTTTGTGAGTGGATATGCATTGCTAAAGACTTCATTTGGACAACTTTAAAGGCAATTTTCTCAATATTTAGATTTAGATTCCAGATTTTTAAATAGTTGTATCTCGGTTTTCTCTTGGTCACAAATGCATTTGGCAAGAATACGTATTTTGTCCATGAAAGATGTTCTAGATCACACAATACGTATGTCATTCACAGAATGGGCAAAATCATGGAATAAATGAATTTTTTGACTTGAAAAATCACTAAATGCAATAAACAAAAAACATTTTGTGGACAAAATGTTGTGATCCGATTCTATAAAATCTGTTTGATGGACAAAATATACATCTCATTTAAAGATTGAGCATGTCCTGGACGAAATGCATTTAGTGACATATGGAGTGCATTTTGTTCTCAAAAGTATTTTTCTGTTATCCACTAATTAAAATGTATCAAAGTTATGTACGCAACAATTTTGTGCTGACATTGCATTTCCGTTGACGAAGTGGCTTTTGTCTTTCTGCCTCCTTTAGAACTACTCGCGTAGAACTAGTCGCTGGCTGGAGTCTTTATGCAACCATGAAAAACATCAAAAGAGAGTAGGAATCGCTTGGTTGTCCAAATGACAATGTATTCCGCTTTTCTGTTCCTTTTTCCCTTACCTCCGCTCCCTCTCGTTGCCCTCAGCCAGTCTTCATTTCTGTCTTTTTACTCAACTTTTCCTCTCCTCACATCTTCTGTTTCTCTCCATACTAATGGAAAGAGAGAGTTGAGAGTTACCTGTGCTGGGTCCTGCTTCTTTGCCTCTGCCTGAAGTAATTTCTATGCTAATGAGACTCTCAATAAGATAAGACAGTCAGCAAGGGCTGCCTCTCCAACACAGACTTTATGATGAGAGGGGCTGCCGGCTTTGCCCTCTGTGTCTATCCGTTCATGCGGATATTTATCTTTTATTCATTCACTTTCATTCAGATTCTGTCAGCTTAACTGTTTGTAAGGTTTTCTTTTCCTGTCTAATGGCATTAGACGCCGTGGAACAATGCCCAAGATCATAGGCAAGGTCTAATGGGGAAGTCGTCGTACTCTTTCCTTTCTGCGTTTGCCTGTACGACACGGACTGCTGCATGGGCTTGTCTCTTGTTCGTTCTTTATTATTTTCCCCTAGTACAACCTGCCTTTGAATACATCAGAACTTATTTCTACGCAGCTGCTAAATGTGACAAATTACTAAAAAGTTTGGAAGCAGGTGTTGTTGCCACCTGTTCTGACAGTATGGAAATTCTTGTTGTCCTTGCCGTCCAGATTGGGTATTTTGTCCACAGTGACTGTCTTGCACTGGGACTTGCCGTCGTGTTAGCCGAGTGTGATTACTGTTAGACGCGACTTAGTATGCATGCTGAAGCTGAAGTCTTTGACATTCAAAGGCATTTGAGTCTGCCATAGCAAATTAAAATGCGTTTAGTTTGCAATCCCATAAGAAAGGGTTGAAAGGAGAATTTTAATGAACGGTAATGAAATGCTGATATAATGGGGAATGTGACAAATATCTGCAAAGAGAGCTGCTATTCCTCAAACGAAGAGCAGAATTATGATTGCATCCTCAAGAACAAGGGAGGAAGGAGTATTAATACCACAATGCAATGCAAATACCACAATTTCCCCCCTTCTAGTCTATGTATCCCTGCCTCTGCTGAATTATTTTTTGTTGACATGGTTTTAAAGCTATTGTTATCCAATTTGTTGGCCTTAAAACGTCTTAAAATGCACATATTTACACCAAGGAAATCTAAATTTTCTCGGGGGACCGTGCCCCCGTACCCCCCTAGCAAACTACATTTTGTCACCTCGGTAATTATTAAACCCTATGTACAGCCCTGCTTCTTTTCTATCTAACGAAATCAAAGGTAAACATATTTCTGTATTTCTCCGACTAAAAAACGACTAAAACTTTGTATGCACTGTGTGATCAAAGTGTGAAAATAAATAGGAGCAAAAAACGCGATGTACACCGGTGTGATTAGAACGTTCAGTGAATCACGTGATCAACTGCCAAATTCAAATGTGCTTGCGCGCTTTGACTGAGACTTTTGAAAATGCTGCAGACCCCGTTTTAGTTGAAAACGCCGGCGTTGCATTTCAGTATAAACGGACCGAAACGTAGACTTTTGAAAACGGTGGCGTGGCTGCCCATGTTTGCTCTGCGTATCATTGACGACCATGTAAACAATAACATGGAGACTGAACTGCAATCTTTGCTGGCTTTGTTGTCATTTTAGCAGCCATAAACTCTGCATTTTTTAATACTACAGCTGCCTACATGCGCAAGAGGAAACTGTTTACACTTTTACACGCATGCCCAGTGTGCATGAACAGTCATGTGATATGCTTTTTCAGCCATGTAGTGTAGACGGATATTGTTTCGGAAACGCCAGTGTAGACGAAGATCGTTTTCACTTTAAAACACCATATTAAAACAAAAAAGCACTAGTGTAAACAGGGCCTAAATGTACTCTCCTAAGTTAGTTATGTCAACATTAATTAATTCAGCAATGTTAAGTTGACTGAACAAACACTTATTAAGTAAAGCTGACAACACTCATTTTTAGTAGAAACTACTAAGTTAAATTAAGTTCATGTAATTGCATGAGTTTTTTAAGTAATGTGAACAAGGATGGTTTGAGTGAAACTAACAACAGTGAAAGTTTCTTTGGCAGTTGCAAGCCCCGTACTTGCTCTGCAGCAGCAATGATCAACAGCAGCAGCATAGCAGATCTATTCCGCCAAGACCAAACATATTAAGATTGTCATACATTACCATTTCAAACACTCTGAGAGTTGTCATGACAGAACTATTGTTATTATTATTATTGATGTTATTATATATTTATAGCCTTCATTTTGAACCTTGGTTGGGAGTAATCAACATTTAAAATAAAGCATAATGTATAAAGTAGCCAGAAAATAAAATATACAACATTAAAATAAAGCAAAAATAAGGGAATCTGGCACAAGTCAAAGGGTGCATGTGGAGAAATAGATGTTTGACCATAATAAACTGAATTCCTCTGCTGTCAGTTTCTTCTAAAATTCTTTATTTCAGCCATTAGCTTTATTGCTGAAGAAACAGAATCCTTGTGCTTCTCTTTCACCCTTAAAGCTGAGCGATCTCACTGCATTCCAGCTCCATCAGCAAATGACACAGCTATGTGAACTGACCTTCATGGCACTGGTCCCTCTAACATAAAACCCCACATCCCCATTTAAAGACAATCTGGAGCTCATTCACGGGCATTCATACAGCGCCAGATCAATCAAGCCCAGTGCCTCTGTGGGGAACCACTGTGAATGAGAGGTTAAAGAGGGATGTGAACAGAGGGGTTATCGTAATCACTTCACAGGAAATGGCACATGGTGAATAAATGGATTCATCTCAAAAGCTTGATGTCTTGTTATTGCAATGCTCTTCTAGGATGGGTAAGTTTGGTTGTTTATTAGACAGCTTTAAAAATTATTACTTTTTACTAAAATGTCACTCAAATTGATTTCAGAATTATAGTATAAATTTAAATACGATATGAACAATTTGTAAGTCTACTCACAAAGCTGTGTCAGTGAGAAAGCAACCAAGTCTTGCATCACGGCAACGATTCCTTCGATTTGTACCATCTGTCATTATCCTTCTAGAGATTTGTAGCTGAGCATTTGAATTATAAAGCATTATTCATAGGATAACTTCATCCTCAAAGCTTATGCTGGCTCTGTCGGAGGAAACCAGGAATTGCGGTTTGGGGGATAAAGGTGCTTCCCGCTTGTTCACCGTGCATGCATCGTAGAGACCTAGTGAACAATAATAATAAAGTAAAACACAATGTAATTTCCATGCTATATTTAGGGGTTGCAAAGATGGATATGACATGCTAGACGAAGTAACATTGTGAGCTGTAGTGGGAGTCGAGCTTTAATATGATCTTCACACAGTACAATAGGTGATGTGTCACATTAGGTGTGACACATGCGTTTTTTTTATCTGCTCATTTATTTCACAATTTGGAATAATGTGCAAAAAATGTACCCTGACGTGGTGTACTTAAGCACAGCCTTTTTTTGTCACATCATGTATGACTGTAAAAATACATACATTAAAAATGACAAGTTAAATTTGCAAGCAATAAAGCTGTTTAGTCATGATGTCAGTTTGTAGGAGTAGGTCAGCTCTGAAAGCTAATAGATCACTGCAGTGATGATGTATTTTTAAAAGCCAACCCAGAACGTCCTGTTTCCCTCGACAAAAACTCAAAAGGATTTTTCCTTTGGCTTTTGGATTATTGCAGAATATAAGCTCTGCAAACCAACAAAAGTTCATGACTCTTACATGATTTGTTCATTATGATAATCTTCACAAACAAACACTACTTTTATGCATTTTAAAGCCTAAATACAACTGGCTTTAGCTATAAATGAATGACACATGACATAACTAAGCTTCTGGAAACTCTTTCAGTTTTTATTTTAAAAACATTTTCCCTTAAAGTTAGAGTTAATAGTTTGCAAGGGCGCGATTCTAAACACATCAAGGCTGTAAAAGCAGACTAGTGAATAGACAAGTTTTCCTGTTTAGTTTAATGTTTAATATCTCTGACAATGTCTGTAGTCCCATTTAGCCACTTGTTAGTAACCACCTTTTTTAAAAGATGCATAAAAGCACCAAAAACAAAAAATCACAATGGTACTTATTTATTTTATGTTGTAGAGTAAAACTTAAAAGTATGTTGAGCTTGTGTTAACCACAGACCTTATTGCAGGAATTTAACCAAAAACCCATTTAAAAAATCCAGTGACTTCAGGGCGATGGAAGTGCTAAAATGCTAGCTTGTTTCCATCCACAATGTAGCTGAAAGGCATAATTGGAGGCCTAACGAAATTTGCCTGCTTCTGGATATATATGCCTATCCAATCATAGTCAGAGATAACCATTTAAGCCAATCAGCTTCATTATCAAGCCTGCTTACTTACGACAACAGGTGCAGAGAAACATCCACAGAAATCAAAATATCAATAACATCCAAATTATTCCAAGTGTGGGTCACTGCAGGTCAGAGTAAACAAGTGAGACTGAATAACAGAGAGATATACATTTGCAATAATGGAATGAGTCTCTCTAATTCATGTATAAATGTTTATAATGGTCATAGTCTGAATAAGAAGCTGCATGATTTTGTTGATTTATAGGCTATATTGACATATGTTGGTGAACAGAGAGATTAAAATATGCCATTAAAGAGAAAATTCAGACTAAAATTAAGTCGTTAAATAAAACATTCAATTTCAGTTTGTTTTTCACCAAACCGTATCGTATACCCCCAGAGCACTTGGAATATACAGCACATAAATCGTGCGCAAGATTTACTATTTCGTTCCCAAAATTTCGAACAAATTAGTAAAGCCTGCAACACACCAAGCCGACGCCGACGAGAGCAGACTGCGGGGTGCGCTCACGTCAGCAGCATCTGGGTCTAAAGTTGCCCTGACACACCAAACCGACGCTCGACACCCGACGGCCGAGTAGCACATCCGTTCTGCGCCTGCGTAAGAAGAAATGCCTTTCCGTACCAGCAGGTGGCAGTAGCTGAACAGCCAATCAGAATGATCAGATGGCCCGACTGACCGACGAGCTCCGACGCTGATTCAACATGTCGAAATGGACGAAAAAAAGCAGAGGAGGACCAAGTTTGGCTTGCTGTGTTCCGGGCTTAAGTCGTGCGCACAATTTATAAATCTAGGGAATGACTTAGCTTCATAGCAGGGTGAGTAAATGATTACTTAATTTTCATTTTAGGGTGAACTATCCCTTTAATTATAAGGCAAGGGAATCTGTGTAAGGGAGCATAATTGTCAGCAAATAAGGCCTATAACAAATCTGATTCTGCTGCAATCTTTTACTGCTTGCTCAAATCATGGTTTGATCAATATTAATTTACATATGACTTTCCCTGAAAAAAAAAAAAAAAAAATCCCTCATTGACCAATCATGAATGGATCCAATTCAGTTTCTTAACCATTAATTTAGTACATCTGATGAAGAAATATTTGTGTAAAAAAATTAATTTGTTTAGTGACATATAAACCGTAATTGTTTAAGTTCACAACATAACATGGCAGTAGTTTTTGATGTAGGCTATTTCAAGGCGGTTCAGTAAGTGATTCAGTAACCGCTTCGTCAGATTCATAAACGTTCTGATATCACTAAAACAACCGAAAACGCTGTCACGTGGTTTTTGATCCTCTAAAAGAATCGTGCTCATGAGAGAGATTTCTCTGAGAATCGGACCACTTTGGTAAAGCTGCATGTTTAGTAAATTACTAAAAAGAACCGACATAAGAGTAATTTGAGTCCGTTCAGGAACAGAGGAATCTGAATAAGAACCTTCTTTTTTTTCCCCCCTTTTTTTTTTTTTTACACCCAACCCTATTCAAAAATAAGTGTAAAAAGCAAACAAACAAACAAAAAGGTCAATGAAAATCATGCAACTTTTGATTGTACTGTCATCAGCATATCCCTATGAATCCAAATTATCCAATGATCTATAAAACTCTACAGAATAGCCCACATGAAGGTCTCCATGGAGGAAATCATTGAAAATGTCTGTGGCTCTTTAAGGACGTTCCTATTCTCCAGGGTCCGATTTTTCATGCATCGCTTCTTGCCCATATCTTTGCATATGAAGGCCTTAAGTAGCACATTGGTTGAGCCAGGGGCGCTGCGCGGGGAGAAACTCAGAGATTAGACGAGAGGCTTCGTCCATTCAGCAGCGCGGACAGCAGCCAGCGCGCTCCCTCCGCTCAGCTCCGCTCCCTCTGTGGGCGGTGTTTCAAACGAGCGGATTCGGGAGGAACGTGGGAGCTGTCATTGCTGTAAGACACATTTGCGGGGACCAGCATCATCGTTGACAGCAATTACAAGTGCTGGGATTATGTTCATTTAAACGATCACTTATTGATAGGTGCCTTCATAACATGCTGCTCCACATATAGTCAAATGTATTTTTTTAGATTCGCCAGATCTGAAGGGGAATTTTGGAGAAACACGAGCTGCTTATGAAGTGGGATATTTCACTCTTCTCTTGTGTTTTAGAGAAAAATACCGGATGCATCCGTTGAACGAAGATATTTTCTGCTGGATTAACAAGGGACACTATTTTTGATACTTATTCTCCGTGCATAAACACTGATCTGTTGGCGTTTTCGGGAAACAAAGATGCTTTTGTGAAGTCACATGCGAAACATCGTGTCATTCGTTTAGCCTAGTACCTCAATTGCAAAATGCTGTGGTGCTGATGAGAGACTGTTCCTCGATAACAGTTGTTTTTTCACAACCCAGAATGAGAAACAAATAGCTCTCCGCTTAAGAGATGGAAACACTGTGAGGCTTCCTACTGAACTTGAGAAGCAGCAACAGCGACTGCAACAGTCTCGACACCCCAGAAATCAACACATAATAATGGTATAGGCTTCTGAAGTCGATTGGAGCATGGAGTCCGCACACCAGGCAGGCTAGGAGGTTTTGCGAGACACGCTAAGAACCTTGTTTTGACCCCCCTTCCTGAAATGAGGCAAAATGTTGATGTGTGACAGAGGAGTCCAAATGCTCATCACTACAGTAGGCGCCTTCGCCGCGTTCAGCCTGATGACTATCGCTGTGGGAACGGACTATTGGCTGTACTCACGAGGAGTGTGCCGGGTCAAAAGTAATAACGAGAACGAGACGAGCAGGAAGAATGAGGAAGTCATGACCCATTCAGGGCTCTGGAGAACCTGCTGTCTAGAAGGTAAAACGTCTTGTGTGCTTCTAAAAGTCCAACTTAAGTGTTTTCCTATCTATCTATCTATCTATCTATCTATCTATCTATCTGTCTGTCTATCTAGCTTTCTATCTAAAAGTTCTAGTAGACTACAGCGTTTCCATTATACACCACTGTTCATTCTGTCCTTTGTAAGTGTTGAGGATTATTTAATGACACACAGAAAGCACTACTAACCTCAGTCTATCATCAGAATTTACTTACTTATACTACAATATTTACAACTGTTAGCTGCTGTTAACTACAACTACAACAAAGGTTTTTTGAAGCTCTTTTCCCACAGTCACAAATCGAGTCTTTTAAATAGGCAGCATGATGATTGCAGCTGTCATATAACCAATAGATCAGGGCTAAATTGTCTAATTATTCGCTTGTCAGTCCAACATTAGATGGGCACTGGGCAGTCATATTGATTACATTATATTGCAGTTCAATAAAATCACTTTATTCTACAAAGTATAAATCTCTCAGTATTACAAGCTGTTGACACAGAATACTTGGCCATTGCTGTTGGTGTCTGTGATTATTACCAATAATAATAATAATAATAATAATAAATCTACTCCATACATAAAGAAAATAATCTAGGAACCTTAAAAATTATGATAATATATTTTCTTTATCTTTTGGGGTGGGGTGGGGGATGAATTGTGTTCACTCCTGAAGCTGTAATCAGCCACACCATTCTGTCAATCAAGATGCTCTGAATGATAGTGAACATCCTGTTGTCCCATCTCTCACACAAAGCAGCTTTAAAGGGCTCTTTGAGGGGAAATAAAAGTCAATTCATACTAGAAGCCCACAGCCTTACATAAGTACAGCGAGCTCAACAAAACACCCTATGGAGTTTAAAACATACCCTGTAATTCAAATGTACATCATATACCCCTAAAACATGATGATGACTTGTTACTTTTGCTTATCCTCTTCCTCTATTTTCCTAATTTTTCTCCTTATCTTCCCTCTCTTTCCTTGCCTTTGTCCTCTGGACGGATTCATTCTAATTCCATGCAGTTTAGGTTTTGGCAGCTCTGACACTGCTTGACTGGGAGCGAAATAATGTACTTCATAATGTCTTTTCAAACTTTGATTAATCTCCTGCCCCAGGGAACGCAGAGAGGTGACATGACTGCAGTGTGATGGGAAGATCCTCATCTTTAATTGAAAGGGATGGGCGCAATCCAATAGATGTGGCCATGGCAGATTACACAAATCCAGTGATTGACTTTTCAGTATTAATTTAATTGAAGTGTATGTCACTGTCACCCAGTGCACAGATACCCACAGCCATATTTGATCCACTTTAAATCTCAAAAAGATTCTCATGATTTATTTGCTTAATATCAATGAGGGATTGATCCGTCTAAGTAGAAACCTATCACTCTGAGTCATGGTCTATGCTTGTCCGTACATAAATCTTTGAGGGAGGTAATAATGAGGCTTTCTGCTGGACAAGACTACATGACCAGCCTCTCTGAATATAACCTTCAAGTGTGTGCTGCTCTACAGCCACTCACTACCTTCAGTGTGTTCCTCCATGCATGACAGCTTTGCTTTGCCTGTTGATGGTTTTTGCCTTTTTTACTTTCTTAATGCACATTTCTGGTCTCAATGTGAATGATTCATCAGTGCATGTTATTTCATAGAAAAAAAGATGTTTGCTTTTGTAATTAAAATATATATTTTTTAATCTTACTGGAAACAACTTTCCTGTCATGCTGACATTTAGGCCATGCAGTCTATTTGATCATGTTAACCAACAGCAAAAAGGTTTTAGCAATCCATTCTAGTATAAAACGCCCACTTTTCACAATTCAATCAATTCTCAATTGATAAAAACAGGTTTTTTTTTGGTTTTTTTTATTACGGAATTTAAACACCGAATGAACGAAACTGCGTTTGGGCATGATCAGTCGTAAGTACCAAATTGCAATCATAATCGGCCATACAATCATGTGATGTGTTCCCAGCTTAATTAAGCTTAGCAATTGTACACTCTGTAAAGACAGTAACGCGGGCGTTGATTTTACCATATCAATCCGAGTGTAAGTCCGATGATGAAATATTGGAAGAACTAGTTATTTAAGCCTCCATCGCAAGAACGACTTGAGCAGGACGTTTCTCAGTGATACGCTACTAAGTTTGACGTTCATCATGAGATGTTGCAACTGTAATTCCTCTACATCAGCATTAACAAGTGTATGTCCATCATTTTCGAATTTATTGCGGTGCACATGTGGATGTATCAAAAGCACATGTTAGCTGAGCACTAATGTGAATGACTGATGTAACATTAAAGTTTGTAAAACAAATATTGCTCCATCCTTATCACAGACAATCTGCATTAATGGACACAGTTTTAGGTAGCAGTGGGACCACAGCTAATTAGCAGAAGTATTTCAGTAAGACAGTGATAATGTGAGTTAGCCGGAGACATAACACAATATAGGTAAAACACAAAACTATATATTTTGAACAGTTGGTAAAAAATATATACAGTACATCAATAATTAATCATACTTACAGGTTGTGATTCTGAGGAGCAAGTTGGTCCAAATAAAGTTGGTACTGTCCAATTTTGTAAATCCCATTTAGACCTCACAGAGATTTGAGAAGCAATCGTCAGAATGTTATACTGCTGTTGTATCGCTGTGATAATTTTAACCACTGACTCTTCACATCCTCATCCTTTGGAAGTGTTTATCAAGAGAATTTGCATTACAGACCAGAAAACCGCGTCTTTTTGACATGTACACAATACAAACCAGGCAGCTACAGTGTTTGAGAGGGGTTCAAGTTCTCGAGGGGTGTCCACGCAGAACGTAGTCAGGCATTATGCAAATGTGTTAACTTGTGACATATGAACTTCTCGGAAATGGAATTCTGTTTACATTCACATACAGCTACATTACACACTGCATTAAAGGTGCAAAACGGGGCAAATTAGCGTGAGAGCGCTATTCCACAAATGCTCCGATGGGAGTAGCAAGTTTTGCGCGATCTGCTGACGCACAGATTAAAGAACACAGACGCAAACAAATCATTTACGTAATGACCAACGCAATCTACCAAGAGCAGGGCAAATTAGTGTTGGATTGCAAATAAACAGATCTGATGCTAATCAGGTGTGGGTCGACACAGGCAAAACATCTTACATGTAATATACGGATAACGTCTTCCTTTGGCATTCCAAATAAATTAATATGAGTGGAAAATATTTTCTCCCTTCTACCACGCGCTTTCTGTCCTCTGCGGTATCTCCTCCTAGCTACAACAGTTGCAACAATCGCAAAGTGGGTTAAGACCCAATCGCCTTTTTTTGGGCGTAAATAATGCCGCAAATACCAGTAAATTACCTAGCGCAAACATTAGTAAATCGCCATGCGTGACTGATTTAAATACTCTCCTCTCATAAATATTGCGTCTGAAAGAGAAACTCCTACAAATGCATATGCTATAAGGTCAGCCACAAAAACATCTCAGTCCACACCGTTTCAGAGTTAATTTTGCACTGCATGTCTTTAGTAAATCCCAACAGTATTTTTTTAACGTCAAAAGAGGGTTTGCGCTGGCGTCAAATCTGGCCCTTGGCCTCTTTGTGATCACTGGTCTTGTGTTTGAAGTAAAAGTTCAACCAAAAATGAAATTTCTCTCATCATTAACTCACCCTCATGTACAGCTGAACACAAAATAAGATATTTTGTAGAACAATTTTGTTTTTGAGTCAGTGTGGTCTAAAACAACATTTCTCAAAATATCTTCTTTTATGTTCCACAAAGAGGCATACAAGTTTGGAACGACATGCGGGTTAGTAAATGATGACAGAACTTTAATTTTTGGGTGAACTATTCCTTTAATAATAGTAGTCTGGATGCTTATAATTTTAGGATAAAGCATCAGAGGAGAGACATTTCCACATTTCCAAAAAAGACTGTATTACAGGTGTAGGATTGAAAGTCCATTTGTTGAAGAGCTATGACATAGACATTAGTCTGTTTGTGTTTTTAGTAGTCTGTCAGGTCATGCTATCGTTCTTTTCAGCCTTCTTTACGTGTCCAGCAGCCAGGTGTGTTAAACGCTCTGGGGGGAGTTCGTCAAGTACAGCTTTGTATGCCAATATGTAAATGACTGTCTCTGCAGGAGGCCAAAACAGCAAGTACTGATCGAGACTTCCTGGAAAAGCTGTGAACTGAAGTGCGACTTGAATTTGATAGGCCATAAGATTTTCTTAAGATCATGATTCCTACCACGTAATTACAGTTTAAATGCCAAAGGCTCAAGGTACAGTCATATGTTTAATGCAAACAACATATCGGACCATAATATGAATCAGTGTGAAGATGTGATTCACTGCCCACTGCTCCAATTTTCATTGAAACACATTTACCAAAAGGCATGACTTTAATAACCCTCATGTTCTTTGGAGGTTATACTTATTGTTTTTTTGTTTGTTTGTTTTTTATGTATGAGACACCCCATGATATACACTACTTTTTACTTATCAAAAAATCCTGAAAAAAAATAGAATCATGGATTTCACAAAAATATTATACAGCATAACCATTTTCAACATTGATGATAATAATAATAAATGTTTCTTGAGCATCAGATCAGCATATTAGAATGATTTCTGAAGGATCATGTGACACTGAAGACTGGAGTAATGATGCTTAAAATTCAGCTTTGCCATCACAGGAATTAATTACGTTTTAAAATATATTAACAAAGAAAATAGTTATTTTAAATTTTAATAATATTTCCTAATATAGGATTGTGTGTGTGTGTGTGTGTGTGTGTGTGTGTGTGTGTGTGTGTGTGTGTGTGTGATTTTTTTATTAAGTAAATGCAGCCTTGGTGAGAATAAGAGACGACCTTTAAAAAATTAAAAATTCTTACTGACCCCAACTATTTTTAACAGAAGTGTATGACTTAAAAAAATGATAGTAATATCAAAATGAACCTTTCAGACTTACTAGTCTAATCTAGTCTAGTCAACCCAGTCAGCAGATAATTTAGAAGCTTTAGCCATCTGTTTAGTAAAGTAGTCATGAACTTATTAAATATGACTAGTATTAATTCCAACAATTCTAGTAAGGAAAAATCGAACAAAACAAATCACAACTGGCTGTATGTGTACAATTTCAGAAAACAGCATGTGAAAATCCATTACATTTAATCATGTTTTATATCTTGGGCCTGTGAGACCAAGACAGAAGTGATGTAACATTTTTCATAGAGGAATTTTTGAAGCGCAAGTCGAAATTGTGTTTATGATCAATTCTCACAAGATAGGAAAAGTCAAGAAGTATCAACCTGATACTTGAATATTAAGTCTATTTTTCAAGCCATTAAAAAGGCCTAGAG
The DNA here is from genome assembly GCA_037101425.1 of Elopichthys bambusa. NCBI lineage: Eukaryota > Metazoa > Chordata > Actinopteri > Cypriniformes > Xenocyprididae > Elopichthys > Elopichthys bambusa. Next base: position 23,997,391 of record CM074435.1, read on the forward strand.
ATCTCCCAAACAGAACATGAGGGTTAAATATATGGCGTGTTGCATCACATGTCATCATAGGGAGGCACATTAGCAATTATGTACGTAATAATAAGGGAATGCTCCGGTAGAATTTAACACGGGTTCATTTGCTGAATGGAGGTGTAAGATTAATGCAGTTGGTCCTCAAGTGCAGGTGGATCTCAGGGGAACAGTTTGGCCTTGCTCAGGATAAATGATGACCTGGGAACTGAGGTGGGGAGGGAAGGGGGAGAGAGAGAGGCAAAGCAGGGAGTGATGAAGAGGGACTCTTCCTTCTAAGTGTGCACCCAAGCAAAGCCTGTCTCATACACTCTCATCACGCACACACATCTCCTTGGAAACCAGCCGCTCCCGTCTGCGAGATAGAGCAGTGGGCCTATCTCCATACCTTCCCCCATCCTCAACCCTGCTTCCTGTCCTCCTCCTCCCCTTGTTCACGAAGGCTTTGGAAAAACGAAATAAGCATGAGATGCTTCCTGGCTAGGGTGACCAGATTTCTCACGGTGGAATACGGGACAGGTGAGCAAGGGGCGGGCAATAATATTATATATATATATATATATATATATACACACACACAAACAAATTACAAACAATATGACAAATACAATAGAGAAAAAAATAAACTTGTTTTTCAGATATAGTAGGTTTATTTACCATGTATACATTTATTTAACCCCTTTTTTGTTGTTTAATTAACATTAATGACACAAATTTTTAATTAGGCTATTGTTTATGGAGTTAATATTGTGCCATAATTAAACAGCATTTTGCAAACAAACACGATCTGCTTTGCAAAGGAAAACTCGACTCGCAAACAAACAGAAAGTGATGTGCAAATACAAAGGTCAGTTTGAGTGAAAACGCAGAGGAGTAACAAATAAATGTATTGTTTTACAAATATAAATAAATGAGCCTACATCATATTTCACAAATAAATACAAACCAACCTACAAATGGCATGTAATCTTTGAACAAATACCAAATCCTGTCTGTTACGACTGTGAGACGCTTGCCTTTTTATGAGATCTCTCGGCTTGATTTTCTCACAAATGCAGTTGAGCTACTTCCTCTTCCAAAACAGCAGATGGCGCTTTGCTATGGGTCAATTTACGCTAGTCTCCCGAGAGAAGCCCTGAAATGCGTTTATTATAATAATATAATAATAATGTTTTTTCTTTTCTTTTTAAGTTGCACCTCAAAGCGCTTTACAAGAACATACAAATAAAATACAATGGAATAAGAGAAATAAAAGATAGAAACATGCATCAAAACACATTTCAAGACATATGTAGCTTTGATCACAGGAATAAATTACATTTTGAAATATACAGATCGTACAGAAAAAGCAGATCGTGTTTGTTTGCAAAATGCTGGATTTGTTTGTTTAATTATGGCACAATATTAATTCCATAACTGTCTCTTTAAGACCCTGATTCAATGTACTGACACATTATACTTTCACCCACCTGATTAAGTCCACTTAAGCCATAACCGACTGTATTTACGTGAGATACTCCACACGATGGACATTTTGACAACAGTCTGTGCATTTGACCATTCAGGCGCAAGGAGAACTGATCGCGCACTGTCTGAGAGAACTGGGCTCGCGCGCATGAAAAGAGAGAGAGCGCTTCCGGGCTGCGTTCAGCCCCGACGAAACATTTTTTTAAACGGAAACGGCGGTGCGTTGAACACCCCGTTCTGATGACGCAAGAGTTGCAACTATGGCAGCTGAGAAGGCCATTCTCTACGGAGCCTGGACATGACATCCAGGAAAAAAAATAGGCTAAATCGTGCGCAAAAATTTACTATTTTTACTTTTTTTTCTTGCATTTCATGTGCGGGGCTCCGTGATTCTTTGTGTTCTTTCTAAAGAATTTTCGGTGCCTGATGAAATAAATATGTGTTTAATACTGCAAAATACGCTCAATATTACAGAATAAAAGAGAACATCCTAATCGAGTGAAGGGATTTGTGGAAACTGTGGTTCATTATTATTGTGATCCAATATTTGCCTTTATGTTTATGAAAGTATCACTCCACAATACAATAGCAAAATATTGTAGCCTATACATTAATCAGTGTCTAGCACACCTTCCTAAGGAAAGGATATGGACCAGAAGACATTGCAATTACTAAATGATATTTAGACAGACTTATAGAAGTTCCAGATACTTGTGCTCTTATTATTTAAGTTATTTTTCCATTAATGTAAATAAACATGTGCAAACAATATACTTGCTCTTGTAAATTTATTTTGACGAGCTGTTTCTTTAATACCGTACGGGACAAAACATGATTTTTTCCTAATAAGTCGGGACACTAAAAATAGAGCTGAAATACGGGACTGTACCGGGAAAAACGGGACGTCTGGTCACCCTATGCCCGGCCATCACACCGCATGGGCCATTCCACCGAATGGGTGACATTTGCTTGTTGTAACTCTTCAAAATTAAACTTTATTTTTTATCTTTTTTCAACACTGAATCTAATACTACACACATTTAACTATTCAAAATGTGTATTGGTCAATCTCAGGCAACTTTATTAAATTTTTTACAAGGTTTCAAAGCAGAAGATGGATGCATGTTTTCTCAGTCCTGTTACCAAAACTCACGTGCCGTTTGAAAAGCATGTTTAAAAGCATGTCAGTTCATTCCTTTGTATTCACCTAAAGAAAGTGTTTATTTTGAAGAAATGTTTGGTTATGTGTTCAAATAATTGATATCACTTTATTCACTTTTTTCACTTTAAAATCACTTTATATTAAGGCAAGGTGTATTTTAATAAAAAAATGCAAAGCAATTTTCTTATTTAAAAGAAAACAAAAGTTTATATATTTTTAAATAATTTAATTTATTTAACAATTGTGTAAATGATGGATCAAACAAAACTGATAAAAACAGTGGTTTAACTTTATTTTTCTAGAAAAAAATAAATAAACTTAGTAACAGGAATGAGCACTTTGTAACAGGAATGAACACTGGGTTACAGGACTGAGGTCCATATGTGTGTGAGAAAGAGAGTGTGTACATGGCCGTGTGTGCATGTGTGCGAGTGGGATTTCTGTGTTGAAGGGATGTTCTACATCACAGTGAAGGAGGTGGAAAGAGAAAGAAGGAGAGCGAGGAAAAGAGAGAAGGAGGGAAGGAAAGACAAAAAAGGGGGAAAAAGGTAGGGTTGCGGGTGTGTTTCACTCCTTCCCTTGCAGCATGCCATGGGTGGGTGTTTCTTGCACCTGCAAAGTATAGGTTCTCTCCATCTTCTACAAAAGATAAGAAAGAGAAAGACAAAAAGATGAAGTCACGTCGTGGTGGACTGGCTCCCTGCAATGTATGGCATTCATATGGTAAAACTAATCATAAAAATCTACAATTTAAGTAATTTCAACCGTAAAACTCATGATACAGGTGAATAGTATTATATCAACTAATATTCACACAATTAAATCAACAAAACAGAGGACTCTATTCACTCCTGTTACTCTTAACTCAGTCCTGTTATTTTTCATATAAGTAACAGGACTGAAAGTAACAGGATTGAGTTTTTAAGCAAAAATGGATCAAATACATGACATATGGCCACATGGAGTACATGCTAATAGCATGAGGACACTGAGCAAATACTAGTGACTTACCTAAAGTTAACATTTTTTTAATAAACAAATAACATCAAAGAAATAATTTAGGTAACAGGACAGTACGTTGAGATTGACCTTCTCAGTCATAGTTACAATTTCATCAAATATACAGAAATTAAAATGAGAGAACTTACTTTTGGTCTGCATAAGATCCAGAAGATGCAACTTCCTGTTGAAAATGTGTCTTATGGAACGTTCCAAGTTTTTTAGAGGGGGAAATGTGTGAGGGTAACAGGACTAAGTGAAAACCTGGGGACATGACTAAAATGTGTATTTTATATAACATATTATGGATTTCTTATGAAATTTCTTTTTGTTTAGCATAGATGGTATATGGAGTAACACAACAATGCAAAAATAATACGATTTCTGAAAGATTTTAATGATTATATTTCATGATAAAGTTTAGGTTTAGATATTTATACATAAAACGTCCTGGGGATAGAAATGGCACGGATACGGTGAAATGGCCCGCATCTCAAACGTGTCAAACATACATGGAGAGATGCGCATGCACCAGTGCACATATCCTCAAACGGACAATGAGATTGGCTCGTTGGGATGTGAACATACAACTGTTCCTCGTAACCACTTAAGGCCCCGATATACTTACACTGCCACTCGGGACACTCTGCAAGCATGCGGCCTTTTGCCTTTTTAATGTGCACTAAAGGTGCGAGTGAGGGCTGTTAGACTGGGAACAAAAGGTTGGGCTAATACATACGGCTACAGTAGACTTCATTTATTATGGCACTGGTAATGGAAGAAACTTGTCAGCACTTTGCAGTACATTGTTGAAATACACTTTTTATCTATACGCTAGCAGATTTTTTTTTTTTTTTGGCAATTTAAATGAGCAGAAGAAATTAATAATGAATGTTTCTTTGTGTTAAAGCCCAGTCAGTATAACAGTCAGATATGCTTTCACCATTTTCATTTAGTGCCGCTGACATGAGCTCCTAGATATCTTTGTGTAAAGACTTATGGGGGAGATGTGAAGACAGTTCCTGATTTTAAATGATGACAAGTAAGCAGCCTATTCTTTCTGGTGAAAGTATGTAAGCGATAATACACTCCGCCCTCAGTCGGGGTTTATATTTTTTGCAATAATGACCAAGTGGCTGTACATTATCCTACTTATAATATGGCTACTCGCCAAATAAATTATGTTTTATTAACAAAGTTTGGGAGAAGCACTTGCAAATGATATACAATCAGCTCGTCATCAGCAATTACCAAGTGCTGCGTACCAATTCGCATACTATCCATTCTAAATAGTATTCGAAATTAGAATTAGTGTCCCAAATCGTAGTATGTCGAAATGAGTATTCTAAAGATACCCGGATGGTCTACTGTTTCCGGTTAGAATCCGAAGTGCAGATCCGTGCACACTCTAACGGCGAATTTTGCCCATAACACATTGCGCTGTGGACGAGGATTTGTTTAGAACTACAAATACGAATAAAAAGTGTTAAAAAAAAAAAAACCTACAAACATGACGGATGTGCGAGACCGATGGTTAAGCAGAGCTGTTAAGGTGAAGGGGTTTGAGTGATTAATAATCATAACCTAACATGACGAAAAGATATTTATTAAATGTTATCCACATTATATTTAATCTGCAACACCATTGTGAACTTTTATAACGATGTGTTTGGTTGTTAACTTTTAAATGCATCATTATGCAAACATGAGGAGAGTTCTTCACATGAAAGACCCATGACTGGCAGATCAACATGCGACTACATTTCTCTCCAAAACGGTAGGAAATTAAATTTGGAGGATTTTAACTGTGACAAGAGGATTGACAGGGCAGTTTAAACGGTTACAGGTTGTGTAACTAAGCGACAGAACATCCGTTAAAGACGCAATTATGACGATGTAGTATGTCCCAAAGATTGCATACTCTTCTGCTACACACTCAAAAGTATGTACTTTTTTTTATCTCACAAAAACAGTACATACTTTTAGGGCATAGTATAAGTAGGCGAATTGGGATGCAGCACATGTCTATCCTATCAGCATGAGAGGGGGCCTATACACAGCTGACTCACCTAACGTTACATTCCTCGACAGGGCCAAATACCAAGCTCGGAGCCCTCTCCTCGGACAGCACGCCAAATATGCATACCATTTATTCAGCCTGACTTATTTGTAAGTGTGAACTCGTGAAATAAATATGTTTGCATTAAGTATTGATTGGAGTTGAAATGATTGTATAAATTTATTATCTTAAAGCCTTCGATTCAGTTCATTACAATGTACAAAACAATCATATACAGGCTTGGCCAGCGGCAAATACTAGGAAATATCTGACTGCTGTGAATGACCAATCAGAATTAAGTATTCCAGAGAGCACTGGGGCTCATACACTAATAATTATGTAGAAGAACAAGAGAAAAGTTTCTGTCTAATTCATAACATGTGTGTATGCACATTAATTTAACCTCGTTCTAATGTTAAAGAATTTGAAATATTCTAAATAAGGACAGTGCACCCAAAGTTTTTTGCATAATTTGCATAAAACATGCTTAAACTTTTTCCATATAAGGGCTTTCTACACAACCCTACATATGAACCTAAATATAAAGATCATCAAGAAACGCCAAGTGTTCCATCTTCAAAACCAGTTCAAACACAATAAATGCTTTTTATAAAGACCCAGATTGCAGATTTCTCAATAGCCAGCTGTATATACACAAATCTGTGTTTTTATGCAGAGGAATCTCACAGCTCAAGCTATTATGCACCTTTTCTTACTCTTTTACTGTGTGTGTGCATATATATATATATATATATATACACTTAAAGGGTTAGTTCACCCCAAAATGAAATGTCTGTCATTAATTACCCACCTTCATGTTGTTCCGTAACACATTTGTGTTCATCTTTAGAACACAAATTAAGATATTTTTGATGACAGAATGCTGTCAGATTTCCTTCCATAGACTGCAGACTGCCTTTGCAACTTCCCACTTTGACACTTCAAAAAGTTCATAAAGAGATCGTAAAACTAATCCATATGAATTGAGCGGTTTAGTCCAAATTTTCTGAAGAGACCTGATCGATTTATATGATGAACAGGTTTAATTTAGGCATTTACTCACATGTAAAGATTGATCAGCGAACATAAGCAGAAGCTCAACCTAACCTGAATAATGCACCTCTTGTGGAAGCTCAAACATGCTGCGTAACACACGAGAATGAACCTCATTAATTACGCAGCACTGCAAGAGCTTCTGCAAGAGGTTTGTTCTTGTGTGATATTTAGGTTCGGTTGAGCTTCTGCTTATGTTCGCTGATCAATGTTTATATGCGAGTAAAATCCTAAATTAAACCTGTTCATCATATAAATCGATATAAGTCTCTTCAGAAAATTTGGCCTAAACCACTCGATTCATTTGGATTAGTTTTATAATTTTTTTTATGAACTTTTTGAAGCATCACAGTGGAAATTGCAAAGGCAGTCAATGGAAGGAAATCTGACAGCATTCTGTCATCAAAAAGATCTTCATTTGTTTTCCGAAGATGAACGAAAGTCTTACAAGTTTGGAACGACATGAAGGCAAGTAATTAATGACAGAAAATTTCATTTTGGGGTGAACTAACCCTTTAAAATTTATAGGGCCACCAATAGTATGTGATTTTTGCATTCATGTGTTTCCAGTTGTTCCTACAATTTTTTTTCCCCGTAAATTTGTGTGGAAGTTTTGGATGAATCATGATTTGTTTGTCAAACCGTGAGACCCATTGTCTATTCCAGAGTATTATCTATGGCAGATGAAAACTCTGGGACCTTTTATCCCATGTTCCTTACTGTTTTTTGGAGTGTAAGGCATTAAATGAGTTGCTGAAAGTACAGCCATGCCCTTTGACTATTATGTTTAAGAGCAGAATTTTTGCACTTTGTGTAGGCTGGGCTTCTGAAACCATGCAATGTTTAGCAAACCGATGTATTAATATCTAATGCCATGCAAAATCAATACAATATTGATGCTAGTTTATCCCTCCTTGACAGTGTGTTGATTTGATGTGGTGGGTACATGGCGTCCTGTGAAGCCGGCAGGAGAATGTGGACCATAGTGAGTCACTGCTGTTCCAGGCTCCTGCCTGTGATGCTGCCTCTGCCCCTGGCTGCGATGACCTTTGTGAGGCAAATTACTCTTGATAGATCCTCTAACAGCATTGGTTAAGCTTGCAAAAATAGCTCCCTGCGTCTCCTCCCCATCTTAGAGGCTCAGCGACCAGAGATAACACGGCCAGCCCCCACTCCTGTGGGTCTGAGCCCGAGCTATAGGAAGTGAGGTTGCGCTGTGAACCCGTCACTCTGATCTGCATTCATACGGGGCTGCGTCGAATTTTGCGAGAATGCGTTTTGAGTTAACTTTAATGACCCTTTCAAAAGCTGCACAATCAGTCATGCATTAGTCTCAAAGGTAGCACATCACTGATCAAAGGCTGGTGACACGTAACTGGGTTTGCAACAAGGAGGATGGATTATATTTATATATGTGCTGTTATTTGAAAGCAGTTTACTAAGGAGCAAGATATAGTTTTATGGATGTTGTCAGGTCCTCTTATGACCCGAAACACTTTGTTTTGGACACGTGCCCACTGTATACAGCACATAAACACACACACATATTCACACAGACCTGCCAGAGATACTAAGTGGCTCACATTATCTTGAGATGGAAATGCCAAGGCTAGGATGGATTTCGTATTGGTTACGGTGAAAGGGGGAGCACGGAATAAAGTAAGAGACTGTATTATATTGATGAGAGGGACAGGGTGCCAAGAGAAAGCAGGCCTGAAAAATCTGTTTGTGCAAACACTTTTCAATGAGTGTTGATTTAGGTGATAACAGGGCTTCTGAGAATGTGTTGCTGGCAATCCATCTTTGTGTGTGTGGCCCATTTGCTCTGCCACTAGTACTGTCGCTTTGTTATCACTCACAAAGGAGACTGTCAAAGGCAAGGTGTATAAATTCATTAATCAATATTTTTCACACTTTTTGCATAATTTGATAGATATAAATATATGTTGCTCACAAGAAATTCTTAGTAATGGTATTATTTACTCATCTCTAATTGCAAGTATGATTGTTACTGTGTTCTAACTTTTGCAGAGATGCTGATATACCGGATGGGTTCAATATCAATTATCAGCTGATATTAGAGATGTTTTTTGGATTTATTGGTATCGGACAATTTTGGATATTAAATATTGTAATATTGGTAACACTTTACAATAAAGTTCATTGGTTAACATTAGTTAACTACATTAGTTAACATGAACTAATAATGAACTGCACTTATATAGCATTTATTAATCTTTGTTAATGTTAATTTCAGCATTTACTAATACATTATTAAAATCTTGTTAACATCAGTTAATGCACTGTGAACTAACATGAACAAACAATGAACAACTGTATTTTCATTAACTAACATTAACGAAGATTAGTAAATACAGTAACAAATGTACTGCTCATGGTTAGTTCATGTTCGTTAATACATTAACTAATGAACCTTATTGTAAAGTGTTACCGTAATATTTTTGTTCTTGCTCATTTCACATCTTTAAAAACACTTATAACTTAAACTTTAACAAGACTTAAAATTAATATTGATTTTCTGTACTGTACATTTATTGTAATGATGTGGTCTTTTATGAGTCATAACATAAAAATTAACATTGGCTTACCACATCATTATTGTTGAGAATTTGAATATTGGTGCCTTCCTTTTTTTCACACAAAAACATTGAAAAAATTTTATTTCACATGTATTCACTATTAAATGCATGTCATTTATTCTATTGTGAATGATCCATCCATGGTTTTTATTCAAAATGTTATTGCTTGATCTTCTGGTGTAATGACAGTCTTCTTTTCGGTATGTCTGACTTCTCCAGTTATTTAGTAAATGATTTACTTAAAGGGGCTATATATAGGAATGACACCCAGTGGTCGAAATAGGTACTGCAGTCCAAATTCAAAATATTGTTTGCCCCGCCCCCTCCTTCAAAGACGCTGGTTGCCAGCTCGAGGACACGCAACAAGAGGGAGCGCAATTGACAATGAAAGCTGAGGAGACTTACACACTGTAAGCTGATGAGTTGATTTATCTGTGTTTTAATATGCTGTCGTTCATAGAGATTTTTAGATAGATGTAGAGGCTTGTTAGGTCAGGTAGAATCTGCGATTCTCTGACCCAGTTTGTTTGCTGGTTTCCATGGCTGCAATATGCTGTGTTTTCCGCCAACTTGCAGCCTGTGATGTCGAAATACTATTGGATAAACTGGCAGCACATGGTTTAGCACAGACCAAAACAAAGACAGACATTCCGACACGGAAGGCACATTTCAAAGTAGAATGTCTGGCTGTAGCGTTGTTTTTCTGAGAAACAAGTAGGTGAACTTAGCATGTTTCCTAAATATCTGCAAACTTATTGGGGTATTTTTATGCTTTATTAAAGTAAAAATCTTACATATAGCCCCTTTAAAGGTGCTGTTTGTAAGTTTTTGACTGTACACAGCAAAATCACCAGAGTTAAATCAACTCTGCTTGGAGTACATATGGTCCCTCTCTAAATAGTGTTAAAGCAGAGTTAAAGTTAATGAGATAATTAAGCAATTAATTAAGTGGTGAATGAGCATTAGTGATGAACACCTGCTGTTAACAAGCAGAATCACTGAAGAAAAGATAATCCTCCTCTCCTGAGATCTTGAGAAATATAATGTCTTTTATTTTCAGGTGGTTTCATCTAAGACTGTAGCTGAAGTCAGTTGTAGTTCTTGTTGTCTTTCTCTTTTCTTCATTGATTCTGCTTGTTAACAGCAGGTGTTTATCGCTAACGCTCAATCATCACTTAATTAATCGCTTAATTATCTCATTAACTTTAACTCTGCTTCAGTGTTACTTTAACCATAATATGTTTGCAGACCATTGCTACAGCCAGTTATTTTACTTTGAAATGAGCGTTCCATGTCGGAATGTCTGTTTTTGTTTTGGTGTGTGCAAGACCGCACGTTGCCAATTTACCCAATAGTATTTCACCACTTCCGGTTGCCAGTTGGCGGAAAACACATGCAGCGAATTGCAGCCATGGAAGCCAGCGAACAAACTGGGTCAGAGATTGCAGATTCTACCCGACCTAAAAAGCCTCATCATCCATCTAAAAATCTCTATGAACAGGAGCATATTAAAACGCGAATTGAACTCATCATAAACCAATAAATCAACTAATCAACTTACAGTGTGTAAGTCTCCTCGCATTCCAATGTCCTGTTGCGTGTACTCAAACTGGCAACCCACGTGAGCATTGAGTCTGAGGAGGAGGGGGCGTGGCAAACAATATCTTTAATTTGGACTGCAGTACCCATTCGACCACTAGTCGTTCTTACATACCACACCTTTAAACCCTGCCTCCATCTTACAATCAACTGCAAGCTCACATTTAACTGATCTGCCTGTATCCAATCAACAACCAATGGATAGAACCAAGTCTCGCCATACTTTTTTTCGATAATCCGATTCCCTTAGATGTACGTCAAAACATGAAAGAAAACCCTGTCGCTACTTCCATTTCATGACGACAAAAGTAAATCAGTAAAATCGACATGAAAGGTGCTTGTGAAAAGTTTCCATGATAGTTTTTATGTGACCTTCATAAAATCCTTTTCTAGTTTGAAGATCTAGTATGAATAAAAATCAACCCCTGGGACATAAAGGTGCACGTAGTTGAAGAAACACTCATATAAATGTGTGCATGCATGCCCACACAATTGTTATGTCTAAATACCGAGCTTTATCTGACACTAACAACAATAGGTCCAGCAGTCCCAAGGTCCTTTGCGGTGTCAAACACAGACTTTCACACTCCTTGGGCAAACATTGATTGTGTTGGCCTCTGGGGTGTTTCTCTTAATGTACTTAGAGCTCAATAGTCTCGCTATAGCTCTTCAAAGTAGCACCCACACCGGCCTGTCCGCACAAGTCACCGCAAGAATTATTGTGGCTTTGGCAATGAGTAAGTGTCTTCAATATCTGCAGCATGTCCACCTGCGGGGGTTCATAAGCTCACCGCCGAACAATAGTTATGGCTGTGTCCCTGTTTTTATGAGCAATCCGTCTTGTGTTTCTGCGATCTCCTGGAGTATTGTGATTAGGAAGCCTGCTGAAAAAGCCGTGTTCCTCCCCTGTGTTATTAAGTGCCGTTATCTCCCTTAAGCCCCGGTTGTTTACTCACTTGCATTCGCTCATGTGGAACAGTTTTTGGCACATTGCATGTAGATGTCCAGCACTATTCCTGAGCTCTTGTATGTTACTTATTTTATTAGTGATAATGGGAAAGCAAAGGGATCAGGGAGGGACAGAACTGAATATTGATGTGTATGTGTCGACTTCACCTCTAAATGAATACGGGCAGCGCTGCTAAAGTGTAAACAAGCCAAATAAGTCCATTAAACTCGATGTTGGCCCGTGCCTGAGGAGACCTCTCTGTGGAGAATGGGCTGGCAGGAACCTTTGGCTGGCTTGCACAGGCAGCTTCTTCCTTTTCATGGAAAACTAAATCAAGCACGTTGGCTCTGAAGAATAGCCATGAGATGAAGACTATTCGATGTGTGTCAAAAAAGTGCTTTCACAGCAATCACAGCGTCTGAATTGGCTGCTGTCAGAATCACACGTATGTACCAGCTGGCAGTGAGACCCTCCCATACTTACAGCAAACTTCTGCAGAACACTTCTCATCCCTCGGATCAGGCTCCGATGGTGTCGGGAAAACATTTATCAGCTGAACATACGGCCTTTTAGGATTAGCCCCCACACAAAATGTGTTCACTTTCATGGTTCTGCTGTCATGTTTTGCACAGCAAGCCCAAATATTCATGAGCTCTGTCTTTGGCAACCAAAAGACAAGATGGTCTCATTGAATTACAAATAGGGAGCGCAGCCCACTTTTGATGAATACTGTCATTCCTCTGTCAAAGCACTTTGGCCTTGCTGGGATGAGTTAGCAATCTGCAACCCAACAAACTGGCAGATTTTAGGCCAGGTTTGGGTCAGGTTTAGTTTTTTTAAATAGTTTTAGAAATATTTAAAGGAATAACTCACCCAATGATGACAAATGAAATGTGTGTCATCATGTACTCATCCTCATGTCTTTCTAAACATGTATGACTTTCTTTATTATGTTGAACACAAAAAACTAACAATTTACAAACATTTTAAAAATGACAATGAAAGAGTGCCAGTGTTGTTTTGGACCCAACTGAATTTCATTGTATGAACAAATATAGTTAAAACATTCTTCAAAATGTCTTCTTTTGTGTACTGAAGAAGAAAGAAATTAACATAGAAATTCATAACATTTCTGGGCAAACTATCTCTTTAAGATAAAAGTTAAAATTCTATCATTATTTACTTACTATTATAAAATGTTAGTTCCTGTCCTTGATTCTGATTGGTCAATAGGTGTTTTATTCACAATAAAACACGGCTATGACCGATTCACCCAACGGTTCTGTGTATCACTACACAACACCCTTAGCAACCACTCTTAGCAACGTAAACTGTTCGTTCTCAATTGATGAACAATTGATATTGTTCATTGAAGCTTACTGTATAATGTAGCAGAGAAAGAGATCGAGTGAGCGAGTTTATTAGCTGCATTCAGATTTAGCATTTTCCTTCAGGTCAGTCCTATGTTCATAATAAAAAATCTGTTTAAATGTCCAATGTATTATCTTGTCCTTTTAACAGTTAAGGGGTTTTCCCGTGACTGACAGCGCTAGTCAAAGCATTTGTCAGTGACGTCTTGTTCCGTGTTCACAACAATTCAGTATTTCAATGTAAAAGTCTTCACTACTGACTGATACACTCATAAATACAGTCTTTGCTGCCATCTAATGCCATAATAATGTAACTTCTGTTGCTGTTCACGGTCAGGGACTATTTTTTCCGGCGGAAAGAAGGCTTTTAGTTAAAGTTTACTTCATGAAAGTTGCATTGATACATATTTTTGGCTTTAATATTTGTATTGTGTGGTAACCGTTTTATAAAAGCAATAAGGTACTCGAGGCTAGTGCTGTATCGTGAATAAGTCATGGCTGAAGGGGTTGCAGGCACTCCCCTTCGCGTCGTACCTTATTGCTTACATATAATATGATATGATATGATATGATATGATATGATATGATACAATACGATTTTTAAAAAAAAAAAATTTTACTTGGAAATTGCATTGCTAATCCACTTCTGAGGGGGCACTCAGTTTGAATGGGCATGGCACTTCTGGAAGGAAAGGAAGAGATATTGTCCTGGATTGATGTAAACCTGAACCCCTCAGGATCACTTAGACTATTCAGTCCCTGAGAGGCATTCAAGAGCCCCTGCAGTTCTACAGGAAGTGGCTGCCTGTATCAGCTGCTGCACAACCCCTCTACCCGTCTTCTGAAGTGTGCTGTCCTTTGAAAAGACTCCATTTAAAGGAAAAGACCAAAGCAGAAGTAGCGGATTTAAACAAACAAGAATAGTTATTGGACCCTGCTGAGACAATAGTAATAAGCAGCTAACGGCAGCCGAGTGTGCAGGCGAGCAGGAGAGAGGAGGGGGCAATCAACGCCACAAGTGGAAGAAGATTGCCTCTTGTACAGTCTTTCAGTCCCGTCCCAGTAGTCTTAGACAGGCCACATTGCACATTTATTACCCCATTTTCCAGAAACACGATTTAACATGGACGCTCCATGTCTTCGCTTATCGCAGATCTCATATAAAGCATTCCTTGCCTTGTTATGTTTAGTTGAATTAGCAGGCTGGTAAGTGAGCTTCTCGTGTTGGTAGGAATGTTATTGTGCAAAGATATTGTGCCCTGTGGAGGATCATTAAAACCGTGCCTAATAAATGTGGATGACTCACCGTGTCAAAACCATTAGGCCAATCAGTCTGTCTGCAAGCTGGGCCTTAATTTTCAAACCCTACCTGCAAAATTAAACGCACACAGGTCATTAAAAGCAGCAGAAAGTTGCAGTGCTGTCGCTGGAGCAGTGATTACAGTCACTCTCTGAATGGCACAAGCCATCGCCAGCTCAATAATCGAGATCTTCATTTAAATGATCTCCAATTAAAATCCCAAAGTCAATCTTTCACTCTGTGTCTATTTTCAGTGGTTGTGAATTTCTGAATTTAATTTGATAGTGTGTATCGAACAGGGCTTGACATTAACTTTTTTGCTCACCAGCCGCTGTGCCTAGTGTTTTTCCAAAGTCACTACGTTACACGCCACTGCTGAAATCCAATTTGACAGGTGTTAATGTCAAGCCCTGGTATTGAATGTGATGCAATAAAAAAGACAGTGTACCTCAAAAAAAAAAAAAAAAGGCAAAAACAGCAATTAGAGAGCCGAGTAGCCCATGATGATGTAAATGATTTCACCAAGTATAGCATGTTCCTTGATCAACTTCTTTGATGATCCTAGAACAACATTCCAATCAACCAATCAGATTTGAGGGACAAATTTACCATTTATGTCAAGTTTAGGCTTACAAGCAGGGTTAGGTGCTTCTACATCAGTGTTATTCACCTATTATTTCCCTCAGATTTTAAGGGATAACTTATGGGTAGGTTTAGGGGTAGGGATAGGGTTAGGACTAAATTTTTGGGCAGGGAAGTTGTTCCAGGATGAACAAAATGTGTTGATCCAGGAACATGTTTTTCTTTGTGAAATCACGGTGACCAGCCATTGACCGATTTAAAGCCGATATGTATGATATAATATTATTTATTTTTAAAGATGGTAAATAACATATGCATAGCAATTGCTGCCATTAATTGTATATTTATTTTACGTAATATTTACAAAATTAGAAACAAATCATTTGAAATAATGAATCAATATGGAAAAAACTTTTTTTGGCAGGCTACAAACGCTCACTTCTCACTGGATTCGCCAAAGTTTGCAATACTTGAGGAATTTATTGTTTATTAACTATTCAAAGACTTGTTCAAATTATATAAAATTGTATTTGCTGCATTTGCCTTTCTACTACTATTATTAATAATAAGACAAAAACTGAAATATAACTGTCACAGTTCTGTTTAGTTAGTTTCATTTTTTAATTTGTCACTTTCAGTCACGTGTTTCCTTTGTCTAGTTTCCCGCCACTTATGAGTTGTCATGGTTACTGATATGATTTGCCATCATCTTCAGCTGTGTCACTGTTAATCTCCTCATTTACCTGTGTATTTAAGTTCCTGCCTGGGTTTAGTTCATTGTCAGGTATTGTTGATGTTATGTGTGTTTGCTGTTACCTGTCTTGGATATTAAACTTTGTTGTATTGTACTAAATCTTCTGCCTTCGTCGGAATCCCTGCAAGTGCATCACAATAACATTACTTACTGTCTTTGTTAAACAGTCCTATCATTTTTTATTTTTTTGACAGAACTGTTAAACAAAGACTGTAAACACTAATAAATATGGAGAATGGGAGCTCTTGTGCATATGCGTTCAGACACTGGCATTCTCAGTGAGTCAAAATAAAAGTCATCCGCTTCTGACTCTTACTGGCCAAACAGAAAAACAAATTAGCCAATGGTGATAAGTTAAAAACAAACATATAGTAACTATTGTGGTCTGATTCATGGAAATGTCCGGTTAATGGTTTGAATCAGTCTGATGTACTTTCCGGTGTTATTCACAGTATTAGCTTATAGAACACAAAATACATGACACACAAATATTGAGTAAAGTAGTCTGTTTTAATAACATTTAAAAAAAAAAATTTCTCTTATCTTATCCTCCATCTTAGATACATATTTTTATTACTTTTTTTTTTTTATTGCTGCAGTGCACTTCTATGCCGCCCTAGTATTTGTTCATAACAAGCTATTCTAAACATAATTATGCTGTCTATACCTTTTGAGACAGCCTTAGGAGCCATTCACACAAAATGTGAAAAAAAACATGAGATTCTAGCGTCATGTTTTTTAAAAGTTTTAAAACTTGAGCACCACGTTTTTGCTGCAAAAGATGCAAGACGCAAGTGCAGCGGTCAGACACGATCATCTATGTTTACAAAGAAAAACACTGAAAAAGCAGCACAGTGAAATACAAAAGCATGTTCTGTGTAAATGGCCTGTTAAGGCCCTGATATACTTCAAGCGAAGTTCTTTTTCGTTCTTCGTTTAGGGTTAAACCGAAGTTCGAAATACGTGAGCAGCGATATACTGTTATCGAACATCTGACTCCACCCACACTGCTGTGAGCGACGGTTAGATGAAAATGTAAAAATGTTGTGTGCTTTCCTCTCAGTAACAAAATAAACACAACAAAATTGAGAAACTAGCAAGGATTTTTAATAAAGCATAAGAAAAGCATCTTGATCATGATATGGATATTTTTGTTTGCACAAGCTCTGTAATTCGGCACTCCAGTCATGTCACGTTTATATTATAACACTTTATAGAATAGATTGCTTAAAATCAAGCAGCTTTACCGTATTAAACACAAAAAACGGTGTCAGTTTCTCATTTCATCAGAAGTACAACTTCTTTCTACTATAAAGCAGCTCTCCAGTGTTCATGTTTTCACTCAAGGACTTCTACAGACTTTAGAGTAGAAATGAACTGGAAAAGATTTTCCGAGTGAAAGAAGGAGTCTCAGCGCACACCTACCTTACATAATGGCAGCGACCAATGGTAGTACGAAGGTGTTTACCAGCCATTCTGGAAAAGTTTGCTTTTGGCAACCTGTTTCAAACTTCCAAAACAAACTTCGTTTCAGCCTGATTTTGTTCGAAATTAAGTCACATCAGTATATCGGGGCCTTTAATGTCCTATAATGCCTTGAAATGCTGTCTAGGTAGGTAACTCACTACGTTTTGGAATACAACTATAATATCTTATAAGAAAATTACAATATTCTACTCATGTAGAACACACTAAAAAGAAAGGCTTTTAGATTGCCTCTGAAATCGTCAATGTATTTGGCCATCATATTCCAGAAACAGGGTGAAATCTTGCTTGACAGGAAATTTTATGGAAATGCTGACTTCTGCTCCATCGCTCTGTTCAGCACAAATGAAGTCTTTACACTTTGACTGTAAGTTCCCTTTAAGCTGAGGGTGAATGCATAGGCAAATTAAGCTGAGCATGTATTTCTCTGAAGTGTGACTAACCGTGTGTCAATCAGAGCAAGGCAGGCAGCCCGTGTGCTATCAGAGGAGCTCCAGCGGCAGAGCTCTTCACTGCGCCCACAGCCACCCACCACCGGCCACACAGGACCAGAGGACGAAAGCGGCGATGCAGAGCAACACAAAAGCCCCTTTTCATCCCCCTTTCTCTTTTTCCTTTTATAAAAGTGTCGCTTTATCTGTTAGTGGTGCGCTGAATGGGCCAGAGAGCTGAACTAGCTACACAATCCAAGAGGAGGAAGGGAAGAAAGGAGGGCCGGGTGGAAAATGTCTCCATCAGTTCCTTAATCTTTCTGGTCTCATCCAACAAAGCTGTCACCTTTGAGGCGATCTCTGTTGAATTATTCAAACTGGAGGTGTGTCAGTGCGGCGACAGCCCACAACCCACGGGACTCGCCGCTCTTTTCACCTTCTTTCCAATGCAGAGACCCAGAGGCTCGAATCAACACAACTGGATGAGTTGTTTTCTAATCCGCACAAGGGTAGCTTTTAATTGAAAACATGTCTCTGGTGATTTTACCTCAATATTGACTGTAAACTACTTGCTTTTCCCCTTCCCTCTCTCTCTCTCAACATCTCTATTGATATCCGAGCACGAGCACTCCATTAGCGTAAAGTGTGAAACTGAGACTCAGATGTGACTAATTGTTTTAAGAGGGTCCTAAGACAAAAGGGTCAATGAGACCTCAAAGTGGTGATGAAGACAAATCTTTCCACCTGCCAACAATGTCACAGGAAAAAAGTTCATCTTTGTGTGTGAATTTACAGAGACGATGTTCGAATGTCCTAATCAGGTTATTCTGAATCATTGCATTGTCAGCATAGAAACCAAATTAGGACTTTTAATTCTTATACAAAGTATTCCTTGCAGGCGTTTTTTCCAGCTAATAGCATCAGTGTTCTTTTTATTTATTCACAGGCTGTTTGTAATGATAGTAAACACAGAGATAAAAGCTAATGAAATACTTCCTCGCTAATGCATTCACCCGTCCTCTGGTGAAGCTCTCTAACTGGTCCGCGACTGAAGTTGTGACAAACACGCAGTCATTCTGCAGGTTTGTGTTATGTAAATGGAGACAAAGAGTAGGGCTCTAAATCTGAGTGATTGTAGGTAAAAGCAGCTGCTGGTCTTATGATGCTTTTAGCGCTGCTGTAATCCATCGCAGCTCATTGGAGGATGGAGAGGCCTGGTTGTACTTCACACTACGCTAGACAGATAAGTGTGGACATGGGCAGTGGACAGGTGATTTATTGAAATATGATATGAGATGACTGTCTTTCAACTGACATTCCAATAAAGTGTTAGAAACTACTGTTTATATGTGTGCATGTCTCCATGCACATTTTGGGGACAGATTTGTACGCAAGTGAGCTAAATCGGGCACTAGTAAGGACCCTGGCTTACAGCACATTTGCTGTCACTGTCTCGTGTCATTATGTGTATTGAGTTTGGCTCATGCATTTTGTTGAACATTGATGCTCCTTGGTTTTCACTGTGCATTGTGGGATTTTTTAGGAAGCGAATGTTTCAGTCCACTGGAAGGATTTTGCGATTGAGACAGCACTTAAGATGGCTGACTCCCTGATCAGTGCCCTGTCTACTGAACAAGGGAGCTGATTGAGATGCACCCTCCATTTAGACAGCTAGGTAAATGTGTGTGTGTATAGGCATTTTAAAATGGCTTTGAATGGCTTTGCTTTATAATGTTAGGGGGTAAATCTCACATAGAAATGCCTGGATCATATTTCACCTGAAAATCAAAAGAAAATATATATTTAGTCATTTTTTTACGACCAGGTAAGACTTCTTGCATTGTCATATTATTTTTGATTGACAATTTTGTTTATTGACACATTTCCCCCAAAAAAATCATTACTATAATGCAATTTTTTTAATGAAATCGTATTGATGGATAGATTGACTGATTAATTGCATACTGAGAAAATTTTAGGGATAATCCTATGTTTAGTTATGTTTAGTATCATTGTGTTGTGGTTTCGTTTTCCCTGATCCCATTTGCCTGTGTTCTCGTTCATTGTTGAGGTCTGCACAGGACTGTTTTTTTCGTCCCGTTCCCGCCTGCTCCCGCAAGGTCCTGTTCCGCACCCACTCATCCCACCCTGTGTTCTGACCCAACAGGTCTATGGAATTACCTTTGTTCCAAAAAACATGAACGTAACTTTTCAAAAACACTAATAAAAATATAAATTGAAACTGAATAAAATGTCTTTGAAACTTAAAAAAATAAATCGCAGGCAAAATGTTTGACTTTGTTTTTAATACACTGCATGTTTTGCTAACTGTTTCTCCTCTTTCTTTCACTGATCTGTACTTACAAATATGTTTCCAGAGTTTTTGTTTATGCTTCTGAAGTTTTCATTTATGATCCCAGAGTTTTCATTCCTCTTTCTGGCACAAATCTCTCGTGGGGGCGGGACCAGCAGTGGTGTGTTCTCATTGGCTACTGAGTTTTTGATTGACAGCTTCTTGACCTGGAAGTGAAGACGTTGGTGTTGTGTTTACATGTGTAATAATTACATGTGTGGAGGTGAGCGTCTGTAAGCGGCTTCCTATTTCATTTTAGTGATATAAAGACAGGTGTTTTTATTATTTTATAATAAAAATGAGATGAGATGATTTCTTAGGACTAGCACAGACAAATGATATAATCATCATTATCATCAATCATCGTCGTTATCTGGATACTCGCGGTAAGTCAGTATTTTGTAAGTTTACAAAATCAATATAAGTACTTGCTTTTCCTTTTTCAGGTGGAGAGGTATTTTAGAGCTCATTTAGAGCCCACATTATACAGCAGTGTTGTCTTGATTTAACCCAATCATTACAGGACCTGGTTATGTACTGTACATACAGTTACAGTCTTGGATTAGATCATATTTAAAGGGGGAAAAAGTAGTCTTTAATAATAATAAATATAAAGTACTGTGCAAAAGTCTTAGGACACCATTAGATGTTGTTTTAGCAATGGTATAGTGACCATATAATTATTTCTCTTTATTAGAATATAACCAGAAAATACAGTAAATTTGTATGCAGTATTAAAAAACAGGAAAAAAAATGACTTCTATAGGCAAGTATTTAGTGACCTCTCCTTACACTTGAGCAATAATGGGAACCTGGCTCTCTTAAACCTAAATAGAATGGAAAATGACTGGAAGGCCAAGAAAACTTTCAAAATCTGATCAGAAAATTCTCCTTTGAAAAAACTGGAAGAAGTCTAGGAGGTCACACTAAATACTGACTTTTGCTTAAAGAAGCCATTTTGTTCGGATTTTTTTTTTTTTTTTTTTTTTTTTGTGTACATATTTCCTGTATTTTCTGTTTGTATGGTAATAAAGACTAAAAAATAAACATGGATAGTCATTAAAACATTGCTAAAACAACAAAGCTAAGACTTTTGCACAGTACTGTATGTCTAAATGCAAAACTAATACATGAAAGTAATTATGACTGAAATTATATATAATTTGTTTGAAATAAATATTTTAATTCTGAATAATTTATGTGGAAATTCAAAGCAGTTTGTATTGTTAGATTATAATACATCTCCTTTCTCATTTTCCAGGGAGTGGAGCAATTTTTTCATTAACAAAATTTTGATGCTGACCCAGAGGATGGAGTGGGAGCACGAGGGACCTGATATTTTAATTTCTTTGGAGCTCTAGATTAAAACAAACACAGTTCACAAACACACAAGAGGTTGTACTTTATTCTTATTAGTCCATACTGATCTTGGATTAGCATACTGACAACATATGAATGTTAAGGTGATATTCACCCAAAAATAAAAATTCTCATATATTTTACTCACCCTCATGCCGTCCCGGGAGCATATTACTTTCTTTCTACAGGTAAACACGAATTAGGAAAATAATACATGTCTTTGTGTCCTAAAGACGCAGCAATCCATGCGACCCCAGTGGATGAATCAATGTCTTCAGTAATAAGACTAATAAGAATAAAGTACAACCTCTTGTGTGTTTGTGAACTGTGTTTGTTTTAATCTAGAGCTCCAAAGAAATTAAAATATCAGGTCCCTCGTGCTCCCACTCCATCCTCTGGGTCAGCATCAGAATTTTGTTAATGAAAAAGTTGCTCCACTCCCTGGAAAATGAGAAAGGAGATGTATTATAATCTAACAATACAAACTGCTTTGAATTCCCACATAACATATTATGCAGAATTAAAATATTTATTTCAAACAAATTATATATAATTTCAGTCATAATTACTTTCATGTATTAGTTTTGCATTTAGACATACAGTACTGTGCAAAAGTCTTAGCTTTGTTGTTTTAGCAATGTTTTAATGACTATCCATGTTTATTTTTTAGTCTTTATTACCATACAAACAGAAAATACAAGAAATATGTACACAAAATGAAAAAAAAAATCCGAACAAAATGGCTTCTTTAAGCAAAAGTCAGTATTTAGTGTGACCTCCTAGACTTCTTCCAGTTTTTTCAAAGGAGAATTTTCTGATCAGATTTTGAAAGTTTTCTTGGCCTTCCAGTCATTTTCCATTCTATTTAGGTTTAAGAGAGCCAGGTTCCCATTATTGCTCAAGTGTAAGGAGAGGTCACTAAATACTTGCCTATAGAAGTCATTTTTTTTCCTGTTTTTTAATACTGCATACAAATTTACTGTATTTTCTGGTTATATTCTAATAAAGAGAAATAATTATATGGTCACTATACCATTGCTAAAACAACATCTAATGGTGTCCTAAGACTTTTGCACAGTACTTTATATTTATTATTATTAAAGACTACTTTTTCCCCCTTTAAATATGATCTAATCCAAGACTGTAACTGTATGTACAGTACATAACCAGGTCCTGTAATGATTGGGTTAAATCAAGACAACACTGCTGTATAATGTGGGCTCTAAATGAGCTCTAAAATACCTCTCCACCTGAAAAAGGAAAAGCAAGTACTTATATTGATTTTGTAAACTTACAAAATACTGACTTACCGCGAGTATCCAGATAACGACGATGATTGATGATAATGATGATTATATCATTTGTCTGTGCTAGTCCTAAGAAATCATCTCATCTCATTTTTATTATAAAATAATAAAAACACCTGTCTTTATATCACTAAAATGAAATAGGAAGCCGCTTACAGACGCTCACCTCCACACATGTAATTGTAAAAACAACACTGACGTCTTCACTTCCAGGTCAAGAAGCTGTCAATCAAAAACTCAGTAGCCAATGAGAATACACCACTGCTGGCCCCGCCCCCACGAGAGATTTGTGCCAGAAAGAGGAACGAAAACTCTGGGATCATAAATGAAAACTTCAGAAGCATAAACAAAAACTCTGGAAATACATTTGTAAGTACAGATCAGTGAAAGAAAGAGGAGAAACAGTTAGCAAAACATGCAGTGTATTAAAAACAAAGTCAAACATTTTGCCTGCGATTTATTTTTTTAAGTTTCAAAGACATTTTATATTTTTATATTTTTATTAGTTTTTTTGAAAAGTTACGTTCATTTTTATTGGAACAAAAGTAATTCCATACGGGTCCCACTAAATTTAGATCTCGTTTCCAGAATCTCACATTTAAACTTCCCATAAATAAAGAATGATTGGGGATAACAAATATAAAATGTTGGCTAAATTTTTATTTGTTATTGACTTATGATAGGCTAATGTCAACACCGTAAAATGTCAACAAAAAAAAAAGTCTAAATTAAATACGACATCATTCACTCAAAACTATAGTCTAAGCCAAAAATACGAATAACTTAAAACTGTTGGCTTACTAGCTATACTGCAAAATTAAATCTTTTTTAATATCCACACAAATATGTCACTGACTCATGACGGTTTCAGTACCGAACGTGACGTCTCTCTTCCACAAAGGCTGAATGTTCTCTCTGAAGGTGCACTCGTGGCCGGGATGCAAAGAACATATCTTGCCAGGTTTCTCAGGACAGGGAACTGGGAACTGTGTGAACGCCACCACTGCAAAAACTTTTGTTCACTTCAAGCTGGATGTAGGGAGCGGCCGGGCTATTGTCAGACCACTTGCTCCCGCCCAAAGTACACCAGATTTACCAACCGCTAACGCCTTTCATTCAAAATTTAATACTGCACCACAAGAAATCTAAATGGGAATGCAGACCTCTAGTTCATTGTTAGCTTCCATGGTTCCTGATTAAGTTACACACCTGTTTCTAGTATTGTTATTATTTAGTTATTTATTTTTCTCTGTTCTGTGTTTGTCATTGTTGGTGTTAGATGTGCATTTGCCTTGGTTATTTCTCTTGTGTATTCTCCTGATTTATTAAAAAGAACTGATGAACCAAAAAAAGCAGCACCGTTCACTGCTCCTCGCTCGTGAAGGACTTTCTTTGTTGAATTATTACCCGGTTTTATGTGTTGGCACAGTGCTCCTTTCTGGACAATGCCACACTAAAATCAATTTACTGGATGTTTAGCGTTTGTTAATTATCTAGTTATGTGTATATAATCCCACTGAACAGTTTTCTCTGTTCAGTATTCGATGTCGTCGGTGATAGATGTGTGTTTATCCTGCGTATTCTCCTGATTTATTGAAAAGAGCTATTCTTTCTGCTGCGTGCCTTGTAGAACTACAACGTGACAGAAAGTAGTTCTTAGTAATGTTTTAACATTGTACGTTGCAAGCTCTGTGTGAAGTCATTGATCAGTGAGGTGTTTTATACTGCAATTTTTGCAATATTTAATATCCGAGGACTCAAATCATGTTAAAGCCCTTCCCACTCAAAGCATAAATACGTCATAGCAGTCACAGTCACCATGACAATAACCGTCCCTCTCTCAGTGCCTTTATCGCCTACTCGTTTTCTGATCTCCCTCCATCTCTGTGTTATGAGCAGGCGCTGTTTGTGTTCCTGTGTGTGTGTGTGTTTGAGGGAGTGAATAGAGCTGAATGGCTTTGAATGGCCAGTCTATCAGGTCACCTGTAGACAGTGATGGTGGAAGAAGGCTGCGGGCTGAGCCAGAGGGGATTTCTGAAGGAGCCTGAGTGCCCTGATTCACTCTTAATTGAAAGCCCTCACCATGCACCACAGAGACCTGTTCTGTCTCTTTCTCAAACAAAATGGCTAAAAGCATTCCACTGACAAACAAACACGCATGCAAACACATGGATAATAAAACCATAAAGTTGCTATATTAATTCAGAGTCGTAACCACATGTTCTTATTCAAAATGGTAGTTGATCAATGTGGGGTTTTCAATGGCTGATTCATAACCCTCATGTTCTGAGATGCCAATGCAATTTTAATTTAATTTGATTGTTCCAGCAGCTGATACTTTATTCTGATTTTTTTTTTTTTTACTTTTTTGTAATTTCAGATTCAATTGAACATATATAATGTTTATTTATTTTATATTATTTTATATATTTTATATAGCGTATTTATTCATTATTATTTATTAATTTTATTAAAATATTAAATATTCAATAATTTTGTCATATGTCATTTTATGTATTTCCAAGTAAAAATGGTGATATTTGTAGACATGAATACAAATACACTCTTGATGGTTGATTATTTTGATTTATTTTTTATATTTTTCTATATAAAATACATATATAAGTGTGTTTTTGCTGTGATCAAATTGAACCTGAGTAGAAATGGATGCCAGTTACACATTTGAGTATTACTGATATTATGATATTATGATAGTTTTATGATAAAACAGAGGGTTAATGTTTCAGTAATATCTTTCAGATGGGTTTTGATTCGGTTCAAGGAGCACATCAAAAGAATTTGAATGGAAAATAAGAGGTTGGTTTTATTTTAAATTATGTAAATCATGGGGATCTCTGGAACCCCCAAAATAAAGACTTTAATCTCAACAGAAAATAAGGGTTAAGTATTTAATTTGGTAACGTCTTTGAATTAATCCATTTTAACAGTTACTTTGTGTTTTAACAGTACTGTGCATTGATATTAGCTACAGAGAAGTTGATGTATCAGTATTGCTTAAAACAGAAACATCTTAAACGCCTTTAATGCAGAGGAGAATGTGACAGCATGTGTCAGAATGGTTTCCCCCTACATAGGGCACATGTATTTGGTACGATAAACCTCTTCATTAGTCGGTCACATGTTACGCCCAAGGGCAGAAACGTTATTTTTGTTCATTTGTCATCTTGAGCGCACAGCCGAGTGAACGGGTTGTCAGTGAATGCACAAGAAGGCATGCATACGTGCACATACACACACACATATATACATAACAAGCAGCTTACTAGGACTGTGCTCACTGACCTGATAAATGCATAAGAAAATCCAGCACAATAATTACACCAAGACACATATACTTTTGTATTTACACACAAAAAATTGACTCCTGTGTTGTGTGTATTTGTATGCACTACAACAAATGCTTGCAAAAAAACAGACTAATGGTATTTTACTCTCTCTCTCTCTCTCTCTCTCTCTCTCTCTGTTCTTCATGGCTGCAGGAACATTTCGAGGTGTCTGTAAGAAGATTGACCACTTTCCGGAGGATGCAGATTATGAGCAGGATGCAGCAGAGTATTTACTACGTAAGTCTGTCAAAACACCACACATCAGGGGCGTTTTCTCTGAGGAGACGATGCACCTCTTCAAAATAAATTAGATGAGAAAATAATCAGCTACAAATATACGAGCTCTAATACTGTGTAAATTACTCATTTTTCAACTCATTGTCCAACAGTGATACCAGCAGATAAAGAGGGAGGCAGTCTCTCTTTTAGCTCTGTTTGGGTCTTACTGAGATCTTATAGCGTGACATAAAGGTGAGGGCCAGGGGGAATGGTAAAATACAGGCAATAAGTCATTTGAGGAGACGCAGTGCCTTCATGTCACTGTGATTGACTGATCGTGTAGTGAGTGTGATAATGCCTACCTATCATTGCCCACAAATTGCCTTAATGGGTCAAAATGCTAGTAATTGTTTAATTACAATCAACTCACCCACTCTGACATTATCACTGACCTGTGTGAATAAAAATTAACTTAAAGGGGGGGGTATCACACACAGTTTCTGTCAATCTCATGTGAATCTTAAGTACCTATAGAGTAGTATAGCATCCTTCATATCGTCGAAAAGTCTTTAGTTTTATCATATTTATAAAAGATACATACGCTGTACCGAGTCTTTCCGAAAACAGCCGAGCGCCTGGAGGCGTGTCCTGTGAGCGGAGCTAAAGAGTGACGAGCACGCGCAGCTTTTGCGTAGCGATCGTCTACAAGCTATCAATGGTCAGCTAAACAACTGTATTTAAACACACACAATACACCATTGCATTATCCCTGGATAACTTTTGAATCACTTTATGAATTCACTACGTTCGTGTTATTTACATTATATGCACTTAGGCGCCTATTGCCAACAAAGCAGACATTTGAAGCAGTTTTACTCACCACCTGCGGTTCCGACTCATGACCGGGATCATTATCACTGTGACCGCTCCATCTTTCATCTTTTCAAATGATCTGTAAATCCAGTGTGGAACTGGGCCTTGTTTATGAAACCGTAAGTGCCGATCCCGAGGGCTCGAGCAGCCACGGAAAAACACAAGATATTCTCTATTCATTTTAACCAATAAAAAAGTGATTGCAACTATCAGTTTCTGTGGTTGTTTTAATAACAAATATTGAGAGCGCATCAATGTAATGCGTGAGCACAAATCTCTCAGCTCCAGTGAACACTGGGTTCTTTGGGAAACAAGGTTAGATGCATGAAATAGCATCCCCCCCCCCCAACACACACACACACGCACACACTTTTTTTTATTTTCTTTAATAAGTGCTTTTTCAGGTGCACCTTCATGCCTGCTACCATTTTATGAGAAGGTTTCTGTTATGAATAATAATGATAATAATAATAATAATAATAGCTGAACAATTAGTTACACAAAATGTGATTGTTACTGTATTTTTTGGAGTTACCCTTTTTAAGTTATAAAAAAAATGCATAAATGCTATTTAAACACTTTTATAAATGTTATTTAAAATAAGTTATGTATGTTGGTTTTATTGAAAAGTGTCAATAAACACTATTAGTCAAAGGTTTGGGGTCAGTGAGATTGATCCAATGATCCGTTAAATTGATCGAAAGTGACAGTAAAGACATTTATAATGCTACCAAAGATTTTTATTTCAGATAAATGCTGAACTTTCGAGCTTTCTATTCATCAGAGAATCTTGAAAAGCAAGATAATAATATTTATAATAATAATAAATGTTTCTTGAGCAGTAAATCATCATATTATGTGATTTCTGAAAGATCATGTGACACTGAAGACTGGAGTAACGATGCTGAAAATTCAGCTTAATAATAAATTAGATTTTAAAATATATCACAATACAAAATAGTTACTCCACAATATTACTGTTTTTACTGTAGTTTGGATCAAATAAATGCAGTCTTAGTGAGTATAAGAGACTTCTCAATCTCAATGACTCCAAACTCTTGAACGATAGTAATATTGTAGCACACAATAATATTATAGAATTGGTTGTGTACTGATAAATGCTGTTCTCATAAACCATATAAACATCAAATGACACATGAATTGACTAAAAACTCAAACCCAGAGAGAGAAGTTTCAGAAGTCCACCACACACAGTCACATCTTAACCATCCCACAATCACCCAGACTGATGATATGCATAGAGAAGGGTCATATTGGTGAGGTGGATTTTTCTTGTTTAGCCCTGTTGGGTTTCTTCAGTTTTTGCAATGACCTCTACACTTTTTACCATCTTATAGATTAGGTGCAGCATGTCTTGAAATTGCTTGGTGACTGGAGCCGAACAAAGTAGATGCACGCATTCAAGCATGTCATGGTTTATGCTTAGTGATAAATCATGCTTACCCACAAGCCTTTACACTGTCTTGGTCATTTGGTTGTACTATTTAAGTGACATCTTCTTTAACTGGCTCCCCTATGTAAATTCGTACATATTCTTGGAATATGTTTGTTCTCTCAGTTGTGTGTTTTTGCTTGCGTGTTACATAATTACATAATTTATGATGAGGCGTCCAGCAGATTTCTGTGATTATGAATCTCTGCTGCAGTGCAGACAGCGACACGTTAAAAGGATAGTTTACCCAAAAATGAAAATTCTTTCATTATGTACTCATCTGCATGTTGTTCCAAACCTGTATGCTGGATTTTTCCTGTGGAACACAGAAGTAAAACATTTTAAGGAATCCCTATGCTTGAATGAACATCACTGAGAAAACTACTGCTACCTTGATGGTGCGGCATCAAACGGGACCAGTCTCTTATTTAACTTTTATTTGTTTTAAACCAACCACATTTATTTATTTATTTTCAATTAAAATTGCAGGGGGGAAAATCAAGTAATTACCAGTGGTTTTCTCAGAGACATCCATTCATCAAAAGCAGACAAATCAATCTTGTGTAATTTAAATAAATATGTGTGGAGAGGGAATACTCACAATGCTGCTAATGACCTATAAATACACCCTGGACATCAGTAATTAGACCTTTTACATTAACAGGCATTTAGAGGTGCAATTATAAATTATAAAGTTATTTGCATAATTATGATTTAATATATTATATTTTTTGAATACCAGTCAAGTGTGGGCAAATGATAGCCATCACTGCAATTAATAGGGGTAATGCATTCTACTGAAGTGTACCATGGACCATAGGTTAAGCCCCCTAGTGGTTCTCTCGTATAGATTATTTTCTAGTCACAATGAAACTGAAGTAGCGAAAGATCTTTTCTTCCACCTCATGATGTACAGATTGTCAAAAAAGAATAAAGGAGGACTTGGATCTATGCATCGATTCTTTCGAGATGTGGGCTTTGCACTCAAAAGTGAATGTGAGCTTACAGTGGATTGTGGAGGGGCAGGGTTTAAGGTGACTAAGGGTGTTTTCACATATGAACTAAACTCAGGTCAGTTAAAGGGAACCAGAATTTAAAAGGGGACTCAATTGAACCTGAAAAGAGAGATGGTCTGAGTATGGTCCATTTGTGGATCCTTTTAGGAGGGTCTGAGATCATTTAGTGTGTTCGCATATACATCTGCCCAAGACCACTTGGAGTGCGCAAACAAACTAGGAAAAACACCCTAAATCTTGGGAGAAGTCCGACATGCATCACTAGAGAGAAGTCTGTCGCTTGACTGAAAGATCAAGTTATAACATTTTGATTAAAAACTGAAAAGTAAACATATATGAATCATTCACAATAAATTCTATAACATGCATTTTTAAAATAGATAGGGTGACTTTTTATTTCGTGTTGACTTTAAGGTGCTTTTTTTATGTTTATCGATTGGTGATTATGTTGTTGCTGTCAGGCGGAAATCTTCACATTTTGTCATTTTTATAAGGTACTGTTGGTCACCCTTTACATCTGTCTGTGGAATTTGCAAATATTTAACCACTGAAAAGTATTAAAAAGAGCTTGTGACTGAACCTCGTAAACTCCATTAGGTCCTCAAACTGTCAGTCAAACCTCATATTAACTCCACCCGCCTCTATCGTCAATGAAGTGCCGCACACAGTTTGGACCGCCTCTGCTTGTTTGCAGTGCAAGGGTAAATAAAAAATTGTTGATTTGTTTGAACATTTTCTTTACTCAAGAAACTATATATATATATATATATATATATATATATATACAGTGGGTACGGAAAGTATTAAGTTTTTCACTCTTTGTTATATTGCAGCCATTTGCTAAAATCATTTAAGTTTATTCTTTTTCCTGATGAATGTACACACAGCACCCCATATTGACAGAAAAACACAGAATTGTTGACATTTTTGCAGATTTTTAAAAAAAGAAAAACTGAAATATCACATGGTCCTAAGTATTCAGACCCTTTGCTGTGACACTCATATATTTAACTCAGGTGCTGTCCATTTCTTCTGATCATCCTTGAGATGGTTCTATACCTTCATTTGAGTCCAGCTGTGTTTGATTATACTGATTGGACTTGATTAGGAAAGCCACACACCTGTCTATATAAGACCTTACAGCTCACAGTGCATGTCAGAGCAAATGAGAATCATGAGGTCAAAGGAACTGCCTGAAGAGCTCAGAGACAGAATTGTGGCAAGGCACAGATCTGGCCATGGTTACAAAAACATTTCTGCTGCACTTAAGGTTCCTAAGAGCACAGTGGCCTCCATAATCCTTAAATGGAAGACGTTTGGGACGACCAGAACCCTTCCTAGAGCTGGCCGTCCGGCCAAACTGAGCTATCGGGGGAGAAGAGCCTTGGTGAGAGAGGTAAAGAAGAACCCAAAGATCACTGTGGCTGAGCTCCAGAGATGCAGTCGGGAGATGCGAGAAAGTTGTAGAAAGTCAACCATCACTGTAGCCCTCCACCAGTCGGGGCTTTATGGCAGAGTGGCCCGACAGAAGCCTCTCCTCAGTGCAAGACACATGAAAGCCTGCATGGAGTTTGCTAAAAAACACCTGAAGGACTCCAAGATGCTGAGAAATAAGATTCTCTGGTCTAATGTGACCAAGATAGAACTTTTTGGCCTTGTTTCTAAGCGGTATGTGTGGAGAAAACCAGGCACTGCTCATCACCTGTCCAATACAGTCCCAACAGTGAAGCATGGTGGTGGCAGCATCATGCTGTGGGGGTGTTTTTCAGCTGCAGGGACAGGACGACTGGTTGCAATCGAGGGAAAGATGAATGCGGCCAAGTACAGGGATATCCTGGACGAAAACCTTCTCCAGAGTGCTCAGGACCTCAGACTGGGCCGAAGGTTTACCTTCCAACAAGACAATGACCCTAAGCACACAGCTAAAATAACGAAGGAGTGGCTTCACAACAACTCCGTGACTGTTCTTGAATGGCCCAGCCAGAGCCCTGACTTAAAGCCAATTGAGCATCTCTGGAGAGACCTAAAAATGGCTGTCCACCAACGTTTACCATCCAACCTGACAGAACTGGAGAGGATCTGCAAGGAGGAATGGCAGAGGATCCCCAAATCCAGGTGTGAAAAACTTGTTGCATCTTTCCCAAAAAGACTCATGGCTGTATTAGATCAAAAGGGTGCTTCTACTAAAGACTGAGCAAAGGGTCTGAATACTTAGGACCATGTGATATTTCAGTTTTTCTTTTTTAATAAATCTGCAAAAATGTCAACAATTATGTGTTTTTCTGTCAATATGGGGTGCTGTGTGTACATTAATGAGGAAAAAAAAATGAACTTAAATGATTTTAGCAAATGGCTAAAAAACTACCACAGGGGGGACTAAATGCCGCTAGGTGGAACAAACTGTGATTTGCACTACTGTCTCTTCAAAAAAAATGAAAAGAAACCTAGCATTGTGGATTTGTTGCTTTTTCCAGTAACACTTTAGTTTAGGGTCTAATTTTCAATATTAACCCCTTAGCATTCCTTTAAAATTTGCCTAAAACGTCTAAAAAGGGCATACCCAAAGTAAATTGCATACTGTTCTTGAACCGTTTATGTGCATGGTTTTGGTCTCTTTTGAAAGGTATGTGTACCAAGGGCGGTGCAGTGAAATGCTAACAGGTTAACTAGTTGTTTATTAGCAAGCATATTAGTAAGATTTTGGCTGTTTATTAGTACTTATAAATCACATATTAATGTCTTATTCTGCATGACCTACATCCCTTGATCATACTCAGTACATAAACTTAACAACCTTACTAACTAATAAGCAGTAATTAGGGGTTTATTGAGGCAGAAGTTAGTTAATAGTGAGAAATGGACCCTAAAACTAAAGTGTGACCATTTTTCATATTGTACCGAAATCGTATCGAACTGTGACCCCAAAACCGAGGTACGTACCGAACCATGACTTCTGTGTACTGTTATACCCCTAATATATAGTTAGATAGATAGATAGATAGATAGATAAGTTGATGAAAACGCAATGCAATGCACTTACTGCCATTGATGGACAAAACACTTGTCGACAGTCGCCTCGTAACTCCATTTGAGCTTGATTTTGGTAAAATGTTAATACTATAATGACACATGCACATGTCTGACCATATATATATATATATATATATATATATATATAAAGCCACAATATCAACTTGGACAACACAGTGTTTAATTACTTTATTTATATTTTTTTTTAAAATAAAAATTCCATTTCCAGAAAAGTAGCAGTTTTGGACATACAAGGTTTCCATCTGACAGCAACAATGTGCTGTTGTTGTATGTAGAGAGTGAAACTTCTTTAAAATGTGTTCTATGTGAAGAAAAATTTAAGCATTTGGGTTTGGAATGACAAGAGAGTGAGTAAATAATGGCAGTAATGTAATTTTTCATTTTTGGGTGAACTATCCCTTTAATAAAAAGTCCAACAGCAGCCTTCCACTCTAGAGAGACTGATGTGATGTGAGATCTTACTGCATGTAAACAACAAACCACAGCAAGCGAGGTTTCTGCCAATAACTATTTACACTAGACGTCTTAGACTGAAGTTTCACAGGAGATGAGTCTAGCGTGATCAGTGTCGGCATGACTGTGCAAACCAAAAATACAGACATCCTACCCAGACTTTAAAGGCAACAAAGAGAGAAAACAGGAGACCAGAGGCATAGTTTGAAACTTTGCGTTAAAGCTCCTTTCGCTGCTCTGTTTATATTGATATTTTGGCATGTCATTCACAGTAAACAATGCCGTGAAATACATTCATCAGCACTATAAAAATATACATTTGTGAGCAGCTGATTATGAAGGGAAATGCAGTCGAAATGGTTCATTTCTCTGCCTCTGATTCTCTCTATTCTTATCTGTCTCTCTCACACGTACTTTAGTTACCCTTGAGATAGCTGTCTCTCCCTATGAGCATTGTTCTAATTTCTCTGCTATTCATTTGAAGCAGAGGGCTGTGTCCTCTGGCCTAACATGCACTGCATGCGAGTTCAGATGGGCATTTCACATTCTGCCCTGCACATCTTTGTGTACAAAATGCCCACCACACAGACTTCAGGGGATTTGCTAGGCTGATAACCTCGACTTGTTAGCCAGAGAGGCCCATCCCTCCAGTTTTCAAACCAAGCACAAATAAATGTTTAAGTCATCCCACAGAGGTATTACCCTACGTAGATCTTACCTGTCAGCGAGGCGATGGACCCATCAAGGACGCAGATGTCATCCCTTTTGTTGCATGCTAATGCTCTGTACAATCCTCTTCAATAAATATCTCCCATTTCCAGCTGTAATTAAGCACGGCTCGGCCACTGATCCATTTTTCAAGGATGGCAGGAAAATTGGATGATGGAGGAGTATTTTGTCTTCCCCTGGGCACCAATATATTAATGAGGTGTGCCACAGGAGACTGCTGATCCACTGAGGAGAGAGAGACATGAAGGAGAGGGAAGGAGAGTGACATTTGTTGTAAAAAGACAATGAAACCATAGTGCAGTTGCCTTCATAAACAACTGACCCCATATGATCATCAATGAATGCACATCTGTTTAATGCTCAAACAACATTTAAAATCATGTATTCTTTTATCATTGGCAGTTCATAAATGGAAAAGGCAAAACATTTTGCTCGTTACTCCACTTTTCAGAATTAATAATTTAAGAATTGGCTTCCTTTAATCTATGAAGATGAACTGAATAGGCCCCACATGATATTGAATGGAAATTTCGATTGGTATGACAGGAAAAGGAATAAATGAACTGAAATTCAAAGAAATTCAACACAGTCACACAGAGGGACTTCATTAGTTTTGCAAGAAAACATTTTGAGTTCACGAGTTCACTGATACATTTTAAGTAATATGAATTGTTTCATTGTTTTGAGTTTTATGAACTTGCTTATTTTATTTAGACAAACTTAAATTTACCTGAAACTGGACTGGGAATTCTATTTCCCATCATGCTTTGCCATGACACTCAAAAGGGAGAATAAATACTAAAATTAAGTGTTAATCCTCTGAAATTTTCAAGTTAGGAGTAAATAAAATGTATGAGTACAAAATTAAAACCTGTCAGATCTGCTTACATAAACTTTGAATTTCTTAACTTAAAAAAAAATGATGTAACTGATTACCTACATTTTTTTGAGTTTTGCCAACTTATTTGGGTTTACAGTGTATATAAATTAAGTTCAACTAGATGGTATTTTATTGATTTGTTAATATCATACTATGTTTCTGGGAAAAAAATACATACTGTGTACTGTGTATGAAAAGATTTTTATGAGCATTCATACTGAAAAATCTAAAATTTTTAAAACGCTTTAACTTTGATAAGAATTTCATTTCTATTCTAAATGATGGAATTAAATTGTACGAGGAATTAAATTGGC
Organism: Elopichthys bambusa; assembly: GCA_037101425.1. Classification (NCBI taxonomy): domain Eukaryota; kingdom Metazoa; phylum Chordata; class Actinopteri; order Cypriniformes; family Xenocyprididae; genus Elopichthys; species Elopichthys bambusa. The sequence continues at coordinate 24,032,576 of CM074435.1, forward strand.
ATTCTAAATTCTTTTTTGTATCACATTCTGTCAGCAATGCATGTAAGTCTGACTGCATAACACTTCTTTACAGCGCATGCAAACATTGTTTTTGCATGAATGGTTCAGTAATTTGCATTGTTTTTATAAAGAGATTTACATAGCTATCATTGTTTTGTTGTATATATAAACATCACTGTCAGTTGTATTGCATGTATGCAGTAAAAGATAATGTAAAAGCTGAATTTCAGAAAAAGCAAAAATGCATTTTCCTATCACATTCACTGGTTATTTCATCTGTGGACATGATTGCTCCTCTTGTTCCAAAATATTTATTTCTTAGAGGAGAAGCGCTCAGAAGGGCAAATGCTGCAGCGCTGCGGTATGCATAGCAATAGAGTACTGATAAGGGCAGTCAACTAGGCTATTGACATTGATCCTGACACTCTCAGACGCTCCTCCTTTAGCTTTTATCCTGTTTCTGAAGAGGCTGATCAAACTTGATCTGAGGCAGAGTGAAGGAGCGAGGAGTTCAGCCAGTCTGAGAAGCCCCATGTGTGCTGCATTTTCTGATGCAGAACTGTCCGCAAATAATTGGATGGAAGTGCGAGGCATTTTGGACAGATGCTGTCTGTTGCAGTGCTCAAATCTGCGACATCTTAACTAAACAGAGGCGTTCTTTTGGCAGAGCACTATCGGATGGCTCACTCGGGAAGGAACCTTCAAACCTACCCGTGGTGATTTTTAATTCTTTTAACATCTATAAGAGAAGAGCAGACGAGACAGTCTGATTTATACCATAAATCCAAAAAATACCAACCTATGTGTATAATAAAATAATTATGTCAGTTAATCTTAAAGGGATAGTTTAAAAAAAATTTATCTATTCACTATCATGTTGTTTGGGGGGGGGGGGGGGGGGGGGGGTGGGGGGGGGGGGTGGGGGGGGGGGTTCTGCTGTAAAGTTGGCCATTTTAACATGTGGGTTAATGAGATTCTGCTCTCTTTTGGAGCCTGTCCCTAGCGGCCAGTCGATGAATTGCAGTTTAAGTCACTTCCGTATTGGCTTCAAGAGAAACTGGGGGAGGTTGCCGCTTGGTATCACCGCAGTTCTGATTTGAAATGTCCTTAGAGGGATAGTTCACCCAAAAATGAAAATTAGCCACTCTCAAGCCATCCTAGGTGTATGTGACTATCCTCTTTCAGATGAACACAATCAGAGATATATTTTAAAATATCCTTAACGTTAGTCCTCCAAGGTTTATAATGGTTGTGAATGGGGGGCTATCTATAAAAAAAAGTAATCCAAACATCTAAATCTATAAGTTATAAGTCTAAAACGATCATTTTTAAAGAGAAATGTCAGAGGATTTCGATATAAGAGAAGAGGAGCTTAAATTTGTTGCACAGCCCTATTTGTTTGAACCGCGTGAGGAGTCTAAGCTTACAATATTCGTACATCCTGCGTCATACATCGCATCAGAGGATTACTCATTTGGCGCAAGTCGACTTGCACATTCTGCGTACAGTCGTCCGCCAGAAGCTAGTTATTTGAATTGATAAAGTTTTAAACATGGATATTTTTCTTACAAAAATTTGAGATCATAACATAATATTGTGCAAGGAGACGTGAAAACAAGTCTTTATTAATCCATAATCTGACCCTGTAATCATAACTGTATGAAAACGATTAAAAGTGCTTGCTGTTTTACTGCCTCTAGTGTTCATTTCTGTTGGAAACTGCAGTGATATGTACATATTGGTACATATTTTGCAAAAATGTTCCCACAGGTACGTTTTTCCATTAGGCCAGGTGGCAGCTTTTCAGCTGAAATCAAAATGAGTTATTCAGCCGAATGTCTAGGTTAGTTTTTTTTCCATACAGCAAAATCAAGTATGTGAGATCATTCTATCCTAAAGGGCGATTTTAGGCAGGATACAGTGGAGCAGCAACCATTTTTTTTTTTTTTTTTTAATTAATTGACTAATATATATTCATAATATGGCACAGCTTTGAGTGCTTTATTCAAAATACTTATTATTATCTAATACAAATGTTAAAGAAACAAAATTTCATTTAATTTTAAGCAAATTGAGTGGCATCCTGCTGCTGAATATAAAATATAGTTCCATGTGAACTGTATTGTAAAAGTGGTAACCTGCAATTATTTCCATAAGGAACCCACCCACTCCCCCTTGTCTTTAGTGATGTTAAACAATACTTTTTTTTCTAAATTACTATATTTGAACCAGAAAGCTCTATTTTCTAAATAATCAGTTTAAGCATGGACCTGTCATTCGCATAAAAGCATTTAATGAGTGTATATTATGAGTCTTCCTCTGTACTTTTTACAGTAACACTAATTTGGTTGGGTTTGCTTGTGTCTCCCTCAGGAGCGGTGAGAGCGTCCAGCATCTTCCCCATCATGAGCGTTGGGCTTCTGTTCATGGGAGGTTTGTGTGTGGCTGCCAGTGAGTTTTACAGGAGCAGACACAATGTCATCCTCAGTGCTGGAATCTTCTTTGTCTCTGCTGGTAAGAGATCAAACCAACTGCATCAGTGCTGGCGCTCTCAGCCTGTTTATATTTTTAGCTTTAGCGTATTTCAGTCTTACCACAGTCAGTTGTCCAATCCAGGGTTTCCCCACATGATAGAGAGTATCGTTGGGTTCAGAATACAGCATGTTGAAAATGGATTAGTTCACAGACAGGTTAGGATGTCGTTCTCCCTGTAGACTCTGCAGATCTGTGTTGACTTCCCAGATTAACTCTGATTATTGACAAAGGAAATGGATGGGCCGGCTAGAGCAGTGTAAACAAACAGCAGGCCAGCATATTGACCCACTGCTGTAGTTCTGGCTTGGAAAGGGGTGACAGACAGGGATCCTCAAACAGAACTGCATGTTGGTCAAATATTTAGAGAAGGCCCCATTAGGACCTCATGAGCACACAAATGAGCCCAACTCCCTCCGTTAGAACTGAATTATGATGAATCAATCCTCATGATTGCAGCGAACACTCTGCCGATGACTGAGCATTGCTTTGTACACAACAATGTGCTTCGAATCGCCTCATCCTATTGGTTATGATCTAAATATTCGACAGCAAACTGGTAATTATTTATCCTCCAATATGATGGAGATGATAAAAAGCTAATTAAAATGTTTCAATTGTTCTTTTTTTTTCTTTGTTCCGCATGGCTGATAAGCGATGCATTCTTGTGTAATGATACGGAATGATGAGCCACAGCTGTGTGCTGAGCCGTAACTCTCTCTCTCTCGCCCTCTCCTCTGCTTTTCCTCTTCACACAGGCCTAAGTAACATCATCGGCATTATCGTGTACATATCCGCCAATTCAGGTGACCCAGGCCAGAGCGACTCAAAGAAGAGCTACTCGTACGGCTGGTCTTTCTACTTCGGCGCCCTGTCCTTCATAATGGCCGAGATGGTGGGCGTGCTCGCCGTGCACATGTTCATCGAGAAACACCGGAAGCTGCGTGCCAAGTCCCGCACCGAACTGATCAAGAAATCGGCCTTCAGTCGCATCCCCAGCTACCGCTACCGTTTCCGCCGGCGTTCCAGCTGCCGCTCCAGCGAGCCCGCCTCTCGTGACGCTTCGCCCATGGGCAAGAGCGGGTACACGGGCCCCGCTGCGGCAGACATCTCCATGTACACCCTGTCCAGGGATCCCTCCAAGGCGGCAATGGGTGCCTTGCTCAACTCCGAGAGGGAGTTTTTGCAGGCTCACAACTCCAACGCTAAGGACTTCAAAGATGCGGCCAACAGGAGGACCACTCCAGTCTGAGAGAGTCTGAGCACAGAGGAAGTGCCATGGCCAAGACGTTACAACCACAGACTTGAGCTGGACCCCAGCAGGAAGAAGAATTCACTCGAGGCCTGCAGGGCTATAACCCTCTTTCTATAACAGTATATATAAATATAGATGGTAATTGTTAGATCATTGGTGCTTCCTTTTAATCCTCATTTTTAAGTCACTGTTTCTGTCGTTTCACCTGAGTCACACATCCCTCCCCCTAAGGGCTACTCAAGTAGAATGCTAGTCCTTTCCTCAATGTCATTCATTTCGCGATTGAAGTTCCTGAAGTGCACAAAGGTAACCCAGCGAAACTGTGAAGCCCTCTAAGGGGGAGGATTTTTACGCTTCTGACAGATGAACCAAAAGGCTGTCCCGATACTCGCCTTATGCACAGCTCAGTAGCCCATAGCTGTGAGTGCCGCCTCACACTCACAAGATTGTATACATTGTTGGTTTCTCTCCCGGGTCGGAAATTGAGCCCACAACTAGTGCCACTGTCTAATGCTGATCACCCCCACTCATCCCACCTACACACGAGCTACTTGGCCAGGCTCTGCATGCCATCCACATTTTTTTTGTTTTGTTTTTTACGTTTACTCCTAATGTTTCCATTTCAAACACCCCAGATTCCCCTGCATAAACTTTTATAACAGGGTTAAAGTGCGTGTTATTAAATATGATCTTTTAGCCCACCAAAGTTTTTTGGTATTACATTGTTTTCATTGAGATTTAAAAAAATTATACATAGCTAAAGGTTTTCTGTGAGATATCCTTGATAAGAGGTTTATTGGAGGCCTTTGTGCTTATTAATATGGATATTGTGGTCATTATTGCTGTAGAGTTTTCCTCATCTGTTAGCGAAAGAAAATCAATTGGCTGCCAAATGTAGATTTCTTAATTGTGTATAGTTGAAATATTTTTAGAGAAAATATTGTCATACATTTACCAAAAGATGGGCATCAAGAGTCAAAAGGAACTGCCCTGAGTACTTGGACCCTTCACATATCATGAATAGACAAGCCTCTAAATAGACTGATGGGATTTTCAGGTTCCAGTCCAAACACAGTAACAACACAACAACAAACACTACGCTTATGAACATGCAGCACCTCTTTGAAAATATATACTACTCATCCTATCTACGTTAATGCTACATTGAAGCTATACTGAACTTAACTACAAAATATAAATATATACTGTACTTTAGTTGCTTAGTTAATGTTATCAATACCATACTGATGAATATAAACTCCAAGGGCTTTTGGTTTTCAAACAACAAGCATACAAGGGCTTTAAAGAAGTTCAGCCAACAGATCTGCCCTTAAAATAGTTAAATTGAACATTTCTTTACCTAACAATATTAATGTATGCAAAACACATCCAGATGTAGTGATATAATGTATACAGTAAGTTTTCCTTTGCATCTGTCGCAATTATTAAACCACGTGTCAGGTAGGTAGAAATGGAAGTAGATCCTGAAACATCTATAATAACGTAGTTTTTCCACCTCATTTCAGAAGCCCCAAAAGCTGACATGCATGTACTTTAGCTTTCAGATTCATGCAAGCCAGTCGCTCATCCTCAGTTTTATTTCATTCAGCTTACTGAAGTCATGCTAGAGATCTCACTGCCGCCTCACTGGAAATATTACTGTAAATGTTGCCTTTTGTTTGGATCCACTTTATGTTGTGAAATCGTGCTGTTCTGGGTCCAAAACTAAGTGTTTCATATTTGAAGGAGTCCACCAGAGTGCTTTCGGGCACAGTTTAACCCTTCAAGTCTCTCTCAGAGCACCTAGTGCCTGTCTCTTCTGCCTACTCCGAGCACCCATTGCTTTCGCTCGCTTGCTCCTTCATCTCCATCACAGTCTCGCATCAGCTCCTCTTTACCAGGACTGTTATTGCTCAGCCAATCACACCCATAGAGTCTTAGGCCCTGTCACTCACCACTTAGGCCTGCAACATTGTGTACGTGACCTCTCAACGAAAACAGCAGTCTCAGCTTGATACATGCTGTAGAAAAAAAGCACACCTTTTAAATACAGTAGTTTACATCAATAAAGATAATAGTCGGCGAGATATTTAAAGATTTAGAAAAATAAAGTCAGTTTTAAGAATGCCAACAATGCACTCTTTGTCTTCTTCTCAAAATGTGTGCAAACTGACCGTCAGATTTGAAATAATGCACAAACAATGTTTTGGTTCAAAATCAGGGATGGAAGAATATTAAAGTCAACATGAAATCAAAATTGACCCAATTTACTTTCTTAATTTACATTAAAGGTCTCGTTAAAATAAAATTAAATTAAAAATAAAATAAAAACAGTTATTCATAATCTTTCATGAAAAGGTAATAACTTGCTCTGTGTCTAGGCAATAGTTCTCCAGACTAAACAAATACTACTATGACATTACAATTGCGCCTAACTAAACAATGACATTTTATAACATTTCAATACGTTGTGTTGCAATAAATTTCTGTTGTAAATATGTATTTTTAATTAGAAGTAATGGTTCCTGGTTATTTTTGAATGACTCACAGTTCAGTGAAGTAGTGAGTTCAAGGCTGTTTCATGAATCTTTTTATTCAAATGAACCAGTTTATAATAGTAATTTGCTCATGAATGAAACATCACGGCTCTTTCTGTGAATGAAACTTGACGCAGACTCTAAAGTTGCCTTTTCACCTTTTCCATTGTAGAGTAATACAGGGGCTGCATTATTTGAACTTTTTCGGCTAGATTGTATGCAGCTGCCTGACCAGTTTAGATGTATTTTGATCAAAACTGTGAGCACAAGGTTAGAATTACCAATGTTTCCCAACAAAATTTTCTGTAAAATAGGCGTAATAAATAATTATGTCAGAAATAATTATTAATTTTGTTGATTAGCCCTAGAAAACCTACTATGCTTTTCTTTCAGATGTATTGGTGGTAATTTGTTTTCTGTGGATATATTCATATAGTATTTCGAATGTCAGAGAAAGTGGAAAGGTGGCTATCAAGATAATATCTGACGAAACTGCATATGAGTGAACATTAAGCTTTCCTGACTGTCACTAGCAGTAACTAGCCATATGTTATCACAATTTTTTGTCGTATTTGAGACTATTTATTCACAGTATGGAGCCTTTAGGAATCATACAGATCACAAATAAGTCACATTATGTAAAATGGGTTCTGAATGCCATTTCATGTTGACTTTAACACAATGAAGGTAAGCCCATTCAGTGCCCTATTATATACCCTATTAAACAATTATATCCTACGTAATGATGTTTAACTTTTAGTCTGCCTATCTACGTTGATTGAGAGGTCAGTGGCAGGTATATGTATTCATTCATCAGAAGATAAATCCTCCACAGCAAAGCCTGGAAATCATTTAAAACACTCTCTCAAAAAAGCCATTCATCATCAGAGATGGGGGTAAAAGCTTCAAGAGTTTGCCGGGAAACATTTAAGGGACTCGCATGCACACGTCGCACAGGTAAGACATTCATCTAGCTCAAGTGCTTCTGACAAGAGGAATGAGTGAGAGCTATCTGGGCAGTTCATCAAGCCCCCCAAAAAGGGCAGGGAATTTAGTATGCCAGAGAGAGCACAGCTTACCAGCAGCTTGTGCTATAAAATCAATAGGAGCCCTGTCTGTGGCGTATGAGCTCCAGGCTGCACATCTTCATCTTCAATAGGGCATTGGCGCTTGATTTGGGCCAATGTGAGTGAGAGCTGAGCCGTCAGACTGAAGTGGAGCACATAGGACCTCCAAAGCTGCACGTCTGCGACGATAATCATCCCACGGAGCCATATAAAAAGTGCAGCAGATCTCAGGTGTGTGACTGGCTGAATACGAATATGCAGGTGGGCTTTTTTGTCAGTAACATTACCTGAGGCGAGTCTCTCAAGAGGCTGTGTTTTGGTGAATAAGGAGGGATGAAGGTCTGAAGCCCTGAGGTTGGTCCCTTGCAGGGGTGAGTGAGGGCATCCATGCAGGCGGTATTGAGTGAGTGTCTTTTGGAGATCAGGGAAATCTGAGTCATAGACACAGAACAGGGCAGGTTGATCGTGCAAAGATTACCAACAAAAGCATTGCTATTCCTCATGGGCACTCACCAGCTTGCTCCCACATATAGCAGTAGCCAGATAACTATCACACAAAGGTCATGTTTTTGAGCCGGTGCTTCCCTTTTCCTTCCCTATTCACCTGTTTGCCCCTTTTGGCCCTTTAACTTGACACCAACTACATTCTCAAGTAACCATCAACCACACTGGAAAAACGTGCCTGTGGCAACATTTTTGCAAAATAATATTGTTGCTTTTTGCTTGTTTTGTGACACTTTCAAAGTGAAATGTCCAGTGAGTGGCACTAAAAGCACATTCAGTTTTATCCAAAACAGATTAATGTGAATCTGAAAATGTTTTATAATGTTAGTTGTTCTACATATCACAACAGCTGGAAATTAAATGTCTGGTGAGAGGTACTAAAAGGTTAAAGGGTTAGTTCACCCGAAAATGAAAATTCAGTCATCAATTACTCACCCTCATGTCGTTCCACACCTGTAAGATCTTCGTTCATCTTCAGAACACAAATTAAGATATTTTTGATGAAATCCGATGGCTCGGTGAGCCCTCTATTGACAGCTGTTTAATTAACACTTTCAGATACCCAGAAAGCTACTAAAGACATATTTAAAACAGTTCATGTGACTACAGTGATTCAACCTTAATGTTATAAAGCGATGAGAATACTTTTTATGCACCAAAAAAAAAAAAAAAAAAGACTTTATTCAACAATATCTATAGTGATACACGCTCTGAACCACTGATGTGAAACAAAAGATTTGTAAAGCTCCGAAGCTTCATGAAGCAGTGTTTTGAAATCACCCATCACTAGATATTGTTGAATAAGGTCATTTTTAATTTCAAAGTCATCAAAGTTATTTTGGCGCACAAAAAGTGTTCTTGTTGCTTCATAACAATAAGGTTGAATCACTGTAGTCACATGAACTGTTTTAAATATGTCTTTAGTTGCTTTCTGGGTTTTTGAAAGTGTTAATTATCTTGCTGTCAATGGAGGCCTCACTGAGACATTGGATTTAATCAAAAATAAAAAAAATTTGGCTCCCCATTGAACCTTTCAGTGATCAGTTCTTAAAATAACCATTTTTTTCTTATTGTAAAGAACATTATAACAATCTAAAGAACGCTTTTCCATTAGGTAGATGTTAAAGGTTCTTAATTAATGCCAATGAAGAACCTTTATTTTTAAGTTTAACATAACATACCACCTACACTAAATCCTACTTTAATCCTAACAGATATTGTTAACAAAAGCAAATGTGAAATAAAAACACAACCGTGCCATGTCAATTTGCTTCTATAACTTTTTGACCCATTTTTTCATTACTCGTGTTTCAAACTTGTGTTTACTCATATCTGATAGCTCTGCATTGCAAGTGCAATGCTGTACCATGCAGGTGAACTACCAAGCAAGTTCAAATTGCATTACCAATGATATACATACAGTATGGAGTTAGGTATGTGATGCAAACATCAAAATGTATTAGTTTACAAATCATGCATTATGGTAAAGTGTTTTGATATCGTATTGTGCAAGGAACTGCACAAAAATAAGTCTTTATTAATCTGCCTCTGTTTTTACAATTTTGTTTTTGAACAGGAATAAAAGATGTTGGTGTTTTACTGCCACTAGTGGTAATTTCAGTTCTGTTTTGGAGTTTTGCAAAAATGTAGGTAGAGGCATGTTTTTCCAATGAGCCTAGGTTGATAAAAAAAACAACAACAACAAAACAGCTTGGAAACTTTGAGAAACATAATTTCATGTTGTCTAAAAAAGCAGCTATTTTGCTCCCTGAGCATGTCTGTTAAGCAGCGGCAAGACTGATGGATGAAAATTAAAACAAGAGGATTTATGAAAACCTCATTTCTGCACTGAAAAGGATGAAGGGAATTTTGGATGTGTGCTTTCTAAACAGGCTTTGATGATTCACTGGGTGAGTTATCTACAGGAGCAAGTGCAGGCTGCAGATTGGCTCCTCTCTGCCTGAGTCTGGAGATAGTCAGCCCTCCTCACCATAACAATGTTTTAATCTCTGCCTGTCAATTCCACTTCCTCCATCTTAACTCTCACTAACTCTACAGACGAGGCTTCTGCTAAAGTCTGAAGTTGTCTATAAGCGAAGCATTACAGGCAGTCATCCATGATACATTACAATAGCTGCTTTAGAAGAGTAATGAAGTTAAAAATAATAATAATGTAGCAATAATCTTGTACAAGGAATTATCTAAATAGCCATATATATATATATATATACTCTAATTTTAATAAATTATAATTCATTTTATCGTAAATGTTAATAATGTAGAATTCATTTTGTTTATATATACTGAAGCACAGGACTATCATCGCTTTTTAGCTTAAACATTTTACAAAAGTAAGTTTGCTATGTTTCAAAATATTAAGCAATAGTTTGTTCAAAATGAAGACATTTTCTGGTTGTCAAACTTTGTGGAACATGGTTATATATAATGAACTACATCTGTGGTAATTCTGCTACAACTGTGTGATCTTGAGAGGAACTGATTCATACATCCACGAAAATTACCTCAACACCAGCTGGCTCATGAAAGTGAGCTTAGTGTTTGCAAATACTGCATTGTTTGACATGTATCTAATGCAAATTACATTTTTAAGTGGGAATTACAGTCACTTTATACAGTACAACTGAATTCTTAATAGTCACACCCATGCACAGTAAACACACCTCTCACAGAAATTCAAATACGTCCATCTTAAGCAATCATAACATTTAGGTGTCTGCCCATAATTCATTTCTTTTTGAAGTCTTGACATTAGAGCACCTTTTATAACAGACCAGAGACAATGCAGGCCTCATCCAGCCTGGCAAGATTCTAATCTCAGCTGCTGTGTCAACATTTTTAAATTACCCTCTTCTAGCGATAAAAACACACCTTATCTCCCCACTCTTCCCAAATATATTAACGTGCATGGATTGAGCCCCAGCCCGGGCTCAAATCCTCCAAGACTATTTCACACAGGTCCAGACAGGAGCAGGGGGATCAGATTTAGTGTGACCTTCTCAATCACTTCTTCAACTTCCTCCTGTAAGCCAGGCCAGTGCACACCAACGGAGGCCAATGAACTCCCTCATTGAGACAGCAGTCAATCTATGAATAAAAGCCGCCCTCTGTGATGCTGTCTTAACAGGAAATGGGAAATGGCTTAGGAATGATTTTTGTGGAGGAAACCCATTATTTCAGATTGATCTCATCATGGCCGATGGCTAAAGCTTTGACTCTTTGTTGACTTTACCTTGACTCTTCATTTCGCCCGATTTTCGCTTTGGGTGGGTGTGCGGAACATCCTTCTCACTCTTCTCCTTTTTGTTGAATAACACTGCAGTTCCATATGTTTTATTTTCTCAATTCCAGACTTTTATTTATTCATTTTCTTCAGCGACAGCAATGCAGGGAACAGCTGAACACGACTTCATTTAAATAGGCTTCCTCCAGAACGAAGGCAACATTCAGAGCAGCTATTCATAACTACCAGAATAATTTTATTCACACTCGGCTTGAATTGCTACGGAGAGAGATAAGGAGCTGAGGAAATGGCAGAGTCAATTGGTGTAAACAGATAATGACTGAGCCACTTGCTCGAGAGCCGCTTACCGTATAGACGTAGGAGCCATGTAGCGTGTGCTGACAGCACACTTACAGGGATAATAAAAAAATAACAGACGAGATGCGGCACTCAGATGAATCACCCACATGTTGCCAGCATATGTGTCGTCAAATTTATCGCGCAAACAGACAAAAACTAACTCATGTTTGAAATACCTCATATTGTGACACTTGAAAAAAATATTATAATATTCCCCCAATATCCCACGACCGCCCACCCGGTACTAGGCCTACATACAGTCTACTACATACTAGGCTTTATATCGTCACTGTCGAGCGGGAAAACTTTATTGTCCGAAACTGCTACTTTTCAGGAAATGGGTATTTTTTTAACACTGTGTTGTCCAAGTTGATGTTGTGGCTTTATATGTGGTCAGACACTTGCATGTGTCATTATATTAACATTCTACTTAAATCAAGCTCAAATGTGAGTTAAATGAGTTTTTGACCAGCAAATTTTGAAGAAATTTGGTCATACATGTTTGTCCGTCATACAGCTAAGGCAGTGAGGGCATGGTTTTTATCAACTTACAGGTTATAAAGTTTACTGTAACTATATGGGCACTTGCTTTTTTTCTGTCATTTGCCAAAATCTCATATAAAAGACGAAGTGCTTTGCACATGCTATTTAAAGGGTTAGTTCACCCCAAAAAAAGCTAGTTATTATAGTTAATAAAGTTTTAAATATGGATATTTTTCTTACAAAAAAAAAACATTGCTTCGCTTCAAAAGGCCTTTATTAACCCACTGGAGCCATATGGATTATGGCTCCCCCCAATTCACAACCATTATAAAGCTTGGTAGAGCCAGGATATTTTTAAATATATCTCTGATTGTGTTTATCTGAAAGAAGATAGTCATATGCACCTAGGATGGCTTGAGGGTGAGTAAATCATGGAATAATTATATAATGAATTATTATAAAATTCATTTTTGGATGAACTATCCTTTAAGACAGTTATTGGCAATGACTCAATGACAAATGCTAGACTAAGACAATCTTCGCTGCTCCTCAAATACAACTCAAATTCCGAAAAGTTTGGATGTTTTTTTAAATTTGAATAAAATGAAAACTAAAAGACTTGAGCCAATATTTTATTCACATTAGAACATAGATAACATAACAAATGTTTAAACGGAGAAATTTTACACTTTTATCCACTAAATGAGCTCATTTCAAATTTGATGCCTGCTACAGGTCTCAAAAAAGTTGGCACGGGGGCAACAAATGGCTGAAAAAGCAAAAAATTTTGAAAAAATTCAGCTAGGAGAACATCTAGCAACTTATTAAGTTAATTGATATCAGGTCTGTAACATGATTAGCTATAAAAGGGATGTCTTAGAGAGGCAGAGTCTCGTGAAAAGATTGTGGAGTACTTTAAAAACAATGTTCCTCAACATCAAATTGCAAAGGCTTTGCAAATCTCATCATCTACAGTGCATAACATCAAAAGATTCAGAGAAACTGGAGAAATCTCTGTAAGACCTTTATTGGATGCCCGTGGTCTTCGGGCCCTCAGACGACACTGCATCACTTATCGGCACGATTGTGCCAATGACATTACTATATGGGCCCAGGAATACTTCCAGAAACCACTGTCGGTAAACACAATCCGCCGTGCCATCTGCAGATGCCATCTAAAGCTCTATCATGCAAAAAGCCATATGTGAACATGGTCCAGAAGCGCCGTCATGTCCTGTGGGTCAAGGCTCATTTAAAATGGACTATTTCAAAGTGGAAAAGTGTTCTATGGTCAGACGAATACAAATTTGACATTCTTGTTGGAAATCACAGACGCCATGTCCTCCGGGCTAAGGAGGAGGGAGACCTTCCAGCATGTTATTAGTGTTCAGTTCAAAAGCCAGCATCTCTGATGGTATGGGGGTGCATAGGTGCATACGGTATGGGCAGCTTGCATGTTTTGGAAGGCACTATGAATGCTGAAAGGTATATAAAGATTTCCAGACAACGTTTATTTCAGGGAAGGCCTTGTGTATTTCAGCAGGACAATGCAAAACCACATACTGCAGCTATTACAACAGCATGGCTTCATCATAGAAGAGTCCGGGTGCTGAATCGGCCTGCCTGTAGTCCAGATCTTTCACCTAAAGAACATTTGGCGCATCATTAAACGAAAAATACCATGATGACCACAAACTCTTCAGCAGCTGGAAACCTATATCAGGCAAGAATGGGACCAAATTCCAACACCAAAACTCCAGAAACTCATAACCTCGATGCCCAGACGTCTTCAAACTGTTTTGAAAAGAAGAGGAGATGCTACACCATGGTTAACATGTCCCCGTCCAAACTATTTTGAGACCTGTAGCAGGCATCAAATTTGAAATGAGCTCATTTTGTGCATAAAATTGTAAAATTTCTCTGTTAAAACATTTGTTATGTCATCTATGTTCTATTGTCAATAAAATATTGGCTCATGTGATTTGAAAGTCTTTTAGTTTTCATTTTATTCAAATTTTAAAAAACGTCCCAACTTTCCCGGAATTCGGGTTGTACATAAATTATTAGCTTTTATAATAAAGTGTTGTATGAGTAAAGAATAAAGCTACTGGTTCAAACAACAGATAAAGGCGGGTGGAGTTATGAGGTTTGACTGACAGTTTGAGGATCCAATGGAGATGCGAGGTTCAGTAACAAGCTCTTTTTAATAAGTTTTATTGGTTAAATATTTGCAGAACCCACAGACCCGTGACCAATAGTAATGATTCACTGAAAAAACGCAAAATATGGAGATAAGAGGTTTCTGCCCGATATTCAAAATTGTGTTAGTATAAATAGTAATTGTAGTACAGTGTTTTACTATTAGAGTGAAATAATAATAATAATTAAAAATATATATTATTTCTGTCATTGTAATTGGGCCCTCTTGGACGTGCGAGCATAGGCACGTGCCTAGAATGCCTATGCATAAATCTGACCCTGACAAAGTGTGTGTTTTCGCAAACACCCGGCAAGGAACAAAGACGCGCACGTAAGACACACAATCACTTGGCATTCAAGGAAAACAAAGCTAATTGCTGAAAGCTGGGCGAAGCATTGAGAAAAGTGCATACATATTTATAAATGGTGACGTAAAAACAAAACACCAAATTACAGAACATCTCACTGGGTGGTCAATTTGAAATTCATGATTCTCCTTGTGAATGACTAATTTGCCCAATTAGTTTAGACCTAAATTCCATTCGCTCTCACTAGTGCACAGTATAACGTTTAGATCTAATTATTTACACTGGTTTGTGGGCATGCTAATTGTACAATCAGATCTCATTTTCTTAATTGTCTCATTAGAAATGTAAAACGTTTAAAGTAATTGTGTAGGACAGCAGTCTTTTTATTTCAATTTTCACAACAACTGGCCCACTAAATCTCTTCAGAAACATCTAGAGGTTGCTCTCAGTACAGTTCTCTCTTTAACTCTCTTTGGTTCCTAGCACAAGTGCTCGATGGTTAGCAGCAGTTAATTTAGAGTGTAAGTGTTTAATCAGGGTATAATTGTTCTTCTTTGTAATGGTCCCTGCTAGAGATAAAAGTGATTGAGCGTAAAGACCTCCTTAAGCATGTGTTCATGGTTAAAGCCGGAATAAAAAAGATGTGAGTGACTTACCAGTAGGGACAAACTGAACTAATTTTGTTAGTAACTCGGCTGTATTTTGTGTGGCATAATGCACTAAAGCATTTCAATGTGAAAGGGCAAAGACCTGAGTTTTATTTTCCAAAAAGGAAAATGTTATTTTTTATTTTCCTTTTTTTTACTTTCCTTTTCATGTATACTCATTTTTCATCTAAAGTGCCTCATAAAAGTCTATCAGTGTACATCAGGGTCTTCAACCTTTTTCAGGTCAAAGATCCCTTGGTGTATACTGTATAAAAATACAAATTGTATAAAACTGAGTGTTGCATTTTAAGCCTGGCCTCAGTGTATATACAGTATCTCACAGAAGTGAGTACACCCCTCACATTTTTGTAAATATTTTATTATATCTTTTCATGTGACAACACTGAAGAAATGACACTTTGCTACAATGTAAAGTAGTGAGTGTACAGCTTGTATAACAGTGTAAATTTACTGTCCCCTCAAAATAACTCAACACACAGCCATTAATGTCTAAACCGCTGGCCACAAAAGTGAGTACACCCCTAAGTGAAAATGTCCAAATTGGGCCCAAAGTGTCAATATTTTGTGTGGCCACCATTATTTTCCAGCACTGCCTTAACCCTCTTGGGCATGGAGTTCACCAGAGCTTCACAGGTTGCCACTGGAGTCCTCTTCCACTCCTCCATGACGACATCACGGAGCTGGTGGATGTTAGAGACCTTGCGCTCCTCCACCTTCTGTTTGAGGATGCCCCACAGATGCTCAATAGGGTTTAGGTACCCTCAGCTTCTTTAGCAAGGCAGTGGTCATCTTGGAGGTGTGTTTGGGGTGTTATCATGTTGGAATACTGCCCTGCAGCCCAGTCTCTGAAGGGAGGGGATCATGCTCTGCTTCAGTATGTCACAGTACATGTTGGCATTCATGGTTCCCTCAATGAACTGTAGCTCCCCAGTGCAGGCAGCACTCATGCAGCCCCAGACCATGACACTCCCACCACCACGCTTGACTGTAGGCAAGACACACTTTGTACTCCTCATCTGGTTGCCGCCACACACGCTTGACACCATCTGAATCAAGTTTATCTTGGTCTCATCAGACCACAGGACATGGTTCCAGTAATCCATGTCCTTAGTCTGCTTGTCTTCAGCAAACTGTTTGCAGGCTTTCTTGTGCATCATCTTTAGAAGAGGCTTCCTTCTGGGACGACAGCCATGCTGACCAATTTGATGCAGTGTGCAGCGTATGGTCTGAGCACTGACAGGTTGACCCCCCACCCCTTCAACCTCTGCAGCAATACTGGCAGCACTCATACGTATATTTCCCAAACACAACCTCTTGATATGACGCTGAGCACGTGCACTCAGCTTCTTTGGTCGACCATGGCGAGGCCTGTTTTGAGTGGAACCTGTCCTGTTAAACCGCTGTATGGTCTTGGCCACCATGCTGCAGCTCAGTTTCAGGGTCTTGGCAATCTTCTTATAGCCTACGCCAATTTTATGTAGAGCAACAATTCTTTTTTTCAGATCCTCAGAGAGTTCTTTGCCATGAGGTGCCATGTTGAACTTCCAGTGACCTGAGACCTTGCAACACTAACAAGTCACATGACACCGGGGAGAGAAAACTTAGGGGTGTACTCACTTTTGTGGCCAGCGGTTTAGACATTAATGGCTGTGTGTTGAGTTATTTTGAGGGGACAGTAAATTTACACTGTTATACAAGCTGTACACTCACTACTTTACTTTGTAGCAAAGTGTCATTTCTTCAGTGTTGTCACATGAAAAGATATAATAAAATATTTACAAAAATGTGAGGGGTGTACTCACTTGTATGAGATACTGTATGTTAGAGATGTTATACATAGGCATATCTGTCAGAAGTATATCAGATGCTGCATTTTAATCTGCAAATAAGTAATTATGTATGCTTAGATGAAGTTCAGCTAAGTGTTTTAAAGGTAACAATAAAATTTAGGAATAATATTATATATAAAATTTTGGTCACACTTTAGATTAGGGTCCAATTCTCATTAGGGCTTTTCACACTTGAAATAGTTAACCCTGGGTCATTATAAACCCCTGGTAAACGGAATCCTGGGTTATCTTTATTCACATTTCACCTACTGCTCATACCCGGGGTTGACAGTTAATCCTGGGTATTCATAAGCTACCGTTTCACATGCACATTCCTAAACCCCGGGTTAAAGTCCTTACTACATATCTGCGGTGTCATTGTCACTGACTGGACAAACGCAGCACATGACCTGTTTATATAAAGGCTCTATCATTGCGCGTCCTCATATTACACATTGCTGACTGAAATATCAAGTTTTTTTGTTTGTTTGTTTTTTGAGAGAACTTTTCGAACTATAAAGGTAAGAATGACGTCACTTCTTCACTCAGGTTTTCCATGCCATTTGACATTTTTCCTATCATATGCAGAAACGACTGTTTAGTCGTTGAATATAAGCGCGTGAATATATAATTGGCTGTCGGTTGCTAAGCATCTAGTTGTAACATTCTAACACTGCATCGTTTCACACGCAAAGGCGGTGCTCCAGAGCAGGGTTTCATAACCCCGGGTAAAAAGCGGTGCAACCGCGCATTAGAACAACGATAACCCGGGGTTAAGCGCAGTGTGAAAAGCCCTACTATTAAATAACTATTAACTACGACTTTTGCCTCCATATACTCCTAATTACTGCTTATTAATAGTTAGTAATTATAAGGTAGTTGTTAAGTTTAGGTATTAGGTATGATTAAGAGATGTAGAATATGGTCATGCAGAATAAGGCTGTTACAGTTATGGTTGTAAGCATACGCACGACAAGGAAGATTCAAGAATGACAGTCTTTTAATAAATCCACAGGCAAGGAAATTCACAAACTGGTAAACAGGAAACACAACCATACATAGCACGAACGATACCGGACAACACTGAAATGAAAACACAAGGCTTAAATACACAGACAAACTAGGTGGTGATTGAACACAGCTGAATGTGATGATTAAGGTGATCAGTAACTATAGTGACAAACTAGTGACAGAGTTAACATGTAACAAAGGCATTAATATGTGCTTTATAAGTGTCACATGTCTGTCTGTTTTTTGCACCATGTTCTGTTTGTCACATGTCCTCCTTTGTCCTGTTTTTCCCCCCATTATTTATTTGTTTATTTCCCCCCATTATTATTTCCCATTATTTAGTTCCCAGATTGATTTGAGTTTCAGTTCAGGTGTGTCTTATTAATTATCTTGTTAAGCTCCCTTTGTTTGCCTTGTATATATTCCTTGTGTTGTCCCTCAGTCTTTGTTGGTTCTTGTTTATGGTGTATGTGGTTATCTCTTGTTTCTTTTCCGGTTCCTGTGTATTTTATCATTCAAAGTGTATATTTCTGCAAATCTCCTCGTCGTGAGTGTTCATCCCACATGAACCGTTACAGAAGAACCAACCACAAAAGGATGATCCCAGCTGAGGATTACCTGCCCTTCCTATGGCAGAATGGACGTCCTCTGGAGTGGTACGTGGAGGAATTTTTGAATTATTCCCATCTGGTGAGTTGGAGCGAGTACTCACTCAAGGCCTACTTTCGGATAGGACTGGATAGTGAATTATATCAGTTCTTGTCTCCTGGTCATTATAATTTGCCTCTAGTCGATTTCATTAATTTTGTTCTCTGGCTATTTAAGTCTGATTTCATGGTTGAAGTTAAAGAGGACAATAACACTTATCCAGTCCTATTTGGCCACTCCAACTCACCCCAATCCAAATCCAAATCCTCCATGTCCCTTAACATCGTGACCATCATGGCCACTCCAGAGTTCACTACAGCCCCTGAGTCCATTCCCGAGCCTTGTCGCAAGATGGCCGCCATCCCTAAGCCTTGTCGCAAGATGGCTGCCACTCCTGAGCCTCATACCAAGATGGCCGCTACTCCCGAGCCTCGTCCTAAGATGGCCACCACCACGCCTGAGCCTTCGGTCAAGATGGCCGCCGCCACGCCTGAACCCCCGGTCAAGATGGCCACCTCACTTATGCCTTTAGGCCTTTTAGTGGAGTATGAGGGGATGTCTTGGAGCCCAGAGATGGTTCCAGCCCCTGAGTCTGCTCCAGTGTCTTCTCCAGCCCCTGAACCTGCTCCAGTGTCTGCTTCAGCCCGTGACCAGAGTCCAGTGATGGCTTCAGCCTGTGACCAGAGTCTAGTGACCGCTCCAGTCCCCAAGTCAGCTCCGGACTACGCTCCAGTCCCCGAGTCAGCTCCGGACTACGCTCCAGTACCAGAGTCAGCTCCAGACTACACTCCAGTCCCCGAGCTAGCTCTTGAGCAGGCTCCAGTCCCTGAGCCCGCTCCGGACTCTGCTCGAGTCCCCGAGTCAGCTCCAGACTCCAGCACCAGAGGCTCCTCCCAAGGGAATTGGGGGGGGGGCACATATACCCGTAGACAGAGTGGCCGAGCCTGTCCGATCCGCCATGGTCCCCTGCACTGCCGGTACCACCCTGGAGGCATCCTACCAGTCTGCACCTGTGCCCGCCCCCTCTCCCTAGTTGGACTCTTTCTGGCGCGAGGTCGCACATTCCGGGAGGGGGGAGTAATGTCACATGTCTGTTTTTTGCACCATGTTCTGTTTGTCACATGTCCTCCTTTGTTCCGTTTTTCCCGCCATTATTTAGTTCCCTTGGTTACAGATTGATTTGAGTTTCAGTTCAGCTGTGTCTTATTATCTTGTTGTTATTGTCTTTGTTTGCCTTGTATATATGCCCTGTGTATTTCATCATTAAAAATCTACATTTCTGCAAATCTCCTCGTCGTGAGTGTTCATCCCACATGGACCGTTACAATAAGTAGACCTACTGATAAACAGCAAATATCCTAGTAATATATATGCTAATAAGCATCTAGTTAATAGTGAGAACTGGACCCTAAACAAGTGTTAGCATAATTTTACTTCACTTTATTTTTCTTACTTTTAAAACACTTAGCTGAAATTTTATTTAGTTTTGTTTTACATTTATTTAAATTAAAAAAATCTTGACTGAAACCTTTGAAACTACTACACCGAATAATTAATTCTACAGATGTCATTTAAAATTCTAATTAGATGAGCAGATCACTCAGGTACATAAACTCCATGACCCCAAAACTTCATAGTATTTCCAATTCAATGAGAATTAGAGAGGTTGACAGAGCATCTGGATGAGGGAAAACAAGGTGGGGTTCGCATCTGTCTCCACCCAGTAGTCTCAAGCAAGCTGTCACCATACTATGACAGATGACAGAGACACCTGGGCCTGTTACCCTGCTGAGTGCACAAGGCTCATATACCTCCGAGGTTAAACAGAGTGTGTGAGTCGTTTGCTAAGTTGAGAACAACTGAATAAATGTGTGAGGATGGATGCACATGTACATTGTGGGTGTTTGACTATTGCAGCCTCAAAAAAATACACACACACACTCACTCATCCTACTCCCTACTGCAATCACTGATCCTATTTAACAAGGTTTATCGGGCTGCATAAACAAGTGAAGGTCTCTCTCACTAAAAAAAAGACTAGCCTAACATCTGGCTGGCTTTTTCCAGAACACCAGGGGACAACCCATTCACTTTGATATCCCAATTAGCATCTTTTCAGGCCCTTGAACCGAGTGAAATGCTGTCAAACTGCTTACTTCCAAACTGAATTTTCAACTAACCTCAGAGAAAATCAGACCCATAGCAAACGATTAATACATTTCGATGCAAAAATTCCTAAAACCACAGGGATGTTTCCCAGAAGACCTGGATCCCTAAAGAAAATAATTTGATGCCAATTATGCCGCACACAGTGGGATGGAGAAAAACACAGGTTCTTAAGACTTTTAAATTGATATGGCATCTTCAAAAATGCTAAAGTTATGTCCCAGTTGGCCACTTGAGTCCACATGCACACAACAGGAATTACATTCACAAGACTGTCCCATCTCAGCTAAGCATATCCCATCATTCATCATGTACCCCGAAAACTTTTCACTGTAAGTTAAATTAATTTGAATATTAAATTAATTAAATATTTCATATAATTCGGTAGCAAAATGTAAAGTGTTGCACATTTTATTGGTGCAGAGATTAATGTGTCTTCTAAAAGTTTGCATCTGATTTTTATTTCTTAATTAGAAGCACCACAATTAAATTGTGTTGTCTGAGACTACTGAACAGATATTTAGAAGTTTATTTTAAAGTGCAAAGTATTGAAAATCAAAATGTGTTAATAAAGCTATGTAAAAACTCACACACTTGCAACCTTCATGCCTACGTTAACATTTGGCCCAAATACCTGAAATACGTCATTTAAGTAGACAAGTGGTCAAGTAACCACAAGTATGGGAATGGGACATGCCCTAAAAAAGCAGAGACTCAAGTGCAATGGTCAAAGCAGTCCGCCTAGTGCATGTTTACATAGAAAACAATTAAAAAGTGCATATTTTTGAGGCATATTATAGTCAGGGAGGGTACTGTCATGCTTAACAACTCAACCCCATCACATAAAATTTTATTTTAATCCATAAGTATAAACAAATTACTTCATTGCTGCCATATATGGTCTACCCTCCTACACTACATGAGGAGCAGTGGCCATTTTGAGCAAAAAACATCAACCTCATCACACTCAACCCTGTCACATACAGTATATGACAGAAAAAATGTAGGGGGGTTATTACTGGGATTCGGTAATATTTCAGTACATTCATTCGTAATATTGATTTACGGATATAAAGTTTACCAGTCTATTAAGCACCACCCAAAAAGGCATATGGTCTTTATATATTTGTTTACTGTTAGTTGTAAGGAGTGCTTTGTGTAATACGCTGTGTATGTTGATGATAATGCAAGGGAGAGAGAGAGAGTTTATGGATAATTTTTTAATGCATACTTACACTGTGTTTTATTAAACTCTTACAGAGATTTTTAGAGTGAAAACGAAACTTCATATTTTGTGTGAAGTACAATAAACATTATAAAACTCATCTGTAAACTGGCTTGTACTAATATAGTGGATAAAAACAAGAAGACCATATAAGTTATAACCGTAATTAAACTAAACTATAAGTGTTTTATCTCCATGCAGCATATATTCGCAGTTTCTGACATTATAGTGCGTTGTGATAGGGGAGAACGAGCTCTTGAAGCTCCGCCCTCTTAGGCTAAGCGCAGCAGCTCATTTGCATTTAAAGGGCACACACTGAAACCTCGCGTTTTTGCTCAACCCCAAAAAGTGGCAATTTTAACAGTCTATAAAAATGATCTATGAGGTATTTTGAGCTAAAACTTCACATACACACATACATCAGAGTTATTGTACACACATACATTATGAGTTGTCATAATTTTGGTAAGTAAATCTTTACTGAAACCATGACTATTTTATAGATTTTTTTATTAAAATGATTCATAAATAAGTGAAAACTCAACCCTGTCACAAGTTTACAACCCTGAAACAATGAGAAATAGAAGCCATTTTACTCGATACACATCTCAAAAGGAGAGGAAAATACTGTTGCAAATTCACAAGTTCACACTTACATATAATCGAATAGAGTAAAGAGTATGTGTATTTGGCGTGCTGTCCGGGGGGAGGGCTCTGAGCTTGGAATCTGCCCCGAGCCCATGCTGTGGCCTACCTGAGCCAGGTAGACTATCTGAACGTGCTCCTCCCAAACTTTGTTAATAAATACAGTGCTGTTCTAAAGTATCTTAAAAAAAAAACAAGGTAAGACAGGAGAATTTAGGGGGAGGGGGTTTTCTCCCTTCACATTGATGCTCTACACTCCAATGCACAAGAAGCTGGCTTGCCAACAGCCAATAAATGCTCTAAGAAGAAGAAGAACTTTGTTAATAAAACATCATTTCCGTTTCATGCCGACTTTAAGCGCAGTGTTTTAAGGAATGCTATGTCATGCTTGAGACGCTGCAAAAGATGTGAGATGAAAGCACACTGGTTAAAGATGTCTGTCTAGCATATGTTTACATTTTTAAAAAGCAATTAAAACAGGTCAGTGGGATGTGTTCTATGTGAACTGGTCATTCACTTACAATTAGTTTTTAGTCCAAACAATCACATGGAGCGGTTCATAGAACAGGGTAGTTTTTTTGGACTCAAGTACTAATGAAGATGAACAGACCAAGACTAAGGCATCATATGTTTGCCACACAAACTAAATCAAGCCTTCAACAGCCTGTGTCATGGTAAGTTAGACACAGTAATTTGTTATTCTAGTTAAAATTCATCTGTCTTATGAGCCAGTCGCGTTGTCCAAGGCTGTTAGCAAAATCTCAAAAGCAAGATGACAAGATCTGGACTCCAAATATGCCAACGAACATGGGCCAAAAAATTATTAACTGATTATCTCCTTCAAGCACCGGATTGCCCTCACTCAAGTGTGTTTACCAGGGACTAACTCGCCTTTAGAGGGGGAAAAGGTACTGTATGTAGACAAAAAATTCACAGTAAATCAGGTCATGGCAAAGTATTGCCTCATCACTTCTGATGTTTGTTGCTGTTTTCCCAGCATATATTCTGACCCTGAGCAGGGCGCAGTTGGGCCAGACCCCTCCATCACTCCCATCCACATAGTCCTGCTCCTCTCCGACGGGCCTCCGAAGCCCCAGAGGTATGTGACACTGACACACATGATTCACCGTATGGGTTAATGTCAGCTGCCAACACACATAGCACAACGCCATGAATCAGAGCTATATTTCATCCCACTCAGCTATGAAGGGCTTGAAGGCATCTTCACTTTCTCTGGGCTGCACATGAATATATATGAGACCCCTCATGGCTCCTCTTGTCAAGTTTGTCACAGATATATTTATCAAGGTGTGATAAAGTGGAGGAATGCACATCATGTCTGGGAGTTATCCAGCACCTTTCAGACTATATGAGTCTGTGTGATAAAATGCTTGAGTTTTCATGAATCTTAATCATTCAGCTATTTATTTCTACCTGTCTGATGTGAAATGATCACGCCAGTGTCTATGTTTCTATTAAATACATTTTATTTCTTCTCTCTTTAGGAGATTAACAACAACAGACTTTATGGATGCATGATATACACCATATTGTTTATATATTAGAGATAGATTGAATATTTTTATTGGAGATTGGTCTGTATCAGGTGTTTAATTGTTCGTTCCCCCTATGCATTTAGATTACCTTGCTGTCATCTAACATTCTCTTAAAGGTCTTTTTTTTTTTTTTAAGGGGACCTATAATGTCCCTTTTACAAGATGTAATGTAAGTCTATGGTGTCCCCAGAATGTGTCTGTGAAGTTTCAGCTCAAAATATCCCACAGATAATTTATTATAGCATTCCAAATTGCCCCTATTTGGGTGTGAGCAAAAACACGCTGTATTTGTGTGTCCCTTTAAATGCAAATGAGCTGCTTTAACAGCTCATGCTTCGGTTGCTCAACAACAACAAAGCTGGAGAATCTCACACAGCCAAAATGAAGATTGTCAGTAACTGTGTTCAGCCTTACATCGTTCAAAACGGAGTCGGACACTGATGGAGAGACTCAGGAAGAAGTTACAACTTTTAGAATGCATCTTGACATTTCTGAATCGTTAGTGGGTAAATTTATGTAGTTGCTGTGGAGTTGATTCAACTCATCAACTAGTATGTGCCGTCATGTTAATATTTTGTGCAAATCCAGCATTGAATTGACCCTCGTTTGTGAAGCAGTTCAATGTAAAATGACAGCATGGCAACAGCACTCTACTACAACAACTCTTCCTCTTCTCTAAAGCAGCCCAACATGGCCTCGTCCTCTTTGTTAAGTGTTCCCGGGGGCAGGGTTTATGTAAATTTTAAGGTTAGTGATGTCACTAACCTGGGAAGAAGGTCGTTGTAGTCCCTACCAGCTGTTTGTTGTAGTCCTTAAAAAGCGATTTCTTTAAAAGAAAATATCTCCCTTTGCATTGAATTTTGAGTGTTGTAACTTTGCAAATGTTGTTTATGATCAAACAGCAAAGTAAAAAAGTGAAATCATAATCAACCACCCCTTTTAAAACATTAATAATTGGATAGCACTGCAATATAATCTTAAGCAAATCTCAAAATGAATATCTATTTTTTCAGAATGAGCATTGTAATGTTTTGATGCCTAACTTCACTTGTAGCATTTACGACAGTTGATTTTTCTGGTGTTTTATTTTTAATTTATTTAGACAAAATAGTGTAAATAGTTTTGTTTTTTTAGTTTTTTATCACAATTATCTACATGCAATTAATTAACAGCTTTTTGGGATAGGCTGGAATTTTAATATCTGTGCATTCTGTAGTTTCTATGCAATGCTTTGTTTCTACTCTCAGTGTTGGGAATGATCTTTTTAAAATAGGACTGAGTCGAAATCTCCACTTAAGATAAAAACCCACAGGCAAAAGCAGGGGAGAGAAAATTGTCCTCCCTCAGGAGGTGAGAAGGAGCTTCTGGGATTCTATGGCAGGCCGAGGGGGATTTTACCCAGGTGTTCACCAAGGGGCAAAGCTGCCTCCCAGCTGCCAGCTGTCACTATCAAGTGGGGAACCAAGAGAGAGCCAGTGACCCAAAAACCTCCTCCTTGAGCACAAACCCCCTCCTCTCCTCGTCTCTCCTCTCTTTTGTGTGTCCGTATTTGAACATATTAGACTGCAAGATGTGCAACAGGGACACTGCGCTTGTCCTGCGTCGTGTCGGAGATGTCCACATCGTGTGCATCCATTTCCATGCATTTGTGTTTGCATTTGCATTGGTGTTCTCATCGACATGGGAGTAAAGCAGAGCTTTGTGAGGCAGTTGAGTGGGAGGCAGCCTCTGTACACAATGGCTGATGATTTTGCTCTGTTCCCTCCTCCGCTGAAGTGCCAGAGCATCCTTCCTCCCCAAAGTGCACCTCTCCAAACATGCAATGATAGCACTGATTTTAATTACCTCTCATGACTGCCGAGGTTGTGGCTGCCTGACGCACAGCGGGGAGAATCTTTTGGATTTATTTCTGGAAACACCTGCACTGCTTTTACTCTCTCCCTCCTAGACAGATGTGTTCGGTCATCTCCTCTAAGCAATACTTAATGTCTCTGAAGTCTGAATAGGAAAAAATTAAATGGTAATACAAAAAGAGTTCTTCTAAAACTTACATTGCAAAGGTATTTATATACATTTAACGATAATTACAGTCATCTGCCAGTGTGTTATATAAGACATAACAAGTCTCTCCCTTTTTTCTTTCCCTTTTTGTATAAACACCTGCTCAAACAAATTAGATGGCATGATGAGGTCCTTCTTGGACTGTTGTATCACATGGATGCTCTTCACAAGAGCCTCTGGGTGATATGTTTGAGACCCTTCATCTCATCAAACCCTACTGCTGCCTTCAAAGCAAGAGGTGCACAAATGAACACAGTCAACTTGAAGGAGATCTGGCAAAGGTGTAATGACATGGATTAGCTGAAGAGCTACATAACAACTTGTTTGTGAGTGAAGCCGAAAACCACCTTAGAGACACGGCAAATTTATTTGTTTCATTGAATTAATGTGTTTCATGTGCATTATCGTTCAAAAGTTTGGGGTTGATAAGAATGTTGATGTTTTTGAAAAAAGTCTCACCAAACCTGCATTTATTTGGTTAAAAATAGTACAGTAAAAATAGTAATATTGTGAAATATTATTACAATTTAAAATAACTGTTTTCTATATATTTTAAAATGTAATTTACTCCTCTGATGGCAAAGCTGAATTTTCAGCATCATTACTCCAGTCTTCAGTGTCACGTGATCCTTTAGAAATCATTCTAATATGATGATGTTAAAAACAATACTTTAGAATTCTTCGATGAATAGAAAGTTCAAAAGAATAGCATTTATTAGAAATATAAATATTTTTAACTATATATATATATATATATATATATATACATATATATATATTCTTATCAACATTGTTTCATGCAGATATGCATCCTAAAATTCCTTAAATAAACACAAATAAAGAGATAAAGAAAGAAAGAACTATGAAATGAATATGTATAACAGCACAGATCATTTGATTTTGGAAGAATTTGTTGAGAAATGTTACTTTTGATTGCAGACTTTAGTTTTTTATTTTATTTTATTATTTTTTTTTTAGGTCTTTTATAAGTGAAAAAGGACTCTCTATTTAATCTCATTGCTGCCTTGGAGAAACAACCTATATATTAAACAGGGAACTTTTTTATGGGGAACTCCACTCATAGACTTACCCCATTTAAAGATATGTGGGGGAAAGTAAATGAAATGTCAAAACTGTTTTTTTTTTTTTTAAATGCAGTGTCATCCTTTGAAGTGGAATGATTTAAATTTCCCCTCCCAGGGCTTACAAAGCCAAAACCGAAAAATCAAATTCATGTTGCCCATGTGTTAAACCTGCACTGCACATCCACACACTGTGTCCCCTGAAGGCCAGTTTTTGAGCAAAATGAACTGGATTTACAGTGATTGCAAACACTGTGCTGAAACCGAGGGACAGAAAGACAGCTAGAGGCTGCCGCGGAGGAGATAGTAAATGGTAGACAAGTAGGTGACCATCAGTCACTCCTTCCTTCTGAGGAAATGAGTGTTTGATGTGACAGCTGAGAGCCAAATGTTCCTCACACTCAGGGGCAACAGAAGAGTGTGCATCTCACAAGTTCACATGGAGTGTAACCATGAGTGAGCAGCCTCAATGTCGGTGGACCTTTTTTTATGCAGTTGGCTCAGGTAGATTATATTTTCATGAATTAAACCGCAAGTCAAGACAGCCCCAAGCAGGTAATATCGATCTTGAGGGGGATCGAGAAATAGTATGGCTAAAGTATTCAGCCTCCATCAAAAGACCAATGTGATGCTCTAATGAAATGCACTAATGCACTATACCTTTAAATGTGTTCTCCAAATGCCTGAATGGATTTGTACACACACATGAACAGTAGTTGCATAAGTAGCTTTAATTCGGACTGATTTACCCAATTGTTCTTTGGTGTATCAGTCGCACACATTCGTAATTTATCAGATCATGGCGCACTAGAGGGAATAACTGTTCTATATTTTACTTGTGCCTAAAGAACACAGTAAGACTAAGCCTGAGCAAATCTCCATATACTGCAGAGACATGCAGAAGAATAAATAGTGCACAAATGCATGCTTTCTGAAAATAAACATTTGCTGGCATTGGTTGACTTAGCTTTCTTATCACGACAGTGATTCAATCCCACATGAACAGGGATTGTTGAGCTAAAATTACTGTAATGTTTTCTAAACAATATTGGAGTTATATTGGACTATATATTGGTTTCTCTAAGTGCAACAGCTTTGCAACAGATTAGCATTTTAATAAAGTAAAAACTGATGAATTCTCTTCATCTTTAAAGGCCTTCATAATTAAGAAGCCTATTCCAATGCATTTTGCTGTTAAACAATGTAGCCTATATGATTGGCAAAGAACTACAATAAAATATAAGTGTTATACTAGAAATGTTTTTTGGTTAGATATCGAACATATTAATATAGACGAGTGCCTGTTTGTTTAACAACTCAATGATATGGGGGCTACTATGATAATTAGTAAATTGTAGTTATAGTCCGCCATCTGCTGGTCATAAATAATAATTCCTCTCTTTATAAATAATAATAATAAAGAAAAAAGTGGCTATACTGAATAACATTTGGTTATTATCGCTTACATCTTATAGTATAGGCTACAGTAAATGTAAAGACATTTCTTTTAAATTAAATAACGCAATAATTACACATTGAATTTAAATGTGCTAGCCTAATTATTATTCCAAGGAAATATTTAGCCTACCCAAAGAAAATATAAATGAACATTTATTCATTTTGTAATGTGCAGAACTAGACGGCTGTACATTTAGTTTGACATTTTACCAAAAAAAATTTGCCTGAAGAATTCTATATAATCTAAATCTACTAACAAACATATTCTGGCAGTAGTTAATGAAACCACTTGAAAAAGATCTTTGCATTTAAAAACATAAAAGCTTAGGTTTCTGAGATTTTTGTAAAGTTTTTATTTTTTATTTGTTTTTATTAGTGTTCTTAAACATTATTATTACTATTCTTGCAATCAATGTTGACTTTCCGCAATTCGTAGCCTCTGCGCATGCGTAGTCATGGCCCCTCCTAGTAACGTCTTTATTCTTTGCCCCTGCACTTTCTGCGGAAACCCCTCGAATGCGTGGAGTCGCTGGGTTGTTTTCGAATCGCATGTAGTACGTTCAAACTGTGATTTAAAAAACACCTATGTGGTCACCAGGGTTGACGACGGGGCGATTGGATTACCGCGGCAGTATTTCGATAAAAGGAGGACCGTTTTGCTTGCTCATTTTGTTTTAGCGTTTTGTAATGGTTTTGCTGTACTAGTCTTTTGTTTTTTTTTGTATGTGTGATGGACGCCATTTTAGGTCGATCACACTAGCTGCTAGCACATTGTTTCAGGCCTTGCTTCAAACTACGTCGGTTTGTGTTTGTTGAAATTTGGACTACATCGAACAAACATTTCGGAGGAACTTTGATGCGGACACTTGGGCGACATATTTGGCAGGACTCTACACGTTCACCCATACGGACACCGTTTGAACTCTATATTTCTTTATCAGAGTTGGACCTTACGGACAGCTCACGGCTAACCGCCATATGGTCCTGGGACATTGCGAAACCGCAGGAGAATTTCTGGCTTCTGCTGGGAAATTCCGTGGACTAAAAGTCACTTGCGTAATTAAGATTGCGTGTTGCACTTGATCACTATCTCTTTGAACACTTGATATTTTGAATTCGCAGTTATTCATTTGAGGCAAAATCCACACGACCTCCTTAGTGGTGACTCTTGATTAAAGAGTGTTGAGATGAGCAAATATGGCTATTATTATTATTCTTAAACTGTTAAGCTGATAAACTGACATTGAATAAGGTTGATCGGTGGGAGAGCCCACGCGATCGTGCGAATTGTAGTTGAGTTTGGTTGTGTGTGGTGGTATCTGACCACAAGGATTGTTTAAACATGTCTTGTGTCCATTACAAGTTTTCTTCTAAACTTAACTACGACACGGTCACCTTCGATGGCCTTCACATCACGCTCAGTGATTTGAAACGCCAGATTATGGGGCGAGAAAAGCTGAAGGCCGCGGATTGCGACCTACAAATCACCAACGCTCAAACTAAAGAAGGTAAGCTAGGCAAATTAGTTGTTTATACGTGGTCTTTGAGCTTGTTTTAAGCTACAGGTTTAAATATAAACCTGTATATTTAGGTTTAATATAATATTAGTATCTGAAAATGTTTATTATAGTAGTAAGCTCAAAGGTAATGTTTCCTAGCTAACGTAAAACGGCCAACATATCGTTATATCACTTAAATGTCGAGTTTATGTTTGTGAAATCAACTGTTATGCATATTATGCTAGTGTATTTATGAGTATTAATTACGTTTAAACGTAGATGTTGCCCATACACTTACGCAGTGACGACTCCATTTTGTGTACGTGTTTACGACGCGTGCTTTCGTTTCCTGTCCATGATGTAGACAAACGAATAGAAGAATGTGTCATGTTGATTAATGATTTTGTCGTCCTGGTCTTTGTTTACAGAATACACTGATGATGGAGCCCTCATCCCCAAAAACTCGTCTGTCATCATCAGACGAATCCCTATTGGAGGGCTTAAGTCGACAAGCAAAACATATGTCATGTAAGTACATTAACACTTTAATTCACTTTTAACATCTGCAGTGTTTTATATCGTCTTGTTTTGTGAGTATGTTCAGAAACTTTAGGTCTGGTTTGATTTAAAAAAAAAAAAAAAAAAAAAAATAGTTCACCCCAGAACTAAAATTGTCATTTGCCTAAAATCCCTGTTGATAAAACCAGCATATGCTGGTTAGGTATGTTTTGAAGCATGGCAGCTGGTTTATGCTAGTCCTTAGTTGGTCATGAGCTGGTTTAAGCTGGTCAAGTGCTGGTCCTGCTCACCAGCTCAGTTCGAATATTAATCAAAACTTGTAAGATGTATACATTTTGTTATTAGCAAAGAATGTTCCCTTGCACTGAAGCTGTGAATTTATTCACGCTTCTCTCTGTTCAAACTTAATTTGCTAGAAGCTGTGAAAATCAATGGCATTTTGAGCCACTTATGTAAAACCTGCCGCAAACTGTATTTTCATTGTATGAAAAAGAGCTTTAAATGTATTGATATAAAATAGTGATCTTTGTTTGTTTGTAGGCAGATTAAAAAAATCCATAGGGGTGAATTCAGGGTGATTGGGACAGAGAGTAATTGCCAACTTAAGACTGAAATGCACCTCATTTCTGTGGCCTTGCAGTAAATGTTCAAGAATCGTCAGTGTTAAGTTATTTTAATTGGAAGTTAACCTCTTTTCTTTTGTTTTGCAGCGATCGATCTGAACCAAGTGGATCTTCAAAAGCAGTATGTAAAAACACCTCATTTCCTTGTCTCATTACACACATTTTCAAACTCCTCAGCAGTTGCTTTGTCTTGAAATAATTTAGGTAAATTTTCTCATGCTCCTCAATGTTGTCTTTGAAATCTGTTTGAAGATAACAAAGTGTGTTGAGCTTAATGTTTATATTGTGTGATTCGCTAAAGCTGTTGCATTGATTTTCATGTTTTTATACAATTTCCAGTGTGTACAGAAGTCTGTGCGCATGCTAATACACTGTTTCACATTGAATAAGTCATCTACAAATATGAATTCTGTTGTACAGTGTAGTGTAAGATCATATTGATCTAACGTTATATAATTCTTGAACATGGCCAGTGTTCAGTTTGTTTGTCCTTAAAGTGACACATCTGTAAAAAGCTGTGTTTTTTGTTTGTGTTTTTAAATAAAAAAAATACATTGTGTTATTTATTAATTTCACCTTGTATCATACAGCTTCAGTGTCTTGACTACTCATGTTTACTCAATTGGTATAAGGCACAATAGTTTAATTTAGTTGTGTGGATGTATGAATGTGTGTGAGAGGGAGAGAGTGAGTATTTATCAAAATGAATCACCTAAAACATAATGACCCTTGCCTTGGACTAACCGACAAGGTGAATCGTTTTGGGGTTTGTTTTTTTTCTCTTTCTCTTTCTTCCTTCAATTTGTTCTTGACTTGACTTGGTGTTTAGGAACTGGCTCTTGGCATTTAAAGGATAATCAAACAAGACTTATGCAGTTTTAATAATTTAATTTTTATACAAAAGAAATAAGTAGTACAACTTGATTTATATTCCCTGCTCTAGTTAAAACTGTATACTAAATTCTCTGAATTCTCATGCTAATTAACATTTATCTTAATTTTTTGAATTTTTCCTTTAAGAGAGCCAATTTTTTGCAGAAATTATACATTGTACTACTGCAAATATACAGTTGCTTGACTATTAATGTGATGGGAATAATTCATTCCAATTTTAACTATTTGAACAAATTTTTTTAATAGTCATACCTACGAGGTTTTCTCTTACCCTTTGTAAAATTTTATTGTTTCTTGTAGTTTGCTTTTTTTTTTTTTTTTTACAAAAGCTGTTGGGAAATGGTAGAAAAAAACAACACATTTGGGTGAAATTCCAGACTAGCGGTTTATTCAACAATTGTACAGTTGTATAAATACAATTGTCGTATATTTTGGTATTTATAGTGAGATTTTGTTTTTATTGGTGATTGGGAAAAAAGTCAGTATGAGTGAGAGGGTGATTTTTTTTTTTTTTTTTTTTTTTTTTTTTTTTTTGGGCACAACTTTTGTAATTACAGATTGTTTCAGCTAGTGTTTGTCATTCTGACATGGCAAATTGTGCTAAAGTTATTCTAACAACTAAACTTTTTTTTTTTTTCACCACCCTCTTTTTTTGAACATTGTACTTTAATGCCAAACAGAAATCTGCTTATTCATACTTGAATCATGTGACTTGTACTTTTTTCCATATTTTATGTCTTCTTTCTAATGTATACAGAGCAGCTACTGGGCCAGTTACATAAACTTAGCCACTGTTAAGACTTGTGTCTTAAGAACTAATTTGACTAACTTGCAGTTAACCAAGGGGTGATCAGTCTTTTTCAATTCCAATTAGACCAATCTACCTTTTTATGTAAATGACTTTTAAAAAAAAAAAAAAAAAAAATTAGGACCGGTCTTGAAGAAAGACTTTTAAGACTAGCCTAAGCAGTTTATGCAACTGGCCACCGTGACAGATGAACATATACTATGCAATAATGCTATATACCATTTTTTTTCTTTGTTAGCACTTGTAGTTTGCTTCTCTCCCATGTACTTGTGTGATGTTGAGACCCAAACTAGCTATAAAACCAGTGACCCGCTACAAGGCACATTATGTAGGACACTTATTTACAAAAGTACCTAATTCCAGTGAACAGTTTTAAACACGTATTTTATATCCTATATGGCCTGTTGTATTATAGTTATGAATAAATTGCATTTTCTATATGACTTACTGTACAATAAAACTTCAGTGTTTAACTCCCTCACATCTTTCTTAAGGCCCTGTGTGTTCACTTTCCATAGGGTTTTTTGACGAGTTACATCTTTCTTAGATTTCAAGTAAATGGTGCAGTCTGTGAAACGGCTATGAAGCTATACTTTTTTGTTCACAGTGATTCAAAGCTCATAAATATCCATTAATTGGTAATGACTAGGGTTGTCAAATGTACCGGTACTACCAGTACCAGTCGGTACAAAAAAAAGTTGCCTGTACCAGCATTTCTCCAGTACCGGTAGTACAGAGTACCGGGTATATTCAGTACCCACTGATACACACTACTTTCAAACACTCTCGTTCGTGTTTGTTTGAGCACTCTGGGCATTAAAGGTTTCTATTTACAATGTGTTTTACAAGCGTTGCGCATTGTAGTCAATCACAATCATATCTGTTGAGCACTTGAAAACTATGGCCAATCAGAGGTCAGTAAGTTAGTCAGAATTCGCTTAACACCTATGAAAGCTCAGTTTGGTATTGTTCAGCGTGAGTCGCGTATTTGCAGATCCTATCATTATAACCAACAAATTGTAAACACAATGTGAATAATAGATTCATTGTACAAATAAGACAGCTTTTTATTGCCAAGAGTGCAGAATTCAGTGAGCTTACGCTTTTGAGATTGACAGTCTTAGTGATTATAAAGGGCTCTTCTCTTGCTTTGTTTATTACCCATTCACCATCTAAATACAAGTTTAGTTTTTCCATGCTGCCAAGTACACTGCAAAGTTTCTGGATTGACAACCGTGTTTAAATGCATGATTGAATATGAAACTACAATGATTGACAGTGATAACCAATGGATGAGACCAAATGGGACAATTTTCAAAGTACCTAATTCAACTGTTATTCAACTCTGGTACTGAGAACCGCAAAATTTCTGGTATTGGTACTGAACTACTGAAATTTTTGTACCGTGACAACCCTAGTGATGAACTTATTCAAGATAATATATGTAATGTTCAATTAACTGTGGTGTGAACTTTTTTTTTCTTCTTTTTTTTTTTTCTTTTTTTATAAAGGTTTAAACACTTTAAAACAAATTTCATGTGTTTCTATCAGGATTTGGTTGCAATATTACTAATTTTGTTTTTATATAGTGTTAACTTTGAAGACTTTCAGTTGTCCAATTTCTCTCTATTGGGCATGATAGATTTGTGCCTTGTCATAGTGGTGAACCCCTCTTTGTTTTAATGTTTTTTTTCCTGATGACAGATTGATGATTCTTCTTCCATTTCACTGGCCCTGCTTTCAAAGGTATTTTAAACTCTGTAACTACTTGATAAACTCTGCTCTACTGTATCTAACTTCAAGTGTTTTGGATTTGGCAAGCCATAATGTAGGCACAAGCATGCAATATTTTTTTTTTCTTCTTTTTTTTTTTTGGTCAAATCTTGTGGTTTGTCACATCCAGATTGTTTATACATAGAATGTTAAGTGAAATTAGTTGTGCAATTCTCAATGTGAAATTGTATGTTTTGCATTAGCCAGAAACTTGCTTATCAGTAGTAATATTGATAATTTTGTATTATGTTGCATATCAGTAATTACATTAATTATAAATGTAAGATTTATATTTAGAATTATTGATAGTATGTGCTCATTGTGATATGTATAATTGTGTTGATACTTCTGTGAAAGCCTGGTCCTGTAAAGAGTGAGCCAATTGCCTTTTATCAGTGTGGGTTACCATATAAGCCTCTTGCCCACATTACGCTTATTGCAGGTGTTGTTTTTTTAAATTGAAAAAATGAAGCACTCTGGAATCCTCCTCCTGGATTTTTTTTTTTTTTTTTTTAAATTCCCTGGACTTTTGTAGAGCAATATGAGCAATTTTTCTTTATACTGACACCAGCAGCGTTTGCTGTATATGGATAATGGTTAAATGTCTTTATTCTTAGTATGATGTCAAAATACTTAACAACAGTGTTATTTTGATACAATTACAAATTTGAATTTCAGGTTGATGCCCTGAATATAGAAAATCATGGCATTTTATTTTGGTACCGTTACATGTAGGCCATGACTGCATTGTGTGTTAATGTGAAATCTACTGATGATCTGACACATTACAATAAAATTAAATAAATGGAGAAAAGTCTCTTAGGCAATGGGCAATGCATGTGTGTAGTTGGTATTAAGCCTGGTATGAGAGTTGGTTTGTCTTTTAATAATTTTATTTTTATGCTCTTTTGCTATGGTTAATTTAAAATGCGTGTTGTCCCTTTGTTTCTCATTTTAAGGTCTGAAGTGTTACTCATACTTTACGTTTTAGTATTTTTAAAGATCACACACTGATAGAGGCAAGAAGCTGCTGCTTACAGGACAAGGTTTCAGCAAATCTCTGGGCTCAATTGAACATTCCGACATTGATTTTATTTGTGAAAACATTATTACCTGTTAAACAGACAGCCAATCTTGCTGAAACAAATGCATCAGAGGAAGACAAAATAAAAGCAATGATGTCTCAGTCCAACCATGACTATGACCCAATCCAGTAAGTATGCAATTCAAAACATTGACCGTTTATTTAAAATTACTCTCAGCCTCGATTCTAACATGAATCTCTATTCATTAGTTATGCAAAGAAGCTTGTTGGTCCACCTCCACCAAACTACACATGCTTTCGTTGTGGAAAAACTGGACATTATATCAGAAACTGCCCAACAAATGGGGTAATTGGGTTTTCATTACCACAGCTGCTTTAACATTACAATTGTTTTGAGCTAGGTGACACTTGCTATAACTGTTCGCTTGTTTAAGTATTTTTAGCATTGGGATGCTCATTTAGTCAGAGAAGAAATGTAATCTTGCATATCAACTGTGCGTTAGCAGGATCGAAGTTTTGAAGCTCCTCAACGAATAAAGAAAAGCACAGGAATTCCTCGGAGTTTCATGGTGGAGGTTGATGATCCAAACAGAAAGGGAGTCATGTTGACCAACAGTGGAATATATGCCATTCCTACTATTGATGCGTGAGTATACTTGGTCTTTCTGTAAGTGACTGTATTAAAGGAAATTTTTCAGCTCTGCCATAATTATGCAAAGCCATCAGAGTAGTGTCCTCAATGTGTCAACTTAGTTAATCATATTGTGCTTGCTCTGTTTAGTGAGGCCTATGCCATTGGGAAAAAAGAGAAGCCACCATTCTTGCCCCAAAATCAATCTTCATCTTCAGAGGAAGAAGATCCTGTACCTGATGAGCTGTTGTGTTTGATCTGCAAGGATCTTATGACCGATGCTGTGGTTATACCCTGCTGTGGAAATAGCTACTGTGATGAGTGTAAGTGTCTGTACAAACAGATGTCAGAAAGGTGAAGTGTGTTTTACTTTTGAAAGCTTACAGTCTTTTGGCCACAGGTATTCGAACATGTTTGCTGGAGTCTGACGAACATGTTTGCCCAACCTGCAAACAATCGGATGTATCTCCTGATGCTTTGATCGCGAACAAATTCTTGCGCCAAGTAAGAAATCCCTATCTTAATCGTATTTCGTTGTTGTTAAACGCCTATTTTTGCTTCTATCTTAATAGTAGAACATTAACATAACCTTTTCTTTGGAACCCCAGGCAGTGAATAATTTTAGGAATGAAACAGGATATACCAAGAGGATTCGAAAAGCTGCAGCTGCTGCTCAAGTATCTGCACCAGGAGCCCCAACTCAGGTTTCTGCCCAGCGGCCACCTCTGAGACTGGCAACCTCACGCCAGCAGGACCCTCTTATGGCCAATATTCCGAGCTCAACAGCTGATAGCACCCCTCCCCAAAGTACACCTGCTGCACCTTTATCGCCGGTTATCACTCATCAGCCCTCCAGTACCCCACCTTCTTCAAGCAGCTCTACTGTACACAGCAGCACTGCACCTGCAGAATCAAACTATAGCCCTGTGGTGAACTCTCCTCAGCACTCTACTAAGCAGGATGACCCTCCTTCATCTAAGTAAATAATTTTCTAGCACTTCAGAGGATCCACTGGTTGTGTAAAACATGAGGTACCGGACTCAAATTTGTCTATGCAGTTGTTAAGGTTTTTTTTGTTGTCTTTCAGGGAACCGGAGGTCTCAGCATCTACTGTTGTGCCTTCATCAGAGCCTTCTGTCCTGACAGCTTCAGCTTTTCCAAAGGTATTTCCTTTTAACAGTATTTTAAGTTTTAGGTATTTAAAATAAGAGAATTACATAGACCATATTAGTCATATTACATGAGCAAGATAGTTCATAGTTCTGTTAAGACTAAAATTTTGAGTAACTGACATTTTAGCCACAATTTGACCTTTTTTTTTTTTTTTTTTCATTAGATAAAAATTGTTGACTTAACATAGAATAGACTTACCTTTAGAATATTCTATGGTGCAAACAATGGAATAGAATTTGAATTCTGGGAGACTTGCAAATTTACTGTACAGCCTTCAACCCGTTTCCATGAGTACAATTTAGTGATCCCACAGTCTCCATTTGTGTTGCCTAGGGATTCCATGTCCCAGTGCTTGGGAAGCCGAATATGCCTCAGCACCACATGCACAGACCAGGTAAGATCAGCACAATCTAGATTTTTTTTGTTGTTTTTTTTTTTCTCTGTAGACTTGGCTGTTTTTAATATTTACTACTTTTTTTTTTTTTTTTCATCTTTTTTAGGACAGCCAAGAACTAGTGGACCAAGGCCAACTGGAAACCGTCCTGCGTGGGATCCGTAAGTATCAAAGATTGTAATCTTAAAATATTTTTTTTTTTTTTTTTTTATCCAAAAAATATGAGAACTTGACTCCTGTCTATTTATCCTATCAGGTCCACAAATAGAGGGAGAGCTCCTAGTGAGCGACCACCAAGAACACAGCCTCCACCAGTGCAAAATCTTCCACCTGTAGTCCCTCCAGTGTATGCACCTCCTGGTCTATTTCCTCCTCCACCACACCCTATGCCTCAGCCACCTGGTGTTGTTCCTCAGCAGTATCCTATACAGTATCCACCAGGACAGCAGCCTCCCCCTCCCTTCAACATTCCACCACCTGTATTTCCACCTGTCCCACCTGTGACGGCTCCGTGGGTGCCTCCTGGTGCCCAGCCACCTATAGCCAACCCAATCCCTTCTATGCCAGCAGCACCTTTTCTGTCCAAGGAGGAGTTTTACCGCCAGCAGCGCAGACTGAAGGAAGAGTAAGTAGAGTACACAATATATATTAAAGTTATATTTATTTAGTTGAATGGTTATTTGGCTCATTCTTCATATATATAGTTGATAATGGTCATATATGGTTGTTTTGATTGTAGCATCATGATTTATTTGTGTCTTTTGAGTTACCTTTTAATTAAATCTGGATTGTGTTAATGACATTTTAATGTGGATTCTTCCACTCTCACTCCTCATAATCATGTGTGTTGTAATGAATAACCAAGTTTTAACTGCAAAGTTTTGTTTCCTTCCTGTCTTTTGATAAATAGTTCCCAATGTCGATTCGTTACCAGGGAGAAGAAGTCCAAACTCGAAGAGTTTACCAATGACTTTGCCAAAGAGCTTTTGGAGTACAGAAAGATCCAGAAGGAGAGAAGGCGATCTTACTCTAGGTTAGGAAAAATACAGTTCCACCTGCAAGCTGTCATTTTTGATGGGAAATGTTTGGCATCAACAAAATTGTCCTAATTTATCTTTCTTTTTCAGATCAAAATCTCCATACAGGGGTTCCTCCTACAGTGGTTCATCTTATTCCTATTCAAAATCTCGCTCTCGGTCCAGATCACCACGCTCCTACTCTCGATCACTATCCCGATCTCGGTCAAGATCCCGCTCACGCTCTCGTTCCCGATCACGCTCCTACTCTCGCTCACCATACCCCCGCAGGGGCCGAGGTCGAAGCCGTAGCTATCGATCCAGGTCACGCACTCCTACATACCATCGCTCCCACAGTAGATCTCCATCGTTTAGGGGTCGGGAAATGAGTGGAATGGGAAGTGGAATCTATCGTTCCCGCTCCAGATCCCCAATGTATAGAAATCACAGTCCCAGCAAGAAACTCCCACCGCCTTCTCAAATGGAGGGTGAGCGCAAATACACGGGGAGGTACAGAGAGCCCCCTCCTTATGATGCTAAGGCTTATTATGGCCGAAACGTAGACCAGAGTGACCCCTATGAGAGAGAGCGATACAGAGAGTGGGAAAGAGAGTACAGGGAGTGGTACGACAAATACCTTAAGAGTTATAACAACCCACCAAGTGGTCAAATGAGAGGCCGTGTTCCAGGCGGCAGAGATCCCTATACCCCTGAGCGTTTTGCTCCTCCCCGACCAAGAGAGAACTCCCCCTATGGCAGGGGACGTCGAGAGGATTACCCACCGCCACCTCAGAGCCACGGTGTTCCTCCGAGAGGCAGAGTTGCCATGACATACCAAGAGAAGTGTGCTGAGAAGTATGGCCACCTTCATGTCAACAACACTGGAGCTGGGAGAGGCCTTAACAAAGAGTCTTTGAAACCTATCAAAGACAGAGAACCAAGTGGCAGCACCACTACAGATCCCAAGTCTCTGAAACATAAGAAACATCGCAAAAAGAAGAGAGATGATGGTGACCTCTTCAGCCACTCTGACTCAATGGATGAATCCAGAAAAGATGATCGTAAAGGGGACTCCATGCTGATGAATTCAAGCCGTGATGATGCCACACCTGTCAGGGATGAGCCCATGGATAGTGCTGCAGTGCCCTACAAGAGTACCCCTGAAAAGGAGAAGAAAGAGAGGACTAAAAGCAAAGCTGACAAAGGTAAACGAAGGTCTGAATCCAGTGGGCAAAAGAAGGAAGCATCAGGAAAGATGTCAAAGCCTACCAGAGAGAAGGATTCCGATGCACCGCGAGAGAAGGTGGCTCCCACTGAACCAGCCATAAAGAGAGTCAAAGACGAACCATCCCTCAAATCTGAACTAAGTAAACCTCAGTCTTCAGAGTCTAAACTCATGCTCCCACGCAAGTTGATGCAGTCTAGGCCCATCAAACACCACCAGGATCTGAAGCCTATCAAAGATGAGCTCAAAAGCAGGAAGGAATTGGTGAAAGACCTTCCAAAGCAAGACAAAGTTCCTGACAAAGATGGGAAGGTCCCCAAAAAAGAGCCAGAGAAGCCTGTAAAAACTGAGGAGAAGATGCCCACCAAGGCAGTTGATACCAAACTGGATAAAAAGAAACGGAAAGATGACAAGCCTTCTTTGAAAGACCTGGATGTCCCTCCGTTAAAAATAGCAAAAATGGAAGTTGACATGGCCAAAAGCTCTCCAAAACCTAAACCCAGACTGGAGAGCGAAAGGCCAGTTGAAAAGGAAAAAGTAGCTATTCCATCTTTGATGGATATTAAGCCAGAGCCTGTAAGAAAGATTAAAATCAACAGGGAAATTGGCAAGAGAATATCTAGCATTGATCGGCCAGTTTCGGCTGAGGACTCTGCTCATGCCACAGGAAAGAGCAGGACGGACAAGTCTAGAGGAAAATTGAGGAGGAAGGTGCATGTTTCCGATGGGTCAGGATCCTTATTGGTTGATTACACCAGGTGAGATCACTTAAAATATTAAAGTACTTGGCAACTCTTATTTTCTTTTAATCTGTACCATCAATGTATTCATGTTTGTTGTGTTTGGCAGCACCAGCTCCACAGGAGGAAGCCCCATCAAAAAGCATGAGGAAAAGCTTGACCTAAAGAAGACTGTGATAAAGACTCTGGAGGAATACACCAATGACAGCTCCACCCCTGCTGAGGATGAAATTGTCATGATACAAGTGCCCCGTTCCAAGTGGGAAAAGGAGGACTATGAATCTGAGGACGATGATTCTAAAGTTGCCACTAGAACAGACAGCAGCAACACATCCAGCTCTGCTCCTTCAGGGGAAAACACTGCTGCAAAATCAACTGACAAGGAGTCTCCTCATGCTGAAAAAGCTCCGCCTGTCTCCAAAGAGGCAGATGTCAAACCTGCCAAGGACTCCACATCATGCGATAAGGAGAAAGATTCTGACAAGGACAAAGACAGAGAGCGGGACCGAGGGAAAGAAAGAGACCGCAGTAGCACTGCAGATCGTGATATAACTGATAAAAGGAAACCTAGTGCACCTAATCAGGAGAGAGAGCGTGCGCCGGAGAAAGGCAGTGACCATAGCAGTGAACGGAGCTCTTCTTCCCAGTTATCCAGAGACCGGCAAACTGACAGGCCTGAACCAACCTCTAGAAAGCCAGTTGGTAGAGAGACAACTACAGGCCTTGCCAGTAGGAAACCAGAGCATAGAGATGATGCAAGAGACCACTTAGGCACAAGATCAAAAGATGAGAGAAGTCCAATCAGGAGGAGAGTATCACCCTCAAGGGTAAAGGACTT
Organism: Elopichthys bambusa; assembly: GCA_037101425.1. Classification (NCBI taxonomy): domain Eukaryota; kingdom Metazoa; phylum Chordata; class Actinopteri; order Cypriniformes; family Xenocyprididae; genus Elopichthys; species Elopichthys bambusa. The sequence goes on from CM074435.1 coordinate 24,074,589, forward strand.
ACACACAGACTCTGGGAGAAAAACACTTGATGCACCACAGGAGTCGAATAGGAGTCCAAGTCCAAGTAGGAATAAGAGGGCATCATCGCAGAATGCCCCAGAGCCAAAACGAACTGGCCCAGAGGATCACAAAGGAGACTGGCCATGCAGTAAGGACAGCCAGGGTTCTAGGCATTCTGATGTGCGTCCTATAAAGGACCGGGAGCACAGGACTCCTCATAGAGCTTTGACTCCAGAGCCTAGGTCTGATGCAGAGAAAGGTGGCATACATGGTGACCACATCAAAATCCCATCGGTGCGCTCCACAAGACTGTCATCAGATTTAACACGGGAAACCGACGAGGCTGCGTTTGTCCCTGACTACAGCGAAAGTGACAGCGAGACCTCGGACATTGAGAGCAAAATGGAGCAGAGAGGGCGTGAGAGGGACAGCAGTGGCAGCCAGAGTCCAAGCCCCTCTGGAAGCCATGGACACAGCAGCAGCCCCAGCTCTCCGGGCAGTCAGGACAGCAAAAAGAAGAAAAAGGACAAAAAGGAGAAGAAGGAAAAGAAGAAGCACAAGAAGCACAAAAAACACAAAAAGCATAAGAAACATATGAGTAATGAGTCTGAATCAGAGCTCAAAGGACAGAAACACAAACATAAGAAAAAAAAGTCCAAAAAGAGCAAGGACAAAGACAAAGATGACAAGGAAAAAGATGAAAGTGAAAGAGATGAACATAAGGCAAAAGTATCAGTTTAATTCATTTATAGGTTTAACCATTGATTTAATTTACTCATCTATAAGAAGCATTGGAAAAAATGTATTGTTCTGCAGAAAAGTTTAAGTACTGGTTCAGCTTTCATTCTTACTGCCATTTCTCATTTGTCAACAACATGCTTTTTTTTTTTTTGTGTCGGACAACGCTAACCTCTCCCACCAATGCAAGAGAATAGCTACTTGAATGATAAAGGTTATTTGGGTTCTGAATTTTCATGAGTATTTTGGTTCTCATTTAAAACTGTTGCAGATTCTCATTGTATCATGGTTTTGCATTAAGGCCATTGTAGAGGAAGCACTTTAGAAATGTGAATGTGATTGCAGATTTGTGAAATTTGCAGAGTTGCAAAAGCCTTTTTGTACCTCATCTCTTGTATGTTTAAGTTGGAGAGAAACATATCATTATGACAGTATGAAAATATTGTTACAGAGGTAACGGGAGAGTGGTGTCCAGGCATTGGGACACACTGATTTACAAATTGTATGTTTTTGCACTGTGAATATTTCCTCTACTCTTTCATTTTATTTTACTTCACCTTCACAAGAGTAATTTAAATCATCTGCTGAAATGGAATTGTAAATGTTTTGAGGGTAATAAATTTTTTCAGCAAATATAAATGGTCTCTCGTTGTTTATTTTCATGCCTTGGTAATAAAGATTTACAAGGAACCATAGTAGACTATTTCAAGTTGTCTTTTTTTAAAAAGCTATTGACAACCTTTTTTTTTTTTTTGTCCGTCCCTTATGTGCGTTACATGAACTTACTGTAGAAATAACCGTAAATTAGCCTGGGGTTAGTTGCATGAATAGACCAAACCTTATTCCTAAACCTAACCCTACAGTAAGAATATGCTGTTAATACATATTTATATAGTGTAATTATATATATTTTAAGTACTAACAAGGATACCTTAAAATAATGCATAACAGTTATTCATTGCATGTATATTGTCATTTCACCAGTATCAACTATTACACTTTTCCCAATGAATGATGTCCATATCCTGTTAAAATGTGGTTATTCTTAACACGACATTTAAAAGCGTGTTTGTGGCAGTAGTTTTGAAACTTGGCGACATCTCTGCTAAGAATGTCTCTTTGCATAACAGATTCAAGTTGCATTTCTTGATGCAGCGTCAAACTTTTTAGTGACCATGGTTTCCAAAGTACTTCCGAGCCCATGTGGCTATATTTAACACAGTAGCATGATTTCTCATGTAATGCTGCCTGAGGGCTCAAAGGTCACCAACATTCAACAGGTGTCCTGCCTTTCCACGGAATGAAATTTATCTGGATTCTCTGAATCTTTTCACAATATTATGTATGGTAGATTGTGAAAGACCTAAATACTTTGCAATCTTACTTTGAAAAATGTGATTTTTGAATTGTTTGACAATCCTTTCATGAAATTCGGCACAAAGTTGGGAGCCATGACCCATCTTTGCTTGCAAAGACAGTCTTTGGTGGATGTTCCTTTTATAGCCAAACACGATCCCCTCACCTATTACCAGTTCAACTGCTAATTGTGGACTGTTTCAAAATCGTTTAACTTGGATATTCTGTAATCTTTTCACTTTTATTTTGCCTCTGTCTCATCTGTTTTGGAGTATGTTACAGCCATCAAAATCAAAAATTGTTTATAGTTACAAAATACAATTAATTTGGCCAGTGAAAAATGTTTCTTTTACTTTTGTATTTTTGTCAGTTAAATAAAAGTTGATTTTGTATCATTTTACACAATGTCCAAACTTTTCTGGAACTTGGGTTGTAATTGTTAAACTAAATTGCTCATGTATATAAGGATATAAAATATTATTTAAATATAAATCATAAAAAATAATTAAAATAAATATAGTCTGCTAAAACCTGCTGCCATACACTGCGCTCTGGGAGTCCTTTCTGCTGCATGCCAGGTAAGGGCAATACATAGTATAATAAATAGAATTAGTACAGATCATATGGTGCTGAAACATACCAGCTTCGTGGTATAGACCCCAGATGTTCCCTAGAAAGGAGAATACCACCAGCAATAAACCCGGCTAAGCAAAGAATCTTTCAAACATTTAAATATATTCTAAAATAATTATAAAAACAAGTTACGAAAGGTATCATAAAATATTAAACCATTGTTTTGACCAACAGAAAATGTTACCTGAACTGTCGACATAAACTGACATTCCTCAACCTGATATTAAATGCAAAATACCCTTCTGAGATAAGAGAACACAAGTGCTGCGTTTCCTCTGACAGCCACTTGAGGACGGCAGACATCTTATATCTGTACCCATACCCTTACAAAAAAAAAACGACCTGCAATAATCCAGAAGGACTGTAGTTCTCTGTGCAGGGATCATGCAGGAATCATGCTGGAACCCGGACAAAACAAAAAGCTTACATGACAGTGCATATTCTTACAGGCAGAGGCGTAACCCCACCCATAACCCTATCGCCAGAGCCAATGGCTCTGCCTATCCCTAAACATTATTAAGTCAAGCTCCACCCATTAGGTTCACAGAGATAGAGTTGGCCTTGGCCAAGAAGAACGAGGAGCGAGGAAGCTTCCAGAGGAGCTATGAGCGAGGATGCATTTCTCATTTGTGAATCCTGGTTCCCTTTCTTCTCAGCTCCGTTCCCCTTAGGATGCGAGCAGGAAGGATGCAAGGAAGGAAAATGAGGTTGGAGAAACCGAAGGAAATCTTATTTTTATATTAAAATATTCTTGATCACTCAAGCGTCACTTTAAAAACGTCACCAGCTGCGCTGAAGGGATCCAAGTGGTGCTCGCTGCAGAGCCAAATGACCTCCAGCTTCACCTCTCTGGAGCTCAAGGGTGGAGAGAGAGGATTATGGGTAGGGTTAGGGTGTGGTTGGAGGATGCAGCTCCACCCATCATGCCCACAGTAGGTCGAGAGAGGGGGAGCTGGAGGTTATACTCCACCCATGGCTCTGGACTTGTGTTGTTGAAGTTAGGTTATTTAAGAAATATGTAATATATATGAAATACGTGAGATTAAATTATTGTGAATTTATACGTCCGACAAGAAGCAGCATAAACTAGGCTATCTGTGTCCTTAAAGTTATTTGGATTAAGAGGGCACATGAATTAAAAATAAATGAAATAATGATGTGCACGAATAAATCATTTATAATAAACACTGCATATAATAAATAATAGCTTTAATTTGGAATTAATTATAGGCTATTTGATTCATACAGTGAAGACTGTGCAGTGTTTTAATTTAAATTTGATTACTTTATTAAATTCCCGTAAAGGCTTTACCTGAGTACTACTGTTACTATTATTTGTGTAAGGCTTGTCCAGGAAAGTCTTTTCCAGGTAGACTTAATTTCAGTCCAGATCACGAATAATTTTAGGAATAAAACATCACCAGCCCAGGAGCAGGTTCCTCATGATCTTGCCGCATCTCTCCAAGTAGAGAAGCGTCTCCCCTCCCCGTTTCTTTTATGTTTTCACCACTAGAGGGCGCACAAAGTTATTCAGCCCCGGAAAAAGGTGCAGCATTCCAGTAACAGACATGAACGCACATTGTTGAAGCATCTTGAGAAGAGCAAGTTCAGAGCGCAGAGTCAGGTATTTAAGGTTTGCTAAGTTCTACAGAAGGCAAATATAAAGGGCAAAAGGCCTTCACTTTATTGTAATCCAAATTGCTGAAACAAAGTCGGTGCTTTACATGTTGACAACAAACAAGCCAGCAGCAGAGGTTGAAATGTTTTGAGCATTGGCACGTTATTGAAATCCATACAAGATGCTTTAGTCTATTGCATGTTAAAAAAATATATTTAGTTTTGTTTTGTAAGCTACAAAATGATCTTCAACTGACCTGAGAAGAGAGCATCAAGGAGTAATTAATAATAATAAAATAATAATATGAGTCAGTCATCTCTGGTCAGTTGAAGATCATTTTGCAGTTTATCCAAAATGTTTCTTTGTTTGTTTGTTTTTTAAAGAATTTCAATATGCAATAGACTAGAGCATCTTGTATGGAATAACATGCCTTTCAGCCTCGTATATTTATATATTGTTAGATGAAACAAAGTAAACATAACAAAAATGCATAAATTTGTATTGAGCTGGAAAAAGAGCATTCCTTTGGTGAGCTGGCACAGTGTTGATAGTTGGCACCAGCATATTATATGTCCTGTGTGTGTCCTCAAGAGAGGGTTTGCCCCCTCGTGTTGTTGCTTCCAGTTTCCTCCAGTCTCCCCCTGCCGCCATGTCTGGCACTGCTTTCGGTGTGCTGAGTGTGCTATAGTCTGCTAAAACCTGCTGCCATACACTGCGCTCTGGGAGTCCTTTCTGCTGCATGCCAGGTAAGGGCAAACCCTCCACCCTGCTGCATACATACATATACATTCAGAGGAAAAGAAGGCTGGGAATAGATATAGGCCTGTCACTCTTTTTACATACAATAGTATAAGAAATAGAATTAGTATAGATCATATGGTGTGAGAAGCAAGCAAGAATACAGAAACTTTGCCCGTTTGCCAAATTGATGCGTTTCTGTTTGTTCTTGAACGTTGTCCAGGATCTGGCAATATGTGGCGACATAGTTACATGTTCCGTTTTTGTGGCTGAGCCAGAGGTTCACTGCCCTGATACTTTATAAATATAATTGTTAAACAAAAATGCACCTGTTATTCACGTTTTAGCAAATACAGTGACTTCCAAAAGGATCACATGGGAATTTTTATCTTCTCATTTATTTATGCATTTTTTTTTAGTTCTGATTTCTCACTCACCCATGTTTTCACCCCCTTTTGAGTCTTGTCTGGTACTGTGTCCAGGCTCCATGCCAAATCTACCTCATTAAAATGAAGCATATGCAGATCTGTTTTGTTTAAGCTAATGATGACCCTTATTTGTTGTGTCTGGTCTTCAGTGATTGGTGAACGTTCGAGTATATTCGAGTATGTTTTCCTTTATGCTCTTGTCAGGAAATCTCTCATCAATGTATGTATTTTTAAGACAATCTCATCTTTAAAGATTGAATGTTTTGAGGTTGCTTGTAGGTAGGTGTTGTTTCGTTCACATTGCCTTTGTGTTTTCATTTGTCTTGTAATTGATTCGTTCATCACGCCTTTGCCAGTCAGACGCCTGCGTCCTGTCACTCCATTTACTGGATCAGCATTGCTATAAAGGCCAAAGTCAATCTGTATTATGCGCACTATATGCCAAAACATCCTTTGGTAAACATTGGGGTTCACAAGAGCTAGTGACTCAAGTAACTAACAATACAGCAGCTTCTTTAATGAGTGTGTCTGGTCTGGCAGTGGATCTATGAAGGGCTCTCCACTCACCTGGCTCAGACACACAGATTCAGTGCCAGCAGCATTCTGGTAGCCTCCATATGTTTGGCCTGTCAGACTCTTAAAGCATTCCACATACTGGCAGTCTTTATCACGTTTTAAAACTAACACTCACAAGAGGCAAGAAACTTTGAAATTAATATTTTGTGTCCCGAAGTTAAAGTACTTTTAATATAACGTAGCTAATTGTTACTCAGCAGAACAAGAAAATTGACTTGGCACATATTATGAACTTGTTTAGTTTGTTACTAATTTTGAGTTATATTTTCGAAACAATAAACCCCCATAAAAAAACAAATACCCTAAAGGAAAAATTTTGTTATTCTAGTCACTTATGTCCTTATGCAAGCTGTCGAGGACATCGTTTAGCAAACAGAACATGATTTAATGGTAACGTGTTGTCTAGTGTCAATGTGTCAAAAACCTTTAACATTTTTCTTTTTCAACATCAAAATTCAAATGAAAATGTATATCATGAAATGCAGGGAAAAACATTTGCTAAATCGTGCGCATGATTTAGCAAATCAAGGGAATGAATTAGTAAATCATGCGCACGATTTATAAATCGAGGGAACAAATTATTAAAATCATGCACACAATTTATTACTCGAGGGAACCATTTAGTAAAGTGTGCGCATGTTTTAGCCTACTATTTTTTTTCCTGCAATATAAGCTAAAGCATACACTTTTCTTTTATGGAGCCCTGCACATATCTAAGAAAAGTGTATGCTTTAGCTCATATTGCAGTTCACTTAAATAGTACCATTTTGTATTATGTATGATTTTTAGTTCAAAGTATATCAGTACAAATATTTTGTCGTTTCTCGATTAGATCAGAATTTACTATTTTGTTTTACTCACCCTGTTGTTCCCAAATCAAAATGAGATTTCAGAGCTTTTGATGTGTTGCTCATACAGTGTTATCGTTTGGTGTCAAAAGACTTGGAACCACACAACTGATATGGTCTATTTTTATGGGGGTGTTGTTATTTTTAGAGCATGACAGATGTCATTATGAAGTGTCAATGTTTGTAAAACACCTCAGCTTTTTAAATAAGAAAAAATGGAGGATGAGGCTTGCTTGGGAATTGATTGGATTGTTGGATGGTTGTGGTTTGCCATTGCTGTGAGGTCATGTGAGTGACAAGGTGCCCCGCCCTTACGCCAGTAAACACATCATCAGAGAAGAGAAGACATGTTACTGCAAGATGGAGGGGAAATTATTTTTATTAAAGATTATGAGGGCACATGAATTTAAAGGGTTAGTTCACCCAAAAATGAAAATAAAATTAATTACTCACCCTCATGTCGTTCCACACCCATAAGAACTTCATTCATCTTCAGAACACAAATTAAGATATTTTTGATGAAATCTGATGTCTCAGTGAGGCCTGCATTGACAGCAAGATAATTAACACTTTCAAACGCCCAGAAAGCTACTAAAGACATATTTAAAACAGTTCATGTGACTACAGTGATTCAACCTTAATGTTATGAAGCGACAAGAATACTTTTTGTGCTCCAAAAAAACAAAATAACTTTATTTAACAATATCTAGTGATGGACAATTTCAAAGCACTGCTTCATGAAGCTTTTGTTTTGAATCAGTGGTTCGGAGCACGTATCAAACTGCCAAAGTCACGTGATTTCAGTAAAGGAGGCTTTGTTTCATCATAAGTGTTTCGAAATTTCAATGGTTCACCACTGGGGGGCGTGACTTTGGCAGTTTGATACACTCTCCGAACCACTGATCCAAAACAAAAGATTCATAAGGCTTCAAAGCTTAATGAAGCAGTGTTTTGAAATCGCCCATCACTAGATATTGTTGAATAAAGTTGTGAATAAAGCACAAAAAGTATTCTTGTCGCTTCATAACAATAAGGTTGAACCACTGTAGTCACATGAACTGTTTTAAATATGTCTTTAGTAGCTTTCTGGGCATCTGAAAGTGTTAATGATCTTGCTGTCAACGGAGGACTCACTGAGCCATCGGATTTCATCAAAAATATCTTAATTTGTGTTCTGAAGATGAATGAAGGTCTTACAGGTGTGGAACGACATGAGGGTGAGTAATTAATGACTGAATTTGCATTTTTGGGTTAACTAACCCTTTAATAAAAAAAATTATGTGCACAGACAAATCATTTATAATAAATGCTGCAACATTCCATAAAAAATAAGAATTGTCCATTGTGAATTCATGGTGACTTTCATCCTTTTGTGTTCCACAGGTTAAAGAACAACATGCAGGTTTGGAATGACATGAGGATAATAATATACTGACACAATTTAAAAAAATTTTTTTGTAAACTATCCCTTTAAGCAATATATACCAATTGTACCAACCCATAGTGTGGCAAATGTAGTGAATGATGCAGAGAACGACCTCTTCTGCCTGAAATTTGTAATCACAGAACAGAGTTTGAATGGTACATGATAAAGATTTCTAAACTGCTTCTCACAAAATGAAATTTGATCTGCTTTACTTGGTTTACTATAGAATAAGATGGAAGTAGGGTGATTGCTTAGACTCTAAATCAGTGCTGGGTGGCAGTATTGTCTTCTGTGCATAGGCTCATACCAGGCCACAAAGCGCTATTATGTGTGCGGTTGCTTTGGTATTATTTGAGCTGCTGCCTCTGGCTGTTTCTCTGTCTGTATCTGTGGCTGCAGTGGTGAGAGGTGCTGATTGCTGATCTCCTGTATGCCACCACTGCTGCCTGGCCCCGCCTTTGACCAGCACTGTGCACAGAATTTCAATGAGCTTTGTGAAGGAAAGAGACGTTGTCTGCCTCACTGTGCTTGTCTGGTTGGTTTCATAGCTGGTTCTGATGTTGAGAGGTTTTTGCAAGCTTAGTTTTCCTCTGGTTTATTCTATTTTGCAAGGCAAACAACGATGGGCACCGCGATTATAGGGACAGGCTTCCTTTGGATGGAGCTAACAAAACCTGTCGAGAATATGTTCACATTATATCAAATGCAAAAGAAAGAATGTTTTAAGAATTATGTTCCTATTTTCACTCCCATTCTCTTTGCTATAAAGCAGAAGAATCTAATTCTGAAAAATTAATCAATAGTAAAAATGTATGTTGTTTATATGTTGTCAAAAGTTTGGGGTTGGTAAGATTTTTTTAATGCTTTTGAAAAAAGTCTCTTATGCTCATCAAGCCTGCATTTATTTGATCAAAAATATAGTAAAATAGTAATATTGTAAAATATTATTATTTAAAATGTAATTTATTCCTGTGATCAAAGCTGAATGTTCAGCATCATTACTCCAGTCTTCAGTGTTACATGATCCTTCAGAAATCACTGTAATATGATGATTTGCTGCTCAAGAAACAATTTTTATTATTATCAGTGTTGAAAACAGTTGTGCTGATTAATATTTTTGTACAAACAGTTTTTTTTTTCAGGATTTTTTGATGACTAGAAAGATAAAAAAAAAAAAAAAACATTTATTGAAATACAAATCTTTTGAAGCACTTTTGCAGCATTATAATTATCTTTACTGTCACTTTTGATCCGTTTAATTAATCAATGCTTAAAAAAAAAAAAGTTCCTAAAATGTATTTAGGTAGTAATTTAATTCAAGTATTCCAGTAGTGAAAACCACTTTGAGAATGAGAATTTACACAAAAAAAGTTTCTTAATAAATATTAAAATATTTTTATATTTTTGTTTTAATTTTATTTGTCATAAATTATAATATAATATATTCATTTTGATTATTTAAACAGTGAAATGTTACTCTTATAGGTGTTCAGTTTCGATCTCGGGCATGTCTTATAACTTCAGATAAATTAAATGTTCAGCAGAGCAAACTGTCTTTAGGTGCACCAGATTTGGGTATGGTGAGTGTTGGTGAAGAGCAAAGTGTCAAAGCTGTTATCTGAGTGCATGGCAGTGTGGAAAAGTGTCTGTGTGCATTTAGACAATGGTGGTTTTGTCAGCCTCTCACCCTGAATCAGAGTGAGTTAGTACTGGGACAAGTGTGTCTGCTTGCAAGGTATCCGTTGCATGTGTGACGCAGTGTTGAGTGCGCCTTGCAGCAGCTAAGGAGTGGCAAACGGCCCTGCTGATTTAGCTGTTAACAAAGGCAAGCATTCAAATGAATTAGGCTCTGCTCCAAGAAATGGGATGGGGTTGGGGGTGGGGGGTGGCTTAGCTGATAAATATTCATTGAAACTCAGGCATTTCTGCAGTGTTCTCACTCTCTCACGCCAGGGTTCTTTCTCTGTCCGCAGCTCCTTTCATTCTCCCTCTTTCATTTTGATCTGCATGCGTGATGCCACCTGCACAGAGAGGCTGAGGGAATCAAATAGGAACCAGAAGATGGTGCCCCCTGGTGTTCCCCTATCTTCCTCTCCATCTCGCTGTCTCCCTATATTCCCCAGGTACTCCTAGCCTGGGGAATCTAGGTTTATCACGTGACCCTTTCGCCCACGTTCAAGTGACTGTGTGGATTTCTGCTCGACACCACGTGTCGCCGAGCCACCTTAAAAAGACGAGAGAAGGACAAGCAATTTAAATAATAAATGGAAAAATTCTGCTATTTCACTGCATGTCCCCCATTACCTGTTGTCAGGCAGGTTGTTTGAGCGTATGTGTCAGCATGTGCATGTGTGTGTCGCTGGAGCGGCGTCTGTGAACAGCCTGACTCTGATTATGTGCTGCAGCCACTTGGGTAAGTTCCCTGACACTCGCATGCATTCGCTTGTGCTCCTCCACAGTGAAGTCATTGTCATGCGTGGTGTGTATGCAAAGCCCCCAAGTAAATATTGTTATGCTGTCATTGAAATCGAAAGCGTGGCGCAGTAACAGCGGGTTTGCTGTTAGGCTCTGATGCACGCTCGATCGCAGACTCTTTTGAAATGGACAAAAAGACCTTTTGTTTAACCTCGCATGATTGTTTCTCTTCTGTTTGGGGTTATTATATGCTCTGGTGTTGTTCATTGCGACCTATATTATAAAGACAATTACCTTAGCTATGTTACTCGTGCTGTATTTTGCTGAATTGCATGTGTTCACCTGAAGCTCCACAGAAACTGGGGTAGAGAATGTACTGTTGTTTGGAGGTTGTAATGCAGTAAGTGGAAAGTTTGAGACCCATTAGACCTAGTGCTTATTATCTCTCATAGGAGAAGCTTGTGCTCATTGGGTGATCATTCTCAGATTAAATTATACAGAGCTGTGTGAGCACTTGGGCTCTGAATGCTATTTATTTTTCTGGGTTAATTTTACATATGACCGAGAAAGTATGTATACCACTCAAGTTTGGGGTCTGTAAGATTTTAAAATGTTTTTGAAAGAAGTCTTTTATGTTCACCAAGGATGTTTATATTTGATCAATTATATAGTAATATTATTACAATTTAAAGAAGCTATTTTGTATTTTAATATATATTAAAGGCACAATATGTAAGATTTTTGGATTAAAATATCCAAAAACCACTAGAACAGTGTTATATATTTTGTTGACTTGAGAACTTACATTATCCCAGATGTTTCCAAGAATGTTTAAATCCAGAGAAATAAGTCATTTTTCCATAGGACTCTGATTGCGTCGCCTATCAATGACATCATACCTGCGTTACCCGCGATTTTCGGTTTTATTTTGTAGAAATCATGGAAACACCAGAGACGCTTTAATATATTATATGTTTTATTAGACAAGGGAACAACTGTTTGGATACATTTATAGACAGAAAATGAATCATTGTTATCAATTGTTCTTATTGTTTGAATCTTGTTTTCTTGAGTTACCGCGAGTACCATGTTTTACCATGCCTAATATCGATCTAGCTTACTGCAGTGTGCATTAAGCGTCTCATAGTAGCTGCCGAGCGAATGCACAGAGTAGCACTATAACAACTTTCAACACACAAATGTATCTAATATGATAAAGAGCGCTGCTTTACCCCACATGCGCTTGACCAGAAGAAGCAGAAAAGGCGACTGTGGCATAATAAAAGATCCGCTGCTGTCAAGCTGTGTGTCGCGCTCGTCTCTCATTAGCAATCACTCCAGCTGTCTCGTTGTGCTCCCACAGCACTCGGCCCTGTGCTGCTTAATACTACAGTAACGTTAATAATCTGATCCATGAACTTTAAAGTGGCTTTAAAGTGAAATAGCTGTCATGCTTTGTTTCTAGGCAGTATTATTGTTGTGTGAATAACAAGCACACACGTATACAACTGTGAAATCCAAAAATATAACTGATGGCAATTATCAAAAAAAAAAAAAAAAAAATCAACTGAATTGACAAACAAGCCATAATTGGCTTGCCAACAATTGGACTGTTTTAACTAAAGCATTATCAGGTTTAATCCCCTGCTGTTCTAACAGCATTCGGAGGACAAAACGTCTCTAGCACTGTAGGTGTATGTTTGTTTATGGGTATGTTTTGGCCTTCGTGCTCTGCTCTGATTGTTGTTGACAGCCAGTCAGATTGTTTAGTCTGTTTCAGCAAAAGCCCCGGCTGAGGAGCAGTCGCTTCTCTGTTGGCCATTACTGAGTCAGGGAGGAAAAAATGTGCTCTTTTATGCGTCATCCTAAGTATTGAATGTCATGCAGAGCTGCCTGGGGTTTATGTTGCGAAGTTATGTAACTGAGTTTGAGTTGATATGCAGACTTCCTGTTGTTTAATTGCTTCAGTGTGGACAATCATGCAGAGGATTTGTTGGAAGGTATCAAACAAAGCTGGTCATTGTAAAGAAATCTCTGTCCATCTCTCTCTCTCTCTCTCTCTCTCTCTCTCTCTCTGTCTGTCTCTCTGTGAGAGGGACGAGTTGGGAGTGAGAACGTGTTCGCCCACACTTCTGGGAGCAACGTTTAAATATGTGCTACGTGCTTTCAACAACAAAATAAACACAGCAAAAATGACAGTAAAGAGAAAACAGCAGTTAAGAAAGCATCTGATCATAGCGACATGCACATGTTTGCACAAGCTCTGCAATTCGGCACTCCAGTAAAGTCACGTCACATTTATTAATATAGCACTTTATACAATAGATTGCTTTAAAGAAAGCAGCCTTACAGTATTAAATATGAAAAACGGTTTCAGTGTCACTTTCAATTAGAATTACAACTTGTTCATGTTTTTACTGTTCATGTCTGACCATGATGGACTGAACAGAAGTCCTAACTTAAATGCGAACAGCTTGTAACGAAACTTAAACAACGAGACCTTCCCTGACATCCTAGTTTGTCTATGAAAGCCTGTAGACTGTTTTTTTATGTGAAGGGCTCATGACATTTTTGCCTGGAAAATCAAAAGGATGTTACTTTTACGAGCTCTCCTAAAAGAGCCTCTCTTCAGTTCTATTACATGCCGTAATTACCGTAATTTCTAGATGACACATAATGTTCTACTCCGGCTGTTCATTTCCTCAAACTGGGAATTTTGCGTTTTTATTGTGTAATTTTAATTACATAATTTGTCGACATGTTGCCATTGAATTGCAGAGCTTGTGCAAACATAACCACATCGCTATGATCAGATGCTTTCTCACCACTGTCATTTTTGTGTTTATTTTATTATTAGAAGAAAGCATGCAGCACATATTTACATATTCATCTAAACATCTCTTTCAGCAGTGTGGGTGGCGCATGGATTGTTAAAAGTTTTGCTGCAAAGGTATTTCCAACTTTTTTTTTACTTCTAAGCGAAGAAAAACTAAAAAGAATTTTGCCGCGAGTATATCAGGACCTTGAATGTTCACGTTCATTCTCTTGTACGTTACGTGTGGCCAATGAGCAATTAGTTGCTGGCTGCAGTTCACTTAATGGCCAGCGGTGTTGCTAATAACAAGGGTTTCTGTATTCTACTTATCCACAAGTTTCCTATGAGGCCTTGCATCAAAAGTGGAAACGTCTTCCGGTTCGAAGTAAACAAGTGGGACGTGACACTCATTCATTCAACAGTTGACAGTCATTCAAGATTTAGCAATCCAAACTTGCTAAAGTTTGGCCTTTTTTTTAACGACTTAAGATTGTAACATCAATATCTAACTGATATTTAGCCTATATTCACATAAAAAGAGTACACATACCTATTCAGTTGCACCTGGTTCCATTTATTTACGATCACAAGAACGCACAAAACAACTCCACTAAGGCTTTTAAATCCAAAGGTTTAATCATTTATAAATACATTGAAAAAATATCATGTTTACGTCACATTTCTGAGCATTTCTATTAATTTTCCTCGAAATTATGCGATGATTGCAATTGTTTGAGCAAACAAAGGGAGCTCGTGAAAACAGCAGTTATGAGTTATATGAGTTAACCAGAGTGTGTGACATGTGGATGCATTAGTCCGGTATCAACAAAGGCACAGGGAAGGGACAAAACATTAAACCAAGTAAATACACGATTATAATCATAAATGAGGTTTCTACGTTCCTCAAGCAGTCTCTGGTATTTTCCATAAACGTGTGTATTTATTAGGGCAGTGGTTAGCATAAGTAGCCTTTAGCATCGCATATATGATGGTGGAAACACGACTGGCTCTGGCACGCACTACACGTATCACATCATAAGGCTTGGGTGCTAGCATCAGTGACAGGTGAAGTGCAGACAGCTCATGTTCATGTATTGCATGGCCAGGACACTGTTGTAGTCATGCAGCAGCACTTTAGTGAAAGGTCAGTAAAGCAAGGACAATAATGGTCACATTGTTTATTGTATTGTGATATTACTAATGAACTAATAAATGTACTAAACTGAAATGTCCCTGAGCTCCGTAACGACATCTCTCATAAAGGTTTGCAACTTTACAAAGTAAACAATCATCCAAAAAACACTTCTTCGCTAATTAGCACACAAAATACAGCCGGTAAGCTACTTCCGCCACCTCTCCGGAAGTTGTACCCATGTTCTTTTTTTTTTTTACAGTAGCGCCTCCCGGAAACAGGTGGAGAGACACTTTAAGAAGTAAGCACCTACCTACTATGTAATCGCCATGGAGTTAGTTCAAAGGTTAGTTCATAGTTTGAAGGTGTTTACCAGCCAGATTGAACTTTTCTGTAAAGTTCACTTTGGCAAGCCGTTTCGAACTCCAAACGAACTTAGTTTTGGCCTGATTTAGTTTGAAATAATGTTACACTAGTTCGTTCTTCGATTTCACTTGAAGTATATCAGGCCTTAAGCAACCACTGAGAATGCGTATAGCACCGTGCTAAAAACCATTGAGAACAGGCAAAGATATAGAAAGACGGTTCACTCCTATTACTTGTGAATGGGAGAAACTGCAATGCACTATATGGCAGAATATGTCCCTCCTTCTAAGTAAAAGAGCCAATCACTGATTGGTAAAGTCATCGTGTCACTGCAGCTGCCTTTTGAAGCTCCGGTTCCCATAGAAACCTGAGACTCGTGCTTAGGACTGCACATGCGCATTGGCTGGTCTAGCCTAAAAAAAATAAGCTTTTTAACGCTATTTGAGCATAAGAAACAACATTTATGGGACAGTTTATGTCAGATTTTGTTGCTGATTTGAAATATGTTATTTAATTGTGAGTTCGCCAAGCAGTTTTTGAGATGTCAGGATTCCCCCATTCAAATAGATAGGACTTGGTCTTGGATGCCCGAAATAGCTGCCTGGATGAGTTGCAAATATGGCCGCCAAGTGAGCAGACTTTTCTGTAGCTGGACTTTGGAACAGGCTAGCAATGCCCTGACAACACCCTAGCATTGAGCATAAAATCATTTTTAATTTGAATAACATTTAATTCACACCAGTAAAAGGAAACTTGGAGAAAATATCCCAACCTTTTCTTTATCTTGGGGGGGGGGGAGGAAATGTTACCCTCAAGCTGGGAACATTCAGTCATCAGTGAAATATTTTAATGAAAGTCATTCATCCAGAGCTCAGTCCTGTTTTCAGTCTAATTTCTTTTGCAGTGATAGTTATGAATGTGCAGAATCCCCACTTGGACACATTGTGTACACAGTGCCGTCAAGACAGATTTACAAGCCTCAATATTCAAGCTATTTTCAGCAATGTGATGAGGGATTGTTTAAAAACATCCCATCCATGGGGCCGTCTTCGCCAGCAAGAAATACCAACAGTGCAGTACTGTTCATACAGCCACATATCTTGCCAAAACCCAGTCAATAAAGCCTGTTTTTAAAAGCTTGTATGGCACGGTTGTACGTAAACCATCTCGACTGATCCTCAGGTTTTCAAGAACAGAGTTCATCCAAACTCTTAAGTCCTTTAGTCATGTCCAAGGTTTGGTACACCAGCACTTCACACCACACATCCTGAATAGCTGCTTCTCTCAGAGACCTGTGTTTTTGTTTAAAGCCATAAAGGCAGCACTGAGCTTTTGTTCGTTACAGAACATGAGCCGATCGCAGCTTGGCACGCTCCCAGCAGCCTCCCGACTCTAAATACAGAGAGGCCTTTCATCCCTGCTCAGAATCTTCCTTACAGCAGCCAAACGTTGCACAGAGCTACAGCCAAGTGCCATCACTCAGTCCACACTGTGATTAATGCGCTCAGCAGACAAAACAGCACCGCATCTGGAAACAGCGGAAAGCCTGTTTTATTGCTCATGACTTACTCCCGACCCTGTTTTTAAATGCATTGGTATTAAGTGGCTGGTCAGTGCTGTTTTTAGATTAAAGGAGGTCTCTACTGTGTTGCAGTGGGTGGGTATTGATTTGCTGGCCCATCTAACGGGTGGCATGTTTGGGGAAATTTGGTCAAGTTTCCAGTGTGGCAGCATGTCCCAGCTAAACAAAAAGTGGCTAGTGTTTGGCCGCACACAAAGACAGGAACAGCTCTACTTTGGTCATTGTACAGACAGCCCGGTTCTTGAGAAAACGGCCCTCACTTTCCCACAGATAGGTTTGTGTTGTAATATGAGAAAGAGAAAAGAGAGAACTCCTTCCATGACAACCATGACATCATCACAAACCAAACACTCTCTCTGCACTGTGCACATCCACTTGGTGCCTGGCCTCAAGGAAATGGAGATTAAAGAAAATGACGCCAAGTCCTAAGTGCTGTTTAATTTGGACTGCAGACGTGGCTGACTGAATACAGCGGCCTCAAAATATATTTGAGTTTCGCAGAGAAATATTAAACCAAGTTGCATTTATTTTAAAGAAATATAGCACAAACACAAAAAATACACTACAGTTCAAAAGTTTGTACGTGTTAAACATATTTTATTTCTATGACATTTTTAACTTTAACGAAATTTTTGCTTGTCTTGCACATCCAGTGTTTAGACTCTGACAGATATTTCTCTCCATGTGTAATGTAACCATTGTAAATGATCTGTGTGTGATTATGTTGGCTTGGATCTGAGTCATTAGTGAGAGGAAAGCTGTTAGTTCATTGTTTAGGTTTTAGAAGGACTGCTGTTAATATTGAATAGAGGTTAGTACTAGAAAATAAGAATTAAAGGTGATGTGTATCATTTTTATTGATGTCTAAATACTCCATCCTGTCCCAGTTTAATATGCAGAGTCAACTAAAAGGTTGATCCTAAGAAATACTATTGCGCTTTTAAAACATTGCTCTGTGTGTTTGAGCAACTGAGCATCACTGAAAGGTGAGAGTTTGGGGCGGGACTATGTTTGTTGAGCAATGGCAGACAGCAAGTGTTTGGGGAAACCTGTTTTGCAGAAATTGTTACACTTCACCTTGTACGGCTTGTATGTAACTTAATAGGCACATTGTTTACGTAAGTATTGTACTTTTGCTTCAACAGTAAGAGTGATTATCTATGAGTATGTGTGTTTGTGTGCATGCAGAAGTCTATAGGCCAGTAGTTCTTAGGCAAAGGTTCGGTCAAGGGTAAAGGCCACTTTGTGCTCAGACAACAGATCAGACGGGCAAGTGTGATGGGGTCAAAGGTGAGCACATTAGGCTCAGGTCGGTTTCGGTTTAGCATAGCAGAGTTACGGGCAAGACATACGAACACCAAGAAGCATCAAATTCAAACAATACACTCTTTGTCTGAAGTCTAGCCAGGACTATTTACGAGACCACTACTATTTACTTTTGGTTTTAAAGAAGCTGTCATTTGTATTGGTGCCACTAGTTTATGCCAGTGTTAATGTTAATGACATCCCCAGTCTAAGGTTGGGGAAACTAAC
This sequence comes from Elopichthys bambusa, assembly GCA_037101425.1. Lineage (NCBI taxonomy): Eukaryota > Metazoa > Chordata > Actinopteri > Cypriniformes > Xenocyprididae > Elopichthys > Elopichthys bambusa. Next base: position 24,092,794 of record CM074435.1, read on the forward strand.
ATAAATAAAGTGACCTTAATTCATTTTGATTATCTTAATTGTTCAAGACGGGCCACATTTTGTTCATCACACCTGGTTAATTTGTTTACTAAGGAAAGCAAGAACTGATAAAATGTGTACCTTGAATGCAATGTAAGTCGCTTTGGATAAAAATGTTTGCAGTGCAAAAATGTAAATGTTTTGCCACCCACTTTTTCTTTTCTTTTTTCCATTTACAAGGTTCTAAGCAATGGACCAAACTAACCAGATCTGAGGTGAAATTACAACATTTAAAAAAATGGGAAAAGATACAAGTAAAATATTGTACTTCAGTTCTTTTGTAAGGCAATTAACTACTCATCCAATTATGAACTGCATAATAGGACAAAAATGGTTCAATATAAAACTGTTGATTAATAGTGATTGAATACATGTGTACAACACTATGTATTACACATCATCTTTATTTTTGTAATATTTTTGTATTTTATTTATATATTAGTCTATAGCAAGGGTTTCCAAATCATCTCTTGGACAGCCATTGGCTGTGTCCGAAAACTGGAAAATGCTGCCTTCGGAGGACACATTTCAAGGTAGGAAGGCATCAAGGCACGTCCGAATCCAATGTTAGCTTCACTTCCTGTTTCCTGAGATACCTTCATCTGATTGCATAGATGTATCCTTCACTGCCTTTTATATAAACCCACAATCCTGTGCGTTCATTCTGTGGCTGTTGAGCTATTAAAGATGGCGTCCGAAAGTTGAGTTTGTTGGTCAGCTTGTGTGTAAATGTATGTTTTTGAGCAACATTATACACATTTGATGTAATTTCTAGCGAGAAATTACTACTGTAGTAATAAAATATTTGCACTATTTTGCGGTAGATCATTAAACTGTTACACTGCCTCAGAAGTTTCGTGAGGTACCTTCATGCACAAACGCTGCCTTACAAGTCATTACCTGATAGGGCAGCGAGGCAACAAGTAGGCTTCCTAGGTTTTCGGATGCAGCCATTGTCCTGCAGAGTTTAGCTCCAACCCCAATTAAACACACCTGGACCAGCTAATCAAGGTCTTATACATACTAGAAACTTCCAGACAGGTTTGTTGAGGCAAGTTGGAGCTAAACTCTGCAGGACAGTGGCGCATCACGAGCAGGTTTGGACACCCATATAGTCATATACCATTATTGTTTTTAAAAATCAGTTTTTCTCTGGAGAAAATGAATGAGAATGGAAACCACAGTTTTTTGTTGCACAAACAAAATGGTATAGTTTCCATGGTTTTTGGAAATGTACTAGATTGTTTAAACATGTATCATGGTAGTATCTTCTTTCAAATACCTTAAAGGTGAAGATAATATGGTTATTATTCAGTACTGTGATAAATATTAAAGTACATTCATATGAGACTAAAGCAGGTGGGACACGAGAGGGGTTGGTGACACGTGAGGTGTGTTTGGCCTTCCTAAACTGAAGACTATTTATGTTCTTTCAAGACAGGAAAATCACTTTTGTAGAACTTTTTTGTATTATAGTCCAGGTCAGTGTTGCACACTTATATTTCATGGGCGGACTCATGGTTAAAAAAAAAAAAAAAAAGCAGATATTCAGGACACATACATCAAATTAAATGTAATTAGGCTTGGCATTTGTAATGTGTTCCTGTTTATATGTGCTTTTTATAAGCACGGTCCTCATGGGTCCCATGCATGATATGAGTGTTACATTTTACTCATCTAGGGTTGAGGATGAGGTGAAGAAAGAGGAGAAGGGAGCACGTGGAGTGTGTGAGTGGATGAGGAGATGATGTATACGCCTGGGGCTGAGAAGAGAGAAAATGAAACTGGCATACAGATGGATTTTTTCCTCTGCCTACAGCTGTGCACAACTAATGTAACCCAGTTACCATAATGAAATGAAGTAGCTAGCACTTCATAAAACCCAGACCGGGACCGCAGCTGTAAACTGGCAAGAGAGCAGGGGCTTATTTTAATCAATGGTGATAATGCAGAACAACATTAGCCCCAGTCCTGTTTTACTTCGTGAGTGTGTGTTGAGTGGGGAGGTTGGGGGGTATGTCTAGACTGAAATATTCCCTAGAGAGCCAAGGAAGTCTTGAAATCGGACCAATATTTGACTTTCTGAATGTTAGCATCACTCAGTACCTCATCATTGCGCTAAAGATGCTAATGCTGCTTCTGCTAGCGCAATGACAGGTTTTATTTACTATAAAATAATTACATCAAGAGTCATAGCTCACTATATACATTTTTCAGAAACTTTTGAACTTTATTAACCTTAATGAGGTACAAGTGAGCCGCTTTTCTCTGTTAAATTGCAAAATGCGTTCTTCTAAGTTTTTTTTCCTCAAAAGCATATTGCCTGGCTTTACACTCTGTGAGCTGTAATTTACATGTCAGACGTTTGCTAAGCAAAATCATGTGCTATTTTTGAAGATGTTGAGCGAGTGAAATGCTATGGTTGGTGCTAATTTAATTATCACAGGAGTGTGGACAGTTGAGACAGTGGATCACAGCCCTGAAGTGCTTTTTGATTAATAGTCATTTATAGGGTTCTGGGCATCAAACACAGCTCAGCATGTGAATTAGCATCTCAAAAGGAAGAGAGGCTGATGACATCCTATTGTGAGGGAAATGACTGCATTTCTGCAGACCTGTCCTTTTATGTTTGACTCTTTCTTCACTGGGGTCCATTACAATAGGGAAACGCGGCACTGTGTGGCTCCTGCGTACTATGTATGCGTTAAATTTCACTGAACTCAGTTAGATGTATGTTAAATAAAAGTTCTCCATTGAATGGAAAGGTGTTGGTATGTGAAGGTGTCTGTGTCAGGAAATGTTGCCTCTGGCATGCAGTTGGGGGAATGATCTGGGCTTGTCTGCATCAGTCAGAATCACTATAGACAACTACATAACCTAAATCCAGCTTAGTGATATCTTAGTATTATCATTTTTGTTAATATTTTGAATTACCTTTTATTTTATATTTTCATTTTCGTTTTTTTACATATGTTTTCATTTTAATATTAGTTTAGGTTTTAGTAATATTGTTTTTTTTTTTCTTCTATATATCTTAAATTCATCTTTGTTTTAGTTTAGAAATTCTAGTACTTTGTTATACTTATTAACTTCTTTTATGTACATTTTAGTGGCCAAGGCAACGTTTCTAAAAAAAAATGTAATCTTATATTTATGTTTTATTTAATTTCTGTTACAACCCGGGTTCGATTGACGTCAGAGTTTGGTACGTTTGGATGATGTGAACACTGTCTTCTGAACTCGGGTGCGCACCCGCGAACCGTACTGGAGTCCGGTTAAAAAGGGTGGTCTGAGGTACGGTATGGTTCTCTGCTGATGTGAACGCAAACGTACCAAATTGCGGAAGTGAACTGATATTAATGCAGTATTATTTGATAAAAATGTGTGTTTGTGTGTGTGTGTTTCACTCACTTTTCCGACTAGCATGACTGAAGTGTGCGGGTCGGACCCAAATAATATAATATGAACACAGTCCAGTGGGTTCAGGGGGAGCAATCGAACCAAGTGTGAAAGCACCAGTTTTAGTTAACAATAACAACACTGATTCAAGCTTGTTTTGGAAGATAACAGATCTAACAATCAGTGCTTCAAGTGATATTTCACCCCAAAATGAAACTTCTGTCATTTGTTCACCCTCACATTGTTCCAAACACACAAAAAAACATATTTTAAGAAATGTGTTGTTCGGACACCAGTGTTCTTCAAAATATTTGTTTTTGTTTTCCACAGAAGAAAGTCATGCAGGTTTTGAGTGACATGAGGGTGAGTACAATCTTTGCTCAATCAGTTTTGGACAAACTTTCTCTTTCAGAAAGGCTTTACGAAGGTGACTGTTAATTTATCCACACCAATACAGAATGAACCTCTTTTAATCTTTCTTTTGTTTGGACTCATGCATGCCGTACCTGGGTGGTGTGGCTTTGCCATTGTCTCTCTGTTCAGCCAGACCTCACATTATACATAACAATTCAGCCCAAATCATGGTCAGCTGCAGGGAACCGAGAGTGATTCAGCACACAGTGGTGTCCAGCTTCGCCTTTCTCTTTAATCAGGAGAAAAGGCCTAGATAAACAAGTTCAACTGGAAATGTGTCATCATCAAAATACTGTCCAGTACCACAGCTGTAAAATCTAATAGCAGTAAAGTGCAATGACTGCCAAATGGCTACTTAGTAGGTCCAGAATAGGATGTGAGCCCCTCACCCAGTGCTTGACACCTGATAGAGGTCCCATCCTGGGGGAAAAGGTTTATTATTAGACATCTTAGGGTACGTTTACACAACAACGATGTGCTAAAAACAGAAAAGTTTTTCTTTGATTAAAAAATCAAAACTATCCCTGTTCACAGGGATACGCGCCAACGACTAAAAACGCTGTATCATGGATGCCAGACAAGTAGTTGGAGATGTCTCTTTGTAAAGAAAGATTACGCACCTGTGCATATGCATTCTTTTACAGAGCAGAGAGCACTCGTTTTGCACATGCCTGTCCACCTTATTTTTACAGTTTATTGCACTTTGATATTCTTCTTGTTATTTCCCTATAGCGGCTAATAATAAATCGGAAGTCTTGCACATTCACAGAAAACACCTTATTTCCGCATTGAAATATAATTTGGATAGACTAAACACGTAATACTTATGTGCATGCCGTCACCGTTTTCATTTTTGCAATTTACACAGAGATGATAACGGTATCTTTTTCAAAACTACCACTTTGAAACCCGTTTCCAAAGCTTACATTTTCAGGCCACCAAAACGCCATTGTCGTGTAAATAAACGGCCAAAATGCGTAGAAAGATTTCCGTTTTTAGTTGAAAACGGAGTTGTGTACACAACACCATTTTCAACTACAAACAGAAAAATTTTTATGCGTTTTGGCTGTTCATTTACATGACAATGGCGTTTTGGTGGCCTGAAAACGCAAGCTTTTGAAAACGGTCTCCGTGTAAACAACAAAAACGTGAATCTGAAAACAATGACGTCATGCACATGCGCATTACATGTTCAGTCTATAGTGTTTCATCGCCATCTAATGGCCTGACAGCAGAATACAGCGTTTTTAGTTATTTTCACAGATTCGTATGAAGGGGGATCGTTTTGACAATGATGTACGCGGAAAACTCAAAGGAAAAACTTCTCTGTTTCAACCTTATCGTTGTCGTGTAAATGTACCCTTAAAATAGGCCCACTCATGAACTCTGCAGATTTCCACACAATTGTAAAATTATACATATCTCCCACCTAGTATGTTTTTAAAATTGATAATAATGTCTATAAGAACGTCATACATTTACAAAATGTTTTTTTATATATATATTTAAAAATATTTTTCTAAAAATAAAGTTTGCTATTATTACATGCATCTTATAAATGCCATATATCTTTCGTATTGAATTAGTTCTGCACTTCTGCTTCTTTTTCAACTTAACTCTTCCCCATGGAACAAAAGAATGTACTCATCGTTCTTTTGAAATCATTCGTCTGGCTTCTTTTTCCTGTTCAGTCTGATTAAATCAAACACTTCATGCCAGAGCTCATATCAAGGCCTCCATCTAACAACACATAATTAGCCCTAACTGTGGCCTCTCCATTGTCCAGGCAGCACGTGCGCACCCCACAGTGAGGATGGATTAGAGGAATATGTGCCAAATTAAAATCCCACTGAGGAGTCAGCCCTGTTTGTTTTCCTTTTTTAATTCCAACCCGAGCCTTTTGAACACGATGCTTAAAAGCTCTGGCGAGGACAGCTCATAGCAGTGGGGAGTGGAATAAGGGTTTTTGCTAATTGCCCAATGTCCTCTCAGACCCAACATGCCTCTACTGTCTACAGGTTTGTGTACAAGTTGATATGTTTCATATTCAGAATTTTTCAGTTGACATTCAACATTTAGAAGTTTACAGTATACAGTATTTCATATATATATATATATATATATATATATATATATATATATATATAATATTATAGAATCTATATCTAATATTTATATATATATATATATGATTGATCATGTTCTGCTTTGAGGTGTGTGTGTGTATACATATATATATATAATATATATATATATATATATATATAACTCTGTGTGCGTTTTTGTGACATATCAGGACACAAATTTGTATAATGACATGGGTATGACATAGGTATTACAAGGAGAGGGTGATTTTTCAAAAGGCTTATAAATCATACAGAAAGAGTTTTTGTGAGAAAGTAAAAATGTGCACAGTTTCCTATGATGGGTATGTTTAGGGGTAGGGGGATAGAAAATACGGTTTGTACAGTATAAAAACCATTACGCCTATGGAATGTCCCCACAATTCACAAAAACAAACGTGTGTGTGTCTAGAAAGTGTTGTCGCTCATAGTGCCTTCTCCCGTCAGTGTCGGTCTGGTTGCCCCAGCTGATAGTCAGTAGCCCATGGACCTCAAAGCAGAACATGATCAATCAAGCCAATCAAAACAAAAGGCGTAACAGATATTGGAAAGGAAACAAATGGCGAACAGACAGAAGAGGCTCCATAAAGTTGTTTCATTATTACAGGCTTATTTACAGCCAAGCAGAGCTACACATTACCATTTGCCTCTCTAGTGTGCCGTATATATTACTCTTTGTGGGCTATCATGACCCCCCTGTAAAACAGGAGGTGGTGTTTGTAGAGGGGTAATTATGTAACGATTTGCTTCCATTCATTCAATCGGAGTAGATTCTCATTCATTTATAATTAACCACAATACATTGCTGCTGTAATTGCTTTAGTATTTAAGGAAACAGCAGTTGCCTGTTGAACAGACTGAAGCTCCTGTAGCTGGCTGCCTTCAGTAAACAATCACACTTCAGGCATCCGTTTTAGTGGTCAGCGTGTGTAAATGCAATTTGTATCATCTGACGGCTTGTGATTGGATCACCTGAGATGGGTGTTAATACCAGGTGTAAACAGGGGCCATTGACAGGCTTGGCTTCTGCAACGGGACACCTGCACACAAGAGGCTCATTATCAGGATAGAAATGCTGGAGTTTATAGGTCCTCACTGACAGTGTTGGGGAGAGTTACTTTTTAAAGTAATGCATTACAATATTGTCTTACTCCCTAAAAAAGTAACTAATTGTGTTAGTTATTTTTTATGGAAAGTAAGGATACTTTTGCAATACTTTTTCTCACTTGGGCTAGGCTTGCTTGTTTGTTTTTTGATAACAAAAAACACAAAAGTTCTCTCTTTTTTGGCAAATGTAAAGGCCCTTTCACTCCGAAAGTGAAATGAATAAGCCTCAGACTGAAGGAAATGCGAATTCACACCTGTACTGTAGAGGGCGCTGCTCAAACAAACCTTTCAGCTGTGCTGCAATTCTAGATCGCAGAAGAAGGAAGTTAAACATACTTCAGCACAAAAAACAAAACAAAAAATGAAACGTGATGTTTATCTAAAGTCATTTTTGCTTATTATGGTTGAATTGGATCATTGAAGGTCAGCAGCAAAGACATTGGTTAATAAAATGAGATTAAATTCATAAAGTATATTTGTGTTATTTAACATTTATTTTTACTGGTTTGCGTAAATGTATTTGCATTTTACTGTTTTTATTCATTGTGAGGAACACTGAATCTGTTTTCTTGCAAGCGAGATGAGTAAATGCTCACATTTAGTTTAGATCAATAGTCATCCTGTTTACACGGCGCACGCAACTCCTCTGCACTTACAATTTCTCTCAACTTTAGGACAGAAGAGCTGTCAGTCAATAAATGGGAAAACTAACTTGCATTACTTTTTTGAAAAAGTAACTCAGATATTTTGTTTGTAAATTTAAAAGTAATGCAATACTTTACTAGTTACTTGAAAAAAGTAATCTGATTACATAATTTGAGTTATTGTAAAGCTTTACCCCCCTTACCACACACTGATATACGAGGTGTTTGAGGGAGTTAGATTTACCAGAAATATTGAAGACTTTTTGAAATATATTAAAATAGATAAGTTATTTTAAATGGTAATAATATTATTCAGTATTACTGTTACTCTGAGCATAAGGCTGCATGAGGCTTCTTTCAGAAACATTAAAAAAAATCATAATCCCAAACTTTTGAACGGTAGTGTATTTATAATATGTAAATGTATTTGTAAAAATTTTTATAAATAACAGGGATGCACCGATATGAAAAATTTGGCCGATACTGATAAATCTTTATATTTGAAAGCCGATGATCGATATATTGGGTGATAAATCTAAATCAAATTTTTTATATAATTTTTGAGAGCCTGATTACAAAAACAAAAGTCTCACCATTAAAAGCCATGTCCCAAGCACACAATTATAATGTTCTCATTATAATTTTATATGACAGACTTGTGCTGAACATGTTGCACTTAACTGTATTTTCCTTTTTGAAGTGATTCCAATCCTATTTCAAGCAATTCAAAGCCATCATGGTGAACAGTGCCCATCTGAAGTCTCTCAGCTGACGGAAATAATCTATTATTTATCGGCTTTAATATATCGGCCAAATTTTCTTATTTCTTATAACAATAAAAATGAACATATGTCGGCTGATGCCGATATTGTGGCCGATATATCATGCGTCCCTAATAAATAAATGCACTCTTTTCAACACCGTTTTTATTTTTCCATCAATCACCAAAATGGACACAGGATTGTGGCATGTCATAGACGGCAAAGGATAAATCATTTTTGGCTTAAAAATAGATCATATAAAGGCATCATATTAAACACAATATTTAGCATACTTTGGATTCAGATGTTCCTTGTTAGCTTTAACCTCTGTATAATGGCTGAGAAGGGAGCATTTTCTAGATTTTGGACAGACTTTAATTCCTAATTGGCTGCTGATGTGCTGAAGGGACTTAAAGGTTGACAGCTGCACTGCAGCGTGTGTTTGCTTTTGTGATGCCCAGCAGGCATCTTGTCTGATTGTCTGCCTCCCTATTCTTTGTTTTTGCTGGTATGTAAACAGTAAATCTGCCACTGTCCCATTTATGGCAAGCATTTAAATATGCATTTTAAAGCAGATTTGAAAATAAAATAAACCTAAACCTGACAAGTCTGTCTAAACAGGTATTTGAAGTTTATTGCATGATAATTTGTTAGACATTAGATATTTGTTCCTGCGTGATAATTTGTGTGACATTAGATACATTAGTGCCCCTGCAAGTCTATTTAGTGACTTTGCATTATTGAAACCCTGATAGTGCCAGGAAATTAACTCATTTTGAGCCGGTACCCACGGTGAAGATGGGGAGGTGTGCAACCTTATCCTTCACATGAATAAATAATTCTGCTGTACAGCCTTATTGCTGCTCAGTATGTCAGTGCTCTGGAGAAAACACGGAGTGGAAATATCCCTGTTCTCTTTAGAGGTCTGGAAAGGAATCCAATGCTGTTTTTCCACTATGGGTTAAAACCTTTGTGTCTGAGGTTCATCTCAGATGGACGTTGTTTTCCATACTAGACGTTTTCAAGCCAATAGTCCTGCACACCCACACACAGCTAATTCAAGTGGCTTTTAAAGTCAGCCTGTAATGGGAACATAAGACAAAATGTGGGCTTTATAACTGAAATTAGAAATGTTTATATATATGAACACTTAAAACTAGACTTTTAGTTGTATCATTTTAACTATATTTACTAAAATACAGCTTTGATTATAAAATATAAAGGTTTTGGAGAGAATAAGAGTAGTATCTCATTACCAGCTCTGGTTCACATGTCCTGAAGAGATTTCAAAGAGAAAGGGGATGTGTTATAACCAGGGCATCTTACCTGCAGGGTAATACCTGGGATCTACTCATTATAAAGCTTTAGAGGTAAAGATGCTCATTAAAGGAAATTCACAGCCACCGAATCTCCCTGCGATCTGCTGTAAGTGAAGTATCATAGCATTTGGCCTATAATGAGTGAAGTTGTGATGAAGAGCTCACTGTAATTAGGAAGCATCTGCTCAGGTGTGAGACCATTGTGTGCTTGTCTGCCCTCCTATAATGCCACTACTGTACCCAGAGACTGAAGTCTCAGTGGGAGAACTACAAAAGGTTCAGATCTCTCCAAGCTGTTGATGTTAGTAGGCTTCCATTTTGGATACCCGACCTTAAAGATAAATGAGATATGGGGAAAAAGTCAAGTTCTTTACTTTTGTCAAGATCTTTAAGCAGTTTTTTAAAAAATATATACCATTTTGAATATAAATTTTGATTTCACTCAATGTGTGTGTGTGTGTGTGTGGTAAACCTTACATTGAGGGGACAAATAGTCCCAATAAGGATGGTAATACCAGAAATCTCAGATCTTGTGGGAACATTTTGGTCCCCATGAAGAAAACTGCTTATAAATCATACTAAAATGATGTTTTTGAAAATTTAAAAATGCAGGAAGTGTTCTGTGATGGATAGGTTTAGGTTTAGCTTATTCAGTATTTATTTTATTGTATTCATTATTATACTGATCTCCAGCATTTCGTTCTGTTGTCATTTTGTTTTAAATTTTTCTTTTCACATACTGTAGCAAAACAGCTTCCTGCATGTTAGTTATGCCACAATGATAATATTTACAACAATAATAATAATTAAGCACCACAGAGGCAGAATGGGGAGCTAAAAATCAAGGCAGCAAGCATCAGACCAACTGCAAAAATGAGTAAAGACATTTGGAGATGATTTTAGGCAAAATGGTTGAAAGTCCAAAAATACAATCACTTGTAATGTGACATAATTGCTTATTACTTTTGACCAATTGGTGGCGCTGACACCAAATTGATCTGGTGTGGTCAGTGTCGGGTGAATATTACATAAAGTTTGGTATCAATATGTAAAATCTTTCCAGAGATGCAGCCTCAGATGCAGTTTGGCATCTAGGGAGAGTTTTTTTTTAAAGTAAATAAAAATGGCGGACAGGAAGTTTGGCCGAATATGGCAAAATTGGTATGTTCTCTCCATGGCCCAATGAATTTATTTAGACAAGTTTCATTACAATAGGCAAAATTATTCATAAGCTATTAGCATTTTTTTTTTAAAATTTCATTATAATTTTGACCACAAGGTAGCTCTGTCTCGAAACTTTTTGAGTACCTTCAAGCCATGGTGTCGGTGACACCAAGTTTCGTACGCTACGATACGCCAATGCGTTCATAAAATGTAGCGTTTTTTGACAAAATTAAAAAAATGGCAGACACCCAAAACGGGAACATGGGAAAATTGGGTATCGTTCAACTCGACAAACTTCCCTGAATCTAAACAAACCAGTTTAATAATTTTTGGTAAAACTGTTTGTAAGTTATAAGCAAAAATATATTTCCTGACCACTAGTTGGCATTGTGCCGAAATTGTGCAGGTACTGTACCCTCAGGTCATGGTTGTCATACCTTACACCAAGTTTGGTCTGAATACAGTTAAGCATTTCAGAGAGAGAGGAATTGTCCCTTTCTTGAATTGGCCCTTAAAATGTAAAAGCTATTAACATAAACATGAATGCAAATTCGGACAGTTGGTGTCACTAGAGGGATTGGGTTAGAGGTTTCAAAATTGTCGGGACTGTCCTATATCTGTGTGCCCAAATATCACAACTTTTTACCATACAGTTCTATGGGCTATGGGAATTTCAGTCTCTGGACAGTTACCTCACTTGGACATTTAAAAAAAAAAAAAAAAAAATGGATTTTGTACATAATAGAAAAGCTTTATTTAATTCATTAGTCATCAATATAACTTGTGCAGTATAGCTTGGATATTTTTCTGACATAGCTGAATAAGGGAAGAAAATGTGCACACATCACTATTGTCGCCTTGTTCCGTGGCAAACATCCGCATTTGAATAAAACCAATTTGTGCAGGACAATGAATATTTCAGTTTCTAACAGACAGCGTTAAAAGAAAATCTGCATGGAAAGTTGATGGTCTCATAGCAATTTATTTCTGTAGTACCAGCTTTCCACTGCCTGCGCTCACCCCCCCACTTACAACCCAAAGATTGGATCTGTGTGAATTGAATTGAGTTGGTCCGCTGAAATATGATGCATTACATCGCCTGTCTGCTCTGCTGTTGCCATGGCAACGGGCGTCACATTGGCTGGCCCAACTGCACACGGGTTCTGCAGTAATGAGCAATTGGCAAGATGCCAGGGCAACATCCAACCAACCCCAGTTCTGGTTGTTTCTTTTTCCAGCATTTACAGCTCATAATTCACAGATTCGCTCTGCATATTTCACCATAAGAGCGTGCTCACATCAGGATCCAGTGATGCGCTCTCTAGCCACCTTTTTGTCTGTAATAATTACCGTCATGTCATGCCGCCCTATGGCTCACTTTAGGATCAGTCAGTAAGCGAAGATACCTGACTTTATTTATCATTCCTGCAGCATATCCCATTTTTGGATCCTTCACCATTGTAGGACCATGAATCAGTTTAGACCTTTTCATCCAAAAATGTAAATTCTGTCATCATTTACTCCTGTATGACTTTCTTTCTTCTGTGGAATACAAAAAAAAAAGTACTTTAAAAAAAAATTTCAATAAAAGTCAGTGGGGTCCACTGCAATGTTGTTTTGGACCCCATTGACTTTCATTGAATGGACAAAAATATGAATTCTTTAAAATATCATAAACCTTTTTGTTTTGTGTTCCTCAGAAGAAAATGTCATGCTGGCATGGAACTATCCCTTTAAGTCCTCATATGTTATTAAGTCACTTTATTTGACAGGGAAAACAACTTATCTAAAATCAAAATCATGTTTAATGTGGCAGCTTGATGATTGAATCAAACTGCATCCAAATGAATACAGTAGTTAACTGTAGAGCGTTTTGGCTCCTTCTGGAATCCCAGTAATGTTAATGCTAATCAAGTCAATTAACATGTCAAGAGTTTTCTGTGCTCCTCCTCTTTACATGCCGGACAGTGTTTCTCATGGAAGCCTGCCCTGTGGTGAAGAGTCTTTTGTTATACTAAATAAAAACACATGGATGGTATTCAGGATCTGGGGCTGCGAGGAGACCCATTTGCTACCAGACACCCTCCCAAGCTCGTGGCTCCATATAATACACACGCTCTGCTGCACTGTTATGCAATAAAAGATTAATAGGAGGTAAAGCCAAACACATTATTGGACATGCGTAAAGGTAACCTGTTGTCCTGCAGAACAAAAATAACCTCTCCTGACAAATGGATGCATTTTATCTATAGAAACTTGTAAAATAGATTGTAAACATACACTGTGTGTGTGTGTGTATATATATATATATACACAAATATTGGTTATACAAATATATACACACAAATATATGGTTTAACAATGTACTATCTGTAATTTTACTGTAAAATACTGTCAAATTTGTTTTGTTTTTTTAATAATTTACGGCCAAAAACAGTAAAAGGACATTTCCAGAAGTCATTGTATAACACATCACATATGATTAGATTTTATATAAACTTTTTTCTCTTTTTCTTGTGTATATAGTGTTGCATGAACTCAGATTCATTATGTGGCTTTGTGTTTTAACACGTATTATTATGGTGGTTATTAGTACATTTTAAGGTAGAAAGCAGATTTGATTAGTTAAAGTAGATTAACATTGCATCACTCAGTGGAACATACCGTAAGTTGTAAAATACACTGGCATCAATATTTTTTTCATAATATCTGAAACATTTGCTATCTGGCTGTTATTTGTGTTCACAGTCAAATGGATACAGGTGAAATTGGCCATTTTCTTTGTCTGTGAATCATGGCAATGTGTAAAGTGGCAAGATAAAGACTATCTTTGCTTTTAAAGTGGCCAGGTCTCTTTCATGTGTGGTTGAAAATGAGAGAAGACAGTGTTTCTGCCCGGAAAGTATGATAGATTGCTGTGGAAGATGAGTGGTCTGCTCATTAGAGCTGCCATGAGGGCTGCAGACCACTATCTAAAGAGAGAGAGAGAGAGAGGCATCATTAGGGCTCCCAATGTGCTTCACTCATCTCTCCAGTCGTTGGGCTTGTAAAATTCCTTTTTTTTTTTTTTTTTGTCAGTTCTCCTCAGTTCTTATATTTAAAATGCATCTAAAATAGTAGATCTCAAGCAGCTGGTAATAGCAGTTTATTTCAGTACAATTCTTTGTACTATATTTAATTAATGCATATGGCTACATGCAGTTGTCAGAAACATTCTGTGTAGTGTAATTTAGTAAATTTTCCTGTTATAAAGGGCAGTTTAGACCTGCATGAATTGTAAAGCTGTTCCAGGCTGGTTTGTGGTGGTCTCTGCTGGTTTGGAGCTTGTTTGATTAGAGGAAGTGTTGCTGGTTTAGCTAGCTTAAGACCCTCTTTGGGATGTGAGCATCCCCAGCACGAATATATGCTGCTGGACAAAACATTTTATTTAAAGGTGCCCTAGAACACTATTTCACAAGATGTAATGTAAGTCTCTGATGTCCCCAGAATGTGTCTGTGAAGTTTCAGCTCAAAATACCCCATAGATTTTTTATTATTCCATGTTTTAACTGCCTATTTTGGGGTGGGATTAAAAATGCTCTGATTTGGTGTGTGTACACCTTTAAATGCTCGTGCTCCCCACCCACAAGCTCACTAAAGCTACACTGTTGGAGAGATTTTTTTTTCCGTGGTGTTTTTCACGCACAAGATTTACATATGAAGGAGGAAACAATGGTGTTTGAGACTTTGTCATTTCCATGTACAGAACTCTTATTATTCAACTATGCCAAGGTAAATTCAATTTTAAATTCTAGGGCACCTTAAAAAAAAAAAAGGAAAAAAGTGTCATTTCCAGGTTGTCATGTCACATGAACATATGTGAGCATTTACCTGACCCAACTTGCTGTTATGGAGAAATGGGGTTAGTGGTCAGGACACTCATTTTATGTTCAGTTTTGTTTCAATTTCTTTATTTTGATTCCATTTCATTTCATTTTCCAGGTTGTAAATTACCTAATTCTTTGTACATGTTGTTGTTCATTCATTATCAACTACTGGCTGCTGCTATAGGGGATAAAAAAAAACTATTTATGGGCAGTGGAGGGGGTTTACAGGGCTATAAGAGAGCAGGTCAAAGTTTCTATTTACTGTAGTGAATATGGTCATGGTATAAGTTCATTCAAAACCCTATTTTGTGTTATACCAACCTTCACTGCACTACACAGGGAGAGCTGTTTCTTACCCCTGCCCACCGAAACACCCCCCTGTGAGATGAAACAATGTAGGTCGCAAGGATGTCCATCTATGTTATGGATATTATTTGACCCAAGCCAGATCAGATTTGCAAAACTTAGCAAAGAATTCATCTTTATGCATATAAATTGTTTTCATGAAAGAAGTTTGAATCTTGAATTTTATTATTATGCTTCAGGGTTCCAGGATTTACTTTTAGTTAAAGTGACATCTTTGAAGCATGTATGACATATTCTTTTAAAATTCATTTCTGTACTTTTTTCCATACAGAAGACTGAAAGCACATTGTGAGACTTCTAGAAGATTTCTGAAGTCTAAACTCAAATGCATGCCTTGCAGATGAAACACATTACACAGATAGGTGTGAATTATTGAGATGAGGGCGGCATGGGCACATGCAAATGAGTCTCATTTGGACTGGAGCAAAGTTTTTGAATGGAGCTGTAGCAGCTCTAAGTGAAAATACCTCCATCTAAAATATATGCTGCATGCATTCATGAATGATAATAAGATTGCTCTTCCGAGCATCATTTGCATCTTTATATTGCATTTACGTGACTGGAGTGGATCTAAAACAAGTCAAGCTGTGAAGACCGAGATCACCACGTTTAAATGTTAAAGCATAGAGCTCTATAAATATTTTGCAGTGTTAATCAAATTTGTCATGTTTAAAATGTTTGTTTAAATTTAACATATAATCCTTAATATGCTGCTAATATGAGATACTTTTTTCTCTTATGTCGTTTGTAAGTTAACTGTTTTGTAGGCTATTATTGAGAGTCTATCACTATACCACATATTTTATTGTAATGGATGAATATATATATATATATTGTTTGTGTGTGTGTGTGTGTAATTTAATATAGTTAATTATTACAGGTTTGCATAAAGTTCTGAGATTGCATTTTACTGTTTTTATTTATTTTGAGGAATAATTAATGTTTTCGTGCAAGTGAGATGAGTAAATGCATGTTCACATTCAGTCAATAAATGTGAAAAAGTAACTTAGATATTTTGTTGTAAATTGAAAAAGTAATTACTAGTTACTGGAAAAAGTAATCTGATTACGTAACTCAAGTTACTTGTAATGCGTTACCCCCAACACTGATTATATTATATTATATTTATTATATTATATGATATTAAACGGTTAGTTCCTGTCCTTGATTCTGATTGGTCAATAGCTGTGTTTTACTCACGATAAAACACGGCTATGACCGCTTCACCCAACAGTTCTGTGTATCACTACACAACACCCTTAGCAACTACTCTTAGCAATGTAAACTGTATATTCTCAATTAATATTGTTAATTGAAACAAGATCGATTGAGTGAGTTTATTAGCTGCATTCAGATTTAGCATTTTCTTTCAGGTCAGTTCTATGTTCATAATAAAAAATCTGTTTAAATGTATTATCTTGTCCTTTTAACAGTTAAGGGGTTTTCCCGTGACTGACAGCGCTAGTCAAAGCATTTGTCAGTTGCGTCTTGTTCCGTGTTCACAACAATTCAGTATTTCAATGTAAAAGTCTTCGCTACTGACTGACACACTCATAAAGACAGTCTTTGCTGCCATCTAATGCCATAATAATGTAACTTCTGTTGCTGTTCACGGTCAGAGGCTATTTTTTCCGGCGGAAGGAAGCCTTTTAGAAAAGTTTACTTCATGAAAGTTGCATTGATACATATTTCCGGCTTTAATATTTGTATTGTGTGGTAACCGTTTTATAAAAGCAATAAGGTACTCGAGGCTAGTGCTGTATCGTGAATAAGTCACTCCGCTTCGTGTAATGTTTAACGACGCCCTTCAGCCGTGACTTATTCACGATACAACACAGCCTCTCATACCTTATTGCTTACTTATTATATTATATTAATTATATTAGATTAAATTATATTAACTATTTAAAAAGAAAGGATGCTGACTGTTTCCATAAACTAGCACAACAGGGCAAACATGGTCTCTTACTCTCAAGGGTTAACAGATGAGGCAATAGTGTGTATTAACATTCATAAATGACAGAGTGCATGGCTGTGTGAAAATGATAAATGCCTTGCAGAATATTGGTCTGATAGATAAATCCAGCCTCGAAGCATGGTGGTGCAGGCTGACCTGCGAACGGTCGGACAGGTAATTGGTTGGATCCAGGGTGTAATTCAGCTCCGACAAATCCCTTTCACAGCTGGCACCCTGTCTGAGAGAGTCACTCTAGGGGGATGGGTGAGAGACAGATAGAGATTGAATATAATGATGGGGTAGTAGAGGAATTGGGCGAGAGCAAATGAAAAATAGCGCCCTTGTTGGTGAGACTCTTGGTACATCTGGGGACCAGTGAATAATGAGGATTAGGGGGACAGAGGTAAAGATGAAAGAAGGGGACAGCTAACCAAAAGAAAGGCAAATACTGTGCGTGACATGCAAAATTTGTCACAAAGCATAGTTTTTTACAGCATAGAATTTTACAAGTTTTGATGATTGAAATGTGTATATTTAGACTACTTTGAAATGTAACGCCAGCGTAACAGAGCTCACTATTAAGTGAGTTTGGAAAGCGATTCTCTGAAAACCAAAGCCAGCCATGTATTTGTCATGCAAAGCTGTTCCCCTCCTCCTGCCCTGTCTGCCCGAGCACAATGCATCTGCCCGCGTTCCCAGGCTCTACTTGCTCTCATCGGTCTGGGAGGGGGGAGAGCAGCCCACTGGCCTGACCAAACTGACCCTTGTCCTACTGCAGCTAACTCACTCACAAGCAGCTGGCCCCGGACCTCCACTGATCATCAATATTCATGCCTCATACAAAATTCATTCTCAATACCACAGAGGCTGAGGCCTGAGCTGTCCCAAGCACTATGTGCTGTTACTTTCTCATTTTATTTTAGGACGTTTCTGATGAAACAGACTTGTTAAAGCAGAAATATGTCTTACATAATATTTGGAATGACTATGAATCTTATTTTAAGAAGATGTATGTCTATATTTAAGAACTGAATAAGTGGACAGGACAAAGGTAAATAAATGTTTGAAGCTACAAAAGGCTCATTATTCTGTGATCTCATACAAACAGCTGTTGACATAGTTCAGCAACAACATCATACATGCAAAATATCTTTGCATTGTACCTCTGAACTCAGTGGAATGTGGCTCTACCTGCTCATGTTTTTTTTAGCATCCTATTTTTGTGCGATCACACTCATATTAAAATGGTATGTAAATTATGGGACCTGACATAAGGATTTGACTCTATTGATCAAGTTTATACATTTAAACCAGGTTGTTATCCGCTTGAAACCGTTTCAATCAGTAGCTACTTCTGTGTGTTTCCTGCCTAGTGAGGCAGAATGAGTGCCTTCAAAAGGACAGCATAGCCGAGCCGTTTTCAACTGTGTGCCACTGCTTTGTCTTCAAAATGAAAACGCAGGCAAATTCCAGACTAAAAGCTGGTCTGTATCTATATTGTTGTAGATTTATTTAGGTTTTTCCCAGTCTGCACTTGGTTGGTGTTTTTGTCTTGTGATGAAATAGTATGAAATAGAATAGTAGGCTATACTTCACAATGCTGAAGGTGTTCACTGTCAATAAACAAATGAACAAGAATGAGGAATTGGTTTTGTCTAGTAAGTTTCCCTAAAAGTGAAAAGCTTTGACTGCAACATTTTCATAATACTTTGATGACATTAAACTATTCATGTATTTTTGTAATCATGTAAATAGATTTTAAATATGGCATCCGTGAGAACACAATATTATTTTAAAATTCATAAATATGGATCATGAATGGGTTAGATTTAATAAAGTATACCGCCAGGTTTGAGATGAAATCAAATGCTATGTATTTTACTTTTTTTTTTTTTTTTATGGCATCTGTAGACATTAGGAAATCAGTCATGATGTTAATCATTAAAAATTGTTGTAACCTAGTGTATATTATTTCATTTACTTGCACAACGAATAATTTTTGCCCTGTTGTCATACAAATTTATGCTGTTTAAACAGTGTTGTTTTCTTAAACTCTGACTGTATACTTGTCAGTTAAATTCCCATCGGTTTGGATGACGTATTCCTTGATGACATTGGATTATGTCTATTTCTATAATGAATTATGTTGATATATTTTTTCCTTATAATATAATAATGTTCTTGTTATAACCCAGTTACTCATACATTTCCCTCCGATTTTTTTGACTTTATATCACGTTGGAAAAACACATCTAGCAAAGCCACTGTGACAAGTGCTGGTTAACCATCAGCTCTCTGGCTGTATCTCAAAACCTAGCGAGCTGCCTACTTAGACAGCATCTTTGAGCATTAAAATCAGCACAGCTTACACATCAGTCTTCACAGCTGTTTCAGAACGATGCTTCCTGATTCTCTTAGATGTCCAAAACTACTGCACGTGCCCTTGAAGCGCAAAAAATGCACAGTCTAAAACGCAGTTTAAGTAGGCAGCTCTGTATGTTTTGAAACACAGCCCGAATGTGGCCACCATTTTGGAGGTGAGTGTGTAGAGTTGGAGGAAGTGCTCTGAGAGCAGCGCTTGAGCTCTTCCTGCAGTTACAGGGATGAATGCATGAATGCGAGAGAAGAAAATGGCGATCGAGCAGGACAAATGTTTCCCCTCCTAGACTCTGCAAATGTGTTGAATTTCTATAGCCTTATTATTTGCTTTCATTTCATCTCTGCTGCACTTTAAACTACAAGAGGTGAGTTTTGCGATCCGTTAGTGCGTGTGTTTTTGTGGTTTCCACCATGTAAGCAGCACATTTATCTGTGCACAGCGTTATCTGTGATATCTACGCTGAGCTCACACGGTTGAATGTTTTTACTGTTGTTTGCATGATAGTTACACAATTTAATTGTTTATAAAACAATCGTGTCTACTGTCTGCATGATGTCTAAAGAGCAACAATGCATATCTGTGTTAGATTTCTTGAACATTGATCTGCCTTCACATAATGGCATCGAAGTGACATTGCAGTCGGCTTTACTAAGTGTGGTTTATCGTTACTAACGTGTTTACAAACACATAAGTCGAGTTAATTAATGTACACTATGTAAATATTAAGTTTAGTGCGTTCTGAAACGCTTTTCTGTAGTGTATTTTGGAAAGATGTTTAATTAATTTGGATGTTTAATTCGACGTCCTGCAACTTTTCTTTACGTTAACTCGTTAGTTGATAGCTATAACCTGGAGCATTTGCTCGATAATAAAGTAACAATTATCGTTATGATGAAACACGATAATGTCACGCTTAATATATTGTTTGATTCGTTGAGCAGTTAACGTAAATGAGAGCGGCTTTAGTAGCCAGTTGGTTTGTTAGCATTCTTAGCTCAGCTCCTTGAATTGCGCACATCGAGGAAAAGGATCTTTAATAACTGGATATCAGTTAGTTTTCATTTTAAGCGCTTTATTCGCTTTAATAACTTGATACAGTGGCAAGTGTTAAATGCTATATGTTTATTTTGTATTTAGCTTTTAAAGTACGCAGTCTCGGCAGCTAGCTCAGAGGAAAAATGTCAGAGAAAAAGCTGGGTTTCCTTTTCCCAGACCAGAATAAAGGAAATGCAGACACCCCGAAGTCGCTCTTTGAGAGTAAAAGTTGTTTAGAAACGTGTTGAGTCTGTTATATTGTATTGTTTTTAAGGGCAGGTCAAGGTTGCTGGTTTGCCCTGTTAGCAGCAGCAGTAGCAGCTGAAGCCAGTGGTGGGGGAGGAGGTGGTGGTTTCCCTGCTCTCTGCCTTTAACCGTCTGAATAAAGTATAGCAAATGTTGAACTGCAACACTTTTGTTTTCAATAAATATATTTGTTTATTTATCATGTATTATTTCAGCTCAATCAAAGTAAGGTTAGCTAATGAATGTAGGCTGTTCTTCATGCATATTATAGTCATCCCTAATACTATGTGACTTACAATCAGAAGTATGTCCATCCATCTTTTCCTCTTTTTCCTACTATTTAACTATGGAGCGAGGCATAATGAGTTGATTTTGGTTTCACATTGTAGTGTATGTTGTGATGGGGTTTGTTTGTATGTGTGTGACTCTGATCAGATAAATCACCCAAGCATGTGGCACTTGCATTGCTTGCTGTTTTACCAGTAATGAAATTGAGATCTTTAGATTTACTAATGCAAAAACATTGCCT
Source organism: Elopichthys bambusa (assembly GCA_037101425.1). Classification (NCBI taxonomy): domain Eukaryota; kingdom Metazoa; phylum Chordata; class Actinopteri; order Cypriniformes; family Xenocyprididae; genus Elopichthys; species Elopichthys bambusa. The sequence continues at coordinate 24,114,143 of CM074435.1, forward strand.
TGACTTTGCACACTTCAGTGTCGTTCACATTGGTGCGTACAAGAATTAAAGGTGCTGTTTGCATTCACCTCTCTAAAGTTAATTATGTCAAGCATACCTATATAATCCAATCTCACTCTGATTTTGTCAGATTTATGCTTATATATTAACTATTGGTTTTGTTAGCATCATTTAAAAACTGGAGAACGAATGGTAAATGTCAGTTTATTAGTTTGACAGTTCTGTTTTATTTCCTTATAGAGAATTGGATGCTATTGCCACCAAAGACATTGAGGAGAAGCAACACAGGTCAGTAAGTATTCTCAGCTCCCTGTAGTCATTTACAGTTGTCTAGATGGGTGCTTGGTTTTTCCAAAGCTTGCATCCTTCTGGGCCTTTCCTATTCAGGCCTGTGCTGGGCGGCACTAACAAAGCCGGGTCAAAGCAGCTGCTGCTGGTGTAAGCAAATGCAGTTCCGTTTGAATTAAAGGGGTTCCCAGTGCTGAGTAAGCTTTGCTTTATTTAAAATGTTCAACAAAAACAGTGTTTGTGTAGCTCTTTGTGACGTTACTGTATTGCAGTCATGAGTCACAAACCCTTGCCTGCACTGTTTATGTCTGCCTGAGCTTGCTGTCATTTTTATATGTACCAGATAAAAACTAATCAAGATATCAAGACTGGTAAAAATATCAATAACTCTTTCACTTTGATTTGTTTTCGTCTTGCTGTGATGCAGAGAAGCATCAGTATATTGCTTAACTGGTTTGCTTTTAACTTCAAGTTAATCATAGACAGGTTTTGAGTTTTTCTTATCAGGGAAATGAACATTGCCCCTGTATGGTCATAACCACGTCCACACCTAACAATGCCAGGGACTAACTAGATCATGACACTTTTGCCTTCACAGAGTTCAATGGCATATTGTAGTATATTTCTAGCATTTAAACTATTTCTTGTTTAATGTCATTGTCTCGTAAGATTATGCTTTTTCTTCATCTGTTGATGCATAATGAGCAAAGTCTCATTTAGATCATCTTAGTCACTCAGATCTAGGGCTGCACAATGTGGGGAGAAAATCTCATTTTGATTTTTCTGATAAAGATTGTGGTAAGAGAAAAAGCCGCGGGTTTGCTGTGCTTGTTTGTAGGGCTGCACGATTTGGCCAAAAGTTTGATTTATATATAATAATAATTATTATTATGCATACTAAATAAAAAATATTAAAGAAAATAAGTTTGTATTACCGTAATAGTTCAGTGTAAAATAAAAAAAAAGGCTAGCCTACTTTAACATTTTTACAGTACAACAGTAAAATATTTATAGCTTTCTTAATTTCTTCATTTTCATATGTTAAACAATCAAGCTTTTATTTTGGTGAAAAAACGCTGGGAACCCTTAACTCCTCTAGTGGTGCGTCCCAATTCGCATCAGGGTTCGATTAGAACTACAAACAAGTGTTAAAAACTACAAACATGATGGAAGCGCGAGACCAACGGTTAAGCAGAGCGGTTTAGATAAAAGGGATTGAGTTATTAAAAATCTGTATCTTACCTGACGAAAAGCTATTTATTCACGATATTATTCATTCAGTTATCCACATTATATTTCATCTGCAACAGCATTGTGAATTTTTATAAAGATGCGTTTGGTCATTGACCTTTAAATGCATCGTTATGTAAACATGAGTTCTCCGCATAAAAGACCCACGATTGGCAGATCAACATGCGATTACATTTCTCTCCGAAATGGTAAGAAATAAAATCCTCCACATTCAATTCAATTTGAACTGTGACAAGATGATTGACAGGGCAGTTTAAATGGTGTCAAGAGGCACATTTACTAAGCGACAGTCGTCCGTTAAAGATGCAGTTGTGACGAAGTAGTATGTCCCAAAGCTTGCCTACTCTTCTGGTACACACTCAAAAGTATGTACCTTTTCTTCACAAAAACAGTACATACTTTTAGAGCATTGTATAAGTAGGCGATTTGGGACGCAGCGTAGTTGACAGTAGCTGATTTATGAGTGCTTGTCATTACAAGTTTGGTGAAGTGGTTAGTGCATGTTGAGTTCACAAATGCATGCAATAAGCAACCCAAACACAAGCAGATGAGTTTGGTTGGAGGAGCAAATACTGCGAACTGAGCTGCTTGAGACACTGAAATTCGAACAATAAAAACAGTTTTGTGGCTCTTTAATGTGTCGTGACAGATCGCTGTAGCGCCTCAGCTCAAGCGGCTCGTGGACCGATCATCTCTTCCTACTAGTTAATTTATAGCATCAAATGAACATAAATGAACATGAGAAGGAATGTTGTTTCAAACGTGGAAAGGCGTCTGTGTACACCATTTTTCAAGTTCAAGTCCACAGAGGTTAATCTTTTAACTCCTGACTGCTTTGTCAGACGAAATGGCGGATTCGGCGTTATGATTGGTTAGATCGCTTGTCAATCAAACTCCTGGCGAAGGGTCAATTATTTATTTAAATAACTTGCATCCTTTTTTCATTGTACCATATCGCAATTTTAGTTTTATTTAGATTTTGCAGCCCTACTCCGATCGACTATTTGTTAGAATTACGTGATGCATTTATTTATTTACTCTTGCAGTAACGTTATATGTGTGCTGGTATTATTTTTGACTGGTCATCTTTTAGCTGTGCTTATGTTGGTGCTTCATAAACAGATGCCCCTGTCTTTGTATTTGTGTATGGGAGGCTTCTGTTGTTGAGATGGCCATCTGGTTAAACACTTTAAGGAGAAGAGGTTGTTCCTGGGGGAGGGGCAGGGCTGTGTGGCCTCAAGCTCAATCTTGATAGGCTGACTTTACCCCCCTGGAAGTGGCTATATTCTTTTCACATCAGATACTTCTTTGACCCTCTCACGTATATGTGATGCTGTAGGCTTATTTTCTGAGCTTGAAGGTTCCCCCGGTTGTTGAAACAGGAGGCAGTGTGACTCTACCCCCTACTGTTGGTAACTGCTCATCTTACCAGGCTACTGTATCAGTAAGAGTGAAGTCACAATTATTATCACAGTCTCTTTGAGTGTCAGTTGTTTTAACTGTCACGTTTTGTCCCAGTAGTTAATAGTTTTTAACTTTCTCGGCTTTTCAGTGCTGTGCTTCAATTTTGTACCAAGACAGTGATTACTCTGTGATCTACAGTTAGAAGTGTCCATCCATCAATTTCTCACTATGTAACTATGGAGAGAGGCTGTGGTTTGACTTTGTACCAAGACAGTGGTTTTATAATTTGTTAAAATTGTTGTAAAATTTTTATATATATTTTGTCACTGACCTAATGGCTAAAGTCAGTTTTAGATCAAAATCGGTCCTGTTTATTTTCAGAATACATATCGCTGATGTTTTTTAATTTGTATCAGTCACAATCATTAAAATTTGTTTTGCGTTACTAAGTTATAATGTTTCTTAACCACTTGCTTAACCAACACGGAATAGGTGTCGTTTTAAAGGCTTATATGTTTGTCTTTGCAGTGAAAATAGGGATAATGACGATCACAAAAAAGTGAATTTTCCTGAAATATTAGAAGTGCTCTATTTTCATAGTCTGAAAAAATAACTGAAAATGTCATAGTACACAACCGATAGACTTGTCATGTATCGTTGAAAAGATCTCATCTAGCAGAATACTAAGTGACTGTAGCATTTCTATCGTAAAGAAGTGACTAAATATTAAAGATTAGGTAAACATTTGAATTAAATGTCGTATGGCTAATATTAAAACAAGGATTTGATCTGCTGTAAAGTGTAACAACGCCAGGCCGTTGGTGCCGTCCACAGGCATTTGTTACAATACATAACATGCACAAGGCGATTGTTTATATTATTATTAATATAATGTTATTATGAAGTGTTGTTCTATAAAACCATATGATTACTTGCTTTTGATACCATATTTGAAACAAATAATATTGCCTCATTGTTATTATATGTATTTTAAGTCATTTTAAAGGTTTAGGTCTTTGCTTACGTCTATTTTTATTACCACAAAAAAAAATATCCTGAATTAATCGTCAAAATAATCGACCGATTACTTGTTTACCAAAATAATCGTTAGTGACAGCCCTAATCAACTCATTAATGATTTATCTCTCATCCACCCATCACTCACCTGCAATTAACTGAAATGTTTTGTTTTTTTTTGTTTTTTTTTGTTTTACTTGGCCCGCCCACAGTTTTTTCACCGTGTGAAAATTGCCTCACCGGGACATCACTAAATATTACCTGATGACTGATATGGTACCACTATTATTCTTCCCTTTCTAGAATTAGTACATATGAGTATCATTATCAATACTGAGTACCAGTACAATAATACAATGAAATAATTAGCAGCCAATAATTTGTCCTGTTTGAAAAGCTAATTATATATAATCATGTATATTATTGTTAATCTAAGCTGCATATTGCCCGTGAGTTGCTGACCTCATTGAGCTCACTTACTACATAAACATTGTACATCTTGCATAGATTAGCAAATCTCCATTCATATCTAGAGTGTAGGTAGTCAGGGAAAAAGTGTTTGCTAGTTTGACCTACAGAGATAGTTGGCTGTTTATAGAGGAGTAATTTCCCAGTGTAATCCGCTAAGGAGATTAGCAGGAGCTTTCTCCCTTATACTAAATGCGTTGCTGCATCATTTATTCGGAGATGTAGCTGTTGGTAACGGTTAGAGTTGCTAAAGATGAAGCCAAGTTATCATGTCTTATCTGCTATTTAATCCTTTTGTTTTCAGGGAAATCATTCGTAACGCGGATGGAGAGTGGACGGAGGAAAGTGTAGAGCTCATTGGAATGACAATAAGGAAGAGGGGGCTGGTATAAAGGTAGGAATTAATGTTTGTATACAAGGCCAAATATTACCAATAGCTTTTTTTTATGGGGTTATTTTGGGCTCAGTGCATTGTCACGGCTTCAGCTATCAAGCTATATTCATTAATGAAATTGCGCTATCTGTGTTTATTTCTGATTGGGATAGAAAAGCAAAGCCGTCTTATCACAAATGACCATACTTTGCCTTTTATGCAGACCAAGGCACATCATAGAAACTTGTCAGTGGGTGTAGCATTTTTCCACTGAGTGATGTGGAAAGGCTGATAGCTCAGGTCTTTATCTCTTGACCTTGTCTTCACTCTCACAGTAGCTTAAGGCCAGTGGTGTGACCGCTCAGTTCAGTCTGGTAACAGCAACTAAATGCTCACCTTGGAAAAGTTTGCAGGGGTGTCTGTGGTCTTGCTAATAGAAAGTCAAAAAATAAAATGTGTGGAAATGATAAAGTAATGTAAGGAATATGGCTTGTTTGAAACACTCTTTAAAAGTAGTTTGAACTTGGGAAAAGACCTTAAAGTATTGTCACGTAAACACTGCGTCTACTTCATTCGGTATCTGGATGAAGCGATGCTGCTCAGAGATTCGCACGGCAAATATCCAAGAATCATGTTTCCAGTACCCACCCCTCCCTGGTTACCCCGGGTGACTTCTTACTTATCTGTTCGCCCAGATGTCCTTGTGTCTTCTTCATGATACCGAGTAATACTTGGGCAATAAAATTGACTCAGTCAACTTTGCTGTATGCAAAACAATATTTTGCTCCCTTTATTTTGACTAGATAATATACATACACTGACACTTAAATTTATACTTTTAATATATAAATATATAAATTTATATTATTGTCATGTTCATCAAAAAAAAAAAAAACAGCTGGAAACTTAGTCTATAACTATTATAACTATAATTTTTTTTTTCTTGCACCTTTTAGTTTGAAATTCTCAGTATATGAAAAAATCAAAAGTTTATCATGGTCTCTTCTTTTTCTTCTACAAAACCAAGACCATGGAAAACCCTTCAAGAAATGATTTGTAGCGTCTGTGTTTTGTGAAGATGGTTTAGTGTGTTGACTAAATCAACTAGCTGTTGCTTAGCAATGACCATGCACAATATGTTTGCTTGCAAGGAAGAGCCACTGGCAAAGATGGCCTGCATTAAGTCATTGAGGCTGGAAAAAGCATTTCTGTTTCTAACAAAACTTCAGACTTCTAAAAGATAGTACCTTGTCTTTTTGGCTCTAATAGTTATAGATTACTGACATAGCTGGCACCAAATATGGAAAGCCATTTCAAGTCAAGACCTGTTCATGCATACTTGTAATTTTAAGACAAATGGCAGACCAGATCATGTCTGCAACTTTTTTGGGAGTGTTGAAGAGAGACTTTTTATGATTGTCATTTTTATTGTATTTTGTCTCCACTTGATTCAGCTTTTAACATTTATACAAGCGCAAACAGTTTTTTTTTTTTTCCTAGTCATTTTTGCATTTCAGCATGAACAAATGAATACACTAGTATTTTTCCTGGAAACATGCCTTCCGATATTGCATCAAGCCGGAAAGCATTCATAATTTCTTTAATTTTGTAGTCATACAGGCTTGCCTTTGAATGCACCACTGGTTGTTGCAGTGCAACAGATCTGCATGGTAGTCTGCTTGTTGCAACGTGACCACCTGACTTCCTGACAGTTGTCATTCCACAACGAGCGAGTTGAAGCTGTCTGAACAGGAAGTTGCCCCTAAGAAAACACAGACCTGTTGCATGGTTGCAGTATTATTTCACAGTTTTGTTTCCTTTTGAACTCCGCTAAAACATTCAAGTGATAAAGTAGACTTCAATAAATGAAAGCTCAAAAAAGCTCCCCCTTCACAGAGCCCCCACTACAGGCAGCAGGAGGAGCTGGCAGGAGTTTTAACTCGAGCAGTAAAATGACACCATGCCCCTCCATTTTTTTTTTTTTTTTTTTTTTTTTTTTTTTTTTCTTCTTATGAAATGCAAAGAGAAGGAACAAAGCTGGATGTCTTTGAAGGCTTCTGGTAAACCTGGAGAGGAGGGGAAAATAAAGCTGTGATCTAATCCTGTATTACTTGAAGGTAGAGTTTCAGCTTTTATAATTCACTACAAATATGTATCTTGAGTTCTTCGAGTCCCTTTTCTTGTCAAATCGTTGAATATGTAAAATGTTCACAGCTGTTGTGATTTGAAGAGGAGTTAATGTATTGTATTAGTCTGGTTATTGGTAGCTGTCTGTTCTAGACTGGTGGACCTGTTCTAGAAATGTCGGGACGGTTTCTGTTTTTATGAAGCATTTATCGGTTTCTTTTTTTAATGTGAAACTGAATTGCTGCTCTGTGAGGTCATTCCTGAAGAGGAAATTCCACAGCCAAAACAATGACCATGAACAAACTGCTGGATATTGCAAACAGTTGAGCTGAGGGTGCATTAACAGTGTTATGAAGCTGAATGTGCAGTGATGAATTGTTAAACTACTTGTTAGTGATTTGGACTGTCTGCTCTTTAGAACTGTATGTTTTCCAACCTGTATGCATGAAAAGAATTTATAGAGCAACTAAAATCAGATGCATTGCTTAGCCTATTTTTATTATTACAAACTAGATACTTATAAAGTACCTAAATGCATCACAGTAATGCTATGCTTTTGAGGACACGTTCCACCGTATTCTTTGCAATAACATCCAAATATAAAGGCACATAAATATAGTAAATTCAGTATTACCATATGATACTGTACTGGTATGTTAATATTTTTCAAATGGATATAACATATCTGGAATTAAATTTCAGTTTTTAAAGTGTTATTACATGTAGTCAGTATTGAATGGTTAAGACACTTGCAAGGTACACTGTAAAGGCCCTTTCACACTGAGCGCGTCACAAAAAAGCAAGGCGAATTGCGGAAGAACGGACCTTTCACACCAAACGCAAAAATACTTCTGCTAATTCACGCCTGCACGCTAGGTGGCGCTGATCAACAATGCATTTGTCCTAATGTATGTGTCTCGTATATGGCCTTAACGTAGTCCGCTGCATAATAGACAGCGTTATACATAATTAAGATGAATAAAGTTTGGTACTACATTAGAAACACAAACTATCTATATTGTTTAGAAGAATACATCTTAAAATATAATTAGAGGTACAATTAGCATTTCAACATTTTGTAGCATCATACATTTCAAAATTTATTATTATTAATGTCTTTGCTCAAAAGTACTTTAAACCATCATCGAGTTATTGTAATAACTTCTGATATGATCTAAAGTGGGATTTGATTCGATAATGGGCAGACATGCATTATTTGTATGTTTAATGGATTGAACGTTAAATCTGCTTATCATTTGTCATAAACATCCTTTGTTATAAAAATACCATGAGCTGCATAAAAACACATAAAACATAAAAACATAGTCATAATCATGTCTTTTTGCCTTCATATTTTGTCTGTAGAAAAATGTTTCTCTCAATTTATATATGGAAGAGCAGGAGTTTTGATTACATGATGATTGACAGATCCAAAACATGCTTTCATAATCATAACACACATGCACCTGGAAGAAAACGGACAGTGATCACAATTAAGTGGAAAATGAATATAATATTCTGTATAAAGAACATGAGAACAAATCTGTTCTCAGATACCACTGTTAATCTCCTCCTGCATACTCTTCTTCGGTGTTTGTTTACACTAGTTTTCGAAACTAGCGCCTCCACTCTCGCCCTTCTCTGCAACAGCAGCTGCGGAGCGACGGGGAAAAAATATCGACACAGGTCGGGGTGGGGTGGGGGAAGAACTTCGCTTTTTTGCGTTGCGAATGTTCGTGCCCGAACATGACAGAAGTTATCGTTATTACAGAAGTAAAAGCATGTTAATTGTGCTTGCTTCTGAGGGAAATAATTGGATTGTGAAAAGTGGTCTCTATACGACAGGTGGCTGTAGGGGAGGGATTGAAACTTAGGAGGGCTTGATGTCTGCTGTAAAGGTTTTTTTTTTTTGTTGAGATTTTTGTTCTGTAGTAATAACAGAGAATGGAGAATCATTTATCATTGACAGACCAGAAATATGTATTAACAATTTTCTCAACCAGCTTTTTTTTTTTTTTTTTTTTTCTTGCGCCTTTTTGATCATTTTCACTAGGAATGCTGTTGTGCAAGATTGTATTAATAAACTGCTAGACTGTGACAACTGTATTTGTATGATGGTAGACGCAAGTCTATACTATGTTAGCAACATTACAGAAAGCTTGAGTTTGCATCCAACATTTCCCTCGATTATTCAGCCAATGTAGAGGAAACATCATAAAGTGGATTTAACATGGTAACCTGGTAAACCTCACTAAATACTGTTTTATTTAGATTATTGGCCTTCAAAATTAGGTCAGTTTCAAATGTGGTTTCCAAAAGTTTTCCATAGTTTTTATTCTTTTAGTTCTAGGGCAGATTTTTCATCTCTAGGTCAGGAAAAATTCCACAAAGAAAAGATTTTCTTTAGGCATCATTATTAAGCTGAAATAGCTGTTGATTAGCTTTAAATTTGAGTTGTGTAGAATGAAAATATTGGGGTTTACATAGTTTTTAATACCTGTTATTCTGCTTTCAGTGCCAGAACATATCAAGTCCAGTTTCAGCCAGCCTCAGTCTGCCAATTAGAACAGCAGCACCTCCACTGTAACCTGCGCCATCAGCAATGCCAAGAGGGCCCCAGCCAGCGGCCAGCCCCAAGCCCTGCCTCGGTACCCGCTCTGTGAAGTTTCGTCGCATCTCTGTCAGCACAAACAGAAAGAGCTGTTGAAGCGTGGGCAATCCCTCACGGTCCTTGCTGCCACCCTGGGAACTCAAGTGCAGCTCAACTCTAGCCAGCCAGGGGAGCTTACGACTGAGAGGTCTGTCCTACACTGCGCCCAAAGCCACCTCTCAGGTACTAGCGCTCTACAAAATGACCTTGCCAATTATGGATCAGCCAGGTGCGCTGAGACCTATATGTATGTTTAAAGTTAGCCATTGGTGATAGGCAGAGGCATTCCATACTGCAAAAAAACATGTTAGTTATGTGTTCATAGAGTACTTTTTTTTTCTCTCTCTCTCTCTCTCTCTCTCTCTCTCTCTCTCTCTCAACTAAAAACCAAAATGTATCTGAATGTTTTGTTTCTTTGGTATTTTAGTAGTCATGTCAATAAATTGGCTAATATTTCACCATTTTCAGATAGTAAGCATTGTCTAAAGAAGTGTTAGTTGTCATTTTAGTTGATAAATGAGCCTTGTCAAAGCTTTGAAATATTTTGTTGTTTTTTTTAAATGCAATTATTGTGCAGATATTAGATATTGGCATGTGCATCTGCCACTGAAAAAACAAAAAAAAAACATTAGTCAAGCACTAATTTAAAGTCCAGTTCTGTAGTCAAGCTAATAGAATCACCCATAAGTAGTAGCAGTGATGAATTGGAATTGTTAGTGGTCATTTAGAAATAAGCAATAATATGTTACATTTTCTTAGCGTGTGGCCTTTTTATTGATGTTGAGACCTATTTTGCAGCTTCATTTAGATGTTTTTCCTCACAGTGTTGCTCTTTGTTTCATAGGCATGGCTCCCATTCGGGATTCTGTCAGCCACTCCCCTAACCAAACAGGTGACTCACTATTTCATTTTCCTCACCATGTGCTGTTGTTTACCAATTTTGTTTAGTGAGTGTGTGTAAGTCCAAAAGTCACCTGAAAACTTGTTCATCAGTTTGTTTAGGCAAGTTGCCGTCAATATCTCTGGTGCATGCTTAATGGTTTCAATGAGTACCTTTTGATTTACTCTTTTAATCTAAATTTAGCCATTTGCTCTAGAACTTCTTGTAAGAATTATTATAATGTCTTGGCATTATAATAACTGACTTTCCCTGTTTCTGCCAAATCTGTTTTTGTTATATAAGACCAGACCAGTAGTGTCGCCAACTGTTTCAAAGTGCTCACTTTTGTGAGTTGGTTCTTGTATTGTAAGTCAGAGATTGTACACTGTGCCCATGCTCCTTAAAGGGATAGTTCATCCAAAAATATTAAAAGCGGTCATCATTTACTGACCTTGTGGTTCTGAACCTGCATGACTGATTGACCTTTTTTTTTTTTCTTTTTTCTCTTCAAAATATCTCCTTTTGTGTTCAACAGAAGAAAGTCAAACAGGTTTGGAAAGACATGAAGGGCGAGTGAATGATTGCGGAATTTCCATTGTTCTATCCCGTTAACTTGTAGACTACAAGTCTCTTCTTAGTTGACATCTCTTTTTGTCTCCCCTGGAGAGATGAAATATGAGATTGAAATGTAATCTAACTGTAATTTTCCTTTACCTCAGTGACCTTCAGCAGAATCTCCCATTTTACTGAGTCACTCTTAAACAAACAGTTTACTTGAGACCAGCAATGAGATCTGTGCTGCTTTGTCTTCCCATATCTGTTGGTAACACAGCCGGGGAGAAGGATCTTAGACTTGGCAAGAGAACAGTGCTCAGGGAAGCTTGGCAGCCATCTTGCAGAAAAATATGAAAGCAAGAGCAGGCTACCAGAAAATGCTTATTTCAAGGAACACAGCAGTTGTGTTATTGTTAGTTCAGTGCCACCACGCTTGCCGTGTCCAAACAAAATGAGCGAACTTGCAGAGACACTTCACACTTAGTGTTGCAGCTTGCAGTCGTCCGTCTTTCCCTTCCTCTTCCATCCTGGCTTGCAGCATGATCATGCTGCTGCTACAAAATGGTGGCAGCTCTACTACTGTTTCAGTCTGGCTTGAGTGAGACACCTCTCAGCGGGACAGAGACGGGGCCTATGGGCAGTTAGCCATTGTCGCATAATCCATAAATGGGCAGATTGTTACAAATTGTTTTGTACAAAGTCTACCAAATGCTACTTTTTCCAGCAAATTATTTATATACAGCCATTGGCTTGTTTTGGGTCGTTTTATTTACACTGGGTGTATTAAGAATAAGGATATTTCATTGTATGAGTCAGTGGAACTGAATGTGCTGAATGTCTAAGACTCTGTGTGCACGAAAGCGTTTTTTCCGAGGCTAGCGTATTTTTCCAATTGTTTTCAATGGGAGCACCATGTTTTTAAAATGGCAGGAGCGTAATGAGGGGTTGAGCATTTATTTCACGGCAAAACGCTAAGCACTCAGCGAGAAGAAGCATTATAACGGAATAAAATAATTTAAAACAAGAGCCGGAGCAAACACTTTACATTGTATCGACATTTTTATACAGAAACAGTACAGAAACAAACTATCGGTGAAATGAGATACTAGTAGCCTAACATTTACGCGGATATTCCGTATCATAGCGAGCAAAACGTCTCAACTTAAGAAACGCCGCACTGCCGAAGTGCTCTCAAGCACCCACAGCTAGGCGTTTTCAGCAGAGCGCCCTAGCGCTTTCAGCTGGCTAAATGCTTTGGTGGACACACGGCCTAAATGTCTTGCTGAATGTCTAAATTGTCCCAACAAATATTTTTTGGAAGGTACCTTATGTTTTTAAGTCACTACATTTTATTTAGTCCTTTCTAAACAAACACAGACTGTCAAGTTTTTTTTTCTCTGTTTGCCATCTGAAATATGACCTTTTTATTTTGTGCTTACAGGTTTGGAACATGCTGGTCTGGAACCTCAGTATGAAAGTTCACCGTGGAGCTCTAGCTCACCTTGCAGCGACTCGAACAGCAACTGGGGAAAAGTCATTGTAGATAAAGGAACCTGGCCCTCCATCACTGGTAGTGACCCAGAGTTAGCCTCAGAATGTATGGATGCTGACTCTGCCTCCAGCTCTGGGTCAGAAAAAAATCTTAGTATGATGGCACCCGGAAGCACTGGTGGTGACAACAATGGCAATAGACAAGGTTCTCATTTCATGGTTGCAAATGGCAGCAATAATGTGGGTAATGGGAGTGTTAAGGGGCCTTGGGGTGTATCCAATGGCTCAATGCTAAGCACATGTCAAGGCTCCGGGGATGGCCCCAGTGGCAAGCTGACAGAAAGCAGCCATGGCAAAATAAATGCATGGGGTACCCAAGGTTCCTCAACCAATCTAGGTCTAAATCCAAGCACTTTGAACCCAAATGCCAACCATGGTGCCTGGCCCGTTCTTCAGAACACTGGGCCCAATCCCCACGGTCCAGTGGGGAATGGAAATGGTGGCACCAACACTCAACAAAGCACCATAGGTCAAACACCCAGCATGCAGAGTATCAACTCTAAGATGTCCTGGGGATGCCTGCAGGAAAATATGTCCGAAGCTGAAGTCAATGGTACAAACAAGGTTCCAAGTGGGCAGCCTCAAAACCTTAACACTGAATTTAATGGACCAAATAACACTACTAACACGATGACCTCTAGTTTACCAAACTCTACAGGTTCAATGCAGATGAATGAACAGCCCCCAGGGCACCGAGCTTGGCCTATGAGTACAGGGGGCTCCCCTCAGCTCCCTATTTCTCCAGTCTCTAATGGCACTTCCATTTCTCAACACGGCAACAGTGAGGGAATTAACAGCGGGTCTTATGGTACAGCATGGAACGTTCCGTCCAGCACTAATTACTCTGGAGACAAATGTTCCATCCCTAAAGGCCAAGCTGTGGGCGACACTGTGAATGCAACTCTAATGCAGTCTGGAGCCAACGGCTCCTCTGTGAGTGCTGCTTTAAAGAATAATAATAATAACGGGATAGGCGGTCGTGGAGGAGGTTGGGACTCAGCGCCCACTACCTCACAAAGTATGTCTTGGGGAGCAGGTAATGGTGTGGGTCCAGCTGGGATCCCTCGCCCCTGGGGGAGTGCCTCCTCCTCCTCTTCTTCCTCTTCCTCATCCTCTTCAAACACTGGCACTAAGGCCTCAAATGGCGGGGAGTGGAACACTTTGCCCAACAACAGTCAGCATTCCAATGATAGCACGAATGGAAGCAGGAAGGGAACTAATGGATGGAAGTCTTTGGAGGATGATGCTCTTGGTATAGGGAGCTCCGTTCAAGCGTCACAAGGCAGCACATGGAACAAGTCTACAGGCAGTGAAGGTAGTGGAGAGAGCTCGGGAGGTCGCAGTGAGAGGGACGGACAGCGTGGTGGCAACCGAAGGAGGGGTAATCAACAGGGTATGATCAGTGCAGCTCTCTCTAGAATTGACGTGGACCCCAGGGTGCTGTCCAACACCGGGTGGGGACAAACTCCAGTCCGCCAGAACACTGCCTGGGATGTTTCAAGCTCCGATAAAAAGACTGGAAATGGACAAACAGGCTGGGGCAGTGCTCCCCCTCAGGCATCTAACTCAGGTGGGTGGGGAGATGGACCCAGCACCAACAAAAGTAGCGATTCTTCAGTGTCTGGGTGGACTGAACCGAAATCTTCAACTGGCTGGGGAGAAACCAAAGGCCCAGTTGGGCAAAGTGGATGGGAGGATGCCCCTTCTGTTACAATGAACAAGGGCATTTCCTCATGGAATAGCACCAAGGATGAGAAGTCCTCTTGGAATAATGCACCGAAGGCAAAGCAAGGATGGGGCGGCCCCTCTGCTGGAGAGGGATGGGGCGGAGAAGGCCCAAAGGGAAACCATTGGGGAGAACCCCAGAAGTCTAGTTCAGGTGGCTGGGACAGCGACAGTGACCGCTCTGGATCAGATCGTTGGAGCGAGCCTGGGCGCTGCGGGACAAGCAACACCTGGGGAGGCAATGGTGGCACCAACACTCCTGACCAGAGTGGTCCAACCACAGGATGGGGAGAGCCACTGAAGACCAACAATCAAAACCAAACCTGGGGCGAGCCAATCAAACCAAGCCACTCCAACCCTGCTTGGGGCGACAACACAAAACCGAACAACTCTTCAGAATGGGGCAAGTCCCAAGATTCCAGCATGGGAACGTTCAGGAGTGGAAACACTTCTCAGACTGGAGCCCCTAGTCAGAACAAGCCTACAGGATGGCTGGGGGGCCCGATGCCTGCTGCCTCCAAAGAAGAATCATCCACTGGATGGGAAGAGCCATCCCCTGAATCCATCAGGCGCAGAATGGAGATTGATGATGGTACTTCAGCATGGGGAGATCCCAACAAGTATAACAGCAATGTAAATATGTGGAACAAGAACGCTGCTGGAGAGCAGGATGGCATGGCTGTTTCTCATCCCCCACAAGCTCAAAGTGCCATGGCTCCAAAGGAAAAGAACTGCAGCTCAGGTGGGTGTCTTCCTTTTTGGCAGTGCCTTGGCAATTATTACTCACCCATTATATTTATCTTTAGTCATGCAGTCATCTCTTTGGAATTTTTCTGGATGAGCTTTTTCCTCCCACCCCTTTCCTCTAATACCTCCTGCACTGACAAGCTCTGAACTCAAGAGCGACTGTTTGTGTGCATGTCTATATACAAAATGTATTCATGCAGTACACTGAAATTTTTATACATTGTAGAAATGCAGCTTTTTCATTTGCTTTGCGTTATTTGCTAAATGAGAAATGTAAAGGTATATGTTCAAATAGTGTTCCCAATTTATTTGAAATTGGCAGTAGAGGAGCTGTGCTCAGGGAAAAATAGGCTTGGGTTACATTCTGACCGATGGTGCAGTCATATGGCAGCAACTTGAGCAGGAGAGCACACATGAACAGGGCTATTTTTGAAGGAAGTATTCAGGGCATATGCTGGATGGTGAAAGTGCAAAAACCTTAAATGTAAGCTGATCCATTAGAAGGACTTCAGAGTAAACAAAGCTTACATAAGCATGTTTATGCAAGGGTCGGATTTGGGCCATTGGAAAGTTTGCAAGTGCAGTCCAGTGCCACTTTGGAGTTTATTTGTAAAAAATGTATTGCATTGTCCTTGTTTATAGATTTCAGTTTTAAAACTAACCTTGCCTTGTTTCAGGTATGTTTAAATATTTTGTTTTGATGCAAATGAGGTGCATAGTTATTTGCCTTGTAGCTAATGCATCACACTTCTGATTCTTGTTTGCTCTGACGATTTAATTTTTTTACAAAAAAAAAATAGTACTACACCTTTTAATTGTGCCATCCTTTCATATGTTGCCTTCACCATATGTTCAGAACAAAATTTTGTGTGCTGGTCTTTTGATCATACTTTTGTTTTTTGCTCTGCTCACAGGGTGGGGAGAGACATATGGTGGGCCACAAAAAATTGAGTCCTCTACCTGGGTTGATCATGCTGCTCCACCTGTCACTGTGGACAATGGCACGGCTGCTTGGGGACAGCCTGTTGATACAGGTTCCAGCTGGGAAGAGTCAGGGAGGGACTCGGGAGGCCATGGCTGGGGCAATCCTGCTGTAGGACAGCAGTCACAGCACAAGTCTGGTATGTCACAGAGAACTTCCTTTGATTTATTTTAAACCCAATGTTTTTGTTTTTTCCCAATGTAAATGTCAGGGAGAAAATTATTATTATTTTTTTTTTTTTAGGATCCAAACCTATGCAAGACAACTGGTGTGGAGAGGAGATGTCTATGGCAGGGCAATCCAACTGGGGGGCGGAGGAAGAGGAAGTAGAGATAGGCATGTGGAACAACAATCCATCACAGGAAATGAACCAAACTGGAAACTGGTCCTACAAGAAGATGCCTCCAAAGGTAATAATTCAGACCTGATTTAGCCTGGTAGAACTACTTAAAGAATCATTCACTGAATTTACTGTATTTTTGCAAAATTATGTGTACATTTTGTTTGCTTATTTATGCTTACCCTTTTCTTCCTTAGCTAAACAAAGGACCCAACAAGCAAGATGATTCTCCATGGATGAATCAGTTTGTGAAACAGTTCAACAACATGTACCCTGTAAGGACTAAAAGTCTGATTGTTACAATTTTGAGGTTTTACTGATTGTGAAACCTGTTTATGCTAAATATTAGGTGACTGTAAATCCTTTGTGAAACAGTTATTAGTTAGCATGCTTACTCTTCCATGTGTTTTATAGAGGGATTCTGCTGAAGATTCCCTGAAGAGCAATAAGATGGATATGTCTGGAGGTAGGTCACATGTTCTTCCATTGCTGATATTGAGCAATGTTTGTCACAGTCCATGATTACTAGCATGATTTTGTACAATTCATAACTTCCTTTCATATTCTGCAGGAATGACAGACAAGCGCATTGATGTTGACAAGCATGTTCTTAATATGGGAGACTACGGAAAAAATCCTGCTTCACGTCACCAGATTCACAAAGACGCTCCCATAGACCGTAATCCCTATATGGATAAGGTCAGTTATTTCCTAGTCTCCTGTAGCAGTAATGGAGCCTTCACTTTGAACACAGTGATTGTTACGTTTGCTTGTTGGTTTCTTTAGCACCCTCTATGGGAAAGAAATGCAACTTAAAGACCCTATGATGTCAAAATCAATGTTTTATGGCAAATTGGTAAAAATTAAGAGCTTCAGAGAAAAAAAAACAGTGGTCGAGGGGGTAAATTAAAAAAAGTTATTTTATTTATTTATTTTTTAACCTTAATTTTAAGCTTTGTTTCTTAATTTTAAATCATTAAGTCATCTTGAGGCCCCTTGGAAATTTTAGAGCCACCGTTTAGAACCATGTCTGTTAGATTTGAGATCTTCTAATAGTAGTATCTTCTAAAGTAATATCTTAACAGATATACATATTTAAAATTTGTATTCCGGGAAAACAGGCCAAAATATACTGACTTGTGCTCTGGGCCATATTTATAGATTTATAGCTGTGATGTGGCCGAAGGCTATTTATATATTAAAAAAAAAAAAAAAAAGGGACAAGATGTCCCAGCCCAAACTTCCTGTTTCACAAGGAAATGCCTAGTCAATTTCATGGGGCATTTAACATCAGGTCTTTCAGGAGTTGTAGTCTCTTTCTTCTTATCCCAATTTTCCCATTGCCTCCCTAACGAAATGAAAAATGTCCAATTCCTAAAACATGCCAAAGAGGATGCTAACATAGCCTTTCTGTCTCCTTTTCTGTGGCTGTTAATGTGTCTTTCTCTGGTGGCCTGGTGTTCCTTCTGGTCTTTGACGAATGCCTCACTGCTGTTGTGCTCTGCGTCCTGCTTCTCTCTCTGCTTGGCCTGTGATTGTGCTGCAGCTTTCACTGCCTGTATATGATAGCTCTTTAGCAGAGGAATTCCCAAACTCACAGATCACTTCCATGCAGAATCTCAGCTTTTCCTCTACAAATAATGCACAGCCAAACCAGTGTAACTTGCCAGGGCCTCACCATCCAAACTCTGCCTCTGTTAGGCAGGTGAGTTAGTGCATGCTGCTCCCTGTGTGCTGAAGCTGTGACTGCACCAGACTGCTGGATGCTCATTATTTACTTGTGGGGTGTTTTTGTTTCTCCACAGAATGTAAACATGTATAGTGTCGGTAATGCAGCAGCACAAGGCCGGAACGCCCAGCAGCCTCCAGCACAATCTATGAACTCCGCTCAGCCCAGTCTACGCAACCAAGTGCCTCCTCCACTACTTCCCTCTCAGGTAACGCCACTTGGGTTTCTAAAAGCTCAGTTCTCTTTGAGATTAAGCTGTGTGGTATACAAGGTTCCCACAGTCCAGAAGTATCAGGAATGTGATTCCACACCTGGGAATGAATAAATTAACTCTTAAAAGTAGGGCTGCATGAATTGAGGAAAAAATCTCATTGTGATTTTTCTGAGAAATTGTAATTTGCAATTTTGAAATGCAAAAGACAGGAATTTTTTTTCTTTTTTTGTAAACCAGATATAAACCATTAAAATGTTTCTTCATTTGTATCTCTACATTTTTCATAAAATTCATAACAAATGTGCACAATCTTTTTTTTGCAGGTTCCTCCACCCCTGTTGAAGTACTCTCCCAATAATGGAGGTCTGAACCCTCTGTTTGGCCCACAGCAGGTGGCTATGCTGAACCAGCTGTCTCAGCTCAACCAACTGTCTCAGCTTTCTCAGATTAATCAGTTACAGGTATTGATCTCACTGCAAGTAACAGCCTAGAAGATATTTAACTGAGAAGTTTCCACATTCCCAGCGATACTTATGACTCTTTTTCTTTTTCCCCGGTCCCAGCGTCTCCTTTTGCAGCAAAAAGCGCAAAACCAGAGGGCCATGCCTGTTAACAGCCGCCAGCAACAGGAACAGCAGGTTTGTGATCTCTTGGACCTTATGTGTTCGTTTCTTTGTTTCTTGGCTTGTTTGACATCATTCTCCATTTGTGATGATGTGTAGGGTCGTGGTTTGGGTCCGTCCCAGCAAATGATCCAGCCTCCTCGCCATCTCGATCCCTCCCTGATGAAGCAGCAGACTTCCCCTCAGCCACCCTCACTGCACCAACCCAGCCTCAAGTCCTATATGGAGAACTTCATGCCCCCCAATGCCTCTGACCTGCAGAAAGAACAAAGTTCCTTGAGCTCGTTCAGTAATTTCCCTTTAGGTGGGTGTCCTCCCCATCTTAATATAGGCCAGACTGACTCTATGTTGCACCAAGCTGCCAAGCCCAACACAATGTTTGCCTCTGACATGTCAGGCTATCAGCCAGCTGGCATTAGTCAAAGTCATAGCCTCCTAGCCCCACCTCTGAGCAATGGCCACATGGTGCCAGGCTCTCCCATCAACCCTCGGGTAGGAAAGAACTTCTGTCCTGACAGCAGCTCTCTGCCAGCAAGAGGTGAATACAGTCTATCTATTTTGTTGTCCCCAGCAAAATTTCTTCTTGCATTTTATATTAGAGGGAAAAGGAAAACAATGCTGTGTTGCAAAACCTTTTGATTTTAGACCCTTATTATTTGATTGGAAATCCAATGTTTGGCTGGCATACATATGGTGCTTCTACTTATAATTTCTGCCGCTTGACGATAAGGTTGTTTTTCTTTGTATGTGCTTGTCGCCCTCATTATGTTCTCCCACAGTTTTTGTGCACTCTGTAATTTTTTTTTTGTTTGTTGCACCAATGCCACCGCCATAGTGGTGTGAACAGTGTCACACAAAAGCCAAAGTGTTGAGTTACGATGTCATTTCCAAAATTAAATGATAAATCATAGTTTTGAAAAAAGTTTAAATTCTAATGAAAGCTTTGTGGGTGGGGGGGGGGGGGGGGGGGGGGGAATTCTGAGTGCATTTAAATTGCTGCTGCTGCTGCTGCTGCTGTTAATTCCTGGATACCAGAAATGTTGTTAAATTAATTTTCTGTCAGGATGTGCATTTTCTTTTTCTTTTCTTTTTTTTCTTTTTAAATTTTTTGTTGTATTCCTCTAGGTTTGAACTCAAACTTGAATGTAAGCAACCTCGACATTGGTAGTGTTGGTTTTAAGGAGCCACAGTCCCGTCTGAAGAAGTGGACTGCCATGGATATTTCCGTTAACTCGCCACTTGATCAAAACCCCAGCAAATCTGGTGGGTTTCCCCATTTGATATTCCTTTTTATGTAATCAGTCATAGCTGATAGTTCATTCCATCTTAATGTTGTTCTATTTGAATATTATTCAATTATTAGGCAGGGTTGATTTGACTACATTAATGGAGTGTTGAATTGGTAGATAATGTCATGCAGTTGACCTACACAACAATAAGTTATGTTTAAGAATAACAATTGCATTATCAAGGAAAATGATCAACAGTAATCATTTTTTGTCAGTTGTGCAGCCCTAATCTTATCTTAACAAAAAAAGTGAGTGAAAAGTCTGATGGATATGATTTTACTATAGGTGCTATAACATCTGGCCTGAGGCTTGAAGACTCGCCCTTTGGTCCATATGACTTCATGAATGCCAGTAACACTCCCATCAGTCCTCCTGGCTCTGTGGGAGATGGCTGGCCCAGCCGTGCCAAATCACCTCATGGTTCCACCAATGTCAACTGGCCACCAGGTTCAGATCCATTTTCTTCATAAATGCTTTACATGTTCCAATCAAATCTTTCATTGAAATAGAGTATTGAGTATGGCTCTGTGCCATTGTAGCATGAATTAGCTCACCACGTTATGTTTATTTGTCAGAGTTCCGTCCTGGTGAGCCCTGGAAAGGATATCCAAACATTGATCCTGAAACTGACCCATTTGTCACTCCTGGCAGTGTGATTAATAATCTCTCCATTAATACAGTCCGGGATGTTGATCACCTCAGGGACAGAAACAATGGTAAGAGTACTTTATAAGGAAATAGCTGCTTAACAGATCAGTTAAATTAATTAAATTACCATTAAATTGATCCAAAGTAACAGTAAATGCTTAAACTTGAAATATATTAAAATAGACTAGTTAAATTAAATTGATGTATTTCTGATTTTACTGAAATCTGATCAAATAAATTCAGCCTTGGTGTAAG
Organism: Elopichthys bambusa; assembly: GCA_037101425.1. Classification (NCBI taxonomy): domain Eukaryota; kingdom Metazoa; phylum Chordata; class Actinopteri; order Cypriniformes; family Xenocyprididae; genus Elopichthys; species Elopichthys bambusa. Next base: position 24,135,259 of record CM074435.1, read on the forward strand.
CGAATTTGCTCAAAAACCATTAAACTATTGAATGGGACTGTAATTTGCTGAATTGTATGTATTTGTGATTTCAACAATGAAATATTAAATTTTTCTGTTCTTCCAGGGCCATCCTCATCACTTAACACCACGCTGCCTTCAAATAGTGCCTGGACATCCATTCGTGCCTCCAACCACAATAGTTCCCTCAGCAGTACAGCACAAAGCACTTCAGGTTGGTGTGCATCCATTTAGGCCGAGCCACACAGGCCTATGGTTCAAATACGTTCAATTAACTTTTTCTTCCCTGCAGCCAGAAACAGTGACTCCAAATGGTCTCCTGGTACAGTCACCAACACCTCTTTGGCTCACGAGCTGTGGAAGGTTCCTCTCCCCTCGAAAGGTATCTCTGCTCCGTCCCGCCCTCCACCTGGCCTGACTGGCCAGAAACAGCCCTCATCTTGGGACAACAGCTCTCTGAGACTGGCAGGCTGGGGTAGCTCTGACTCCAGATTCAACTCTGGTTAGTCACAGTTATATTCTCTTTCACCTATACAGACTCTGTTAACAGTGTCAGTACTGTAGAGTTTAAAGAAATGAGAGAAACTTTAAATGGTCGTTGTTCACAGGTTCCAGCTGGGGTGACAGCAGCTCAGGGAGAACTAATTGGCTTGTTCTCAAAAACCTTACACCTCAGGTAAGAAGTTTAATGATTTAGACTGCATGATGCCGGTTTTAGCACTCATGATTTTGCAGTGCAAAACACATTGAAAATGCATTGTAAAACTATTTATCAACTCTGATTTTTCATAAAACCCTAAACTGCAAAATACAATCACTAATACAGACCATTTATACTTTTTAAAAGTTTAGAAGAAATACTAATATCTGTCAGGCACACAAACACTACTTATTCTGTATGACCGAATCCATGCGATTTTACGCAGTTTCTAGCATATTAGGGTATGAGTTGCATTTTGTTGGATTTAATCATCATTTGGATGTAAACGTAGCCCTCCACCTGCTCATGTAAATGATTTCATTATGATCAGGTTTGTAATAATTCTCAATTGCCAACTCTTATTAACCCTTTTGTAATTAATGTTATTAAAGGAAATTCTAGAAATCTAGATATTGTGCATATCGCCACAGCAAAATCCTTTCTTGTGTAACGTTTCACAGATTGATGGCTCCACCTTGCGAACTCTGTGCATGCAGCACGGTCCACTGATCACATTCCATCTGAACCTTCCCCATGGCAACGCTGTTGTCTGCTATAGCTCTAAGGAGGAGGCGGCAAAAGCCCAGAAGTCACTGCACATGTAAGTCCATCTTTTTTTCAATGCAGGTAAAGAACAGAAATGATGGTATGATTGCTAATAATTACTGAGCCGTGTAAGAGGATTTGAGTGCATTTCATTCAACTATACATAACTTTACCACTTCTGCCTGGAATAACTAGATTCATCAAAAGCATTGATTGGTTTGTAATTGTAAAAATGAGAATTTTCAGAAAATGTACAGCTTAAGACTGCAAGTTCATGTTTTCTTCTTGTGGTGGATGGTTACTATTTTGAGGTTTGATACAAACCTGTATCAAATTAAATGACATTTCATCTTTTAAAATATTTTTCTTCCAATTTACAAAATCAGCTTATGCAGTTCAGTATTGCAGTGGTTCTGAACTTTTTTGACTTCAAGACAGTTTAAGATTTTTAACTTGATAAATATTTTATAGTTTTTTTTTTTCTATTTATACATAGAAAAATGTATATTCATTATAAAACTGACAATGGCACATCAAGTTACATGACACTTCCAAGACTAAAAAAAAAATAATTTAAATACATTTAAGTTGTCTTTTGAGGCCCCCTTTGGCGCCAGAGGCTTTCACACCGGAGGAACCTTTTCATAGTTGCTAGAATTACTGGCTGAAGTACCCGGATTTTGCTGTGTTTGAACCGCAGGAACTAGGAACAATTTTAGTTCTAAGGAACTCCTTTTGGGGAATGTAAATTAGCTCCTACTTCAGAGTAGGGTCTAAACCAGCACTATAGGAACTATCAGTGACGCGAGTGTACGTTGACTGGTCAAACGCATGTCTTTTTTAAAAAGTCGTGTAAACTTCTTGAACATGGATAACTGTGATAACGGCATTTACCTGTTGTCTGCAGGGTTGTTCTTTTCTCCACCTCGATATGTAATACTGAATATTGTTGGAGATTTCGTCTCTTAGCCCCACTTTTTTGCTCTTTCAGTCGTGTAAATTATGCGTTTGCATTACATCTCGGTTATCACGAAACCCACGACGCACAACAAACACAGCTCCGATCACGGCTTCTTCCATCCACCAGTTTTTAGCGTTTGTAAATGCCATGCTTAAAGACGCCGCTGTCGGCTGCTTCAGTTTCTGTTCCCGGTGCGAATGCAGCCAGGAACATGGCCCGGGGGAGAAATTAGTTTTTGGGGAACTATCCTCGTGGCTAGTTCCTAGAACTATTCAGTGGTAAAGCCCCTCTTGAAAGTTTGCCCTAGCCCCCTGGTTCAGAACCTCTGCACTATAAGGTGAAATGCATGGTATTGTTCAATCATGTGCTGAAATAAATTCTTAGCAGAAACCATACATTTTAAATAAAGTTTTAAATGAAGAATATATTATAGTATTCTAAGTGATTACATTAAGGTTCCTGACTGAACACAAGCACACTGCTTTTCTCCATTACTGTTGTTGCTTGTTAAATTAAAGTTTATTAGCCTGTTTTCTTACTCGGTTGAAAAGCCGTAATAATGTGGCAACCTCTATGCAAAGCGGTTTCCAGATTGCCAGAACCCCATGCTGGAGTTCACACAGACTTGTATGAGTGTGAGGCAGTATACTGATAAAGGCTCTGCTCTTCCTCTTCCTCCTCAGGTGTGTTTTAGGGAACACTACTATTCTTGCAGAGTTTGCTAGTGAAGAGGAAATTAATCGTTTCTTTGCACAAGGTCAGTCAATGACTGCCTCTCCCAGCTGGCAGACGCTGGGCTCTTCTCAGAATCGGATCGGATCCATCGAGGGTTCTCACCCCTTCCCAAACCGCACTGATCCAAATCACTGGAACGGCAGCGGGCTGTCAGGAGCCGGCAGCGGAGACCTGCACGGCTCATCTCTCTGGGGCGTTCCCAATTACTCCACGAGCCTGTGGGGCAGCCCCAGTGGTGTTGAGGGGGGGAGAATCAACAGTCCCTCCCCCATCAGCTCCTTCCTTCCTGTTGACCATCTGACAGGAGGTGGGGAGTCCATGTAGTGCATCTTTCACCTTCTAACTTAAAAACAAAAAAACGTAGACAAAAAAAAAACAAAAAAAACTTACAAACCCGTGACCTCAATGTGGAAATAGTTAATCATAATCATATGACCATATATATATTATGTATAAAAAAATCAAATGGCACTAGTTAGACTTTCTTCACTTACAAAAAGAAAAAAAAAAAAACAATGCGGGGTCACCCTGTGGAAACAAGTTACGTTTTTTTTTTCTGCACATATGTCCACTTTGTTTTAGCCCAAAACATATCAGTTTGAATACTTGAATCATGCAGGCCAATTCTATAATGTGAAAGGATGTATTTACACTTCCAGGTAGTGCTCTTCATACAGAAAAAGCTTCAGTTGAGCTCATCTGTTTATTCATCATGTTTATTTGAATTCCAATTCTTTTCGTTTTGTTTTTATTATTTGCATTTTGTTTGCTGACAATGTTGGAGTTTGAGCTTTTTTAACTTTGCACTGAATGTGGTTTTTCTCAGTATAATCTGCAATATGGAGGGAGCCGACAGTTCCAGTGTAGTTGTTTACTCAAGGATGTTCTTAAAGTGTGCGCTCTACTATGCCTTGATGTACGCCTACCTTATTGTGGTATTGTGGAGTTCGAGATCAAGATATAGATGCTGACTTAGGATTATTTGATGATATTACAGAAATAAGTATTGCACCAATTTTGTTTTAAAACTAAAGAATTTAGCTCTGCAGTGTATAAAACTGTAGCCACAGCTGTGACTTGCAAACCCGACCTGCAAGCCAGGGGGAACAGCACTTTCAAAATAGGCTTTCAATTTTGTTTTGGAGGCGTCACATTGTGCCCTCTTGTTTACAAAACTTTTTGAGGGGGAAAGTATGGTCATTCTTCCTTTTATTTTAAATGGAAAAATTACAACAAAAAAATGCATAAAGAATTTTTTAAAAAATCATATAAAAATTATAAAATACAAAAATTAAAAAAAAAATTAAAAAATCAACTAAACAAAAAAAAAAAAAAAAAATCTTGAGGATGAAGACGAAGCTTTCTATCTCTGGGAATACTGATCAGTGTTTGGCCATGTCATTGGTTATTTTATCTATTCCTCTTGTCTGCTAAATAACCAGCATGGTTCTCAGGAAATATAGCCAGTTTTCCCCCATAGAAACTCCTTGTAGGAAAATCCAACTTTTAGCACTGAAACTACTTATAGCTCTGTAAGTTTTTCTCTGCCAAATAACTGCTTTAAGCTGGAGACATTCTACATACTGCTTTTCGAATATGCTGTCTTTTTATTAATGAGTGGATATGGTTTGCTGAATCACTATCTAGTCCTTCCCTTTTTCCCACTGAGTGGCTCAATGTTTTTCGCTTTGTGACTGTCGAAGTAACTGTCAAATGTCATAAGAAAAAGCAGAAATCTGTAACTATGCATACTGTGGCCAATGACTCGGCCTACAGAATCGCTTTTTCTTTGTCTGAAGTAATGTTTTATATGTTTCAGCAATTTGCATATACATTGTTTGATATATATATAAATATATATATATATATATATTTTCCTCATCGCCAGAGCTGGTGTTAAAGAAAAATTGTTTGGTTATTTTAACAGTGCAAAAGTCGTCCACATTTCATTGCCTTGATTCAAATTGTGTCCGAAGATGCAACAAGTCAAGTGGCTTTTAACTGTTTACAAATAGAAAATGATTGTAATGTGTACAGTTTGGTTGTGTTAATCTGAAGTTCCTTACAATATTAATAAATCATTGTTTTTGGCTGCTCATTACCATTTTATTTTCATTTTAATTTTTTTTTTTTTCTTCCCCCCCCCTTTTCCCCCCTTTTCCCCCTTCCTCAAAGCTGGTTTGTCATTGAAAATGGCTTGCCTCTGTACTTGTGGCCAAGGAAGGCTGGATTAGAGGTGAATGTAATCTGTTGCTGGTAGTTTAAATAATGTGCATAGATTTACAGACTATTTACCTTTTATTGTACTATATTTTAGGTGCACAATTTGAGACGCTTCAAGAGCGAGAGGGAGAGAAAGATGTCAGCATTAGGCTAAGCCATGGACCTTAATATTTGTTTAAGCTGTTGTTGTTGTTGGTTTTTTTTTTTTTTTTCCTCCAGTTTGTTTTATTTGAGAGGTAGAACTTGTGTGGTGTGTTAACTTATCCATATTTAATGACTCATCGTACAAACCCTGAGTATTAGCCTCACTTTATGGTTGCGTGCCAGTATTGAACCATTTTAAGTAACTGCTTTACCAAATATTCTTCAATCAAAGGATTTGTTTACTTAATTCCAGACCTGGCTTCTCATTTTGTTTGTCTAATTTTAAGTGGAACATTGGAGAGAGAGAGAAAAACTACATAATGAAAGTTGAAAATGAGTTTTTGGAATTGCACTTGGTGTACATAATGAACTAGAAAAGCTTGTACTGTATTTGTGTTCTGGAGGCAGAGTGTAGCTTTGGAGACTGGACGGGCCTTTTGTTTGTCTTTTATTCTTTGTGTACATTGGCTAGACTCTTTAAGCGTGCGTTTGTGCCTGCGTGTTTGAGTGGTCCACTCCATTCCTGCGCATCAGGAGCCCAAGTATTCTCCTCTTGTATGGGGGCGTATAACTGCAGGTATCACCGATCGGATTGCCGTGACTGTTTACTCCCTCGATGTGGATTGCTCAATCTTTTGTGCTTTAGTTACATGTTCGTATGCGTCCAGGATAGCTTTAGTCCTTTCTGGAAGTGCGGCGCTGAGCTTTACCAATGGTTCTGAATGGGTCTTTCCTGCTGTCATGGCAAACGTGCTAGTTTCCCTATTCTTCGTGGCTTTGTTTTTCTGAAGTGAACTTTGAAAGCGTAGGGAAAAGCCATTGGCACCCAGTTTGTTTCCACTTATATTATTCATTTTATTTTATTGTTTTGGTTTCATTCCCACCCCACCCCTTTCCTCTTAATTTTGTTTTATGTATGTGCAGCTGTTTGGTGTTAGACAGAACTGTCATGCTGAGACATTTTGATAATTCACTGTCATGCCAAATTATCGAGTAGGGGGAGGAAAGGGATTTGTTTTGTAAAAGCTGGACAATGTATATGCTTCAAATGTCACTTGCAAAATGGATGTTTTGAGGATATTCATGAGCAATGTACAATCCCCATTTTTATAGCCAGGTTGAACGTAGAGGAAACGAAAAAGTGACTTGGCCTGACATTCTACTTTTGTACTGAAAATGTCATTCTCTTCTGATTTATCCTGTGAGCAAATATACCCATGTCTTTTAAATGGTTCCTACTGTTGAACAATGTGCTAAGGCAATTGACTTAAACTGTGAGTATTGCTGTCATGTCATTATAAACCCAAAAAGCTTTAGTAAAACCAGCACAAGAAACGGACGAACGAGAGTTGAAATCAAAACTTCCACCATGGGGAAATTCTAAGAGAGTCTATGCAGTGTAGGGTGAGGCTTCCATGTCTGTCTTTGCTTAATGAAATCCTGATCGCGGTAGTGGTCGGATTTAAAAATACGATTCCTGTAATGTGCCATGATTGAAATTTTTCTTTTACTTTTGTCTCAAATTGGCCAGTTGTAGCAAATGGAGGGTTGCATTAACATTTCCTTTTTCACAGCGCTCCTCACTGAACGGGCTGTGGAATAGCAAATTCTTCTAGTGGTCTGTCCAGAAATAGTTTGCTCACATGTAACCTATATGCACACTGCTTTGGTAGACTGTTTGAAAATGAATAGAAATAAACATCAATAAGATAACTTAAATGAGCAGGAAGTTCTTTTCAGCGTCTTCCTGGGGTCATCTTAGAATTTTAACTTGGGGAACTGCACTTTTTGAAGGACAATCCTTATTTGTATTGGTAACAATTGACACAAGGTTTAGTCTAGTAATACATGGTAGATACTCAAATGTGTAGTGATGAATGTTTTCTGTAATGCTGTTTTTTTTTTTTTGTTGTTGTTTTTTTTTTTTTTTTTCTCTTTGTTGCTTGGTTTTCGATTTTAGTACCCTTAAGTGCATATGTAACGAGGTAGAGGTAATAGAGTAGTTTTAGGTCTTTTGTTGGCTGTACTTGTAGACTGATAATAACTGTTTGTAAAGTCCTGATCTTGATATCGGAATACAAAGCTGTATAACTTGGGTACAACCCGCAATAAAGCCTAACAGTGACGTGGTGTGCAATGTTTCTTTTTTAATATACTTTTCCTACAGATGAAATTGGAAAACACTCAAGTCGTATGTCTTCATCAAATGTTTTGTCACATTTTGGCATTAGCCCTGTGCAAATATGTAGTTACTGAATAGATGCCAAGGGCCTCGTTACAAAACATGGTAACACTTATAATAAGGTTTATTAGTTAACATGAACTAATAATGAACTGCACTTCTACAGCATTTATTAATCTTTCAATTTCAAAATTTACTAATACATTATTAAAATCAAGAGTTGTATTTGTTCATACGAGTTAGTGCACTGTGAAGAGACAATGAACTGCTGTATTTTTTTTATTAACTAACGTTAACAAAGATTAACAAATAGCTACAGTAACAAATGTATTGCTCATGGTTAGTTCATGTTAAATTGATGTTCTAAAGATTCTGTAGACATTAGATCTTTAAAATTAAAATGTAAAATAAAACTAAAATAGTATCTTACTGATACTAAAATAACACTGGTTTGTTAGAGCTCATTTTGATTACCGTGTGTCTTGCCCACTGGTGTATAGACTCTTTATTACATGGGTCTACACACACAAAAATGAACTGCTTTTAGAGGCTTAAAACATGTTTACATGACAAAGACACCAGTCAAACAGTGGCCTTGGAAAAAGTTTTATTTTACATAAAGGTGGGCTTTCATGTTGATCACAAATCATGGGCGATGCTTGCAAATATGGTACGTTTTATAATTCCATTGTAACTGAAAACTTTTGCATTATGCCACATGCAGACATCATGAAATTCAAGACCAGTTTTCTACTGGCCAGTAAAACATTAAATGGTCTAATACACCTTTAACGGTGCAGTATAATTTCTGTGCCATTAGCTGCACCAAATAAATCTCCAAAGAGGTTTGAAGGCTTCCAGAGTCATGGAAAAATGGAACTTAATTGTCTTCTAGGCCTGAACAAGTAACTTTTTTTATTATTCTACAGTAAAATGAGAACCAAACTGGTCCACAAATCAGTCTAAATTTTTCTTTAGTGAATCAGCCTGAATTTGATTTAAATCCAGTAATCATAAGCAGATGGAACAGTCAAGGAAACTTGCTGGTCAGAAAGTGTGGCACTTTGCAGTTTCCTAAACACTCACCTATCTGCCTCAGTCTGTTCAAAGTGTTAAACACACCACGCATTTTGAAACATCTTACAGATATCTATGCATTTTAAACTGGTGAAGAATGCAGTGTTTTGACAAAGAAAAGCAGGATCTGCAATGACATTCACAAAGTGGCACTGACCTTGTAAATTAAGTAGCAGTTTTACTTCCCTTCCACTAGAGGGACCAGTGAGGTTTCACTTGTGACATGACAAACCAAAGAATTACAATTTAGTCTTGGCTTTATTTTCAGCTCAAGTTCCCAGGAGTTTATAGTGACATTTTTTTATTAAATACAATGATACACATGACAAGGCAGCTGACTCCATATGCAAGAGACAGAAACTGGACACAGAGTGGATACAGCTGATCCACATCCATATTGTTTAATACGGAGTCAATCCTACCTGCAAAAAAGAGGAAAGAAACAGACTTTAGGATAAGAAGATTACTATTACCAAACTCACCAAGCATGCATAGATTACCTACAATCTAGGTATTGTAGCTTATAAAACAGGACTTGCCTATTCATACACATCTTTTTTATCTGCAATGTACTGTACAATCTCCTCAGGAGTCATAAGCTTCTCCGCCTCTGCATCTGGGATCTCAAATCCTGTGGAATTTGAATTCAGAATTCAATGTTTAAAAGATATGACAGTTGTCAAATGCTTTAATGCTACAGAAACAACCCTCTACTAACCGAACTCATCTTCCATAGCCATTATAATCTCCACCTGGTCCAAGCTGTCCAGCCCCAGATCTTTCATGAAATGAGACGATGTTTGAAGCTTGAGGAGAAAAAAAAAAAAAAAAAAGTCAATCATAACAGAGGTTGGTGTTAGGAATATGTATAATATCTCAAATATAAACCAAGCAACAGTAGCAAAAAATAATGAAATGTATTAAAATGTGTTAGGCAGGTATGCAATTTACAGGTGAATTGCACATAAATCTCCTTCAAATTTCAGTATTTGGAGACTAAGGTACAAAATGACCTATGCAACGGTACAGTACAATAAGTGAAATATCTCTCACCTTATCTGGATTGATCTTATCATACAGTTTAAGGACGTACATAACACGGTCTTTGATGTTCTCTAAAGTGAGGGGTGGAAGATCACCATAATGCCGACACAGATGAACAGACGGGTCTGAAATCTAGGGACATGCAAACATATACATTTATTCATTTAACAGCGGCTTTAAAGTCACTTAAAGTGAGAAACTTATCAATTTGTCACAGTCAGGGATCAAATATTTATAGCACACAATGATCAATAAAAAAAAAAAAATGAAATCTCCCTCTATCAAGAGAAGGAATTAAAAAGATAGTTGACCCAAAAATGTTGTCATATTTGTCTCCTTTTGTTCCATAGCAAACAAAAGATGTTGGACAGGCTGTTAGAGACTGATAACTTCGGTCACCATTTACTTCAGTTTAAAGAAGTGGCTACATGTTTGGAATGACATGACAGAATTTTTTGCTTCAACTACCCCTTTAATAATAGCTACAATAAGAAAACGCAAAGAGACTAGCAGAACAGTATTTTTATTAGGTTAACTAGTAGCTATTTCTACTATAAATAGTTATGTCATGGGTTTAAAGTCTTGCAGGTCACACTGATGTAGTAGATGCATGTTGTGAATGCGCACTATTTTAACTAAGAGTATGGCTGACATGCACGAATAATTCATTTTTCTTTTCTTTTTTTCTCGGAAAGACACAGGTAGGTCACTGAGTAATCCAGCACCAGTAGGCCACACACAAACATCCCCCATCTGCAGAAAGCTCACCCGCACTAGGTCAGTCCACCTCGTCCGCTGAACGCATGAAAGGACAGAGAGCGCTCGCTGATTTGAGGCGAGGGGCGCGCAGGCGGATCTTGTTAGCACGTTGCCATGATTTAACCTTGCAGAGGCGCGAGCGAAGGAGCGCATACACACTGCAAGCGCACGGGACGCCATGTCTGTGAATTTCTATCCCACAATTCACTGCGACAAACTGGACATATGTTTGACATGCGCGTGCGCACTCTGTCAGGGCAAGTGCGACTATTTTCCGCGAATCGGTTCTTTTGAACAGTTCGTTCACAAACCGAACGGTGGAACAGTGCGAACGAATCCAATTCATTGGAAAGATCCGACTCAAAAGAATACATTACTGTTAGAGGAACTATTTTAACTCTCTTTTAATTATTAATTAAAGTTATATGTAACTGATCAATATAAATATATATATTTATATATAAATCCATTTAAATTATGGAATATTGTATATGTGTAACATATTTAAAAATTAGACTTTTATTTTGAAACCAATCATGGCTGCCAGTTACGCATAGGGTCGTCCAGTAATGGTCTATGAAAGTAAATTAATTTGCTGTACTCTAATATTTAGATACGTCCAAGTTTTTTTTGCACGATTAGTGAAGAAAACATGTACGATATAATGTTTTCTCTAAAGGAGAAGGTTTGCATATTTGCGCAGAGACAAAATAAACAGAAGACTTGAAGTGAATGATCCACAACCAGCATGCTGCACAACAACAGTTAAAGCAGGTATTTATTTTTATGTCAGTTTTATATCGTTTTTCAAAAAGAGACATAAAATGGTGGCACGTTTACATAGAGAATATTTTAATATGTTACAAATAATGTCAAAACTTGTTGATATACCAGAATAACCTTGGTGTTGCTTTCCAGGAGATAGAGACCATGGAGCCTGCGAGTCTGGAAAACTTGTGTGTTTTGTACCACAGTGCAAACTATATAGTTGTCAACAAACACTGGGACATCCGTATTGACAGCAAAATGTGGTATGAGAAGCAGACGGTCCAAAGTCAGCTGAAGCATCGCTTCCCAGAGCTTGCAGATCCTGACACCTACTACGGATTCAGGTCTTTTTCTTGGATGTTTCTATTACTTTGCTATCAGCTGAGAACAACAATAATTTAAGCCATCACATTTGTCTTTTCAGTAGTTCATTCAGTCTTATATTCTGCAGGTTTTGCCATCAGTTGGATTTCTCTACCAGTGGTGCTTTGTGTGTTGCACTGAACAAGGCAGCAGCAGGACATGCATACCGCTGTTTTAAAGACAGACTTGTTACCAAAGCTTATCTTGCACTGGTACTGTGACATTCAGACATCCAGTGAATATATATAGAAGGTTTTTTTCCTAATAACATAGTCTATTTATATTTCCTGTGCAGGTCCGTGGTGTTGTGGCTGAGGAGAAAATGACCCTGGACTTTGCGATTGGCAAGAACACAACAGAGGGCAAGACCCATATGATGTGCACTGAAGGAACAGAAGGTCAGAATCTCTTTTGCTTCAAAATTAAACACTAAAATTAAACTAATTCAAACATATTCATGCATCTGTTTCATATCGTATGTGGTAGGTTGTGAGAATCCCAAGCCCTGCCAAACAGAGCTCACTGTTTTAGAGTATGGAGCATATGACGGAGATCCAGTCACAAAAGTTCTCCTACAGCCTCTGACAGGTACAATATCATCAACAGCTCATAAAAAATATGGATGAAACATGTTGTCAAATGGAAAAAAGTCTAAGTATCAAAAACCTTGTAGGACGGACGCACCAGCTCCGAGTGCACTGCAGTGCCATTGGTCACCCCATAGTGGGCGACTATACCTACAGTCTACGCACAGACAATGCTCCGTATCGCATGATGCTGCACGCCTACTTCCTCCACATTCCACTAGAGAATGAACCCATCCATGTCATAGCCCCAGATCCCTTTACACCCAGTCTCGACCTCAAATGGGCACCGCAAAGATGTGTGAACATTCTGGAGGATTTACTTAAGAATATTTTAACAAAGCCACAAGCTGAGATCCAAGAAGAACCAGAGCCAGTGCACAAGAGGAGCAGCCCAGTGGAGAGTGAGGAGCAACAGGCACAGTGTCAGCAGTGGTTATGTGAATGGAATCTGGACTGAGGAACATTCGCACTGTTTTACCAGTAAACTGCTGAAGCTACACTGCAGGCTGCTTATAGGGTACCCTCTTCTTCAAAAGGCCAGCCCTCCTCAAGAACAGTGTACAGAAAGAACTGAAGGCATTAGGGGGCATTAAACCATTTGGCTGAATTCACTGTGAGTCAAAGTGTATTATGACATAACCCTCCACGCTTATGTCATCCTACGCTAGCGTTTAAAAGTTTGGGGTCGGTAAGATTTTTTAAAATGTTTTTTAAAAATGTTTGTCCCTTATGTTCACCAAGGCTGATCAGAATTACAGTAAAAACAGTATTATTGTGAAATATTACAATTTACATTAACTGTTTTCTATTTTCATCTATTTTAAAATGATATTTATTCCTGTGACAGCAAAGCTGTTGTTGTTTTTTCGACAGCCATTACTGCAGTCCTTCAGAAATCTTTATAATATGCTGATTTGGTGCTTAAAACAAATTTCTTCTTATTATCAAAGTTAATATTTTGTGGAAACCATGACACATTTTGCTTAAAGGCCCACTGAAGAGCGTTGCGCAGCATTATTCAATGTGTTGACGTAATTTCAACTGAAACAGGAAGACAGGGCGGGACATATTGAACAGCTCCGCCCCTTTTTAAATAGCCAATAGCGTTTTGTTTATGTTACAGCTCGCCAGAGCCATTAGAGAGCTGTAAAACCTCTGTTTCCTTCTAATCTCTAACTGTTACTCATAATGTCCTTTATATCGCTTATATACAGCATTCTGTGCAGAATTCAAATGGGTCCGATACCTTTTGTGGTCTGAGCCGACTCGCACATATGATCTGCTCTGTGCTCTCGTGTCTCTGGACTGGAGCAGACTGCTTGCGTTGAGGCAGTTCATGTGACAAAAGGAAAGCATATTTACACTGTCTGAATCGTTCCCTATCCTTTATATAGTGCACAATGTGCCATTCACCATATAGAAACTAGTAAATGAGTGAACAAGTGCAGCTGCAGCTTCAGTGTCTGTAAGAGTGTAGGAGGAGGCGGGACTTCAGATTCTAGAAAGCATTTGATTGGACAGAAGATTTGACGAGAAAATGAAGTGTAATGTGATGTCATGAAAATCCGTGATCCATTTTAGCCGAAGTGAGAGACTGTAAGTTTTGAATGCTTATATCTCATAAATGCGAATTTTGTCATTGTTTTGGAACACATTAGCTTATTCATAACATTGAGGCTAACATATTCATACTAAAAGCTAAAAAACTTCAATTTTGATTTCAGGGGGACTTTAAGGATACTTTGATGAATAGGAAGTACAAAAGAGCAGCATTTATTTGAAATAAAACTTTTTGTAACATTATAAATGTCTCCTTGCTTAATACATTTTTTTTTTTTATCTTACTGACCCCCAACTTTTGAAGCTGATTTTTTTTTTTTTAAATCCCCATTAAAGGGATAGTTCACCCAAAAATTTTGTCATCATTTACTCACCCTCAAGTTGTTTAAAACAAAAAAAGAAAATATTTTGAAGAATTTTGGTAAACAGTTGATGGGCCCCATTGATTTCCATTGATTTATTTTATTTTTCCCCACTATGGAAGTCAATGGGGTCCATCAACTGTTTAATTACCCATATTATTCAAAATATCTTCTTTTGTGCTCAGCAGAAGAAAGAAATTCATACAGGTTTGGAACAACTTGATGGCGAGTAAATGATGACTGAATCTTCATTTTTGCGTGAACTGTCCCTTTAAGTGTCTTTACCTCTTTCAAGTATGTTATGTGTACAAGTGTTATTATTCATTGTATGAATGCATAACTGTATCGTTTTAAGGTAACATTTGTGTTTTTTTTAAATCAAGTTTTTCAGTAATTTATGATTTTTTTAAATTAGTTTTTGTTGCAGTCTAGAAGGGGCCAAGACTCACCGTTTTTTTCACTAGACAAACAGTCAAGTTACAACAAGTTACCGTATACATGGATGAAAGGTGGTCTTAGATTCTGTACTTAAATTGTGTGAAGCATGTTTGAAGAAATCCATTGCTTAAAATTGACTGAACGATCCCTACCTCACAATCTGAAATCTCTTTATCTACAAAGTATTTTTCTTGCATGCGATCCTGTTACTTACACCGTTAGATAACGTTTGTATGGCTACAGTGGCAGTCACATTTGCCATTGTTTAGTGAGTTTTCAAAATGTAGTCATTTTAACAAGAATTCACGTGATCGAGAATTTTGCCTAAGGACGAAAGATTCTTTCAAAAGGTTCCTGTTGGTCACATGGATTCACTGCTTTGACCAACAGAAAGCTGCTTGATTTGAAAGTGATCTGTTTGAGCTGTGCTTCATATATTGCTACATTATTGACAATTATTTTGACCTTATTTTCCCGACCGAAATTTGTGACCACACTTTACTAAAGAAGTGTGTTGTTTTGTAAAAGCCCTCAAAACATGATGTGATCACTTAAAATGAGTCTTAATTTTTCTTTAAAAAAAGCATTTATTAGCATCTGTAATCTGTCTTTGCACGCAGAACATGTTTAGTGTTGCAGAAATTCTGTTCAATAAATAAAGGCCCTTCAATCTAACAGCTAATCAGTGTGTTGTGATATTTTTCCCAGCCAGGCTAACAAGACTGTGGTGTGCACAGCAGTGACATGAAATGAGAAACATGAACAGAAATCTAAAAATACTGACATGAAAAGCAGGAGATATGTGGTGTTTGCGTATAATACACACATTTTACATTTTATATTCTATGTTAACATAGCCATGAACACAGCAAGGGATTTTTACTGCACGTGGTCACAACTGTGAACAGAATTAACAGTGGCTTTTTTTTGTCGTTACAATTGTGACCTAGAGCAAGGGGAAGGCTGGGGAATATTAGTCCATATTAGTTCCTTTGGTCCCAGAATGAAAAAGTAAGCGAGACACAAACTGAAGTTCAGTCCTAGATCTGGCTGAGAGGGAGGAATTTCTGGTAGTAACTCTTGGTAACGTCGATCATCAGTTCCTGTGTACATTCAGGGAGCTCTCCTGAAAATAGACCTGAAATAAAGAATAACAAAGAAGCTTACATTTTGCAAGTGATATTAATTCACTTCTAAAGTTCCCATTGTTGGCATAATATAAATAAAATAAATCCACTTCACTACATTACATTACCAGATTACATTAATAATTAACAGTAATAATAAACAATAATTCTAAATAAAGAGCATAATATATCTGAAGGTGCTGACCTGGACAGCCAGAGAAAACTGTAAATGGAGGAACCACTGTCTCTGGGGGAAGGACAGTATTATCCAGTATCTTACAACAGTCCTTCAAGACACAGCGTCGACCCTAAAAGAAAATATGCTTTATCACCGCAAATGTCACACCCACAAAACAAATGAGAGGATAGAGATGATACTTACAATCACACAGTTCTTGCCAATGTGGACATATGATCCAATCTGAGCAGCGTTTACAACACAGTCCTCCTCTATGAACACATGGTCCCCAATATGCAAGGGGAAGAAAGCCACGCTAATGTACACAGGACAAACATAAGCAAGTTAAATCATACAAATTCCATTTTATCAGTAAGAATACAGATGCTTTACATTAAATCAGTAGCATTACTCACCCTTTGCTGAATTTTTTAAACGGCGGTCTGATCACACTACGACTTTTAATGACACAGTGGCGCCCAACTCTGACATTAGCAAGATCTCCTCTGATGATACAGTCATTCATCACGATAGTCTAAAAAAAAAACAGCCCATTTCAGAAAGTTAACACGTTTGCTGGCGAAAATAATAGAACGAAACAGATTAAAAAAAAAAAAAAAAAAAAAAAAGCTCACTTTTCCATTGAGGACGATGTTTTGACTGCCGCAAAGCACCGACTGTCTGCTGACTTTGTTGCCTGATGCCTAGAGAGAACAAATGTGAACGTTACCATCACATGACGGTCCAGCTCTGGGCTGATGCGAGTATTTAAATAAACAACATGTGCAATTGATACAGACGTTTACTGACTGGTAAGTTATGACAAACCAACACTTTTGTGCTGGCGGTATCATCTTTGTTTATTAGAAAACATATTAGGTTTGCAAAGACAAACTAGTTAGTCAGTTGATTCTGAATTTAATATTTGCAACCGCGTGATTCAACTGAAGAATATTATCGACGGTAGTAACATACCGTCTCGATGTATTCAGCCTTGTTGTATAATATTTCACACAGCTCCATCTCTGCACAATTTTATTGTTTTGTTGGCGAACCCCTTCCAACGTCCAGCAGCTGTCAACCGCTCCCTCGCTATTTCCGCTTCCGGTTAGTGCCAAGATTGTAGAATATCGTACAAGATGGCATGGAAATGTTTTAGATTATTTTCATTGCATATATATATACAAAAATGTTAATGAGATAATTACATATGTAATATTTATTATATTATCAGGCTATATTTATTAATATGTATTATAATCTATTAAAAAAATCGAACCAGTATGAAATGCGATGTTGTTAGTTTCTTTTATCTACTTTATTTTTATATATGTTTTTAAATAAATGTATATGCGTTTTATGCTTTCAAAATGGTTTGCATATCAATATCATAATCGTTTTTCTGAAAATGTTTTATATATTTACTTATTTGACATGCAAAACCCTACTTGACCGCATGATGGCGCTGATGTATCGTTTCACATTTTTGAATCCCGCAGTACGGAGGTGGTATTATTTTAAAACGTGCCTTATTAATCCATAGCGGTCTGTGCTCGTGGGCTCGAATCCCAAACCACGTGGTTGATGAGCTTTTATCAGTACATCAAAAATGATTAGCCTATGTAAGGATGATGTGAACATTTACTATGCAAAAGTTAGTGTAATAGGCCTATGCTATGCTCTAATAATAGCCTACAATAAAATCTAAACGGATGCGTTATAAATTCTAGTATGCACAGTGATTTAGCTTGTACTATAAACCAGCTGAATTTTTTCAATGTTTGCTTTTATCACATAATAAATTCTCTGCTCTGCAGTATTTCTGTTTAGTCTTGAGTCTGGGAATAGCCTCCTGAATACACACACACACACACACACACACAGCCCCCTCACCTTGACTGAAATGTGCTCAAGCAAATGCAGTGTTGTGTAAGACGGTCCTGTAATCCCTCGCTGACCACATCTGTCAGCTTGAAATTCTCTTATAGTTATACAATACCACAGATCAGTTATCACAATGTCACAGCAAAGGTCATTTTGCCATAGTATCGACTAGTTATTAAATTATACACACAGCTATGTGTGTCCCCACAACTTAGACCTCCAAAACTCCCTATATCACGGTCTATTGCCCTTCATGGGTCTTTAACAGAAACAGTTAACTGTAAAAATCTATTTTTATTAGACCAGGCAGAGAGATGTTTTGATGATTGGCTACTGGCGTCTGTGTGGGAGGACTTGTCTTGCCCATTTGAGACTTTAGCTTATCGATAGATTTACATCAGGAAACCATATCCAGCATTTGAACTCAAGAAACTGTTTATGTTTCCAAGCACTAAAGAGGAGCCTTTTATCTCCTTGTATATCTGCTGAAGAGACTGTTTTGATATTCACATAAGCAAGACTTTCGCTGTTTTCATCACCTAATGTGGTGTTTTATTCTGTCTTGTCCAGAGATGACGAGATGTTTGTCGGGGTTCTTTAAATAACAAACTATTTTCATAGGCTACTTTTCTGAATACATCTCTTAGCAGTGAAGTTCTCAGCGCTGGCTGAGCTAAAAATAGTTCAGGGGTCATAGTGTCTAGAGAATGTGCTTTTAGGTACTTTGTGTGTGTGTGTGTGTGTGTGTGGTCCTGGTAAACCCTATGATATGGGAATAAAATGTCCCCACAATGATGGCAATACCAGAAATCTTTGATTTAGGGGCTTTAGGGTGATAAAAACTTAAAAATCATACAGAATGATGCTTTTTGAAAATGTAAAAATGCAGAAAGTTTTCTCTGGTGGGTAGGTTTAGGGTTAGAGGATAGAATATACAGTTTGTACAGTCTATGGAAAATGTATATGGAAGTGCCTAAACAATGCAAAGCCAATGCACAGTAAGATACAGTATGTGAAGCCTTGCCATCATCGTATAGTCATCACTGCAGCGGCCAGGGTTTCAGGAGGGCTTTATATAATACATCCTCCATGTCTGTGGGCGACGGACACGCTATCTGTTGAGAAGAGCCAGTGGAGCCAAAGTCAGGACTGTATCGAGTGTGTCGAGATGATTTGTTCAGCCTGTGCTTAAAGAGAATGGGGAAACTGGAGGCACTGTTAGCATGACTTCTTTTTTTCTATCCTTTAATTGCTATTTCTCTCTTGATTCGGAGTGTGTAGGTTTGTCTCTGTTGAGCTGTTATGTAATGCTTCCTGGGAAAATGCTATCTAATGCTTCTCACAACTGGATCATATGTATTGAGTCATATAATTACTTTGGTGTAATACCAGTTGAAATGGGTGGTTGGCAATATAAATGGATGGATGGATGGATGGATGGATAAATTGATTGAATGATTGATTCCTAGATACAATGAATGATTGTTTCTTTATGTTTTTGGCATTTAAAACAGATATCTGGAATGTTTGGGTTAAACTTATTTAACATTTCAGGGGTAACTTTTCAAGTACGCATTACCCAGTTATATTGGATCAGCTTAAACAAATTATGGGCTCTAACACATATTTGGTTCCATTCTGAATCTGGAAGGTCATACTCATTTCAACATGTTTAATTTGATAGGTATGTCGGTGTGTTCTTAATTTTCATTTTTAAATGTCATTTCATTTTAAATGTCTACCCATATACAATATTACACCTATATGTAACACAAATTCTATTAATAAAGCACTGAGAAAATGACCATGACCTTGGTATAAAAAGCCCAGTTCTTAATGATAAATGTAAAAACCTTGCAGCAACAACACGATTAAGTTCATGTTCTTCATTCCAAGCAATTAATAGCATCCAAATTGCAGAAACATTCCCCTTAAGGGCCTTGTTCACACATAATAAAATATCAAGTTCTCTGTCTAGACCTTCAAGTGCCATTTTAACTCAAGCAACTCTGTGTTATCATTAGCTATATCTGTCTATTTTAGCATTCTTATAATCTTTGCAACATCTGACAACAAATCAATCATAAATTATGAATCAGATTCAATCACGAAAAGACAAAACAGAGAGGACAATTATGTGAAATATGCTTTTGTGTGTGAAAAACAATGGACACCTTTGAGGTTTCACCAGCACTGTGAGTCCTGTCCTTGCTTTGGCGCTCCATAGTGAGGTGACCTGATTTTGCAGGCTCTGAGGGAGAGGCCTTTCTCTGTGGAGGTTAAGACAGCCCGTCTGAGTCAGACTCCTTTCCTCAACTGCATTTATAAGCACCATCACACTTACCATCCTTTTCCTGCTTTTTACATCAGTTTAAAGGAAGATGTGCGCTCACAATTTAACTGAATCCTATTTATGTTAGAGACAGAACAAACTTTTATGTAGCACTGACTGGATAAATAATTGGCCCTTAAAAGTATAGACCTTGATGATATTGATAAAATGAAACAACTCTTTTAAAATATGTTTTAACAATAGTAAATAACAGTTCATCTTTCAAGACATATTTTCATGACTAAAAACTGCATTACAGAAATAGAACAGCGGTTTTCAAACTGGGGCCCCCAGAGGACCACAAATTGGTTTAGGGGGAAAAACCACACTTGCTGACATTATTTATATTATTAGATATTTATTATATCTATTGACAATAGCAATTTGGAAAATGGATGGATCTGTTTTTTGTTTTTTTTTGTAACTAAATCTTCTTTTGTGAAAATATGTAACAGCACAAAGGGGCGTTTGTGGCCTAATATTTAGCGAGTCAGACTTGTAACCCGAAAGTCGCAAGTTTGAGTCTCAGTACCGGCAGGAAATGTAAGTGAATGGACACTCGCCAAAAATGGCTGCCCGCTGCTCCGTGTGTGTGCAGTTGGATGGGTGAAATGCAGAGCACAAATTCTGAGTATGGGGCACCATACTTGGCCACACATCACGTCAGAAGAGTTTTTGTTGTTTAAATATGTGTAAAAATATCCCAAGAGTAATCCCATTCTATCCAAAAAAATGCAGGCAATTTTGTCTGATTCATAAAATGTTACTAAGAATTATATAATTACATTATGCAAGAACTATAATCCATATTCTAGATTTGGGAGGTGATTTGTGGTAATGAGGAAGTGCTGGCTGCAGGTATTAGTTGAAACAGTGTGAAGTACCCAAACAGTGTTGCATAACATTTAAAATCAGCCCTGTACCGTAGCAATGTTACCCTTATACCACCTTGAGAGTGGCTTAAGTCAACAATCACACACAGATAATACCTTTAAAACACACTTTATGCTTGATGTTTACCAATGACGGCATCAGAGTTCTGCATGTCTTTGACGTAGGTCACCGTGTCTGCTGTCAGTCTGGGGATGTCCCTCCTAGAGCAGGCCTGATTTGGTGACATCTGGCTGGAGTGTCACATTGACAGCTGTGTCTCGGTGCCAAGCAGAGCGGCTAGTGGCAGGTGTGTCCTGCCAAAGGGATGCATACAGACACACACTTCCAAGCAGTCTCTGGACAGCGGACCTGCGGAGAACGCTAAAGTCACATCTCTCTGTCGGCCACCGGCACAATGCAGGCCTCTTTTCTCCAGGCCCGCTGCGAAGAGCCAATCATGACCGCAAATTGGGGTCTACCTCTGATCATTGCTCTTCTGTTGCTTGGGCTCCTCTACGCGTTCCTCTACCTGCCTGCTGTCACGCAAAGAGCCCTGCTGGAACAGGCCCTCACTAACCAGAACGCCAGCGTGGACTTCCTTCCTAAAGAGGACTGAGCAGAAGCTTGCGTTCGTCCGTTTAGGATTGAAACGACTGTTTATTATGTCCTTCTATGCAAGTAACCTGAACCTTGAAACCTCTGAAGCAGCATTTCTTTATCAGGTGACGATAATGATGTGGAGAACAGACGGCCCCAGCGTTTCTTTTGAGTTTTTGTTTTATGCACAAGATTAAGACACCAAGAATAGCTCCAGCTCTGGAGATGTGAATGGTGAATCATATTTTACCACAGTTGGAGGAGGAGGAGGAGGATTGTGCGGTTCTGAGATTTTTTGCCACATAGGACAGCCTTGTGTTTCCAGTCCAGCCCGAGGGAGAGGAATTAGTCATACAGAAGTCATCATTACAGCTTATCATGTCAGCCAGAAAGAATCACTATGATATTAGAGCGTGTAAATATTCTGTTTAAAATCCATGTTCAATCAAACCAGCACAGAACTAATCTGTTCAGCTTGAGGAAGGTGGGTGCCTTTGGATATAAACCAGTAAAAAAGAGAGAGAGAGAGAAAAAAATGTAATTGTTGTAAATGTATTATTAATGATTTTTTTTTAATATACATATTCAGTCTTTTGAGAGACCTTTCAGATTGTAACGATTTATAAATAGCATGATTTATGTGCTCGTCCACCTAATGTAGATGAATTTCATAATATTTACAAGTTACAACAATAATACAACAAATTGCATGTAATGTATTTGAACCCTATGAACTTTGTGAATGGTTCAAATTTATAACAAGATCATATACAATATTTGAAGTAATAAAGTTCTAATTGTATTGTATTATGTCATCTAATAATGTCTTATTGATAGAATGAGTTGGTTCATCTTTTATAATTAAACTGAATGTGTTCAGATATATTCAGGGAACAGGACGATGGAGGGCAGACTTCGACTTTGTTGAAGTCCTGCAACCTTCACATGTGATGTAACATCTCCTGCAGCCAGCGTGCATGTGTGGCTATAAGTGTGTGTGTGATAAAGAGACAGAGAACACCATATAGAGCGTATATCACACATCAAACATTGAACATTTACTTGGAACAGCCTTATATTATTATTTTTTTTTATTTATTTATTTTTTTAAAAGATATTAGTGATTTTGAGAACCATGTTGATTTTAGTTATGTACAATTAAAAGAATAAAAATATAGGCTAGACAAATCTATGCATTTATTATTTCATGTACTTTATTTCATTTCATAAAAACCTAATTACAAAATATATTCCCCAAATTGGCATTTAATATAGGCCTATATATACAAATAAAATAAATAAATAAATAAAGTTTAAATAATTAATTATATAAACTAACACACAATAGGTTTCATACATGGATTGGGTTACTTAAGTAAATGGCCTCCATAATAATTGCTTATCTTCTAATGTGCTCAAGACATTAAGCTATAGGAGCAAGGCTTCAGTGGAATTCTGGGATCATGGTGCTTTTGTATAGTGAGGTAAGCTGATTCAATCAACAGCCTTCAGTGAAAAAGGAGATCTATTTTGTTTTATTGTATTTGACGGGAGTGCCCCATCATCAGCTTAGCGCTTAATCTCTTACTGTCTCTAGCAGTGGATGTTGGGTGTCACAGAATCTCACTTGTTTGTGTAAAAGTAGGCTACATGTTCAGTATGCCTAATTTTTATGTTACCAATCGAGCTCTAAGTCAAAGGAACTGTTTTATCTGATAGTTGCTTAAATGCAAAAAAAAAAAGAAGAAGAAGAAGCGAATTCTGTCATTATTTAATTTATTATTCACTGTTAATTTTCCTCACCGTCAAAGAAAAGCCATAAAGACTACAAAAATGGCGCCTATCACCGTTGACGCCAAATGTGATTGGTTCTCGTGTGTCTCATGGCCAAACGTCTTTGACGTCAACGGCGCCATATTTGATTTGGAAGCTAAAGAGTAGTGGAAGATTGTCATAAAATATAAATTTAAAATAAATAACGGTGTTTTGTTACAAAAAAGTAGCAAGATAATCTTCGAAAATTTACATTTTTTTTTTTTTGTGTTGCATGGAAGTAAGAAAATCTGGATTTGAATGTCACGAGGGTGAGTAGGCTAAATGATATAACAAAATTGTGAACTATCCATTTTTAATACAAAACTTACACATTTGTGAATACACAAGACCGTTGTCTGTGTGTACTGTAGCAGCAACTCCATTCTCAATAGGGGGTGATTTATAGGACACTGCATCCACCTGTCATGCAATAAGGGTTAATACACAGTCATCCATATAATGCTTCTTGATCTGGGCTGGGCAGCTTTATTTGCTAAATGACTGTTAAATCTTCTCTGGTGATTTTAGGAGTTGGGAGTTGGGAGTTGGGAGGTGGGTTGGTGGGTGGGCTCAACTAAGGCTTATGCAGAAAAGATGCCCTAAATGTGTGTTCATGTGGGTTAATGCTCGAAGACAGCCATTAAAGTTTTACCATGACAGCAATGTTTTATTGAACAGCTTTCTCTGGACTAGGATATTCCAAAAGTTGAGGCATAGATCTTGCCGCAAATGCAGACCTCATTATTTATTTGTGTGAAAAAATGTTTTTTTGTTTTTTTTTCTCCTTTGAGATGGACTCAGAACTCAGTATGTTTATATTCAGTATTACAGCTCATGTTATAAATTATTGGGTTCTTTTATATTTTATTCATATATAATATTATATTGGGTTTGTGTTTTTACAATTAACTAAATGCCAATTTAAAAAGTCCAACCAAAAATGAATCATCATTATATAAATAATCTTCATGTTGTTCCAAGCATGTATGACTTTCTTTAATGAAATTAAGAGTCCTGTTCCCCATCCACTTTGACACTGGACATTCTGCTATCTTTTTTTGTTCTCTACAGATTTTTTTTTTTTTTACTGGTTTGGAACGACACGAGGGTGAGTAAATGAGAACAGAATTTTTATTGTAGGATGAGCTGTTGGTTTAAAGTGTTTGCTATTTTAGCAAAAATAAATATGGTCATGTAGTGTTGATGGGCCTTCTTTGATGGTGCCGAAGGAACTCTATCTAACTGTGCATTTCTCTATGGCAGGGTCCCAGTTTCATAAAAGTGCTCCAGCATGTGCAACCTCATGGGATGAAGCAAAAGGATGCTGTGCTGGAGAAGAGAGTGAGCCGATTACGTGATAGACCTCGCTCTCTAGCAGGGACCTCCCTGACCCACCCTCCCCCTTCCAGAGCCAAATGGAAAGAGAAGGTCTGGTTATTTCTGTGATGTCTGTCCATGAATTGTTAATGCCTTTGAATTGGCTGACTGCGCTTTGCTGAGCCTGAGCTGGTTAATTAGACCTAAGGGACAGAGCAAGAGAGAACGAAACTGACAAAGAAAAGTGCCATCATCTACTCTGAGAGTTTGCACAGTGGATCTCACCAGGTTGAATGAGAAGAGAAATCTATGTATCTGATGTTATAACTCATCCAGTGTCAGAGAGTAACTTTTACATTGATTAAAGGGAAACATTTGACCACTGTTTTTGATATTGTTTATATGTGAATTGATTAGTATTTTTTATAATGTTTATATAATTAATTAATTAAAACTTTTATTAATTAATCAAATCACACATTTAATAGATCAAAAATGACAGTAAAGATAATAATAATAAATGTTTCTTGAGCAGTAAATCAGCATATTAGAGTGATTTTTGAAGGATCATGTGACACTGAAGACCAGTGTTGGGGAAATTTACTTTTAAAAGTAATGCATTATAATATTGCGTTACTCCCTAAAAAAAGTAACTAACTGCGTTACGTAGTTAATTTTTATGGAAAGTAATGCGTTACATTACTTTTGAGTTACTTTTTCTCACCTGGGCTTGCCTGTTAAATGATAAATTGTTAAATAATATATTAAAAATTTTCACCTGAGATATGGAGTCAGATTACAGGGGGGTAAATTGTAATTATGACCCCCCTCTACAAAATATTGGATTACTCCGTGAATATACATCCATTACATTTAATATTTTGGCTTTCTTCTTCATTTATGTTTGTCTTTCTTCAGAAAAACAAAAGAAAATTAAACATTTGAGCAGAGAAAGTTTTTGAAATTTGGTTGATTTTGACACAAAATTACCCAAATGTGTTCTTGTCTACATCTTTTACACATATACTTAACTGTAGATACTGAAATTACACACATTGTGTGGTACAGTACAAATATTTTGAGTGTCCCTTATTTTCCTATAAAGAACCACGGTTGTCCCTTATTTTCCTTTCCAGAAGTTGGCAACCTCTAACTAAAAATTCAGCTTTTCCATCACAGGAATAAGTTAAATTTTAAAATATCTTCAAATAGAAAACAGTTATTATTGCTGTTTTAATGTATTATTGATCAAATAAATGCAGCCTTGATGAGCATGAGAGACTTCTTTTTAAAAACCTTACCAAACCCAAAAGTTTTTTAAACAATAGTTTATGTTTAAATACTAATTTTGCTCCACTTTTTTAATTATGGGGGCATTTTTTTGCTCAGAGCCCCCTTTAAATTTGTAATCCTGCTCTAATCTGATGCTTTGCGTCATTCTGTAAGAAGCGCATTGTTGGTTTTTGCACTGCGGGTGGCATTTTCTAAAGCGTGCATTCAAAAAGTGCCCACTAAATATTTTATCTTAGCTGTGCATTGCTTGAATCTGCACTGTCTGCATGATAGTTCCTCTTAGATTTATTAATAATCCATAACCATTTGTATGCTCTACTTGTCTACATTTTAAACCCAACTGCAAGTTAATTCAAATGTTTTTTAAAAAAGTACCAGAATGCAACCTCATTATCTCGCCATAAACATTGGTACGCTGGCAAATCTCCAGCTGTTGCGAGCTCACGAGAGAGCGCTATAAAAGGAAGACTGTGGTCTTAAAGCATGTACCCTGTGTTTCTTCTTTTGGAATGTTTCTAGAATCTTGTCGTCTTTCGGTCAGCATGTTGCCATGGAATTCCCTGAGTGCCGCTCCCTCTCCTTATGTCACACGGTAAGTTAGAGTGAGTCAGTATTTTTCCACATTAAGACATACAGCATATACAGCTGCCATCAGTCTTAGAAGGCACACAGATGATGTGCACAGTTTGGAATGTCCCATAGACTGTGCACCATACTTAAAATGTTGACCTTGGCAAAAATATTCTCTCAACAAGATGCATGTTTTCGGTCCCCTGAAAACGCACTTTTCAGAATCTGTGAGTTCAGCGCTGAATATTTAGGGTAACGTTTGATGATTTTACCTCTATCTCAGCTGCTGATGATGTGAAATGTTGTGGATGACTTGGTCCCAGACCTATTCCCCATAAGGCACTGCTGCTTCTACACCACATGGTCTGCTAACAAAGCACCAGAGATTAAAGAGCTGTCAGCTCGGGGCTTTAATCTCCTAAAGAGGGACCGCTGGGGCACACAGGCACGTCACAGCACATACTTCCTGTCACTGCCTGTTGTCTGAAGGAGGGATGGCAGTGACAGCATTTATGCACGACTTGATTATGCTTTTTTGCAAAAGACAGTGTTTTCTTAGACAAGATGTGAGTTTGATTCGGTTGTCTGAGAAATAGTGGGAGTGGCCATGTAACACAGAGTGAAATAAGAGGCATTCAGTCCCTCTTGGGCAGTTCAGCCAGATCGTTGTGCAAACACAGCAGGCCCACTGGGGTTAACTCATCCATGTAATGACACCACAGTGGAATAAAGGGCAGCCATACTCAAGTTTGTTTTTGTTTGCCTTGTTAAAATGGATGATTCTGAATTGTGAGTATACGTACCCTGGGAAGGCACCTTTCACTCAGGTTCGGCGCGCATAAGATCAGACCGCCGTTCACAGCATTAGAACCATACATCTCCCTCATTGAGCACATTTGCACATGTACCAAAAGTGGGCCAAAGATCACAATCCCAACACGCATTTCCACTCATTCAATTTACACTCAGCCAGTTCCAATTAGCCCAGGGCGCGGAACAGAAGAGTTTTGAGGGGAGAGGGAAAAAAATGGGTGTCTCCATAATCTTTGCACTGTCCTCATTTGAGGAAATGAAGCATGGCCTCGGCTTGACCCGTCTCCCCTGGCTCTCAGGCAAATGGAGTTAGGCGTGCAGGTGTTTGACAGCGCAAAAATATACGTGTAGGTTGACTATATAAGAGTGCACTGACAGAACTGGATCAGTTGCCTTTGCCAGGGGACAAGAGCCACTCTGCTGTGACAGAAATGGCACATAAATGGCCACACACTGCATGCTACTTAACATATACTGTCTTAAGTCTTAAGAAGCCTACTTGCTCATTGCTGCAGTCCATCTCTCAACCCTTGATACCAGAATGAACAATTCAGGCATGCTTATGAGTTTCAAGCTGGGTCCCACTCCTTTAGTTCTGATTCTGAAGTGATTAGCTCTGAAGTGTTTCTTTAGTCGAAAAGAAATGGAGGTTTATGAGGAAAATATTCCAGGATTTTTCTCCATATAGTGGACTTCAAGGGGTACAAGGGGTTGAAGGTCCAAATTGCAGTTTCAGAGCAGCTTCAAAGGGCTCTACATGATCCCAGCTGAGGAATAAGGGTCTTATCTAGCGAAACGATCTGTCATTTTCTAAAAAATAAAAATAAAAATGTATATACTTTTTAACCACAAATGCTCATCTTGCGCTGCTCTGCGATGTGCCCCACATTACGTAATCACGTTGGAAAGGTCACGCGGAAGTACAGCGGCAGGGTGATAAACTCCATCTCAATTTCCCCTCAAACTTCAAAATCGTCTGACATCGTTGTTTTACCTTTTTTTGTAAAGGCCGTTTGACTTAGTCTTTGCACATTTGCTTTGTAGACACTGCATCAGTACTTCCGCCTATGTCACACGTGACCTTTCCAACGTGATTATGTAATGCGTGGCGCATCGCAGAGCAGTGCAAGACGAGCATTTGTGGTTAAAAAGTATATATATAAAATTTTTTTAGAAAATGACCGATTGTTTCGCTAGATAAGACCCTTATTCCTCGGCTGGGATCGTTTGAAGCTGCACTGAAACTGCAATTTGGACCACTATATGTCCACTATATGGAAAAAAATCCTGGAATGTTTTCCTCAAAACCGACTGAAGAAAGAAAGACATAAACATGTTGGATGACATGGGGGTGAATAAATTATCAGGAAATTTTAATTATGAAGTGAACTAATCATTTCATGAACTACTCAAGGAGCCTGAAGTAGATGTGGTACCTGAAAATCAGGTCAATGATAGATCAGCTAGCATTACCTATTGTATTCAAATAGTCTCAATGTAATAAATAGTGACATTAATATTTTTTTATTTGTTTTACTATTTTTTTTTTTTTTTTTTTTTACAATTTTATTAAAAAGCATAAAAACTTCAGTTCATACATACATTTCTTTCTAATTGAAAATTAATTTTGATATTGTTTTTAGAACACAACTGCCCTGATAAAAATAAAAAGCTTCTTTATGAGAATAAAATTCATATATATATATAGTCAAACCAAAATTTATTCAGACACCTTGAACATTTCATTCATCATTCATTAATCACTATAGTTTAAAAAAATGGTAATACAATATGACAAGATCTCAGAGTTAAACTGTCAGAAGAAATTAATCTTAATTATGTCAGATAACACTAAAGCAAAACATGGTCAGGTCAAAGTGTCTGAATAAAATTTTATCAATTTTACTGGTAGTCCACTGTGTGAAGAATGTTTGGGTATAATATGTCACAGTTTACTTTATTTTGCTATACTCACTTACATAAATGAACTATAGTGTCCTGCACCCACTATTAAAAATATATAAAAAATGTCTGAATAATTTTTGGTTTGACTGTGTATGTATATATATATATATATATATATATACTTTGTGGTGTAACTCTCCTATATTAAATACATTTTTAGAAATATTGGGGATATTTGAAAATAGATATTTTATATATTTTAACTATTTTTATACATTTATAACATTTTAAAGAAACATTTTCACCGTTGTTTTTTGAAAATAATGATTATTATGTAAATATCCACTAATGATTTATAAGAAAAGTTGATTTGAGTTGATAACAGAGTCAGACTTAACTTAACAGCCCAACTTGGTCAAATTAAGTTGTGTGCTTATGACACGGTCATGCATGAGCACTGCCTTGTGGGTAAAAATAAAATGATGTGATTAAGGTTGACACTTAATTATGTTTAAATGACCACAAAACCTGCTGTTAACCTCATCTAAACTGGACCTATGTGATGTTAAAGGGTTAAATACTGTCTGGATCACACTTTTACACTCTGAGATTACTCTCACATCTTTTTAGGATCCTCAAAGGAGAACAGCAAGAGTGTTTCGAGCAGCAAGTGGTTTAACAAGTCAGAACCCATCATTTATTCTCTCCTGTAACATATCTATTCACAGCCCATATGCCCTTCTTAGCATAAATCCCCATTTCAGATCCAGATATAGGGTTCAAACACATGCATTTGCTGTATATAGATTAAAGAGGCATTAAGCTTTGCCATATATGCAGATTTATGGTCATTGTGTCAGACTTTGTCAGTGTAGCACTTTACCCCAGATGTTTACATTTAAGCAGACTATTGGTCCATGTGATCCCATATGTATTTAGAAATGGAGATTTGTGATGGGGGCTGAGAGAGTGGATTATTTTGGGCAGATTAGAGTGTCATCTGCTGCGGGTTCAACCGGCGTAGAGAGCAATCATGTGAATGTGTGGCAAGGCAATAGGCATCAGGATTACCAATCCTAATCTTAGAGAGTGAGCCATTATCCACTGTGTTAGTCTCACAGCCCCAGAACCACTCATGGCATTTAAAAAAATTTTTTTTTCGGTAAACGGGCGACGGCTGTACAGTCCAATACTCACAGTTCCATTAAGTGCATAAAGATGTATTGGCTTTGATTAAAATGCCTGGCAAAGTTTCACTTGCAGTACACAGATAGGTCTGAACTGACTAAGTGTACAAAAAGAAGAGCTACGTTTTTCCCTTAGTTGGGAAGAAAAGACTCTGATGTGTTCCATTATTTAGCAGAGAATGTGTTTGTAATGCTTTTTTACAGTGATTTGGGAATGCGGATAAAACAGACTGTTCATTGTGCTAGAGGACTTGTTCTACCAAATCTGTTTTATGACTTTACATTTACAAAAGAGGTACCATATCTGTTAAAGACAGTGCTGTTGCTTCTCTCAGGAGGTGGCACAAAAAACATAATTACTACTGCATGTCAGTTTCAATTAATCTTACCAATATTGTTTAGGATGAATCGCTTGTATTCTCTATTTGCTTTGGATAAAACCATCTGCTAAATTAATCAATATTAATGTAATATTTGTTGAGAAAAGCCAAATAAATATAACTTGAAGGGATTAGGTTACATTATTTTAAAGAAAGCACTGAATAAACATAAAAAGTGACTTTAGAAGTCAGTATATTGTTTGATTTATTTCAGTATCATAAAACAAGCCTAGCGCCCACCTACAGTCCACAGCAATCGAGTTTCAGTTGATTTTGTTTAACTGTTTGACTTAGGGACAGAATCGTGCAATAGGTGATTCTCTACATAAACATTTTTTGTTATACTTGTTGAAAGTCTCCTCATATCCTGATAGCAATCACTATGTTTAACGGCCTAAATGTATTTTTATAAATATATATCATCCGTGGAAGGCGTAGGACCCTAAAATGTTCATCCAATCATTATATTCAGTCCAAATGAAATAATACAATGTCCTTCCTGCCTGTCAGCTTATGTTTTTACATACCCTCACACACCCTGTCGTCATCATTGCGTTTCATGCTATGTAGAGTTTCTTACTGAATCAAAACAACGATCTTAAGCTGCGTTCACGCCATAATTATCATAATTAAGAGATGGCAACCTGTGATGTTCTAGCCGGAGCTGTTCAGTCAGTCTCGGAATTATGCATTTCCATGTCAACAGTATCAACACCAAAATGAATCTTCAGCAGTCAGGTATACGCTCTCTAAGTTATTTACATTCATTATTACTGTAATGTTTTGTGCTTTGAGACACAAAGTAGTTTAACAGCGTCTTTTGTGACGCTTTGCCAAGAGCAGCTGTGTGTGTGCGTTCATGTATTTTGGAGGAGGCGTGGCTTTGGATTTGCAGGGGGGGTGGGATTGTAGACTTTCAATGCTAGCAGGCTAATGTTAGCATTTCTCAGATCACCTACTGCACTTTAATTGCTGGTCTATGCATACATGTAGATGGATGTCTCTGGTTGTTGTGTCACATTCTGCTGTTTTTCAGAGTCTCATGCCATGAGCGTCATGTTTTTAAGACACTGTGTCAGGTTAAAAGGTTAGTTCACCCAAAAATTAAATTTCTGTCATTAATTACTCACCCTCATGTCGTTCCACACCTGTAAGACCTTCGTTCATCTTCAGAACACAAATTATGAAATCCGATGGCTTAGTAAGGGCTGCATCGCCAGCAATAACACTCCCGTTTTCAATGCCCAGAAAGCCAAAAAAAGTATTCTCGTCGCTTTATAATATTAAGGTTGAACCACTTACATGAACTGTTTTAAATGTTTTAGTAGCTTTTTTGTAGCTTAGTAGGCCTCACTGAGCCATCGGATTTCATCAAAAATATCTTAATTTGTGTTCTGAAGATGAATGAAGGTCTTACGGTGTGGAACGACATGAGAGTGAGTAATTAATGACTGAATTTTCATTTTTGGATAAACTAACCCTTTAACAGTAGTTCAGCTATAAACTTTGAACCCATTCAGTTGAGTTCCAACTCAACTTAATATATATAGCTGTTTTGTTTCTCTTATTCTTTGGCTTGGAAAAACATAAATGTAGTAATTCAAGTTTGAATGGCTCTTATGGTAGGAAAATCTCTTATGACTTGCACAAAATGTTGTGGCCATGAATTAAGAATTTGTTCCCATGTTTTAGTTAAATTGTGGCCATGTTGTACTAATTTGTTACCTTGTTTGAATCCCACAATTTCACAAAACATTTGACACAAATAAGTATGACTTGGCCCCTATTTAATTAAACAATTATTAATAAGTAGTGGGAACACACAAATTCTTAATTCATGTCCAACATTATCATGTTTTTATTTTCCCCGCATGTCATGTGCAGGGCTCAGTATTGGGGTGAAGGGGCCTGATTTCATTTTTTTTTATGACTGTTATATTTTTAATGACTATTTTAATCACATCTATCTATCTATCTATCTATGACCACCATAATTATTTCTATCTCAATATAATGGTTTTTGTGTAAACAGTTATAAATTGCCCAACCCAATAAATTATAAATTGTGTATAAATTGACACACACCCAATTGAAACACACAAATGACATTAAAGCTGTCTAAAAATCCTCTACTTTATTCAATAAGATGTTTTGTAAAACATTCAATAAAAAAATGTAATCACTTATTGCTTGTTATTAAACTAGTACTTGATCTTATGCATATTTTCTCAAAGCATTCTCATATGTAACACACCTCTAGATAATTAGACAGATTTCTACTGTTTGAATATATAAAAACATGAACAAATCAAAAGTCATAAATTAATCCCACATCCTTGCCATAAGTGCAGATTGAGCTATTAATCTAAGAAAAAAAAAGCCTTGGCCAGTGCACAACCTCTCCGTTTGCATATCCATTCAATGCTTAAGGGTGCTGATGGTTTACAAGTCCCTCACAACACACATACATTCTTTTTAAGGAAATTGTGTACAAGGCAGTATTCGATGGTGACCTGGCAAGATGCGTTTTTTTTTTTTTTTTTTATCCTTTAGCTTTTAAGGAAGAAAGGGTGCAGTTGAACAACAGCAGGTCCATTGTAGCTTCTAAAGCAGTCGGCGCCGACAGCTTCGGTGGTGATGCAAACCATAAATAAATAAATTAATGATCATAAATAAGTTAATAAATTAAAACGATCTGTACATGTTTTAAAAATGGTCTGTGAGAGTGCTGAGTGTGGTGTAAATAGTACACGAGCCTGCAGGAGAGATGAACATGCTGCGTAACAGAGGGAAACTCACAAATTTGCTGCCTTTGCCTTTTTGAGGCATTTCCTTTCACCTCTGTCATGCAATATGTTGTCTAACAGGCCTTTTCTGGCATTTTCATGTTGACACTACATGCCTGAACTTAAGATCAAGCGTGCAAGCAGCGGCGACAACACTGAAGTCAAAGAGAAATTCCACTAACTGCATATAAAGATATATCAATGGTTATAAATATAATAGTAATGCATGTCAAAGTGTCCAATTCTGACTATATCGAGCTAGTGTTGTGTGTGTGTTTTTTGTTTTTTTTGTTTGTTTGTTTCTTTTTTTTTGTGCAGTGGATGCTAAACTGCTGTACATTCATGATGAGGGAATGAAACAGAGAGCAAACGCCGTGTGATCCTGTCAGGCTGGTGGAGGCTCAGACGGAGGGCTGGGCGACCGCTGCTGCTGCTACTCTTTTATAGAAGCACACACTTGCCCTTCTCCACCCATGGGTTGTTCTTCATCAGCTCGGGATTCAGGAAAGGGTCCTCGGGCACACACTCCTCAATCCACTTCACCAGGCTGAGGAGAGGAAGGAGAAGTTTCCTCATCATTCTGGGACACAGTGCAAACTGCGCAATCTATTTAAAGTGACAAACCTCGCATTTGATGCAAAAATGGCTACTATTTAGAAGTAAATAGAGCAGAGATTTGTTCTAGATGTCTGTGACTTTGAACACGGATGCTGAGTGATTTATGAAATTGGGGTCATGCAAGACCGCACCCATGTTGAACAAATGATAAATGAGGGTGAAAATCATCTAACTCTTTGCAGAAGCACCATCCATCACAGGCGATTAATAGAAATGATGTGTCCAAGATGAGAGTGATGATCTCAGATTCATGTGAGAAAATTTTTAAGTCATCATGACCCAACTTTATGACGGATTCACAATTGCTTATTCAGCTAAACTGCACAATAACACTGGAGGAAAAACCACGTAAACTGGGCTGTTCACTACTGGCCGGTAAAATGTAATCTGTAACAGAGAAATTACCATTGTGAATATTTCAGAGCCCTGGGACGCAGGGAAATGAGATGTCACTGTAATGTGACAGTGGCGGGTGTGACTAAGAGGCCATGCTTGCTCTCAAATTGGAGAGTAAAGCACCAGAGATCTGAGAGCATTAGCTTTGTCCTGAACAATCACCAAGAGGACCTGACCTCCGGGCAGCCTAATTTGTGACATGAGGTGAACCTGCAAATTCAGAAATAGCTGCAATTATGAGTTCATGGTGACATTAGGGTTATTCAATCAGGAAACAGTTTAGGGAAAACCACTGACAAAACTGATTACTCTTCATTAAAAAAAGGAACTATAAAAGTATGAAATATGGTAAGTGGATAAGACAAAAAAACTAACTATACATTATTCAACTTATTAAGTGAATATTTACCAAATAAGTAATAGACAGACAAGAAATAATGATTTGAGTTGAAGTTATTTTTATTATTATTTTAATTGTTTCTTACTTGTTTTAGTTATATTACCTAATACTTACATCCGTTTAAAGCTTCTGCTAAAAAACGGACCAACAATGGCCATTGCTGAAGTTTAATGCTCACCATATCCACCTTATTTTTAATGTAAGAGTGGGTGCAGCCATTTGCAACTTGAATCTGCTACTAGTGTCACCTGGTCCCATTTATTTTAGAAATGTTTCTTGAGCAGCAAATCATCATATTAGAATGATTTCTGAACGATTATGTGTCATAAAGACTGTTGAAAATTCAGCTTTGCCATCACAGGAATAAATTCAATCTTAAATTATAAAACGGATAGTGATTCTGATTGGTTGAGCCGCGTTCGAAGCCGTTGTAAAATTCCCGAAACATACAGCTGACCACATTACATAAGTATCGCTGCGCCACTGAATGTGTTGTAGCCTATGTTGCTTCGTCTGCCTTAGCAACCACTCTTAGCAATGTAAACATATGTTTGTTCTCTATTGATTTTGTTCATTGAAGCTTACTGCATTATGTAGAAGAGTATTGTGAGAGAGATACCGAGTGTATTACCCGCATTCAAATTTAGTATTTTCCTTCAGGTCCGACGTTCATAATAAAAAATCTGTTTGAATGTCTGATGTATTATCTTGTCCTTTTAACAGTTAAGGGGTTTTCCTCTGACTGACAGCACTAGTCAAAGCATCTGTCATTTGCGTCTTGTTCCGTGTTCACAACAAGTTTCAATATAAAAGTCTTTGCGACTGAGTGACTCGCTCATAAAGACAGTCTTTGCCGCCATCTATGCCATGGCGTAATAAATGTAACTTCTATTGCTGTTCACGGTCAGGGACTATTTTTTCCAGCGGAAGGAAGCCTTTTAATGATTTTACTTCATGAAAGTTGCATTGATACATATTTTTTGGCTTTAATATTTGTATTGTGTGGTAACCATTTTAAAAAAACATATAAGCCCTGTGAAGCCATGGTTTACATGAATTTATAACAGCTAAGGGGGTGTTAGGCACTCTGCTCCACGTCTTGCCTAACAATGCCCCTTAGTTGTTATAAATTCATGTAAACCACGGCTTCACTGGGCTTATTGCTTTAATATATTATAATAGAAAAGAGTTCTTTTAAATTCTAATAATATTTCACAATATTACTGTTTTTCTTCTGCATTTTTGATCAAATAAATGCAGCCTTGGTGAGCATAAGAGACTGTTTTCAGAAACATTAAATCTTACTGACAACAGACTTTTAAACAGAAGTGTATATTGAAATATTACTGAAAATGCCCTTTTTACGGCAGCAAAAGAAGTCACAAATTTGCTCCAATTACCTCGTCTTGCATTGATATGCAAATAGAGGGCACAGAGTGATATTAGAGACATGAGAGTAGCAGTAGTACTATTGTCAAACCAACGGTCAAATGTACAGTTGAGAGTTCATTATTTATATCAAAATACTGGACTGCTCAATGCCACAACTGACCAATGAGAATTAAAATAAAAAGACAGAATACATGGGTGATGTTCCAATGACTTGATGTTAGGTTTTTCTGTGCTTGATTATGTGACGTACAGCACCAAAAATAGAAGCAGGGTAGAAAGAGTCATTATCTTTTCTGTTGTGTTACGGGGCGACAGCACAAAATATATGGGTTGAAACTTGGAACAGAGACTATCACAGTGTGAAGAACAAAAGAGAGCACACTCACTCTGTCACTGTCTTTGAGGATTTCTCCCTTTTGAAGGCCAGCTGGTACTTGAGGCTTTCTACCTCCTTCTTCATTTGGGGCAAGTCCATCTCATCCATGGCTGTGGCTTGATGTGGAAGTTCTCAAACTTAACCTTAACAACAAGATTGAAACAAGAAATAAGATTGTTTCTCGAAACCAATTCTCCTAATGAAACTGCTTTAGCATATCTTTTACATGACTCATGACCATTCTAGGCAAGCTGTGCCTGCTCCAAATAAAAATGTAACATCGATGTATGTTTATGTGGACGTATTTTTCAGTCAATGTGAATTGCAATTAAAAATCTTGCCAAACCAGCACCTCACATCGTTTGATGTGTTTGCAACTAATGATTTGTGGATGTGATCTGTACGTCCATGCTGAACAGATTGCTTATGTTAAATGACTAACAATGCAAAGCTACTTTTTGTAATGTTTATTCATTTACTTTGACTACCTATAATGTGTGTTTTTTTTGTTTTTTTGTGTTTTTTTTAGTAAATAATGGTATATGTGATTCATTAGCATTTGATGAATTTAATTAAAATTGTATTGGCCGCTCTTGTGTTTTTGTTTTACAACCGAAAAAGCAAAAAATTGTGCCGTTATTAACTTAAGGGACTGTTTCTACCTTATCTAAACCTTTTCGTGTTTTATCACCCTGTGTAATCTAATGTTATAAGTCTGATTCAGTCATGCTACATTATATTTTTGACTTTTTTTGGTCCCTGTTTTGTTCTGGGATGTACTGCGTGCATGTGTTTATCTTTGAAATAAATAAATAATTCAGCAATTAGATGCTTGTCTAATGCTGGCCCCTTTCTGAGCAGGGGTAACTTGGGTGATCAGAGTTTGCGTCTTGAGAGTTTCAGTGTTGAGAGGAGTCCAGCATTAGGGCATGTGTGAGCCAGAGAGCAGTTCAGCATGCAGGTGTTCTGCTGCCTTTCTACATCCGTCCCATAAAGGCTTTTAAGCGCTTCCCAGCAACACCAGCCAGACACTGGAGCCTCTCACTCTTAAAAGCTCTGATTTCACTATCTGAGACTAAACACACTCAGAGCAGCTGGGAGACTGTGCTGTTCTTCAAATCAAACGTGATGTTCAGAAATAGTTGGGGGACAAAGATGTTTTGCAAACTGTATGATGAACTGTAATGCTCTAAAAATTTCCACTTCTCTCAAACCACCCATACTTAATTCATATGGAGATATTCATGAAATTCATGACATTGTGTCCCAATATAATGGAAGCAGAAATCGGTTGTTGCCAGAAGGTAAATACACTGATTTCAGTGCTTCACTGAGGCCCTAAACAAATATAGAATCAATAGTGTCCTAGAATATACAGCAGTTTGCCGCAAGGCATAAACCTTTTTCCCACTCACCCATTAGTCATGAACCAAATATTACTGATGCATGACATATTTGATGAAATGGATGAACGATACCATTTTATGTTTGTTTGTAATATTATGTCAGTACAGTAGGACAGTGTGACATATTAGATGAAGGATGAACTTCTCAAGCCAAGCTCTTCATGTAGGTCGTTCAATGATGTAGGTCATCTCCATGTAGCATCCAAGTAGGGGGGGATTGGATTTTAGTTTGATTATAAAAAGGAATTCAAAATATACTAAAGACAATCATATCATTGTACTTAAATATTGTGTCATAACTGATGTAAAATGGTGTGGAAAGAACTAAAGAAGATGAATCAAATCTGTCAGTAAATGTGATAGATTCATTTCTGTAGCTACATGGTCATCTGATGAAGACCAGCATGACTTGCTGTATCTGTTACATCCAATGGGCATATTAAGGTTTCACAGAGCAGATAAAACTATTAAGAAGCTACTGCAGGAATTGTAGGCTTCTTCGTTTTCTTCTTCCTGTAAATATAGGCTACCTTTAAATAACCCAATGATTTTGTTAATCAAAAACGAGGGATGGATGAGGTAAAAGCAGGACGCTGCAAATCGAAGTTTTATGTAACACCGGCAAAATCGCTGGCAGCCACAGCAGTGATGGTGGGAGTGGAAAAACAATATGAAAAACGCAACAAAAAAAAAAGAATATATGAATGTCAATCACCAACGTTTCACGCTAACATCATAAGTTATGTCAACTGTCATCAAGAGACGATCACGGAAAAGATTAGATCGATACGAATTCACAATTGTATCGCTTACCTCGGTGATGTATCTTTGGGTAATACCCGAAGCCCGTCTTTTGGCGCAGACTGTTCTTATCTATGGGAAATGTCCTTAGATTGCTCAAAAAACACACATACGCCTGTTTCTAATTGGCGAAAACAAACGATGGACGAATGTGTATCCGCTGTGGACAGCCAAAGGACTGGGCAGGGAGACTAAAGATAGGCTGGTAAGCTCCGGCAGCAGCGGCAGAGACAGCTGAAACGATGCTGAAGAAGTTGAGCTGATGGCAGTGGTTACAGCCTAGTAAAGTGCAAGGACGCTGTTCAGTCGCTGCTGGGCCAATGTAGAGGAGGTGCTGGGGCAAATCTGTCTGGGAGGGGGGGATCGGGGGGCGGTTATATGCTGTTGAAGTCTAAATGCCTCCTCTAATGTTGGAGACAAAAGGACGCCCGATGTCCCTTGTCTATTCGCTAGAATTGTCAGTGTTTAGATTTTCCATACGGATTTGCTCCTACTCTTCTGGTAGCCTACGTTTAATCCTGTATCTATGCCCTAATATGGCAAAATTGAGCTTCAACATGTTACAAGATTAAGCTTTTCTGTCAAAGAAAACATTTACATTATTTAGCTGTGCGATTATTTTACATCTTATAATCACACAGCAACAGTGTTTTTTTCTGAATAACACAGCACGAATCCCTTGCTTTAATAAAACAATTCAATAAACAAGAAATCTGCCTTGTTTATTTTCTCTCCGCCAACTAAAATAGTTCCAGACAAAACATCAAGCTTTGCGTGTTGCCAAGCAACACGCAGACTGAAAGACGGCCTGGAACGGCATGTATGGTGACGCGGAGTCACAGAGTTTTCGCCTTCCTAACTCAAAGAATTCGTGTAATCCGCTCCAGCTCCGCTCCGGGTTTTTCCATCTCTCACTCCTCGTTTATTAGTGAAAGAAACCGCGCTCGTTCCGAATTGTACTGGAGCGAAAATACTTAAGCAGCGACTCTAAAAAACGTTTTTGGAATGTTGTCGCTTCGCAATATTTAAAGCTACACTACGTTTTTTTAAAAAAAAAAGACAAACAAAAAACAAAAACAAAAGCTTGCAAAAAAAAAAAAAAAATCCATCTTCCAAACTATGTCTTTATTCAATTACACTTTGATAAGCCTAATAATTGTTTATAGAGCTGTCAGATGAATTTCATTCATCACGAATTTATCGTTTGGCCATGCATGGCATGTCACATTCCTACACAGAGAAAAGTAGTTCCGGCTGTGGGTAGCTTGAAGGTGAAAGTTTGTTTCACTACGAACGAGAAAAAACTGACCATGGTTGCAGCTATAAAAAATAAAAAAATAAATAAAAAAAGTTAAGCTATTTAGTTTCTTTGAAAAGATTTGTACACCATTTGTAGGCTACGCCTTGAACCACATTCATCCGCACAGAGCAGCAGAGTCAAAGCACAGCCATAACAATGTTTTTCAACATATGCAGTTCTATTTTTTAACTGCTAGAGGGTCAAATTAGTGTATAGACTATCTGTTGTACAATACCGTTCATTCATGATGAACAGAAATAGAACAAATTCAAGCTTGTAGCCTATGTTACAAATGCTATTGCACACAATTTGACAAAGCCTAAACCTGAAAGCACTGACAATAGTATTCCATCAAAAGTGTTACGGCTGTAAACTGCTCACAGCGATATTTAAATGTTTGCCTGTTGGCTGATACAAGGGCATCTGTCATCTGCTCATCTCTGAGCAGCACTCATGTCAGTCTCCTGTGGCATCACACCCAAGAGCAACATCACGAGGTGTAAGATGAGGAGAGGTGCCTGCAGGACAGCAGGAGCAGCAGATCAGATGAGCATCCTTTTGTGGGACCACCGTCACCGTGCAAAGAAAGAAGGGATGTCTTGTTGAATGACAGACAAAACTGAACAATTAACTAAACAAAAAGCCAGATAATGCAAAGATGGAGAGGAAGTTGTCGTCACTAAACAAAGTGAACCACAGCTAAAAAATACTGAAGATAAACATAACTCAAAGTACCATATGTGCTAAATATAGGCTTGATATAGACATTTCTGTGTGGATTAAACATTCTGAACGTTGATTGCAAACCTCCACCATACCTCCACAGTAACACCGTAACTCATGATCATTTATGACCAAACTATGAGTAGTGATTTGTGTTGTCTAGTATTTTCTACCCAAAGAGACTGCTTTCAATGTGTATTCAATACATTTTATCAGTATCAGTTAACCTTGCTATATTTAGCACCATACATGAACCAGTTTGCATTAGCATTTTACATTTAGGGTGTTTTCTTCAGATATTTGTGTTTCACAAACAGAAACTGACCAGTTCTCCCTTCAGCCATCTACGTCCTAGCTTTAGCATATCCTGTTTTTATTACATCCAACATTTATTGCACAGGCATACTGGAATAATGGAGCTCTGCTCTGAATACGGTTAATGGATCCTGAATGAAGAACTTCCTGCTCTGCCGATGGGGTCAAGCTTTTGATGGGTCCGCTGGCTATTCTTTGGCTTAACAGTGCAAAGAGTATCTTAAGTGCCAGGTAGGACAACAGTTCATAGTCTGTGATGCTTCAGAATTTACACAGATACCCTTTAATAGCCTGGGACTACATTCTGAAGATAAAGACATATCCCATGTGTCCTAAATTGATGGGTGTCCATGAGAAGCTCTGCCATTAGTGCTTTAACACAAAGAGAAAATGCAGGGGGCCGTAAGCTCTCGTAATAAGGGTTGCAGCTGAAAAGAAACAAGACCGTAGCAGCCTAGACATATTCACAACATTTCTGCATTTATTTTGGCCTTAAGTTGTTTATCTGTGGCTCTGAGAACAGCATAAGGTGAATGCAGGTCAAATCATTCACCTTCACAAGTGCACAACAATACAAATGTCAAAGCATTGTTGTGATTTTATATATTGAATAGGACACAATTATAGGTGGCCTATTATAATATTTTCACATGCATTACATATTCCTAAAATACTGCAATACAACAGGTGACAGATGCTTTTAACTGTATTACACATGAAGGAATATTTCCAAAATATCTGTAATTGACAAAAACTACATGGGAGAATTTAAGGAACATCTGTAGACACAAGAGTATTATTGTCTAAATGATAGTGTTAGAGCCATTTCTGCTGCCAGACTCTATAATGATCTGCTGAGTGAAATGTGAATTACAGAGAAGTTGAATTCATGTCCAGACTCAGGATCTGAGGAAACAGCACCCCCTTCCGTTTAACTCAATATGGTAGCTCCAGACTCGTAATGTAAACAAAAATGTAGATGCAGAATAGACTGTAGGCTACATACTGTTGTAGACAAAAACTGTACACGGAATTAAATGAATAAAATATTTACTAACAAAGTGTGTAACGTGACGTTAGACACGCGCATGTCGAATGTTGTTTCGTGAATGAATCTTTTTAATGAACGAATCGTACTCGTTCATTTCCATGCTCATTTTCCCTTGAAGTCTGGTTTTTGAAGCGTGTGATTGCTTTGGTGATTTTATTGTCTTCAGAATATGCAGACAATAAGACTTGCTGAAAGACTCGGAATTAAATCAGTTGAGCCAATCAATTACATCATGGCGCAACCTGCATGATTCAAAAGATTCGACTCATTAACATGATTAAAAATCCCCACAAGAAAAGTAAATGTTTTGACGTTACACTCTAATTAAAGTGACTTGGAAAATACATATCAATAAAAATCATAATTTAGCCATATTGTTCTGATCGTCTTTAATATTCAATAATTTATTGCCGATTCCAGGAACTTGTGTCAATTCCCGACAATGAAGCGTATTTGCTGTTCCGCACTACATTTCCCACAAACCCTTGCTGTGTGAGCCTGGGCGTGTGAGAGAAAGATTAAAATTGGACCATCTGCAGACTTTGATTTAGCATCAATGGTGAGAACCTACATTGTTTGGCTAAATAGACATGCGAGATCTATCTTGTCATCATGTCTTTTCTGTAGCAGAGCTAGAGGTCTATCTGACAACATTTCGTAAAGCTGAATCCGATGTTTTATTAAAGCTGTTCGAAAAACCAACTTCGTCAGCTAGCCAACACAGCTAGCCAGCTCACTTTAGGCATGCGAACCACTAGTACATCATCAAACGTATGTGCTTGCTTGTGCTTTAATGTGTTTGCTGTTGTATATGGTGTAGTAAACAAATTATGTGTTTTATTTCCGTTTTATCCGATGCTTACAAGACAGTGTCCCATTTTTCGCAATCACCCGCTAACAAATTTTGGCTGTGTCTCAAAACATAGTTAGCTGTCTAGTTTAACAGCGTTTTTGCGATCGGAC
Organism: Elopichthys bambusa; assembly: GCA_037101425.1. Taxonomy (NCBI): domain Eukaryota; kingdom Metazoa; phylum Chordata; class Actinopteri; order Cypriniformes; family Xenocyprididae; genus Elopichthys; species Elopichthys bambusa. Next base: position 24,178,506 of record CM074435.1, read on the forward strand.
TATTCTAAATCGCACCAATTTTTAGACATAAGGACACCTAAAGCATTGATGTTACTGTTCTGCTGACATACAGCCTTCGTCATTGTTTATTTTGACAGATGAACGCTTTAAGTTGTTTTGACGCTGTGTCGGGAGATGTGTCTTAATGTCTTCACAGCTTATATGTTAATATGTTAAATATAAATGTATATAACGAGTGAGCTTCACGTTTTCGAGAATGGGTAGTTGACAGAAAAGTGGCTATGGATACTTACATTTAAAAAATGTCAAAATAATAAATGAGATGTCTATCTTGGGTTCTGTACCAGGTCACCATTTCGTAAACGTTTTCACCATTTTAATCACATTTTTCTACAAGTTTATTTTAAATGGTCCTGTGGGTTGATTTTTGTTTTTTCATACAAAATACAGGTATTCCATTTGGTATCTTAATAGCAAAAAATGAGCACAATGCTGTTTACCATAGTATTAGATGAATACTAGACATGCTTGTGTGTGTGTACCATAATATTTTGTTTCATAATATATATATATATATATATATATATATATATTATATTTTTTCCCTCTTGTCTACAGGCTGCAGCAGCTCTTTTCTACAGGGCTTTGCTGTATTATGAGCTGTTGTAAACCATCACGTTTCGATCGATTCTCAGGAGGATCTGTGGCTGGTGCTACTATCACTGTACCCTCACCTGACATCAGCAACCGGGTAAGAATGTGATATGTATTTAGATTTATTGAGTTATGTAAAGACTTAAGTGGCAAAAATTCTCATTGTTTTCTTATTTCATAATCTTTGTATGCAGACCAAAATGGAAGCTAGTTTTGGATCCACGTTTCCAGCAGTCCCTCAAGTAGCAAAAGGTCAGTGTTGTCTCTTGAAATACCTGGACTACAGGCTGGAAAATGGTCATTAAAAACAAAAATATGGCAAAAAAAAAAAAAAAAAAAGTGGTCCTCAGGGAAATGAAATATTTAAAAATATGTATGGTACAGCCTAAAAAATAAAGATTATCAAATTGACTGAGATTTACATTTTGAGTGCCTTATCTCAAACCACTATGAAAGTAATTACTGGTGTTGAAAATGACGTAGATCAGCATTGATTGGACAGAAATCCATGTGAGCGTTTGCCTAGCAACAAGGTTCAATCAGTCGCTTGTAACTGTGCTCTTTCATTTCAGCGGAAACCAATTACAAACAGCATCGTAGAACCCCTTCATCCTCCAGCACTCTGACCTACTCGCCTCGTGATGACGATGATGGCATGGTAATCGCAACGCCATCCTTTTTCAAAACAGCCAATCACATTTACATTCTGAGGAATGGAAATCAAAAACCTCACAATCTTGTCATTGACGTGCATCACAGTGGGCTTTTGGATTAGCTGATTTTCTGTTTGGGAGGTTCTTAGTTTTTGATAAATGCATCTGATAAATTATCCTGCTGTGCCTGATTTTCTGATTATTTTTATACTGTTTATGAGTGGCTGTGTATACTGTTTAATTTTTCCAAGACACCACAGCGTGAATATTTGTATAGATGTCGGTTTTTGTGTCTCTTAATGCCTTGCTAGGTGTAACAGATTTGCTTTTCCACCAAATTTAAGTGAATCAGAAGATGTTGAGGTGCTTTCATCTTGTCAGTCATTTTGCACATTCACAGAAAATTTTTTGGAAGTGGAAAGCTGAGGTAGTTGAGTCAGAATATTGGTTACACTTTATTTTACAGTGCTGTAGTTACTATTAATTAACTACATATATTTACTATAGAGTTACAGTTAGAGTTTGGTTTAGGGTTAGTTACTTTTAATTATGCATAATTTACTGTTATTACTATAGTAAGTACATGTAGTAATGTGTAACTATGGCACTGTAAAATAAAGCGTTACTAGAATATTTAAGTTAAGGACTATATTCAGCAACATAAACAGTTGTTTGTTGTACAAAAAATGTTTTACTACTGTTGATTTTGGTAAAACATGTCTTTCCTGATTACAGTGGTATTGACAGTATCTATGTAGAGCGGGATTTTGGAAAGAGGGGGCGTGTCTTACTCTGACTTTTTGTATTCCAGAAAGCAGGGTTAACTTGCCATCACATAACTTTCGGTTGATTAACCCAAACCTTTCTTGCAATTATCGGTTCCGTGAATGCAAACGGAAGTTCGGAAGTAAACTCAGATTATGTTAATGGTGATAACGCAAACACTACGTCCGAAATCGCGTACTGAGTAGGTACTACGTTTGAATTTGAATTTACTTCATGACCATTAAAAAAATGTTCTATATAGTCTGTTTTTCAAATACTATGTCTTTGGACATACTACTCTTTTGGTGTACTGTTTTTCGCATACTGTATAGTAGGTAAGGGGAAGCGCGCCATACTTCTTTTTTCTTTTGTTTAATAGCAATTTACATTCTTAGTGCATATTGCCATCTACTGGGCGGTTGTGCAATTATTTTTTAAATCTTTTGACTTATAGTCTTTAATCAGTTTTTAGTAATGTGAACAAGAATTATATTGGTTGTTTTTGCTAAATATTAAAATTATATATTGGAGTTATATTGGTTGTTGTTAAATAATAAAATTCTATATTAAAATGTTATATAATAAAATTATATATAAAATTGATTATATAAATTAAAAAAATATTGCTTGAACTAAAAAACAGTTGAAATAATATGGTTGTATAATCTTTTTTTTATGTCTAGCCATTTTGCTTATACATTTGTTGTAAGGTGAGATGTCACTTTTTTTTTGTTTGTTATAGAAATAAATTATTATATATATATAATACCTTTGGGTAAAAAATGTTGAATGCAGATCCATGATGTGTGAGATGAGAATAATATAAATAGATTAGACATGTGCCGTTATTCGGTAATGCGATATATCACGATAATGAATATGCACAATATTGTTATCGTGAGCACATCAAAATACCGTAAATAATAATTTATTACTATTTATTAAATTTTTTATAATACATTTAAGAATACTTTCCCCGTCACCGTATAAAATGTATCAAAGGGACACGCACACTCTTAAACATTTTGGACTACAACATGCCCTAATGATTAGAAATGTTCTGATTATTTGTTATTGTTCAGTAAAACTTTGAGACATACGGCTTCATTAGTTAACATGTTAATTCATTATTGCCAAACTGATAATGAGTACTAACGTACTAAAAATACTTATAAAGCATTAATTATTCTTAGTTAATGTTAATTTAACAAATGTTTTTGTAACAAATGTTACAAAATTTTGTAACAAATGTTGCTATTGCTCAATCTTAGTTAATGCATTAAATAATGAGACCTTATTGTAAAGTGTTACCTGTTGTTTATAGTCTAATTCTTTTGCACTTTAATCTGTTTGACAATTTTACTTTATATATTTTTTGTGTATGTATTATTGTATTTAAACATTCAGAGTTCTTTTTATTACAAAAAGAGTTCTTAAACCTGTTATACTATGACAACACTTTTTTTGCAACTTATTTCAATATCGTGATAATACCGTATACCGTGATAAAAGCTTCAGCAATTAATCGCAACATGAAAATGCTGTGAAACTGTCACATGCCTAAAATAGATTCAAATAAAATAAACATTGCTTTGTTATAATAGTGCTTTATAAATAATCATTTAAGAAATTTTATAAAAACTATATAATATAATACTGTGTAAAATCTGTCATGCCCACTGAAGCCTCGTCAATAGGGAATGTATGCGATGAATACTTCTTCAGAGCAAGTTATGTTCAGAGAATAAGTTGTTATGGCTACTTGCATACCCTGTAAGTTACCTTTTTGGAAGTAAGAGTTAAAGTAATTTGTTTACTTATCCGTACCCTTACGGGTATGTCACATAATCTGCTTTCTGGAATACTCTTCATTTCATTCAAAAAAAAGTAAAAAAAAAAAAAATAATAAAAAAAAAAAGTGTTAAAATGCAAATAAACTGACTCTGTCCCTACAGCCGCCCATCAGTACCCCTCGTCGCTCAGACTCTGCCATCTCAATTCGCTCCCTGCACTCCGAGTCCAACATGTCGTTGCGCTCCACCTTTTCCCTGCACGAGGAAGAGGAAGACACAGTGAGTGTCAGCAATCTTCTGTTTCCTATTCACATGTTGATCTAGCATAGTGACGCATAAGGCTGACAGACATACACCTTTGCCCAGATTGACTTTCTCTCTCTCTCTATCTCTCTCTCGTTCTTGCTCTGTTTTCTTACTCAGGAGCCGCAGGTGTTTGCAGAGCAGCCCTCAGTTAAGCTTTGTTGCCAGCTGTGCTGCAGCGTGTTCAAGGACCCCGTCATCACCACCTGCGGAGTGAGTCAGCCAGCCGTCCCCTCACCTCTCCCTCAGGACAGGGCTGTCTGTCATGATCTGGTTTCAGGCCATGTATTGATTTCCTGTCAGTTTGGGCCGTGAACAGCACGCCTCATTGACCTGTTTCCTACGGCACTGTCAGGCTGTTGAACACCACAGTACAAGTGTCTGTAAATGAAATACACTTAAAATAGCTGAGTAGATAAAAAAGTAAAATTCTCTTATTCACTCTCATTGTGCTCTCTTTCTCTTCCTCTGTCACCTCAGCACACATTCTGCAGGCGATGTGCCTTGACCTCAGGTAAGCATAGCATTTTTAATCTACGCATTTGTCTTGCTTTCACCTTTCCCACGATGACCGTTTCTGCCAGCTATGAGAAAGTACAGTGAGGGCTCAACACAATTTACGCAATTACAAATAAATAGTTACAGTTGCCCAGTAATTATATTAGGAAACTATTAGGAACAATAGTTGAAGAGAAGATGTGAGCAATTCAAACAAAAGACGTTCACTAGGAGTGTCGTGATATGATTCATTCATCGATGCGATTCATTAGCCAAAAAAAAGAAAACACATAGTAAACAATTAAAGATTAATTTGACTGTGTGACAATATATGTGGAATATAGATCACAAATTCTGTCTTGATGTTTTTGTGAGGTTAATAATAAAAAATATATAAATTTGTAAAAAAAAAAAAAAAAAACCTTTACAAAGCTGGTAAGAAATATAAATATTTTTAGTTTTTTTTTTTTTTTTAATACATTTGTAATGTTCTTTTTAATATGTTGTTGCTTTGCCATTATTCAAGTATATAGTGCTGATTGATGTTTAAAAAATAATTTAGTGCATTTTATCATAAGGCTGCAACATAACTAAATGTGGAAGTCTGAATACTTTCTGAAAGGTATCTTAATTTTTTATTTATAGTTTCTAAATTTGCTTGCCATTAGCAGGAGTGGCTTTAAGTGGCTTTTTTAGACGGAGTCTCTAGCTCTGTTCCTGTTTCATTTCCTCACCATGCTGAATCTTTAATTTCATGCTCTTAATTTGACTTGTTTCTTAACATAGAGTAACTATTTTGTTTTGCCAAAAACCTTGTGGTTCCACAGAGAAATGCCCTGTGGACAATTCCAAGCTCACAGTGGTAGTGAATAACATAGCGGTGGCTGAGCAAATCGGTGAGCTTTTCATCCACTGCAAGTACGGCTGCCGGCCAGCTGCTTCGGGCAAGCCCGGTGCCTTTGAGGTTGACCCACTTGGCTGTCCTTTCACCATCAAGCTCAGCACCAGGAAGTGAGTATACAGGTCCATTTCCTTTCGCAAGTTCAGCTTGTGATTTCTGTTGTTGCGGCATAGTCATGTAAAGGGAGCGTAATGACTCTGTTTTGTTTGGCAGAGAACATGAAGTGAGCTGCGACTACAGACCTGTTCGCTGTCCCAACAACCCCAACTGCCCTCCACTGCTCACCATGAACCTGGAGGCCCATCTGAAAGAGTGTGAACACATCAAGTGCCCTCATTCTAAATATGGGTATGGAATTTTGGAAAGGCTAACATTCTTTCCTTCAGTTCCGTAGATGAACCTTGAATTTGTCTCTGCCGATTTCTCTCCAGTTGCACCTTTATTGGGAATCAGGATACATATGAGACGCACCTGGAGGTGTGTAAGTTCGAGGGGCTGAAGGAGTTTCTCCAGCAGACGGATGACCGATTCCATGAGATGCAGGTGACACTGGCACAGAAGGACCAGGACATCTCATTCCTGCGCTCCATGCTGGGCAAACTCTCTGAAAAACTAGACCAGCTGGAGAAGAACTTGGAGCTCAAGTTCGGTAAGGGCACAAAGCTAATTCTTAACCGCTTACTGTTTTTAAGCCAAAAGAGGCATGAATGTTCAAATTGTTTTCTTGTGCTAATGTGGCAGATGTGCTGGATGAGAATCAGAGCAAGCTCAGTGAAGATCTGATGGAGTTCCGACGAGATGCTTCCATGCTGAATGTTGGTCTATTTTCACTCTGGTTTTGCCAAATTGAGACGTACAGTTTTGGTGTTCCAGTATTAAGAGCTTTCTAACTCATCCCTCCGTTTGCAGGATGAACTGTCCCATATCAATGCCAGGCTCAATATGGGTATACTGGGCTGTGAGTGTCTCTTTCTCATTTATACTCTTCATTTCTGTGAATAAAATGAAATGTCATCATCTTGACTGTATGAAATGGTTTGCAGCCTACGACCCTCAGCAGATCTTCAAATGCAAGGGTACCTTTGTGGGCCACCAGGGTCCGGTATGGTGTTTGTGTGTGTATTCTACCGGTGATCTTCTCTTTAGTGGGTCATCTGATAAGTCCATCAAGGTAATTCCACCTGCCATCAGCAGTCTGTCCCTGAGTATCCCTCTTCATCCAGATAAATCTTCTGTACTTCTATGCTCAACATAGGTTTGGGACACATGCACCACATACAAGTGCCAGAAGACCCTAGAGGGCCATGACGGCATAGTGTTGGCATTGTGCATTCAGGGGTGAGCATTCTGAGGATTACTTTTATATTTTTCATAGTCTTTCATCAAACTCTAAAATGACTTTTCACTGCCAGTCATTGTAGTAGTGTATTAAATGTTTACAGCTATCATAAAATTTGACAGTTGATTTGAGAACGGGATTGCAAATGTTGTTTCATGTTGGCTTTAAGTGGACAGGAGATCTTTATAAATTATTTTCTTCTTTTTGCTGCAGGAACAAGCTCTACAGTGGCTCAGCTGATTGCACGATCATTGTGAGTGTTCCTGAAATGCATATGTCAGAGGAATCTAACTGTTAATGTATAGGGATGTGCTCAATGACTAGTTTCATTAACGTTTAAAAGTTCAAAATTTTGCCATAAGCTAGTCTAACCCTCAACCCCCGGAGACAGTCTCTATTTCTGATCCATATGAAATAGATTAGTTAATCTATGAAGTCAATTCCCATATTGAATGCTGCTAAAAATAGGTCAGAAAAAAGCGATGTACTTGCCTTACTTTGTAATCCTTATACATTAAACTTGAGCGTTCACTTAAAGGGTTAGTTCACCCAAAAAATAAAAATTCTGTCATTACTCACCCTCATGTTGTTCCAAACCTGTAAGACTTACATCCTTCGTCAGGACACAAATGAAGATCTTGTTGATGAAATCGGAGAGTTTTCTGTCCCTCCATTGACAGCTACGCAACTGACACTTTGATGCTTCAAAAAGTTCATAAAGAGATCGTAAAACTAATCCATATGAATTGAGCGGTTTATTCCAAATTTCATCAACTCATACATCAGTTGTGGTGAACGGAAGCTCAAGCTTGTTTTCTTGCCATTTGAGAACCAATGAGGTTCAAAAGGTTTGTTCTCACGCATCAAGCAGGTTTGGTTGAGCTTCTGTTTGTTCGCTGGTCAATGTTTATATGTGAATGAAAGCCTAAATGAAATCTGGTTATCATATAAAGCAATCGAGTCACTTCAGAAAATTTGGACTAAACTGCTTAATTCATAATATGGATTAGTTTTACTACACTTTTTGAAACGCGTCAAAGTGGTAGTTTCGTAGCTGTCAATGGAGGAACAGAAATCTCTCAGATTTCATCAAAAGATATTCATGTCTGTTCTGAAGATGAATGAAGGTCTTACGGGTTTGGAACAACATGAGAGTGAGTAATTAATGACAGAATGTTTATTTTTTGGGTGAACTAACCCTTTAAACAATGTTAGCCATTATAGACATATTTATTCGAATCAACTAAATCAATAGACCGTGCAAGATCAATAAGTTCAAACCTAATAGCCTATAATAAAAGCCTCAAATAAAAGTTAGTCCACATAAGTCAGCACGTTAAGGTATTGTTTGTGACCGCGGCAACCACTTGTGTGTCCAGGTTTGAACGTGTTTCTCGTGTATAAAATCTTCACAAATGACGTGTACTGGCAACTGTACATTATTTGAGCGTATTCTTTTTGTTAGGATGTTGATATAGCAGCTGTCAAGTGTCAAGTAAGTTTCATTCAGAACGTTTCTTCTTTAATCTGATATAAAATTTCATACCGTATTATCCTGCATAACCAGTAGTAGCAAGCTTAATTATATACTAGTTTGACAAAAAAAAAAAAAAAACTTCCTCACCTTGCACTTCTTCCGAGTGGACATTTCTCTGAAGTCTGAATTCGCCGCGAGTGAAAACAAACGCCTGCAAAATTTGAGGTAAAATTAAATTTAGTTTTCCGCTACAGATAGACACTTTTCAAAATAATATATTAATTTTAAAATGTAACATTAACATGGCGGTGATTTAAGAATGTGAAGCAAAACATTAAATATGCAAAAAAAAGAAAAGAAAAAAAAAAGTAAACGAATAGTATTTCCAATTCTACTAGCAGCAGCAGTATTGTTTAATCGACAAGTCTCACACATCCCTATTCAAGACACTGTTCATGTGCATCTAATGCAGATATACACTTGCTCTTCCACAGGTTTGGGATATCCAGACCCTGCAGAAAGTGAACACTATTCGGGCACATGACAACCCTGTGTGCACTCTGGTGTCCTCTCACAACATGCTCTTCAGCGGCTCTCTCAAAGCCATTAAGGTCAGTTGCGCCTGTTGTAGAGAAGATGTGCAACGTGCGTGTCTGCAGACACAAGTCCAATCAAGCAGCTAATATTGGGCTTTATTCTGCCCCATTTGCTGATGTGCACGTTAGCTGTTTGGAGTTTAAGTGATGTAGAGGATGCGGTCGGTGCTCCAGCACAGAAGAGAAAAGCACTGACTTGGGTTACTGAGGCACAAGTGAAGCAGAATTAGATCTACTTGGCTCTGAGAGCTTGTCTGAAAAGCACACGCTGTGCTCGTATCACCATGGTGATGTGTGGGAGGAATGAGGGAGTGGAGGATAACAGTAGAGTGATCTCATCTCTCTGGGACTTTCCAGTTTGCCAATTCTGAATGTTCTTTAATTGATGAAACCTCTTTCTTTCTTTCTTTCTCTCTCTCTCTTTGTAGGTGTGGGATATTGTGGGCACAGAGCTGAAGCTAAAGAAGGAACTGACTGGCTTGAATCACTGGGTTCGAGCTCTGGTTGCTTCTCAGAATCATCTGTACAGTGGATCTTATCAAACCATAAAGGTTAGAAGTGTTCAACTTTCAAGTGTTCAGCTCTGTCAGTTGCTTCAGGAACGCTCAGACGATATAATAAAGGACAGTCTGCAGGTTGATTGAGTAATAAGATGGTCAGTTCTCACATGCTCGCAAGTTTACGTATTCCTTGCAGAATCCATGAGATCTAAAAGAGATTTATATATATTTATTTATTTATAGTACTCTCCATAAAAATGCAGACAGAATCACAAGTCCATCCAGTCATAAAAATGGAATTTAATGTATACTGTGTTCCAAATTATGTAAGTGACGTATCAGTGGGATTTCAGTACAATAAACATTCAGATTTTAGTTTTTCAAAGAAAGTGTTTGTTTTAACAGGTTTGTTAAATAGTCTTCCAGGTCTTCTTAGGTAAATGGAAACCCTACTTAAAGAGGTTGTTCCACATTATTAAGCAACTCACAGTTCTCATGCAATATGGGGAGGAAGAAAGATCTTTCTGAAGATGAAAAGCATGAAATTGTGCAATGTTATGCAAAAGGCAGGAAAACAACTAATTTTAGTTTTCATTGTGTGAAAACTGAATGGAGATTATCGAACTATCATAAAATTTGTGAGTGATTTAGAGCACAGCAGAACTCGGTCAGATAAAGGCTTAAAGTTTCTGTCAAACAAGTTAATTGTATTAACAGGACAGTTGTGTAAAAAAAAAAAAAAAAAAGCATGGGATAGTGCATTGTATTTTAGAAGGCACTATCCTTCTTTTTATACCATAGCTGAAAATGGCCAGTTATGAACTCCACATATCTTGCAGAAGTCATTCCGACACCCTCAGAGACCCTAAAGGGACCTTCCATCTCGCTTCCCAATATTCCAGCCCAAATCATCACCCGCCAGCTCCCTGTTGACGTCACAGTCTTGTTGGCACGTGGTGGGCACTCACCAACCATCCAGAAATCCATCCATTTAGACCATCCATCGTAGTATGGCATTCGTCAGTGAATAAAACTATTTAAAAATGAGTCTTCACGTATTTCTAAACCCACTGTAAATGTTTCTCTTTGTGAGCTTTGCTTAGAGATGGCTGAAATGCATCTTTACGCACAACTGCCATCCTGCATGGAGAGCTTCTCAAGACTCCAGAGACACCAGCAGCTTCAAATACCTGTTTGCTGCTCAACACTGGCTTTTTAAAAAAAATAATAATAATTTTATAGCCGTTTTAATACAACTTTAATAAACTTTCCTTAAAAGTTCTGCTGTGTTCTAAGTCATTCACAAATCTTATGATAGTTTGATAATTTACACTCACTTTTCACACAATAATAGTTGTTTTCATGCCTTTTAATGTAACATTGCACAATTTCATGCTTTTCATCTTCAGAAAGATCTTTCTTCCTCCCCATATTGCATGAGAACTGTAAGTTGCTTAATAATGTGGAACAACCTCTTTAAGTAGGGTTTCCATTTACCTAAGTAGACCTGGCAAACTGTTTTGTCTGAGATTGTTCCCAGTTATATAAAAAGATATGGAGAAATAAAACAAACACTAAAATCTGAATGTTTATTGGAGTGAAATTCTCCTGATGTCACTTAATAATTTGTAACACAGTGTATATAATATATACACACACACACACACACACACACACACACACACACACACAGCCACACATATATACACACATATATATATATATATATATATATATATATATATATATATATATATATATATATATATATATATATATATATATACCAATTTGGACATTTTCACTTAGGGGTGTACTCACTTTTGTGGCCAGCGGTTTAGACATTAATGGCTGTGTGTTGAGTTATTTTGAGGGGACAGGAAATTTACACTGTTATACAAGCTGTACACTCACTACTTTACATTGTAGCAAAGTGTCATTTCTTCAGTGTTGTCACATGAAAAGATATAATAAGATATTTACATAAATGTGAGGGGTGTGTGTATATATATATATATATAAAATATATTAAACAATGGTTTGAAAACTTTTGAACAGGATCCCTTCTTCTTTTGGAATATATGCACATTGTGTAGTAGTTTTATGTCAGATAGCTTTATTAGGGCAGTATTAAATAAGAATTTTTTTTTAATTTATTATTAATCTCTGTTTCTGTAACAGTAACATCTGAATTTTAGATTTTAATTGTTTAGTCTAACTGATAAAAAGAGCAGCTCTCTAAGTTGTTTGTAAAACCAGATAAGACAGATAAACCCGAGCTGCTTGTCTCAAGTTGTCTAATTAAGGCTCCAGAGATTGCAAGCAGGAAGCAGATTTCAGGCTTCTGTAAATGCTCACAGAGAGAAAAAATAAACACAAATGGTGTTCCGGAAGTGTATTTCCTGTTCACGGTTTCCGTAGGGATTAAAAAATTCTTTAATAAAGAGTTCAAGCATTCGTTTGATTTGAACAAAAAGTAATATTTGAAAATTGGAAATAAAAACAAGGTAAAAACATTGATGACAGACACAGCCCACAAAGCATTGCAAATGACATATATATCATATAATATATATCTAATATATTATTTAAAAAAAATAATGGTACAAGTTTAAACTTTTGACTTTTAGTACAAGATACAATATGTTTAAAAAATATTGCTAAACATTGAAATATATACAAATAAGTTGTTCTATATTGAGAGTGTAGGGACACTTACTGGATTATTCCCCTGCTCCACTGAGTGGGCGGTTGCTGCTGAGCTTTTTTGGCACTCTTCTTGTCTTCATGGTAACAGTGAGGTCTCTGATTGGTTGATCTAAGGAGAATCTTTCTACAGGATTTCGAGTAGTGAAGTTCTCCACCAGTAATTGATTTTTATGTATTGTTATGTGAATCTTAACACGTTCTTTAACATTTCATGCAAAACTTGCATACTGTCTAGTGTGAATAAATGAAATGGATTTTTGTGAAATTGTCTGTATGCTCTTTCCCCTCAGATCTGGGACATCCGTTCTCTGGAGTGCGTGCATGTGCTCCAGACTTCTGGAGGCAGTGTATACTCCATTGCAGTCACCAACCACCATATAGTTTGTGGCACCTATGAGAACCTCATTCATGCAAGTAGTATTAATTTCTATGCTCTGCAGTGCTTTACATACAAGGGTAATGATCATGGAAAACCTGGAAATGTCAGGACATTTTTAACATTGTTATTTCTGATACTTTCCCTACGAACTAGGTTTGGGACATTGAGTCCAAAGAACAGGTGCGGACTCTGACAGGCCACGTGGGCACAGTGTATGCCCTGGCCGTTATTTCCACCCCCGATCAGACCAAAGTGTTCAGTGCCTCCTATGATCGCTCTCTCAGGGTAAGGAACAGGCTTGGATATGAGATGTGAAATAGGGGATTTTGTGAAACCACTAATGCATTGATTGTTTTACCTGGGCAGGTGTGGAGCATGGACAACATGATCTGCACCCAGACTTTGCTGCGGCACCAGGGCAGTGTGACGGCACTCGCTGTATCCAGAGGAAGACTGTTCTCTGGAGCTGTAGACAGCACAGTAAAGGTCAGAGGCTTTTACAACTAGTCTAGGGATGCTGCTTTGAAACTGTAGCCAGCATTGAAATGTAACACTATAAATTAGGGGTGTAATGATACCTTGTTATATCGAGATATTGCAATATAAAAATGCAATGATATGTATCGTTGATGTAAACAATATGATTTGCGATATAGAGTTAGTTTTATCAAAGACTCAGCTTACTGTTTTTATAAGAGATATAATTCACCCAGAAATGTAAATTCTGTCATGTACTTACCCTCATGTCATTTCAAACCTAAGGTTTTTATTCAACTTCCAAACACAGAAATATATATTTTTTATGAAACCTGAGAGATTTCTGTTTCTCCATTTAAAGTCAATGTAAAAGTTCCAAAAAAATGTCAAAGGCATCGTAAAAATAATCAGTCGAGTGGTCTAATCCAGGTCTTCTAAAGAGACACAATGGCTTTACATGATGAACAGATTTACAACAATGCGCATACTGTAGTAAACACGGACGTTCACATACTTGCATGGCATTTGAAAACAACATGAGAGTGAGTAAATGCAGAATTTTAAATTTTTGGATGAACTAACCATTTACAGTTTGAGAGCGGTCATTTTGACATGCTTTCTTGCGATTAGAACTGTGATTGACCGGAACAGCACTCCTCAAAGTGAAACCGCAAACATCATTTAAATCTCCATATCACATTTCGTTTATTTAAATGATTATTTAAAGTGATTTTAGATGGTTTATTTATTTATGTGTAGTGCATTAATAGTGGGAGAGGCGGGGCATAGCGAGCACCGGGAGAGTCTGAGCATGTGAGGCTTGTCTGTGTAAGAGTTCCAATGAATGCCTGCATTGCAAGCGCGAGCACTGCATGAGAAAACATTAAAGTTTACGGAGTTTGTTACAGTACTACATTAAACCACTATACATATTGTTAAATATATTGTATAATAATGCAATGGGGGGATATTTGTGGGTCCTGATGATAATAATAAAATAATTAAAGTAATAATAATAAAAATCCTCTCTTCGTTATTTTGGCTTAAAATATCGCGATATCATGAATCGTAAAATCGTATCGCCTCTATTATACACCTCTGCTATAAATACAACTAAAATATTACTTATTGTAAGGACTACTATTTTAAATGTTGCTGAGCAACACTGTTTACACCATTCCATGAACCTCCTTAAGAAGTTCTACTGGCATGAGATCTTTCAGTGTATATGAGCTCTAACAGTGTATTTTGTTTCCTTTCCTCAGGTGTGGACATGCTAAACGTCACCTCTGAGCATTATTATTTGTCAGCATGAATCAACTCTGGTGTTGACATGAACTCTGATGCACAGACTTATCTATGAGAACATTACAACAAACATTGGACAGGAGATGTTTTTATTTTTTGACCCTCTGGACTCGGGCATCTGACCCGTGTGAATTTTGCAGTAAAATGTTAAGACAGAAGTTGTCTGGGTATATAAGTGCTGGATGGATGATGGTGTTTGCTTTCCACATACCAGACACGTCTTGACAGCAAACAGAACCTCCAAACCGGCAGTCTTTATTAACACCCAGCGGAGTGCAGCCAACATGACAACACAGTATTTTATATACACAAATAAGATCATTTCCTATAAAAGTACGATTTAGATTTGGTAAGACTTCAACTGAACTACAAATGAAGCTGAATCCAGTCCAAGGTCATGTTCCCAGCAGACCACGGAAATGTTGCTGCGATGACTGTTGAGCTCTTGACCTTTGTGAGTCACAGTCTCATGACTAAGTGAGTGCCTAAGCTTCAGTCTGATGCCAGTGGGGATGCATGGAGCGACCATCATCCCAAGGCTGAATGAAGACCTACACTAAACCAACTTGGGCCTGAAACAGCAGAGCTTTGACAACACAGTGCCCATGTTTTTATCTAAGATTTGACAGTGCCAACTGAGAACTGCTCAGATATTTTCTAACTGCTTGTTGACTGATGTGAAACCTTTTGTATGACGGTGTAATGACCCAATCATCCATCATGCTTTTGTAAATAATGCAATGTTTCCTTACCAAAGGCTCAACTGCTTCATGCATGGTTCCGTGTTTGTCATGGAAGTCAGATTTTGCCCATGCAAAACTAGTAAGACTTTTACAGAATAATTCATGCTAGTTACTAAATCATTTTAAACAGTAAGTTCTAATTAGTTGAAGTGTACGGCACATAATTCACTATCACGGAGCATCCCAGCATTACTTTGAATTTACATACAACTGAGGTGAATGGAGGGGAACACAATGTTGCGTTCATCTTGAGGTCGAGTTCCTCTTTTAGCTTAAAAGGGACAGTTTACCCAAAAGTGAAAATTCTGCCCTCATGTTGTTCCAAACCCATAAGACGTTTACTTTTGTGGAATATAAGGGGCCGTTTACATGACACCGTTTTCAACTAAAAACGGAAAACTTTATATGGGTTTTGGCCGTTTATTTACACGACAACAGCGTTTTGGTGGCCTGAAAACGCAAACTTTTGAAAATGGGTTTCAAAGTGCAAGTTTTGGAAAACGGTCTCCGTGTAAACAACAAAAACGCGAATCTGTGAAAAAGACGACGTCATGCACATGCGCATTACATGTTCAATCTGTAGTGTTTCATCGCCATCTAATGGCCTGACAGCAGAATACAGCGTTTTTAGTCATTTTCACGGATTCGTATGAAGGGGGATCGTTTTGACAATGGTGTACGCGGAAAACTCAAAGGAAAAACTTATCCGTTTTAAGCATGTCGTGTAAACGTATCCTTAAAGAAGGTATTTTAAAAAATTTATCTTTTTTTGGGCTTTACAACGGAAGTTAATGGGCACCAAAACTGTTTGGTTATCAAAATGTCTTCCACAAAAGTGTGTAAATCGATAGACTTTTCATTTTTGGGTGAACTATCCCTTTAATGTGAAGCGTACTAGATAATTCGATGCTAATCTAAGACAAAAGGCATAAAAAATAGCTGCTATTTTGGATATAACAGTGCCTTTTGGTGGCATGGAGCTACTCAATCCAGCTCCACACATTTAGGACAATTATGGAAGTAATGAACAGATTTCAGCAGTGTTGTTCCCATATTTTCCCTCATTAAGCTTGACAGGATGTAAGGTTTAAAATGTTCAAATGCAAACAGTTTCTTGTATAAAACACACAAGACAGATTTTTAATGCTTGTATTGAGTGAACTTGAGTCTTTTATATTCAGTCGCTATCTTTAACTCGCACATAACGTGCCGTTGACTCCCTCTAGTGTCCTTAATACATATACAGTTCTATTAAATAAATCTGTGAAGGGTTGTATGGCCCTTTGGTACCAGCTTGTTAGTTTTTTTTTTTTTTTTGACAAGTGCTTTGTATGTGAACTAATGAAACACTATGCTGTTAAGCAATTTCCAGTTGGCCTTGTTGGTGTTCAGTAATTGGACAGCTATGAGAGTGTTTGTATATAATGTTTATTTAGAGCAGGTGGCTGTTGATGCAGTCACTGCAAGCACACCACTGTTCCCAATGCCAGTCACAGCAGGTATCATACAAGTCAATGGCAGAACATCAACACAATATACAGCCTGCACATACTGAGCAGTGCAGATTTCTTTTCTTTTTTTTATATATATAATGTCTCTGCAAATAGGATGGAATTTAAAACAGCTTTCATTATTAAATAACATCTTGCACCAACAATAAGTCTGACTTCAGTGTTTTCAGAATTTCAATATTTTTCCATCGTTGTTTTTTTTCTTTTTTCTCTGGTATTAAAAAAGAAGAAAGAAAAACAAGCAAACATGACAATAAGAAACTGACAGGAATGAGAACTTTAAAGTGGAGAAATCAAGTTTAAAAAAGGATGAATTCACAGTGACAAACAACCAGCTATATACACACAGAAGAAGGGGGGACAGGATCGTAACAACTCAGTTAACACTGGATCGACACCCAGTCCTTTGAAGCGATAGGCATGATAAAGCTTTTATAAAAGCCATTCCCATGCCAGACATCTGCATTCTGTCCACAGAACAGACCACAACAAAAAGGGATATAATTCAGAACATCTGCTGGACAAAAGCTGAGACCGACCACGTATTTCCCTACACATTGTTTAAACATGAAAATCAAAATGAAAAGAACTAAAGCAAGGCACATACATGTTTTAAAAAAAACGTAACATTGCATAATATACAACTCATTTCATCTGAAGACATGGCAGTCAAAAAACTTATCACAAAAAGTTACCTTAAAAAAGAAAACTGGAGTTCTAAAAAAATGACCATTTACAATTCATTTAAAACACTTTGCGCCAAGAAGACACTTTAAACTTTTGTCTCAAATATTTGCAGTTTCATCAACAAGCCCTCTTGATGCTGCATCATTAAATACTTGTTGAAAACATCTATAATAATCTCTGTTCATAACTTAAATATTACAAATATTCTTTCTGAGAACCGGGGAAGGGATTAAGCATATATGGAACTACTGAAAGTGTGTAAAGCATTGTGGGACTTACACAACTATTTCTCTTTCTCGTGTTCCCCTAACTTTGGGCCCTTTCTTAAATTGCATTTAAGATCATTTTGATACTGTGACGATTCTAATAATGAGCAGGCAGATTGTCATGGCAACAAAGATGGTTAATTAATGAGAGACTGTGAGTTTGCTGGCAATGAAATAATGACATTCAGAGGCTTGCAAGAGGTTTGGTTGTGACCGGTGCTGTCATAACAGCGAATTGTGCCCTCTCCGTGAATGAGAGAACATGGCATCTGGAAACATCTCATGTCCACAGAAACCAAACTGTAAAAGCATCACTCATTCTACTCTCAAAATGTCCCTATAAAGTCACTTAATGCGATTCTCTGTGAATATGTTTAACCTAGATACTGCTATGTTTTTCAGAACAAGTTATGGACCCAAGCTTAATTGCATCTTGGACTAGTGTTCTTACTTTGGTCATTAAAGAAATGTCTGTCTGTATGATACTGGGGGGAATGCAATACAAAGCAGGCACACCATGGTACATTCACACCCTTTAACAGCCACTGAGATTGGACTGCATGCAGGCTTCCAGTGGAACCACACCTGTCCGAGCTCAAGGTAGGTGGAAATGCTGAACTTCAAGCCACATTAACATTTGCAAAATCCTTGTTAGTTCACTACACTGTCAGTCCGTAACATCTTACATGCATGTTTCTTTTAGATTGCTGTTTTATGCCGCTCACACACACACATTTGCAACTTTCTCACTTTGTGCTTCCTGTCGTCCCACCTTCTGAAAGCCATCAACCCATCACCTCTACCTCATTTTCGCCTGTGTTTCTGAGGTCACTCGTGTAGTAAAAGTCAACATGACCCTATTTACTTTTTTAATGCACGATCCTGGTCTTGTTGTGAACAATTTATTGACACTTTATTCCTAAGAAAAAATGATTTTGTCTTAATCTTCACTCAGAGCGCACAGGCTATATGCTAATCAATAGCTATTTTGGTATTCATTGCCTACTTTTACCATCCAATAAATTGCCAAAGAACAGAATCAAGTCCCAATGTATTTTTTCTAGCATTTTTCTGTATTGCCTGGAACTGCATTGCATCATGGAAGTAAACTGGCTATTCATTTTGACTTTAAGGCCAAATTTTGACTTGCTTATCGCCTTGCTGCAGATGACTGAAGCATTGGGGATGTCCAAGGATGAGGTCACGCCTTGCCCCTCCCTTCCCACAAGGCAATGCCTCTCACTTGGGGCCTCATTTGTAAAATGTGCGTATGCACAGATTTGATCTTCGAGTGTGTACGCTAAAATCCACGCTTCATATTTACAAAAATGGAAAAGTGCTTAGCACCACGTCAGGGTCTAAGCTAGTCTCAGCCTCAGACGTCATGCCCATGGACTTAATTAGAAACGCTTCAGGATTTTTGAAATCGTCATCTGGTTGGTTGAATTCTATAGGATGTCCGGGTGCGTGTGTATTGCGTTCTTTAATTGTCCGCCTGGAAACAAATGCCCTGACACCAAACCCGCTCATGGAAGAAGAACGCCATCGCATGTAAAGTTTGCAGCTCCACTATTGCAGTAACTTGCACAATGTTTTTGAATAAATAATTAATTAGACGCACTTCCGGTTTGTTATTGTAGGGACATCAACTTTACATTTTCACGCCTCTAAGCTGGAACCAAACAAATTCGGATTGGTTGCGTAACATGTCAGTCAAACGTCCTCTTGGGTGGCCAATGAAAGCTGCGATAGAGTCCAGACCTTCTGTTCCCAGTTTGAAGGTCTGGCTACGCGAGACTAGGTCTAAGCAGACGTATGCACTTTTCCTTGTGGCAAAGAGTCGGAAAACTGCAGGTAATCTAAGCAATTCCTGCCGCTCGCCATTCTCAAGGATTTGAATGTTGACTGGTGCTCTTTTATATGCTAATGACATTGATTAGACAGCGTTTACGAGACGGAGATCTGAATCCATTAAGCTGGGCCTAATTTCAATACCATTTATAGATTTCACATTTGGAAAAGAGGCATATGGACTTTTTTTTGTATGTACGTTCGTTCTCTGAATCACACGTACACACATTTGAGAAAATGATTGTAAGATCAAATATAGGATGCTTTCTATGCAACATTTTATAAATGAGGCCCCACGGACACCGGGCCTATCTCAGCTTGAAACTGTTTGCTTGTGTGTGTTAGCAGCACTGAGGTCACCTCTCATGTTAAGGCACACAGGACACTGCACATGATGAGGGCAGGAAGAAAAAGAGGGAAGGTGAAGGAAGAAGGCTGTGCTGGAGCAGGAATGTATGAGTTCACACAGGCAAAAAGTATATGGAAACATAAAGGGTCACAGCAGCACAGAGCGGGAGCCCAGAGCAAGCACAGAGCAGGGGGTGAAACAGCCACTTCAGTCACTACATTCAACACAGCCCACAACACTCTTCAGCAGAGCACAGCCAAACATACAAGATGTTTAAGCCAGCCTTATTTTTTGTTTTGTTTTAAAACTTCATTATAGTCATAGAAAAATCCACATATCTGTCATCAAACTTTATAGATTTCTTAATGTTTCAACACTGTATGTACCATTGAACATGAAATAAAAACATAAAATATTTATATTTATATTTATATATATATATATATAACTGTACTAATGCATGACTCTCACTATGAGATTTTTTTTTTCTTTATAGATACAAACTTTCCTCATGCTTACAATGTACACATACCATACTATTATTTCATATACAGTTATTATTGTTTTCATATTATTATTTTACTACTCATTGCTCATGGTAGATAGAGATATTCCACAGACAGAGAGTTGAGCTTTATGTATTAAAACACAACCTCTGCCTCTCCACCCTCTGCTCTGTCTTTGATGTTTAAAGCCCTGGATGGCCTTCTGCCCAGTCCTGAGGTACATCAGCTCGGGTTTGTGCAAAACCAACTCGGAGGGAGAGAGGAGAGACGGGTGTTTCATGACAATGGGGAAGGAGCAGGAAAAAAGGGGGTGAGAGGAGCAAGGAATGAGGACTAGAAAGGGATAGGTGGGTATGTTGTTGGTCATTGTGCCCTTGTGCTCTCCCGGGGCCCTGAGGTTGTGCCACAGAGACACAGGCTGTGCTCTTCACTCCAGCATGGCGTCCAGCTGGTCGGCCAGGTCATCAAACATGCTGCCGATGTCGTCTAGGATGCTCACTGTGCTCTTGTTTTCAATCAATGAGCTGTGGATCAAAACACACACTTAAATATCTTAAAAATAACAAAAAATTAGCTGCAAGCAGTAGTTATTGGGCCAACAATGACATGCAAATTGTAAGGCTGAATAGATTTATTTGGACTACACGCCCCCAGTGATAAATTTAAGAAAACAGATTCAAAAGCTATGAACAGATTTGCCTTTAGCTATAAAATTTGACCAGTCGCAATGATAAGATTGCGTCAATACATAAAAGCCCTGCCAATATACAGCCTCTTCAACTGTTCAGCATATTCATGTTGAAATTGGCTGGCAGTTTTGAAAATAAAAATAACTAATAATTACTATAGTATTCTGGTACTCGCTGTATTCAACCCAATGGTGAAAAACTGCTTGAAGTCTCTTAAAGGGTTAAGTCACCTAAAAATGAAGATGTCATTAAATACTGTCATTAATTATTAATTACCTCATGTCGTTCTACACCAGTAAGACCTTCGTTCATCTTCAGAACACAAATTAAGATATTTCTGATGAAATCCGATGGCTCAGTGAGGCCTCTATTGAGAGCAAAACCACTGAACCTCTCAAGATCCAGAAAGCCACTAAAAACATATTTGAAACAGTTCATGTGAGTACAGTGGTTCTATCCTAATATTATAAAGCAACAAGAATACTTTTTGTGCGCCAAAAAAACCCCCAAAAAAACCTTTATTCAACAATATCTAGTGATGGCCGATTTCAAAACACTGCTTCATGAAGCTTCTGAGCTTTATGAATCTTTTGTTTCGAATTAGTGGTTCAGATCTCCTATCAAACGGCTAAAATGCTGAAATCACGTGACTTTGACGCTCCGAACCACTGATTCGATTCGTAAAGCTCCAAAGCTTCATGAAGCAATGTTTTGAAATCGGCCATCACTAGATATTGTTGAATAAAGACATTACTTTGTTTTTTTGGCGCACAAAAAGTATTCTCGTCGCTTTATAATATTAAGGTAGAACCACTGTAGTCACACAAACTGTTTTAAATATGTCTTTAGTAGCTTTATGGACCTTGAGAGGTTCAGTGGCCTCACTGAATCATCGGATTTCATCAACAATATCTTAATTTGTGTTCCGAAGATGAATGAAGGTCTTACGGGTGAAGAACGACATGAGGGTGAGTAATAAATGACATTATTTTCATTTTTGGGTGAACTAACCTTTAATAACCACACATGTAGACTCAAGACTGCTGACTTGATTTGAAGGACTTGTGACTTGGAAAATATTAGAAACTACTTAGAAAAGAAATATTAACCTGAGACTAGATGCCATTATAGACTAGATTCCTACTGGTCTATGATGTCACTGACATCATGTTTCATGACACTCACTCTTTTTGCCCATCCTCCTTGATCTTCTCTTCTACTGCCTGCAGGGCTGCAGCTAGTGAGGCACTGGTCTCCTCTATCTTCTGGTGCATTGCATCTGCCGTCACTACCCCTGTGACAAGTGCTGATCCAGTTGAACTGTCTATGGATACCCCACTGATTGAGGAGCGAGGGGGCTTCACAGGAGGGGGTGTAGGGATGGGGGTTGGGGGAGTTTGGGGTGTCTGTGGGGTTTGGGGTGTCTGAGGTGTCTGTGGGGTGTGAGGAGACTGAGGTGTGTGTGGGGTCTGCACACTCAAAGCAGGTGGGGTTGTAGCCTTGACAGGGTGGTTGGTTTGGGTTGAGGCTGTACTGGCCATTCTGGTGACAGTCTGCTTGGCTGGAGAGGGCGTGGGAGTGGGATTAGGTGTCGCATTTAAAGACTGCAGAACATTTTTGGATGGTTTGGGAGCTGTGGGAGGAGGTGTAGGTTTTGGTGAAATCGGAGGAGGTACTTTCTTTCCTTCAACTGTAAATAGAAGAGAAAAGCGACAGGAAGAGAGATGGGAAGAGAGACTGACTGAGCGGACTTTGACTCAACAAGGTTTAAACGTTACAAGGCTTTATGGGATACTCACATAATTGTGTAAAGACAGGGCAAGTGAAAGGCCCGCACTGTGTAGTACCTGGGCTGCCAGGTGCCCCAGTTGGTCCAGGAAACGGGGCTTTCTTGGTGATGGCAGCCGGTGGTCCTTGTTTCTTTATGTGCTGGGCCAGAACAGGTTTGGGAGACACTGGAGGTTTGACGGACTTTCGAGGGGCACTCTCAGTGACATGGCCTTCCAGGTCTGCACTGTCCCGACGGGGCGAGTTCTCAGGATGTTCCTGTGGTCGGGGCTGCTCTGAAACGGTAACCTCTGACACAGGGCGTCTTTTAATGGTGCCAGTCCCATTCTCGTATGGTACGGGCATCTGCCCATCCTGTTGTTCCTCTGCATCTTTGTCTTTGCTTTTGGGGCGGCGCTTAACTGTATTTGACTCTGTGAGCTGGAACTTGGTGCCATTTGGCTGCTGCTTGGTGTTCTGGACCCTCCTTTTCAGGGAGGCTGTGGCATCCGCACATGAAAGGTCCTCCTGGGGTAAAGAGTATGACATTTCTAGGCCCTCCTCAGCCTCATCCTTTCCCTGTCTAGGTCTTTGTTTGATGGTAAGGTTTCCATCCTCAGCAAACGGAAGGTTTTCTGCTGAACTTCCACTAGAGCTTGGCTGGGGTTCAGAGCGTTGTCTATCCTGGACTGGCTCTGGCTGTGGTCCTCGCTTAGCAGCTGCTACTAACTCAGTGACAGGCCCACTAATGGTCCTGCGACGGTTCACTACTTCCCCATCCAGTCCAATGGCATCACGCTGCTTTGCTCCTGCAGAACCCACCTGCAGAGAAACAACTATGTTTTACTACAACAGATTTTGCTAACAGACATTTTTATGATAAATGCTGGGTATCATCCCAAATGCACACTGATAACCACCTTACCTGTAGATAGTGACCTGCAGTTTTCTGTAAAGCGAGACCCTTGGCACCCCCACCAATAGAGGACATTTCCAACATGGCCGCAATGCTCCTCACACTACCTGCACTGCCTGTGTCTACAGTGCCACCCAGGTCACTAGCACGTCTTTGTGGTTGATAGGGAACCTCCAGAAGAGGTCCACTGCTTGTCTCCTTGGGCACTTCTGTCAGATTACTGCTGGAGCTTGAGATTGCCGAACTAGAGCGTTTGGGAGGAGGTGGAGGAGGACCTTTCTTCTTCTGTCTGAGTGCAAAGGACTGGCTTCGGTTGACATTCTTGTCTGCCTGCCCTTTCACTGAGTTGCTGCGACCCACCCGGTGCTGTACTGTGGCATACTTTCCTCCTGAATCTGCAACATTCAGCTCGTCCCGCTCCTGCTCACCATCAGACACAGCATATCGATTCAGACTGTGGGCACGTTTCTTAGGCAGACCATACTCATCGCAAGCTTCATCACCATCTGGTGGTAGGCACAGAAGTGGCACTGAGACAGCAGGTCCTTGGGGCGTAGCTTCCATGGTTTCCACAGGCTGAGCAGCTGGGTGTGAATGGGACCTTTGAGTGGGGGATTGGGGGTGAGCACGAGGTGTTATGGGCTTCTCTGTCTGCTGGAGCAGCTGAGGACTAGGTTTTGGTTTACCCGGTGGGTTTGTTATAGTCTGTGAGGTGGGAGGCTTGGTTTTGGTGGGCGTATGTGGTGGAGTATAGGGTGGACCTGCACCTTGGGGATAAGTCTGACGTGGTTTTGGCTGCGCCGATGAGACACTTCTCTGGCCTCCCTGGCTGCTCTGGCGCATGGTACGTGCCTCCTTTCTGGGTGGCCCGCTAGGCTCTTCTGTGTCTCGGCTCTTATTCATACTGTTCTCATGCTGGCTGCGGGCTCGGTGCTGTGCTCCCGGACCACTATTGGTTCTCACCTCTGTGCCATCCTGCACATCAGCAGGGCGTGTAAGAGCTGCCTGTAACTCCCCGCTCAGTTCACTGTCCTGGAAAGTGCTTAATTTAGGAGACATACACTCTCCACTATCATGGGGTGGGCTCTCAATAGCCATCACCTCCTGAGCGACTGGGTTTTTTTTACGCAATGTGTTACGACCATCAGAGGCCTTCTGGATCTCTGCCAGCTTCTTCACTGCAAGCATAAGCTTCTTCTGGTGTCCTAGGAAAATTCGGTCAGAGAAATAAAGTAAACCACCATGGCCTATGCAGTTTGTTAAAAAAAAAGAGAAGTCTTTATGTGTAATCATTTTGAAATACTTAAAGATTATGGATCCCAGTCCACTATCTTACCAAGTTTTGTAATGCCAATCTCCTGAAGGTCCTCCCACGTGATGTCAGTAATAAAGTCAATGTTCTCATAGCCATTTTTGACTAAAACTTGGTGATATTGGCTCAACCCAATCATGGATAACCACTCTCCAAGATTTGCCTACAAATCAAATACAGATAAAAACAAATTACATATGGATGTGTGTGTGTGTGTGTGTGTATGCATTACGTACATTGTAGGAATTACAAAAAAGTAACACCAGAATTTTTTTATCTTGTGGGACCATTTGTCTCCATTTAGCAAGATTTAAAGCTGTTTTTCTCATTATGTTTTTTTGTTTTGTTTTGTTTTTTTTAAATGTTAAAATGCAGAAGGTTTTGTGTGAAGATTATGTTTAAGGTTAGGGTATAGAATATACAGATATAAAATACAGTATAAAAATTATTACGTATATGGAAAGTCCCCATAAAACTTGGAAACCCAAGATGTGTGTGTTTGTGTGTGTGTGTGTGTGTGTGTGTGTGTCAGCGGTGCACATGTTAAACTGACCGGTTTTTGGTCAGGCAGCCACTCGTTAATGCTGAGCTTATTTATCTCTGAGGTTATCTTCTTTCGATGTCCTGGTTTGGTTACTCCAATAGCTGTTAAATCCTGAGAATACATATAGTAGTCCCAGAAACCATCAGATCCATAACCAATCACATTTGAGCACCCCAAGACCTTTGTACACACGTACACACTAAACCAAGTGGCGCATATTCTGCATGAACATTACATTATATATACACAAAAAAGATAAAACACTTAAAATTTGGCATATCAAACACTTTGATTGACAAAAGGCACCAGGATGATAAAAGCGGATGCAAAAAACAAACAAACAAGCAAACAAGGAAAAAAAAGGGAAAGGGAAAATAATAAAATAATACGAGGAGCAAGTGAGGAAAAGAAGCCTTTTCAGAGTACCCCCAAACATAATTATATAAACATATCCTAATTGAGCATGTCCCCAGTGTTTCAACAGAATACCCCTGCTTTCAGCAATGAAAATATGTAAATCTCATGAAGGCAGCGGTTTAATGTAATTAAGTATGGGTAGATGAGCTTGCTTCCAGAAATTCTATTTACTCAGAGATTAATTTAAGGTTTAGTAACAATTTAGTTTAGTTCAATTTAGTTACAGCTTTACACTCCATAATGAAACTATATGAAATGACCATTAAAACATTCAAATATTTGCTAATGAAAAAAGATATTCTTAAATGCTTTTACAGTATGCAAAAGTGGGTTCTGCATGTACAGTAATCACAACATAAGTTATTATGTGGGTCATCAAGATACCTACATAACATACTAGGAAACGTTTGACAACCATAACAGCAGCACTGTCTAGGTGGGGGGTGGGGTGTATCTGGGTGAGATTTTCCATCTTGCCACAGGTAAAATTCAAAGTCTCATAAAGCCTGTGTGAGCCATGCCCATGGCTTTTTGTGCTTCAGACTCACTGCAAGCCATTTCACTTTAAAATCCGAGGAGAGTTTGTTGGTTGATTCGTTTTTTTATCTTCTGACTGCTTCTTTTCTGTGCTTTGGGTGGGTCTGGGTGTTACATTTAGGGAAGAGGGGAGTGACGTAAATAGTTTAGGGTGGCTTTAGGAGGTGGGGGGGGGCAACTCTTACCTCTGGGGTCATTCGGCTAATTGTAGGAATGTCATAGCCGGCGCTGATGAAGTTTGGAGCGTAGACCTGCAGCTGAAATTCACTCAGCCATTCGATAACAGCCTCTGAGCTCTAGAAGAGAAGATAGGTGGCAGTCTATCACTGTTTGGGTCCTGTGGCTGAAGATGGACCAGACCCCAGGCCAACAAACTAAAAACATTAGTCCCAATGACCAATGTCGCAGCTTCACTAATTATTAATTAGTTCACTTTATTAGTTCATAAATAATTAAATCCTGCCTCTATTTATATATATATATTTTTTTATTATATTGGACTTCTATTTACTCTTTTTACTTACTAATTACTCTTGGTCCAAGTACCTGCTCTAGCAACAAGGGAAAAAGCTTTAGCAAATAAGGACTCTCCTTCTGAACCAAAGGGTTCAGCTTTTAAAAAGCAGTGGCCATACAGTTTCTGCTTTGGAATGCCATCTCCCTGGAAGTAGGAGGATGTACTATAACTCTTGTGTAGGAGAGGCAAAAAAGGGAGTTGGGCAGCAGAGAAAATAGGGCTGTTTTGAACAGATGGCCTCTAGTCCACAAGTCCAGCATGGAGCAGCTCTACTCAGCAGCTCCAAAGTCCTGCTGGGAAAGATATGGCAGCCACATTTCGCTGTTATATGACTAAATGGTGAAATTTATGATATCATCTAATTGTAAAAATGATATCAAAAACAGCAAGGGTCAGATATGCATTACCAATTTGCAACATACCATCTCATTTAATGAGATAACAGATAAATAATACCTATACAGTGTCATATTTAATTGTGTTGGCACCACTTTCTAGAAAAATATCAGTGTCATAATCTCATTTTCCTTGTAGCTCTAACTGTTCTACAAGTCTCAATATGGACAGACTAAATCTTGATCATGTCCCCATTACCATACCACTTCACATTTAAATCACACGTCTACATTGTTGGGTACTCTCTGAAAAGAAATCAAAAGTGAAAATTACTGCAAATAAGGCAAAAAAATTGAAATGGACTTTAAAATGTAGCAAAGAAAATGAAATGAATGATCATTAAAGATCACAGTGAAAGGAATCGCTGTCAATATTAGACAGCAGACAGAGCGGCTGATAGAAGCCTGAAGCTGAGCAAGGAAGCCTGCGGAAAAGCCCACTCACCGTGTCCTGACGACAACCGAGAGCGCGTAATACCGATGAGGCCAGCTGTGAGAGGAAGTGCTGGGAAAGCATCCTGGATGTGCAGATGCCAGTGCATGTATGTGTATGGGTGTGTGAGAGAGTGTATGCTTGTTTGAGGAAAGGTGACGGGACAGTGTGTTTCGAGTAGGAGTCTCCTTACCTTCCCCTCAGGCAGCGCCTCCCCTTTCCTCTGGGACACCGCCTCCCCATACGGCTGCTCATGAAGTGGACAGCTTGACAAACTCTGACTGCGTGAGGAAGATCCTAAAAGGACCATGAGATCATTCATACACATTGGAGCATTGCTATTGCACATCCATTTTTGACAACTACTCCTTTAGCCAATCAGATCTTTGTGATGCTCCCACCCACTGCAATTAGTGCAACCATCTGGCACAAAAAAAAGGAGCCAAGTCTCTAATTTGTGAAAAAAAAAAAAAACATTCAGGATGGAAAGACTTCTTTGTGAAAAGATACTCTCATATGATATCTTTTCAGAAGAGTCATTTGAAATTCCCACTAACCCTTGTTGCTGGAAGCGTGAGAGGGGTGGTCCAAAGACTTCGTTTGCTCCAGCAGGTGTTCTTTAGCTTTGGCAGACTGTGACAAAACCGTGGCCAAGAGCTACGGGATAAACAAAGCTCATCAGATCAAGAAATAACATACAAATATCAATGCAGACTGGAACAATGCAAATTGGACCTCAAAAGCACACACTGTTTGTAACAATGTTTAGCTTTGAAGAACAAAGCTTTCCAAAATTGAGCAACAGATTATTTTCTGATGTGTAAAAGGTCCTGCTGGAAATTTCAGCTGAAAACCATCTCCTCATAGCAGCTGGTTGAAGCTGATTTAGGTGGACTACCAGCTACTGGGTTTGAGTCAACCTTGTAAACCATCTTGGTCAACCTGGTTAGGGCTGGTAGATTAGTTTGTTTGGAGGTTTTTTTTAAGGTGATTAGGTGGTCCAAGCAGGACTGCTAGCTTGTAAATCATCTTGATCAACCTTATTCGGTCTGGCAGACCAGATGGTAGCTGGTTTAAAATGTTTTCTTGCTGGCTGAAGCTCATTATTTATGGTTATTTAGGCCATACAAGCTGGTTCAGGTGGACTACCAGGAAATGGGCTCAAGGTTGGACTTGTAGATGACCTTGGCTGAGCTGTTTAAATTCCAAAACACAACCAAACTTGAACTGGTTGACAAGGTTGTTCATCTTAGGATGTAATGTAAACAGGTATTTTTTTTTTCAGAGATTGTAATACATTTAGTAATACTGCCAACAGATCAAAGACGCTTCTAAAAATTTAAACCAACAACAAATTAGGCAGTTATTTCAAGTATCTTCTTAAACCACAATTGAAGTTGAGTCACTTTGCATGTCAGACAGCTCACCTTGACTCCCTCTGCCTGCGCGTGAAGGATACTGCTGCTGCCTGCGCTCTGTCCACTACCAGAGGATCGGGCACTGGCCACACTGCCTGAACTGCCCACACTGCTGCGGTCTCCACCTGGAATAACAAGCCCCCAGCAAACACATACACAAACACAGTCAGCCCCATCAGACCACACCACCACAATTGCTCCAATCACACCACTATGAACTTTCCCACTGCAATGCACTGATCTGATACATGGGATGACAAAGACTTACATAACAATGGTGAAAGACCAGGTGATTAATGGACACAAGACATGTTAGCATAGTCACTAATACAGACACACTCAGGCTCACACTGCCTTCATTGAAAATGCAGTTTGCCACACGGCTACAGACACATCAGTGGATTGTCTGTACGTGTGCTCTTGAGGGAACGACTCCATGGATGTTACTGTGACTGAGCAAATGAGAGTCTTTCGGTGCGCCTACACGCCTGCAGCTGAGGAGGTTTCTGAGCAGCAGCTTCACCAGGAGCGTGGCAAAGCAGGAGGAGTCATGAGAGAAGAGGAAGAGGAGGTGGAAGAGGCAGCCCTGCTGTTACCTGCCACAGGTTTGCGCAGAACCCAGATCTCCTCGCTGCTGCCGCCCTGGGGACCACCGGCTGGGGTGGGTGAGCCATGTGGACTGGACTCTGAGCCACGAGAACCTTTAACACAGAAACCATCATTAACTGCGCCCTGGCTTGGCCACCTGCCCGGGATCAGAGGACTTCTGGACAGGTCAGGCAAGAGGACATCTGAACTATATCTATGCGCTTTAGCAATCTGTTTGACTACAAATCTCTCTCTCTCTCTCTCTCTCTCTCTTTCAAACACACACACGCAAGCCAAGCACGCATATATATACTGTATATCTAACACAAATATATATGAACATTTATATACAGAGGTACATGAAATATATAAGAAGAAACATGTACTGTATATATGTGTATATACATATATATATGCCTTGATTTACACATACACATAGGTAAAACATATATAATATATACAGAGATATATGATTATATATGTAAATAGGTTTAACAACAAGAGGAGTTGCAGTGCATTACAGGAGCATAGTTCATTAGGGACTCCAAAAACATCAGACCACAAGTGAACGTTAATGCGTTTAAATACAAATTAAATGCAATAACATCTTATGGTAACGGTCTCTAATCACTGAAGAGAGACAGTCCCACCAGACTTGTTGTTAAAGGAATAATTCACCTAAAAATTCACCTTAAATTCTGTCATAATTTTTTCACCCCCATGTCATTATAAAACTGTATGACTTTCTTTTGTGAACACAAAATAAGACATCTTTTTAAACTGTTTTAATCCATACAATGAGTTGTTTTAGATTCCAATGACTTTCATTGTATGAAAAAAAATATTTTCTTTTATGTTACACAGAAGAAAAAAGTCAAACAGGTTTGGAACGACATAATGGTGAGTAAATTATGACAGAATTTAAATTTTTGGGTCAACTGTCCCTTTAGGTTTATTTCACGCCCAGGCCCAGATGGAATGTGCAGATTTGTTTTGCTGTTTTTAAGAGAAAATCAGCAGAATTCTTTAGAAATATTTCAAACATTCTACGTTCAAACGTTCAGCAGTTTTACTAGTAGCTGAAAGCAGGAAATGAAATAGATTAGTCCAAGTATTTGGCTATGGCCACCGTTCAAATTCTGCTAAAATCTACAGAGTTCAGAGGGCACAGTTTCCATGTGGGCCTGACGATTACTGATCATTTACAACTAAAACAAACATATTCATATTACAATTTACGGTGATCCAGAGTACATAAGAATATCTTCATGCTCCGTACCAGTATCAAAGTTTGTTTTGATACACATCGCTGAAAGGATAAGAGTTAGTATGAATGGACAGATCAATACAGTTGAGATGAAGGAGAGTTGAAACAGACAGATGTTCAGTGACGGACAAATGGTTGTGCAGAGATGCAGGTATGGAGGGGTGAGAGGCTGGCTGTGCATTCCCTATTGATCACATGTAAGAGTGAACGGCTGAAGGGGGCAGTGGAGCGAATCCCAAGTGCGGTCATCACAGAGAGGGAAAATGTAGCACCAAGATCAGGGAAATTTAGGGGTAAAAGAGGAGAGATAACAGCTTCAACAAAGAGAGGCCCATGAACCTCTTTTGTGCTGGTTAAAAAATAACTTACTAGCCAAATCTTGATCATTCTTGGCCTCTAAAAAAAAAAAAAAAAATCAACAACCAAAATAATGTCAGAAAAATAAAATAAATGTATTTAATTTTAAATTAAATGTAAATTTCAGAAATAATAATTTCAGAAAAATATTTTCAAAAAACTTTAAGGAATTAGAGGAACTAATTTATTAATTTAAATGAAAAAATACTGTAATTTAACACATTCCTTAAAGCTTTGTGAATAATAATAACAATAATAATAATAATAAATAATAATAATAATGATACAGTGGAGACAGATTAGGGTATCTGTACCTTGTCCACTGTGCGGCTCTCCTGAGGTGTTTGGGGACCTGTTATAGCCAAAGGAAGTGAAAAGTGGCAGATGGGAATGTGGTGGCGGAGGTGGAGGAGGCGGCAGGATATGAATCTCATGATACGAGTCCCCATTCACCATGGCAACGGCGGGCGACACGGGGCCGCACACCGGCGCACAGAGCTGTATCTTTTGATACTGTTGGGTACAAGTGACTGTACTCCATGAACCTAGATACGACAACACAGCAACCACCACCACCACAACAAACAAAACAATTACACATAAGAGAGGGAAAGCAAATTAACCCAACACAAAAATCACAACCAATCACAAAATTTAAAACAGCAAAAAGACAAATTAAAAGGAAGAAAACGCTTGTTTTTCACTTTGAGCTGATCAGTGTGTGGATGGAGTGAAATGACTAGAACTATTTCTTCAAGAATGATGTCAGAATTATATTTTTATGTGCGTGCACTCAAGGTATGTGTATATTTGAAATAGAGGTGATGTGTGGAAATGGAAGGTTAGTGAAATGAATTGGAAATGAGCTGGTGTTTGTAGTAAAACACAAATGCTTATCTCTGTAAGTGCCTGAGGAGAAATACTGTAGAGCGATCTTCTCAAATGAGAAGTTTAGTATGCGTGACTCTTTTCAAGTCTGTGTGTGGGTGTGCGAATGTGCAATTTGACCATTTATGTTCACTGTGAGCACAGCAGGGATTGTTGGACATGTTTGTCCTCCTTTCACTAATTACATTAATATAACAGAAAATATATAAATTACAAGTTTGTTTGTTTTTTCATATAAGCTGTAATTTTAGTAAAAAAGGGAATATAAGAAAGGAGCTGAAATATCCTAAAAAGCGCAATGGCATTAAGAGCGGGGCACAAAAATGTGGATGGAGTGGACCGAGCAGCAGATGTAGAGACACAGACATGGATACTTAGTGAAGCATGAGACACAATGAACACATAGATTAGACCCCTGCTGCCATTCCAATATAGAGATATAAACCGGACATAAACCCTCTGAATGGAAAGAGCGCACTGTATGGATCATATACATCTGCATGAGTGCACAAAAGAGTGCTCTGTTGCCCAGTGATTCTTGAGTGAGAAACTAAAAATCTTCTCTTTTCTTCTTCTCTTCTCTTCTCTTCTCTTCTCTTCTCTTCTCTTCTCTTCTCTTCTCTTCTCTTCTCTTCTCTTCTCTTCCATGAATATCATCTCCCTCAAATTACATTCTCCAGCACAGATGAAGAGGTACTTATTGGCCAACATGAACTAAGAAATGTACCCTAGATGTACCCCACACTAGCATTTACCCGGTGACCCTGTATCAGTTCCATCGGACTGTTATTCGCTATAGTGAGAGCAACACTGACCAACGTTTGAGTGTCGGAGTAACAGAAGAGCGTTTTGTGAAAATAGACCTAAAGGGTTCAATCCAATGAGATCTGCTGTTCTGTCAAAGTATGGATGGAGACGAGGCCACTATTTAAGGTGCTATTGATGACTATCTTTCTCTCTGACAGCATGAATGACTACATTACGAGATGAGAAAAGAGCTCTACATTTGCCCTGTTTTTGTTGCCACAAAAGCAGATGGCCCTGTCTGGCTTTTAATCCAGTGCACATGAGCATCATGAACAGCTGGCTGTGAACAGAATCAGGGTCATGTGAGTTCAGCAGCATTACTTATGCATCTGTGAGTGTGTGAGGTCTCAGAAAGAGGCAGCACTGACCCGCCCGTTGTCGTCTCTTACCCACAGCCCCAGGCCTCTTACTGATCACCTCGACCATGCTGGAGGGGAAGTAGCCCACTCTGTCATTTCCTGTGCGGTTATCATGGATGCAGCCCTTCCACCTCCCATCTGAATGTTGCTCCAGAACCTACATAGAATCATAATCATCCATCATCTATAATGGCAATATACATTGTATGTACTCTTTTAATATTTTGTAATGCCACAATTAAATTAATTAATTCAAAGTCTAATGTTTATGAGCCAGCATTGACCTGTGCCAGAAATTTTGAAAATTCTAATATTATTTTAATGTTAATTTATTTTATACACTATAACGTTTAAAAGTTTGAGGTCGGTATAATGTTTAAATGTCTTTGAAAGACGTCTCACCATGGCTGCATTTCCTTAATCAAAGATACAGTAAATGCAGTATTATTTTGTGAAATATTATTACAATTTAAAACAACTCTTTTCTATTTTAATATACTTTAAAATGTAATTTATTCCTTTAATGGCAAAGCTGAATTCTCAGGAGTCATAATTCCAGTCTTCAGTGTCACATGATTCTTACTACATTTTATTTTTTACATTTTATTTTAGTATTCTCTGATGAATAGAAAGTTTAATTAATGGCATTTATTTGAAATTCAAATCTTTTGCAACTGTCACTTTTGATCAATTTAATGTGTCCAAACTGAATAAAAGGTTTAGGCGTTTAGGCCATTATTTTACTAAATTAATTTCAGTAGTGTGTATATTTTATATATGTCAATATTTGCCCTCTGGAACTGATTTTCAATTCCTTTAATTATTTATTTTTATCTTTGTGAGTGCATTTTTTCAAACCATATAAAAAACAACAACATATACTTAACCAAACAGGCCTAGAATAAAACAGAATAAATGTCAATAAATGATAGTAAAAGTAAAACATTTAAATATTTAGGAGCAGTTCTGTGAATTTTGCACTAAACCCTGGAAAATTTCTGAATTGAAGGAAAAGAGACCATTCCAAACATCATACTATAGAGCAAGTAGGCAAGGATTATTTTTGAAAGTCTGGGGAAAAACACAGGCAACAGTGCCCTCTGTTGAGAAATTCTGAAAGTGCACTGAACTAACTACTATGATTACAAAGGATTAATGTGGAATTTCTAATGTGAACCAAAATTGAGACAATGTGAATTTTTAAAAATGTCTGCATAGTTAACACTGTTTGAAATTTTAATAATACATGAGAGTAAAACAAACTGTTTAAATCAATGGTTTCAAAGATTTTGAATTTATTTAGAGCAGGTCTTGTGAATATTACCGTGATAACGTCTCCAGCCTTTATGTTAAGGCTAGTCAGGTCGTAATTGTTGCAGTAGTCCTTCAGGGCCCTGACCTGCAAGGCAGCTGAGGCATCTGCAGAGAGATCAGCAGACATAAACTGTATAATCTACTACACATTACTTATAAACATTTATACGCATCCACATAAACATGAATAAATAGTGTATGTGATGTATATTTACACAACAGAAAAAAATGACTTTTTTGCCATCCCCTTTTCTTACCTCGTAGCATCTGCTTGATTTCCCGGCTGGCCTGTGTAGCAGTGAACTGATAGACAATGTCCAGCGCTGTCTGGCTGTATGTGTTTCTCACTGCTGCATTGATGCCACTCTGAAGGGTGAAGGTTAAAGAGTTAGTTCATCCAACAGTCATTAATTACTTACCCTCATGTCATTTCAAATCCGTAAAACTTTATTCATCTTCAGAACACAAATGAAGATATTGTTAATGAAATCTGAGAAATTTCTGAACCTCCATTGAGTCCACTTAACTACCACTTTGAGGCTTCAAAAAGTTCACAAAGTGATCGTAAAACTAATTCATTTGAATTGAGTGGTTTAATCCAAATTTTCTGAAGAGACACAATCGCTTTGTATGATGAACAGACTTAATTTAGGCTTTTATTCACATATAAACATTCATCGACATACATCAGCTATGATAAAAGGAAGCTCAAACATATTCGCTTGACATGCGAGAACCAATGAGATTCATTCTCATTGTCACACTTATGTTCAGTTCATTTCAGTTTTCATGGACTATTAGTTTGTTTTCATTAGTCACGTGTTCCTTTGTTTGAGTTTCCCGCCACTCATCAGTTTCCATGGACACTAACCTGCCATCACAGCTGTTCATCATTGAGTTCATCACCATGTGTATTTTAGTTCCTCACCTTTAGTAAGTGTTTGTCCAGTCTTGTTTATGAATGTGCTGCTACTACCTTCTGTTACTTGCCTTTTGGATTATTATTAAACTCCACGTTTGAACTTTATCCTGATCTTCATCTGTCTGTCTGCGACCTTGCTAACAGAAGACCGGACCAAGAAATGGCAAAATTAGCTGTGATTGGCCAAAAGGCCATTGATTTTTGTAGTTATTCTGCCGTCTTACTGCCACCTGTCCCTATGAAGACGAGACCCTCAAATCGCTGTTCTGGATTGGGGTCAACTACCACCACCCTGTACACCTTCCAGACACCTCAGGACTTGACTGGACGGAGGCCACCTTCAGTTGTCTGGAGAGCGTCTGTCCCCGATCCAGGATACAGCCTAGTCCACCACCACCCTCAACCAAGAATAATTCACTAGAGCCCCTCGCAGACAGAGAGCAACCACCTGCCGCGATAAGTGAGCCAAAACCTGATAAGGAAGGGACAGTGGCAAACATTGCTCTGGATGCGGAGCCTGACCAGGGGTGTGAGCCAGCGCCAGCAGTGGCAAAGGGAATTCTGGTGGAATTGGACAACAAGGGCTGGCTGATAGATTTGGACATGGAGGCACTGCCTCCAACCTGGTATTATCTGTTCTGAATCATCGCTATTTCTAGACAGCACTGAGACTTTCGTTGACGTGTTGGGAACTAGAATTACCATTATCGATCAGGTCAAGCTTACCTCTGTCACCTTCACCGCAAAGCTTAGCCAGTCCTCCAGCCCCACCTCTGCTAGATGCCTGCCTTTGTCTTCCCCGGGAAAGCCTTGCTGCCACATGAAGCCGTGCAACCACCAGCCTCACCCGAGTGAGAGGATCTTGTGGCTCTGCCTCCAACCTCTGATCCCTTCGCTCCATCTCGGCCCGTCCACCTGTTGTCTCCACCTTGGCTCCTCCCACCCTTGGCTCTACCAGAGACCCTCTGCCTTGCGGCTCCACCAGCTTCCCTCGTCCCACCGGCTCTTCCTTGGTCAGTGGTCACTCTACTTTCACCATGGACTTGCAAGCCTTCCGCTGGGCTCTGTCTCTCCACCCCTATGGCTTCCTCCTTCCCTCTGGCTCCACCCAAGTCCTTGGCTATTCTGGATCTGCCTCAGACGTCCGTCGTCGCAGCTTTGCCTATGTCTCTAGGGCCAGTAATCTGTCACTCTGCACCCTGGGATCCATCAGCTCCTTCTCCGTCGGTCGTCCACCTGATGTCATCAGCTATAGCAACATCTTGGCTCCTCCCTCCCTCGACTCCGCTGTGGGCAGTCGTCAATGCCGAGCTCTGGGTGTGTTGCATCGGGCACTCTCCATCATTGCCCCTGGGGTTTAGTTGTCGTCGTCCTCCTGTCACCATCCCTTCATCCCCGCTCCTCTTGCCATCTCTTCACTACCTCCTCGCCCACCTCCAGATCCCCGCCTTCCCTCCCTTGTCTGTGGGAGGCCTTTTTCGGAGGGGGCGTAAGGTTACACGTATGTTCAGTTAGTTTCAGTTTTCATGGACTTTTAGTTTGTTTTCATTAGTCAGATGTGTTCCTTTTTGAGTTTCCCACCACTCATCAGTTTCCATGGACATATATCTACCAGCTGTTCGTTATTTAGTTCATCACCATGTTGTTGTTGTTTGTTTTTTTTTTTTTTTTTTTTTTTGTTCCTCACCTTCACTTAGTGTTTGTCCAGTCTTGTTTGTGAATGTTGCTACTAAAGTACCTTCTGTTATTTGCCTGTTGGATTATTATTAAACTCTGCATTTGAATTTTATCCTGATCTTCATCTGTCTGCAACCTTGCTAACACTTGTGTTACACAGCATGTTTGAGCTTCTGCAAGAGATTTTGTTCTTGTACTTTAAGCAGGTTCGGCTGAGCTTCTGTTTATGTTCACTGATCAATGTTTATACGTGAATAAAAGCCTAAATTCAGTCTGTCTCTTCAGAGACTTTGGACTAAAACACTCAATTCATACGGATTAGTTTTACAATCGCTTTATGAATGTTTTGAAGCATCAAAATGGTACTCACGTAGCTGTCTATGAAGGGACATTCATTCAAAATATCTTTTGTATTAATATATAACAAAAGTCTTACGGTTTGGAACATGAGGATCATAGAGTAAATGACAATTTTCATTTTTGGGTGAACTATCCCTTTAAAGCAATGTTTGGGATCCAACTGACTAACATGGTAAAAATGTTTCTCAATGAGAAGTTTGATCTTTTTATTTACCACTTCTATAAGAGGGTATATGAGACTTAACTCTGCCTTGACACTTCTAAATTCACTATAACAATAAATAATTGAGTGTTTAGTGTTGGGATAGGGCAGTGGATATCCAACCTTTTCAGGTGATGAAATAAATAGACCACCTAACAGGACAAATATGCAAGTAACCACCATGTCATTTAAATGAACCAGACAAGACAAAATGAGTGGGCTGTTTGCTAGAAAGTTGGATTAAGACCATTATGTAACCTGAAGTATAATGGTCAGGTATGCAATTAAAACTTTATCACAAATCAATGTTATCACAAACAGTGTGGGTAAATCAATAAGTCAATGAATTCAATGTTGGTGCCTTTTGACAACTATAAATTACTGATTTGATTTTATCATGCTGCTGCTGTTGTACCCTAAATTACCTTCAGATATCAATAACGTTTCTCTATCTCTGTCTACTTACATCCAGCAGGAGGCGCACTACATCAGTCTTCCCACACAGTGCAGCCTCATGAAGGGCAGTGCCCGCTTTGGTCTGCCTGTTGATATCGATGCCCGCCTGGATCAGCAGTCTATTGAGAGAGGACAAAATTAGTAACTTGTCTGACGCAATCACTGTGATCAAACTGCTTAGATCTGAGACCAGATTTTATGCCTAGATTTTCATTTTAAACTTGTTATTATTGTCCTCATGTTTCCAGCACACATGTAAGGGATAATATAAAATCATTACAGACATTAGTGATCATCTTCCTGATCAGGTTTAATGTGCAATAATAACCAGCTGGCTGTACTGTACATTATCCTGCTTATACAGCTACTTACAAGATAAACAAATTGACATGAATTTCTTATATTATTTTATTACATGAGAAAAAAGTAACCACAGAGTAATATGAGAGGCAGTGTATGAAATTGGTTACCAAGTAGAATATACAGTTTAGTATCATTATACAAAATATTTGACTACAGAATGCCACATTTGACCAATCAGAATCAAGTATTCCAGAGACCCATGTAATTAGATTAAATTTGTAAGCACTACAAATTACCCCCACCCCCCCAAAAAAGCCCCAATCAGCCACCTGAAGACTGAAGAACCTCTATTAGATAGAGCATGACCTTCTGACACTAGAGTAAATTCAATTATGGCAGCGGGACATCAACAAACACAGGTGGCCTGAGTCATGGCTTCAGAGAGGAGGATGGGAAACAGGGTGAGAGTGGAAAACTTGGCCCTGGCACAGCATCAGACACCACACCTATAATTAGCTACCAAAATGACCCGTTTTAGCTTCACATAATGCCCTCTCGTGCTCAACCTCACTTGGAAAACACAGGAGATTAAATACCATATTGACTGGCTGGGTGTGAGCACATTGGTCTGACTGTGTCACTTAGCATTGGCCCACATCG
Source organism: Elopichthys bambusa (assembly GCA_037101425.1). Classification (NCBI taxonomy): domain Eukaryota; kingdom Metazoa; phylum Chordata; class Actinopteri; order Cypriniformes; family Xenocyprididae; genus Elopichthys; species Elopichthys bambusa. The sequence continues at coordinate 24,217,837 of CM074435.1, forward strand.
GACTGGCTTTTCTGCTAGTGGGCAAATGGCCACACACATTTGTGTTAATTAAAGGTATGAGAGCATTAACACACGTACATGACACTGACTTTAGGAGACAGCGTTTTAATATGAAGGTAACAGCTTTGGTTAGAGGTGCCATGATCCATTTCTTTCACAGATATGAACAACAAATGAAGCCTGCTTTCATATTTTCCCTCACCGCATCAATCTATTTAGGGTTGGCCAGTGCGTACGGCCTCTAGGGTTACTGGATTAATGATGTAATTAACAGCCTTGCGATAGCCAACGCTCTGTTGCTGTAACCTGCACATTCACGTGGCCTATAATTAGCTCCAGGCTGATCAGAGCTGGAGAGAGAGGGAGGTGTGGGTGCTGTGTGGGCACATGTACCTTATTCTAATGTGTGGCACTGCAACACTTACAATCCAGGCAGGCTAATCAATGATGAGTGATAGACCTGACATGGAGATGTTCCATTTATACACTTTATAAGATACAATCTAAGTCGAGTAGCTTGTCATTTCATAGTTTGTTTCGATTGCCAAATTTTTGAATGGTGTATTATTTTTTGGTGTTTCTACAAAAAATATTAAGCAGCACAACTGTTTTCAATCACATATTTAGATATTACTATAATAACCCTGGTAACCCCTTTTATAGGTACAAAGTTTAGAATAAAGAAAAAGAGGGAAAAAAAGGGCCCAGCATAAAGTGAAATTTACTCCGAGCTGGCTTTTGACTTAAAGGATTAGTTCAGAATTCAAATTTCCTGATCATTTACTCACCTCCATGTCATCCAAAATGTTTATGTCTTTCTTTCTTCAGTCAAAAAGAAATAAAGGTTTTTGAGGAAAATATTCCAGGATTTTTCTCCATATAGTGGACTTCACTGGGGTACAAGGGGTTGAAGGTCCAAATTGCAGTTTCAATGCAGCTTCAAAGGGCTCTACGCGATCCCAGCCAAGCATGGGATATAAAAAGTATATAATTTTTTAGAAAATGACTGATTTTTTTTTCACTAGATAAGACCCTTATTCCTCGTCTGGGATCGTGTAGAGCCCTTTGAAGCTGCACTGAAACTGCAATTTGGACTTTCAACCCGTTGGTAGCTGTTGAAGTCCACTATATAGAGAAAAATCCTGAAATGTTTTCCTCAAAAACCTTACATTTCTTTTCAACTGAAGACATAAACATCTTGGATTACATGGGGGTGAGTAAATTATCTGAATTCTGAATAGAACTAATCCTTTAAAATGAGTTTGACACCCCTGCACTAGAATATACATTGACAAACAGTCACATGCTGACATCTGTATTGACACAGAGTATTGATCCTTATTGGCAACTGCACTGATCGTTCAGATAGTTCCACAGGGCTTGAGACTGAACCCGTTCATCATTATCATAATCACAACCAGAGAGTTTACATTTAAAAAGCAGTTTCATTTTAGATATCCATTGGATGGGTAATTAAAAATAAATAAATAAATAAAAGAAAGTTTGTTTATATAAATCAATCATATATGGAACATTTGGGATGCATTGTGATTAATGTTTTGGTCGACCAACAAAATGTCTGACGTGCAGTGTAGCATTAGCATGGTACAAAGGCAGAACAGTGCAGAACACCTCTGATCTTCCTCTCATCTCTGTCTGATCATGGAGGAGTTCTGGCTGTCACAATGATGGATGGTAGTGTGTTGTATTAGGGAATGGATGGGGCCTGGCACACCCAGAGGAATACAGCCATGTACGTGCAGACTCAACCATGCTCACATGCCCAGTGGAAAGAAGGAATGATGCCCTTCATCACAAGCAAGTGTAGCTGGTTGCACATAGATCCAGCAGCTAATGCTGAGGACACCACTTGTCCAGTTTCTAACTCCCTTGGGCTTGTATGCCGATGCACAAAATGCACAGCTGAGCCGAGATCTGGAGCAATAGATTTCTCATCCAATGTAAATAGTTACATGAGGACCTCTGGGCATTTATATGATAATGCAGTGGGAAGTCACATGATAATTGACTTACAGCTCATCAAAGAGTTTCTCTAATTAGCCAATTTCTGAGCTCCAGGCCAGTTCTGATAATGCACAGATCAAATAACACATGCACACAAAGATTAATGGCTCAGTCAAAATGGGTGAGTGTGGAAATGAATGGTGAGATAAAACATGAAGTTGATACTTTTGAAGTGAAATATTTTTTATATAAATTTAGATAATATGTATTTATGTATTTCCTAACTCTGGAGTAGTGTTAATTACAATGGAAAACATTTTTTTTTCATCCCCAGAATAGTGTAGTTCAGACCATGGCCAACTGGACCCCTTGATCCAAACAATGTATTGGGGAATTACTGGTTTTGCAATTCCGTTTGAAGCCATTGGAGCAGAAATGGCTTTGTGAAACATGGTTATTGTATTACATGTTGGGTGACTGCCTGTTTCCCCTCCTTTCTCATAAGCGGCAGTAAATCCAGGGCTTCTGACCTGCACACGCCACCTGCATCATCATCACATGCTCATTGGATGCCCATTAACATCAGTGAGAGCGTGTCTGTTTGCGGAGTCTCACTTCATCAAGCACATGGATCCATTAACACTCAAACACACAGAGTGGGGCCCAGCGTCATGTCACACCAATGGCTCATAAAGTCAACTTCCATTAATATAATGTAGGCTTTTGTTCTCCCCATCTACATTTCCATCCCAGAGCTCCAGAACAAGTTACAATGTTTTGATTATGCTTCTGACCATGAATAAAACAACTTTCTTAGCTCTTAAAATGAAAAGTGCTGGTTCAGATAAAATGCAGAGTGATTTAGTTTAGTGGATGACATGCGTTAGAAAATGTTGCGCCAAAGTTAAATGAACAACCTTTAAAAAACATTTTTATTTTTGTTTTTCCTTTCCACTGCCCTGCGTATTACATTTAAACTTCAAAACACATGTGAAAGGCCTTTAAAAATCTATTTCAGTCTAAAGAAATAATTAATCTTTTTTAAATTTCATATAAATGCTTTATTCGTACTGAAATCTAGCTCATGTCATTCAAACAGTAAAGGCGCTAGCAACAGAAAGGTCATGGGTTTGATTCTTAGGGAATGAAAGAACTGAAAAGACATATAGTTTGAATACAGTGCAAGTTGCTCTGTATAAAAGTGTCTTCCCAATGCATAAATGTAAATGAAACCGTTTTTCTGGTTTTTGTGAGGTTGAACATTGTGTGCACACTTAGAAAGACATAAGTGACATGCAATGTGTATTTAATCCTTTAAAAATTCAATTATGTATTATGACGTAGGCTTGACAGCTGAAGACTGTAGCTTGACCATGCAAAAACCCGCTGCAGCTTGATTATAGTCATACAATTTAAACACTTATTGAACAGGTAAACAGGTTGCCTGCCTGATATGAACACAAATATGTGAATTCATAAACAGAACATCATTTTGCCAGCACTTCTCTCTTCACAAAGATAAATGATTCAATTGTCTTTTCTTAAAATTTCACTCAAACATTCCATGCCAGAACTGCTACACGTTTTAATCAATACACACAATCTTGGAGTCTGCCTGCACTGAAATTTAAAGCATTCCTCTGGAGTTGATGCCACAGAGAGAATTCGGATTGTTTCTTACGCTTTCATGCTGTGGACTGTAAAACGATGGCTCATCAGGCTTAGATATATGATAGAAAAATATATTTCCTTTCACACAAACAACAGGTTTACAGATGTGTTACGAGAAATTCTTATGTGTGATGTATTGTCGTTCGTAATATATGGAGCGCAAATCCTGCCAGCAGCTTCTGTCTGTCTCATGACAATGAGAATTTCAGCATGCACTGGATGACCCCATCCTTTCAGAGCATCAAATGTAAATGCTAATTTCTATATATACAATAATAAACTATTTCAATTAATAAAAATTTAACCTAGATTAATAAATAATATGAAAATCTTTTGCTTATTGTTAATTCATGACACCTAACGCAGTAACCAATGTTAACAAAAAAAAAAAAGTATTTTAAAGTGTCACCAAGTTTTCTTATTCCGAGGTGTTTTAGTGGCATGAAAAAGTGACCTGATTTACTTTCAGTGTCTGGTAAACAAAGGTGCAACATCGACCCAGCACAGACAGTCTGAGATCTGGAAAAGTGTACTGGAGGTGTGACTTCTATTCTTAGAAAAGCATTCAAGTCATGCATCCTGTCTTTCCATCCAAGTCTTGGGGCTCAGAGCACTCACCTGATGATGTCGATGTGTCCGTTCTTGGCAGCGAGATGCAGTGGGCTGGTGCCGTTGGGATCAGTCGAGTCTCCGGGCTTGGCCTCCAACAGAGCTGCACACATGTTACTGCTCAGTAGCAGCTGGACCACCTGCAGGGCAAACAGACGACCATACACACACAAAAGCCAATTACTGACAGAAAAATAGAAAAAAAGATATAAAAATAATTGACAGTACCAAAAAAACAAAAAAAAAAACAGCGTGTGACTCACCCCAACTCGGCCAAATTCACAAGCCAGGTCCAATGGAGTCTTCCCAGCATTGTCCACTATGCAGGGGTTTGACTGGTGCTGCAGAAGCATCTCAGACTGTGGACAGGTAGCCAGCTGTTAGTTTTTTACCAGCTGTCAGCTAGTCTTGAAGTTTTACATATAAAACCTGTTTTTAGATCACTGTATAGCACCACTTCTACGGTTCTACAGGGGTGCTAGAGGGTGCTAAGCACTATCAAACGAAAGCAAGAGCACCCTTAGTTGATACTGTAATAATGCCATATTGGTGAAAAAGATTTGGCGAGCGCTCCAGTGTGTGTTTGTGTTTTCGCTCTGGAGAAAGTTAAATGTTTCCATTTACAACATGTTTCAGCAGTGTTGAGCAATCTCAGACATATCTGTTGATCTCTTGAACACAGTGACCAATCAGAGGTGTTTAAGTCAGTCAGAATCTCAAAAAGAGTTCTGCATGCTCGAATTGTCTCATTATAAGAAACAAAGCGTAGGTGCAATGTAAATAAGAGATTCAGAGCTTCATTGATTATAATGCGATCCGGATCCATTTAATTTTTCTTCAGTTTGGCTAGCTGTAATTTTTATGCTGAAATATAGACTACTGTGGTGTTTGGTAACATTTAAAAAAAAAAAGCTGTGCAATGAATTAAGGCCACTGGAACCAGGATCATCACGTAACCAAAACGCACAGTGTCATAGAATATTAGCCACAGTATCTACTGAAACTCCTTCTCCACTAAGTGGTAGAAACAGAGAAAGAGGTGAAGTGTCTGGCTTGTGCTTTTTTCATTAAATGCATGTGTGTGGGATGATCTAGCTTCAAAATTCTGATTCCAAGTTGTCAGTATCCATAACCGCATGTTGGATCTTTTATCAAACACCGGTGCTCATATGGAGTCTTTGAAGAAGAGTGGGCATGGTGTAGCAATGTGTACTCACTACGTCATAGTGTCCGTGCTGAGCGGCCAGGTGCAGGGGGATCTGACCCTCATCAGACTGACCGTTCACGGAGGAGCCTGACTTCAGCAGCAACTTCATGGGCTCGGACTTTCCCTGCCATGCTGCATAATGCAGAGGCCGCATCCCTGGAACACGAGAGGAAAGACATTTGATATTACTGCACTACACATTCCTAAAATATTCATGTAGAGTTAAGCTTGTTTAAGATCACTTGGAAGTCAAATCTAAAGCAATGCTGTACTTTTTATCTGTGTGCCAAAACGGATCAAATATTTAATTTGAGGACGCCAATGTAAAGTTAACACTTTACATTTATGTTTTGCTGGTACCTTTCTGGTCCCTGATGTCCACTAAGGCCTGAGACTCCAGCAGCAGTGATATAACCTCCACATTTCCATTGAGAGCTGCGTGATGCAGTGGTGAAAATCTGTGAACAACACACACAAAATACCATAAACAGGATGTAGATTTTAAGACGCCATTTTAAGCGCCATTCAGAATTTAATTAAGAATGGAAAGTCCATTACTGAATTTGAATTGAAGTAAACAGGATGCAACTGTAATTTGAATTGGATATATATGTAAACAATGACAATGAAATCCTCTTCCACCAAATTAATATCATAAAAAAAAATATACTCAGATTCTTTTTACGAAAGTAAAGCTGTCATGAATGTGTATAGATATTCATGACACATTCATGACAGCTTTACTTTACTAGAATGAATCTGAGTATTTATCACAATGCATTATTATGATACAGTATAACATGTCCAGAGTGCAGTAGTGTCCAGTGCTCATAACCTAGTAGCGCAGAAGGTTTTTTGAAGTGGAGAAGACAAAAAAGCCCTCATTGGATTTTCTGTCATAGCTCACTCTCTGTGATTGGTGCATGAAATATGCTGTAACCATAGCTACGGTTGTGAGGCTCTCGCTGCCAGTGCAACTGTGAATGTAAACCCTCGGCTCAGAGCAGAATACTAAACTCACAGGAACCCTGTCTGACCCATCTCTTCTTCTCTCACTGGCACTATCATGCAGGTTTGCAATGTGTCGCTGCAGCAGAGCATGCTGGGGGATGGGCCAGAAGACACTAGTCTCCCCATCAAACGTTCCCCTTTTCCCAGGCTCCACATCTCATGCCATACAATATTCATTGTTCTCTTCATTTTGTGCCACTTAGTAGGTCAAATACAGTAAGCCCTGTCTCTTCATATATGCGTGTATGTCTTTCTTTCTCATATGTCACTATAGGGCAAGACAGAGGTAAACACATATTTACACGTCGCCTGACCTACTTTTCTTAATGAGGGTACTAAAGCCCAAGGCGTTTCCTTGAAAGGAAACACAATCAGCACTCCTCCATTCACTAAGCAGTATGTCTGATAAGATATTGTATACAATCATCATTATCTGGAATAAAGAATATATATATATATATATACAGTATCTCACAGAAGTGAGTACACCCCTCACATTTTTGTAAATATTTTATTATATCTTTTCATGTGACAACACTGAAGAAATGACACTTTGCTACAATGTAAAGTAGTGAGTGTACAGCTTGTATAACAGTATAAATTTGCTGTCCCCTCAAAATAACTCAACACACAGCCATTAATGTCTAAACCGCTGGCCACAAAAGTGAGTACACCCTTAAGTGAAAATGTCCAAATTGGGCCCAAAGTGTCAATATTTTGTGTGCCCACCATTATTTTCCAGCACTGCCTTAACCCTCTTGGGCATGGAGTTCACCAGAGCTTCACAGGTTGCCACTGGAGTCCTCTTCCACTCCTCCATGACGACATCACAGAGCTGGTGGATGTTAGAGACCTTGCGCTCCTCCACCTTCTGTTTGAGGATGCCCCACAGATGCTCAATAGGGTTTAGGTACCCTCAGCTTCTTTAGCAAGGCAATAGTCGTCTTGGAGGTGTGTTTGGGGTGTTATCATGTTGGAATACTGCCCTGTGGCCCAGTCTCTGAAGGGAGGTGATCATACTCTGCTTCAATATGTCACAGTACATGTTGGCATTCATGGTTCCCTCAATTAACTGTAGTGGCGGCAGCACTCATGCAGCCCCAGACCATGACACTCCCACTACCCTGCTTGACTGTAGGCAAGACACACTTGTCTTTGTACTCCTCGTGTGGTTGCCGCCACACATGCTTGACACCATCTGAACCAAATAAGTTTATCTTGGTCTCATCAGACCACAGAAATCCATGTCCTTAGTCTGCTTGTCTTCAGCAAACTGTTTGCGGGCTTTCTTGTGCATCATCTTTAGAAGAGGCTTCCTTCTGGGACGACAGCCATGCTGACCAATTTGATGCAGTGTGCAGTGTATGGTCTGAGCACTGACAGGTTGACCCCCCACCCCTTCAACCTCTGCAGCAATACTGGCAGCACTCATACGTCTATTTCCCAAACACAACATCTGGATATGACGCCGGGCATGTGCACTCAGCTTCTTTGGTCGACCATGGCGAGGCCTGTTTTGAGTGGAACCTGTCCTGTTAAACCGCTGTAGCGCAATCTTCTTATAGCCTACGCCATCAATTTGCAACAATTCTTTTTTTCATCCTCAGAGAGTTCTTTGCCATGAGGTGCCATGTTGAACTTCCAGTGACCAGTGTGAGAGAGTGAGAGCGACAACACCAGATTTAACACACCTGCTCCCCATTCACACCTGAGACCTTGTAACACTAACGAGTCACATGACACCGGGGAGAGAAAATGGCTAATTGGGCCCAATTTGGACATTTTCACTTAGGGGTGTACTCACTTTTGTGGCCAGCGGTTTAGACATTAATGGCTGTGTGTTGAGTTATTTTGAGGGGACAGGAAATTTACACTGTTATACAAGCTGTACACTCACTACTTTACATTGTAGCAAAGTGTCATTTCTTCAGTGTTGTCACATGAAAAGATATAATAAAATTTTACAAAAATGTGAGTGGTGTACTCACTTCTGTGAGATACTGTATATATATATATATATATATATATATATATATATATATATATATATATATATATATTAAAGATATTTATTAAAGACAGGTAGAATTGATGCAGTGAGACCCAGTCAGACAGGGAAGTGATGGATAAAAATGATTTTATTTACAAGTAAAGAATAAAATGAATCATAAAAATAGTAAAAACAATGAATATTTAAATACATTTCTAAATAACAATCAGCTTTGAATAGTAAGTAACAAAGTAGCTAACAATAAGCAAGTCTTTAACCAGATATCTCTGAGTAAAATAATATTGTCAGAAGAGCAAAGGAGAGAAGAGGGGCCCTATGCACAAGATGCAAGAGAGCCGCAAGCAATATCGTTGCCAATATTTAAACTAGTAAATCAATTCAAAGAATCAGCTCTGGACTCTTGGTATTACATTCTGCAAATGTAGCTAAACATTGTGGTTTTAACACTGTAGAAGCAGAAAGGTCAAATCTCAAAAGCATATGTTAACCATGTCTAGACCTTATGCAAATGTATCTGCATCTTAATTCCAAGTAAGATAACAAGTCACAAGATTAAAATAGCATGTCTCAGCCTTTTGGGTAAGCAATAACAAATTTAAGGTTAACCAAAAGGCCTGGTAAGCATAAATGGATGAAATGAGCATTCATAAATGGATTAATACAAGAATAATATGTTGGAAAGGATTAATCATAGAAATAACCATAATAATCACAAACATATAATTTCTCTTTCCGCATACACCAATAATGCTACAAAAAAAATTATATTTCAAATAAATGCTGTTCTTTTGAACTTTTTATTCATCAAGGAATACTGAAAAAATGTTTCCACAAAAATATTAAGCAGCACAACCGTTGATAAATGAAATGTTTGTTGAGCATTAAATCATCATATTATAATGATTTCTGAAGGATCATGTGACACTGAAGACTGGAGTAATGATGCTGAAATTCAGCTTTGACATCACAGGAATAAATTACATTTTAAAATATATTCAAATAGAAAAAAAGGTAATAATACTTCACAATATTAATGTTTTTACAGTATTTTTCATCAAATAAACGCAGCTTTGGTGAGCAGAAGAGACATAGGAAATATTAAAAAATTGTGTTGACCACAAACTTATGAACGATAGTGTATACACACCCCAAGAAATGAAATATTTAAAAACGTGAAAAATATGTAAACAAAAATAATATAATATATAGTTAAATGTAATTATTATATTTTTCAAACATGAATTTTTTTTTACATATATACTATGTGACTTTGACTCACAAAAGAGACATATATTACACACAGACCCTTATGTTATCCGATACTGGAAGAACAATTGTGCCCTCAAGGCACATATAATCAATTTATTAACACTTCATTTTTTATAACTATCACAAACTTGTCTGCACCCTCTTAAAAAATGCCACAGTACTAGTGAGATTTGGCAGCCATGTTAAATAAACACAAACTACCTCTGTAGACTATATACTGACCTCCACATCTCACTGGTAATTTGGTTCAAATGGAATAAACTGTTACTCATCCATCAGTGATCTCACACATTTGATTTTTGGCAGACACGTTAGCTGAAACATGGATAATAATCCACGCACATCTACTGCTCTATTGGCTCCTCCGCCTCTTAAACATTTATCTCCAACAAAATGTCATTAAACGAGACAATCCTACGTGTCGGTGCTGGCAGTATCTGTTTCTGAAATATTTCAGCTCTGCTGTTTCTCAGTTGTTCTTTCTTATGAAGGCAGGTTTCATATTGTTTTATTAAAGGGAGAGGCAGCAAAATGACAGGCTCTTCCTTGCTCATAAATCAAATTCCCACCATTGCTCCTCTATTGCTCCCATTGAAAGGAAATGATCTCAGATTAGAAAGAACATTAAGCCCCTTATGAGAACACTTCAGATTTATTATCACAAGATGTCTGTTATCTCTATTACCAAAGAGAGCAGGCAAGAGGGGTCCTACAGTACATATGGATGTCATAATATGTGTATGACATACCTGCAAAATGTAATTTGCTCAAATTTGATTGGCCAAAGAGGTGGGAAAACAGCTGTCGCACTAATCACTCTGTTGCTTGGCGACATGCAAAGCTTGATGTTTAGCCAACAAAGAAAAGAAACCAGAAAATATATCTGAACTAGAGAAAAAATACCTGAAAATCTAATTCATTCCTGTGATGAATTTTCAGCATCATTACTCCAGTCTTCAGTGTCACATGATTCTTCAAAAAATCATTACGATGATTTGCTGCTCAAGAAACCTTTCTTATCAATGGTGCTACTTTTTGTGTAAACTGTGATAATGTTATTTTCTTTGATGAATAGCAAGTTCAAAAGAACAGCGAGTTTCATTCCGATCTGCCTCTGTTAACCTTGTCTGATAGCTGCTCAAAATTCATTGGCCAATGACGGCCATGTTTTTTGAGATATGTCAATAGTATTATTATTATTATAGTCTCATTTCAGAGGCTGCGTCCCTCCAAAAGTCGCATTTGACGGCTGCATACGTCATCAAGGATGTCTTATTTAAGAAAAGTAACCAGAATAAAATTAACTGTTACTCCTCGTGAGGTGCAAAATACTGTTCTTTCTTACTTTGCAATCTAACGGTTACTTCTCATACATGAGACCGCCTCGATGATGTATGCAGCCTTCAAATGTGACCTCCAGAGGACACAGCCTTTGAAATGAGATGCAGCTACAGTCCTCATAGACAATCATGGCACCAATCATGGAAACTCCATGCTAATTTTCAAGTCAATTGGACTAACGGTGAAGTAGTTATTGAAATTTTCATGTTTTTTTCCTGTTATAGCGCCACCAATTGGCCAGTCACGCATCCTTTTTCACACAGAATGAGCTCTTACATAGGTGTGCTGAGTTTGGTGAAAATATCTCAATCCGTTTACGAGTTATAGCCATTTTAGTAAAAGTGGTTCCACTTACTTCAAAAGTTTTGCTGGCTCTTAGGGACCGTGAATCAAAATTTTAACTTTTTTTTGATAATCCAGAGAATCTTGCTGCATTAGTTTAGTTCCGATGGGGTCAAAAACCTAGGACTAGATCGCAAAAGTAGGTTTTTCATAAAATCCAAAATAGCCAAACTTTTAACAATTACAATAGGTTTTCAGTGCTACGCGCTTGAACCCCTAAAAACAACAACAAGAACAAAAGCCATTGCTTTTTAAATAAAGCAACATAGTCTTAGTGCTATGTCAACGCCACAAATCACAGACATACTAGAAACCCTTTCAAATTTCAACATAACAAAACATTACTGTCACTTTTGATCAATTTTATGCATCCTTGCTTAATAAAAGTACTCATTTCTTTCAAAAAATGTTGCTACCTATGCTATGTTCTTATCAGACCAATACCAATATATTTATATAACAGAACTCTTGCTCATATGAAAATGTTTAAATGAATGTCATCTTTAAAAAAGTGAGTTGTATGGCTTTAAAGCAACTCACAGTATGGCTTTCATTGAATTGATTTGTTCTGTTAAATTGATTGGCAGCAGAAAAAAGGAACCCTTAGTATATTAAAAATCTTAAGATGACGAACTGCATGGGAGAAACTGCAGAGTTGCAGTTCATGAAATGAAAAGTCATAATTAACTGATTGGGTTTAGACAGAACAATTAAGACTTTATTAATGCGCACTGAATCGAATTCAATAAAAGAACAGCATCATTAATCCTGCCATTGAGCCGTATCTGCACAAGCTGTGTGTTTTGAAGACATCAACAAGATGCAGGTTTATAGAGGCAGTCATTTTTGATCCTCAAAATACAGTCATTACACTGACTCCCACTATTGCACACACTATTCTCTCAAAAAACTGTAATTTTTCCCTCCATTGTATGAACTGCTGAACATGGCTTTTATCAAGCTATAAAAAGACAACATTGGCTTGAAATAAATAAATAAATAAATAATCATGTTTTTTCACCCACTTCTCATATTGAGCCAGGTCTCATTGGCTTTAAAAGTGAGAGACTTCAGTGAAAGAGAAATATGAGTCAATGCATGAAAGTGAACAAGAATGTTTTTTTCACTTATAAGATTTGTTCAAGAAAAAAAAACAGATTCATTATTAAGTTATGAGTATGTCTCTACCACATGAAAGTTCTCTAATTAAACACAGCTTTACCTCAGGAGATAATGTTCAAATCTGCTTTGTTTGTCATTTAGAAAACACTTAGGATGCAAATGCATGAGGAGAATTATTTCAGTTGTGCTTTGTAAATCAATTCAATGACTCACTTAAAAGCACATAAAAATGATAATTTGTCACCTCTTGCTAGCGTAAATATTGAATGAATCTGAACAAATTCTTTTAGTGAAAAAACTCAAAACACTCAAATCCTAGGTAGGGATGTCACAGTGAGGAAATTTTCACAATGGTATATGGGCCTATAATTTGTGGGCACCAGGGAGCCGCTATCAATATGCGGGGTATTGAAATAGCTTATGAATGTGCGCTAGCTTTTTATTTTAACCTTTGAATTCATGATCACGCGTACTCCGTCTATAGGGAGCAATGGTACCGACTGCACATTTTACAAGATATTTGTCAATGACGCTCAGGGTCTGTTGCGCATTAAATCCTCTGGCATCATCTTGACAATCATCTCTCACATCGTCATCGTGTGACGCTGCAGCTCTTGACAATCATCTGAAGTGGAGCAGACACTTTCAGTTAATAATTGTTGTTGTCCGTAGTCCAACTGAACTAAATGATTTTTATTTCTATAAAAAAACAAACAATACGACAGTGGCGGCGGTGCCACAGTAAGCAAGTGATGTAATCGGTGTATGGCTGAATACCGTGTAACACCACTAAAAGCCTAATCCTAGGATAAATCAAAATCCCCACCACCAAAACTGAATATACCCTTACAATTATATGTATGTTCCGTAGCTCAGTGCCATCATGTATCGACTATTCTACACTAATTCTAAAATGCTGGGTTAAAAACAACCCAAGCTGGGTTGAAAATGGACTTGGGAATTGGGTTGTTTTAACCCAACGGTTGGCTTAAATATTTGCCCAACGTGCTGGGTAGATTTATTTAACTCACCTATTGTTCAAAAATGACTGTATTGCTTACTTAAAATGAACCCAAAATATGTTGGGAATTAAAGGATTAGTTCACTTTCAAATCAAATTTTCCTGATAATTGACTCACCCCCATGTCATCCAAGATGTTCATGTCTTTCTTTCTCCAGTCGAAAAGAAATTAAAGTTTTTGATGAAAACATTCCAGGATTATTCTCCTTATAATGGACTTCAATGGCCTCCAAATTGTTGAAGGTCAAAATTATAGTTTCAGTGCAGCTTCAAAGGGCTTTAAACGATATCAGACGAGGAATAAGGGTCTTATCTAGCGAAACGATTGCTCATTTAAAAAAAAAAATGTAAATGTATATGCTTTATATAAACAAATGATCGCCTTCCAAGTGCTTCCGCCAAAACCGTACTTTCGTATTCTTCAAAAAGCCTTCCCTATTCTACTTACGGAACGAACGCAGCGCCAGTTACATTTTTTCCATAAGTAGAATAGGGAAGGCGTAGGACATACAGCGTAAGCTTTTTGAAGAATACGAAAGTATGGTTTTGGCGGAAGCACTTGAAAGGCGATCATTTAATTTTGGGTTCATTTTAAGCCAGCCATATAGTAATTTTTGGGTTAAATAAAACTGCCCAGCACGTTGGGCAAACATTTACTCAACAGTTGGGTTAATACAACCCAATCGCTGTGCTTGTCCATTTTCAACCCAGCTTGGGTTGTTTTTAACCCAGCATTTTTTAGAGTGTCGGATTTCAGACTTTGCTTCTTAGCTGAAATGAGCTGTTGTGCCTGAGAGAAATATTTGTTGCTTCAAGTGAGGTTAGATTTTTTAGGGGGCTGACAGCTAGATTAATCTGAGATATTTATGTGAGCTCAGATGAAAGACGAGGACAAAGCCCCCTTAAACATGGTCTAGGAACCCTATAGTTATCAGGTCATGGGAGACAGACCTTAAATCCACCTGGAAGAAATAGACAAACATGTTTGGTATGATCCATAGCAGTTATGGTACGTGGTTGAGACAATCAGAGATGCAGCAGGAGAGATGAAATGGTAAGATTTTCTCGCTGGACACAGCCTCACAGCAGATGGCAGTCATGTTGCAATGTTTCTCAAGCTCATTTCAAATAGAGCTTATCTTAGAATCCAATGAAAGCCTCCTATTTTGCTGTGCTTCAACTCTGACCGCAATGAGAGTGTGTATTTGTGTGGCTGTCAGTACCAATGACCTTCACACTGAGTGCCTGTGGCACTGAGAAGCACTGCCTTCACAAATCTGTCTAAAACATTGTCACAACAAGCCTTTAAATCAAGCCTTAGTGTGCGCCCCATCTAAAGCACCTTTGTTTTTAGTGTTCCTGCAGACACCCACCAGAACTTTCTACCACAGGGCTGAGGATCCTTCTATCAGCATCATGCACCTCACATTCCTCACGCTGCGCTTCTGCTGTTTCTCTCATGATACTGATGAATCTCTGAAATGCTCTGAAAAACACTCTGAAAAAATGGCAATGTGCTTCATGTGATAACATCTACAATTAACTGATTTTATTCAAATAATAATAATAAAAATGTTTTTAACATTACTGAATCAACCTAAATATATTAGGTTATACCAACAAAACTTACAATTAAAATTAAGGGTAAGATCAGATAGATCAGATAGCTTTTTAACATAACAATTGCAATTTACCACTTTTTACAGTGCAGATCTGACATAAATATAGATTCAAATACAATAATGATAATAACATTATTTTAATTAGAGGTGCCTGTGACTCATCACCATTACTCTTCCTAAAACAACTTCATTCAGACAAAACTTTCCCACACCGTGCTATAGACATGAATAATATTGTTAATGTGTTTTTTATGACATAGATGTAAGCAAACCTAGTAACACCATAACACCCACACCACTCCTAACAACTACAAAAAGCACCTTGAAACCCTAAAGGTACACAGGGCAACTTTTTGAGCAATGTTGCTTGGGCACTCCTAATTGAGAATGAGCAACAAACTGCTTTCTGGATACTTTAGATCGGTCGTGGGTTTGACATCCTCCTATCAGACTGCTAGCAGCCGATCACGTGACCGGCTTGGAGGTTTCAGAAAAAATTCAAACAAGATGGCGGCCTCTTAGCGGCAGTGGAGCGTAGAAAAGGAGCGTGAACTTATATCTTTTTATGCTGGTAAATTGTCATGTGTTAACCCAAAACAGGGATTTACCTCATTTAATGCTTAAAATACCAACATGTGCTCAATTTAATGTGCGTAGGCTGTAATTTAGCCATTGAATGTTTTCAGTTAAATACTAAGAAGACGCATGCCATTTAATGTCTGCAGTGGTGTAAGCTATAGGGTGTATGGCACATGAAAGTAGCTTTTGACGCGATTGACAAGGGTTCGAATCCACCCTTTGCCAAACTTGCTCTTCTCCCTTTTTCTATCACAAATCAGATCGGGAAGGCATTTATATTTAATAAAAACGAAGAAAATGTTTGAAAAATAGATTTGCCCCTCTCTGATTAGTTGCTGCCAACTGACCGTCGCCCTAATTAGTTATCCTGTGTCTCACCAGGTTGCCCGTTGATGGCAACATTGCACAGCAACATTGCTCAAAAAGTTGCCCTGTGTATCATCACCTTAAAGCAGCTGATTAAATAACGCCCTAGCAACCACCCAAAACACCATTGCAACCACAAAGAAAACTCTAGCAACCACTTAGCAATGCCATAGTGACCACCCAGAACCCCCAGCAACTGCTTAGTAACACCCTAGAGCAGTGGTTCCCAACCACATTCCTGGAGGCCCCCCAACACTGCGCATTTTCCACGTCTCCTTTGTCTGACACACCCATTTCTGGTCTTGGAGTCTCTGCTAATGAGCTGATGACTTGATTCAGGTGTGCTTGATCAAGGTGACATGCAAAATGTGCAGTACTGGGGGGCCTCCAGGAATGTGGTTGGAAACCACTGCCCTAGAGCACCAAAGCAACCATTTAGCAATGCCCTAGCAACCACAAAAACATTCTAACAACCTCTTAGCAATGTCCTAGTTACCATCCAGAACTCTATAGCAATCGCCCTAGCAACTCCCCAGTGACCACCCAGAACCCCCTAGCAAATGTCTAGTAACAACCTAGCAATGCCCTAGTGACCACCCAGCAATCGACTAGCAATGCTGGAACATTGGAACATGTATACTATCTTTTCTTTATATAAGTTAAATTCAAGACATTGCAGCTGTACCTTCATTAATCTAATGGTGTAAGATGTTAAAGTGATCACAGGGGAAGGTGATGATGGTGATGTGTGACTATCATTTCAAGGCTAGATGGACCACAACCCATATTGGCAGTTTAACCTCAGACAAGAGAGTCTAGCCTGCACTCCATTTTCTCACTGCCGCTCTATTCTCCACTCAGCAGACAACATAATTTTATCTTTGTGTAGAAAGCAATAGTCCATGGAGAAGTAGTTAATGTGCAAGTAATTTATCTTGCTGTTTCAAATATGAGCTCGGCCTGAGCAAGGCTGCATGTGTAAATACACACTGCGTGTGAGGATTCAGGCTGCACGGAGGTATCCGTCGGTTTAGAGTTACAGCTTTCATTTCCTTAAAACCCATGAAGCAGAGTTGTGATGATGAATGCCGTCGTTGTTCGGTGACTGATCAATAGAAGAGATTTTTTAATTATTCTGCTGGTTTCACAGCTTGACAAATTACAGTAAAATAAAACAGGCTTTAATCTTTGGATCTCTGGGCTAAAAGCAGGACAGGCCCTGCTGTATTTTGGGTCATTTGAGATAGTATGATTAGTGGGTGTGTTGTTTTGGGTAGTTTTGTTAGATAATGTTTGTGTATTTTTGTCTGACTGCATATGTGTGAGAGTACGTCAGTGTGAGTTTGCCTGTCCGTCTGTGTATGTGAGAATATGTGAGTGTTTGTGGCTGCCTGCCCATCCACTGTGTGCACGAGTGCATTTTTATATGTGAGGTGCAAATTCTGTGAAATTCTGTCTCATTGCTCCATCACACTGCCAATACTGGCTGAAGAATAGACTGTGCTCTACTGACTACAGACACACTCAAAAAAAAAATAAGAATAGGGAGCTATTGGCTCCCTATTGGAAAATAGCAATATATTCTATTTACACTAAGTGACAATAGCAGCATTTTCTTAGCGATATGCAATTTACACTAACACCGTGTCTACACTGAACGCGACAGACCGACCGTTGCAAAGCACTTGGACTACGTCAGAAATAGAACGGGGTATCCGTTTAATGTCCGGAATTTGTTGTGTCACGCAGCATCCAGTGTAGACAATATCACTGATTATAATGGGTTCTATTATCTTTTGTCGTGTCGCTCGCGTCCGGTGTAGACACGGTGTAAGTGAAAATAGTGATAGATTCTATTTACACCATGTAAAAGTATCAGTTATTTTCAATAAGAGTAAACAGTAATTAGATGCTATCTATACTTTATATTGGCAGATACTATTTGCATCTCAGTATTTTTGTACACTTACAGGATGCAATAATATCATAGAGTGTTATATTATATTTATTAAAATTATTAAATGGATGCTGCCTTATTGGGAGAGTAAAAACCCTCCCTACACCTTCCGCTAACCCTACCCAATAAACATTTTTAAAGGGGTGGTTGATTATGATTTGACTTTTTTAACTTTAGTTAGTGTGTAAAGTTGCTGTCTGAGCACAAACGACATCTGCAAAGTTACGACACTCAAAGTTCAAAGCAAAGGCAGATATTTTCTTTTAAAGAATTCTCTGTTTAAGGACTACAACAAACGGCTGGTAGGGACTACAACAAGCTTCTTCCCGGGTTGGTGACATCACTAACCCTAAAATTTACATAAACCCTGCCCCCGAGAACACGCAACAAAGGGGTAAGGCCATGTTATTGCAATACAGTATGTAACACAAATGCAACAGCATGTCATAAAAGCAAGATGACAAGTTATAACCGTAATTAAACTAAACTATACCTGTTCTATCTTCATGCAGCATATATTCTCTGGCTTTGTAAGATCTTACAACAGTTCCCACACGAGCGATTTATAGATTATCATGACAGAATATGCTAAGCAATGACTTTAAGATAGTTAACTCCACATCAGCTACATAAATTCATCAACTAACCATTCAGAAACGTGCTGTTGCATTCTACGTCGTCACTTCTTCTTGACTCTCTCCATCATCGTCCGACTCCGTTTTGAACATAAAAGGCTGAACAGTTTCTAACATTTTCAGTGAGTCTGCGAGAGGTAATCAGAGCTGCAAACATGAGCTCTTGAAACTCCACCCCCTTCTTGGGAGCAGCAGCTCATTTGCATTTAAAGGGGCAAACACAAAAATGGAGCATTTTTGCTCACCCTCAAAAAGTGACAAATTTAACATGCTATAATAAATGATCTGTGGGGTATTTTGAGCTAAAACTTCACATACACACTCTGGGGACATCAGAGACTTATTTTACATCTTGTAAAAGTGGCATTATCAGACCCCATTAATGTTATTAACCACTCGTTTGCAGTTTATTTCCACTTTTAGAACATTATTTTGATTTTTATTGAAAATAAATGTGAGCTCGGCAAAAGGCGGATTCGAACCCGTGTCGATCGCGTTAAAAGCCAGATCCGCGAGGCTTACTCACTACAGCTGCGCCACTGAAGACATTGAATTCTTATATCTTAATAAACTTCAGTGGCCCAACTAGACATTGGTGGGTGGAGCTAGTGTAAATAGCCTTTGCCAACAAGGGACGCTATCTGCACTTAAATAGACACTCCGTAAAAAAAAATGTTTTTTTAGTTGACAAATTATGGTATTGCTAGATGAAGATGGTTTTTCAGTCAATTGAGAACTTAGTAACAGCTCTGAATGATTCAGTGGCTGTCTGAATTAAATGGCTAACACACGACTGGATCATTAAAAAGAATCGGTTCATAAGAATCATTTGTTGCTGAGCGTGCACTGTGTTCATTGTTTTATAACGAGATTACATCTGATGAAGTCACAGAGAATCTGTTAAAATCCTGGTTCCAGTAGTATTGAATCCCTGTTTTTTTATTCCATTGTTTTATTCAGCTGTGTCAACAGAAATAATTGACCATGCAGCACTAGAAACACTGGTGCTTTAATCCAGGTCTCTTTCTGTTCTGTGACAAACCACAAACCACCATTTGCTTTATGTCTCAACACAGAGGCTTCTTTTCAGTTGTGCTAGACTCTAGTACTCTAGTACTATAAAACTATAGTAGAGCGCATGATTGAAAAAAAAACCAACATGTACGTCAGTCTTTATACAACATGCAAGAAAAATATTCTACCGGAGATGTGGAACAAAGTAGCCCAACAAATGTCTGATTCATCTCTATGACGCTAGCACAAATAACACACTGCCACAAATAACACAATGCTCTCTGCCTCTGTAACAAACTAGATAAAACGAAAGAAACATCAAGTGCGGCTGAAATAATTATTGAATGTGGCAGAACCAATTTGGATGAGACCAAATATGCCTGTCATACTCTCATAATCTAGTTAGACTTTATCAGCAATCTACATAAAAATGGCACTGTGCAATGTACAGTCCCAAAGAGTATTTGGACGCTTAAGCCACATTTATAAGGTATACCACAAAATTCTGGGCTCTCTATTACCATCTGTGGTTGAAACATAAAATAGTATCAGGACTTTATTTTTATTGTTTGTGGACATTTTCCGCCAAATCAGATCCATCAGCTCTTAATATAAAACATTATTGAAGGATTATCGTAAAGCAATAACCCTTTTTTATGTACTAATATTTTGTTTATTTCTAACTAAAGATTAAATAATAAATCATCTAAAGTGTAAATATACACTTTTTTTAAAAAAAGTGTTATAAAACAACAGATAACATGTTCCACTAACATTTGACAGCCCAAAAAGTTAACATATTTTTGTTTAAATTTGAGCAGTGTATCCATCCTTTCACAACTCAAAATCTAACCAACCTCTTTTCATGTTTGGACAGAAAATTGGGTTTGTGATACAGTACTGTATAGTAATTAAGTAATTAAGCATACAATGTTTAAATTAAAGAGACTCAAAATGATTCTGAAATGTATAAGGAGCTGAACTGGATAAACAGATAGAGACAAGAGAGAGACTGACTGGGAAAGAGACTTGGATAAAAGTTTTTCTAAACCAACAAGTGCACATAAGCTCTGGCAAATCCTAAGGATATTTGGCAGTCAGACAAGAACGATCATGTTTACAAGAGTCTACCACATGGAGCCATATAAAGTCCTTATATGTCCCACTCACCCATCAGTGTCCTGGAAGTTGACGTTCACCTTCTTGGCAGAGCCCAGCAACTCTAAAGAAAAAAGAGAGGGAAAGAAGGATAAGTATGTTTAAAAATTAACAATAGTACACTGTGGGAGTAAGGACATTTCACAGCATGTTCTATGATATTAGGGTTTTATATACAGTTTTTGTAGCAAAAAGTAGCAACATTTGCACAGATGAGTATTTGAGACCAATGCATCTTATTTAAGGCCTGAATATTATATTTGCATTGGAAAATTCTCTATTTTAGGGTTGCCATTTTGAGGGCATGTGTGAGTGAGCAACTTTGAGTATGCACTAGAATACTGTGTGTACTAGAGCTGCATGACCAGCAGTGAAAATTACACACTTTGTACGTAAAACTTCCAACTGAAAACGCCTTGAGATTGGACTATGATCATTTTTTGTGCATAATCAATCATTGAAATGTATACTTTTACATAAACATCACATAATCTTCATAGTTTGGCTGTACTAATTAGAGGAGGAACAACAGGAGAATCATTCTTCTCAGCTGTGTGGGCCAGAACTATTTTTTAGTACTGTCATTTACCCATGCATCCTTGTCACAAACCACAGAAAACAGAAATACTTTTGCTGTCATTTGAGATTATACTTTATGACCATTTTTAGTTTGCATTCAAATGGACCTGCGTCCCAGACATGGGGAAGAATGCTATGCCTGTCTCTAGGGGCCATTCACTACAACACTTCCCCCTAACAGCAGCACAGCCATAAAGAGACCTTGTGGAGGACTTTACAAATGTGTCCACTGCAGCTCGATATACACAACAATTGAAGATATTAGAAGACATGTTTGTTGTAAGAATTTTATACTAAAAATATAGCATACCAATTCTTCAAAAAGAACACAAAGAATGGCCTTCTCAGCTGCCATAGCTGCAACTCTTGTGTCATCAGAACAGGGTGTTCAATGCACCACTGTTTCCATTTAAAAAACGTTTTGCAACGTTTTGTCGTGGCTGAACGCAGCCCTGGTGTCACTCACAGCACCACCAGGGGACCAGGATGCAGGTTTAATATGATGTTTCTGGTTTCAATCTAAGGACATAGGTCAATAGGAGACACTAAATTATCCATAGGTGTGAATGTGAGTGTGAATGTCTGTTTGTGTGAGCCCTGCGATGGACTGGCCATCCATTCAGGGCGTTTCCTCGTCTGTGACCCAAGAAGCTGGGTTAGGCTCCAGCCCCCTGCAACCCTAATAAGGATAAAGTGATAACGGATGGATATATAGCTATGTATACCTATTACTCCAATCACAACTTATGCAGAGACAAGTATTAGGCCCCAAAAAGTACTATTCTTCCAAATTACTCAACACAGCAACAATGGCTCAACCACTGGCATTCATTTGAGATGGGTTCTGTTTGATCAACCAATGCTAGACAGGATGAATGTTCACAGTGTCCATTCATTCAAAGTCTGTGGCTTTGACTTCATAGATTTAACTGGTCTGTAGGTGATAAAATCTTTAACACCTGGTAAAAGGGCTTCTATTTGGCCTATAATATGAGCGGTGGAATTTGGAAGCAGATCAGAATATGCCATATGAGGTCCGTATTCCATCTGGAGTGGAGCTGCTCGCAGCCATCTACATCAGTCAGCCTGAATATAGGGCTGTTTTTAACAGCTGCTGCTCAATGTGACAGAGAACATCTGTGTGTCATTTTCTGCTCTGTTTTTAACTCTTTCACCTCTTGGGCCTGGCCTGCTGTGTCCAAATAGAGCAGAGTGGGAACTGATATGAAATAAAACACAGGAATGGAGTAAGTCCTGAGTAAACGGCTGCCTGTGTTAATGGGGAAACATGCATACTTCTATTTCAAAAAGGTTACAGAGGAAAATTTCTATTTATAGTAAGCTGCTGCTTTTGGTCTGTTTATCAACCTTTGTCTCCTTCAGATGAAAGGTACTGTACGTATGTTAGAACTGACCCCAATAATGGCTATATGAAAAGTGCAGAATCTATTTTCACATCTTTTATCAATTATTCAGTTGTTTACATCAATAGGCTGACCTATTACTGAAGTCTATTTTGTTTTTAAACTGTGGGAAATAGTGGTTTATGTTGTCTTTGAGTGGATAAAAATACTGTATAAACCAAATGCATTTGGTATGATTATGAAAGAAGTAATCTTACACTTACCAAGGCTGCATTTATTTGATCAAAATTACAGTAAAAACAGTAATATTGTGAAATAGTATTTCATCTGAAAATATATTTACTGATATATGATGATAAGCAAGATTGAGACTGATGTGTCATTGACTCTTGATCATCCTTCCAATATTCTTCCATTAATAAAGAGCTGGAAAATTAAACCATTCTTCAGCTGCATAAGCCATACAATAATAAAACATCAGCCTTAGCTTCAATGCACATAATAATTAAGCAAATCTAAACCCTGTCTAACTTCTCTCAGGATTGTTTTGTATATACTTCCTTCAGATCTTTTTATAGTGGCCACAGTTAACCCGCTGAATAGTCTGGTCCTCAAAACTGAAAACAAAAGATTACATCACACTGACACACTCAGAGCAGAGACAGAACTGGGTTGCTTTGTTGTATGAAAACATTTAGAGGTACAAATATGAGCCTGGAGATGTTCGCTCTGAGGACAAGAGGAGGAGTTTTGCCTCTTTGTAAAAATTAATGAGCCCACAACAAATAGGGCTCATATAAAAACTCAGCATGTACTATTATAGTCTACAAGAGGTAAACAACAGCTGTCAAGCCTGAATACATTCCCCCCAAATGACAACAGCACTCTCACACCTGAAATGACCTGAACTGAACGAAGTTTCCAACAGAAGCACACAGGAGACAGATTGACTGCCTTTTGACTGAGGAGAAATGACTCCCCTACAACATGACATCCATTGTTGCTTTGTACTAAAATATTGGAGTGGAAAAAAGAGACAGAAGCTCTAATGGGAAAATCAAAGAGTTGGCTATAGGACTAGAGACAGCAACAAGGGGAGAAACAGCGAATGCTGCCCAGCCACGATTGATTCTGCACATCCGCTGTTTCTAGACAGAAGAATGTTATCAGATGTAGTGGAAAAGGGTCTCCGTGACTCATCTCTCTCTGCAGGCATCCGAAGTGGGACAAGTGTAGCGTACTTGGTGATGCACAAAAAAGACAGGGTGAGGGGTCACTGAAAGACTCAGGGCCTCATCTGTTGTTCAGAGGCTTTGTAGAGACAAGTTGGAGTGGCAATGAGTCAAAAGCATTGAGAGGTCTGGATGCCAGATGAAGAACAGTAAGGAAATGTGTTATAGCAAGAATGCATCTTATACATAGATCCACAGCTGCGCTCTCTTAATTTGAAATGGACAGTGAAAACGCTTGAAACTTTCCTGGAACCTAAAAAGAAGTATTGTGCTTATGCTGCCAAAAGTCTACTCGCCGTATCACTAGTGTACCATAGAAATGTACAGTTTTCTTTTCCAGTTGTGTTTCCCTTACAAAAACATAGGATACTATTTAGAGTGATGGGTTTACTCTAACATTGGGTAGAAAAAAAGATATGTCAACATACAAAAAAACATAAAAAATAAAAATAATACCTATTTTAAGGTTAAAGTTTAGAATCAGAGTGATACTCTGAAAACTATGTGCTGAATATGTCCCACCACAGCTGAACAGACTGTGACATTATCACAATATGTGCAGGGGGACTAATTTAATTTTGAACTGTACCAAGAGGATTAACTAAGGCTTAAATTTGACGGACCATGTTTACAAACAAAAGAACAGTACACACGGCCCATACACTGTGACAAAGTGTATACACGGTAGCCATGGGCATGAGGAAACATTGTGACGCATCTTCAAACTCTGCAAACACTATTTTAATGTACAATTTGGGATTTATAAACATGCTAGCTGGACCATAATTTGGTGTTCCAATAAATCAAACCGTGAGGCAATATTTTACAATATACAGTGCTGCTTGAAAGTTTGTGAACCACTTGCAGAATCTGTGAAAATGTTAATAATTTTAACAAAGTAAGAGAGATCATACAAAATGCATATCTTTTTTTATTTAGTACTGTCCTGAGTAAGATATTTTACATAAACTATGTTTATATCCACAAGTCCACAAGACAAAAAAATAGCTGAATTTATAAAAACGACCCGTTCGAAAGTTTATGAACCCTTGATTCTTAATACTGTCATTACCTGGATGATCCATGACTGTTTTTATGTTTTGTGATGGTTCTTCATGAGTCAGTTGTTTGTCCTGAGCAGTTAAACTGCCAAATATTCTTTAAAAAAAATCCTCCAGGTCCCAAAAATTCTTCAATTTTCCAGCATCTTTTGCATATTTGAACCCTTTCCAGCAGTGACTGAATGATTTTGAGATCCATCTTTTCACATGGAGGATGACTGAGGGACTCAAACACAACTATTAGAAAAGGTTCAAACATTCACTGATGCTCCAAAAGGAAACATGATGCATTAAGAGCCGGGGGGTGAAAACCTTTTGAATTTGAAGATCAAGGAATATTGTACTTAATTTGTCTTCTGGCAAACATTTAAGTGTCTTCTGTTGCTTCCGAAGAGCAGTACTAAATGAATTTTTTTTTTTTTTTTTAAACAAAATAAGAAAAATGTTGACATCTTTATCCTGTTCAAAAGTTTTCACCCCCTGACTCTTAATGCATCATGTTGCCTTCTGGAGCATCAGTGAATGTCTGAAACTTTTTTATAGTTGCTTGAGTTCCTCAATCCTCCTCACTGTGAAAAGATGGATCTCAAAATCATACAGTTACTGTAAAGGGTTCAAATATGCAAAAGATGCTGGAAATCTGAAGAATTTTCAGGACCTGGAGCACCTTTCTGAAGAATATTGGGCAGAACAAACAAGCGACTCATTAACAACCATCACAAAACAAAAAAACAAAAAAAAAACAGTCGTAGATCATCCAGGTATCCACACACAGAATAAAGGATTAATGGTTCACAAACTTCTGAACGGGTCGTTTTTATAAATTCAGCTATTTTTTTGTCTTGTGGACCATATGTAAATATTTTTTATGTAAAATATCTTACTCAGGACAGTACTAAATAAAAAAATAACATGCATATTGTATGATCTCTCTTTTTTTTTAATTATTCACATTTTCACAGATTCTGCAAGCTGACAAAATTCGCATTTAGGAGATATAAGCATTCAAAACTTACAGTCTCTCACTTCCGCTAAAATGGATCATGGATTTTCATGACATCACAGCGGACTTCAGCTTCTTATCAAATCTTCTGTCCAATCAAATGCTCTCTAGAATCTGAAGTCCCACCCACTCCTACACTATAAAAAGACACTGAAGCTGCGGCTAAAATCGATCATTTGTTCACACATTTACTAGTTTCTACATGGTGAATGGCACATAGTGTACTATATAGAGGATACGGAATGATTCAGTGTAAATATTCTGTCCAATGATGCGAATGAAGTCCGTTTTCCCACTAGTGCCACGTGAACCGCCGCAGTGCCAGCACTCTGCTCCAGTCCAGAGACACAAGAGCACAGAGCGGATCACATGCGCGAGTCAGCAGAGACCACAAAACATTCAGACACATTTGAATTCTACAAACAATGCTATATTTTAAAGCAATATGGAGGAGAAACGGTTAGAGATTATGAGGAAAATTGTTTTTTAAGAGCTCAACGGCTCTGACCAAGCTGTGATCTAGGCGCAACGCTATTGGCTGGGAGGAGCTTCTAGATATATCCCACCATGTCTTCCTGTTTCACTGGAAATTACGTCAACACAGTGAATAAAGCTGCACTTTCCTAGGCACTTCAGTGGGCCTTTAAGAGCTCCCTGCAGTTTTCTGTCAAAAAAAAAGTATTAAAGTAAAAGTAAAAAAGTAACTTAAGTATTTACATACATCGTAATATTTCTTTTTAAAATATTTGTATTAATTTATTATTCTTATTCTTATTAAGACAGTGATATTATCACATTTTTTGGCCAACATTGTGCAGCCCTACAAACAAGCACAGAAAACATGGTACTTTAACAAAAAAAAATTGAAATTTCCATAAAACGTATACACAAAAGGTTCCATCATTAATCTTTTGTCAACTTTATTTTGCATAGTTACTAGCCACTAATCTAAAAATGGTTGTTACCCTGTAGTTAGGCCAATACCTCAGAATCTCCTCTCAAATAGCGAAACAAAAACAGCAGTAAATTTCTGCAAGTCAGTGGTTGCTTAGAAAGAGGCCTAACTTCATAAGCACAAACAAAAGCAACTTAAAATCTTTCAGTGAAAAAAAAAAAAGAGGCTGATTATAAAGCTGCATTTGCATTGGCTTGCCAGCATTGATTGATGTCTCTGGGGTTGAGGAAAATGGCCTACTGTGAAAGCAAACAATAGTTCAGCTAAACTTAGCAATAACTCTCTTTCATATCCCATTTTACATCCAAACTTTAGTTTTGTCCACCATTTACATCTTTTAGCATCAAAGCTCATTTCTCTGTGTCAAGCCTGCAGCTTGTTATAGTAGCAGCAGGGAAATGTCCACACCTCACCAGAGTCGTTACTTTGGGGCTTTCCCAGAATGCACACAATGAGACCCCTTCATCCGCTCTGACTGCTGAGGTCTTTGCTTCACGCTATACAGCACACATAAGCACTCTAATAAAGACATTTCTGCTTCCAGTGTGAGCTCCACGACACACATCTTTACATGCAGGGCCCCGCGGTGCGAACACAACACATTCCCCTGTTCATTCATAAAGATGACAGAGTGAATGAGAAAGACGGTAGGGAAAGCGTCCTCTGAGAGGTGCTCTTCCTACAATCCAATCACCCAAATGCTGACAGTGGATCAAAGAGATCAGAAACAGGCAGAGAGCGCACAGACTCCAGCCCAGGGAGGGAATGGCTCCAAGTGTCAAAGAACCTTGGGAGCAGTACCCGTTTCATGCTTGTGAACTGGCCTGATTGTGATCACCCTCAACGGCCATTTCAAACAGAATTGAGGCGAATCCAAACCTCATATCGGGGCTTGGTGCCGGCAGGGCTGGCAGGTGGCTAATAGTAACGTTTGAGTCTCCATGGTGCTGGCAGAGCGGATGGAAAGTGATTAGTTAAAGCTTGGCCCCGTTCCTTTGCTTTGCCTCTTCTCTTGGCTAGTGGTTGGTGGGGTGGCTCTTCCATGGACTGGACTGCTCTGCTCCCCAGCCAGCTGCTCTATCTCGCTCCACTATTTTCCAGTCTCAGACACACTTTACACACACTATCCACACATACTTTTAACCAAACTTTTACATTGCTTTCACTGCAGTGAACCCAGAAACACTGTTAAAGTCCGCCTATAGACAATCATGTTATCCCTTAAAACTCATCTTTGATCACCAAAATGACATAGTGAAACGTTTTTTCCTGTGAGAATAATTTCTTCATCCCTAAAAATAGCTTGAATGTAACTCTACACCCTTGCTTCATTTAGTATATGCAGTCAGCTTTACTGTAGTAAACGCTGCACAATGGTAAGTGTAAATACTGGTTTAATTCAGCCATATACTGTATGTTTAAACCAGAAACTGATTTAGAAGAAGAGGAAGAGCGAATTATACAAGGTTGTCTATGTGTTTCAGAATGGTAATGCGTTTTATGTATCGCTCTCTCTGACACATTGATATGATTAGCCTTTAGGGCTGCAACAAATGATTATTTTGATAATCGATTAATCTACCGATTACTAGAACGATTAATCGACTAATCATTGATTATCGCACAGATTAATCAGTATGCTTTGTTCGATTATTCCATTTTAGCAATTAGTTAAAATACTGAGTTATACTTTAACTAATAAATAAAAATCACTTCAGCTTTTGAAAATGTATTTTTAATAAATTTCGAGCCAACTGAATAGACCAATCTACTTCAGGTTTTCTTTTCTCCTCAGAAGTCATCAGTAGTCCAACTGTTACAATGACTGGTACTGTTTTTTTATTAAGTCAGAATTAAAAAGAGTAAAAATATGAATATGTAATATTGTGCATATTTCTTGAAAAATATATTTTTTCTTGTTTACTAACTATCGAGTTAATGGTCATTGAATGGCTTTCCTGAGGTAAATGTTTTTGTGACATATTAGTTTGCAAGCTGTTTTATTAAGGTCTTTATGCGGTTAAAACTCTGATTAAGTGATTGCATTAGAGATGGATTCATTTCAGTAAGTACTGTATCAAATAAATGCAGGCTTGGTGAAATTTGGGGCTTCTTTCAAAAAAATCTTACCAATCCCAAACTTTTGAAAAGTAGTGCATAACAAAATTTCAAAACAAGTGGCATTTAAAAAATAAAAAAATAAATATAACACTTTCAAACAAAATATTTTCATAAAATGAATTTTGTTAGGTTTCATTTTTATTCATTTTATTGTTTCAGAATAAGAAACAACAAAATATTGTTCAAACTAAAGATAGCTGTATCTTTCATACTTCACTACTCACTACTCCTAATGTGTGTGCACTAACTGGATGGGTTAAATGCAGAGGACAAATTCCGAGTATGGGATAACCATACTTGGCCCTCACTTTTCACTTTCACTTTCACTTAAATTCAAAATCAAACTGCCATTCTGCATCCTGTTTGCTACCTCAATTCAAATTCAGAAGTCAAATTGGAATTTAAAAGGCATTCTTAATGTACTTGTGACATATCAATCACAAATACTTCATTATATGTCTCCAATCTGTAAATATAATATACTGTATATGTGTTTCTCTTTGTAAACTTGTGCTGTCACTGTATTGTCGGAGGAGTTGAAGGGGGTTTTGTTTTGACTCCTCAGTGGATAACCTCAGGACCTACTCCTCAACCCCCTCCCAGAAATATCTCATCTGCTGCAGTCCAAACAAAAAGCAAAACAATTCTTTTCAGATAGAGGACGTGTATGATAATACGTGAGCATGTCAACAGCAGTTTGCTCCTCAGTGGTGGAGCGCAGCTTGACTTCTCTGTAGCAGTAAGCAGCTTTTGATCCAGTTTGACCCCGCTTTTTCCTGCTTCCTGAACTTCCTGTGGAGCCATTTCCCTTCCAGGTAAAACAGAGGAGACCATCTGGTGCTTTTCCCGTGGGGTTATTCCGGGATTTCACCTTCCTGTATCCCACACACAAGTTTATATCAAGCTTCCATCAAATCCACAATCATTTTGTTCTTGACTTAAAATACAAAGAGAAGCCACTGGGGGTGTATAAATTTGTTTTATGCAAAAGTACAGCAATATTTTAAGCAGAGCAGCTCTCTTATCATGTCTTTTGTAGAGCTGTAATGGAGTTGCTAGGCAACAAGCATCATCCACCTCTTCCTACACGTGCACAAAAATTAGTGCAGCGCACCCACACAATTCCTTCAACACTCTTTCAACGTTACTTTCAACGCACACAAATACACTCACAAAACAGGACAGATTAAAAGAAAAAGCTTTTAACATACCCACCTATTTTTCTGACTCTCTGCGGCACTACACGAAACTAAACAAACCCTCCAAACACTCCTCGTAATGGCATGTTAGCATGCACGCAGGTTCATTTCTGAAGTATCATCGGCTGATAGTGTGAGTGCAGAGCTGCGTCTCCTCAAGGGATCTGCAGCCCACAGGTGAGTGTGCCTCTCCTCGTACGCTGATAGCTAATCTATTTCCCACAGCACTGCTGCCACGGCTAGAGAAGTCTCATTGATCATTCCCAAATTACAGAGGCTGCATACCCAGCATGCATCAGCCTTATCCTGCTGAGATCCAGTGCTCTATCTCTGCATAAGGCAGGCCGTTAAGGATTGTGTGGGTTTGCCATGGAGGCACCGGGCAGATTTCAGTGTAGGCTTGCACTACGTGATGAATGTTTACTCAGTTAAAAGCTCACAGTAGCGTGCGTAGTACATTTAGCAAATCTCTTTAAAGAGGGCCTCTGAGGAGCATGTAAAACACAGCAGCCTAAGTTAATATACACATATCTCTGATAAAAAAAATAAATAAAAAAACAGGGTTTCTGATCTTAGCTGGTTTAAGATGGTTTAGCTGCTGGTCTCCCAGCCTGGTCTAGCTGGTCTATGCTGGTTTAACTGCTCTCCCAGCATAGTCTAACAGGTTTAGCTGGTCTCAGAGCCTGGCCTAACTGGTCAATGCTGGTTTAACTGCTCTCCCAGCCTAGTCTAACCAGTTTAGCTGGTCTCTGAGTCTGGCCTAGCTGGTCTATGCTGGTTTAACTACTCTCCCAGCCTAGTCTAACAGGTTTACCTGGTCTCAGAGCCTGGCCTAACTGGTCAATGCTGGTTTAACTGCTCTCCCAGCCTAGTCTAACAGGTTTAGCTGGTCTCTGAGTCTGGCCTAGCTGGTCTATGCTGGTTTAACTGCTCTCCCAACATAGTCTAACAGGTTTAGCTGGTCTCAGAGCCTGGCCTAATTGGTCAATGCTGGTTTAACTGCTCTCCCAGCCTAGTCTAACCAGTTTAGCTGGTCTCTGAGTCTGGCCTAGCTGGTCTATGCTGGTTTAACTACTCTCCCAGCCTAGTCTAACAGGTTTAGCTGGTCTCTGAGTCTGGCCTAGCTGGTCTATGCTGGTTTAACTGCTCTCCCAACATAGTCTAACAGGTTTAGCTGGTCTCAGAGCCTGGCCTAACTGGTCAATGCTGGTTTAACTGCTCTCCCAGCCTAGTCTAACCAGTTTAGCTGGTCTCTGAGTCTGGCCTAGCTGGTCTATGCTGGTTTAACTACTCTCCCAGCCTAGTCTAACAGGTTTAGCTGGTCTCTGAGTCTGGCCTAGCTGGTCTATGCTGGTTTAACTACTCTCCCAGCCTAGTCTAACAGGTTTAGCTGGTCTCAGAGCCTGGCCTAACTGGTCAATGCTGGTTTAACTTCAAAATTGGCAGCCTGTCATCAGCTAGTGACAACTGAATAGCTGTATTTTCTCAAATGTTATGATCAGGTTAGACTTTGTAATTCTTAAGAAAAGTACACAAAAGGGCTGCAATATCAAATGACTGGCAGAGACTAAAGCAAAGTAAACACTATGTAATTTGATTCTCACTGAATGTGGCAGGCTGAATGGCCTTGGCACATCACTGCATCACATACACATGCACAAACCAACTTAAACACGCTACCGTTAAAGACCCAACATGTTTCATTATAGCACATCTTCTCTGTGTCAGTCTATTACAGTAGCACCATCTCTCAGACAAAAAAACACTTAAAAACACCTTTCAAACTGTTCCACATGCTAGTCCCAGTGTCATGTCAGAGAACATGAGATCATCTCAGCGGAGGTCACATAACAGTGCCAGTATCTTGCATCTACAGAGGAAGCGATAAATAGTCAGAGGAGAGGAGCGAGGGTACATTTTAGATTGTGAGATGTGGCCAAAGAGACAGTATTAAAGACTCACACAGAGACTGTATTGTTCTATGGCACAGCAGCGGAAGCCAGGAAGAGCTCAGCAGCACTGCCAGTGTGAATTCATTTACTATAAATACAGTCTAAAGAACAAAAATGGACACAGACCATCTCTTCATTATTCTCTGTTCAACGGCAACAGTTTTTCTGAGGAACAATATTGAGACTGTCCCTTCAAAAACTTTTAAAATAAAGTAAAACAACTTGTACCAGTCATCTAGGGTTTCTCTCTCTATGAATGCTCAAACAGGAAACTTTCAGCCAGTGAGAGATTTTCTGTAGAATGACAGAAGTTTTTCAGTAACCACAGAGAAAAAAATAGTGGACAATCTGTGTAACGTATTGACCTACCCGAGACCCTATACTCAGACATCTGCACAGCATTTTACTGTATGTCTTCTGCTAGGAATGTACAAAGTAACAATAATGGACCTCTAGCTCATTTAAAAAAAAAAAAAAAATTATGTTGACATTTTTAATACACATTTATAACACTATATTTTGTTATATTAGTCTAACCAGTCAACTAACAATGACAATATCATATAAATTGTATTATTTGTCAGAAAAATATAATATTTAGAAGAATTCTGCCAGTTTTTCTCTCTTATAATTTTTATTAATATTAATTTTTTTTTCTAGTTTCTATTGGTGGTATTTAGTGTAAGTAAATATTTTTAATGTTGTAGTCCCTAATTAATATCCTCATTGTCTGTGTGCCACATAAATACTGATCTAATTGCAATAAATAAGCATAAAATTATCTGATTTATCTGTTTATATACACTATAAAAAGTCTGTGGTAATATGAAGGAATTTTCAGTATAGATTTTTCATAGGTGTTTTACCATTTTAAATTGTGCATTGCATTATGTTTTAGGGTTGAACTTAAAGGAAATGTCTGTACACTTAATGGAAAAGGTAGTGGTAATTTTCTGCCAGGACATTATGTTTTTTACTTTAATTACTAATGTTTATAAAAAATGATTGTTACTCTATCTAAATCCTATTCAAAAGGGTAGCTTGGCATTTCAAAGTTTCCTATTTCTGTCTCACAGAGTATATCAGAGAACTGAGACATGCCAGCCCTCTTTATTTTTGAGTAAACTTCACAATGGTCTCTTCACCTGCATCAGTATGAACTGCACTCTCACACAATGAAATCAAATGCTCTCCGTGTTTGAAAAGCTAATCTCCCCCAATAATAGCTTTAAAATTTGCATTTTATAATGCTGATCACCAGGTGGAACTAAGCTGAACTTCAGAACGCAAACAAACTGTTGTCTCTTGCGGGTCACAGATAAAAATGAGGGAGGCTCTCAGACAGAATGCACGAAAACAGCTCAGAGCCTGACCAAACCTCCCCTCTCATTACACACACGCTGATGACTGAACTTTAGGACTCCATGGAGCGGGAATGAGTGTTGTTTACAGTAAAGGTTAGTGGTACTTTAAAGTGGTCTCTGGGATCTTTGCAGTTTGTCCCTGATTAAAGTGCCCTAATTAGAGTGAGGATGGCACAGACGAGTCTGCACAAGCCTGTCTCAGGCGCCTGCATCCAGATTAATGAATACAGTGTGTGACAGGCCCCGAGCCCTGCAAACAGCCTCTTTCCTCATTTAATTAACAACTTCCTCATCCACTTCCTCTCTGTGATCGCTCTCCACAAACACATTTTTATGCATTCGCTTGGTGCTGTCGGCTCTCCACAGACTGTGTGCACAGCTCACCCTACTTCGGACACCTTTATACGTAACGCATTCCGTCATTGCACTATTCTCAGAAACAGCAGGTGGCAGTGCAGAGAAAATATCTGCTACATTTAAAGAAAGATAAATAACTATTTTGTCAAAGTTTACCCAAGCTTTGTTTATTCCAATGGTACAGATGCAGAGGTTGGTCTCCCCATAATAACACCATCTCTGAATTATTAAAAATAAGGGTTCCAAAAGGGGGGTTTCACAATGATGCTATAGAAGAACCATTTTGGGTTCCCAAAAGAACCTTTCAGTGAACAGTTCTTAAAATAAGCATTTTTTTTTTTAGTGTGAAAAAAGATTTTTTTTTTTTATACTATAAAGAACCTTTTGTGCAATGGAAATGTTCCATGGATGTTAAAGGTTCTTCATAGAAGTTCAAGTTCAAGTTCCGTTTATTTATATAGCACTTATAAAACAGCCACACGACTGACCAAAGTGCTGTACAAAGGATCAGACAAAAGATATAAAGGAAAAAAATATATACGATAAACACAACTAAAACACAATAAAACAATATCAGACCCCAATTTATACAAAACTAAATAAATATGTAGAATAAGACCAAAGAAAACAAGGTAAAAACAATAGAAACATAAAAGCACGACAAGAACCATAAAAGAAAATTAATTATAAGCCATGGAAAACAAGACTTAAAAGTGGTCAGGGAAGGGGCTAACCTAATTTCTAGAGGCAGATTATTCCACAACCGCGGCCCAACCACAGAAAACGCTCAATCCCCTCTGCGTTTGAGTCTGGAATGTGGGACTAAAAGAAGGTTCTGGTCACTGGATCTCAAACTTCTGGAAGGAGTATAAGGTTACCGCAGTTCAGATAAATAAATAGGGGCTAATTCACGTAGGGATTCATAAACAAATAAAAGGATTTTAAAAATCAGTTCTAAATTTAATAGGCAGCCAATGAAGGGTCCTCAGAATAGGAGTGATATGAGCCCTTTTACAACTATTATGAAGGAATCTTTCAGCAGCGTTTTGAACTAATTGAACACAAGCAATTTGAGACTTTGAAAAATGAATTGCAGCAGTCTAAACATGAGGTAATAAAAGCATGAACAGCCATCTCTAGAGTTTTATGATTTAGGAAAGGTTTGATTTTAGACAACATACGAAGTTGATAAAAACTAGAGCCGATTTCAGAAGAGATGTGTTTGTCAAAGTTTAAAGACTTATCTAGCAGAACGCCCAGGTTCCGTACACGTGAAGATCTAAACGCAGATAGTCTACCCAGATCTAGGCTGGTAGCCTGAGAATTATTAGTGGGCCCAAAAACGATAACCTCAGTTTTATTTTCATTTAAAGACAGAAAATTTTGAGCTAGCCAAGATTTAACCTCATCTAGGCAACATAGTAAGGGTGTAAAGGCAGAAGGATCATTTCTATTAATTGGTAAGTAAATTTGGGTATTGTCTGCATAAAAATGAAAAGATACCCCGTGTCTTCTTAGGATGGAGCCCAAAGGTAGCATGTACAGGGAAAAAAAGAGAAGGAGTCAAGATAGAACCTTGAGGAAGACCACAGGTCAGATGAGCAATAGATGAGGAAAAATTGCCTAACTTGACTAAATATTTTCGGTCGGAGAGATAAGACTGGAACCACATAACAGAGTCATGGAAGCATAAATGCCTAAATAAGAACCTTTATTTAGAAAGGGTGTACAC
Source organism: Elopichthys bambusa (assembly GCA_037101425.1). Taxonomy (NCBI): domain Eukaryota; kingdom Metazoa; phylum Chordata; class Actinopteri; order Cypriniformes; family Xenocyprididae; genus Elopichthys; species Elopichthys bambusa. Next base: position 24,253,656 of record CM074435.1, read on the forward strand.
GTACATTAACTCAAATATAATTTTTTAAACTAAAAAACTTAAATTAGAAAAGGTGTAGATTATAGTGATGATAATTGATAGGACATTGGATTGGACTTGTTCATCATTATCCACCTTCATGTAAAAGCAGCAATATTTTAAACACATACTTCTGCCAACAAAGACTGAATGCAATATGCTTATGTTAATTTCTAGAACAATACGAGTAGTTCACTGGTTCATATACAAGAGGGAGATAAATGGCAATGTGCACCGCTGCAAGTGCTGTAATAAAGTCCGTTTTCCCCCCACTGAAATTCATTCACTGAAATTCAACATTATTGTGCACTTTGAAATGGAATACTTTCTCAAAAAATTCTTTGCATATCTCTTATTATTTCTTCTCCAGCTAAAAAAAACACCTCTACGAAGGTACTCTTGGTATTACCTGGCTTACAGTAAACTGCAAACTGATTAATATTTATAGATTTGCAGCATGCTTGGACCTCAAAGTGTCCGCTCATGTCCCTGTGCTATACCAACAGCACTATTTTAGCTCTAGACCCAGGTACAGCTGTTCTAGCAATGTTAGTTGGGGAGTGAGATAAGGCTCTTAAAATAACCATCGAATTGTATAGAGTGGTCTCAAAACTTCTGCATAAAACGTGTAATAAAGTTCATTCAGAAGAGAATGTTAATGTATAGTTATTGCTCTTGCAGGTACAAAGATAACATAACCCACCTTTACGTGTCTGTGTGTGAGACGAGCAGCAGAAAGAGGTTAAATGTGGCCTCCAGTGTATGGATAATGTTGGCAGTACGTGTTCTTGTGTGTGTCCCTGCAATTGGCCACTTAATTTATTGCAGTGTAAAGAAGAGTCTTAATCAGGCATGTGGTTGAACTTCCCTCATAAATAAAATTTTTTATTAATTTCTGACAGCACAATGTTGTGCGTGGTATGACATCCCAAGCCAAACCAAACAGCAGTTTGTGTGTGTGTGTGTGTGTGTGTGTGTGTGTGAGAGAGAGAGAGAGAGAGAGAGAGAGAGAGAGAGAGAGAGAGAGAGAGAGAGACAAGGAACACAAGAGATAATATGTACTGTGTGTCTGTAACATGTATGTATGTATGTATGTGTGTATATATATGTTGTAAATTATATAATTAAAAAGTTCAAGCCCTCTACTCTATGCTCATATGCACTACCTTTCACAATCCAATGATTTTCTGATGGATATCAGCCCTACATTTTCTCATTAAATATTCAGGATTACTTAAAATATCTCACATCATTGAAATAACATGGGTTGCAAAATGTCTTGGGTTGATTTCAAGTCATAAAACATGAATTTTTCGGTAACACTTTACAATAAGGTTCATTAGTTAACATTAGTCAACTACATTAGTTAACATGAACTAATGATGAACTGCACTTCTACAGCATTTATTAATCTTTGTTAATGTTAATTTCAACATTTACTAATACATTATTAAAATCTTGTAAACATTAGTTAATGCACTGTGAACATGAACAAACAATGAACAACTGTATTTTCATTATAACAAATGTACTGCTCATGGTTAGATTATGTTCGTTAATATATTAACTAATGTTTAACTAATGAACCTTATTAAAAAGTGTTACCAATTTTTCCATGTCTTCTGAATCAACACATAAAAACCTTATTAAACCATCATTAAAATATTAAAAACTAAGTGCCTTTGACTGAACATATATTAAATAATAATATTTAGTCATTTAACTTTGGAATTCCTACAGTATGTAATATGCTACATAAAATAATATTTTATTTATCCAGGAATAAAGTCTGAACTTGATTTTCAAGATAATGACAACTCTCTAAGACTAACATCTGTTTTTAGTCAGCTACTGCAACTAAACTTTTTTTTTTTTTGTCTAATTTGAGCCGGAAAAGATGTCATTAAAGGGCACTTTAGAGCACAAAAATGTAGATTTAGCAAAGTGGAGAAAAAAAACAAAAACAACTTGACTATAGAGAAACCAAGAGTTTTCTTAACAAATGATAGGAAGGAAGTCTTCTGCCACATGTGGAAATATTTCTTCACATAAAGGCTGGAGATGACAGTTTAGAGCTGACAAGACAGCTAGACAGAGCGCATCACAATGTAACAGAACGTAGGGCCATTTAGCGCCTAGGCATGTCGCCAGTTTCTCTGCATGTTTAATGCACCAGTTTACTAATTAATTAACACAACTTGTTAAAATGTTAATAAGACCCTTTATTGAAGATGGCAGAGAGGCTTACTGTCATTTAGCTAGCAAGCAAGCTGACATAGATGCCCTGTGTACAAATACCATTTTAAAAAATTGAGCAAGAACACATTTTGTTTGTACCCCCCCTAACTGACGTATGTAAAGAACCGAAGGGAGCATTCCTGAACATATCTACACTGTTGAAACTGGTTAGAAGCAGGTGGATGTTGTGCTTAGGCTGGCTGGACTCTGAAGGGTCTCGTTCTTTTGCCTAGCCGAGAGAAATCCATTAGCATGTGAATTAGAGGGGGCAAAAGCCGTATGCTAGAGCTCAGAAGCCTGTGTGGGCCCTGGGCTTGTCCGTCATGCTAACTTCTGCCATATTGTGTGTGTTGTGGTTTGCCCCTCAGAGAAAAACATCCCATTAGCATCTGCTGCCTCCGTGCCCCCCACAGAGGAAGGGTCTCATCGGGTCAATGCCCCCACTACAAGACATTTCAGTGGCCCTACAGCTCCTGACAACAAGAATCTATGTATGCATCTGTGCCACACGTTCTCAAATCTATGGAGTTGTACACTCTTAAAGTGCCCCATTTTGCTTTTTCAGATATTACTTTGCATGCAGCTGTTTGTGAATGTAAAATGTCTGCAAAGCTTTAAAGATCAAAGTGCACAATAAATGGAGTTCTTGTCTCCTAAAAAAAAAGACTCGAAAAATTTTTCGGAACTGCCAAATCGAGTCATCAGCAATTCCAGTCTCATTTCATGTTACAAACCACTGTAGGTTTTTAACAAATTTGCATAATGCCAGCCTATGGTGTTCATTAGCTGTCCTCGTCTACAACGTCCACCTAGTACTTTGACTCACCCTCAAACACTGTAGTTGTAACTGAAGCCTGGAAGAGTGTGTTTCATGTCGTTGACATGTCGAGAAAATGCTGTTTTCTGCGCTGCGAATCCACTTTGCATACACTTCAAAAGGATGAGGACTCAGGCTCGAATTGACACCATCGTTACTGTTCAAATCACTGTGTTTACAATAGGGTTGGGTACCGTTCACATTTTAACCGGTACTGGTACCAGTATCGGTACCTGAAATTCACCTTTTTTTTAGTACTTTACTCTCTGTGTAATAACAAAAACATTATTTCAGTGAAAAAATGAGTCCAAACCTCTCAATTTCAACATGTTTTTTATTTATTTGGAAATTTTACACACTAGACAAAACAAACTGTTATGTGTGCGTTGTAGTATGCATAAGATCGCATTACAGCGGAGAATTCAAATGTCATGAAAGACCATTTCTCGCGCTGTTCTTTACCCCTTCTGTTCAGCGTTGCGTTCGGACACATGTCCTATGAGTGTATGTTTCCTGGAGTTCGACTAACAACACATGGAAAATATGACTGTGACAATATTTAGTATGTAACTATCAGCATGCGAGCGGTTTCTGTGCGGAACGCTGTGATGAGATTAACAACGCTCCCAATGCGGATCATAGATCGTATACGGACTGGAGTAAGTGTGTTTCAAGTTTTTGGACATATTGCAAAATGCGTTGTCACAGTCTGCATCTAGTTTTGTAAAATTTAACCACACTTCAGAAGGTTTATTCATTGCCTCGTGTGTTGTTTGAACAAGTTGCAGGGCTGAAGTCACATGGTCTCTCTCTCTCTTTCTCTAACGTACTTTACTCTTGTGCCCAGATGTGTTCTCAGGTACCGAAATTTGGCATCAATTGATTTACTGTGAATCGGCACTCGGTAGTACCGACGTAATTCTGTCGGTGCCCTTAAAAGTACAGAGTTCAGTACCCAATCCTAGTATACAAGTCCTGAGAAAGCCTCCTGAGCTGAAATTCAGATATGGTAATAGGTGTTCTGTTTCCAACACATGCTGTAAGCGGCAGACCAATCAAATCAGACTGGGCCATCTGACCAATCAGAGCAGAGTAGCCAGAGTAGTGTTTTTTATTTATTTTTTTTACCTTGAATACATTGAAACCTATTGTAGGAGACCTCCAAAACAAAATTAGGAACCTTCAAAATAGCATGATAGGGGCACTTTAAAAATAAAGGTTCTTTATTGGCATCTATGGTTTAATGGAGAACCTTTAACATCCATGAAATCTTTCCACTGCAGAAAAGGTCCTTTTTAGTAGAAAAGGGCTCTTAAGTCTTTAGATTATTAAAATACAAAGAAACAAATGGTTATTTTAAGAACTGTTTACTAAGGTTCTTTGGGGAACCGAACCCAAACCCGATTGGCCAAATCACTGAAAAGAATCAAAAGAATGACTAACAAATGACTAGCCTAGCTAGTTCAGTCAACAGAAATACAGGACACATGTAATATCCACTGAAATGTTTCTCAGGTCAGTAGGAGTGCTCATTGTACACACAATATGCACCACTGTTTTATGGCAAGAGTGTACAGTATTCACGACTGTGGTTTATTAAATTACATTTACTTCTATAACATAATAACGATGGACAAAATGGAGCACAAACATTGTAATGCAGTCATATTCGTTGTGTGCAAGCCATGAAATCTGACCCCGTCCTCGCAAAAGGCATAATTTCTGATCAAACCTCTATAAATTATGCATGTGCGTGTGGGAGTGGATGTGCAGTGTTTATGAACATAAATCTGAACGAGGATAGCATGATTGTGACTGTGATGCTGAGAGGTTATCTTCATGTTTGAACCCTTTTGGGGATGCAGTCTCTATGGTTACAAAACAGCTCTTTGAATCTGAATCTTAGAAATCAACCAATATGATGGTGTAATTTTGTGCTATTCAACCATATGACAATCAAAGGTTTTGTGTTCTTGTTTATCTAAAGGACTAACATAAGGATAACATAAATTAGCCCCTTTGGACCCCTCCTGACATAAAATATTAAATATTTAACATAATATTACTTAACCAAATGACACACCTGATGCATGGATGTTTCATGGCTTCTTCCTGACCTTGCCGTATTGGTCTGAGCTACTCTACGACAGCACTGGGAATATAGAGTTTCTCTTCTCCTGTGACAAGTCTTCTTGAAAGCCTACATGTCTTTCTCTGTGATCTCAGTCAGATGTATAACCTTTACAAACCCTCTGCCGACAAGTAGAGGAAACTGGCTGGACATGCCTTTAATGACACCACCGTAATGCTGGTTTTAACCTCTGATTAGGGCAAAACACCATCCCTGGTGAGTCTGCCTGTATATGGAACCTGAAATCAAGAATAGCTCCATCATAATAGGATAAGAAAACATGGAAAATGGAGTGCTGCAAAACCACGGAGGCTTTCAGACAGCAGCGATGGATAATACCAATGTTTCCTCTCCTCTCAGACAGCCACTCAGCTAAAGAAAACAACCTGGGCAAATGTGAGGCAAGCTCTACCTCAGCTAATGTAACTCAAGAGAGAGGAACTCAATTAGAGATGTACAAATGACACGCATACAATAATCACATTAGAAATCTGCACTTGTCCTCAGCCAATAACAATGTTTGCTGCTAGATTTTACTGATCCTGCCATGAGGGGCATATATCTTGTCTCCTAGCAACTGCGTCTCAGTGTCAAGGTTATCATGCATAGGCTTGTACTAGTGTGTTAGTAGTAGTTCACCCCTAAAAAAAACAAGAAAATCCTTCCCTTTGAAATGGACTACAAACGTCATGAACTACAAACATCAGGTTTGAGGTCATTAACACCAAATGCCAATGGTTTTTGTGATTTGTGATGAAACTTCTTGATGTCAAACCTTGCAGTGAGGTGAAAAGCTGCAGTGGAGGTGAATGACTAACAGTAAATCAGTGTATAACAGATAACTCATAAGGCAGTAAATATTTTCATGTTATGGCCATTCATTGATAAATGGTTGATGTATAAAATTGTATACATTTAAAATGAAATGGTCACATACCTCAGTTTAAATTGATTGTTGGGGAATTCATGAGCGATAATTAATTATGTAATGTTGATGGTTTAATGTTGTCTATAGTCAATAATCGACCACACAAAAACACATTATGGTCGTCCCAAACCATTTTAGCGTAACTGCTTCTTTTTCAATTATTCTGCTTATACTACAGTTACCACACCTCAAGACACTGTTCTGATGTTGTACTTCAAGACATTTGTCAGCTTTTTGTCCTTAAAACACTCTGTGTGTGGGACTAATTTCTTACGCATCTCATCCCAAGCCTCCGTTTATAATTCCAAAACATCATTTCAGAACTAGTAACGGAGGCTTGAGCCTTGATATTCAGGACACAATAAAACCCATTTTGTGGCAAAAATCATGACAATAATTTGTCATTTTCATCCTATTGTTTACTATATTTATTTGATTGGTCAGTGTCGTTGCGGGTTTTGGTTCTTTTGCGGTTGTAGGCTGTAAGGACCTTTAATAATAAATAATTGAAATCATTTGGCAAAGTGATATGGAACTGCAATGCGGTCAAGATCTGCTAGAACTACTTTAGCCGTGCGTTTCCCTGAAAATAACTGCACACCTTAGAACGTTGGTCAACCAATCACATTCGAGCTTTCAACAGCCCCAAAATATAAATTATATTAAAGAACTGTTCTGCGTGAGATTTTTTAAAATTATTTTTAATAGAATTTCTTGTACAGTCAACACAGCACTGTAAAAAAAAAAAAAAAAAAAAAAACTATGGTAACCTAAGATTCTTCATTTGGTGACTTCTGAATTAACTGCTTGTTTTCAATGTTTTAATATGATTTAATGGTTACATTACATCAAGGGTCAAATCAATTAGAAATGGCACATTAAAGTTAAAAGGACAATCTAACCACTTTTTGTCTGTACATCTGCTGTACAGGTCTGGTGTAAAGAATGTTTTTGCTTAGGTGGTCAAAATGTTCGCCCAATAGAGAAAAGTTTTGCTCAGCAAGAAAAAAAAAAACTAGAGGGAAAATTGGTGTTCGCTTAACAATTCATGATATTTGGTCAATATCTACAACAAATGAGATTAAAGGCTAGACATTGAAATGCAAAGAGAGCAAAATGAAAGACAGGGGGCCTCTAATAGTGGAGGTTCTGACCTTTACCATGACGTCCATAGGACTCAAACAGAGGGTTAAATAAGAAATCAATAGAATCTATCCATCAGCTACAATTACAACATTCTCCATCCCTAGTGCAAGCAACCTCAATTAAAAGACCCAATCAGAGCTGATGACCTTGGAACTCCCACAGGGAGTAAAGTGGAATGAAGAGTGAATCTCCCAAAAAATGTAAAAACAAAAGAATCAAGCATGAATGGATGAATGAAAGAATGATGATGTAATGGAACAAACAAAACGCTTCACTTTCAATATGTAAAGTCATACATACAGTGGTGTCACAAGCACTTTACTGAGGTCAAAAGGTCAATGTGTGGCCTCAAAAGATCTGCACCACCATTCGGTCCATTTTTGCCCTCTCTACACTCTCTCTAATGGGGGTAAGGAGTCTTTTGTCATTTCTGATGCCCATGAAGGAAGTGGGGAGGCGAGGAGGGACAGCAGGACAACAGGCAGCACAAAAAGCCTCCAGTGTGCTCAGACAGCTGCCAGTTAGAGCAAGACACCCACCACCTCATCCATCAGATGATCTTCTCACACCATAAAAAAAGACTTTAATACTACATATAGTAAATCTCTAAGCAATCAGATCATTAAAATAAAGTCAGTGACATGAATCACAGGAAATATGAATATGAAATATGAAAAACTGTAATGAATTTGAGAAAAAGGAAAGTGATTTTATGAAATATATTTTCAGGGCTGTCAAGTTAATGTGTTGCATGCAGTGTTTTTGGAAATATGTTTATTGTGAAAAGAGCTTAAACCTGAATTAAATTGAAAGTATTTTATTCAGGTTATTACATCTAATATTACTAGAAAACAATATGCACTGTCAACTTAATGCAAAGTAAATATTTCTCATATAATATTTTAATTACTGTCTTTAGTAGAGTTACAATTATTTAATTTTCTTTATAACAGCACACTTAATATTTTGTTCACACACTAAGTGGGCCTTTGCACATGAAAATATACAGCTGCCTTAATATTTAAGGAAGGGGATTTCTTGTCATCATGTTTGGGGGTCAAAAAGTCTGAAAATACGCTGGTATAAGTGACACTTCTTTGCAGTGTATAGACTCCTTTAAAGTTTGTTTTTCACAGACATATGACATTCCTCACAAACCAACTAAATGAATGCACCTAATGCAATACATGTGAACAGACAATACATTTATGCACTGAATTCTGTTCTTTTGATATCTGAAAATGTCATGCAATAAGAATTATTCTTGTGAGTGAGAAGAATTGCTTTCAAATCATTTGTACATCCCTTACATTCCTTAAAATTACAAACAGAATCAATAACTAAAACATTACAGAAGCTGGAATCATTAAAATCATGACAATTCCCAGGCCGAATTAGGAGTCTCCCATTCTCTTGGTAGCAGAGGATCCTTTACAACTGATCATTTAGATGTTTATAGATGCTCACAATCATTCACAGACAGAAGCAGAGATTCAAAGCACTGGTGACTGATATGATTAGATCCACTTAGAGCTCTGACATGTTTCAGGTACACAGCAGGCTTAAATAACACACAGACCCATTAACACACACTACAGCACAAACACACACAAACACAAATTCAATCAGCCGACAATAAGAGGCCATTAGTCTGAGAGTTTTTCATGTGCTACACATAACATTCTTGGAAATATGTAAATACTGCCATTGTGAGCTCAAAAAAGCTGAGTCATTCCTAGTAGCCTATCAGTCACAGGCAATGCAGCCCCCCCAGATTACTACGACAGATCTTATTACTGCTGAATTGAAAATGCGGCTAAGAAAACAGTGATCCAGCAGTTCTCAGGCTCCACAGAAGGTCTCTTAAACTTCCAAAATTGAAGTGGAAAAGTGTGTTATGCAACATGGATCAGGAGCGATGGAGCTCCTGTCAATCAAAGACAAGAGAACATGTCTGCACAGGCATCATTTATGGTGGGAATACACTTTTTGTAAGTGGCACTATCAATCTTAACACTATCTAATACAGACAAATCCAATCTCCAACTGTCATTGTGCGTGTGTTATAATGAATGGTGTCATTGCCATTATCCGTTGCAGAAAACATCAGTAGTAATATTTTCTCAGCTCTCAGAAACGCACCTGCTATCCATTCTAGTGAAATCACAAAGCAAAACTGTTTCCCATTTCTTGATTTATATAAATTTGGTTTACTAAGACACCCATAGTTATATATAGTTATATTAATTATATTATAGTAACTAAAGTTATATTATAGCATATTGGAACCCAGAACCCCTTTGTATTTTAAGCTAGAATCATCAGGAGAATGTCACCACTGGACCACAGAGTTGTGGCCAATCCATATTATTATCTACTGATTTAAAAATCATCAGGCCAAGTTGCCAACAGTGGCAGATGTAGTTATTGTTAATAAAATGTTGTGTTTTCAACGAAAATATCAAGTAGCACAACTGTTTTCAACATTGATAATAATACAAGATGTTTCTTGAGCACCAAATCATCATTAGACTGATTTCTGAAGGATCATGTAACACTGAAGACTGGAGTAATGATGCTGAAAATACAGCTTTGATCACAGGAATAAATTACATTTTAAAATATATTAAAACAGAAAACAGTAATTTTAAATTTAAATAATATTACTGTTTTTACTGTATTTGATTGCAAAAATGAGGCCTCAGTGAGTATAGGAGACTTCTTTCAAAAACATTTTTAAAAAAAACTTACCAACATTTGAACAGTGTATGTCAGAAGCACTTGAATGAGTCAACAAAAATGACTGCTTTATGAAATTACAGTGTAATGAGAACAATTTCTGAAAAAATATTCTTGATCTTTGGATCAGTGCACCTCAGATATTTTTCAACACAATAAAATAAATAGTTTTAAAGGTTAAACTCACCAAAAAATGAAATTTCTGTCAATAATTACTCACCCTCATGTCGTTCCACACCCGTAAGACCTTCGTTCATCTTCAGAACACAAATTAAGATATTTTTGATGAAATCCGAGAGCTTTCTGACCTCCTTATACACAGCAATGTCATAACCAATTTCAAGGCCCAGAAAGGTAGTAAAGACATTGTCTTTGTGCACAAAAACAAAAGTAACGACTTTATTCAACAAGTTCTTCTCTTCCCTGTCATTGTCCTTCACTGTTTACGTTGCAGACGCAGTGCAGCACTTACGTGTTCTACATCAGAACACCGGCTCATTATTGGCCGAAGCTGTACACGTGAGCATGATGCATGTGCTCACAGATTTCATCAAAAATATCTTAATTTGTGTTCTGAAGATGAACGAAGGTCTTACGGGTGCGGAACGACATGAGGGTGAGTAATTAATGACAGAATTTTCATTTTTGGGTGAACTAACCCTTTAATTTATTTGAGCACACACTAATTAATATTCATGAGTTAAGCCCTCCCCATTTCATGACATCACAACTGGCAGTTCAGCTGTTCCCAACTTTTCAAAACAAATGAATGCTCATGCACATATGTGAGAGATGCTGTGATGCTCTAAGCCTCAAAGTACTTTGTTTATTTAACCAGTCAACTGGGATTTGAATATAATTATTGGTTGATACTATTTTTATAGAAAAGCAGTTTCATTTCCTTTTTTCTTTTCAATGATGTCCACAATATCACAATAGACATTTATTAAGAAGGTAAACAGTCAATTTTCTCCATGTTTGCATCAAAAGTTTACTTCAAACACACGCCTCAACAACATACAAAGCAAAAGCCTATGAACATCTGCACAATCTTCCCTTTGTCAATATCCATCTGAAAACACACAATAGTGCACGTTCTGAGAGAACAAACTTACGCAAGGCCTTCTTTGAACTCATGCAGCTGTTTCAGGGCAGTCTTCTTGAGCAGATCCCTATAAATAGCTGGGACGCTCTGTGTTCATCTGATGACTAACTGTAGCCTCCGGTCAAACACAGGCCAATGGATATGTCAACCGTGTCAACAATCAAGAGCGCAACTCCTTATGCACTTTAGTAAAGTACCACTCTTGTGACGTTATTGAAAATGCTAAAGCTTAACATCATTGTCTCAAATATCACAGACTTGTATATAAGAGTCATGCTCGAACCCCAAGTGGTAAATAAACAACAGACTGCTTTTCAATTCAAGGTAAACATCAGCCTCATCTATCTCAATTTGTACTACAGGCGGAGGAGCTTTGTTGTGTGTGGACCGAGAGCTTAGCAAAGAGATGCGATTGCATATCGCACAAACATGGAGCGTCCCTGTTACTGCGGTAAACGGCAGGCTGTGTGGGTATCAGAGTATTAGGAGCCTGGAGGAAAACAGTCAAATAAACACTTCAAATGATCTCATCAAACAGACCACCACTAAGCCCCTCGCAAACATCATGAGATCAACTTTTTAAGCAAAACACCAGCGCTCACACAGAAAGGGGTCAGTAAAAGTCTCCGAAGCCAAGACATAACTGCCGTCAAGCAGTTTGGAGGCCACCACAATGGCTATAATAGCATGGAATAAGAGTATCTATTCTTCTTGATGTGTGTTGGGTTTCACTGAGGTTTTGTTATTGTTCTTCTTGGCTCATGATAAACTAAAAGGCTTGCTGGCTCTCGCAGCCATATCACAAACTTCAAAGAATTGTCAGTCTTTGAAGATATAAGGACACTCTGGTTGTGAAAGGCCACGGCAGGTGGGGTTGTATTGGGTTGAGAGTCTCCATTTCTCTGGGTCATTCATGGATTCTGCTTTAGTGTAATGAGATTAAACACAGCAAACTTGGGGTTATATTGCTATATTGTTTGTCTTATTCTCCTCCAGGCAAAGCAAATAGAGAGGGTGGAAAGAAATAGAGAAAGAAAGAAAGAGTCATCTCATTTCTTTTCACAGCAGAGGTCATCCTCTAAACAACAGAGAAATGCGGTTTGAACACTGGCTGGGTAAATGTCAGGTCTGAAATACGCGATATAAATATTTACCAGAGTATTTCTGTGTCTTATATTTTATTCATTTGACAGGCAACTGAAGAAATACACTTCTCGTATTCTTCAAATACAGCAAAAGTGCTCTGAATTAGAACCATTTAAATTTTTACTAGGCATCAAAACTTTTTTTCTGAAAATATGTTTAAAATCATGTCTACTCACATGAGATGACTCCAGTCATTTCAGTAGCCTATTAAAAGTTGGCTTACTGCACATAAACAGCGGGTCGCCTATTGGGGGCCGACGTGTTGCAATCACATAAAACAAAACAAATGCTACTCACTTGTTACTGGATGCTTATAATTGGACACGATAAATGGCTGACTGCAAATAGAGCATTTCTCCAGTGGCATCAATAGCCACAAACATTTACATTTGTGTGATGCTACACTGTAAAAAAATTTAAGTTGAGAAAACTTAAAAGTTTAAAGTCCCTGTAAAGCAATATTAAAATATGAGTTCTGAGTTTGTCACACCACAGAAAAAATGGGTTATTAACCACCCTGTCAAATTTGAATGATTAAAAAAAAAGTCAAGTAAATGAAATAAGCTATCAAAATCTTAAAATCTAAATAAGCAGTATTATCTGCTCTCAAACGCTGGGGGCGTGTCCGCTGTCGGCGCTGAAACCACGTCTACTCGTGAGAGCTGCGGTCTCTCTCAACTGAGTCAAACATACTGATGCATATAAACAAAAGAATCACCTTAGAGGGTTGCAAAATTTAGTAGAGTTACTGTGGACTACCTACTAATTATAACAAGCACACAAGGCAACTCATCGGTGGGAACGTACTGCCGACTGTGGCACCAGATGTCGGCGCCGCGAAACGGGAGGTTGAAGGCCGGGGCGGGAGAAACTCTGTCCGGCCCCATTTCATCGATTGTCGGCGGGACGGGAGGATGAAGGCCAAGGCAGGAGATATTAGGTTCAGCCCCATTCACCAATAACAATGGATTATCAGTGAGTCCCAGTTGTCTCTGATGAAAGTTTGTAAAGTTATCTAGTGTTAAATTATCACTGCAGAAGCGGGTATTGGTGATGACTGTCAGCTCTCCATCAAGATGGCTCTTCATAAAATTGAATCCACCTTTTCTTCATATCATCGTTTTTAGGACATTTAAATAAGGAGACAGAGCTGTTTTGTATATTATGGCAACCAGGTAATATGCATTTGCATGATGAAGGCGTAGCTAACCAGCAAAATGTAGGCTGTAGTAACTAGCGGTAATGACAGTAACCCGTGACGCTAATACACTGTAGTTATTATAGCATCAGTGGCTCCAGTGCGTCATCAAGCCACCGTTTTAGCCCTGCCCAAAAATCCTGAACACAGAATTTGTGAAAAACTGTTTAACAGTCTAACTCCACAATTCAGTACTACAGAGTTCACAGTCTTTGTGATGTGTTTCAGCAATACATTTGTAACATTTATAATGTGTTTAGAAACAATTCTCAGAAATGATTTTACAGGGACTTTAAGGGGGCATTCACATATCGCGTCTTTTGCACGTGCCAGTTCGTTATTTCAAATGTAGGCGCACGGCAAGCACACTCATAATAGAAGTGACACGGTCACAACGCGCATGCGGTGCGGCGCACTCGTTTTCTCCAGATGAGCCTATGCTGCGGCGAGATGAATACAGGCTTGTTCGACTTGATGCAGCGCTGCACAGACCGACTGACTTGAAGCAGTGCATGCCGGTTAGAAATTTTGTCCGACTCGAGTCAGCGCCGACGCCATGTGACCGTGATGCATGGCTTCAAAGTACCACGAGAGCGATTCGAGATCAGCCGCCTGAGTCGGTAAGTGCAGTTTCTCAAGAGGAGCTGCACGAGCTCTGATGACAACACAGCTGTTTCATGATTGGAACCGCATGACAACGATTACGTGTGTTTCGTGTTTATTGTCGCGCCTTCAGTTCCACTAAAGCTCACAAATCTGTATTTTTATAACAGTAAAAGCTCTTTTCATGTAGTCACAATGTTATATTGTGTCATGTTTATCAAAATAAAACTGATAAAAAACATAGACCCCACTACATTGGTATTTAAATAATATATGCTTATTGAACTTTATTCTTGTAAAAAAAGACGCTGTAAGCAATACATAAAGTATCAAATGAAAATGTCTCTGAAACATCTGTGTATTTGTCAAATATTGCATTTATTTCACTTCAGTTGTGATAAAGTACGCAAACGCAGTGCTATGAGAAGCAGAAATTGTCTGACTCTGTTTTCAGCTCCTCTCCGCCTGCACGCGGCTACTCTTACCGTAGTACTCCAGCTGCAGCCGATGCAGAACACACCTATTATAGTATTAGGGTATTAGCATCCAGTGCGTCATCGAGCCACCGTTGAAGCCCTGCCCAAAAAATCCTGAACACAGAATTTGTTGTTTAACGGTCTAACTCCACAATTCAGTACTACATAGTTCACAGTCTTTGTAATGTGTTTCAGCAATACATTTGTAACATTTATAATGTGTTTAAAAACAATTCTCAGAAACTTTTGATTTTATACAGTGTGGGTAACTGTTGTTTTGAGCTGTGATCTCAGGCTGAGGGCACACAGTACTCTAACACAGTGTCTTAACAAAACACACCCGATAACACCCGACACACAAAAGCCAAAGGCTATTTTCATGTTAGAAGTATTTTTCCTAATAAGCCATAATAAACGTCTGGACATTTAGTTTGAAGACTTAGCTGCATTTCTGCTGCGTCACAAAATTCACTTTATATTAAAGTCAAATATTTACTTTATTAAATATGTTTCTTGTTTCAACATTCAGTGTGGACAGACAAATTACTTCTAGCTGGATGATTGTTGCATTTCGCCTGGCTAGAACAAAGTGTAACGAGGGCAGATAAAGAGCACATTAGCATAGCGTGTGTCAAGAGCACTACTACTAGATAAGACTTGGGCAGCAATGCTAAACACCACTGGAGGCCTTTTTCTTAAACTACACCTTCATCTTTTCCTGAGAGCGTCATTTTCTTGGTCCAATTAAACATGGCGAATTCATCTGGGAGATAACCTGTAACTCTTACACACTGCATCTGCTTTCTGGATCCTGTGAGCTGATTCTGCTGTGCTTTGATGTAGATGATGCAATTAAATTAGCTCTGGTTGGCAGCTCTGACAGAGTCTGGGCATAAACACAGCTCTGCGTCTGTCCTGCAGGGTTTGTTATTGATGCGTAGGCAAGAGCCAGGACTATTCCGATATAGAGTAAAACTGAAGCTTCTTCGCAAAATGCAAAAACAGAGAAACCGCAAAGTTAATGTAAGCACCTCCTGTGCGCTGTTTTCTGCCTTGCGATTTTTTCTCAATTTCTATATCTCTCTTTCTCAGTATGTGGGACACCCAAGACGCACAGAGCCTGTGGTTTTGAAGAAATATCCTCATCATTGTAAATGCCATTTCTGACAGTAATAGCCTGCACTCGGCTCTCTTATACTGAACACACTCCAGTAATGAGCCAAGAGCCTGTGACACAGAGAAAGATGAGACAGACAACACACTTCCATGAACTCTACAGTCTCTAAAGCTTAATATCACTGCTACTTGTGTACAAGTTGTGTACTTGTGTAGATACAAAAGCTTATCACGCAAAATTGCCCTCATTCTAAGGTTGATGAATCTGGAATATCAAATACATTTAATTAGCATAATACATCTTGCAATAAATGTACTTATTTTACAATATTTAACTACGTTATATTTACTTTAACCACTTAATAAAATATACCATTCAAAAATTGTCTGTAAGATTGTTTAACATTTTTGAAAGAAGTTTACTTGATAAAAAAAAATACAGAAAAACTGTATTTTATTTCTGAAAATTTGAAAATAACTTTTTTTTAAATATATTTTAAAATGTAATTTATTCCTGTGATGTCAAAGCTGAATGTTCAGCATCATTACTCTTCAGTCTTCAGTGTCACATGATCCTTCAGAAATCAGTCTAATATGATGATTTGCTGCTGAAGAAACATTTTTTATTATTATGTTATTATGTTAAAAACAGTGCTAAAACTGTGGTGGAAACCATGATACCTGTTTTCCTTAGATAGCATTTATTGTAAATATTTATCTTTATAAATGCATTATGTAACATTATAAATGTCTTTACTGTCACTTTTGATAACTTTAATGTATCCTTGCTGAATAAAAGTATTAATTTTTACTTTACTCATATTACTTTTTAAGTATTAATAATATCATATACAAATGTACAATAACTAAATTATATGCTTTATATATTATGCTACTTAAACTTTTGCTAATTGCTAAATGATAACTGTACACATCAACTGTGCCATTAAGGGTCAGGGCTGAAAAAATGATGAAATATCTTTCAGAACTACTGTTGTTCCAATCATTTCAGACATAGGTGGGTGGGCACATGAAAAATTCACAGGGATACCCTGCAGACTAAAGTGGTTCTTCGTGCCTCTTTATCTCTCTAGCATGGGGAATTTGGTGTTTAGTGTTAAGTGTACCTTAAAATCATACCGTCCCCCACAAGCCAGACTACTTAAACATCCATTCTAAACAAACCACCATTCACCAATCTTACTCACAATTATCACCATAGCGACAATACAAATAAGGTGGGGTGAAGAATGATGGACACAGACAAGCATGGGATGGTGGGCAAAGTAAACAAGACTCTTCACATGAAACGGTCTGCCAGCTCTCACCAGCACACAAAAACAGCCGGGGCAAGGCCGAAGCAGGCTGATCAGTGCGAGTGCACATCTCAGTTAGTAATATTTATTCACTGCAATTACCAATGACAACTTACCATACAACATATCACAGAGCTAAAGATAAAAACAACAGCCGCAGGAGCCCTCTCTTCCATTCTGAGTCTCAATCTACACTGCCTTCAGATTATGAAACTGCCATTTTGAAAACATGCTTCCCTAAATGTAATTGTGGCCATATGTTCAAAAGTTGACATTTTCTTGAGGAAAATAAATGGTTTTGGAGTAAATACACTTAAGTCAGGAATGCAGATCAAGAGGAAAGTTAAAGCAATGGATTTAATGGTTTAGGATTCCCGTCCAGGAACGTCACAGAGAACTGATGACAGTACAGGAAGTCGCATTAAGAGCCTTGAGGCTGACTACTGCTATAAATACTGTATAAAGATTGGCTGAATTAAGAATAGCATACTACTTTGACTATTTCTGTCATGCGTCACGTACACTACCGTTGAAATGTTTGGAGCAAGATTTTTTTTTTTTTTTATTAATACTTTTATCTAGCAAGGATGCATTAAATTGATCAAAAGTCAGAATAAAGACATTTATAATGATATTAAAAGAAATGTATATATTAAAAATGTATTACGGTTTCCACAAAAATATTAAGCAGCACGACTGATTTCAACATAGATAATAGTAAGAAATGTTTCTTCAGCAGCAAATCATCATATTATAATGATTTCTGAAGGATCATGTGACACTGAAGACTGAAGAGGAATGATGCTGAAAATTCAGCTTTGATCACAGAAATAAATTACATTTTAAAATAAATTAAATAGGAAACAATTTTAAATTGTAATAATATTTCACAAGTTTTTTGGATCAAATAAATGCAGCCTTGGTGAGCAAAAGAGACTTCTTTCAAAAACAATAAAAAATGAAACATTTTGAATGGTCAGTTTGATCTCATTGTTAATACGTAGGTATCAGTATGGAACATTTTCAGGTGCAAACCGTACATTTCTGAATGTTTCAATAGTTGTTAAATATGGACCGATTGACAACATTTAAACATATTTATTATGCATTTACAGCTAAAGAAACATTTACAATATTTACAAATCTTTTATATCATAAAGATATTTGTATAACTGCTCTTTTACCATTTTTAAAATTGTAGATCCCTTGACCTTATCCCCCCAACCCAAACATTACCATTTTATAGAGAATATAAAAAAAATATATAAAACGTAATGGACAGAAATGTGTAGGAAAATGACACTTTTAGTAACAATATAACATTAAAAAATATTTTGAGCCTCTAATCCTACTCCTTCCACAAAGTAATCTTTCAGAACGAGTTTGCAGCAGAAGTCACAGAACAGAGCGAAATGTTATAATTTCATATAAAGTAGATGAGTAAACTGCATTTAATAAATGCGACTGAAAACATGTCATTGATATGACAACTGAATATAACAGAATCAAAATATTAATGCCACGATTTTAATATTGATAATGTCTAAAAGTACATACATAAATAATTTACTTTTTAGTGCTGTCAATATTGTACATTTCAGTGTGTATGAAAACGTAAGTAAATGAACGTGAACCACACTTTACGTAAAATACACACAAATACTCATGAGATCACAGTGGAATGGTTTAATGTACATGTACTTCCCTCTTACAAAAAGTAGTAAATATGTAGTGTAGTGACGTGACGTGAAGCCAAGTATGGTGTCCCATACTCAGAATTTGTGCTCTGCATTTCACCCATCCAAGTGCACACACACAGCAGTGAGTATTGAACACACACACACACACACACACACACACACACACCATGAACACACACTCAGAGCAGTAAAATCAGTACAATGAATTAGTAAACTGCCCAATTACTCAATATTAATGAAACAGTAGATGAACAACACCCAGATGACTTACTACTGCATACTCTGATGTTTGGAGTATGGAACCACAAGACAGTTTACTATCCCATAATGCCAAGGGAGATGAGTAAGCGGAGTTGAAAAACAAAAATGGCAAATTGTTTTCAAGTGTAAATGCAATAGCTACCAAAAAGTTAAATAAAAAAAGTTAAAAGTGTGAAATGTTTTTCACAACTGTTGTTAGTATATCATATGCCAAAGAACATAAGGGTCAAAGAGCAATGCTAACATGGCAGCTAGTTTGTTTGGGAATGTATTCATAATATACACATGTGACATGCAAACCTATATAAGATACTTCATTAATGCTCAAGTAGTAAGTTCTGCATTGAATACTATGAAAGTATGAGAATTCAGACACAACAAGAGAGGAGATGATATGATAGCATAAAAACAGACAGACAGAAAGGTGAAAACAGAGAGAGATTTGCCAGTGGGGGTGGGGTGTCATTGGATGTGCATGTCCCATCATGGTCACCTCCATGAATTACAAAGGAGCAGCCTTGATATGTCCTGCACACTGAGAAAGCTCTATTAACAGCTTTGTAGCCCTGAATCTGTAAGGCCTGTTTCCAGGAAGCTATTGCCAAAATATCAAATTTTTTGTTTGTGTGCGAACACATTTCATTGTAAGGCTCTACGTGGGACTTAGTATAAAAATACTCAAACTTGCTTTGTCTACTCTTTCCACAGTTCACACTACAACTATAATGAATACTGGGTCAAATGAGGCTGTAGCACTTATTTCATAGATCTACTACACACCAGCAAATTACAGCCTCTCTGTATCATTAATGCTCTCCTAATTAAAATCACAACTTCAGATTACTGAGGCCTATGTGTGTGCGTGTGCACATGCAAGTGAACAAGTGCTGTTTTTGAGCATAAGATTTATCTAACCTTATAATTTATTGTCAAGTTCTAGAGATAATGAACCATGCTTTATTAAACACCGTGTGTCCTGCATAAGCAATATTACACTGCATTTTCTGAATAACAATGACTTTTTCATACAGACATTAAATCTCATTGATCAGTTTCTATCAAGACACTTTGCAAAAAGCAGAGAGCATAATTACTAAAGACATTACTAAAGACGGACCAGACACCACGGTTCAAAACGCATGTGATTCTTGGATTAATTGCAAAGTTTGACCACCATACAATGAAAGTTTATCATTTCAACGTGTTTTAGGTCTTGTCAGTTTAAACATTTAAGGGATTCATTTGAGCCCACGAAGATGTGAAAGAGAACTCAATTCTGAACACGTGACTGTTTTATGTGCGCACACACACACATAGCATACAGAGCCGTGCTAATGCACGTGGACGCCAAATGCCGTTCTCTTCCTGTCTATTTGTGCCTGAACAGACACATACATGCAAAAAAAATTGTCAAAATGCATGTAGAAATCAACTATCTTTGTAAACACAATTTATTATGGCTTAGGTGAACAAAACAATTGAGAAAGAAAACTGGATGCGTAACATTATTTTGGATCCGCGCCGCGCATTCGGTCTTAAAGTGACAGCAGCCTGTTCCTGCTGCTTTCTGTGTCATGAATGTTTTTTCCAATATCGTGCAGCCCTAGTTAAAATAGTCAACGTGACTACAGTGGTTCAACCTTAATGTTATGAAGCAACGAGAATACTTTTTGTGTGCAAAAACAAAACAAAAATAATGACTTTATTCAACAATGTTTCCTCTTCACTGTCAGTCTGTTATGCAGTTGA
The DNA here is from genome assembly GCA_037101425.1 of Elopichthys bambusa. NCBI lineage: Eukaryota > Metazoa > Chordata > Actinopteri > Cypriniformes > Xenocyprididae > Elopichthys > Elopichthys bambusa. Next base: position 24,274,343 of record CM074435.1, read on the forward strand.
CACAGTGAACGCAGTGCAGAGCTTCCATGTTTACGTCCGAACAGAGTGTTCACAAACAGAGTTGGTCATTTCGTCGCTTTTTATGGGAGATAAAAAACCTCTTGGATTTCGTCCAAAATATCTTAATTTGTGTTCCGAAAAAATTGTTCTTACGGGTGTGGAATGACATGAGGGTGAGTAATAAATGACTGAATTTTCATTTTTGGGTGAACTAACCCTTTAAATACTTGTGGTGGGGAATAGAAACTTCCTGTCATATTAGAACAGATTAGAACATATTAACAAGATTTTCATTTTTCTGTGAACTATCTCTTTAAGAGCATTCTGAATGGCTTGCAGGCTTCTTTTTGCATCTAGTGCTACTTGTTGTGCTTCCCTGAAATGCATGTTAGCAGGATTTGGCTTGTTATGTGCAATCCGTCAGAATTATTTCAAAATACTGACACTCAGTTTCCATTACAGAGCGCTCGACAAATGTCAGCGAGGAGCCAACACCACAGGTCACCCCGAGCAGAAGCCATCCATCAGCAATCATAAATTCCATTAGTTGACAAGATATATAGACATAGAAAACTTATCCAAGTTATTGTCATAATGAAAGCATCCACTTAATGGGAATTGTGTTGGAAACGTTCCTCTGAGGGTGCACAAATCTAAGGACAGGACACTATCAATCGTTTCAGTGCCAAAAAGAAAGCAGAGGCCTTTTCTCTCTGTGATGCCAACTGTTCACTTTTTGAGATTAGACATCTCTTTTTTAATTTGAGGGTCCCAAATGTAGCTGCTTTATACTCACATGCTATGGGCTAAACCTACAAATCTTAAGTCTACAAATGCTGCCGACTGCCAGGGTAAAGATGAAATCATCTCCGAACCAGGGTGGGCCTGCGGGACCACTTGTCAACTACTAATAATTTCGTCCTTTCATCTTTACCCCTGCAAATTTGCCCCATTTCACACAGTGATTGTGATGCACACCATCTGGAGGCGACTCCTGCAGCGATTCATGAATATTATGACGTTGTGATCTGTGATGCGGTTCAGTGCCAGGGAATCTCCACCATCACTTCATAACAGATGAAACCACTTGGATGGGTGTCAAAACTTTTTCTTTTTTTTTGGTCACAATTTTTGCCTTTTGACCCAATAAATGTAGTCAATATTTTGCCATGTCATATTCATTCATTTTAGTTCATTTTATTTGGACTGAAATTACATATAATTTTATTCCACAAAAAATAAATAGTTAAATATAAGGTGCAACATAATGTCAAACTGTAACAGATTTTTTTGTTTTTTAATAAACAATTCTTGTTAATTGTTTATCATCATGATACATCTTTTATGTCTCTTCTCCATTATCATAGATGAAATCAAACAACTCTTCAAATATTTTTGTCAGTACATTTGTCACTACTGTTCTAAAGTTTGGGGGTCAGTAAAGACTAAATAATGAGAGATTTTTGGGTGAACTATCCATTTAAACAAATTTTCTGTCACAGAAGCAGTAATTAAATCCAACATGAGGGAATTACAGGATGAAATGCTACACACAACACATGTATATACGGAGAAACGACTCCCAGAACGACAGTGCCACTAAAACCACCCTGCTCTTGAAACTCTTCCAGGGCCTAATCTCCTCCAGCAGGGAGATTTGAGCTCCTTTTCCTCGCTTGGTCTGGGAACACAAAGAGCTTTTTCCCTGTGCCAGGAACCAAACTCCTTCCTGTCTATGATAGGGCTTCTTGCATTGGGCTGCACAGGATAGGGGGTCAGGACTACTCAAGCCCACTCCCATTTCCCAAAAGCACAGTGAATATGGAATTGGGCCAACATTTGTATTGGAGGAAATGGCATATTGGCCTGAGATTAAGGCGGTGGTCTTGCAGGATGGATACTGAGAGAGGAGGCTGAGCCTGTGGAGTAACAATAATGAGGACTCTGTGGTTTAAGGACTGGCAGGATAGATTAAGACCACTCATCCATGTAATGAAGTGCTATAACGCTGCATCAGCAGACACTCAAACCCAGCTGATTAATAGTTGGCTGGAAGGACTATGGAGCACATCTTGTCCTCAGGACATCAACCATTAGAAATCTAGTGTTTTACATGTCAAGCAAACTATTGTGGTTATAATCTGTCAATCATCACAAACAACCTACAGTCATATTTACTCTGGACACAAGTATAAAGGGCCAACTGTGACATTTAATAATTATTTTAGAAAAGGCAAAAAAAAAAAAAAAAAACTCAGAAATTAATAAATGAATTGGAAAAAAATAATTAAAGGAATTTAATGCTTAAAGGGTTAGTTTACCTGAAAATGAAAATTCTGTCATTAAGAAACACAGAACACAAATTAAGATATTTTTGATAAAATTCGATGGCTCAGTGAGGCCTGCATTGACAGCAAGATAATTAACACTTTCAAATGCCCAGAAAGCTACTAAAGACATATTTAAAACAGTTCATGTGACTACAGTGGTTCAATCTTAATGTTATGAAGTGACGAGAATACTTTTTGTGCGCCAAAAAAAAACAAAAAAACAACTTTGTTCAACAATATCTAGTGATGGCCGATTTCAAAACACTGCTCCATGAAGCTTTGAAGCTTTACAAATCTTTTGTTTCGAATCAGTAGTTCGGAGCACCAAAGTCATGTGATTTCAGTAAACGAGGCTTCTTTACGTTTCGAAATTCCAACAGTTCACGTAAGTTTGGCAGTTTGATACACGCGCCGAATCGCTGATTCAAAACAAAAGATTCGTAAAGCTTTGAAGCTTCATGAAGCAGTGTTTTGAAATCACCCATCACTAGATATTGTTGAAAAGTCATTATTTCGTTTTTTTGGCGCACAAAAAGTATTCTCGTCGCTTCATAACAATAAGGTTGAACCACTGTAGTCACATGAACTGTTTTAAATATGTCTTTAGTAGATTTCTGGACATTGAAAGTGTTAATTATCTTGCTGGCAATGGAGGCCTCACTGAGCCATCGGATTTCATCAAAAATATCTTTGTGTTCTGAAGATGAACAGGTCTTACGGGTGTGGAACGACATGAGCGTGAGTAATTAATGACAGAAATTTTCATTTTCGGGTGAACTAACCCTTTAAGCAATATCGACATGACAAAATGTATTCAAATTTACAATTTGATCAAAGTAATCAATTAATAAAAACATAAATAAATATTAAGTTTTACATTTACTAAAATAAAAATAATGATACAAAAATGAAAACAGTTTTTTTCAACTACTTTAATTTGTTTCTGTCATCTATTGACCCATTTATGATTTTCTACTGAGCCAAGCGGGGCCACAAAATAAAAAAAATAAAATAACTACCAAAAAAATAAAATAAATAAATAAATAAATAGCTGAACGCGACCCGTGTGTTAAGTTGCATCTTGTGTTGTGAATAACGACCAGAAAAGAGCTAAAGCGTTGTTAAAGGATAGTATTCCCTTATCTTCTGGTGGACTCCAGTGGACTCTCTGCAGCACATCTCCCATCTTCTGCAGTGTGTTCCAGCTCATAGACCTAGTCAATCTCCTGAAGTGCCTCCACTTAAGCTTAACACTGCACTTTAGCTAGCTGCGCTCTAAGATAGCACATGCTGATAGTCTGATGTTGGTAAGGAGATGGCAATACTTTCCTAATCATATATTCATGCAGAGCTATCAGTGTGGCTTCTCATCTGTCCAAACAAGACACTGACAATGAGACTTACACTATAGCTGAAACTAGAAATGCAAGTTGTCACAATAACCCATTTTTGTCATCTCCAAGGATATAGGTCTGAGGGTGGGGTGAGCAGACACACAATGAGATAAATGAAGTCAAAAGACACACCACAGTATAAATGAGTGTGGGAATATAGTATTTCAAATGTTAGCTGTGAAACATTGTTAATAAGGATAATGCCAGCAGTCGGCTCACTGTTACATTCTGGCAAACTTTTCTTGCAAAGGTCATATATGAATTTATTGAGATATGTTTGAGGATATGTTTGTGAGTCTATCTACTCTCAAACACTACTGTATCTTATCTTATTTCCCAGAAGAGTAGAACTGACTCCTCCTTATGTGATTTATGGTATTAAGTCCATAGTTAATTCTGTCAGCATTTATTCACCCTCATGTTGGTTCAAACCTGAATAATTTCTTTCTTCTGCAGGACAAAAGGTGAAAGAACGTCTCAGGTTACGTATGTAACCATGGTTCCCTGAGAACAGGGAATGAGACACTATGTTTAACATGCTTTAGGGAACATCATCACAAGAACCGGTATCTGAAAGCAATCATCAAATCTCACCAATCCTATTGGCCGGCAACAGCCTATGACGTCATTATAGACATGACCCGGAAGTATAAAGGAGCGCCTAGAGAAGCAGTCAGTACCTTATCGTCTGAAGGGACTGTTCAGCAGGCAGCCCCGATGCATGGCAGGAAACGCAGTGTCTCGTTCCCTGTTCTCAGGGAACCATGGTTACATACCTTTCGAAAGGGAACTCTACACTGCGTTTAACATGCTTTGGGGAACGATATACACATGCCGCCATGCTTGAGAGGAGTGCATGCCCAAAAATGGCTAGACAAACGTCAGAACTAGCAGCTTCAACTGAAGTGCCACCCTCCCTACTGGTCAAACATAAGCTGTCAGTGACAGCACTCCCTATGGCCAACAGCCCAAGCTATAAGCCTCAAAGAGGCCTTCCACAGAAGGCCTACCAAGGCCGCTCAAAGGCTTCTGGGACCAAACTTCTTTTCCGCAGAAAAGAGGGTACCTCTAAGGGAATGTAGCCAGGGGGCCCAAAGGAACCCTAGCCAGTCACTTGTCAGGGGAACAAAGTCAACCCTGAATGCCACCAGGGAAGCCCGACCTAATTTAATTTTAAGCACCTAGTCTTGGCCAGCAACTTGTCTGATCACAGAGTCTCAAATAACATTCTTCAGAGAAGATATCCAGTAAGAGTGACTGCAAAAAGGCAGTAACTAACCCCAACCAGAGCATGGAGATGGACATCCTGGAGAACAGGACTCAGCTTAGCGCCTTAGCTCACTTGCTGATAAGCAAGATCCCACAAACATGGAACTCGTTCAGAATGAAAACGAGTCAAACAGCAGATAAGACTGTAGAGTGCCCACATAACAGTCAACCTTAACACAATCCGACAAGCAGTGTACTCAGTAAAAACACTTTTTACTCTTTAAGCAAGAGGAGTACAAACATACGCCATCACGCTCTACAACTTCAGAAAGCTTGTGGCTTGTGTTCCAAGCTCTAGGGAGCTAAATATGATAACCAAACTCTCCAGTGAGGTTAAATAATTTAACTTGACCTGAACCAACATTCCACCAGGCAATGACTCAGTAAAAACACCTTTTACCTATAACATCATGTTCTTGAAGGAGGCCCAAATGGGGCCTGCGACTCCGAAAGACATGTGGTGTCAGCCCGTGGCGGAATCAAAAATCCAACATACCACCCTGTAATGTACTTAGTAAAAGAACTTTTACTGTTTAAGCAAGAGGAGTACAAACCTACACCATCATTCTAAAAGGTGCGACTTAGAAAGACACGTGGCGTCAGCTAGTGGCAGTTTCCGAGCTCTAAGGGAGCCATAATTAGAACCAAACTATCCAGTTAGGTTAACTGTTTAGCTCAACCTGAGCCTGATTTTATCCAACACATTCCAACAGGCAATGTACCCAAAAAAACTCTTAAAACAGTAGGAGTACAAACTACGTGCTCTGACATACAACAAGCTATTGTGCTTTGAAGGAGGCGCAAACAAAGCCTACTACAATTCAATTGTGGCAGTTCAAACTCTAAAGGGAGTCATATAAGAACCAAACTAAATAGTGAGGTTCACAAACAAACTCATCCTGAGTTATGCATTCCAACAGGCCATATACTCAGTAAAAACACACTTTTTACCCTAAATAGCAAGGGGAGTACAACCTAGTCAACATGCTCTGAAGGAGGCTAGCACAAAGCCTACTACTACAAAAAACAGGTGCTAACCTGTGGCAGCAATAGAGTTAAAGGCTCACATTGTGCAGGGCAAAATAGAACTAGAGCATTAACAACCCTGAGAAACAGGGAAATGCTTCACTTTTCATTCATACCACCCTGAAATGTGAATTTCAAGGGTGAGCACTTTTTACCAAAGACAGAAACATCTGCACTGAACCCTAGGGAACAGGAGCTAAAAAAAGCTAACACTGTTCACTCAAGCTTGAATATTAATTCAAGGGGTTCAGGGGAAAATACTAACAAGTATAGAATGAAAAGCTCTACAAAAGTGGGGCCACAGCAACACTAGCATACCTACCACCTGAGACAATGGCATCAAGGGAGACTTAGTAATAGCCTGCTACCCTAGCGCTATCTATCCTGCACCTACACTAAAGGGGTAATGGGCTTCTGTCTGACAACTCTAATAAGAGGAGGCCAGAACTAGGAAAGTACACATTCCTGACAGGGGTAGTAATCAAAAGGGGTGAAAAACTTCTGTATATCAACTAAACCCTAGTTCTAGCCTAGGCCAGCTATAGCCATAAATCTGCCTGGGGCTAACACTCAACCTCTAACATTAGATCTATCCTGAAGTAAAGAGGATACTCTAAACAAACTTTAGCTATAACCACAGGAGAAAGCTACTCTACCAAATGGTGGCTGAAAAGGTGGCCATAGAGCCAACACAAAGATAACCAACCTAATGGGAACTTCAGGGCCCAAAAAACCCATCTTATACTTTTACACACCCAGGAAAAGCTATACAGGAAAACTACGGTCAAAATATTTTATAACATAAATACAGACCAAGCTTACCTTCCTGTGGCTCGAAGACCAGAGACTCCCATCCCAAAAGGGATGGAATCCATGGTACTTTTAAGCCTAAAAGAGCCTCTTCACTATCAAGCCAGAAGGTGAGTCATCAGAAAAATATTCATCATGGGCCCACCCCTCAGCCTGACTGTAAGAAGCGCCTGAGCGTGTTTCAAAGAATTCTCACTATTCAAACATAGGAGGTGGAAGAAGAGAGGAGAGGGTAGATGAAACTACGCTTACAGAGAGGAAATCAATCACCGATGCTGCTGGCGTCTGTAATTGATTACCTCCCTTAGATCCTGCTTCTTCTTCCTGGAATCCTGTCTTCTCTGGGACCTACTCCAAGGAGGAGGAGGTGCCCGAGAAGCAACACTGGACCTCTGGCCCTGTCTCCGATCCTCAAATCGGGACGGGCCAGGAACTCCCGTCTGTCTGGGCCTAGGATCAGATCTGAGCGGTATGCAGGTCTTAAACGCTGCCGAGCACGCCTTTGCCTCCCTGAACTTCCCCACCACCGCCTCGACGGAGGTACCAAAAAGTTCAGAGGGCAAAACCGGCGCATCGAGAAGAAAGCCCTTTTCTTTCACCCTGATGTCAGCCATGTTCAACCACAGGTGTCTCTCCGTGGCCACCATTGCTGCCATCGATCTACCAACCGAGGCAGCAGTTTGTTTAGTGGCCCGGAGAGCCAGATCTGTAGTGCAGCGCAGCTCTTCTACTGCCTCAGGGGACAGACCCTGCCCCTGATCTAGATCCTTCAGCGAATCAACCTGGTAGGCCTGTAACACCGCCATGGTGTGTAAGGCCGCACCAGCCTGACCCGCTGCCGCGTATGCCCTGCCATTCAAGCAAGAGGTTACTTTAAGGGGCTTGGAAGGCAGGACCGGAGCTTTCAGTGTTGGAGCCCGCCCTGTGATGAGATAGTTCGCAAACGTCTCATCAATAGGGGGCATCGACACATACCCATGCTGGCTTAATCCCCCAACATCAGAGAAATTAGCTTGTTGATGCCGGTGAATACGAGCCGAGTATGGGTTCTTCCATGCCTTCTCGATCTCAAGGCTTTGAATTCTCAGCAGGCTCACCTGCTTCCTGTCCAATAACCATCTCTTGCTCTCTTGGGCTTAACGCCAGAAGAGCACTCGCTGCTGGATCTGATGATGATGGATCTAGAACCACTAGGCACAGATGCCGGCCCCTCTCCCCTCAAACAAGAGTGGAGCGTCCTAATAGGCAGACGCTCACAATTTGCTCACATGCTCTTCTCCCAGACAGAAAACGCACAGATCATGTGTGTCACCGAGTGCCAGAAATCACACACACTTCCTAAAACGTTTGTCAGACATAGTAATTCCTTACCAGATTTGAAGTAATCGCAAACAGACAAAAACAGTCCCTGAAGACGATGAGATACTGACTGCTTCTCTAGGCGCTATAATGCTATAATTATAATGCTATAATGACGTCATAGGCTGTCGCCGGCCAATAGGATTGGTGAGATTTGATGATTGCTTTCAGACACCGGTTCACGTGATGACGTTTCCCAAAGCGTCTTAAACGCAGTGTAGAGTTCCCTTTCGAAAGGGAATCAAAAGTTTCCATATAACTCATGCATTATATTTAAAGTCTTTTGAAGCCAAACGATAGTTTTTTGAGAAACAGGCCAAAATTTAAGTTATTCAGTTCTCTCTTCTTGCCGCATTCATAAGAGTAGGTCCAATTCGTGAGCAAGCTACTGTTGTAAAGGCCCCGATATAATTAAAGCGAAATCGAAGAATGAACTGATGTGACGTTATTTTGAACAAAATCAGGCCAAAACTAAGTTCATTGGGAGTTCAAAACTTCTGGAAAAGTTTGCTCCGACTGGTAAACACGTGATGATAACATACTAGGTAGGTGTTCTTTGATGTGGAAATCTTTGGTTCATTTCTTCTGTTCAGTCTGTCAAGGTCAGACGTCCGCGAACAAAAAACATGAACATACTGGAAAGCCACTTTATAGTAGAAAATGAGGTTGTAATTCTGATTAAATGAGACACTGGCACTGGTTTCCATGTTTAATACTGTAAAGGTGCTTGATTTTAAGTAACCTATTGTATAAAGTGCTATATAAATAAATGTGACGTGACTTTAATAGAGCCAATTGCAGAGCCAGTGCAAATATATCCACATTGCTATGATCAGATTCTTATGCTTTAAAAACTGATTGTTGTTTTCTCATTTTGTTGTGTGACTATTTTGTTATTTAGTAAAAAGCATGCAGCACACATATTTATCTACATGTCGCTCTCAGCAGTGTGGGCGGCATTGGGATGTTCACTAACAGTATATCACTGCTCACGTATTTCGAACTTCTTTTTACCCCTAAGCGAAGAACGAAAAATAACTTTGCCGTAAATATATCTGGCACTCAAACACATCCATGGGAAACACTCATTAAATTCATATATGACCTTGCAAAGTTTGCCAAAACGTACCATTAAGACATTTTTTTCAATAAATCGATTGATCCAATTCACAAAACTGGTCTTAATGATTTATTCACAAATAGGGGCCTCGAGTTTAACATTGCAACAGCCCATCATTTAACTGCCTATTGAAAGGGAAGATTACAGAAGATCATACAGGTTTGAAATGACATGAGGGGAATTAAATAATGACAGAATTATTTATTTTCAACTATGAACTATTCCTTTAAAGTCACCACAAAATCAAACTTGACAATTCTTACTGACATTGACGCAATTACATATTTTTCTCATTTCAGAAGCCATTTCACTCAGATATACATCACAATAGGGAAGAAAAGCGATCTCAACTTCCATTTCATGCTGACTTTAAATATGAGACTTTGTTGAAAGCTAGGAAAATTACAGATTCAACAAAAAATGTCAAGTATACTTTGGTTCTGGAGGGTCTTCTCTACCCACACATCATTGCAGGACGAAGGCATCTGTTTGAGAGGGAGAGAGATAGCAACCAATAAGAAAAGCATGGATGGGTCTGACAGATCCCCTGGACAAGGCATCTGTTATCCAGAGCTACTCCTGACTGACGCCACAGTCTGGAGGAATGTATGCTCAGCTCAATGCAGTATGCAACAAACTTTATCAATGCCACAGAGCTGAACGAGACAAAAATATATGAGAATCTCCATAGCAGACAGCAACATGAGCAATGGGCAACTTTTATCTTCATCCTGGGCGTCCCAACATGAGAGCTCTCAGTCCCTAAACTCTGCCAGGTCCACTCTCACAGTGTGGCACCTGTAAACCCTGGCACCATCTGCCTGCTCTCTGCTGCCCTGTTAGGCACCATTAGCACACACACAGGAGAATCAGTCTGATCTTTGAACCGATCTCATTAGGACAGCTAACAGTCCACCAGTGGGCTAGTGCTGCTATGATTGCTGGGAAACAACCTACAGATAAGAGGTGAGATATCAGAGTCTCTGGGTCAACGGGCATGAAATTAATTCTCTATAATAACCGGTTGTAGATTATAATCCTTAGTGCAGAAATCCAAATACAAGATAAACCCTTTTCTCAATGGACATCTGTGACTGGATGACTGTAAATGATGCAAAGGTGAACATGACACTGCGGAGTTTTCAAACTAAATGTTAGTATAGTTTTCTAACCTAGATCAAATTTTTTCAAACTTTTTCTATTTTGGTGGTTGTTAGCATCGCACCGCACCGCACCGCAGGTATAACAGTAATGACACAGATGAACGATATCGTTGGAATCACTTGCAAACCATTTTTCCAGCTGACGAATGATAAAACACAGACAGCCAATCAGAATTCACTACTTTAATGAAGCATTTCAAGTGGCAGATGACAAAACTGCAGCGTGCGCTTATAATAAACAGAGCATTATCCCTCAATGGTGTGGATATTAATATAGTTACCATTGTAGTTACAGTACCATTATCAATCAACAGGCCTTAAGAGTGGAGGAAACTGAAATCTCATTCAGTCATTCAGTTTTCCACGAGTAATTGTACCATGTTGGTTTGGCAAAGCCAAGCCACAACGTAGTCACATACAGTATGGAAACATGCATTTTTACAAAACAAGATGTATTATGACCATGTATGAACACAATCATAATGGGTAAAACTCCGGAAAAATCTACAATGATTCCACAGAAACACAAATCACTGTTTTATGACCAGCAGAAGATCATCAGTGCATTTCATCAGTGTCAGTACTGAACAAAATAACAACTTTTCAATATCTAGTGATGGGCGATTTCAAAACACTGCTTTGAAGCTTTACGATTTCAAAACACTGCTTTGAAGCTTTACGAATCTTTTGTTTCGAATCAGTGGTTCAGAGCGCCAAAGTCACATGATTTCAGTAAATGAGGCTTCATTATGTCATAAGTGTTTTGATATTTCAGTGGTTCATGTCATGTCATGTCTTGGCAGTTTGATAAGCGATACGAACCACTGATTCGAAACAAAAGATTCGTAGAGCTTCGAAGCTTCATGAAGCAGTGTTTTGAAATCGCCCATCACTAGATATTGTTGAAAAGTTGTTATTTTGTTTTTTTGGCGCACAAACAGTATTCTCGTCGCTTCATAATATTAAGGTTGAACCACTGTAGTCACATGAACTGTTTTAAATATGTTTTTAGTAGCTTTCTGGGCATTTGAAAGTGTTAATTATCTTGCTGTCAATGCAGGCCTCGCTGAGTCATCGGATTTAATCAAACATATCTTAATTTGTGTTCTGAAGATGAATGAAGTGTTACGGGTGTAGAATGACATGAGGGTGAGTAATTAATGACAGAATTTTCATTTTTGGGTGAACTAACCCTTTAAAGGGCATTCCAAAACTTTTTATCATAGAGTTCAGTTAGATCCATAATTACGGGCAAGCTTTTTCGATGGTCTGTGCATGGTGAGATATGACAAAATGGAAAATCTCGGGAAGATGTGTTTTTATCCCCTCTGCTTGATAGGGATGTAATACATGACATCATCAGGAATACATTAGAAAATTAATTATCATTACAAGAGAACAGGCAAAAAAACAATTCAAAAAGGTGAAATCTTTGCCATGCGCGTGACACAAAGTGCGAGTTATGATTTATTAAAAGTGGGCCTGAGTGAAGAGAATTAATTCACAGAGACTAGGTTGGATTGAAATAACTTGGAGCTACACTGGGAGGAAGATTAATGTCACAAGGGGAAGAAAATGTCCATTTCCTCAACAGACTGGGTCCGTGGCTGAGAAAAATGCCTGGCTCCACTCGCCCCCTCTGGGAAAGTGTGATCTGGTGAGCAGCAAGAGGTTTATTTAAGAGAAAAATCAGACAAATTAAACAATCTTACAGTAGGGAGCTAGGAAAGCAGAGACGACACTCTTGGAGAATGTGTGGGAGACAGTATGTCTGAAGTTCTGTCAGAAAAATATTATGTTCCCTGAACAGCCCACCTGTTCAGAACCTGCAGCATAACTTATTTTGGTGCTTCTCCTATAATGCAAAATGGCAAAACCCCATCTTTCCCCCCTTTTTAAAAATTTCGAATGTAGGCATCACAACATCATGCTGTGAAGGTTTTTTAATATTTTTGAAACAAGTCTCTTATGCTCACAAAGGCTGCATTTATTTGATAAAACAGTAAAATTGTGAAATATTACAACTTAAAATAAATATTTTCTATTTAAATATTTTAAAATGTAATTTATTCCTGTAATGCAAAGCTGAAATTGCAGCATCATTACTCCAGTCTTCAGTGTCACATGATCCTTCAGAAATTCTAATATGATGATTTGTTGCTCAAAGAAACATTTCTTTTTGTTATTGATGTTGAAATCAGTTGTGCTGCTTAATATTTTTGTGGAAACTGGGATGCTTTATATGGACTCATTGAGTTTTAAACAATTATCTAGTTCTATCTTGAAACTCTGGCGGATGGGTCTTTAATTAATTTGGTAGCAATCTCATCATTATCTACACAGCACAGCTGATTGGTCGCTGTTGCATCAGCAGCCAATGAGCTTTCTGCTCAAACATTCAAATATTTGGCATGTTTACTGTTAGCAGTCTGCAATGTGCTTTCAGAACCCTCCTCCTTCCCCAGCTCCACCTGTATAGATCTGCTATGGGGGTTAATTCATGTATGTTACATGTGCAGCAGCAGCAGCATGTCTTACATGCTCACAGCAATGTCTGTGAATGTAACATACATACATACATACATACATACATTCATTAACATTGTCATATCCATTACCATGCCAATCTCAATTATCATACCAATATCCCGAGAGTTGTCATAACAGATCAGCATTTATTTGAAATTGAACAATCTTAAAGTATTTAATTTTATCTGTTTTAGGCATCCTTGCTGAATAAAACATGCATCTATATCTACTGTATATATCATTCGATAAATGATATGATACCATATTGTGCAAATGTTCTCCCCAATTGTAATGGCTGCTAGACTCCTTTGAGCACACATCCACCCAGATCTCCTCATTTACAGTCCAGACGGGAACTTTAATCATGCCTGAGTCTGTAAGGATCAGATGGATTCAGGTTTGCTGATATGTGATCTGTTCGTCTGCTGTAGCCCAGCAAATATGGCCTCTAGACAGAAACATCTGCACTATTTCTCAGCCAACAGGCACAATTCAACACACAGCTGCCTGTCGGTCAGCTCACCCCAGTCCAACATCTGGATGTGAAGATTCTCAGTATCTCATATAAGTTTATTTTCAGTAACACTGGGTTTACTGAGTCACTCTTAGTGAGTCACTCATTAAATCTGTTTATTTGCAGTGAGGATTATGATTAATGACTTCTGCAGTGGCTGTCGTTAGAAAGTCATACTAATAATAATGTGTGTGTGTGTGTGTGTCCATGTGCACTTTCCAAAGGTTTAGCAAAAATGTGAAAATCTCTGGTGATGGCATGGAATATATGTAAGAAAAACTTACTTTATAATATTACAAAAATTGGTTGAATTACTCTTTATATAAAAAGTAACCTTTGATGAAATAGTATAGAATACAGATCTAGTATTGATACAGATTACAAAAATACACCATTTCAATATGAATGTGTGCTGCAGTACATTAAAAGTTGTATTTATTTTATTTTTCAACATGGAGATATATTGTTCGTTTTCAGGCAATGTTCTTTAGCACTGCAGCGTATAAGAAATGACAAAACACACAGTCCACTTTTTCCAGCCTCTCTCTCTGTCCACCCACCTCCACTGTACCCACGACTCCATTGTGTGAGGTTACATAACAGCATCCTCTGTTTTTCTTCACACCTCTCATTGATGTTCACAACAGCACAAGGTTTTATAGACTTTTCGAACTGTACAAAAGCATTTTTTAACCTCTCAAACTGACAATTTGCTGATTTTTATGTATGAAAACTACGGGTTTTTCATCAAAACGGCAATTATGCACTTAAGGCTATTATAAGGAAACATAAACAAATTTTATGTGTACTATACTGTGGAGTCTGATCAAAGTGATAGTAATAAGCACATTTTTACATGCCAGAGTAGTTCAGGAGCATGCTGGGAGGAATCAGCAACAGTTAATGTGCTTAAGAATGCTGCCGCCCCCTCTACCTTCAGGATTATGTGGGTCAGGTCCCCAGATTAAGGTCATGTGTTGTAAATGCTCCAGGGGACCCAGGCAAAAACAGGACAATGGGTGGTTGACATTTTCTAAATCAGCTTTTGTTGTGTTACACATTCTACTGCTAACTGATAGCTCATTTTTTTTGTATATTATCCCTGCTTTTGCAAAATGTGAAATGGTCATGTACTTCACAATAATATTATATATATTCTATAATATTAACATTAGTTAACAATAGTTAAAGGATTAGTTCACTTTCAAATGAAAATTAGCCTAAGCTTTACTCACCCTCAAGCCATCCTAGGTGTATATGACTTTCTTCTTTCTGATGAACACAATCAGAGAAATATTAATAAATATCCTGATGCATCCGAGCTTTATAATAGCAGGGGATCAATGAGCATGAGCTGAAGAAAGTGTACCCATCCTCATCCATCCATCATAAATATGTGCTCCACACAGCTCCGGGGGGTTAATAAAGGCCTTCTGAAGCGAAGCAATGCGTTTGTGTAAAAAAAATATCCATATTTAACAAATTATGAAGTAAAGTACAGTAGGAGTATCTAGCTTCCGCACGAACCACCTTCCGTATTCAACAACCGCAGAAAGTGTAAAGCTCTCGCAGTTCACAAAGCTTATGCTATGTCCTACACCTCCCCTATTTGTATTACGGAAAAAGTGTAATTGACGTGACGCTAGGGCTGCACGATTAATCATATTTTAATCACGATAACGATATCTGCTTCTCTCGATTGATTACAAATAACTGTCACGATATTGGCCCACTCGTTATTTATCCTGAAAACTTGTTTTTTCTTTGGGATATGCTTGTGGTTGCCAGATGCAAAGAGCTTAAATCCCCCAAATAGAGCTTTTCCCTTAAAAAGGATATACTGTCTTCCCTCCCTCTAAATGCGAAAGAAGCACTGATGCTCTGAAAACAAACATGCGCGCTGGAGTTTAGCTATCTCCACAGCGAAATCCTGCTTCAATGAATGTGTCATACAGCCAGTCTTTGTTTCTTCACAAGCCACTTGTACTATTTGTGTGACTAAATCTGCCATGATCAAACCTTCAGCGATGAATTCCAACAAATGCAACATGGATCTCCACCTTACTGTTTGCAGAATGCACTTTTGCAACTTATGTGACAATTCAATCGGGAAAATAAACATAGTTTGGAATTACTGGAAATAATATTAGGAGTTTCGCCGTTTTATCTTTTGAAGTTCCTAAAGGTTTTGCCAGTTTTCATAATGTTAATCAGTTGAAAATGATACCGCCACTGGGACATTTATATATATATATATATATATATATATATATATATATATATATATCAAAGAGCCACGTTCTTTGCTTCACAAATTTGCAGGACATTCTGAATCTGTTGTTTGTCTCATTTGCAAACGAATTGTGTTGCTTTAAATATCTAATGTGAATACAGATTACAAAGCATTCACCAAAACCATGTGTTTTGTATTGATTTACCATCTAACGAAGTTATCATGGTTGGTTAAATGAAGTCGGTGTGCCACCTACAAGCCTTTTGGGTGAAGTATAGGTTGGTAAAGAATGTGCAAAATGGCCATAACTACATTACCCTTTTTGATAGAATAATCGTGATTACAATTTTGAGCAAAATAATCGTGATTATCAGTTTAACCATTATCGTGCAGCCCTACGTTACACCAGTTTACACTTTCCTTGTAACTTATTAAACGCATCACTGCCCTTCAGAAGGCCTTCATTAACCCCCTGGAGCCATGTGAAATACACGTTTATGATGGATGGATGCACTTTCTTCAGCTCATACTCATTGATCCCTATCAACGCCATTATAAAGCTCGGATGCGTCAGGATATTTATTCATATTTCTCCGATTGTGTTCATCAGAAAGAAGAAAGTCATATATACCTAGGATGGCTTGAGGGTGAGTAAAGCTTGGGGTAATTTTCATTTCAAAGTGAACTAATCCTTTAACGCATAAAATAACAATGAACAATACGTTCAAAGCATTTAATTAATCTTGTTTGATGTTAATTTCTACAATGCATTACAAATTCAAGTATTATCAATTAACATGTATTATGAATGAACATGAATTAACAATGAATAATAGTATGTTAACATTAACCTATATTAATAAATGCAGTAAAAAATGTTTTAATACATAATGTATTAACTAATGTTAAGAAACTGAGCCTTGAAACATTTTACATACACATTTATTAGTCTACTCTTTTTTTCTTTTTCTTTTTTTACATTTTTAAAAGCATATTTTGAATATCATCACACCAAATGATTTTTAATTACATAAGATAATAATAGAATAAGAAACTCTTATCATCTGCTCTTAATATTTTAGTGTCCTTCAGTGATGTTATTCAGATTTTGGTGATGTTATATTCAGCATTATCCATGGGCTTCATGATATAGAGTGAATACAAGCGAATGTGGAAATTTGTATGTGTCATTGCGGTTATTTTAAATTGTGATGCCAAATGGTTTAGTTTCTGATAATCTCCACAACACTATACTATAGTATATACAGAGGAAATTAATTTTAAAAAATGTTCTCAAATACAAAAGTTCCACACTTAACCAGTTGCCCCACCATTTCTGTATTCACTCTGTTTTAAACGTTTTAATAATTAGGATTTAGTTTAATTTTTTTATTTCATTTAAGTGTAAAAAGAGAAAACATCCTGGAAGATGAATGTGTATTTTGATTCAGCTCTTTAGAGAGATTTGTAAGTACATTTGATTAACAATCTTGATAGATATTTTAGGATATCCACACTCGGACATTTAATAAAGCATGTCATGTTAAGCACCTACATTTCATTTACACTTGTCCTGGATGGTCACACAGATGTTGGATGTCTCCATGGAGACCCGCTGCAGACGATTTCCAACCACCTGACCTACCCGTTTCAGCTCTGAGCTTAAGAATATGCAGTGAAAAAAAAATCCTCCAACCACATCCTACCAATCTCAACAGTATCAATAACTTCTGTGAGTTGACAGTCATCCATCTAGCACTTCACCCCTGCATTCATTTTCTCACCAGATTTATTTCACTCCAAAACTTCAGAATCAAGCCGGCAGAGGAAAGCAGAGTGAGAGAGGCCTACAACGATCTGAGTTTTTTTTCCCCTTAGGGACCCCATATGTTTCGACTGCTAAAATAGCTCAGCTCTAATTGCTGCTGGGATATGTGAACAGGTTGTAGAGGTGGAGAATAGATAACCCATCCCGTCATCATGTCTTCATCAGTATGTTGAGTCACGGTCTGCAACGTTCCACTCGCTTCATGCTAATGAAACTAATCAGCAATTTACTGCAATGAGATATACTATAATCCAGATGTTCTTTCTGTAGGGTTCTGCAGTGAATGCTTGTGGAAAAGGTGGAGAATGTGCTGAATATATGGGACGATTTCTGTGCAGAAATCGTCTGGAAACTCTTTCCAATTCACTCTCCCTCTGGGCTCATATACACACTAACACCTCAGAATTCAGACCTCAGAACTGCAGATAAATGAACAGAAAAGCAGCTTCTCCCCCTTTGAGAAACGAACACTTCTGCGTGAGACATCTGCACTAGAGTCACGCTCACCACTGAAAACCCCCGAAGGTGGCCAACCATCCAGTGAGATGTAAAAGTTTCGTTGTGTCATAGAGTAACTGATGTATTTTCGCTGTCTTATTTCTGCTTCTCTTGCTTTCCCTCCCAGCACTCTTTCCTCTTTTCTTTCTCTCTCTTCTGCAACTGAGCCATCTGCACTGTAATTCAATCATCACACTAAGCAGTGGAAGTAATGATTATTTGGATTAGCTACAGGGCTCCAAGCCACTGTCTTAATATTGACTGGCAGTGAGTGCAAATTTAAGCTCGGCCAGCAGCTTCGTTTTCACTTTTTGAGAGATGTTTTATGATGTTGTCTGAACTCACCTCACCATATTGCCAATATTTTACAAGATACAGTTGAGCTCAAAAGTTCACATACCCCTTGCAGAATATGCAAAAATATTAGAAGGATCATGAAAATTGCATGTTATTTTTTTAGTACTGTCCTGAGTAAGATATTTTACATAAAATATGTTTACATAAAGTCCACAAGACAAAAAAAATTGTTGAATTTATAAAAATGACCCAGTTCAAAAGTTTACATACCCTTGATTCTTAATACTGTGTGGTTACCTGGATGATCCATGACTGTTTTTTGTTTTGTGATGGTTCTTCATGAGTCTCTTGTTTGTTCTGAGCAGTTAAACTGAGCTCTGTTCTTCAGAAAAATACTCCAGGTCCTGTAGATTCTTTGATTTTCCAGCATCTTTTGCATATTTGAACCCTTTCCAGCTGTGACTGTATGATTTTGAGATCCATCTTTTCACACTGAGGACAACTGAGGGACTCAAACACAACTAGTAAAAAAAGGTTCAGACATTCACTGATGCTCCAGAAGTAAGTAAGTGTAAGTTTTTCTTATTTTGTTTAAAGATCATATATTTTCATTTAGTACTGCCCTTCGGAAGCTACAAAAGATACTTACATGTTTCCCATAAGACAAAAAAAGTACAATTTATCCTGTTCATCCAATTAAAAGTTTTCATCCCCAGCTCTCAATGCATCGTGTTTCCTTCTGGAGCATCACCTTTTGTAATAGTTGTGTTTGAGTCCCTTAGTTGTCTTTAGTGTCATACAGTCACTGCTGGAAAGGGTTCAAATATGCAAATGATGCTGGAAAATCAAAGAATCTGAAGGACATGGAGGATTTTTCTGAAGAACAGAGCTCAGTTTAACTGCTCAGAACAAACAAGAGACTCATGAACATCCATCACAAAAACAAAAAACAGTTGTAGATCATCCAGGTAACCACACAGTATTAAAAACCAAGGGTATGTAAACTTTCGAACTGGGTCATTTTTATAAATTCAGTTTTTTTTTTTGTCTTGTGGACTTTACAGGACAGTACTAATTAAAAAAATAACATGCAATTTTCATGATCCTTATTTTGTTAAAATAAGCTAGGGGTATGTAAATGGATGGATGGATGGATGGATTCTTCAAGCATTTTTACTGATCATCAGCTATCTGATTTATTAAAACTGCTCCATTTACACCAGTCACACAAATGTGTCTCCGCAAAACGAATATATAAATCCGATCTTCATTCAGATATGCAATATCTATATGCAAATTCAACGGAGATTGTCGATGAAAGCAACAGATGCATTTTATTTATTATCAGCCAATTTCAAGATCAAAGGGCGCAATGGGAGAGAACGCGGCAGCACTGGTAAGATAATTTAGTATCACTACTTTTGATGAAGATGATTGTGTGTTGAGCTTCAGGATGCAACTGTGGCGCTGTCATATTTGGCTACTGTGTGCTGGTAACTTCCTGTCACACGTTTATTTTTTTACCATTTTAGGAGGACTAAAATGTACATGTGTGACTTCAACAACTAGATGCATTTACTCTTGTCCAGTTTCATTTGAAATGTGTCTCAGACCACCTCCTGAAGTAGTTTGAATGATTGGATTTAAATCTGTCTCGAAAGCATTTAGATGGGCATTTACACCTGGTCTTTTCATGATCGGATAGCCATCCATCCGGTCAGAGAAAACGCATAAAATGACCAGGTCTAAACAGACCCATTTTCTACTCCTGTTCGCTATGAGGTAACTTAATTAAATGCGGTCCTATAATGTAAAGGTACATCTAGCAACTAACTAATAGTAGCCAGAAATAAACTCTAAATTCATACTAAAAATGTTTACAAATGCATGAGGGAATGGGCATCTTCTGTCAAACACAGAACAATATTGGAATCACCAATGTATATACCAATTTTTAAAGCCAAAAGATCTTGCTGTCAACCACTTGATTGTTCAAAGCTACAGTCAATAATAGTATCTTAAACTAATAAGCTATGATTTTATATCATAATAGGATTTTTGTACAAAACAAATGCAGGTACTGCATTTCAGTCAATTGACCAAAACTTCATTACAGAGCACAGAGAGATTCCAGCCCAACCAATCACTGTCAAGCTGGAGACTGCAGTTGCTGTGACTGGAACTAATTGGCTTCTGGGTAGCTTTGTGTTTCCAACACAGAGGTGGAGCTTTACATAAAAGCTAACCAACACTTTCACAAAGGCGTATCACTCTCTGTTTGAAGAAGCAGATTCATTGTTTGTGTGAGAAAATTAACTCTACTACCTTACATGAACATGTGAACTCAGCACAGATTTACATAAACACAGTTTGAACTTGCCCTATAGTCTTCATAATATAAGTCAAATGACTTACAATAATCAACCATGACCTGAAATAACCAACTATAAAAGACATGGTAATACTCCACAATTTTGCTTTTCCCACAGAGCAGCATCACACATATTCAGTGTCAAAAAGCTGTCATCGTTTACAGCATACATCTACGTGTTGCTTCGGTGGCAAAGAAGCCAAGTGATGAAGCTCACTGACAGCTCGTTCCTCTCTCTCCTATTGTGAAAGTGCAGCGAGATGTGGATGCACCTCGTGCTCATTCACCCCATCATTACAGGGGGCAGTGTTTAGCTGAGCAGGAGTGTGCTGCTGCCACACTGGAGAACAGGCAGAGGGGGGGAAAGGAGACGAGTGCCGAGACACAGCCTGGTGCTCAGAAGAGCGTCATGATGGCTGTGGCTTTCTGCCTTGAGCCCCTGGGGTTACTATAATCCAAATATGCTCGGCGCAGACAAGCACGTAAGACAAAGAAATCTCAGTCGAGCTGTTGTGTGAGATGCTGTTGATAATGCCACAGATGTGGTGGAGGAGATAGAAAGCAGACCAGCACGATGTATCCTGAGGTGCAACCACCTCAGTTTGTGTTATTAAAAGCAGAACATCGATGAGAAGCTCAGTCCAGGTTGGCATATGAATGTTCACGCTTGCTTTTCAGACTATAATGTGAACCTGCCAAGCAAATCAAGTTCTCAATGGGAGAGCGTTTTTCTCACCACATGAAGCGGATGATACCACCCCCGACACACACACACACCCCCATTTCCCAATTCTAAAAATATTTCATGTTTACCACACAGCTTTGGCTAGAAGTTTTTAGCTCTTTAAAGACATTTTAATACAAACCACCCCCAATAATGTTCATATAACTCTTATTTCAGCATTCAACCTCTGAAACGCCCCTTTACGAAGGTGAAAACATCAAAATCACATTGCAAATCAAGTGAATATGTTGGGCTTTCTAAAAAACAAAACATTTATCATTGACTTAAATAAAAACGTGATGTGATGCTCTTCAGGATCAGTTGTGCTCCATAATCATCTGAAAGTCCCCATATTCAACATTGGGACCCCTCTATCCTTCTGAAAAAGACCAGCTCAGCCCAGCAATGAACTGACATCTACCTGGTGGACCAACAAAACCAAGATGTTCACCAAGCTTATTGACCTTGCTGGTAAAGCTAGTTAGGAAGCTTAAGAGGACATCAGCACCCAAAACACAACATATTCTGGTCTTTTCAACAGCTTGAGTGAAATCGTAAACATAAAGAGATAATTAAAAGGCAGGCCAAGTGTTCTTCTCATTAGAAAGTACATCCAACAACTTACGATCTCTCTTGCCTACCAGCTATGACAACATGGCAAGGAATAATGCAAACGCTTTTTTATAAATAAAAATCAAGCAAGACCTACTTGCTTTCCCAGGTTTGGGCCTCTGCAGGAGCTTCTGCACCGTCATCAGGTCCTCAGTCTTCACCGCTTGAAGTAATTCCTGATCTTTCCCCATCGTTATTTATTTTACATCCAAAGCATCCTCTGAATGTGTGTGTGGTGTTGCCCGGAGATTTCCTCTGCGGATCCTCCCTCTTTGCGATGGAGCTGCAGGGCGCGATGATGATGATGATGATGATGAGGATGATGATGCACACTGGCGGAAGGATGCTCGAATACTATAGAGCTGGTGCAGCTGGCTCCTATGAATCACAGATGTTCTTATTCCGATGTCGAGAAGATAATAATATAAGCAACACTGCGACTGACTTGCGATTAAAGCATCGGTGATGGATCGAGTCTTCAGTCTGCGCTGTGATGGCCAAAAATGAACAGTTTGTTCTAGAAAACCATCATCAGATAAATCAGCTTCAATCACGTTTTGGTGGCGTGAGCGGAGTTTATGCGATGCATACAGCAAAATCAATGTTCCTTTAAATTTCCACGAGCGTTTTTTCCTGGGATCCGTGAAGCTGTGCTGAAGACGCATCAGTCGGCGGTGCCATCGCTCCGTAGTACTCGAACCGTTATTTTCTATGCTGTGATGGAAATACACAAGGAGCGCGCAATGTGCATTTCCCCAGCCGTGGATTGGGCTGACATTGCTGTGGTAAATGGCTCCGCTTCATCCAGAGGGCGGTCCCAAAGTGTAGGAACACCCCCCTATTCCAGTGCTGACAGCCACATGCTACGAGTCTACGTTCAGGCACTGCTGTATCATAAGACATGCTGTAGCTGCCACTGGGAACTTTGTTATGATCTTGTTTTGTAGCCTACCTTATGCCCAACTGCCAAAGATGGATTACAGCTGGACTCACCTGTGCACTGGAAACCCGTTTAACTCCTTTACGAACGAACTAGTATCTATTTTTATGTTGCTAGTAATTATTTGTAATTAGTAAATAATCCAAGTATGTATTGAATGTCCCTACTTCATTTGCTACTAGTAGTGCCAATAGAGGCAAGTAACTATTTTCCAAACATTGCTAAATTGTCACTAGTAACAAATATTGACAAAATTGAACCATTGATGACGAGTCATTACATGTCCCAAAAATAAAACAAATAACAAGTGACATAAGAAATGTTACTAACAATAGATACTAGTTTCTCATAAACAGGTGCAAATATGCAAGTAGTAAATCTGGAATAATTAATAAAGGAATGATTATTAGTAAGTTATGAAAAACTATTAGTGATTTTACTCTAAGTCTCTATTGGATTAAAGGATTAGTTCACTTTCAAATGAAAATTAGCCCAAGCTTTACTCACCCTCAAGCCATCCTAGGTGTATATGACTTTCTTCTTTCTGATGAACATAATCGGAGAAATATTAATAAATATCCTGACGCATCCGAGCTTTATAATGGCAGTGAACGGGATCTATGAGCTGAAGAAAGTGTACCCATCCTCATCCATCCATCATAAATATGTGCTCCACACAGCTCCGGGGGGTTAATAAAGGTCTTCTGAAGCGAAGCGATGCGTTTGTGTAAAAAAAAATTTGTAAGTTGAATACGGAAGGCGGTCTGGTGGAAGCTAGATATTTTACTTCATAACTTGTTAAATATGGATATTTTTTTACACAAACGCATCGCTTCACTTCAGGAGGCCCCCCGGAGTCGTGTGGAGTACGTTTATGATGGATGGATGTGAATGGAGACACTTTCTTTTAGCTCATACTCATTGATCCCACTCACTGCCATTATAAAGCTCGGATGCGTCAGGATATTTATTAATATTCCTCTGATTGTGTTCATCAGAAAGAAGAAAGTCATATACACCTAGGATGGCTTGAGGGTGAGTAAAGCTTGGGCTAATTTTCATTTGAAAGCAAACTAATCCTTTAAGTAGGCTAGTATCTAATGAGTAAATACTAGAATCTAAAAAGTAGTAGTGAAATATATAAATCACTATTAGAATTGATAGATAGATAGATGTCAATATTGAATTACTTGATTTAAAAAAAGTACTAGTAACATAAAAATAGATACTAGTTAGCTTAGAGGGATGTTGTCATTCTATCTGGATGCTGTATGGTAGATTTCAAAGATAAATATAAAGAGTATTTCTGACCTGCATTGTCTTGTAGAATGCTTCTGATTCATGCCATTTTCCTTTGTTTTGTTTTTCTTACAAGTTAAAAGAATACACAGGGCATAAAATAACACTTGCAGTTTTGTTTTTCTTGCCTCTCAGACCCAGTAATGCTGTCAGCTCTTCAGTTTGAAGGAGCCTGAAGATTACAAAGTAGGGTGCAAAAAGAGTTTGGCTGCATGAAGCCTATACAAAACAAAACTGTTCCCTGAATGCCTGGTCAGAGTTATTGTCTTAACTACATGGGGTTTCTTTCGGAGTCTTATATCCGAGTCAAAGCACAATCACTCTCTTTCAGAGCAGGATCCACAGACATGACTGTCATGTTCTATTCACAGCTACTTAACACTTGATTTACCACCTTAGAAAACTGTACTAATATTGTAAGGTTTTTTGTTTGTTTGTTTTTTTAATTAGAAAACTGCTTATTGAAAGTTACTGACCTCATCACCCAGTCTTTAAGTGGATAATTGACCCACCAGATCAATAATCATTCTGTAGAACATAAAAGATGATATTTGAGAAATGTGTAAGTGTTTGTTCGTTTGTTTGTCCATCAGTGGTTACTCCAATATTCTTCAAAATGGTGGAAATCAAATAAAAAATAAAAAGAAACTTAAAAATGATATAAACCAAAATCGATCTGTGTTCCGGAGAGTAAAGTCATACATGTTTTGAAAGACATGTATGAGTAAATGACGACAGAATTCTCGTTTTTTGGTGAACTATCTGCCTTGTCATTTTATTGCGTAAAAATAGCCTACTGTTCGAGCAAAACGTCTAAACAAGTCCGTATAATGTTTCATCTTCATAAGTGATCTCTGAAACATTCTTCGTGGGTCTGATTTGTACACCCAATTTGATTTAAACATAATAATAACATTAATAATTTTATTATCCCAGACTGTTCTGCAACACACTGGATTAGCAGAAAACAATTAGCAATAACACGAGATATAAGAACTTGCCCAGACATTTAACATATTTTAAACGATGACAAACATATATGAAAAGCCATTCTGCAGCAGTTGTGTTGTAACTATCTAACATTAAGTTTCACCGATTCGGCCTAATCATCATCATGATTATCATCAAACGTCTACTGTTCTGCACATCCTCCATCCAGACATTACTGACCCTGTACTGTTGACTGTGATCCAGCGCCATCCAGTGTTACATAATAGAAAGTCAGTTCTCAAATGCCATATCACATCTTGCAGACCTCTAGTGTTTACAACGCAATTTAAATTTCAGCCTTCAGTCTTTTTTTGCAGATAGAATGCAGTGAATGGGTGGAGACAGCTGCCTCTTGTGGCTACCACACTATCTAAAGACCATGTACCTACTGAAGACCTATTAAGACCTATTGAACTACATTAAAACGTGAGAATATCGTTTCACACACTCTTCTAACAGTTCTGAAAGCTTTTAGAAGTCATAAATATTTTGCAGCACCAATTGAACAATTGAAATAATACTTTGAGCACTTAATTACTACACAAAACTGATGTGTTGGAAACAAAACAACCTGTGTTATTTCTTAACACATCTATGTGTCTATATAAGGACAAAACATTTTGTGTTAACCATCTTAACACAAGTGTGTTTAGATCTTTTACACACTAATGTGTTATAATCACACTATTTGTGTCAGAAATGAGCCGTCTTTGAGACAATTTGAAAAAAAAAATGCAATGAAAAAAAATTCAGGGCTACATTTACAATAAAAATAGTTAACATTCACTCAAATTCTCATACAGTTCTTTTACATTCATCTTTTTGTATTTACATTTATACTTTGAGCACATACAAGCAAAGGTGAACTTCTTGCATATCACCCTGTCATCGACAACAAGTGTTTGAAGAGTCTTCCATTTACAGCTGCAAGAATGCAAAAAAAGACCCATTTGTTATGTATACAGGCTATACCTCATAACATCACAGTAAGATAAGTGAATGAGATAACAGTCAGTGACTGTTTTCTCACATCCAGCTTTGCAAGAGGCTACAGGAAAATGGTTTCACTATAGAGGAAAACTGCTTTAGGAGAAATATGCCAGCATCAAGCACTGTTAGTCATGCAAGCTATAGGTGAATTACATCACACAGGAGTGACATTTTACATTTGCGTGTGTGTGTGTGTGTAAAATATACATATAAAAAAATGATGGGTTTGTTTACGCAACCATTGAGCTGATGAAATATGAGCCCACATGAAAAAATACTATAGTAATTTATGTAAATACTATAGTGTTTTGAACCATACTATAGTAAAGTACTTGAATTAATTTGTTGTGGTACAACCTGAATTTCGGAAATGTTGGGAAATTTGAATAAAATGAAAACTAAAAGACTTTCAAATCACATGAGCCAATATTTTATTCACAATAGAACATAGATAACATAACAAATGTTCAAATGGATAAATGTTACAATTTTATGCACAAAATGAGATTATTTCAAATTTGATGCCTGCTACAGGTCTCAAAAAAGTTGGCACGGGGGCAACAAATAGCTGAAAAAGCAAGAAATTTTGAAAAGATTCAGCTGGGAGAACAGTCTCTCAGAAGTAAAGATGGGCAGAGCTGTGAAAGAGTGCGTAAAAAGATTGTGGAGTACTTTTAAAACAATGTTCCTCAACGTCAAATTGCAAAGGCTTTGCAAATCTCATCATCTACAGTGTATAACATCATCAAAAGATTCAGAGAAACTGGAGAAATCTCTGTGCGTACGGGACAAGGCCAAAAACCGTTATTGGATGCCCGTGGTCTTCGGGCCCTCAGACGACACTGCATCACTCATCAGCATGATTGTGCCAATGACATTACTAAATGGGTCCAGGAATACTTCCAGAAACCACTGTCGGTAAACACAATCCGCCGTGCCATCTGCAGATGCCAACTAAAACTCTATCATGCAAAAAGGAAGCCATATGTGAACATGGTCCAGAAGCGCCGTCATGTCTTGTGGGTCAAGGCTCATTTAAAATTGACTGTTTCAAAGTGGAAAAGTGTTCTATGGTCAGACAAGTCCAAATTTGACATTCTTGTTGGAAATCGCAAACGCCATGTCCTCCGAGCTAAAGAGGAGGGAGATCTTCCAGCGTGTTATTAGTGTTCAGTTCAAAAGCCAGCATCTCTGATGGTATGGGGGTGCATAAGTGCATACGGTATGGGCAGCATGCATGTTTTGGAAGGCACGGGGTGCCGATGACATGGGGGACAGGGGGTCAGGACCCCCGCAGTTTTAAAAAGGCAGAAATTGACCCCCGCAGTTTTGATAAGGGCTGCTTAGTCAGTATTAAACTAAAACAGTATTAAAAAAGCTACAAAGTATTTACAAGCTTTCGTTCGTTTTGTCACAGATGTGCAGAACAAGAAATGTGTTCTCGAACGGAGAAACACGCAATCTCCAAACTATCGATCAATGCGTGCTAACGTTTTCTGAAGACATGTCGATGGTATATAAATCATGCCCTAAAGTTAGTGTTCGTAGAGACATGTCAATCAAGCCAACCGTCCATTCAGAAACCAAGAAATTTGACACAGGCTGATCTCTCACATTCAGTTCCGGTTGACGCGCGAACTAAAGTATTCGCGAGTTTACGTGAGGATTTATAGTTTATGGACTGTTTTGATTTCGATAATGGCATCGATAAAAGAGATCTTTGAACGCAAAACTAAAGTGATTATTGCCTCGGCCAGCGACGCAATCGGGAGGACGGACGAGAGGAGAGGAGAGGACTCTGCGTTTGGTATGTATAAACTGTATTACTGCATTTACAATGCTTATACTCATTTTTGATATAATTATTATTATCTTAAAATGTGAAAGCACAGCAACCAATACGATAAATTATTATTTGACCAAAAAAAAAACTATATGTTTTTAAGATATGGCAAGTATGCAGACTTGAATAGAATTGCCATTTCAGTAAATCTACATTTTGATATTGTGAAATGGGTATTATTACGGTGCAAAAACTGTGTGTATAAACAGTAATTTCTTTGTTTCAGTTTCTGTTGAAGATTAGTGAGCAGCAGCAGCAGCTGGCACAGCTGGCATCACATCTCCAGGAGGCAGACAGGTGATGCTGAGGTGATGCTCAACACAGGTGACAAAAAAATGATGCACATATAAGGAATTATACAAATCTGGAGGATGTTCTAGATGGAGGATGTTCAAAATCATAAAACGCCTTTTTATTTGTTTATTTATTATAGCACAGACAAAATATACTATAATATATATCACTTTCAGCAGTGTTTTATGTATTTTCAAAGGGTTTTCTGTAAAATAACACTTGCATTTATACCACTGTAAATGGGTATGGGGAGGTTTCTTATTTGGGTATATACAATATATACTATCATTTTTTATCATTTTTACGAGTGTTTTATGTAACTTCAAAAGGTTTCCTTTAAAATGACACCTATATTTTGTATTTAGAGCACGGTATGTGGGTATGAAAACTTCAATTGGAAATTGGAAATCTTACTATCTGGGCTTTTGCTTGCAATTTGGTCCCCCCACTTTGAAAATGTCTCCTGCGCCCCTGGGAAGGCACTATGAATGCTGAAAGGTATATAAAGGTTTTAGAGCAACATATGCTCCCCTCCAGACGACGTCTATTTCAGGGAAGGCCTTGTGTATTTCAGCAGGACAATGCAAAACCACATACTGCAGCTATTACAACAGCATGGCTTCGTCGTAGAAGAGTCCGGGTGCTGAATCGGCCTGCCTGTAGTCCAGATCTTTCAACTAGAGAACATTTGGCGCATCATTAAACGAAAAATACTTCAAAGATGACCACAAACTCTTCAGCAGCTGGAAACCTATATCAGGCAAGAATGGGACCAAATTTCAACACCAGAAACTCATAACCTCGATGCCCAGACGTCTTCAAACTGTTTTGAAAAGAAGAGGAGATGCTACACCATGATAAACATGTCCCCGTCCCAACTATTTTGAGACCTGTAGCAGGCATCAAATTTGAAATGAGCTCATTTTGTGAATAAAATTGTAAAATTTCTCAGTTTAAACATTTGTTATGGTATCTATGTTCTGTTGTGAATACAAATTTGGCTCATGTGATTTGAAAGTCTTTTAGTTTTTATTTTATTCAAATTTAAAAAACATCCCAACTTTTCCGGAATTCAGGTTGTAATTCTATAGTTGTTGTGGTAATATAAACAAATTACTTTACCCAATACTGTACTAAGTTTTCTACATTTATAGGGTATATTATACTACAATATACACCACAGTTTACTGTAGTACAAAACTAAAGTATACTACAGTATTTATTACAGTTTATCAGTTCACTATAGTTAATACAGTATGCTGTAGCATTCATTAACAAAGTGTTCTAAATACTATAATATATACAGTACACTACAATTTACTATAGTTTACTATAATAAATACTATAGTATTTTCATATTTCACAGTGAATTTGATATTCCGTACTCTGACAGGTTGTACACCTTCCTTCTGAAAGTCTTTTGTTCACAATTCACAAATATCTGCAAGACACCAGCTCTTATTTTGCGATTAACACAAAGTTACCTTCCCTTGTTGCCTGACGCCAAGGAACTCTGTTGACGCCTTCGTGAGCTTTGGGTTTTTAACAAAAGATGGGGCGGGGTTAAGAGAGGTTAAATCATCTGATTGGCTAGAACTGACAGCAGACAGAAGGAAAACACAGTGACGCGGCATCTGATTGGATGACGGGTTCGTATCAAAGTGAAAATATGTGCCTCTAGCTCTTTACTGTTGCCAGGGCGTCAATGGCGGAACTCCGCGACAGAAGTTAATATGACACAAGACAGGATCGCATAAGGTAATACTGCAAAAAAAAATCTTAATAATAGCATATGTTTTTGTTACAGTTTATGTTTCAGTGCTTAGTCAGTGCTCTTCGTGAGCAGGTTTATGGGTGGATCAGTTTGAAGAGCTTACTGTAAAACTGAGGTGAGTAAAAGTGATGAGTGCTGGTGTGGCGATCCTCATAGAAGAGCCTCATGAACTGCTTCTTTTGTAAATTTTAAAATAACTGCTAATTATTTTAGTTAGATTTAGTTTAGTTAGATTTGTTTGTTTACTATTTACATATTTGTACTGCTCTTCTCCCATCTG
The DNA here is from genome assembly GCA_037101425.1 of Elopichthys bambusa. Taxonomy (NCBI): domain Eukaryota; kingdom Metazoa; phylum Chordata; class Actinopteri; order Cypriniformes; family Xenocyprididae; genus Elopichthys; species Elopichthys bambusa. Next base: position 24,304,830 of record CM074435.1, read on the forward strand.
CCTTTACTTTTCACTTGTTTTGGACATGTATAAACATGTTGAGAGTGCATGATGCATCAATATGGCCCATAGAGAAATCCTGCACTTTACATAACTGTCCTCCTAATGCTTGGATTGGACCAAAAGAGGAATATACACGTTTTTATGTCAGAGTTATACTGTGAAGGTGATGGGCAGCAGAATGAAAAGGACCTCTGGTAAATGCATCCTATGGTCTTCATCTTAAGAGAAGGGCCCTTATCAGTGAACGGTCACAGATTGTGAAGCAGGACACATGATCCTCAGATCAGAAACATCTCATCCTGGAATTCCCAACATTGTCTTTTGGCAGAAGATTGTTTTTGCCTTTGAATCTAGGTCATTCACGTCCCTCTGAAAGATAGCCAGTCCTCTGCTGTACTCCCTGGTGGATTTGCTTGTGGGAAAGGATTCTGGAAGAGCAATAGATAATATAATTGCTGGTCTTAATGCTCTTAACACCAGTCTGGATAAGAACCCTGCTGCTAAATCAGAGGATTAGACTATGATTTTGGAGAGCCCCTCCCTTTCCCTTGATCATTAAATGTCGAAATCTGCTAAATATGCGGCTGTTGCAGCTCATACATTTTTTTTTCAGACATTGATCATGAGGTAGATGAGTGTGGAAGCACAGGCTTGTTGGTGCAGGCCACAGTTTGTTATTTAGGTTTCTCTCTCACAGGTGTATGGATGAAAGGGTGTTTTTGAGAGTTAGGCGCATCGCTTCATTCTCCGCTCTGTGCACTGAGGTCAGCATCTTTGTGTTAAACAAGGCTGAATTAAATAGCTTGCAGAACAGAGCTGCCGATCCACCTGCCCTGTATTTGTGTTCAGATACACGCATAAACAAATGGGCAGCTGTTCTCTCCTGCACAATGAGACTAGTGTTACACAGGCACTATTGTACAGAATTGCACAGTTACATGAGCACATGTAAGAAAAGTGCAGTTGCTTTCACTTGAACGGAACACATTAGCGGAAGTGGTTTTATTGTAGCATGCCAGCCTCAAAACAGGTACTCTGATCAGTAAAGAAGTGAGTTTTCTGATCAGTAGTTGTATAAATGTGTATATGACAGATAATTTTGAGTTTGTTTGGACATATAGTCTTTGATGTTAACAACAAAATATATAGGAACATTTTTAGTTGCATCTAGCATTGGCTTTGTGCTCTCTGTCCAAAAGCCAGAATCAGAAAATATGTGATTTTTGGATTGAGAACCACTGTCTCTTGTTCACAAATATATACAGTCAATCCAAAATTTATTCAGATACCTTGACATTTCATTCATTAATACAGTTTATTCACTATAGTTTAAAAAGTGGTAATAAAATATGACAAGATCTCAGCGTTAAACTGTGTCAGAAAAAATTAATCTTAATTATGTCAGATAACACTAAAGCAAAACATTATGTATACTCCCTTACATAAATGAATTATAGTGTCCTGCACCCATTAGTAAAAATATATCAAAAATATAAAAAAATGTCTGAAGAATTTTTGGTTTGACTAATATATGTATGTGTATATACCTATGTTCCACTAAGGTGTATATATATATATATATATATATAATCAAGATTATTGTACAAACGTAAAACAAAATTACATTTATTAATATTACCATGAGCTGCAAAATTATTAACGTTAAATGGCTGAATAGGAAAATACATCACAGAAATGTGATTACCAGCATAAGGTTCAGACCAAGAATGATAACTATAACAATAACTACATTAGCATTCACCACAATACGTAATATCATTCTGTTTATTATTAGCGTGTGCTGCAGTTGCGTCATCTACCGTTTTAAATGCTCAAGTGCTTTAAAGTCTGGTGGATTTTGATTGGCTGTCAGTGTTATTATCATTTATCAGATTGGGAAAAAAAGCTCTGAAAAGTGATTCCAGCGATATCGTTCCTTTGTGTTGATGTTGTTATAGCTGTGTGGTGGACTTTACTATTCTTATGAAATTAGAAAGATTATTAACTTTATTGTTATATAGTTATCGTTATGTCCCTCTGTGTTACTGGCATTTAACACAGAACAAACACTAGACCAAATATTATTTTAGCATTAATTGCCATGACCAGTGACAGATATTTTTGGGTTTGTTTAGACATATAGTCTTTGATTTTAACAACAAAATACATATCAGAACAGATGTGAATATGAATAATTTTTGGATTGAGAACCACTGTCCCTTGTTCACAAATTTGCTGTCTAAAGCAAAAGCACAAACACACATTAGTGTCACACAGATTTATGTCATCCTATCAAAAAACGTGGCTCACACTGTTGTGCGTATGAGTTTATAGCACACGCATCTCATCGGGTCTTGTTTTTGATAGATGTAGCCTTCAGGCCAGTGATTCATTTCCATGACTCCTGTGATTTTTGCACTGATATGACGGTTGACATGAATGTGGTTTCTTAAGGTTACAGCATCTAAGCCTTTTGATCATAACTATACATGATTGCATCAACCCCTTGTGCTAAACTTCAACAAATAAGGCTGTGAACATGTTGTTATGTTTCAAAACGTGCTTCCTCACATCCACATGACGTGGAAATGGTGGCCTGATGGTTGCATAAAGTTGGTGTTACATTTTTATGAGCACAGACCATGAGGAACAGGCTGTGTTTTTCAGGCCAGTGGAATTTCATGCTGCTGTTATTATTATTTTAGCTTTGTTAGAGTGACATTTTCCAGAATGGGTGTGTTTTGGCTTTAGCCTTTCTCTGTAATGTTTTCTAACCCCATAATGAAAATTCTTGTCAAACTAAAAGTTATCTTTACTGATGGAGATATTTTCCTACACTTTACCTTGATATTTGTGCTTTGGCAGAGGCCAACAAGGATGTCAATAGAGGCAGAGGCGTTGCTGCAGGAGGCGAAGGAGAGCATCGAGGCAGCCCAGAACTACAGAAGTGAACTACAGCAGAGACTGCATGGACTCAGCCAGGCACGCAAACAGGTACGCTGTGACTCTCTGTCAGATGTTTCATTTATGGTAGGATTTTTAGGATTTCACAGTTGGTAGCCTACCCAGTGTGACACTGCAGAAATCAGGGTTGGGCAAAATTCAGAATTAGCTATTTTTATGTCATGAGTTGAAATTTGAATTAAAAGTGCCTGTATAATGCTGTTTTAAAGGTTCCTATTTTTGTTTTGGAGGTCTCCTACATGCATCCAAGGTCAAAAAACACTTTAATTTTCTCATAATATACTTTGCACATCACCTTATTTCTCAAAGAGTCTGAAAACATCGAAGATTTAGTCTCTTCAAACCCCTCCTTCTCGAGAGCCTACTCTGCTCTGATTGGTCAAGATGGCCTAGTCTATTTTGTTTTTCCGTGTCGGAAACAAAATGCCTATTTACCATAACCAAATTTCTCAGTGCTTGTATACACAGTGATACAAATAGTAATGATGGCGTCGGTTTTACCGTATCAATTCCAGCACAGAAAACAGCGTCTTCTCGACATGTCAACAACACAAACCAAACTCTTCCAGGCTTCAGCTACAACTACAGTGTTTGAGGGTGGGTCAAAGCAACGTTGTTTATGGGCAGTCAATAAAGACCACAGGCTGGAATTATGCAAATGTGTTACATTGTTAGGTAGGTTTGTAACCAAAAGCAATTCTGGAATTGCCGTTGGCTCGTTTCAGGCAGTTCAGAATCTTTTCTTTCTTTTAGGAGACAATAAATTTATTTATCATTCACTTTGATCTTTAAAACTTTGCAGACCTTTTACATTCACAAACAGCTGTATTAAGAACCACCGGGATGATTATTTTCTAGACGTTTTTTGACGATTTTCACTGGCGATGTGCCGAGTGAAGGTACAAATTCACTCCCTGACAGTATATGGCGCTTGTGCTTAGTGCAAGTGAATGGTAGCGCAAATAAACATATGAATTAGACATTCTAAATAATATTTCTTGAATGTAAATAAAACAATAAAAATACAGATATAAAATGGCATATAATACACTATTGGTGTGGCCCATAGACTGTAAAAAACTCTCTTCCATTGTAGTAAGTTAAGCTGCCAGTGTCTATATGGCGCTGACATCTTGAGTCTCGAGTCTGCACATTGTGAACTTGAAACCCAGGTCTGTGCAATAGTGAGCGCGAAGTGGAGCCGCGATATCAAGGTCCCGCCCAAACTCAGAACAAATTATTATTTCGGTGTGAAATAAACAGTTATGGAAATGTAGAAATTAAAGTTAAAGCTCCAGTCACCTCGTGAAGATCCAGAAAAAAGTCTGTTGGCGCCTCAATGACTTCTTCACTCAGAGAAGCTGTCAACCTTAGCTGTCTATCATGACGTCTCACCCCCATTTTTATAGCATCAAATAACTAACTAAAACCAAACTTGTTGAAAAACACTTTATTACCAGCGTGATAAAAACTGCCTAATATGACAGAAATTGTCTCTGGAATACATAGAGAGGGCGGGGTTTATGACCTATACTGCTTCCAGCCACCTGGGGCCAATCGAGACGCTTTGGCTTCACTTTTCAGGACTCGTGTGGCACGAGAACTGGCAGAGCACCCATACGTAGGGGTCTTCTTCGTCGTCTTCTTTTTATCAATGTGTGCTCAGCAAGACCGGTTTGTGCTTGAGCACCACCAAGTCGTGTTTTACTGTAACTTCAGCAGCTCCAGGCATGTGAACAAAAGCGCCAATCTCATTGGTCAGCCAGTTTTTAACACGGCGCATTCAACCAAAAAAACGAACCCGAGGATTTTTTTTTTTTTTTAAATTATGCTGGCATTTTGCGCGCCGGTGCGCACACTCACATCGGCGCCCTTTGTTTAGTCACGAGGCGTTAAACGTCGGCGAAAAGTGCGGTAATCGTCCCAGTGTGCACAAGCCTTTACACACTGCATGTATTGTTCAAAAAAACATAATAGGGGCACTTTAATTGGCAACGCCAATTGAGGAAGAAAGGAAGTTGAATTGTGGACATTTTTGTGGAATTTTTGAATTTGGAGTTCATAATTTATTGTGTTTGAACAGGTTAATCTGGGAAATTTTGTTCTTCCACTTTGGTCCATAAAATTAAAATTGTGTGGTGTTATTGTGAAATTATTTATGCAGTATTATAGCATTTATGAATGTTTTTAATTGGCTTTTATTTTTATGTTTTCCTTTAAGTTTTGGTCATTTTGTTTTGCGCTTTTGCCATTTTTATTAATTTTCTATTTAACTAATTTTTTTATTTCAGTTTTAGTCATTTTAATATTTCAACTATCTCTCTATCTCTCTATCCAATTTTGTGTATCAGAAATAGAAATCAAGCAATTGACAAAATGGACAAAATGTCCAAAATGTCCATGTAAATCTGTTTGTATCTTATCGCGTCTGGTTAGGACACAGTGTTACAGTCGTGCCAAAACCATAGAGACAGTAATGAAATTGCTATTGATCACACCCAGCATGCACCAATGCATAAAAATACTACACCATCATCAAACACACTGCAGAAAATGCCAGAAACAAAGGTAGTGGTTCCCTACATAGTAACCAAATAACAGGACATATGTGGGTGTTTTTGAGCGAGCAAGGGTAAGTGATACTCCTGCTGTTTTGGTGAAGTGAGTAGGATCCTCTGTGCCAGGAAGCCTGTTGGTCAGCACAGAAGGGCTGATTCATGCCGCACGTCTCCCGGGGTGGCTGTAGGATGTAAAGCCGGCCTGCTGCTCGGTGTTATCTTCAGTCTTTGCTTCTGGCATCTTACCCAATTTCCTCCTTCCCCCACCTCCCAGAATGCTTTATTCAGAGCGTAAACAAGGCTGTAATTTCCTGCTCTTCAAATGAGACACTACACTCAGAGAATATTTAAGCTCACATCCTCCACAGGACAGAGAATTGAACCAAACTTTTGGGATCATTGACTGGTGATTGTATGACGCCCCACGGTACTGTGATTAACCTCACAGCGTGTACAGCTGTCTGAGTGAGATCCCATATGTGTAGCCCATCTGATATGATCGTATCACATGCTCTGTTATTCACAGCAGTGACACAACATTTGGGTCAAACTACATTTGTCCTGCATGAGCAGAACTACTTCCAGCTTTTAGCTGTAGAGGCTCATCTGTATTAAGATTCTTCATGTATTAAAAGAACTGAAGCTTCCTGGGCAGTAGTTGAGCTTGATGTCTACTTCCTCTTTAAGTTGTTACACTCTGTCTCAGACACTCAGGCTTCCTTAAATTCTACAAGTGGCCTCTGTTTTCCACAGCCTGTCACCCACGAGCCAGACTGCAGCCAGCTTGAGTCTTAATACATGGTCATAAGAAAAACGCAGTGGTCCACACTGGCATAAATATGTATTTTTAAAAGTATTGATATTTTACTTTACAGTATTTTATTTTATTTTCCCTGCCCAGAGACTGCAGATTAAATTTAGCTGTGTAGCTAGATAGTCTCTCCTCAAAAATCAAAAATTATTATTATTATTATTATTATTATTGGGATTGCAGTTGCTAGTTCTGGGGCAGCCATGGACTGTCCATAGTCCCCGTTTAAATAAACTACTAAATAAATAAATAAATTAATTAATTATTTTTTTAATATATATATAATATTATAAAATAATATTTATATAATTAAGAATATATACGTATAGAATATAATTATATAATTATTATTAATAATTTATTATTATTATTATTATTATGTTTCAAGTTGGGTTTTTTTGTTTGTTTGTTTATTTAAATATGTCTTGTGTCCAGATGAAAAATAAATTAATGATATATTTCATGTATTTTTTTTTATATATATATTTAGATTTTGCTCAATTTTGCTGTGCAGTAAACATTGAACGACTTGATTTGGCGCTTTAATTGGGAGGTAAAATTGTTGTCGCTCCACTCACATTCTCTCACTGTGGCGTCAGGTCACATTCAGTTATTTAAATTTGACCAATATCCAAACTCAGAACAAGCTAAGAATATAATTTTGAATCCCATTACAATGAACATAAATTCCAGCAGTATTGTTCTTGTGTCTGTGTTCGTCTGACATTACCAAAGAGTTACTAAAGAGTTTTGTATGATCGTACAGTCTTAGCCCAAAACTGAAGTCTAAACATCCTGTGATGGGGAGTCTACACTTCGAATCGCCCCTCATCCCCAAAGCAGCAGAGCCCTGAGATCCTGCCTCCACCCTCCACACGCGCCTCACAGCGCATTGTCACGAATAACAATATTTAGGCAAAGGATTTTGTGCTGGCTCAAAATATTCAGATTGATCCTGATAAGACTTCACCGTATGAGGAATGATGCACGTCTCTGGACAGAAGCATTTCCTGCGTCAGCTGTAAACAAAGCCATGTCTGGGACTTTCCACTAAGGTTGATTAATAACAGTCTCTTTTTGGGTTTCATCCATTTATCCTGCACCACTTTATCTGTGTTATTTTAGACTCTCTTCCCACTTCCTGGACGACAGGGTGTTATCTCTACCTACACACACTGGGACGGCAGTCTGTTGAGTTCCATGGTGCTAATCGTCAACATGTTTGCTTGCCGGTCTGTTGTGTATTTCTGTCAACATGCTTTTGCCCAGGGCTGCGTTGCGTTTCACTGATTATAAGGGAATGAGACTTTTCCTCGTTCCAGAAATATGACTGAAGGAATTCTTAAGATTACAGGCTTTAACGTGTCCAGTTTGTGTGAGGTAGTTCACTAGGTTTTAAGCTATAGAGTACTGGACCACAGTTCAGTTGTAGCCCAGATACAAATGTTAATTGATACATGGCATTGAAAAGCCCAAGCTAACCTGCTTTTGCAAGTGCAAGTTTCATGTTCACAAGATAAGAGGAACCTTTTTTTTTTTTAAACATTGAAAACCACCAGGCTTCCTGTCACTCTTGGCTCCATTTTGTTGACAGTTAGTCTGAAAGACGCATCAAGAAAATTGAAATGTGCCATTCACTTCTCACCACTTCCTCTTTCAGCCCTACACTTCTTATTCAAAACAAGACAGTGGCACATTGAAATGAATTACACAGATACTAGCACTTCCCATCTCTGATTTATGTAACCCTCATATAGTATATGAGTAAATGTACATTTTTAAATTTCTGAATAAATTGGTTGATATATTATTATAGCATGTGTATTTCTGCATTCTAATAGAGCTTATTATTTATTTATCGTGCTTGTGCTTGTTTCTTTATACTTAAGCCCTCCTTAGAGAGGACTAGTTTTCCGTAACATGTTAAATTTGTGTGTCACAGAGGTACGGTACTTTTATTATTTTAATCCAATAGGAACTGAACAACTTTTCTCCTCACATAACCTTTGTAAAAAAAGAAATTATGGTGTACAAACATTGTGGGTCATCTAGTAAAAAATATGTATGTGTATATATATATATAATATATACACTACTATTGAAATGTTTATGTGTGTGTGTGTGTGTGTGTGTGTGTGTGTTCAGGTGCGAGGCAGTGCCAGTCAGACACGTGAGGCTCTGCAGCGGCACTTCCAGGAGCTGCAGACGGCAGTGAGTCGACTGCTGACTGAGAGGCTGAATGCTCTGCTGCAGGAAGTTGACAACATCGAGCTGGACAGTGTCAGTCCCTTAGATGACTGTCAGAAGCTCATCGAGAGTGGAGTCAGCACAGCTGATGAGCTGCTCCGAGAGGGTGAGTGTCACATCAGTGGAAGAGGCTGGCTGCTCATCGTTCGGACTACAGTGATTCTCCAAATACAGTCACACTAATCTGATTTCATTGGATTTTAAAGTATGCTAAGACCCTAATTTGTTATGGGAAAGTATTTATTAGATAAGAAAATTTGATTTATTCCTGTGCCAGACAAGGATACCTCATTTTTGAGCAGTCAGTTCTGTCATATGTCAGCTTGTCAACGGAATGAAATGAAATCAGGTCAGACGTTTGCTTAATAAGCAAATAATTAAGCTTAATAATTATGTGTATATGTGTATATATATCTGATCAAACCGTGAAAAAAGGCTCTGCGATAAAGATGCTCAGAGCCAGTGTAAAAGAGTTTAGGGCAATATTTTTAATTAAAAACTAAATGGGTTTTTTTTTTTATAAAACGGTTAGTTCCTGTCCTTGATTCTGATTGATCAATAGCTGTGTTTTATTCACGATAAAACACGGCTATGACCGCTTCACCCAGCGGTTCTGTGTATCACTACACAACACCCTTAGCAACCACTCTTAGCAACGTAAACTGTATGTTCTCAATTGTTTTTGTTCATTAAAGCTTACTGTATTATGTAGAAGAGTATTGTGAGAAAGAGATCGAGTGAGCGAGTTTATTAGCTGCATTCAGATTTAGCATTTTCTTTCAGGTCAGTCCGATGTTCATAATAAAAAATCTGTTTAAATGTCCACTGCAATATCTTGTCCTTTTAACAGTTAAGGGGTTTTCCCGTGACTGACAGCGCTAGTCAAAGCATTTGTCAGTTGCGTCTTGTTCCGTGTTCACAACAATTCAGTATTTCAATGTAAAAGTCTTCACTACTGACTGACACACTCATAAAGACCGTCTTTGCTGCCATCTAATGGCGTAATAATGTAACTTTTGTTGCTGTTCACGGTCAGGGACTATTTTTTTTCAGGTGGAAGGAAGGCTTTAGTGAAAGTTTACTCCATGAAAGTCGCGTTAATATATATTTTTGGCTTTAATATTTGTATTGTGTGGTAAACGTTTTATAAAAGTACGGTACTTGAGACTAGTGCTGTATCGTGAATAAGTCACTCCGCTTCGTACCTAACAACGCCCTTCAGTCGTGACTTCTTCACGATACAGCACAGCCTCTCGTACCTTATTGCTTACATATAGATTTTTTTTTTTTGTAAGGATTTAAGAAATAAATATATATAAAAAAAATTTTTTTTTAAATACATAAAATTGTTGCTAAAAATAAAATTAATTTTATTCATATAAATTAAATTTAAAAATATATATTTCTTTTTGTTGTACAGTCACAGAAAGTATAAGCAGGAAAAGTACAAATCTGAACCTACTGGCTCATATGGACAAGCAGAAAAAAAAATCTTATTGTTGAGCCCTACCATTTGGGTAATTGCCTGCTATCAAAGTGTTAGCTAATTAAATGTTTAAGAGTTTATTTTGCAGTTTATGTTGATGCAATTGCTATAATGTCCTGTAAGGCTCATTTGATTATATTTGCTACAGTTGCCCTGACATTCAGTTATGAACATAATAATACAGCTGTTCTTTCAGGGGAGGCTGCCATCCGCTGTGGTATAAATGAGAAGGAGGACAAGCTGGGCAGCTTCACTAAGAAAGCCCTGCAGATCCAGTTGGACAGGTGAGGAGCACACAGATTCATTCACTTAACAAATCTCATCTGGCCCAGTGAACGGAGAAGAGCTTTGATAGCTCACTGTCACACTCAGTTCATGTCTAGGAACAATGAATGCATGGAGATTCAGACCTTCAGAAACACAGAAATCCACCTATTTCTGAAGTTCAGAAGACAATATTGCCATAATTACATTACTACAGTTCTCACTGAAAAACACATTACCTAACCTTTACTAATGCCTGGATTTATGACTCATCTGTTTTGTGTTTTGTGACGCATCTTCTCAAAGTTTAATGGAGAGGTGGCAACCGTACTAGTAGGGATACACTGAATCACCCAAGCGATTTATAAAACCACTCTGATTAAGCTATGATTCATTTTAAATCACAAAATCTTCCCCAGGATCATCCAGTCAAACCGCCTACAGTGATTACAGCAATAATCTACCACGGATGGCATTTAAATAACAGTCCTATCTTCTGTGTTTTAAAATAAACAATTTTGAATGATCTCTATCAATATAGTTATTGTCCTTGATGTGATCAGGACTTAATTCCCGCCTTAAAAACATTACTTACCAGTTCTACATGCATAACCATTGCCGTCCGCCATTTTGTTGACTAGTCTCTTGTAAGTCTAAGGAGGATCTGTGCTTTTGGATAGTTTTAGTGTTAAAAAATATACAATCGCCACTTTTTTTTTCTTTTTTTTTTGAAAGTATACCAATAACACTTCAATGTTTTATCAGGAAGGAACGTGACACGACTGTGTAAACCACTTTTACATGGTGCAATTCATGAATAATTTGTTTCAAATTTATAGAAATTTGAGGAAAAATAAAACACATTTCTGGTTTTAAACAAAAAAATTTAAATGTCAGCATGTTTTGTTACTGACAGATGATTTAGCTACTTGATGTGCCAGTCGACAGCAAGCCATGTTGTAAACACAGGATATTTCTTTAATCCTTTAGGATTTTTTACCAAATACCTATATTAAATCATATTCAGTATCTGTTCTGTAGACGTCAATAACAGTCTGCGCAAGTACAGTATTTGTAAATATATGTGTCCTCAGTCTGCCCGAGGTTCCTGTTCTGGTGGACGTGCCGTGTCTGTCTGCGCAGCTGGATGACTCTCTGCTGCATATGTTCCGTTCGCACGTGACTCGGCACGGCAGCGTGGCGTCTCATCCGCCCGTCCAGATCGAGGAGCTGGTGGAGAGGCCAGGCGGCGTGCTGGTGCGCTGGTGTAAGGTGAGTCTGGCCTCCCATATTCATGCTCATCAGACATTTTTAACCCCATGTGACCCTCTTGGTAATGCCTGTTCTATTTGCGTATAGGTGGACGATGACTTTACCCCTCAGGACTACCGGTTGCAATACCGTCGCGGTAACTCTTCTCAGTATGAGGACGCGTACATCGGGAAAGACATTGAGTTCCTGGTGCTCCATCTTGACCCGCACATCGACCACCTGTTCCGTGTGTGCGCCAGAGGAGAGGGCCGAACCGAATGGAGCCCATGGAGCATCCCACAGACTGGCTACACCACACTCGCACCCCACGGTACAAACTAAACAAAACCTAGCGTTGCAAACATTTTTTATCCTTTTATTGGGTGTCTTAAATGGACAGCTTACCCAAAAATGAAAATTCTCTCACCATTTACTCACCCTCATGCCATCTCGATGTATATGTCTTCAGATAAACACAAATGAAAATTTTGTCATATAATGCCATTGAATGGGTACCACTCAGTGATCTTCACAGTATTTCATATGACCCCAGTGGGTGAATGAGTGTTTTCTGAAGTGAAACGATTGGTGTGTGCAAGAAAAATACTAATATTTTTTACTTTTTTAATAATAAATCATTGCTTCCGGTCTACTGTCATACGAGCATTAATGAGAGAAATGTTGTGACACGTGACAAAAATGTCTTGTAAAGATTGCATGAGAAGTGGCCGTCTTTGTGCTTTGCTTCTTGCGCGAACTTCACAAAGCACTTGCGCTTATGTCAAGCTTATAAATTCGCCTAGGACAGTTGGCCAGAAGCGATGGTTTATAGTTAGAGAAAGTCATATACATCAGGGATGGCATGAGGGTTAGTAAATAATGAGAATTTTCTTTTTTTGGGTGAACTGTCCCTTTAAGAGATTCCTAAGTATATTCAGAGCACCGTTCAGTGGAACATCTCACTGGGCCTTTTTCATAACACACGTTGAATTGATTTCTGTGTAAACTGGTCATAAAACACCTCCAAATGAATGTTTCACGAATATTGTTTATTGTGCGTTTACAGAATGGACTCCAGGCGTGGATGGTTACATTTTAAGTAGTAGGAAGAACATCGCCATGCGCAGTGACTCATCAGCTGGTCATGGAGGTGTGCTCTACTCCAACTCCTCCACATACTTCTGTGGCCAGACCCTCACCTTCAAGTACATTAGCATTTCATTCTTCTTCACACTCTTATAGCAAAAAAGTGGGACACTAAAAAATAGTTTAAGATCATATTATTCATATAGGAATTAATTAATCCAAACGACTGGAAAGATGCAGAAGCATTTTTAGAGTAACAAATATAAGAAGGCCTATCACGTGTCTCACTCACTGTGCGTCTGATTTCTGATTCTCTTTTTGTTTTTTTGCAGGATCACCGCTGCTGGACAGACAGATAAGCGTGACAGTTTGGGTGTGTGCGCGGACAGCAGAACTGACACAGACTCGCTGCAGAGGGATCAGGCTGTCTGCATCTCCACTAATGGTACGAGCTGGAAAATAGAGTTGAATCATCATAATATTGATCCACCTTTTTGAAGATATTCAGTGTATACACTACTGTTTAAAAGTTTGGGGCTGGTTAGATTTTTTTTTTTTTTAGATTTTAAAATGTAATTTATTCTTGTGATACTACACTGAAGACTGGAGTAATGATCCTTCAGAAATCATTCTAATATGATGATTTGCTGCTCAAGAAACATTTATTATTATTATCAATGTTGAAAACAGCTGTGCTGCTTTATATTTTTATGGAAACTGTGACATTTTCTCAGGATTCTTTATCCACATTAATGTATAGTAACAATATAGTAACAATCTACATGTATGCATTTAGTAGACGCTTTAAATCTAGAAATAATTAATACTTCTTTTCCACACTGTGGAAACTAAATAAACACAAGCAACAATGGTATCAGTTTATAGGGTTAGTTCGCCCAAAAATGAAAATTCTGTCATTAATTACTCACCCTCATGTCGTTCTACACCTGTAAGACCTTCATTCATCTTCAGAACACAAATTAAGATATTTTTGATGAAATCTGATGTCTCAGTGAGGCCTGCATTGACAGCAAGATAATTAACACTTTCAAATGCCCAGAAAGCTACTAAAGACATATTTAAAACAGTTCATGTGACTACAGTGATTCAACCTTATTGTTATGAAGAGACAAGAATAATTTTTGTGCGCCAAAAAAACTAAATAACGACTTTATTCAACAATATCTAGTGATGGCCGATTTCAAAAGCTGCTGCTTCATGAAGCTTCGAAGCTTTACGAATCTTTTGTTTCGAATCAGTGGTTCGGAGTGCGTATCAAACTGCCAGTCACGTGAACTATTGGAATTTCAAAACACTTATGACATAACAAAGCCACGTTTACTGAAATCACGTGACTTTCACGTTCTGAATCACTGATTCGAAACACAAGATTCGTAAAGCTTCGAAGCAGTGTTTTAAAATCGCCCATCACTAGATATTGTTGAATAAAGTCTACTTTTTGTGCGCCCAAAAAAAAAAAAAAATTCTCGTCGTACTAATAATATTAAAGTTGAACCACTGTAGTCACATGAACTCTTTTAAATATGTCTAATAACCTTTCTGGGCATTTGAAAGTGTTAATTATCTGGCAATAGAGGCCTCTCTGAGCCATCAGATTTCATCAAAAATATCTTAATTTGTGTTCTGAAGATGAATGAAGGTCTTACGGGTGTAGAACGACATGAGGGTGAGTAATAAATGACAGAATTTTCATTTTTGGGCAAACTAACCTTTTAACAATACATAGTAAATATTGAATAGGTAAGTATGAATTCTTATTGCTAAAACAATTAAATAAACAAAAAATTTGAGTGTTGCCTCGAAGGTTTCATTTTTGAACTGATGCATTGAAATTGACCATTTTCTTTTGAAGCTTTTTTGTGCGTGTCATGGTTCCACAATGCACTGCTCACTCACCAACTGCAGGCTTCTTGGGGAGATGCAAGCATTAGTGTTAAGTCACCATGTGCTTTCCCTTCTCCAGGTGCTGTGTTTGTGAATGGAAAGGAGATGACCAACCAGCTGCCAGCCATCACTGTTGGCTCATCTGTGACCTTTGACATGGAAGTGGTCAACCTCTTTCCTGTGAGCAACAACAACAATCCTAGCGACGGGGGAAACTTCAAGCTGAGGGTGACGATTGGCTCAGGGAACAGGGAAGTGGTGTTTGATTGGCTGCTGGATCAGGTGGTGGACAGCCTTTTCTTTGGCTGCTCCTTCACGCACCCTGGATGGAAAGTGCTGGTGTTTTGATTGTTGCATGATGAAATATCCAGTCTGCTGGAATTCAAGACCTCAAGTTCCTTTAGTTTGATCAAACTTTCCAAGTGCTTACAGTGTTCAGATGTCACAATTTGCCATTTTTTTTTCTTATTATTATATCAATAACAGATATCACTGTAAAATAACATTAAACTTTTACTGTTTTGAGGTAAGACGCCAACCACTCCTCTTTGACCTCATTACCGGTGGACAGGTGTTGCGAGCTTTGCATAACAGTACATATTTACAAAAGAGACTGTTACATGTTAGAGGAGTCTAATAAAGTCTTTGCCTGCAGGTGTTAAGTTGCAAAGCATGTTGGTCTGATTTACCACAGAAAAAAAAAGATCTACTGTGAAGCCTTCAGAGATCAAAGGCACTCAAAACTGCTCAAAAATGTGCAAAAAGAAAAGTTCTTCAAAACGAATGACAAAGATAAATCTTTTATGCTCGTGACAATCTTTCTGTGTCTGAGTTTTCTCGAGTCAGAAGTGGAGAATGTATCTGTGGAAGAACATGTTGCCTGTTTAAACATAGCTGGATGCTATTTTATATAGGACACAGTAACATTGAAAGACGACGTACCTAATTCTTGTTTGCCTGGTACTCAGTGTTTTCATTTAGAAAGTACTGTTTTTAAAACCACCTGTTCACGGCTTCATTGACATACTGATAAGTAGATATCAATACAATGTTTCCACAGAAATGTGATCGTTCGCACTAAGCTCGTGTTGCCATTTTTCGATGAACTGGTTTTTTTTTTGTCTTACTGTACCATTTTATGTTTTCATTACCTGGTTTATCTTACAGTAATGTTTATATTGTATTGGTTAGAGATTTTAGTGAAAAAGCATATTTGACACAACAAAATGAGGGGCCAAGCACCCAATTCACATTTCTGAGGTAGAAGAACATCATTTACAAGGTACTATGTAATTCCTCACTGCAGAAGAGAACATTTGTAAGCCAACGAGGATACACCCATGAGATATCTGATACTATATTTATAAAACTGTGACCATTTAATGTATATTTACCTCATTTTGCCTGTGCCTTCTCAATACAGATATAAGAATACAACTGAACATTTGCAATTGAATAAACGGTTTGGAACATTTAAAATCTTGATTTTTTTTTTTTGTAAATGTTTACTTAATAAAACCAACAAATGAAAGCTAATATATGAACATGACTTGTGAGGTATGAACTGTAAAACAAAACAAAAAAAAATCTTTATTTTAAATAAAGAACAACCTGAAGCACTTGTTTCAGCATAATTTAGAAACTCATGCAGGTTTCATTTTGTTCCTATCATATTCTTGATATAAATATCTTTTTGTAACATTAATTTATATCAGTAATCCACATCTTGTGATTGATGCTGTTATCGAGTGTTACACATTCGTAGTTATGCAACCACTTCAGCCAGTTAAATAATTGATCTCAAATATTGACCAAAAACTTTTTTTTTTTTTAAACCAGTGCAGAGTTTTAACTAAACAAAGTAGTAATGTTTTACAAACATATCCCTTTCTTTTAAAACAGATGCATACAACAACAATAAAAAACAACTATGAAGACTTACATTTCTGAGTTGAAACAAACTAGACACATTTGTAGCCATTTCACTTTGGTCTAAAATAATCTTCCTTCTGGAATGCAGTCACCTTTAGCAAAGCCATTTCAGATTACTAAATTTATGTACATGTTACAACAAGTTTCTTCAGAAACACCTGAAAATAAAACAAATGGGCACCATGAAAGACAAATGTAGCCAAAGTAAACTGTTGGATACAGTAGAGTAGTAGCACTGAGAGAAAACTAATGTATCTTAATAGGTGGAACTGGACACAGTATCGTGTGCCGTAAAGCGTCATTGAAATTCAAAGAAGAGTAAAAGAAACCTGTTCACACCAATTTACACCAAAAATTCAAACCCTGCTTAGAGTCCATGTTTCCATGGGTAAGGCAAGTGTAAACATTTCTGCAAAGCATCCCAGCCCACTATGTTTTCAGTACCCTGTACCTGTATGTATCTGTGGTGCAAAGTCAGTGGAATTAAGGCTCTGAAAAACTTGATAAACTTAAAAAAAAAAAAAAAAGCAGTATAGACAGACAGCCTGCAGCACTGATGTTTTTTCTTCAATCCGAGATTCCAAAGAAAGTAATTTGGAGTTTAAGTGTGGTTAAACATTGATGTGATATTTTCACTTTAGTGACCACAAAGAAAAAACCCACACTATACACCAGCAAAACTAAAACGTTCAAGTTTTCAGAATGAGTTGATCAACCCCTGTGAAAAATATGCAATAAAAGCAACTTTGTAGGAGCCATTTCCATCCATCAATACTCAAAATATATTAAAAAAATCTTTTCATAGTCCTTTAAAAAACAGGCACCTAAAACAAGTGCTAAAAACTTGCTAGAGCTACAGGGTTGTGTGGGTAGAGACGAATCAGAAATGACCTGCTTGTGGTTCATCAAGA
Organism: Elopichthys bambusa; assembly: GCA_037101425.1. Lineage (NCBI taxonomy): Eukaryota > Metazoa > Chordata > Actinopteri > Cypriniformes > Xenocyprididae > Elopichthys > Elopichthys bambusa. The sequence continues at coordinate 24,322,248 of CM074435.1, forward strand.
AGTAATTTGAATCTAGAGTTGCTTTGAACTTTGTGGTCAAATCACCACACAACCTGGTCCTAACTAGACATCATCTTTAACCCTGTGATTGCAGAAAGTGGTGGATCTCACATCCAGGGGGCATTTGACACCCTCTGACAGAGGAGGTTTCAGTGATTCTGGGTCTTGACTAAATTTGATACGCTGACTTCACCATCGGCGCTGGATGCGCCAGGAGCACCGTCTCGCGTTTTGGATTGCTCCTGGCTGTCATTTTGCAGTTTCAGATCTCTCAGGTGAGCCATGGCCTTGTCTATAGTCACTGTATTCACTAAGCCAAAGTCGTGCATGCTGACCAGATGGAGCAGAGTGTTCCGGCACAGATTCTTCTCGACGATGGTAGTGCCATGCTGCTCCACAAACAACACACAGGCCTGATTCATTTGGTTGTCAGCTATCAATCTGCACAGAAGGAAATAAGAAGCAAATTACTGGCAGAAATATGATCAACCTCTAAGTGATGAGCTCACATAATGTGCAAGGTGATACAGGGAATGTATCCAGGCCACTGTGATATACGGAAAAAAGATTGTCTAATGGAAGAGGTTTGAGTCAATACAACAAACTATAAAAGGGAAGGTCAATAGTGAAAGAAGCGAAAATACATACCCATGTTTCATTACATGCAGGTTCCACAGTTTCATGACCTCTTTCTCTCCCTCATTGACATCTGTGAACTCCTCGATTTGCTGAGGGGTGAAGATGAACAAAATCATTTAAATGGATAAATGACAAAATTAATTTCAGGAGGTGCTACAAATCTATAGTCACTTAACAACAATGCAACGTTGTGGGTCAATTCGACTCTTTTTCAGAACTAACACTGATTTAGTGCAAATTTACATCAGATCCTGTGTAACATCCTCCTTATTTGTGATTTGAATATGTGAATGAGATAACTCCACTGACACGACGTCTCACACATACAATGAATCACAAACAGCACACCATCTGTCTTGAGTTTAGATTTGTCATTTAGAGTCAATCTGACCAAGTAACCACTAAACTGAATCTTCAATGGTAACAGAACCAAAGGTTTAATGATCTTATGACTGCTTCCTCACCATAGCGGTCTTCTCCCTGAGCCACTCCGGGTCCCTCTCATCCTCACTGTCCACTTCCATTTCCTGTGGTCTAAGCGGCACGCAGCTGTCACTGTGGAAGTACAGGCGGTTGTGGCCGCTGATGTACGTCCGTGGCTGCTCCTGTTCTCCATCTTCTGGCTCCAGGAACTCAGAGAGGCTGGGCTTTGAGCGCTTGGGCCTGTGGAAACCACAACACTGTGATTAACACCAGAATCAAAGAAATAGATGCAAGGTCGATAAAAGGCCAGGGAAACATTACAGTATATACTATAGAAGTGGTTCCATCTGTAACAATTCTGCTTTTACCGAGGTATATCCACGACACAATTTAACAAATCTGACACCAAGGAGAAAATAAATCTGTGCTGCAGATGGGCGGGCTTAAGTCTACACTCAACTAATTATGTCTACTAGTGTCCGGAGTACACATGGTGTTGGCTGATAAGAAACATTGTAGTATTGCAAATTAAAGTATGGTGTCAGTAAGATTACATTTACAATTACATTTTAAAATATATTAAAAGAGAAAGTTATTTCAAAGGGATAGTTCACCCAAAAATGAAAAATTATCCTATGATTTACTCACCCTCAAGCCATCCTAGGTGTATATAACTATCTTCTTTCAGATGAACATTATCTGAGATGTATTTAAAAATATCCTGGCTCTTTCATCTCGTCATACGTGTTTTGAAGCCCCCCAAAAATGCATCCATCCATCATAAAAATAATCCATACAGCCCCAGTGGGTTAACAGAGGTCTTCTGAAGCAAAGCGATGAATTTTTATAATAAAAATATCCGTATTTAAAACTTTATAATCTAAAATAACTAGCTTCCGCCAGACAACCATACACATACAGCGCAAGTCGCCTTGTGCCAAATGAGTAACCCATGCGATGTATGACGCAGGATGTTGGAGTATTGTAAGCTTAGATGCCTTTTGCAGTTTAAACAAACATGGCCGTGCAACAAACTTCTCTTCTCTTATATCAAAATCCTTCGACATTTCTCTTAAAATTTCTTGTTCTCTATACACTGAACATTACGTCACGCATTGGGTCAGAGGTCACCCTTCTGCCGCAAATCGATGTGTACAGCCATCAGCTGGAAGCTAGTTATTATAGTTAATCAAGTTTTAAATATGGATTTTTTTTCTTACAAAAATGCATTGCTTCAGAAGGCCTTTATTAAACCCCTGGAGCCGTATAGATTGTATTTATGATGGATGCATGCATTTATTTGGTGCTTCAAAACAGGCCCTCCATTCACTACCATTATAAAGCTTGGAAGAGCCAGGATATTTTTAAATCCATCTCAGATAATGTTCATCTGAAAGATATATACATATATATACACCAATTTACAACGGAGTAGAACACAGCTCCACCAGTCAAATTCATAACGTTTTACTGTTTTTAAGTCCTATTTTTAACTCAAGCATTATATAATATAAAGCATCTGTTTCAGCACTAATGACAGATGCATCATTAATTTCATTAATCTGTTTTGGTTTGCATCCAAATAATACAACAGACTGGTTAATGGGGAAATTAATGACCAAGTAATATCCAACGCATTTTTGATTAAACTATATTGATATATGCCGTAACCGCAATAGAAATTAATGATGAAACATTTTGCCAAGATGCAGCAGCTGAATCATTTTTGAAATTGGATACACATTCTTTCAGTCTCTCTTTTTCAAAGCACACAGACCTGCAGACAAGCAAGTGCGTAACTGGAGTCCTCTTTACTGGGCCGTTACGGCTGAAGGCAAAGCCAGGCTGGCAGTGGATGTCCTGAGGGTTGCCCACGTAAGAGCCGTCATAGCATTCATTAATTGACACATCTATCCTGGCTCCTTTAGGATGAGGCTGGGTGAGAAACACATCAGTATAAACATTTCTACCAAATATGGACTATATGCAAAGGTTATACATGTTATTTAACCAAGTAGGCCATGTAAACACTGTGGCGCCACACTGATTATGACTACATCAATGCGTTCTGGTGACATGTCTCACCACATAGTTGAAGATGAAGCGGCTGTGTGAGAGCTTGAGGTGCTTGAGGAGGCTGTAGAGTTTACGGCAGTTCAACGTGCACCACGGACAGTGCAGGTCATCTCTGGCCTCCGTCTGCTGCCGTGTGTTATTGTTGTAGAGGAACTAGAAAACAAGAGGATGGATACAACACACCGTGACTACACAGCGGCCCATCATTCAAGTCCAAGAATAGGACATGTCACAGCAAGACTTATGAACTCCAGCGCTCTCATGCTGATATCATACAGCACAGAAATCTACAGTGGAAAGACACAGGGAATCACAGGAAACTCCCTGCACTTTGGTAGTCCATTAAAAGGCCTGGGATCACAGATAAGTGTGCTGTATTTTGTGTACAATCTGCCTTTGACATAAAATTTACAGCTGCATGTTACTCACCTGATAATAAACACGTATTTTCTGACGAGGTTCAACATGAGTTTGTTCTCTTCTTACTGGTAGATCAGTGCCAACTGAATCATTAACAGCTGCAACCAATAAAAAGCCATCGTTATGACAAGAATATTCTTAAGTATTGCACACAAATCAATATGCTTTTAAGGCCAAGAAGTTACTGAACTTCACTTGTAAACACTAACCAGTGCTTGTGACCTTACCTACTGCTTGTGGCGGCTTTACATTACTAGGCTTGCTGCTGTCTACTGTGCTGGATTCAGAATTGCGTGTGGCAAGCGGTTTGGCCGCTGGTGCCGTTCCTCTGTCAGTAGTGTCGTTGGTCCATCTCAAAGTGAACTGCAGTGTGGGTCCCTGAGAAAAGGTCTCGAAGGGTGGAAGCCACTGAAACGCAGGGTAGAAATCTCAAATAAAAGACCAAAAACTGCTTAATGGTGTACAAAATCTCAATTAGCCACATGCAGAGCAATAAAACACACCGCCTGCAACTGACCTTCCCATCTAGTATGGTTTCCCACGTTGCCCTTTTCTTGCCTACAGGACTCTCCTCCATCTCTTGCATGGAGACTTCATACTCACCATCCAAAAGCTGGAGGCGTCTGTTGAAGAAATGCAAAAATAAAGTTAAGCAACAAGCAAACACTAAACATGATAAACTAAGAATAATAAAAAAGAACATTTACCTATTTTTATCAAAAACTGTCATTTGTGCCACAAATGTTGTTTCCCCATCATCCTGATGAGAGCAGTATCTCTTCTTCCTGCTAGACAGCTCTTCAATAACATCTGAGAAGATAAAACTTTCTTGTGAACAGGCATCATCAAAATGTGTTTTGAGGTGTAATATAATTGAAAAGCTGAAGCTCATACTGGAATCTCTGGTGGTCATGGCGTTGAGCTCTCTCCCCCCTGGACGTGACACTCTGAACAGAAGGGAGTAGGACTTCACCATGTGGCTGTTACTGGGTTCAAACTCATGGCTGGGCACTACCAGTGTGGGAAAAGCTCCCAGCTTGGTCTGACTGATATCTGGGTTCAGAGGCACCTGCTTTTTACCTGTAGGCACTTGCTTCACTGGGCAACTCACATCCTAAAACAGAAATGAAAAATGAGAGCGTCTGTTACCTTAGAAGCTATATATATATATATATATATATATATATATATATATATATATATATATATATATATATATATATATATATATATATATATGTGCACTACTAAAAGTTGACTAAATTAACGTTTACGAATTTAAAATTTCCAGTCTTAATGTGCAGTCACATGAGTGATATTTCTATGAAATTTGAGAGCCAAAAAGGTTTGTCGTCTATTGTCTAGGGCAGCCCCTGACTAAAAAGTCAACTGTTAGTCGTTCATGTAAGCCATCAGTCGATTAGTCAGGGGAGAAATACTAAACCATAATAATAACAACAAGCATTTAAAACAAATTAAGAGCTCAAGCGCGTGCATAAACTTTTCTGTTTACAAACAAAAAGAGCTAAACTATAATATAAATAAAAACCTTATCTTAAAACAAATTTACCAAAAATATTTGTAAAATTTAGGACAAATATAAATGATAAAGAAATAAAATGAATATACAGAAACACACAAATATAGGCCAACAGGTAAGTAGCCTTAACACTGAATGAAAACTCAGGTCTGAACAAACAAAAATATATATAAAAGAAATAAATAACATTTTTATATATATATATATATATATATATATATATATATATATATATATATATATATATATATATATATATATATATATATATATATATATATATATATATATATATAGCAGCAAACTGAAAAACTACAACAATATGGACAATTAAGCTATACCTGATTTCGTCACTATTTTTTCCCTCTGATCTCAGTCTTATATTATAAGAAACGAACACAAGTTTGTCTACATCGTCAGGGAGAAGTGAGCTCCGTGCCTTGCTCACAATGAGAAGATACATGCCGATGGCACGGACATGGAAGTTAAGTTACATTTTGGCCCTGTTTCACAGACAGGGCTTAGACTAAGCCAGGATTAGGCCTTAGTTAAATTAGGACATTTATGTAGCTTTTATAGACGTGCCTTATATTAATAATAATAATAAGAAAACATTACTGGTGTGCATCGAGACAAAACAATGGCACTAGCATATTTTAAGACGTAACAATGCAAGTTGCTTTCAGTTCAAACTTGCATTTTAGTTTGGGACTAGGCTTAAGCCTGTGAAAGTCTGTGAAACTGGGCAATAGTGCAACAAGCGCGGTACTAACTTAGCATCTACACTCCGCTCGAACACTTGGATATGCACCTAAGTAAACGTTAGGTTATCTAAGTTATGTAAAGTGGCTAACATTAGGCTACTACTAACATGTTTTAAATGATAAATCATGTTTTAGGTTGCATGTCATTTTTGTGGTCATTCTTTACCCTCTCAAAATGTTTCCACACTTTGGATTTTTTGCCTGACATATCGCTAACGCGGCTGGTCCGTGTGGTGATTTGTCATTGCGTGACTTTGCCAAACCCTGTGGAGTATTTTTTTCTTCTGCGACTAACCGACCTATTAAAAGTTAGCTGACCAAGCCTCATCTCGTCGACTATTAGGGGCCAGCCCTATCTTTGTCAACAGTGTAGCAATGTATAAAGCACAGCTCAATTTTGAACCAAGCAGCTTTCTGTTGGTCAGCATGGCAAATCCACTGGAAATCTTTCACCCTCATGTGAAATTTCTATTAAAATGACTGAATTTCTCCCACAATAATTTGCTGAACAATGGTAAGTGTGACCACACCTTTACTCTTCTGGGATCATAAGTCTTGATGACTCACGTAGCACTATGCCGATTTTTGTCTAATCAAATGCTCTCAACACAGGACACAAAACTGTGCTTGTCAAGTGATTTCATTGGGTCTTTAATTATAGGCCAGCTGGCAAGGAAAAAACACGATTAAAAATTAACCTTCAGTCCAACAGACATGGGCAAATACAGTATCAAGGAAAGGACAAGTTTGTTTTTTCATTGAGGAAGCTTGTTTTTGTTGGTGTGCAAGGTCAATGCAAGAGTTATGTTCTACTTCACTATGACACAGACAAAGTTTTACCTTTCTCTTCTTGTGGCAGACCTTGACGAGCAGCACTTCTACAGACACGGAGTTCTCTTCATTCTCGGAGTTCTGCAATGGCTTCTCTGATACATTGAACAACAAATCAGAATTAATAAATGATCAGGGGATATTATTTGTGCAAATTCTTGAACCTTAATGTTGGCTTACCAGTTTTATGGAAGAATCCAGTGAAAGTGAGCTGCAGGTTTGAAGACATACTGCAAGACAAAAGACTGGAGTTAAAACCTCTGCATGCATTGGACCCATTCAGTCACGTTCAGAAAATGAAAGTAGCATAAATCTGGATCAAGAACATCTTACTTGTGAGATTCCTGATCCACTTTTGACTTCTCTACTTTGAAAAGGAGATCATTCACACTAAAGCACTTTCTGAAACAACAGACACCAACAAACATTGTTATTTTATTGAGATGAGAAACACTCATTCAGTTTATCTAACTACAACTGAAGAACATCAGTCAGTTGTAGTGAATCCGTCAACAAATTGTGTCTTAGGCCTGCACAAGGAAATGGAAGGTGTGGCTTTTTGACAAACAAAGAGATTATGCTGCATGAAGTTTGTTTAATGAGCAGCAGTCATTTTACCTTTTTGAATTTGTTCTTGAGTTTCTGTGGGCCATATATGTAAGAGATCTGTGCAGGAAGATTGGCTGATAGAAAAGGAAAAAAGAAAGATGCATCCAGTTAAGTTATTGTTATGGCAGCCATGTACAGTTCACCAGGTTTTCACAAAATGTAACATCTAAAATGAGAACAGCGCATGTTATTTCTTTGTGATTATGCTCTACTTACTGCTATGAGATTCCTTGTGCGAAGAAATCTGTATATTTGAGTTGGTTCTGTGAACAGAAGTGCAGAGAATCACATGTGTGTTGCAAAATTAGAGTAATGTCATAAATAACTTAAACTCCTATTTTTTTTTAATCATACTTAGCATGTCGAGCCACCATCTACGAAATTAACCCCATTATTTTACAATGACACTCATACATTAATCAAGGTGGCAGTTTGGCAAGACTTGCCTTAGGTCGTATAGAGAAACTACAGCGTGGTTTTCAAGGATTTTATGTTGTTCATGACTGCTGATGTCCCTTGCTCTTGTATGACAATAAGTATAAGTCTCCAATGCCATATTAAAATAATAAAACCCATAAAAGCACCATAAAGCACGTGTCATCTCTTGATGCACGTGTCTAATTTTCATATAGGATGTGGCCTAGACAACTATTAGGAGTTTAGAAGTCACAAAATGTTATGGAAAAATTACGACATGAGCAGATAACCCACGTTAAAATTCATATTTAAGAAATTTCACGAACTACCGGACACAGTAGTATTGTTGTTTAGCCCTCAAGCTAGGAGTGTGTGACATAAAACAATTGGATACTGTTTAGTGTGCCAGAAAAACAGTTGTTTATTGTGTTTACAAAGCGAGGAGGGTAAAAAAAAAGTTAGATTTACGTCAAACCGGAGCAACTTACTCTCGAACGCCTGCAGGAAGAGTTCGTGGTCGGCTTGGATCTGCTCCATCTTGGGTCGCTTGACTGAAGGCATCACAACACCGGACGATACGTGCGCTCCTCCATTAGCAGCTTTACTCGTGCTGTTGGCATAAAAACCGTTTCCACCAGAGCCGTGCTTTTGTGGGGCCATCCTAAAATAGCGTTCGCGGTCGAATGAGATGTTTGAAACGGAACCCCAGTGGATTCAGCAGAGTCCTGAGTCCAAACAAAGGGAGAGCAGCCGAGACCGGTTCGCCCCCTCAACAAAGTAACAGTTAACATCAACGAGCCGGCAGTTCAGTTTGATTTACAGACCGGATCGAATTCGCGACAACACAAATGTACACGTAGAAAACAGAGCAACATCGACGTCTCGTCAGCGTGTAAAAACGAGCTCTTCGCGAACTCTTATCGGATCATAATTTGGATTTCACGCGATAGTTGAACGCCGACTACAACACAAAAACCAACCGCAGCACAAAGTATGCTTACAGATTAGCAGTCCACTATTGTGTTGCGAAGATAATATCGCCGCTTTTTACTTATTAAGAATATACAAGTAATCCCAGAAGCTTTGTGCCCTATAGGAAGCAGCCTGAAGTCGAAAGTGCCGTGAATATTACCCGCCCTCCTTCTTGAATGTGTTTCACACAGCTGATAAAGCCTCGAGTTTGGACATTGAAATCAAGTTTGGTAGAGAGTGAGCTGTGCGCTCGCGCTGCCTTCAGTTTCGCTTATTATATTTTCGCGGGGAATTCGTTTTTCAGAGTAGATAGTCCGGCGAGAAAAAAGGGCAGGGTGTAAATTTTGGCACCAATTTTTATTAAGTATTTATCTATAGACGTAATATTTAAGATGACATTTTAGTATTTAAGTTGACGTTTTGTTTGAGAGTCACTATTTCAAATTAAACAGAACAGTAGCGCTTTGTTTTGTTTTTTTAGTTTAGGGCCTCTTATTATAAGTGGAACAATTACTACTCATTGCTTTGTGAAAAGGTTTTAAGACGCTCTGCTTCTCCAGTTCATGACTTTTGACTGATCAAACTTTTAACTTAGTTGTGAATGTGTGTTTATACTGTATAAACTATCTACTTTTGAGATCTGATAGCATATGACACAAATAATAAACAATAATGAGCAGCTGTGGGAAAATAATATTCTTGTTTAGATATGTTTTACATAATATAATGGCATTCACAGTGGTATTGTATTCCCCATGTAAAGTTTTGTGGATGGTTCTTTCGTTAGAGACTCCAATCACTTGATTTGGCAGTAACAAAGAAAATACCAACTTTTTAGGGAATCAAGCTACAACACTAGATTTTATGTCTGTATTTATCTATTACATCTTGTCTGTTTTATATTTGATGTCTATTAATTTGTTAGATAAGCAATCAAGGTTTATATATAAATTATATTTATACATTTTGGAATTAAATGGAGAATAAATACATAAAAAAAAAAGCTCATATACTATTTAGTTTAACCTCCTAAGTTGATCACGGTTAAGCTGTTTCCGTTTGATGAAAAGGAAACATAAAATAATGTATGTTTCAGGCCGTATTGTGTATTTGTGGAAAGTGCCAATGATAATAATAAAAATAATAATAATAATAATTACTATATTTTAATATGTAGTTCGTGCCACGTCGTCGTATCTATTTCACTGTTAGGATCAACTAATGCATGTACAAGATACAAAAATCATTCATATACCATTGCTGGATGCATATTTAAAATTAAATTACTAATGACACATGCTAACCTTTACTGTGTGATGTGGGCGATACATTTGTTTTTGAGTTGAATTGCTGCACATCCGGGAAACCTCTAATGTCACGTCTAACGTTACCGGATGTGTCGGCAGAGGGGATAAAATAACTTCGTTAGATCGCTTCTATAATATGTACAAAGAAGAGGTGTGAACTCACATGGAAGAAAGAAGTAACGAAAAAAAATCAAATGTTTAAACAAGTGTTTAAACGTAGTTTTCATTCAGTCGAAACTAGACCAAATTACGTTATTTACGCCCTGTTGGCCATCAGGCGCGGTGGCCAAGTGGTAAGGCGTCGGTCTCGTAAACCGAAGATCGCGGGTTCGAACCCCGTCCGTGCCTTGATGAATAAGGAAACCAACATGATTTTGCAGAAAGGCAGTATAATGAAATCACATACAAATAATCTTGTTTTCCCATAGTATTATTATACCACAGAAGGATTCATTTCAGCAAGAGAAAATAGAAAACTTGTTGGCGTCAAGACTAACACAAATGGTGGCAAACCCTTAGGATAACCTGTTTCTGTCAACCACATTTTATGGTTATGACCTGAACAGTCTACAGACTGTGTGATTTAGAAACGTTGGACTGAATACAGTGAATATTGTGCAAGAACGCCACACAATATAAAAGTGCAAACATTTATAATAAACAAGATATTGATTCTCATGCAAGGAATGTTCTTTCAAAAAACTAAGATTCATAAATGTGTGATTTTATTATTGTGTTACTATAGAGAGCCACCTATTTCATTGAGAAGGTTTAATAGAAGAAAGCAATGATGTATATAAAGAATGTAAGAATGTAAACTGGTGACTGTCGGTCGGTAATGTTGTATTATGCATGTATCCACAAGATGACGCTAGCGCTCCAAATGAAAACAGATCTACACAACGGCCATAGTGCGCAGCTAATATAAGCCAAGGCAGTGAATATTCTACAGCTTAAAATTATAAAACTCTAAAGGTTCAAATCACACAATATAACTGCTATTTATCTGTGGGACACAGTGCATATGTCGGCCATTTTAAATAAATTAATAGGATAGGATGTCTTGCGACACTACGCACATATTTCTCATATAAGACATATCAAGATGACCAAGTAATAAACTTTCTAGCGGCTGTGCCCTATAATCTAAAGGCTAAGAGACAATAGGTGAGTGTGACACATTCATAAATGCATGTGCTACCTAGAATTCCATTTTGGGGAGGGCCTGAGAACTGCACGAGACGAGTCCGCGCGCGAGATCTCCGCTCGCTGCTGCTGCTGCTGTCGCACATGGCACGCGGGTGTGCGGAATACAGGTAAATCCTTTAAGAAGCGGCGATGACAGTCATGACTATGCTACCGAGGAGTGAACTTACAAGGATGTTGATAAAATTTTGGCGTTCCAAGAGAAAAAAAAAAAAAAACACGCATATCTTCTCAGAAGAAACTTATATGCTGGCTTTAGTGAAGAATGCATCTTTATTCCATTCCTTTGACAGCAAACGGAACCAGAACTGGACCGTACGATCGACAAACTTTTCCACAACTGTTTGAGTGTCAGTAGCTACGTGCGATTATGACCGTGGACATAAATCAAACACAGGCTGGGTTGATACAACGCTCAAACTGTGGAAGTCCAGCCGAGGTAAATTAATTTGCTGTAGTTAATTGTTGGTAACAAAATACATCAATGTGTGCGTCTTCATCGATGACGAATTTTAAATTTAGATGGATTTTGTGATGTTTTGGTTTAAGTCAATATGATTTATAGTAGTGTATGAATGAAACAGGCCAGGCAAAGCACATTAAGATACAGTTAAATTGTTAAATTGTGTAGTTTTAAGGCTATTAATAATAAAATTAAAGAAACAACAATAATGATTGTATAATAATAAACTGTGTATATTTGAGGTTAAAGACATTAATGTGTTAGAGGTTGGGTCTTTGCGGGCAAGGTGAGTAGTTAAATTTACTCTCAACTGGCCTACAAAGTCCCAGTTTCTGGCTCATGTAATCATCCTCACTTATTTTTGTCCGAACAGGTACATTATAATGCACACATAGATAATAATGAAGAAAAAAATATGTTCTCTTGGTGGCATACGTTGAAATGGGAAGGAAAGTTTTCAAATCAGTCTATTTTGCTTTTAAGTAATGGAATACTAATTAGAATACAATACTTTTGAGCATTATATATGTAATTAGAATTATAGTAGATAATTAGGTAATGTAATTATCCAAAATAGTTTGCTCAAGGTGTTTCATAAATGATTCCCCATTTAGTATCCTACTGTTGGAAGTTCAGAACTTATGAAAGATCATTTATGTTTGGATCTATTTGTCAAAAGCTTCCTATTGCCATTGCTTAAATTGTATTGTGGCTCATTTTTGACTGAGCTCATTGTTATTGTCTATTTTAGTGTGATTTGTTTCACTAGCACACTTATAGGACAGTCAAGTTGGAATTTGAACATTAAATTCACAAACATTTCCGTGGCTCATAACTGTAGTATTGAAAGGACCCTCACGCTGTCTAATGGGCATGTTTGTAGTGCATGTATAAACACAGAAATACCAATCCGAATAGGAAAGAATCCCGCTCCGAAATGCACTGAACTCATTCACCTCTCTCCGCTACCCACTTAAATCCCAAAGCAAACCCCTTTTTTTATAAGGGCAATTTATAAACCCCTGGCATGCACGCTTGAGGGGAGGAGGGAAGCTAAAATTCCCCTCTCTCTCTTCTTAATTTAAACTTTTCACTTGTTGGACGGCTGACAAACAGGGTCTTGCTCGCTTCCAGCCGTCAGAAGCAAGGGAGCGATACAGCAGCCCCATGTCTGCGCTTCCCCAGGGGAGGGAAAGGGTGTCCAGCTCTCACCAACACCCAGCCACCGGATTGAAAGCCGGCTCCGTCCTGTTGAAATCTGTGAGTCTAGGAAGAGGACCCAAAAGGCAGCAAGAAAAATGAGGGACTTTTAGGGGCAGCTGTGTTTTATTAACCCAGTCATAATGCCCCTAAAAATCCTTATTGCTCTTGCAATTTTCAGCGTCCCTGCGTGGACAGACATGACCTAGCAGGGCTTAAATGCACATACACGCTCTAATATAACAGCAGAACAGAGGATAAGAAAGCCTTCTTGTGTAATACTTTTCAGACTATCCTATTTCAAATGCAGGCTCCTAATTTAGCAATTTAGGTCTTTGCGACACAGTCAAAGAATTGTCAAAATATGTTGTGTTACTTAATGCAAAACACTGTATATGTGGTTTATGTTAACGAGTGGTTTAGACCGTAAATACACCCTTTCCTTTGATTAATGCAAAGCAATGTGCGTTTTCTCTTTCAAACCATCATAGAGCTCTTTTCAAAGACATGACTTCATTCTGCTCTGAATCTGACTGCTTTTTGTCAAGCCCACTAGTCAATGCAAGCCTTGTAAACACCAAATGAAGTCCCCCAGCTTGAGGTTATGTCTTTTTAGAGTTTAGAGACCTCCAAGACAAAGTTGTGTTGTCACTTTGAGCACATTTATTCTCCAAAAACTCTCTAGGAAATCATCCAGTTTCTCTGGACGTGACTGTGTTACACTGTAGGCTTTCTTAGCTTGAGCTTGGCCATGCTTCATTCTATCTTATTATAATGTCACATGGAAATCACACTGACAAACTCAATAAACGATCTGTATCGTCTCATTTTGGTGAGGGGCAGGTAATAGCCAGCACAGCGGCAGAGAGAAAAAGTGACTCAGCTCAGAGAGGATGCATGCGTTCGAAGGGTGTAAGCCTGTGGAATCTCGAGCTGCTCTTTGAGATCGCCTGATGTCCCACACGTCTCATTTGCACTTCGCTATTATCACAGCATGTTGGAAACGGTGCATTTCCCTTCGCTGAGAGCAGGAGATTATTTGGGCCAGGACGTCCCTGCGCAAAAAATAGCCAAAGAGAAAAGCATGGCCATTAAAGACCATAGCAATATTTAAGACACTTTACATACTGAAATATACATTAAATACTATGTACAATATATTATCTACTTTACCATTTCAAAAGTTTGGGGTCAGTATTTTTTTAAGAAACTAATAATTTTATACAAACACATTCATTTTATCAAAAGTGACAGTAAATACATTTATAATGTTACAAAAGATTTCTATTCATCAAAGAATGTTGAAAAACTGCAGCACCACAGTTTACAACACTGATAATGTTTCTTGAGCATCAAATCATCATATTAGAATGATTTCTGAAGGATCATGTGACACTGAAGACTGGAGACTGATGAAAAAAAAGAAGAAAAGAATACATTTTATTTCAGCTAGTTGCTAAGGCGAGTTTATGGGCGTGGTTCTCTTGGTTCTTTCAGTCTGGACCAAAAAAGAACATAATACATTTAGTCCTGGTTTGCTTAGCGTTCACACTGTCATTTTTAACACCAACTTAAACATCCAAAACAAACAAACAAAAGGCTTTTATGACATATTTTGTGACAAAACTTGTCGAACATCCAAAACAATGCTGTGTGCTGGGCTAAATGCCCTCGCTGTATGTGCGTACCAGGGGCATTCCCTCCAAGGAGGCAAGAAAGGCAGTGCCTCCTCAAAAAAAAAAATAGCATGAGAAAATAATCCATATTACAAAAGTAATGCAAATATTACAAAATGTGACATTAAAAAGTGTATAAATCACTAGTTTTTCTAAAGTATCACTGTTTAACAGCGACACCAGCAGGTCAAGTAACAGCGGGACGCTGCATCTTACGTGCCTCCCCTGAGCCCAGTGACTTTTAACAGACCCCCTAAAGCGTGCGGTGGGTTTAGTAAGGGGTAAATGAGAATGAGTGGGGGAAAAATCACGTGTGAGAAGGCAAAATTTAGCTTTGACATCACAGGAAAAAATTACATTTTAAAATATATTTATAAAGAAAATAGTTATTTTAAATTGTAATAATATTTTACAATAGTACTATGTTTTTGATCAAATAAACGCAGCCTTGGTGAGCAGAAGAGAAAAATTTATTTCACAAACATTACAAAATCTTACTGATCCCAAACTTTTGAACGATGATGAACATTTTTGCTCATTCAACTCTTTTCTTGTAAATATTTTTTAGCAATTGATTTAAAATGTTAAGCAAATAAATTGCATTAATTAATCAATACCAATATTTGCTGGGGAAAAAACCCAAATGAAGATAATTCAAAGACATTATTGCATTATTGTAGCAGACAAATAAAGAATTTAATGTCATTACAAAAAGTGGCTTTAAAAGTCAGTATAATGTTTTTCTATATCATTATATAGCACAATATAAGTTCATAGCAATCCATTTATTTAATTGGTTGGTTATGTACTGTACGCAGGCAGACCGATGGCTTTGTTTCATCATGTCTCGCATTATGAGCAAAAGGAAAAAGATAGAAACAACTAATACAAAAACAAATGGATATGTAACAAAAACTGATACTGTACTAGAATGAATCAAAGATCACACATTTCAATAACTGTGTGCAAACAGATGATTTTCAACTGAGTTTTGATATTTTATACAATTGGAGCGTAATGGGCTGCAGAGTTCAGAAAAATGACCTGCTTAAACAGTTTAATGAGTAAGAGAGTTAAAAGGGAGTTGCAGTAATGTAGGTGTGAAGTCATCATTTCAGCATCTTTAAAGCTAAGTGAAGGACAAATAAAGGTTTGGAGGTGCAGATGAGAAGGCTTGATGAAGTGCTTGATATGGGCTTGAGTGAGGAGTCAAAAATCACACCCAGGTTACATAACAGCATGTGAAAGCCTCACTTGAACATCACAGATATCTAAGCAAAGGTCAGAGAAGAAAGAGATTTGTGGCCAACTAGCAGGATTTCAGTTCTGTCATTGTATAATTTGAGAGAAATGAGGGCCATCCACTCACTCATTTAGTCATGGATACTTGTTATTAAAGCTGATGTTGATTTCAAACATCTCCATTGAGTATCACAAATGTGATCTACTTCTGTGACTGTAGTATGTGATGTTAGGAAAGTGATGACATGCATGTGGCTTTATGATGCACACACATATGAATCACACTCTCACTTTTTACGAACATCCATGCATAATAACGACGAGTGAAAACATGTTGAGCGATCCCAATGCTCATGAATAGTGTGTGTTTGTGTGTGATTCAGCAGCTGTGTGTTGTTGAGGAGTGAGGAGGCAGTGGTCTGTGACTGGGTGGGGAAGAGTACTAAAAGGTGGTGAGAAATGAAAGGTGACACAGATGTGGTGACTCAGCACAGACACACCTCCTAAGCCATACTGACTCACAGTCACATTAAGGAATTTGTTTATCTGGAAACCATATAGATATTAATGCTTTACAGTTTGTTTACATTCTGCTTTGTTGCATTTGTTTAATTTAGTTAATTGTTACTACTAATTACTCATAATAATAATTTTATGTGGTGCTGATGTGATTATATATATATATCATATACTTATATATGAATAAAAATGAGATTAAAAAAAAAAAAAGGTGTTTCCAAGGCGAGTTTATGGGCGTGTTCACACTTTGTAGTTCAGTTCTCTTGGTTCTTTTAGTCCGGACCAAAAAAGAAAATAATACATTTAGTCCTGGTTTGCCTAGCATTCACACTATCATTTTTAACACCAACTTAAACATATATTTAAACTATATTACAAAATGTGACATAAAAAAGTGTATAAATCTCTAGTTTTAACAGCGACACCAGCAGGTAAAGTAACAGCGGGACGCTGCATCTTATGTGCCTCCCCTGAGCCCATTGACTTTTAACAGACCCCCTAAAGCGTGCGGTGGGTTTAGTAGGGGGTAAATGAGAATGAGTGGGGTGAAAAAAATCACGTGTGAGGAGGCAATGCCTCCATCACCCTATGACTGGATATGATTGGTTCACGCGATAAATCCCGCCTCTTGTTCTCATGCATGTTCCGTTTTCGCAGATTAGTCTGAGTGAAGAAAATGATTGCATTAATGTGAAGACTAATTAAAAAGTAAACCAACAGATCAGCCATTTAGGTATCGCCACTTTATATCACGACAAAATCAAACTTGAAATGGCCAGAAAACATGATTACTGTTAAGGGGTTTTAGTGTGCAAATAGCTTGATGGAATTAAAGGTAAAACTTCATCAGTGTTTACCAAGCTTAATGAGTGATGATCTGAAAATAAGTTGACTATTAAAAAAACAGTTGAACATCAGTTCACAAATAAATAGATTGTTTAAATTGTTACTGCCTTTAGTTATTATTTTGGAATAAATGTAAAAATGCTTAACACTAACTTGATGAGATTTACACTTGGTTTTAATAAATAGAACATTAATTATGTTGTTAATGTAAAAATACATAATAGGATGGTATTTGGTTTCTTTTTCTTTTGATGTAATGTTTATTTAACCAGGAAAATGTAACAACATTAGGTGTACCATTGACACGAATTTACATTTGATTTATTAAAAAATTATATTTAAAAAACAAATGTGAGGACTCATTTTAGAACACCACTGTGTGCCACTGGTGCGTAAATATGGTGGTAGCCAATATGATGGAGCTGACAACTTGTGAAGTGTGTATAAAAAAAAACAGTGGCAGGAATCCTTCCGTCACACACATGGTTCAGATGCACGTACCAAACTGTAACGGGCAACATCAACAACTATGACAAGAAAAAAACAGGTATGCTTGAGCATGCTGTCCTTTTTAGGGTCACATCTTGTGACATCATGTCCTGTTTTTTGGTTTGTTTACATGTCTATGGTCTGTGTTCGTATGGAAGCGGAGCGAGACCCATCTTTTCAGGCCTCTGTGTCTGCTTGTTTGGTGCGCATCAGCATTCGGATGCTAGCGTACACACATATTAAAAACAACCGCACTAACAGAGGAATCACACTAGGGTTCATTTTATCGAACGGATGAATTAACCCTAACTTGTTAGTTTAAATTTAAATATTATTAACTGAAACTAAATAAAATAAAACAAACTCATAAAAATTTATATAAACTATATGGACATTATAAAACAGAATAAACTATATACATATACACACTTTTTTTTAAAGCTGCTCTTAGCTATACAACAGAAATTCTTGGTGATCATAAGTGATCACAAGAAAAAGTTGTTTAAAAGGTTGTTTTTTTTTTTTTTGGTCTTTGGTCATGTCTTTTGTTGCTTATTGAGCACTGAATGAGCCAGGTATTTTTACAGAACTGTTGTTTTCTTCTCCGCAGCAGGAAGAGGCCTCAGGCCTGCAGGCACCATCCAACTCCAACTGAGTAAACTACATAAAAGCCCTAACCACAATCAGTACTTCTTTTCAAGTTTCCATTTACATACAGTAGTAGTTCCACCTGGGTGTAATTCTCAAATTGTTGTCTGTCTATCTATCTATCTATCTATCTATCTATCTATCTATATATATATCTATATATATATAATATAATATATATAATATATGTGTGTGTGTGTGTGCATGTGTACGGGTGTATAAATATATATTCCTAGAAGCATAATTAATGCTAAGCAAACGTAACCAAGATACACAGACTCTACTAAAGCCTCTGCTAGATGGAATAAGGAGAAGGAATGCCAGAATAAATCATACACCTCGTGATTAAAATGATTCGCAAACATGCCCTGTGGTCTGTTAGAGCTCTGCCAGAACTTTATGTGAACAGTGAAAGATCTGCCAGGAGAAACGAAAGATCCTATCAAATATAAGAAATAAGATGAGCAGAGGTGAAGAAATCTGCTTTTGTTAAAGTGAAAAGAGAGAGAGATGGCAGTGGTGAGATTTAGAAACAGTAAGCAGAAGTAGAAAGATGTAATAAAAAAAAGTGATGTGTTAAAAACAGACATCATATATATGATACATGAACAACTGAAGTCCTATTGTGAACATGATACAAATTACACATTCAGACGTACCCAGCCAGCGGTCTTCAGCCTTGTGGTGTGCTCTACCACCAAATTTATTTTTAGTTTAAGGCAAACAATTTTCTCTGTATTCCCTCCTAGCATGTCTGTCAAGGCATAAAAAATAGTCTTTTAAAGAAACAGACAAACATGCTTTATTCAAATTACATGCTTCATGTGGACTTATACAGTCTGTCATCTGGCATGAATATGTTCTATGATACCTGGACTCCACTTGCAAGTTATTTACCATCTGTCAAGCAGATAGAGTTTCTAAAGAGCGTCCGCTTAATCAAACAGGTTGTCTTTCCTAAAAGCGTCAAGATGAAATCAAATAAGTTTAGGAAGTTGGAAAGTGATTGTGACACAGTGTAGTTGAATATATGCACAAACTGGACCTCTTATTCCTTAAAGGGAAATATATGAATTTAAATTTGTCTGAAAACAGTATTTGTCAAACTTTTTATCCACCCTATAATTCTACGGCATGCTTTTCTCTGGGTACAGGCCTTTTAGCAGTGGTGTAAATGATCAAAAATGGACAAAACAACTTCCTGAGAACTGGACTTTTTCAAATCCCTAATGTGGTAAAGACTTGGGCCTGTAACAATCTGAATGATATGCAATATGAGCAGTCATAAACACACTGGAGAGTAAGAACCAACTGTGTGGTAAAGTCAGTCTATTGCCAATCCATCTGGGCAGCCAAAAGCGTTTTCATATCCCAGACAGGAGTGGCCAAATATAAATTCCTTTTGTAAGAGAGATCCAATAACTTTCTTTTCTTTAAAAAAAAAAAAAAAAAAAAAAGTATTTTAAGTCATTTAAAATACTAATAAGTTAAATGAACTACATAGAATTATTGTATATTAACATTTTTATAAATATAAGCTTCTATAAAGCTGTGCTGGAACAATGCATATTGTAAAAAGCGCTATACAAATAAAATTGAATTGAATTATTTGGAAAATTATATTGGGTAACACTATTTCGATGGTCCAACATTCTATAAGTAACTTTGCAACTACATGTCAACTAACTCTCAAAGGCCCGGTTTCACAGACATGGCTTAGCCTAAGCCAGGATTAGTCCTTAGTTCAGTTAGGATATTTAAGTACCTTTTATAAACATACACTAGACAAAAAACATTATTGGTGTGCATCTTGAGTCAAAACAGTGGCACTGACATATTTTAAGAGAAGTTGCTTCTCCCAACAGACATTTTACTATAAGTAAATTTGCAACTACATTTCAACTTATTCGGTAACACTTTACAACAAGATTTCATTAGTTAACATTAGTTAACTACTTTAGTTAACATGAACTAAGAATGAACAATACTTCTACAGCATTTACTAATCTTAGTTAATGTTAATTAATACATTTACTAATACATCATTTAAATCAAATGTTATATTTGTTAACAGTAGTTAATGCACTGTGAACTAACATTAACAATCAATGGAGAGCTTGATTTTTTTTTTTTTTTTTTTTTTTTTTTAACTAACATTACCAAATATTAATAAATACTGTAACAAATGTATTGCTCATTGTTACTGTAAAGTTAATACATTAACAAATGTTAACAAATGAGACCTTATTGTAAAGCGTCACCACTTATTCAACTAATCCGAATCCTAAAGGTGATGATACACGGGGCAACTTTTTGAGCAATGTTGCCCCGAAAGATGTTGCTTGGGCACTTTCCCATTGAGAATGGACAACAAATTTCTATCTGGATATCCAAAAAAGATATTTGTTGTCCATTCTCAATGGGAAAGTGCCCACAACAACATCACTCGGCAAAATTGCCCGGCAACATTGCTCAAAAAGTTGCCCTGTGTATCATGACCTTAACACCCAACCCTATATTTGCAAAGCTACTATATATATATATATATATAGAATGTCTAAAGTGGACCATTGAAATAAAGTGTGACCTTATATTGGTTAAAAAAAATGGCTTGACTAAAAACCATCTGCTTTTATGCATAACACTTAAAATGAGTGTAGCTTGACAGCAGATGTACAGAGAAGATACATAAATCAAGAAAGTCTCCATTATCTTAAACATTATGTGAACTATCCATTATGACTTGAGTTTTTTTGTGAAATTGTGACAAAAAGTTCTATGAAAGTTAGTCATCTTTTGACCACAATAGTGTAATTTGTCAAGATAAAGCACTTTTTAATGCCCTGAATGTAAATGTAAGTTATAATTACATTAAAAAAATTAATGATTATAATGGGAATTTCCTAATTTCAGCTGTTTTTCTGTTGTCATTCCACAATAAACTGTAAATGGCACCAGAGCACACTGAAATTTTGACTGAATGTTTTCGTTTGCTGATATCTCTTGGATTTGCTGAGACAGTCTCATGCATAAATATTTATTTCAAAATCAGCGAATCTTAACAGACAGGTGCGTTACATTTATTTAATCTGAGGCAGATGTTTTATCATCAAACCCTATGATGAGACTACGAAAGTTGTGCTATTTGCTGAGTAGTCTGTTTTGTTTTGGTTTGGTTTTATGTTTTAATTTTTGTTTTAAATTCCTTCTAAATTATTTATTTATAAATTTCATTTAAGAAGTCATGATCCTTCACTTTCTTAAAGTTAACAAATATGTTTCCTTCATTTCATTGAATGATGCTTGTACAATATGCCCTTTCACTGCTTGAATCAGTGCCAGAAAAGTTTAACTTGCTTAGAGATTTTAAAAATACAAGGATCTTTTCTACAATGCTTAAACCAAGTATAAATGGATTTTTTTTGGTCAAAACAATGCTCTTCCATAGTTGGCAGAGAATTACTGTTCCATGTAGCGCTCCAGCGTACACAACTGACAGCTCCAAAAAAAAGAGGGGCAACATAAAGGGGCCGTTTACCCTTCCTCAACATCATGTTTAATGAGTCTAGCCTAGTGGTAAACAGTATTTTTCTAAAAAACAAAACAAAAAAACAACACTTCTCCAGTGTGTACAGCAGGTGCTCTTACTTTTGCTAGAAACAATGTCCATTTTTTGGTATGCATTTGTGAACTACAGGCCCCAGACAGATGGAGTGTTGACATATGGTGACACTTATCATGAGCTAGTCCGTTTTAAAAGCCTTTTTGGTTCACAAAAAGCATTAATTTTGCAGTGACTGTGTACATTAGCATTTCACAAACATGTTTTATTTACACATGTGGTAAATGGCATACTTTCAATATTAAGATGTTTATAAGAACTCACATTCTCAAGCCAAACAAAATAATGACAATGCCACTTAGCTTGAGGATGACCTCAATAATCAATAATAAACATCTTAAAAGAACAATGTCATTTGAAAAAAATGTGAATATTATTTAACAAATTAGTATTAATGGAGCAACATATTTGTTGGGTTCTTACTTCACCAGAGCTGCCTAGTGAAAGTGTTGATTAATTTTTGGCAAGTGTTGTCACAGACTGTAACCAATTACCAAAGTGAAAGGCAGTATTCAACCTTAAATAACCCTAAGAAACAAAACACACTTTTGCTTGAGCAGGCCGAATGAGTGAATTAACCACTGCCTTGACCCACTTGTGCTGAATGCTCTTTGAATGAGTACATCAGGGGAGTTGACATCTTTGTTGCAGGAAGATAAAGAGGGGCATCAGTGCCCAAATTTAGCCCATTGTGGGCCGGGCCAGCTAGACTGGTAGAAATTGATGATGCTAAATGGACTAAATGAGTGCTCCAGACCGCACAGCACATCTACTGCACACAGGTGCAGAGGACAGACAACAGTATTTGTCAACCTTTGATAATGTTAGTTATCTGAAATGACTAACATTCATGTTAGTTCACAGTGCATTAACTATGTTAAAGGGTTATTTCACCCAAAAATGAAAATTCAGTCATTAATTACTCGCCTTCATGTTGTTCCACACCTGTAAGACCTTCATTCATCTTCAGAACACAAATCAAAATTATTTTTGATAAAATCTGATGGCTCAGTGAGGCCTGCATTGACAGCAAGATAATTAACACTTTCAACACCCAGAAAGCTACTAAAGACATATTTAAAACAGTTCATGTGACTACAGTGGTTCAACGAAGCTTCGAAGCTTTACGAATCTTTACGAATCTTTTGTTTTGAATCAGTGGTTTGGAGCTTGTATCAAACTGACAAAGTCACACCCCCCAGTGGTGAACCATTGAAACGTTTCGACACACTTATGACGTAACAATGCCTCGTTTACTAAACTCACGTGACTTTGGAAGTTTGATACACAATCTGAACCACTGATTCGAAACAAAAGATTCATAAAGCTTCGAAGCTTCATGAAGCAGTGTTTTGAAATCACCCATCACTAGATATTGTTGAATAAAGACATTATTTTGTTTTCTCGTCGCTTTATAAGATTAAGGTTGAACCACTGTGGTCACATGAACTGTTTTAAATACGTCTTTAGTAGCTTTCTGGGCATTCTGGGAAAACAGAATTTTCATTTTTGGGTGAATTAGCCCTTTAACAGATAAAACTTTTGATTTGAATAATGTATTAGTAAGTGTAAAAGTTAACAATAATAAATGCTGTAGAAGTATTGTTCACTGTTAGTTTATGTTAACTAATGTAGTTACATATTGTTAACTAATGAAATCTTATTGTAAAGTGTTACTGATTTTTTAAAAGTCTCTTATGATTTATTTGATCAAAAATACAGTAAAACAGTAATATTGTTAAGGAATATTGTCAAGTTAACATGTTAAGCATGTTAAGGAAACAATACCATTCAAAAGTTCAGGTCAGAAAGTTTTTTTTTAAGAAATTAATATTTTTATTCAACAAGAATTGCATTAAATTGATCAAAAGTGACAGTAAATACATTAATAATGTTACAAAATATTTATTTTTTAAACTTTCCATTCAACAAAGAGTCCTGAAAAATAAAATGTATCACCATTTCCACAAAAATATTAAGCAGCACAACTGTGTTTAACATTGATAGTGATAAAAAATGTTCTTAATGAAAAGTATTTATATGTCCTAACAGGAAAATATATTTTTTATGTAGCTTAAAGGGATAGTCCACCCAAAAATGAACGTTCTGTCATTATTTACTCACCTTCATGTATTCCAAACCTTTCTTTTTCTGTGGAACATAAAAAAGGTATTTTGAACGTTTCACATGCTCTTTTCCAACTAATTAAAATCAATGGAGTCCAAATGGAGACCCCATTTACTTTTAATAAATGGACAATAAACATTTTCAAAAATATCTTCTTTTGTGTTTCAAAGAAGAAAGCAAGTCATACAGGTTTGGATCGACATGAATGTGTGTGTAAATGATGACAGAATTTTAATTTTTTGGGGGGTGAACTATCCCTTTAATTGAGACAGAGGATGTTTTTGATGAAGAGGGTGGCTTAATATAGCCAGGTATTCTCAGCATCTCTCACCCCTTTCCAACAGCCCAGCGATTTGACCCACAGGATTTACAAGTCGGTGTTTATGACAGAGGCCACGGAGGAAACCCACCCACACACACATTATCCTGAGCCTGTTGCTTGTGTGAAATTCAACCCATGACTCTCTAATGGAAGTTAACATCAGCATTCTAAGTTGACATGTGCTGTCAGATGCCAAAATTGTGATGACCTTAATTAGCAGTTAGTTAATTTGCAATTCAAGTCCGGGTATGTTTTGTAATAGATGCGTAATAAACCCTAATGAATACATCAGCTGTTATGCAGTTAGTTTACTTCTATTTAAAGTTCCTTAGCGGAGTAATTTTCTAAATATGCGATGGACGCACTGCTAAGGTGTGAGTTTCCTTACACTAATATAAGACACAGATGAGTGGCTACTTCTGCCAGGGCAAAACAACACACAGAAATGCACAAATGGCTTGATAGAGAGCCGGGTACATTCTTGTGCCATGCCCTGCACCCGCAACCACGTAGTTTTCTGACAATCCATCACCACTGTGCGAGCCAAGGGCTAAATGAAAACCAAAAATGCCATACCTGCAGAAAGCTGAGCCAGCTAACATACGGGTGTCAGTTTGCTCATGTCGTGTAGGAGCATTTTACGAGGTGATGTTAATGGGATACAGAAACGAGGTCCTTCTTCTGCACACTTCATCTCAGAGTATGTCATCCCTCAGGCCTCCTGAACCTGCGCTGAGGTCAGAAACAGGAGAACTAGATAGATTATCCAGACCAGATACAAGTTGTTCACACACACTGAGAAACAGAATGCACTTTAAAGGTCACACATCCTGTGGATTCATGTACTGGATAATATAAAAGCACATACCAGATGTTAATTTCTATTCAGAAATGTTTCCAATGTCTTCTATTGCTCTCTCACTCATGTGTTAGTAATGTTAAAGATAATAATAAAAGTATTTCTGGTACTCATTTTAATTCCAGCACTTACACCCACATTAGGACAACAAGTCACATGCTTGCTCATTTCCACCAGAAGCAACAAGTCAGGATATCAACTTCCTATTGAATTCACAATGGTTTGGATTCAATCTCATAAATTTAAAAATAAAAGCCCATCTTTGAAGCTGCATAGTTATTCTGTCTTCTTTTTTTACAAATAGAACCGGTTCAATGACTGTTATTCAAAATTAATCTTTTTTTTTTTTTTTTTGCTGATTTTTTTTGTTTGTTTGTTTTATCCTATCCTGATAAAAATATCATGATGAATTTTTAATGAATGTAATTTCAATCCACAGAAATTGCCCAGAAACACATGCATTAATCTATGGCAGCGGTCAATGACCCCTCTTCTCTTTTATAAGAAATTGATACTTTTGTTCAACAAGGATGTATTAAATTGATCAAAAGTTACTGTAAATACATTAACAATGTTGTTCATAAGCTGTTCTTTTAAACTTCTGTTCATCTAATTATAAAAAATAAAATGTATCACAGTTTCCACAAAAATATTAAGCAGCACAACTGTTTCCAACATTGATAACAATAATAAATGTTTCTTGAGCAGCAAATCAGTATATTATTATGATTTCAGAAGGATCATGTGACACTGAAGACTGGAGTAATGATGCTGAAAATTCAGCTTTGATCACAGGAATAAATTACATTTTAAAATATATTCAAATAGAAAACAGTTATTTTACTACATTTTTTTTTACTATATATATATATATTATTTTTCTTCAAATATTACTAAATAAAAACCTGTAAAAGAAAAAAAATCTTTATCAAAGTTGGTAAAAAAAATTAATTAATTAATTAATTAATTAATAAAAAAGACCAGAAACTTCTGAATGATAGTACATTGTCATATTGTCATAAACAGGGCCATTAGTACTGTGCAAAAATCACTTAACTAAATCTACAAAAATATATATATATAATATGTGGTAAATATTTACTTTGTATTGCGTTGCATATTATTTACACATAAAAAAACGTATACATTCATCGGAGGTGAATAAATGATAGAGCCAAAGTCTGTCAAAATGATCACAGTTATGGAAGTGCTACAAATAATTGCAAATTATGTTTGCAATATTCAGATTTTTCACTATTTGAAATGCATTGAATTGTAGCGAATAACTATAAACACGGTGCTTGTGTAAAGCTAAAGAGTTTGGTAACCAGTGGGCCAAGAGCTGGAGTCGGTTTGTCAGTCACTAAGCTGCAGGGAGACAAGGGGAAAGCGCAGGGGCGGCGGGTCGACACACCCTGGATCAGCGTCCTCGCATTACTCACGGGAACGCTGAGAGGCTCTGCTGCTTCAACCTCTGCTCTCCAATCAGGGAGGAGAAATGGGCAAGGCCTGACCCAACAGCTGACAAACACACACAAAGATACACAATAGCACACAGATGCAGAGAGATGTATTGCTTTAACACAAACACAGATGCACATGCACACCAGCCATATAACATCAATACCAGCGCACGCTGTAAAAACGCCAAATACTCTGTTTCACAGGCGTAGTACTCAAAATAGACATTATTAAATTATCAGAATGGTTAAAAAAAACATCAGTTGTGTTTAGACTTCCAGCACTGAAGATAAAACTTCTCAATACATAATCAACAATAAATGTTCACATTTAAAATCTGTATCAGACTTTTTCATTTAGAATGTTTCCTGTCTTTTGTGCAGCACTTATCTGCATTAGGCCTGAGAGGAGCATTTCTACAGGCCACCATGCATTAATGAAGCCGTCCTGGCCCTGCTTTAAAGAGAGACCATTAATACTCTGTTAAGATTACATTCCAGGGATGATTTAAGGATGAGCGGGAGCGTTTCTGCACTCTGGAGGTTTTCATGGATGGAGGAGTCATATAGGGAGAGGGCCAGGTCTCTCCAAAAACATTTCAAACAGAGAGGCGTCTGGATGAGCAGAACAAAGGCCACGAGGAGTAAAATGAGGCCAGTGAAACGGATGAA
The DNA here is from genome assembly GCA_037101425.1 of Elopichthys bambusa. Classification (NCBI taxonomy): domain Eukaryota; kingdom Metazoa; phylum Chordata; class Actinopteri; order Cypriniformes; family Xenocyprididae; genus Elopichthys; species Elopichthys bambusa. The sequence goes on from CM074435.1 coordinate 24,349,597, forward strand.
AACCCACTTCTCTCCAAGGTGAATGTAAAACATGGTTCCAAAATGTGGCTCAAAAGACTGTGACTACTAGTGAAAATTCTAATGAAAAATGATATTATCAGTATAACAATTTGAGTAAAACACTGAAATTTAACACAAATTCCCAGTATTTGGTTTGTCTTCTTTTGTTTTAAAATCACGATGAAACGCTAAAGTCACGGCAGATCTTTTCTTCTGTACTGTGACATACATCCAAGTGAATAAGACTAAAAATGTATGGCTGGGACTTAGTTCTGCTAATCGGTTGATGTTTGGAGGGAGGCAGATCGGCTGAATGTGAGCTTGCAGTAAGATAGATGCAGGGTTTAAAGGGGACCTATTATGCCCCTTTTCACAAGATGTCCCCAGAATGTGTCTATGAAGTTTCAGCTCAAAATACCCCACAGATCATTTATTATAGCTTGTCAAATTTGCTCTTATTTGGGTGTGAGCAAAAACACGCAATTTTTCCTTTTAAATGCAAATGAGCTGCTGCTCCCGCTCGCTTTCCAGAAGAAGGTGGAGCTTTAACAGCTCGTGCTTCGGTTGCTCAACAACAACAAAGCTGGAGAATCTCACGCAGCTAAAATGACGATTGTTAGTAACGGTGTTCAGCCTTACATTGTTCAAACCGGAGTCGGACACTGGTGGAGAAACTCAGGAAGAAGTTACAACTTTTAGAAAGCATCTGGACATTTCTGAACGGTTAGTGGATAAATTTATGTAGCTGCAAATTCAGCGTTGAATGTACCCTCGTTTGTGAAGCAGTCCAGCGTAAAATGATGGCATGGCAACAACACCCCTTCCTCTTCTCTAAAGCAGCCCAACATGGCCTCACCCCCTTTGTTGCGTGTTCTCGGGGCAGGGTTAGTGGGATTAGTGATGTCACTAACCCGGGAAGAATTTTGTTGTAGTCAACAGAAAGTTGTTTGAGAGTCGTAACTTTGCAGATGTTAGTTTATACTCTAACAGCAACACTACACACTAACTAAAGTTAAAAAACTGAAATCATAATCAAGGACCCCTTTAAGTGGACTAAATGACTGGAGAAGTCTGGCATGTTACCAGAGAGAAGACTGTCATTTCAGCAGAGATCAAGATATGAAACTGACTAAAAATTTGGACCAAAAAAAAAAAAAAAAATGAAGCAAATAAAGCATATGCATTGATGAATCGTTCACAATAAGATCAATAACATGCATTTAAAAAATAGATAGGATAGGGTGAATTTCCATCTCATGGCAACTTTGATGACAGCAGCACTCCTGCTGCATGAACTCCATGAGTTTGTGTAAAACATGATCATATTCTCCAACAAGATCTAAAGAGTATCTTGAGCTTAAATGGAAGAACATCTAAATGTCTGTACAAAGAGTCACATGACTAATGTAACTAATTTACTTCAGTAGTGATCTAATAATCTTAATCCTGAATTAAATTTTGCATAATCTTATATAATTATTTTTTATTTACATCATAGTATTTCTTTGTTGTTATGATGTAAATGCTATGATGATGATGATGCCAAAGCATTCATTCAGTGTTTAAGTTTTTCATAATATATATATATATATATATAATTTATTTATTTATTTTTTCATTTCATTTATTAACCAAGGAAAACAGCACTGCTTTGGGACCCTTTTGTACAAGCTAATGTTAAAGGTTGTGCTGATGCTATCCTGATGGCGAGATACGTACAAGCATGAGGGAGAACACACACCCTCACACTCAATTTCACCCTTTTAGAGGGGATTACGATGTATACTCTAATTATTTACATCCTCATCCAGTATATATTACAGTGATGGAGAACAGGCTGATTTAACAAGACATGATGCTTTGGGAGGTCAGGCCTGAGGCACGGAGCTCCGGTATAAATCAACAGGGCTATCAGCAACAAAAGACAAAAACTAATCATGCCTCCATATGTGCTTGAGATAAATTACAACTCTGACATATCAAGTTAAACTAACAAGAAGTTCTTCTGAAGGAAAACGAGGCTGTTGAGTTTCAGAAGGTTCATCCCCACACCTAGGCCCCACACCTTAAGAAGTTAATATTAAGTAACTTACATTTTAGACACAATATTGCCAGTTACACTGTCTATTTTTGCTTTGGCAACAAACAGAGATCCAAACAAAGTCAATGCAGAATCAACTCGAGCGACGCGTCTCCCAATAACACACAATAGTGGCCTTACTAAATGAATCCGAGTGTTTGAACGAATCGATTCAATTACTTACTCATTAAGAAAGTCACTTGTCGCCATCTACTGGAGTACACGGACAAGTGGAAAGATACAAACCTGAAATTGAACAATCCCTGTGCTTTTGGACTAATCTGGGGTGAGTTTCCCAAAAGATCGTTAGCCAACGATCTATAAGAAGATCAACGATATAAGCACCTTCGGGAAACACACCTCTGGTCTTCAAGTCGAATCGGAAATATTTTTCGTATATCTTGTAGATTTCTCGTATAGTCTTATTTACAATTGGGAAAACAGGACATTTTTATTCAATGATACAAGAACAAGAGGTATTGAAAATAGCCACATTATTTACAACATTGATGCTGCCAAAAAAAAAAAAAGTAAAAAAAAATAATAGGGTGATATCAGGCAAATTGGGCCATCAGGTAAAATGGGTCATTTAAGTGTCATTTAAGCTTGAGTGTCTTATCTCTTTAAAAGTTAACAGCCAAGGACTGCAAAGAATTTCAAACTGTTGCCATAACAGTACTTGACATTTAGCAAATGATTTTATTGGTCTTAGGTGCCTCATTTTGAGACCGTGCCAGAAAAAAGCAAGGTGAGTTGCCTGACATATCAAATTATACAACGGTTACCACACAATACGATATTAAAGCCAGAAATATGTATCAGTGCAACTTTCATGAAGTAAACTTTCACTAAAGCCTTCCTTCCGCCAGAAAAAATAGTCCCTGACTGTGAACAGCAACAAAAGTTACATTTTCACGGCATTAGATCGCGGCAAAGACTGTCTTTATGAGTGAGTCAGTCAGTAGTGAAGACTTCTATATTGAAAAGGCCAATATTGTTTTGAAAACGGAACAAGACGCAACTGACAAATGCTTTGACTAGAGCTGTCAGCGAGTAAATACAGTTAAAATATGGCAAAGTCATTTTGACATGCCACACTTTCTGCTGCCAACAGGTTGCACTTTGACTATTACTGAATATTGCCATGTAGATGTCTTCAGGCTAAGACTATTATCAATCATGTGAAGTTATTATCAAGCAGATCGGACATTGTTTGCCTGAGTTACAACAACTTTCTGTTTTGTGGCGTTAATCGCAAACATTAGCACTTAGCCAAGTGTTGCATGATTTAACGTGTTTCTAGTATATTTGGTACTTCATGGCATATTAAAATGTGTTTCTGGGAGTGAATTATTGTGCAAAGCATGCCATTTCCTGTTGTCAGCAGGTGGCGCTATGGCTAACTGAATATTGGCATAGAGGTGTCTTCAGGCCAGGACTCTTATCACACATGTTAAGTTTGGGGCAGATCGGACACTGTATGCCTGAGTTACAACAGCTTCCTATTTCATGGCGAAATGCCCTTTAATGAAAACTCAAGATCTTTGCAATGTAACATCGCTAAGGCCTTAAGATTAGACTGACCAAATATTATGTTGATCTGATTAAATCTCTATGAGGAGTTAATCACAGTGTAAAACATGTCATTTCCTGTTGCCTGCAGGTGGCACTATGACTGTAACTGAATATTGCATTGTAGATGTCTTCAGGCCAGGACTCACGCGAATCATGTGAAGTTTGGGGCAGATCAGAAATTGTATGCCCAAGTTACAACAACTTCCTCTTTCATGGCGAAACATCAAACTTTGTCAGGCCGCCACGGACATGCCTTTCAGTGAAAAGTTGATCTTCGCAATGTAACGTCACAAAGGCCTTTAGATTAGACTGACCAAATATGATGTTGATCTGATTAAAACTCTAGGAGGAGTTTGTTAAAGTACGTCTGGAAATGGCAAAAAATGCAAAAATTTTACAGAGAAAATTCAAAATATCTCACTTCCTGTTGGGTTTTCAGAGTTTGCACCCACAGACTTTTTTATAGGTATTGGACTGATACATGTGTCTACCGAATTTCATACCTGTATGTGAAACGTAGTGCAAATAGCGCTTAATTGAAATTTTGTAAGTGCCGGTATCGAGCCATTTTGCCACACCTAGTTCTGAAACCCATATCAGATGTAAATTTTCACCACTTCTGACGCATGTGCAAAGTTTCATGAGTTTTCGAGCATGTTTAGGCCCTCAAAAATGCGATTTGACCAATCACAATAGGGTCCTCACACTATTGGTGCTCGGGCCCTAAATAAAGTATGGCGGAGGTAAGAGCAAGTAGCCAATCTGATTCGATTGTTTCTGTAAGGCTTTCTTGATATCAGCTGCATGTTCGAATTACTGCTGTGGTGATATTTAGAACAACATGTTTGTGTGATATTGATTAATAAAATACTGTAACAACATGTATGTTGTTCAAAGGCTGTAAATGCCATTAGAAGAAACTTATTCCTCACTGGTGGTTGCACACAGACAAACTTGTGTGGGAAATCCATAGCCTAGTCAGTAAAAGACAATGGCCTTAAATCACGATGATGAAACACTCAGGCAATGCCAAGCTCAGAGCCAGTGTTAACATTGGACTTATGTAGTTAAGCCACAGTGTCTGCAGGTTTCACTGTCAGACAAATACTCATATTACCCTCACCCAAACTCCCATATATACCTATAAGCGAGCTTAATGAGACCTCCTCCCACTCATAGTAACACATACACAAACACCAGGACCTACAGAACAAATTTTAAGATGGCTAACATGCAGTAGACATTTTGTCTATCAAAATTGCATCATTAGCACAGTGGTCATGTGGTTTTGAAATCCATGATAAATGTCTTGGATGTCTCTAGTATGATGAAGGCAGAGGGTTCGTACCTTCCCAACAAACAACTCTCCAACCTGTCATATGGCCAGCACAGGAGACATAGAGGAAGAGATGTTTACTTGATGATGTCCTGGAAAACATCTGTTCTCTGCTGACCAGAAGATACAGCAAGAGCTCTTGAACCCAGACACAGGAGGATGGGCGGGGTGTTGGGTTGTACAACGAAGATGACAAGGTCTTCAGGTCTGACTCATTTCCTCATATCATGAGGAATACCAATAACACCACTAAAAAGTCCCATTGTGAGCTGTCTTAGAATGAAAGGAGCCATGGTACAGTAATATTACAGAGCCTCAGCTCTCCCAATAGGACACAGGTTCAAGTCCAGCCTGCAGCATGTATTAATTCCATTCCAACCCTCTCCAATATATTTCATGTCACTTTAAAACATTTCCACCTAATTCAACTTAAAAACTTAAAGTCCCCCTGAAATCAAAATTGAAGTTTTTTAGCTTTTAGTATGAATATGTTAGCCTTAAGGTTATGAATAAGCTAATGTGTTCCAAAACAATGTCAAAATTCACATTTAGGAGATATTAGCATTCAAAACTTACAGTCTCTCACTTCGGCTAAAATGGATCACGGATTTTCATGACATCACCGCGCACTCGTCAAATCTTCTGTCCAATCAAATGCTCTCTAGAATCTGAAGTCCCGCCCCCTCCTACACTATAAAAAGGCGCTGAAGCTGCAGCTGAAATCAATCATTTATTCACACATTTACTAGTTTCTACACAGTGAATGGCACATAGTGCACTATATAAAGGACAGGGAACGATCCAGTGTAAATATGCTTTCCTTTGACGCAAATAAAGTCCGTTTTCGTGTTAGTGTCACATGAACCGCCGCATCCGGTCCAGAGAAAACAGAGCGGATCATATGTTTGATTCAGCACAGACCACAAAACGTATTGGACCCATTTGAATTCTGCACAGAATGCTATATTTATTTAAAGCGACATAGAAGAGATTAGGAGGAGAAACGGTTAGAAATTAGAAGGAAACCAAAGCTTTTCTGAGCTCAGTGGCTCTGGCCGAGCTGTAATATAAATTAAATGCTATTGGCTATCTTAAAAAAGGGGCGGGGCTGTTCGATATATCGCCCCGTCTTCCTGTTTCAGTTGAAATTACCCCTGCGTAGCATTCGGAAGGGCTCATCCCTATGCCCTAATCCCTTCAAAGGGTTTACCCTCTGGAGTGAGAGCTTCAAATGGATGAAGGGTGTAGGGGTCAAAAAAACTCTTTTTGGAACATACTTCTGTATCATCTTAACGAGACAATCAAGGAGGTGCTTTCGTCGCACATTTTGTACACTGGTTGACCCCCCCAAAAAACTTTTTTGGGGGTCAATTGTGGGTAGATTGTACAAGCTGCAGCTTTTGTTTAACAATAGTTTATTTATTTATTTTTGGTTTATCGCACCATATTGTATATTGTGTCTATGTATTTGAAACATTTGAATGGACTGATAAAGGTATGCTGTAAAGTATTTTTGATGAAGTACAATGTCGTTTTGACCATAATAATGTACCAAATCTAACTAAATATTACAGTAGTATAGAAAAATACTATACATACATTTATAGATAAAATCGAACTATTGTACCCATTCTGTGATACCAAACAACTTCCCTGTGCAAAGGATCATGGGGGCCCGAAGTGTCCATCAGTTGTATGCTTCGAAATCCTTAATTCTGAAGGGCCCTTTGAAGTTGCCAGTTTTGAGCACTTCGGTGTGGAACAACCCTTCAATATGGCGGCCATGATTGTTTTCACTATGAAGTGCCCTTTGGAGGACGATATGTCCCGTTTGGAACGCACCGTCAGTCAACACATTCAATAATGCTGCACGTTCCAAGACACTTCAGTAGGACTTTAAGTTTAGTTGTTGCCTTATTCAAATATAATCAAATTGAACAAAAGTAATTTCAACTATTTTTTAAATCATGCCCAGTTGAATCTTGTATAACTTAAAAAATGAAGTTGAAATTAGTTGAATATGGCTTCCTTCATGAAAGATTGCTTCTGACATTCAGAGATTGTCCTGGATTTTCCGGAAGCAGCTCAAATCCAGAGTCAACAATCTATTTACACTGACATTATTATTCTTTTTTTAAGACTATAAGCCTCAACACCAAACATGTGCTCTTCTCATACCAAACTTATATCTGAAATTCACATGTGATGATTCTGTGGTTACAAACATAGGCCACTGTGAGCCATGTTACCAAGCCAGTGTGGTGTGAGTGTGGTCAGTAAAATTACTTTTAAATAGTTTTTCCCACCAAGGCTGGTTAGTTTGACCAAGTAAGTCTCAGCTGGTACAGATAAAAAGTAACTTTCTCCATAGCCATTCAAGTATTCTGTTATAGTAGATTTTTGGTGGGATTGTTAAAATGTAAAACTGGCTTATCTGTGCAAGTTGAGCCATTGTGATTGATGGAAATGCTAACAGATAGCCCTCTCAATGTATCACAAACCTCTTTGGTTTCCAAATGGACCCACATAAGGTTGCTCCAGGTACACTATCTACTATGCATGACTGAATTTGGTATGCATATTAATCTGATTAAATGCTTTAGATTGAATAGATAGCTTTCAGCTCGTTTGGGGTCATGATATGTGTCAGAAAGATATTCAAGAGCCACTTAGATAAGAAGACACTCTGGTACATCATCACGCAGGCATCAATGCCATCTCAGGAGACGTCCAGAACCGTGTGATCTTCTTAGGCTTGGTGGCAGTAGATGAGCTAGATGAACAGGAATGCCAGGGCTAACACGACCCACATGGCTCCACACACAGCTCTCTCAAAGCTTGGCACTCTCTCCAGGCAGGACCGGCACAGTTGCCCAGCAACAGTTTAAGTCTGCTCCCTATTGGTGGGTTTGGCAAAGCCAGAACACAGAAAATTTCTCAACACTGCAATCTGTTTTTCCATCAGTTATACAGAGAACCTGAAATGCCAAGCTGGAATCTGTTTCTGCTCTGCGTTTAGACTGACAAACAGATTATTGCCAAATGTCATTCCAGTATGATACGCCAAAAACGCTGCAGCGGGACTGTTTTAGACTCTCATCTGGCTAGCGCTTCTTAGCATAAGCTTTCCATGAGCCATTGTCTCACATTAGCCCCCAATGCGTTGGGCAGCCAGACCAGGGCAGAATTCCCCTACTTTAAACAGCACGTTTCTATGAGTCATTATATGGGAAAGAGAGAGTGCTGGAGGCAAGCCTGGACAGATCGGAGTTCCCCTTTACAGCACACACACTGAGTCACACACTCCATGCTCTCCAAAAGTTTTTTTTTTTTTTTTTTTTTTTTTACAAAGTGTCATTTAGGACCCAAAGTTGCACTAACATTGTCTTTATCTTTTCTGTATCCCATCTCTATTCAAAATGCTGTTCTTAATGCAGACCTCAATGACTTCTGCCAAGTAATATTGTAATTAACACCACATGGTCGTAAAGCTTCCATATGTTCAGTTTTAAAGAGACTACCGTACATGAAGTCCCTTGATGCTGTGTCATTCATACTGCATTCCAGGCCAAGAAAAGCCAGCTACTTAAAGGGATAGTTCATCCAAAAAATAAAATTCTGTCATCATTTACTCACCTTCATGTCATTCCAAACCCATATGATTTTCTTTCTTCTGCATGTGGTTCTTATACCACTGGGACTCAAACAACATGCACTCCATGGACTTTTATTGTATTATTGTATTAAGATGTGCCTCAGCAGAACGAGAACAACATGAGGGTGAGTAAATAATGACAGAATATTCTTTATTGGGTGAACTATCCCTTTAAAAACCAGAGAGCGAGCAGACTGAATGAAACTGAATGTGGCCGATCCAAAACTACTCATACTGACTTTTTTAAGCAACATGACCAGTGATTATTTTTTCCTTCATTACATTCAATAGGGCCTTACATAAGGGAATTATCTTACATTGACTCCTCTGTCCTTTTGTTATCAGTTTAACTATGCAGGAGGCCTTCAGATTGATTTTTCCCTCAAGAAACACAGAGTGAAACCTCACTGAAGTCAGTTTCGTTCAGAATTGCTGTGTGAGGATGCCGTGCTGGACATGTGGGAGAACTGTGATCTTTTTATGGCCAGAGGGCAGACATCACGTAGAGAACAGCAATTAACACGCAGCCAATCGATTTTGCAGCGAGGAGGGATGTGAGTCCCCTTAACAGGGCCCTGTGGGAAAAGCACTCAGTATGGACAACACTTAAAGGGTTAGTTCACCCAGAAATTACAATTCTGTCATCATTTACTCACCTTCATCTGGTTCCAGACCTGTTTGTGTGTGTGTGTGTGTGTGTGTGTGTTCTTGTATATATGGTTTATGAGGACACAAATGTGTATAAAAACATGGGTATTTCCTGTGTCCTTGTAAACCAAATGGCTTTAAAAAAAAACATTCTAAACTGTGTTTTGTTTTTTATTAAAAAAATGCAGACAGTTTTCTGTGATGGGTAGGTTTAGGGGTAGGGGTAGTGTAGGGGGATAGAAGATACAGTTTGTACAGTATAAAAACCATTACGTCTATGGAGAGTCACCGTAAACCATATATACAAGTGTGTGTGTGCGTGTGTTTTTGTGATTTATGAGGACACAAATTTGTATGACATGGGTGTTACACTGGTATTACAATGTAAACATGAAATGTGAGGACATTTCATGAGTTCATAAAAACATTTTTGTGACTTGAAATAAACATTAACTGAAATCAAATACAATACATAAAAACTTAAACATGTTATACTGCAGCTAGCTGCAAGGCAACATTTCTCATTTTCATCAAATAATTAATAAATAACTAAAAGTAAAATTTAAAAAAGTAATAAAAAGATAGACTTAATATATATATATATATATATATATATATATATATATATATATAAAATAACAAAATAAACTAACTAAAATTAAAATTAGTTTGGATTGACAAGGAAATTATAAGGAATAAGGGATAAGGATAAGGAAATGATGACAGAATTGTAATTTCTGGGTGAACTATACTTGAGCTATACGTCACAATTGAAACCTATCGATTACATTTATCTGGCAAGCCAGAAACTAGTATTGACAGTAAAAGACAAAAGACAAAACTTTGACTAAATCTGATCTTGGATGAGTTTCCTAGCCTAAACAGATCTTATCTGATTTAATGGATCTGATTAATGTTTTTAATGCTAACATGCTTTATTAGTGTTGGATCAGGTCAATAACCCAACAGACTATAAAGTAATTCTCAGCTGTGATTTGGAGTCTCTGTCTGGTGAGAGATCCTAAAAGGAGATCTGAGAAAAGTGTGAAAGTGGGACAGACCCCTGTACTTTGGGCTCCTCACTTACGTCCTCCCTGCTCTTGAGAGAAGGAGGTCATTCACACCTTGCAGTGCTCAATCATGAGGAGCAGCCGCGCCTGGCCCAAATAAAGCGCTACATTCCCCTAGCAGAGAGGTAATGTAGCACACCATGACAGGCGAGTAGAGACTCTGAGGTCTGGTGTGGGAGTGAAACAGTTATGGGCTACAGCAACATCGACAGGTCATTTAAAAGAATAGCCTATATATGGCTAATAGCTTAAAAAGTTAATTCACCCAAAAATGAATCTGTCTGAGCTTTCTGTCCCTCCATTGACAGCCCACTTTCAAGCCCCAGAAAAGTAGTAAAGACATCCTAAAAGTATTCCATGTGATTCCAGTGGTTTAACCTCAATTTTATGTAGCGACGCAAGTGTTTTGTTTGCGCAAAAAAATCCCACATTTACAAAATATTAACCTCCAACACGCATTCACACAACTACATCTGCTCTCAAGTCAACACAACACGCATGCGTCATGGTGCTCTCGTGAACATACAATCACAAGATGTCTTTTCTACCTTTCTGGTGCTTGAAAGTGGGGGACAGAAAGCTCATAAATTTCATTAAAAAGATCTTCATTTGTGTTTTGAAGATAAACGAAAGTCATACAGATTTGAAACAACATGAGGGTGAGTAATTCATGTAATTAAGAATTTTCATTGTTGGGTGAACTAACCCTTTAAAGCATGCACCTGGGCTTACTGTGAGCTTTTCATCATTGCATGTTCTTGCAAAGAATTTTTTTTTTTCATAATCATTAATAAAAAAAAAAGTCCCTTTTCTGATTATGTCACTTGGGCCACACAGGAAAATGTTGAATAACTTGTTGCAAACTTCTGCTTGGTTTGGCTCCATTTCTTGTTGAATATTCGGTTCAGTCTTCTATTATGGATGGATGGATGGATGGATGGATGGATGGATGGATGGATGGATGGATGGATGGATGGATAGATAGATAGATAGATAGATAGATAGATAGATAGATAGATAGATAAAATATTAGGCAGCACAACTGTTTCCAACATTGATAATAAGAAATGTTGTTGTTTTTCCCATTTACTCATACTTCTAAATATATCCCTTTAAAAAAAACCAAAACCTGAGACAAAGAGGCGTTTAGTGAATTCAGGAGAGGGTCTGGGAGACTTTTTGTTTGGACAGCTGTGATAAAACACATGTAAGTCATTCTTAAAGAGCACATTCTTGGTGGATGTGTCTAATGAGAATTGTGCGGGAGGTGACTGGCTTATCAGAGCCTCAGCAATGTGAAGAATGAGGACGTTGCTTGAATACAAACACTTTATGCCAAGAAAATGTAGTTATCATGAGACTTGTACACACATACATGTGAGATTGTCATGTGACTGTTATCTGTTTAAATTAAGTGCCTATGATAGCAATGCGGAATGAACATATGTACATCGGGCTGTTGGAAAACAGCATTGGCAAAAAAAACAACAAAAAAAAAAGTCTAAGAAAGAAAGAAAGAAAAATAAAAGACTACATTGTAACAAGATAATAATCTTTGCTGGTTGATTAGTTGTGTTGTTGTGAATATTTCTCTGCTGCAGTCATAGAAACAGAAAAAGCATCTCAGTTCATTGGTTTCACTTTATTAGTAGGTTAAAATGTTTACAAAACTCCATAGCACCCCCTGGTGGATTGTTCCTAGAGGAAGTTGAAAAAGGCTCTTGTAAACTAAGTTCACAAAAACGCGACATACTGTAAACTGTAAATAACTTGAAGTCATAACACATATCTTAGCCCTTCAATAAATAATATTTTGGTTACATTTCTTGTAATCTCTTTTTGTATATACCTACATTATGAATGAAAGCTGTAAAATCAGCAGATGAGAACAGCCAGACATCTTTTTCATTCTAATGACTTTTCAGAACATTGTGTAACTTTCCCACCTGAACTGAACTACATATTCACTCATTTTAGGAATGTTGCTTTTAAATCATATTAGTGGCATTTGCTGCCAAAATAAACATGGTATTGTGGTCAGTTGTAGGTCTATTTTTTTCTACCCACATAGACCCCACAACACGTGTTGAGAAATTTAGGGTGGTGACAAGTTTGGTAGACTATTGTTGACTATGGTACATTTTTGTAAAAGATCTCATAGGCAGAATAAATTACACTAGATATGGAAGTTTTTCCCTAACAAAATTCAAATTCAAATGTTTAAAAAGATCAAATAATAAATCAAAGTTTCAAAACGGCTGCTCAAATGATAAATCAAATGCTCAAATGCAATTTAATTTCCTCATTCGGGGAAACATTACCTGTATCAAAAATCAAATTAAAACTCATTTGTATTTGATTTTTAATTTTCATGATCAACCATGCTCAAATCATAAATCAGGTGCTCAAATTATAAATCAAATGCTCAAACTGACACTGCAACTAATAAATCAAATTCAACTGAGGCGTGTCAATCAAGTGGCGTGTGGGCGGAGTTTTGAGGCGGAAGAGGAGACTTTCTTGTGTGCAGTTTGGGTAACTGCCACATTTGAGTAAAAATATGATTCTGTAAATCATAATAATGAGAAACTTTCTCGTAATTATGACCTTTTCTCATAATAATGACTTGGTTTCTCATAATAATTTGAAACTTTCTCTTATTACTTCTAAACATGCGGACCAGAAGGTAGTGGCACGCTAGCGACATCCGCTGGTCAAAACCGTGTAAAAGGCGTGAACACAGTAGGCATGGCACGTTCTGCAAAACAGTAGTTTTCGTTAAAGTCAGTGTAATATACAAAGTGTAATCTATAATCTATCTATCAATAAATAACATAATTATACATGATCATAGGCCTACGAGAACAGAGAACTGTTTTGAACTATATCAAAATGTAGATTTATTGAAATGACAATTTTATTAAAGTCTGCAGACTGGTGTGCAAGCAGCATATCCTAAATGCAGTTTTGACTTTTTTGTCAAATAATAGTTTATCAGTTGCTGTGCTTTCACATTTCAAAATAAAAATTGTATCAAAATTGAGTATAAGCATTGTAAATGCAGTAGTATATATACATACCAAACGCAGAATTCTCTCTTCTCACGTCCTCCCCACTGCGCCGCTGGCCGAGGCAATCATCGCTTTAGTTTCGTTTTTAAAGATATCTTTTATCAATGCCATCAATGCTTTTCCCTTTCTAGATGTAATTATCGAAAACAAAACAGTTCATAAACTATTAAACCACAGGAAAACTCGCAAAAACTTCAGTCAAAGCAGCTTGTGCACATCAACCGGAACTAATCTGAGAGATCAGCCTCCTGACCTTGAAGTGTCAAATTTCTCAGTTTCTGAATGGACGGTTAGCTTGATTGACATGTCCCCGCAAACGTTAACTTTCGGGCATGATTTATATACCATCGACATGTCGTTAGCACGCTTTGATTGATGGTTTGGAGATCGCGTGTTTCTAGGTTTGAGAGCACATTTCTTGTTCTGCACATCCGCGACAAAACAGTTGATTATTTACGAACGAAAGCTCAGAAATGTGAAAATGGTCTCATTTGAAAGGAAATGTCCTAAGCTAAAAGATGATATAGAGTTTGTAGCTGTTTGCGGCTGACTGAAGCAGCCCTTAAAAGTGCGAGGGTCAATTTCTGTCTTTTCAAAACTGCGGGGGTCCTGACCCCCCTGTCCCCCATGCCAACGGCGTGCCTGGTATGTATAAACTGTATTACTGCATTTACAATGCTTTTACTCATTTTTGATTGAATTATTATTATTTTAACACAGCAACCAATATGATAAACTATTATTTGTGTAACTTCAACAGGTTTCCTTTAAAATGACACAGAGATTTTGTATTTAGAGCACTGTATGTTGGTATTGGAAGCTTTTCAGTTTGGGTACACCAAATCCAGATATACTGGGTTAGACAGATAGATAGACAGATAGATAGGCCTATTAATTATTTTAAACTGAACACTTTTATAACATACCTCTCCACTATATGGGAGTTTTTATCTTATTTTCACTTTCAATACCATTATCAGTTCTCTACTGTCCAGCGACAATTTAGAAAGTAAATGCGACGGAAGCCTACTGTTTTAGTAATGATGAACGCAACTTTAATTACGCAGAATGAGGCCGTTCACACAGAACACGTTTATTAATTCCATTGCGCTACTTTTCCATTGTTTTTCATTGTTTAAACACGCTCTAGACGGACTTTGACCTTTGCGCTCGCATCCTTTGCACCGTCTTGTGCGTGACGTTAAAATAAGTTCAACTTTTAAAAAAGGCATCTATGCCTGCTCTGACCTGCGTCTCGCGATTTTAACCGCAAAAACGCGTTCGTGACTGGTTGAAAGATAAACAATGAATTCTTACTTCAGTGTTATTTAAGACATTTTGCTCAGTTTCATAACAGCAAGCAAAAGAGGGCAAGGTTTCAAATGAACAATGCATATGTATTTTAAACACTTATATTATGTTCTTGCTCCGTCCATGCAATAAATGCACGTTCTTAATTTTAACGGCTCATATGACCAATTTTATGCGCCGGCAGCCAAATGACACTTTAAAATCAACTAGAGCTATTAACTAGAGCTGTTTTAATTAATGCACATCTGTACCTAAATTCTGATTGGGTGGGCAAGGCAGATTTGGTTGTGTTGGCTGGGGTTATCTCTATATTCTATGGGCTCTATCTAGCCATCAGCGTGAGTTTTTTAAGGCGACCGTAGACCGTAGATATGTAGCGTTTTTCCTTTTTATTCAAAATATTGAATATAACTTGTTAACTACATCATGAATTGTATGATATATTCCGATAATCAGACTGTCAAATATGTGGAAGTGAATGTGTTATGTCGTTTAAACACCTTTAATAACCATGTTAGTTGATATACCACACCATGAGTTTGTACCGCAATTCAGAGGATCTGTCGGATTAAAAGGGACCTATTATGCCCCATTTTACAAGATGTAAAATAAGTCTCTGATGTCCCCAGAGTGTGTATGTTAAGTTTTAGCTAAAAATACCCCACAGATAATTTTTATTTTTGGGGGTTGAGCAAAAACGCGCGGTTTCAGTGTGTGCCCTTTAAATGCAAATGAGCTGCTGCTCTCAGCCTAAGAGGGCGGGGCTTCAAGAGCTCGTTCTCCCCTATCACGACGCACTATAATGTCAGAAACTGCGAATATATGCTGCATGGAGATAAAATACTTATAGTTTAGTTTAATTACGGTTATAACTTATATTGTCTTCTTGTTTTTATCCACTATATTAGTACAAGCCTGTTTACTGATGAGTTTTATGACGTTTATTGTACACAAAATATGAAGTGTCTGTTTTCACTCTAGAAAATCTCTGTAAGAGTTTAATAAAACACAGTGTAAGTATGCATTAAAATATTATCCATAAACTCTCTCTCTCTCCCTTGCATTATCATCAACATACACAGCAAAGTACACAGAAACACTCGTTACAACTAACAAATATATAAAGACCTTATGCATTTTCGGGTGGTGCTTAATAGACTGGTAAACTTTATATCCGTAAATCAACTCCGATGAACTGTAATAAAGTGCTCTCACCTTCATTACTGTCGTATCCAGTATCACTCTGGAGACTGTAAACTGGATCACGAACAGTTTACTGATCTATCCTTGAGTAACAACTTTTTAGCACAACCTCTGTTTTGTATTGTCCCTTTGTATTGACATTTGTTCACAAAGCAGTCTGGTGTGAAATGATTCATGCAGACATAAACGAATCTCAGTAGAGTTGAAGGAGCATTTTCTTCGAAAACAAAATGAATCCACCTCGTCTTCAGCGGCTCAGATTTCAGGAGTAAATGGAGATAGTTATGTGGATTAATCCATCCAACTACAGAACACCTAAAATGCTTGGGACACCTTCTCGTCAGTGCAGCAATGGCAGACTGTACAACTGGCTGTGAACTCGCTCATGGAAGTTCTATGTTAAAACGGCAGTGTCTGTCAACATTCGTGGGCGGGGCCTGTGGCTAATGTGACGTCACACTGTCTGGAACCTGCAAAGGGCTTGTTCTGAGACACTGCTTATGATTTATGGGGATTAAAAAAAAAGGAGTGGTTGGATTTGTATCATTATAGGGTGGTTGTGTACACACACTGCCAACACACATTTATGTCCAAACACCATGCAAATGTGAATTTTGCATAATAGGTCCCCTTTAACATCACATAAATTCATCCATTTTCCCCTAAATACATAAAAGTAGGCTAAGTGGCCGGTGAACTAGGAGAAAAATAGAGTAAACTATTGTTTCATACACAATTTGTATCTGATAGGCTATTAATAAAACGTCATTTTTTTTTTACAGTACTTCATTTTAATGTCTATTTAAATGTCTGAAACCTCTAATAAACATTATGTGTTTGAAAACACTAACTAGTCGTGATATATGAAAATCACTGAGTGCGCCCGTCTCAGGCTTTTCGCCAGCCAAAGCGCGAAAGCAGGTTTGAATTATCAGTGACGCACTGAACGATCTTATCACACCGGTGTGATCGTAGCCTACGCGTCAAAGGGTTAAAATCAATCGTGTGGAGGGGGGATGTTACTTGAAATCATATAAATGTTAACTAATAAATTATTTCAATTTCAAATTAAACGTCAAAAGAAAAAAAGAAGAAGAAAAAAACATTCATCTGGAAGAAGGGGGCCCAAAATTATCCCTTGCATACCCCCCATAAAACTCTTCATGGCGCCCCTGATAAAAGCAATAAGCCCCGTGAAGCTGTGGTTTACGTTGAATTTATAACAGCTAATAATACCCCTTAGCTGTTATAAATTCACTGAAAATCACGGCTTCACGGGGCTTATTGATTTAAAGAGGTTTGACACAAATCCATCCTGTTCTCAGATTCCCAAAATAATTTTTTTTTTAATCTCAAGAGATTTGTTATTCTTGTGGGTAATCCATAGAATTAATTATTTTAAAAATATTTTCTTCTCTCTCATGTTTCTGAAACAATAAGATTTTACCAGGCATGGGGACTCAACAGAGCCCTCTGGAGGATGGTGTCATCAATCACTGTTGTCCATGGATGTTTTTTTTTTTTTTTTTTTTTTTGGGTGCTATATGTTATCCACTATGAAGACAAAAAAGTTATGCAGCTAAGCAGGCAAAATAATGTTTTCAGAGTAAAATCGACCTTTTCATGCATTAAAAACTGATGGAGAAGATAAAAAAAAAAGTCAATACTCTTGTCAAGTCATGCCAAAACAAGTCATTTATTGTACATTTCAAATTTGTCATAACTCTTGAGGCCTTTAAACTATTATTTAATTTTCTGAAAGCTTGTTTCATTTGTCCTTTCCTACTCGTGTAAATATAAATGAGTAATAGTAATCTAGTTACATACCCACACACTGGACAAAAGAAAGGTCAATCTTTTCTATAACAACAAAAAAAGGCGTAAACAACAAAAAAGGTTGTGTAAACCATGAACCACAGAAAAAAAATGTGTTACGTCTAACCTGTAACAGTGGACACGGACATAGCACAACTCTTCAAAATGTGCAAAAATGACACCGCTGCTGGGAATGGGTCAGGGTTTGCTCATTCAGGAGTTAAACAAAAATTATATGAAACATCATACGGGTGTTTCTTCAGAAGATTGCAATCACTGACTGCTCGAAGTCAAATTTCCTTTCTTTAGATTGATAATGAAGAACGAGTCTTGTCTGCGACATCAGCGCTGATGAGTAAGGTGTGATGTCACTTCATTGCAACAGTTACAAATGATTTACACATTACTTGGTCACACGTCTAACTTGCCATTTTCTCATAAAACTGTATAAAAGACAGCCTTTCCTTTATTCATTAAGGTTAATGAGTGGCACATCAATACAAATATTAACTAGTCTCTGTACAACATTTACAATGAGTGAAAAATGCTACAGAACAAGTAGAACAGAAAGATATAAAAGCTCCTCTATAACTGATCAGATTAATAGTTACTGAAACAACCGAAACATTAATCATTACATTCCAAATAAAGGGCACAAACAGAAAGAGATTAAGACCATGCAAAGAAACAGATTCAGTACAATTTGTGCAACAAAGCAAAACTAGTTTGTGACAATCGAGCATGAAGCAGTATTGGCTCCTTTAAAATACTGTGATTCACATAGTATTTGACTAGCTAAATCCAGAAAATGGGAATACAGAATACTGTGAGTGGCATGGTGATACATTCATGGGATGTACAGTTCAAGCACTTTTATTAAATGTGCAGCTTCACTCATGTACAATATCAAGATATTTAATATCATGTGACCAAGACAAAAAGGTAAAATAATGGGGTCAGTAAGATTTTTTAAAATGATTTTGAAAGAAGATTGTTGTCTGCTCACCATTTCTTTGATTCAAAATACAATAAAAACAGTAATGTTGTGAAATATTATTATAATGTTTTTGTCATTACTCCAGTCTTCAGTGTCACATGATCCTTCAGAAATCATTGTAATATGCTGATTTGATGCTCAAGAAACATTTATCATTATTATCAATGTTGAAAACAGTTTTTGTTTGATGAATAGAAAGCTTTTGTAACATTATAAATGTCACTTTTGATCAATTTAATGCATCCTTGCGTAATAGATTTTGTTAAAAAATGTTACTGACCCCAAACTTTTGAACGGTAGTATATATATTTATATGTTTGAATTTGCATATATTTTATATTTAGACCATAAATTGTTCTAATAGACGTTTACTATGATATTAATGTTTAACTACACTGTATTATGGCCATAATTTTGTGGGGGATTTTTTTTTTAAATTTTTTTTTTGGTAAAACAATAAGATTTTATTATATCATAATCATTTACTTCTCACTCATTATCCACCTCTTCCTTGAAACTTCAAAGGACCATCTCATTCAAACAGACTTCTAAGAAAAATAAACCTTTCTTTCACATTTTCTATAGATTTTTCTTTCTATATGTATTTACTATATTGTACAACTGTGTCACCTGTACTCACAGCGTTAACTTGTGCTTCTGTATTATATGTGACCCCTCAGTCAAAGGATGGTCAGCACAGTCCCGTTACAAGCTGTATGATTATTTCAGCCCATCAGTATGACAACTGTAAGCATTAGCCATTAACAGTAGTGTATTTTATCTTAGGATGGACTGACATGATTTTATTATTTTTACAGCAGACCACAATATATGTTGGCAGAGAACATTCAAAAGAAGTTCCCTTATCTGCTGATTAGTTATTATACAGTCATGTCTTTCTATTGCTCTGTCCATTGATTCAGCGCTTTCAAAACTTCATATAGGCAAACAGTACTTTATAGAGAAGGTCTATAGGGCTGATTAAAATGTTCAAATAATAATAATATTAATAATAAACCCCACATGCCATAGGGTGCATGTATAGCTCTCCTATATGGTGTGATCATGTGATATTTATCATAATTCTACTTGTTTTGTTCATGTGTAGAATACAACACTGAGTTGTACATACTCAGAGGTAGTGTGTATATATAACTGAGAGTGAAAAGTACACTTCTACTCTATATTCCAGTTTCATCACTTGTCTGTGTCATTTCTACAGCCTAAACTCATAGCATGGAAATGGAAACTGTAACCCGTGTGTGCGTGAGGCAGGGCACATGAGAGACACGATCATTTTTACAGCAATTTGCTCTGTAAATACATTATGACTTGGTTTAAGGGGATACATTTCAAACCCCCGGCCTGAAGGGGGAGCTCTCTTCCAAGTTTGAGTCCTCTATCTGCTCTCAGCTCAGAAGCCTAATGCTTGATCTCTAAAATGGAGGGGTTGTGATCGAGGATAGCCAGAATGATCTTGTCCATGTACTGCCTTAAACGGAAGTTGATCTCCTCTTGTTCTTTCAATGCTTCAACCAGCTGGAGGGATAGAGAGATTGAACAAAAAAACAATGACTATGGCAGTTCATGTAAAGCTAAAGGACATTTTGCAGGTTCTTCTTGATAAAAACATCTGCTAATGTTCTTAGTGTAAATGCAAAGCACCAATAATCATATAAACACTACATATTAAAAATAATTTAGTGGTACTGAATGTAGGCTACTTAAAGGGGTGAATTTCATCGAAAATATCTTAATTTGTGTTCTGAAGATGAACAAAGGTCTTACATGTTTGGAACGACATGCGGGTGAGTATTTAATGACAGAAATTTCATTTTTGGGTGAACTAACCCTTTAAATAAATCTAGGCTCTCTATGCAGTAGAAAGGAAGAAAAAAAACCTGGTGCTACATGACTAGAGAAAGGAAGGAAAACACCCATTATGCACTGGGCTCGATACGACTGTCTGTGAGTGGGTATACAAAAATGCGGAAGTATGATCTGTAGTATTTACAAAAGCCCTGTCCGGATGAAGCTGACAAATAAATCTGGGTGCAGGTCCCTTGTCAAAAAGTAGTATACTGTAGCATACTTTTAAAAAGGGTACAAGTCTTTATAAACTTGATTACTTAACAAGATTATGTAAACATAAAAATTATTTGTGAATTGCAAAATGAATGTAATTTTTTCAGACACTTTCATATTATGTGCAATTAAATAAAAATGTATTATAGTTTAAAGTTATATTAAATGCAGTTTACATACACTACAGACATTGTTACGATACAAAGCTGGTTAAAAAAATCGGCAAACTTATCATTTAATTGAGTATAAAATAATGCTAATAACATAGTGTGATTGCATGAAATAAATGTTTTTAGGGGATGGGATTAATATATTATCACTTAACGGGACCAGTCATTGCTAGTTTGTGAGGTTCTGTATTCAGTAGGTCTCTGTACACAGTGACTGTGCTTCTCACCTCGTCTCTGGAGGCGTTGTCTATCTCTGCTGCCAGTGACTGGGCCTTGGTGTGACAAGCGAACAGGTTTTTGGCCTCATATAGGCTGAGGCTGAGAATCTGTCCATTGAGATCATCGTTCTGGTCTCTGAGTTTATGGTTCTCCTGTTAGAAGTTTAAATACATCAGGGTGCAATTCATATTAAATGCCAGGAGGTACATATGCATACAGTATGTCTATATACTATACACTAGGGGGCCTCAGCACGCTACCAAGGGAGCCACAAAATGGCTTAAATGATTTAAAACACGTTTTAAAATAAGCAAAAACTACTAAAATCAGCCCTTATTTTAATACGTTCTTTCAACAACTGTCATTTTTATTTATGAACCAGGGATCCCACAGGGAAACCTGCTTACTGTATATGAGGGAATTTTAAAGTGTGATTTCCAGACCTAGAAAAGTCTGGAGAATTTTTTGATGTTGTTATTGCAGGCTCCAAAATATTTTATTTGGCTGAAATTGCTATTTGTGAATTAAAAAAAACAAAAACAACAAAAAACAAAATTCCCTTAATGACAAATGACTGTAAATTCACTGGTCATAAAAAGTGTAAACCCTGAAATACATTCAGTCCTTAATCAACTGAAATTATGGAATTTAATTATTTTATTTTCATGATATATAATTATTTTATGTACTTATTTTAATATATTTGCCACTCTTATCTTCTTAAAAAAAACAAAACAATTGAAAACAAGCAGCTTTGTCATTAGGAGAAATATTTAATTAAATTGATTGCCTTCGAATAATCTCCTGGACAGTAGTGGGCCTTGGAGTCAAAAAGGTTGAGAACCTCTGATATATAGTACATTATATATTATTTATAAGAATTCTCATTGGCTTTATTAAAATCTGACAATTTTCAGTGAATAATGACTTAAATTACTTAGGTACTCTGTACCTGCTTAAGCCGTTTTACTTCGTGCTCCAGTTCAATTTCTCGAGTCTTGGCATTGTATTCTGACAGTCCTGCAGCACTACGGCCACGGCCAGGCTTCTCAGTCTCCAGTTTAAAGAGTTGCAGGTGCTCCAGTTCACGCCGCAGGTCTTCAATCAGCTACATGCACATGTGGATTGTGTGAGAGGTCTGTAGATTTATGTTTATGTACGTGTACAGTTGTAAAATGCATTTGCAAAATGACATGCGCTACCTCTTGCATGGCCTCTCGCTCTTTCTGAAACTCATGTCTGTTCTGCCAAAGCTTATCCATCATTTTCCTGTACAAATCCATCTCATCCTTCAAACGCAGGCTTGTGTCTTCCAGTTTATCTGTCATACGCTGCTTCTCCTGTGCACAAATATACATACAAATAAACACAGTGAACAACATTTTACCTTGAAATGAGTCATTTGGATTTAGCAATTCTGTCTAAATTCAGTCTTGTCTCTATAGCGAGATGTTACTGATTTAAATTAAAGCCAGACCCTAATTTTCTTAACATCGTCACTTGAACGACTGCCACTTATATTTGAAAACTCACATCAGATTTTTCAACGACCAGTTACAGAATATTCATTTAGGACAACAGATCGTATTTTCATTAATATGTTTTGAAAACAGCTTAGAACAAAACCAACAAATACATACATTGTGCCCGAGACACTGCGGCACTGATATTATCAACATAATTATAAATGCAATATAGCTAGATCGGATCATTTATACCATCATTATACCGTATATTGCCATATCACCCAGCCCTAAAACTGTTCTGTTAAAAGCATTAAGCATTTTAGACATAACAGTATGACTTTCTGAAACAATATACATTGTGGAAAAAAGTTATACAAATAAATTTGACAACATAGTGAGTAAAAAAATCCCTTTAAAGGGTTAGTTCACCCAAAAATGAAAATTCAGTCATTAATTACTCACCCTCATGTCGTTCCACACCTGTAAGACCTTCATTCATCTTCAGAACACAAATTAAGATATTTTTTAAAAAGGCCTCCATTGACAGCAAGATAATTTACACTTTCAACGCCCAGAAAGCTACTAAAGACATATTTAAAACAGTTCATGTGACTACAGTGGTTCAACCTTAATCTTATGAAGTGACGAGAATACTTTTTGTGCGCCAAAAAAACTAAATAACGACTTTATTCAACAATATCTAGTGATGGCCGATTTCAAAATACTGCTTCATGAAGCTTCGAAGCTTTACAAATCTTTTGTTTTGAAATCGGCCATCACTAGATTTTGCTGAATAAAGTCGTTATTTTGTTTTTTTTGGTGCACAAACAGTATTCTCGTCACTTCATTACTGTTTTAAATTGTTCAACTGTTTTAAATATGTCTTTAGTAGCTTTCTGGGCATCTGAAAGTGTTAATTATCTTGCTGTCAATGGAGGCCTTTTTAAAAAATATCTTAATCTGTGTTCTGAAGATGAATGAAGGTCTTACAGGTGTGGAACGACATGAAGGTGAGTAATTAATGACTGAATTTTCATTTTTGGGTGAACTAACCCTTTAAGGCATATCATTTGAGTTGGCGGCCATTTTGGGTCCCATGCAGCTGTTTTCTAGGTAGGCAACAGGCATACAATTATTGAACTGTGTGTTAAGATCACATTTTAATGTATTTCAAACCAGCAATAAAATCTGACAAGGATTTCATCATAAATGTATCTTCTTCAGCTAAAAATTGCATTTTTTAGTCTAGTCCACGAGAGACCTTTAATATTTTAGCTATATCAGACAGTGACCTAGTTTGTTGCAGTAGCTTTATGAAAAGGCTACACCATCAAGTTGTGCCGTTGCTTCACAATGTTTCATTCCATCTCAGAGATCAAAGCCTCTGCGTCTAAATACAGGGCTGCTAATGTCATGCAGGCAGCAGCTTTCACACTCATTACACTAGCTAACGCAAGCAGCACCAAAGAGTGTGCTGTTAACACTGACAAGCTCCAGGGATTTTACTGCCTGCTGAAATGTGTCAAAAGATGCTTCAGCGAGGTCAGAAGTGACAGTGTGAAAATGGGTGCGTGAACGTGTGTCGGAGAGCAAGAAAGTGCTATCTTTTAAATGAATTGTTAAATGAATCATGTGATGCGTAACTTGATGAGCTGATGTAAAATGTGGGCCATGTGGTTGTGATATTCACAGGAGTTTTGATGCATATCTGACCTGGTCTAGTTTCTCAGTCTGAGACTTGAGTCTGCACACGTTCACTTTCATCTCTGCGTTCTCCTCTTCTAGCTGCTGGACCCTAAAGGGAGGAATCATCCATTATAAAGTAGTATACCATCCCTGCTGAATAGTGTTTCTGTGTTATAAGTTCTTGAAACCCCCACATGCTTCATATATATGTCTTTTATGAGGTTTCTTATCTGAGAATTCAGGTACCTGTTACTAAGCAGTTCAATCTCAGTGCTCTTGTCTCTCTCCATCTTACTGTAGGCCTCTCTGTGTCTCTTTAGCTCCTCCTCTAGACATTGCTCTGCACGAGTTTCCTGATCTTTGATCTGCTCCTCCAGCTCATGTACCCTGATGAGTAAACATGTACAAACAAACACATACAGACATAAGAAAACATTCTACATAAGTACAAGTCTCTTATGCTCACCAAGGCTGCATTTAATTGATCAAAAATAATATTGTGAAATATTATTAGCATTTAAAATAACTTGTTTTCTATTAGAATTGTCTATTGAAATGTTTTAAAATGTAATTTATTCCTGTGATGCAAATCTGAATTTTCAGCATCATTCTTCAGTGTCACATGATCCTTCAGAAATCATTCTAATGTATGATGATGTGATGCTCAGAAAGATTTTTTATTGTCAATGTTTAAAACAGTTCAGTGCTGCTTAATATTGTTTTACAGGATCCTTTGACTAATATAGAAAGCTCAAAAGAACAGAATTTATTTGAATAATAAATCTTTTAATAAATCTTAACTGTCATTTTTGACCAATTTAATGCATCCTTGCTGAACAAAAAAATGAATTTCTTTCAAAATGGCCTTAATGACCCCACAATTCAAAAATAATAAATCACATGTAGTTGCCATACATTTGTCAGTAGGCCCTTTATGTATTTTGTCTGTATTTAATAGTCAGATCTCTGCCATCTTTACCTGTGAACTAGTTGTGTGTTTTCCTGTTTAAGTTTGGATTTCAGATCTCCATTAGCCAGGCTGTCGTTTTCAAGCTCTGTGATCTTCTTTTCCAAATAACTCACCTGCAATAGGAAAAAAGAAGAGTTTGTTATAGACAATCCGTTCTGAATCACATTCACAGGAAAACAGCATTAACGGCCTTCAAAAGTATATTTGAAACATTATTTGATTTCAGTTTATTATGCATTAAACAATTCAACAATAAATGTGGTTTTCAATGACCACATTATTATGCTTCCAGGACCTTTTCAGTGATGTCAATATCACAGGAGTCGATGCTGTCTCTGAAGAGATCCTCTGTGCTGCCTTGACTGCTGCTGAAGTTACTGTGGTGGAAGAGCTGACTGTGGGACACATAGAGAAACAAAGAATCAGGAAATGGAGCAAAAGTTAACCAGCCTTCTCTTTAACCAGTTAGTCAGACAATGGGTATTCAGCACTTTGTAATGGCATATTCTACAGATCTTGTGAACATAACAGAGGTGAGAGACTTACCGACCAAATGCTGTACTGGAAATTTTCCTGTTTGGGCTGTAAAATCAAAAAGATCCCAGGATTAGAGAAAGGAGTTTTGCACTGCTACAACCTTTTACATTTTATATTCTTCTGACACATTAAAGAGCTTCCTAAAACCCACATATTTACTCAATGTTCCATCATAAACAAACTGTAAATGATATAATACCATGCAAAAAGTCCAATTAAATGGGTATACTGTATATACTTTGATAAAATCAGAAAAACGTATTTATGACAGACAGACAGACAGGTAGATAGACAGACAGACAGACAGACAGATAGATAGATAGATAGATAGATAGATAGATAGATAGATAGATAGATAGATAGATAGATAGATAGATAGATAGATAGATAGATAGATAGATAGATAGATAGATAGAAAGAAAGAAAGAAAGAAAGAAAGATAGACTATATTGCCAGAAGTATTGGGACACCCCTCCAAATCATTGAATTCAGGTGTTCCAATCACTTCCATGGCCACAGGTGTATAAAATCAAGCACCTAGGCATGCAGACTGCTTCTACAAACATTTGTGAAAGAATGGGTCGCTCTCAGGAGCTCAGTGAATTCAAGCGTGGTACCGTGATAGGTGCCACCTGTGCAATAAGTCCATTCGTGAAATTTCCTCACTACTAAATATTCCACGGTCAACTGTTAGTGGTATCATAACAAAGTGGAAGCAATTGGGAACAACAGCAACTCAGCCACGAAGTGGTAGGCCACGTAAAATCACAGATCGGGGTCAGTGCATGCTGAGGCGCACTGTGCGCAGAAGTCGCCAACTTTCTGCAGAGTCAATAGCTACAGACCTCCAAACTTCATGTTGCCTTCAGATTAGCTCAAGAACAGTGCGTAGAGAGCTTCATGGAATGGGTTTCCATGGCCGAGCAGCTGCATCCAAGCCTTTCATCACCAAGTGCAATGCTAAGCGTCGGATGCAGTGGTGTAAAGCACACTGCTGGACTCTAGAATGGAGACGTGTTCTCTGGAGTGACAAATCACGCTTCTCTGTCTGGCAATCCGATGGACGAGTCTGGGTTTGCTGATTGCCAGGAGAACGGTACTTGCCTGACTACATTGTGCCAAGTGTAAAGTTTGGTGGAGGGGGGATTATGGTGTGGGGTTGTTTTTCAGGGGTTGGGCTTGGCCCCTTAGTTCCAGTGAAAGGAACTCTTAATGCTTCAGCATACCAAGACATTTTGGACAATTTCATGCTCTTAACTTTGTGGGAACAGTTTGGGGATGGCCCCTTCCTGTTTCAACATGACTGTGCACCAGTGCACAAAGCAAGGTCCATAAAGACATGGATGAGTGAGTTTGGTGCGGAGGAACTTGACTGGCCTGCACAGAGTCCTGACCTAACCCAATCGAACACCTTTGGGATGAAACATCAGTGCCTGACCTCACAAACGCGCTTCTAGAAGAACGGTCAAAAGTTCCCATAAACACACTCCTAAACCTTGTGGAAAGCCTTCCCTGAAGAGTTGAGGCTGTTATAGCTGCAAAGGGTGGGCCAACTCCATATTAAACCCTACGGATTAAGAATGGGATATCATTAAAGTTCATGTGCATGTAAAGGCAGGCGTCTCAAAACTTTTGGCAATATAGTGTAGATAGGCTGTAAATACACTGTAATTTATGTTCCTCTGTGCTTCCAATCAATGTTGCAGTACAACCACTGCAATGTTTGTTTATTCAGTTCTGATAATCAGTTTTGTTAAGAGCCTAATTACTGATTCACTATTGCCCCAAGTGGCCAAGATCATGTACTGAAGTCAGTTTGTCCTAGGTCATGAGATTAGACTGATAATCAGACAGCTCTGAAGGACCTCAGTAAAAATAGGACACCTGCACTCATAAAGCTCTGCCTGTGTTTATGTAAGCGTGTGACACACGTCACTCTTTAAACCCCTTCTCTCGTTACATCACACAGGTCTGATCTCCAAAATACAAGTCAGCTCTCCTGTCCTCAAACCCAACCCAGACATCACAGCACTGACAAAACACGTATAACTACCACAACAATGATAGGCCCTGACAATCTGCAAACCAAGGGAGATGAGGACAAAATACACTCAGCATTCACACACATCCCCTCAAAAGTGCAGTTGCACATAGTTCTTCATGACCTGTTCTGACCTGTTAGCTTGACATATTTGATACAAAAAAATAACAACAAAAATTAGCTATTAAAAAAAAAAAAAAATTCTGGTGGCTTTTACACTCATTCAACATGTTCACACTCATTCAACAGCAAAAGTAATGTTTTTGTGCATTTAAAAAAAAGAAATAATCTAAATGTTTGCAGATCATTACAGAGGTACAGTTCATATTGGTGCAGATCATGTTTTGCATGAATGCATTTTAACTTTAGCGCAGTATGCAGTGGAGGATTTGGACAAAAATGCCAGGGGATCAAAAGCCAAAGGCCACAAAAATGCCACATGATCCCACTTCCTCATCACACCTATTCACCCAGAGAAAAGGAAATTGCACAGCTCTTACTGAACGTCTCTCTTGCACTGTTCCAAACCTAGGCTGTTCCAAAAGGTAGACACTTGATTATGCTGCCTCCTAATATACCCTTTTTATTATAATTTATACTAATAATTTATAATAATAATAATAATAAGAAGAAGAAGAAGGCAATCCCAGAATGCACTGCATCAAGCTTGGAGAAAGAAAAAAAATGAATTCGGTTCTGGAAGTCACAATAACACTCATTTTACACACATACACACACATGTGCCCATCATATCCGCGGATACAGTGGATATAGTCGATCATATCCACGGACCGCGAGTCGGCTCAGACTACGAAAGGTATCAGACCCCTTTAAATTCTGTACAGAATGCTGTATTTTAAAGCAATATAGAGGAGATTAGGAGGAGAAACGGTTAGAGATTAGAAGGAAACAGAGGTTTTACTGAGTTTAACGGCTCTGGCCGAGCCGTGGTATAAACAAAACGCTATTGGCTATTTTTAAAAAAGGGGCAGAGTTGTTTGATATGTCCCGCCCTGTCTTCCTGTTTCAGTTGAAATTACGTCAAAACATTGAATAATGCTGCGCGTTCCAAGGCAATTCAGTGGGCCTTTAAGTACACAGTCTTGTACATTTTACTTTTTTGTTTACATCAAAGTTTGTAATGCCGAGGTTTACCTCTTAGCTGGTTGGTTTGGTTCAAGACTTCTAACTCTGATGACTTCTAACTCTAATAAAGACTTACTGAAAATCCCTTTGGGAAAAATACTTGCGGAACCAAGGCCGCTGAAAAAGAGGGTGTGTAGGAAGCATGCAGTTAGGCAGCTCAGCAGGTTTTGTGATAGAGCATCAGCAGCATATGAGGTGAAATCCTCATAATCCCATGATGCATTAAAGCATTAAAGATGAAAGATTGCAGTGACGTTCTCTGGAAGTACCAAATATGTTAGGTGGCCACATGATAATAAAAGGATTATTTCAGCAGTTTCATCAAATTCCACCACACACACCCACTTAAACACCCCAGGCCTTTCTTGAGGGTTTCAGTTTTCCCTCACGGTCTTTGATAACATTCACAAAGATTAGTAAACCCTTGACTGGAACATTGTTGCTATGGTAACAGCTCCTCTGATGAAACCCGTCTCTCGATAAAGCTTTTGACAGTCTGGGGTGATTAAAGAGACTCATAAAAATATATCTCGCTTTAACTAGAGTGAAGTGAGACATAAAGAATCGTCTCAGAAGTGCAGTGCAGTTAAGGGCACTAAAGACCGTATTCAGACTGATGAAAGTAGGACAACATGCTAGATATATACAGTCCTTAAGCATAAAATAGCTTAAATATCATCACAAAATAAATATATTTTTAAGTTCATTATTAATATGCACTGCATCAAGCTCAGTAAAAACAATAAAACCAAGATTGCAGAAAAGGTAAGATAAATATAAATAATTAGATGTTATCAATAATTACTTCATAGTTCTATGTAATCAGAAAAGTTTATTTTACTCAATGTGTGTGTGTGTGTGTGTGTGTAGTTTTATGCTTATAGAGTGCTGCAAAGTTAGCATTTTTGAACTTTCAGTTCTATCTATTTTTTTTTTAAACTGCCTGAAATAAGGTCTGTGGTTAATTCTACAACATAATTATTAGTAATCCACGACTCATGTTTTTGGTTTTGTTTTGTTTTGTTTTTTTAAAGTGTGTATGTCTCTAAACTAAATAGGACTACAGAGGTTATTGGGGACATTAAACATGACGGTGAACAGGAAAACTCATTTACACACTAGTCCACTTTTACAGGCTCAAGGTTTTGCAAACTATTTGAACTCAAACTTTCTAACTTGTATATTTTAGATAAAGACTGAAAGCGGTTTTTTTTTTTGTAAGCTTGGCGGTGACGTTAAGGTCATGCAGCCGTGGTGTAGTTCGCTTATAGTCTAACTTGGGTTTTTGTTGAGGGAACCAGAATGATGCTAATGCTGCCTTCACAGAAATTTGATAATTCATACTTCACATGAAATGGGAGGGGGTTCATGTGCAATTTTTTTTCTAGGAAACTTGTATTTACAATGATTCCGAGAGCACATGAAGGCAGCATGACTTTCAGGTTGGCTTACAAAAATACGTAATCATTGCAGTGCTCTAGTAGAGTACCATGCCATTAGCTTAGCAATATGCTAACTTCCAACTCCTCTTACCTGTTAGCTTTGAGGTTTTTGAGTCTGGCCTCTAGGTCATTGAGCAGGTTGACTTTCTTGCAGCACTGAGAGCAGTAAACGTCCAGAAGCTCACTGTTGTACAGGTGTCTGATCTTCTGAGGGGTCTGACCAGCACTGTAAACATCAAATGATCATCAATACTGACAGTGAAGCATTCAGATTTAATATTTAACAAAATATTTCATAATATAATATGATGAGAGATTTCAAATTTTGCATCTAATGATACAGTATGTTACTGACAGGATAATTATATTTGATTCAACCAGAATCACATAGCACAAATATGAACAGATGAAGATTTAAAACTCCCACTATAAGGCAAAACCGTTTCATAATTATCGGCTGTTGAGATTTTATGTTTGACAATGAGATGATTAATAGCTGTCAAAAATTCCCAGCAGCATTAATTAATTTTAGTCAGAATTATAAATAAATACTCCACAATGATAACATGGAGTGAATCTCATGAAAATATGTCCAGGTCATATTTCAACCTCAAAAAAGAAATGAAATGTTGATTAAAAGAAAATTTAGCTTATTTTATAATCATTAAGATTAGTACATTTGAATTAGTACATTATTTTACACACAAATTATCATTACCATAATGCATTGAGACACTTTATTGAGACACTTACAATTGTTTTTCTTTTTTTGCAGAAATTTGAAACTTTTTTTCAGAAAAGAGAATGTACATTTTCTGTATTTTGGTAATTATAATTTGGATAAGGATCTGCTTAACTGCCATGAAAATAATGTCACATATATATAATTTAAAATTTAATCAATATACAACCTGAATTCTGGAAATGTTGGGACGTTTTTTAAATTTGAATAAAATAAAAACTAAAAGACTTTCAAATCACATGAGCCAATATTTTATTCACAATAGAACATAGATAAGATAACATAAATGTTTAAACTGAGAAATTTTACAATTTTATGCACAAAATGGCATTTCCAACAAGAATGTCAAATTTGGACTCGTCTGACCATAGAACACTTTTCCACTTTGAAACAGTCCATTTTAAATGAGCCACAGGACATGACGGCGCTTCTGGACCATGTTCACATATGGTTTCCTTTTTGCATGATAGAGCTTTAGTTGGCATCTGCAGATGGCACGGCGGATTGTGTTTACCGACAGTGGTTTCTGGAAGTATTCCTGGACCCATTTAGTAATGTCATTGACACAATCATGCTGATGAGTGATGCAGTGTAATCTGAGAGCCCGAAGACCATGGGCATCTAATAAAGGCCTTGTCCCGTATGCACAGAGATTTCTCCAGTTTCTCTGAATCTTTTGATGATGTTATACACTGTAGATGATGAGATTTGCAATTTGACGTTGAGGAACATTGTTTTTAAAGTGTTCCACAATCTTTTTATGCACTCTTTCACAGCTCTGCCCATCTTTACTTCTGAGAGACTCTGCCTCTCTAAGACATCCCTTTTATAGCTAATCATGTTACAGACCTGATATCAATTAACTTAATTAGTTGCTAGATGTTCTCCTAGCTGAATCTTTTAAAGATTTCTTGCTTTTTCAGCCATTTGTTGTCCCCGTGCCAGCTTTTTTGAAACCTGTAGCAGGCATCAAATTTGAAATGAGCTCATTTAGTGGATAAAATTGTAACATTTCTCCCTTTAAACATTTTTGTTATGTTATCTATGTTCTATTGTGAATAAAATATTGGTTCATGTGATTTGAAAGTCTTTTAGTTTTCATTTTATTCAAATTTAAAAAATGTCCCAACATTTACGGAATTCGGGTTGTAATATAAAAATAATAATATAAAAATAATTGGCTTTAAATAAATAAAATAATAAAAATATTTAAAAAAATATATAATATAAATATAATATAAAAACTAAAAAATAATATATACATCATTTCTTATTTGTTTAGTTTTTGCCTGGACATTTCATGCTATTTACCCACATTCATCCATGCAATTAAATGAAAGAGATCACACATATAACACTGTGTGTCAGTATTTTATGTGAGAGGTTTTTTATAGTGAGTTAGTTAACCTGGAGGGCAGAGAGGAGCCCAGGTCAGAGAAACCATTAGTACGTGTGTCATCATCAGGGATGGGGCTGCTGGGAGTGAAGTCCACATCCTCTCCCTCTCCGTAGTCCTCAAACTGCTCCTCCACTGAGATTACTGAGGCCGCTGCTGACGAGACCATCTGACCACAGCTAAACCAGAGAAAGAGACAGGTCACACTTTATGTACTAATTATTACATTTAATTGTTATTTATTTTATTTTTCATTGTTTGAAATTTTATTATTTTCAAATAATAAATAATTATTATTTAATTATTTAACAATTAATAATTATTACATTAAATAATATTTTAACTAAAAACAATAAATTCTGGCATCATAATCTCAAATAATGCTAAAAAAAAACTCCCACAACAAAGAAAACAATCACAATGATGCTGACTTGTTTCCACGTAGAAAGAGTCCACCCAGTCCTTCCTCTTTATCCTCATGACGTCCTCCTTCAGAAGATTCAGATCCTGCTCCGCTGTCTGCAGCACTGTCCATGTCTGACTCCTGCGCATCCCGTCCACCCATTCCTTCCTCATCCGAATACAGCTGGCACTCTGGGTACGGCCGCGTGCACACAATGATCGGGGGTCCCAGACTCCCCTCCCCGTGCTGCAAACAGATATCATAGAAAACCTGTTCAATAAAGTCATACAGAAGTTGCTCAAAACCAGACGGATTACTGTGACTCACTATGTGGTCTCTTCACACATAGATCTTAGTGAAGTAGCATGAGAACTTAAGAAGACTTAAGAACTTAAGAAATCCTCTGTCAGAGGAACACAAAAGATAATGGGTCAAAGGTTATGGAAACTTTGCTCATTAACCCCAGAAGACACAAACGACACCAAGACAGGACAAAGGTCATCATGGTGAATTGGTGTGAAACATTTCAGTTGACTAACGAATGGCGAGTCTAACAAAAAAAGATAAGAATGATCATTTAGATTGTATAGCGGAGACAGAAATCACGCTCTCATAAAGAAATAACATATATTCTCCATTTAATATAGCATTTATCACTGCTCACTCTGTCAAGGTTAGATTATTTTGCAGCTCAAAATATTAACTTGCTTATTAAAATTCATGTCACATCTCAATGGCAGGAGGACAGTGTGAATCAGCTGATGTTGCCCAGTGGCTCATTGTTATTTGCGCAGAAAGAGCATAATAATTATCACAATATGAGAGATTGTTACATCAATGCTGAGTCTTTATATATGTTTGCATACATATACAGCATCTAAAATTGTCTGCTTGTCTAATATGAAAGTATATTTACATTTGCATCTACATGTCTTGGGAGATGTATTATTAAAACAGAATTACTGCTGGTCATTAAGCCTTTAGTGCATTCAGGGGAACTAAAATACATACCAGTGTGCTTTAAAATGACTTCACATCCCTCACAGATGATCATACTCTGTCTAGAAGACATTTATTCATACCGTAGTCCTACAATAGAATCAAACTTTCAACTACTTTAAAGATAAACAATCACTAATTCCAGCAATAAATAGCCATACATTGCTAGGTTATGTCATGCAGTGGCTCTAAATGTATTTGGACACTTACAAGTCAGAATGAAAAGAATGAAAGAATTTCTTTGCACAGATAAAATATCAATCTTTTTAAAATGACTTTTAACCATCTGTTTCCAAGGTCATTTTAATGGATATACAAAGTCAGGGTGTCTTTTATCAAATTAACTATACTTATCATCCCTTTATTTAACAGTATATCTATTGTTTTATTGATTAATGCCTTTTTCTTGTAAAATGTTTACCTTGAAATGTATTTGTGCTATATTTCTTTGAAATAAATGCCATTTGGTCTGATATTTTGTCCTAATGTAAAGACATACGTACATCACCACTATATCCAAAGCAACTTTACTATAAGATTGTTTATTTGTGTGTATACTAATGTGCAATTAGTACGGACACAAATAACTGACTTAGGAGCAGGTTTACATACATATAAGGCTCATAGTGCGCTTTGTTACACTCTCAATATAACTACCATAGACTGTAAAAAAGATGGTCTCCACCTCCTTCCACTGTAGAAAAATGAAGCCAAAATAACCTAGAAACAGTCATTGCTGATTACGTCATTTGAAGCCCAAGTCTGTGAAGTAGTGATCCTGAAGTGGAGCCATTATATTAAGTTCCCGCCCACACTCCTGTCCCCGCAAATCGCAAGCACAGCAGTCAATCATGACGTTACACTCCATTTTTATAGCATCCAATATCTAACTAAGACCAAACTTATTGGAAAAATGAACACTTGTGTGATAACTCTGTGTGATAAGAACTACCTAAAATGACAGAAACCATCTCTGGGAAAAAAAATAGTTTGAAGTGTAATTGGATTTTTTTAGTTTGGCTCGTGTCCTATTCGATTACATGGAGAAGGCGGGGTTTATGACCTATCCTGCAGCCAGCCACCAGGGACAATCGAAATACTTTGGCTTCACTTTGCACCTGTGCGGCACACTTCATCAATAATACTATATTCATTTCGTGCAATACGAGAGGCAGCAGTTTCAAGACCGTAGTTCTAGGACCGTAGTTCTAGGACATTTTTAGGACCACCTGGCCAATTCTACTCTAAAAGAGGAAACCTGAATATAAAACAAACAAATGCAAAGACTAGACCCACAGGAATGATTAGCATTTTTCCGTGCTGAAAAATAAGGTCTTGCTTCCCAGAAAAACTGAATTTAATACCAGAATATAGGGCCTCATATATTTAAAAAAGTTATTTCCAGCAGTTGTGTTTAGGGTTAGGGGTTGGTTAGGACAATATATCAATTAAATTTAAATAATTAAACAACTTCCTGACATTTAATAATACAGAATTGAATAGTAAGTGCTCTAAACTGGTATAAACTGCTAGTACATACAAAAAAGAGGGTCCTAGAAATGTAGTCCTGTAACTACGGGCCTGCAGCCTCCAGTATTGCAGGAATACCTACTCCACTTGATTACTACTGCTTGATTAACACAGGAATGTTGTAGTCAGCTGCTCTTCCCTCCCATGACCCTTCCTCACTCTCTGTACTAAACCCTTACCCGATTTTTCCCTTTTCTTTATTTTCTTTTTCTTTCCTCAATAATATACAATATATAAAAAACTTATTTTTCGAAAAGCATTTAATTCTTATCAGAGTGTATGGGTACATGCAGTAGTGTGTATCTCAAGTGACCCCTCTCACATTCACACCTCAGCAAGCCCGTTACCTTCCTTTGTAGGTCACACACGGTTCTCACTCACTTCTCCACTCATGCCACATGGCAGATCTAACAAATGAGACCTATGCACAGCAAAAAAATAAAAAATAAATAAATGTATTCTTTAAAAAAAAGATACATTTATTTCATAAGATACCAAGACTTGTTTCAGGGCCAATGGGGCAAGAAAAATAAACTTATAAAAGAAATTAAAATAAATATCATAAATTGTAAATAAAAATTGTCTAAAAATTTTGTTCTCATGTAATTTTATCTTGTTTTAAGGATGTGTAGATATTTTTCAAGGGATATTTTACCCAAAAATTAAATGAAAATTCAGTCATTAATTACTCACCCTCATGTCGTTCCACACTCGTAAGACCTTCGTTCATCTTCAGAACACAAATTAAGATATTTTTGATGAAATCCGAAAGTTTTTTTTATCCTCAACAGAATGCAACGTAATTACCACATTCAAGGGCCAGAAAGGCAGTAAAGACATCGTTAAAATAGTCAACATGACTACAGTGGTTCAACCTTAATGTTATGAAGCAATGAGAATACTTTTTGTGTGCAAAAACAAAACAAAAATAACACATTTTTTTCAACAATTTCTTCTTTACCCTGTCATTCTTCTACGCTGTTCACATTGTATAGACAGTGTAACGCTTCCGGGTGTAACGCAGACTCAGGATTGGCCGACGCTGTTCACGACAGATGCGTGTGATGCTGACACAGGAGCCGGCAATAGTGAGTCGCCATTGTGACAACGTAAACAGAGTATGAGACTGACACAGAAGAGAAGAAATTGTTGAATAAAGTCATTTTTTGTTTTGTTTTTGCGCACAAAAAGTATTCTTGTCGCTTCATATCATTAAGGTTAAACGACTGTAGTCACGGTGACTATTTTGACGATGTTTTTACTACTTTTTTTCTGACCCTTCAATATGGTAGTAACATTGCTTTCTATAAAAAGAAAATAAAAAAAAAAATCATCAAAAATATCTTAATTTGTGTTCTGAAGATGAACGAAGGTCTTACGGGTGTAGAACGACATGAGGGTGAGTAATAAATGACTGAATTTGCTTTTTTGGGTGAACTAAACCTTTAAGGGAAAATGGAACAAAAATACTGATTAAGAAAATCTGCAACATAGAACCACTACTGTGAGCAGAGACATGTCGTCCCAACCTGAAAGATAACTAGCATTGATATCCAGTAACGTCTGCTTTAGTCTAGTCTTGTGCATTTTTGAAAATGTCCTCGAGAAAAAAATAAGCTTCTAGTCTGTCCAGTCTGATCTGCAATTATGCCTACGACAAGGAAATGTAATGTCCAGCCACAGGATTAAACATCACAGGCCTAGTCACATGTGAGCAAAACTTTGATTCTTCCCATATGGCTGTATCTTTGGAGATAAGAGCAGAGGAGCAGATTACTGATGACTGATATCTGCATAGTCTTAATGTGAAGCTTTGACAGCATAATAGAGGTTCTCCCTGCTGAGCAGCGACTGTGATGAATGCAGCCCTATCAGATACACTCTGACTGCAGTTATGTGAGAGGAGATGCAGTGGTCTCCTGCAGTGAGAGCCCAGATAAATGAGCTAAAAACGAAGACCCCTTTTGGTCCAACCCGACCTGAATCTGCCAGCCCCCCTTAGACAGCACTGTCTGGAGTGCCTAGACTTAACATTCATTATTTACACTCTGCTACTGACAGACTGCTTTTAATGTTAGGCATGCATTAATACACACACACACACACACACACACTTCACATCATTTCATAAACAAATAAAGCCTATACACACATTTAAACGTTCTTTCATATATCATGCATAGCGGATATATGCAATTGCAACTGTTATCTTTTCACCCATCATTACTCTGTGTATACTGATTTGATTTTATGTGACCGATTAACTTACAACAGGCATGGTTTGCAGACTTTGCAGATCTCTTTTGAAATAAATATCAGTGATGGGCAGCTTCATTTTAATGCGGTCGTGCACGTTAAAGACACACCCTAGTAGAGTTTTACTGTACAAAATCACATCTCTGAGAATAAAATTAAGGATATCACAATTGTATTTTAATGTTTCAACTCACTGTTGAAAATCAAAGCAGGACCAGTTTGCAGATTTTGCTCTTTGCTGTTTTTTAAGGTGAACATGATAGACTAATGCTGTCATGCTGCAGTATCCACCCTACCTCCAGTGTTTTATGCATTTTTGCAGAGTAAAGACTCAAAGCTTATATACAGCTACATCTTGATGCATCCAAAATATGGGACATTATGTGCTAAAATATACCCAACCAATGTGTCCACATTGCTACAGTTCATTGAGTTGGAGAGGACGATCATCATTAAAAAGCCAGTGACTCTGCTCTGGAATATCCAGCCAGGTATTGATTCAAACGCATAATGATGTCCATGCTGAGTGAAAGCTGCTGTATTCTTGTGGAGTGTAAGTGCGATTCGGTCAATAGTTATTGTGTAATCAAACACTCTTTTATGTGTCATTACTGACCAACAGCAATATCCTTTTATTACTGTGTTTTGGGACAGTTCACCCAAAAATGAAAGTTCTGTCATCAAGAAAGAGAGTGAAAAAAATGACAGAAAATGGTCAGAATGTACACTAAAAAAGATGTTTCTTAAGCAGCAAATCATCATATTAGAATGATTTCTGAAGGATCATGTGACACTGAAGACTGGAGAAAAGGCTGCTAAAAATTCAGCTTTGACATCACATTTTAAAATATGTTACAATAGAAAACAGTTCTTTTGAATTGTAATATGTAAGCAATAAGGTACTCGAGGCTGTGCTGTATCGTGAATAAGTCACAGCTAAAGGGCGTTGTTAGGCACGATGCGAAGCGGAGTGACTTATTCACGATACAGCACTAGCCTTGAGTACCTTATTGCTTTTATAAAACAGTTACCACACAATACAAATATTAAAGCCAAAAAAATATGTATCAATGCAACTTTCAGGAAGTAAAATCACTAAAAGCCTTCCTTCCGCCTGAAAAAATAGTCCCTGACCGTGAACAGCAATAGAAGTTACATTTTCTCTCTTTATGAGTGATTCACTCAGTCACAAAGACTTTTATATTGAAAAGACTGAATTGTTGTGAACACGAAACAAGACGCAACTGCTTTGACTAGCGCTGTCAGTCACGGTAAAACCCCTTAACTGTTAAAAGGACAAGATATTGCAGTGGACATTTAAACAGATTTTTTATTATGAACATAGGACTGACCTGAAGGAAAATGCTAAATCTGAATGCAGGTAATAAACTCGCTCACTTGATCTCTTTCTCACAATACTCTTCTACATTATACAGTACGTTTCAATGAACAATATCAATTGAGAAGTTTACGTTGCTAAGAGTGGTTGCTAAGGGTGTTGTGTAGTGATACACAGAACCGTTGGGTGAAGCGGTCATAGTCGTGTTTTATCGTGAATAAAATACAGCTATTGACCAATCAGAATCAAGGACAGGAACTAACCGTTTTATAAGATATTATAATATAACCGTAACTATATTTTTGATCAAATAAATTTTGAACGGCTGTAGATTAAATGTGCTTGATGCACCGCTATTTCTTTGTCTCAGAGCATGCCTGAAAATATTCAAATGCACAACATGTCCCAAAGATCTCTGATCTATAAATAATAGAGAAGTTTTTGTCGGTGAAAGAGATGTGGAACACAGAGCGATGGATGAATCCACCAGTCTCTCGATCACATACATTATCAGATTATTTTCCTCTGATTATATTTTTCTCTGCAAATATTTTTCTCTAATGTTTAGATGCAGTTTAATGTCTGTTGATCTAGAGAAGAACAGCACTTCTTTACAGATCTGCCATCTTATGATGACAGCAACCCACACAAACAAACACAACACTGGCTAGCATCCAAAGTGCACCATCATATTCACAGTCTTTTCAAGTGCAACTCACCAGAAATGTCAAGTGTGCACATAAACATGGGAGAAAAACCTCTCAAACTTCTGCTGACAACAGCGGTCCCTACCAAATACAGTACTGGGAACAAACCAAACAAACATTTTGGACCAACTGACAACCCAAATCTATATACAACACCAACTACCTATCTTTAAATAGCTTTACCTTTAGCATTACTGTTTTGTTCTTATTTACCTGACATTAACTAGCTAAATGCTATTTTTAGCTAATGACCCTATTGAACCTGTCACTAGCTAAGAAGTTGGATCAAACACTTACGCACACTGAAGTATAACCATCAGTTATGTTACTGAAGTGACAACAGAAACATGCTTGCAGGGAATATTCAAGCTGGCTGCTCATTTTCCGTATCATTTGCGCTTGGCTGGTTTTGTTTGAGATCTCGGTGGAAATGCAGCTGGATAGTTGGCCATCTCACTGCCTACACAGTCAGCAGACAAAAGACAGTGTGGATTTACAGGGAGCCATGAGTCATAATCCAGCTCTCGGGGCTCTAAAACCGCCGGCTGCCCTTCTCTGGATGGTATCAAAGCAAAACACTTTTGAACTCTTTATTGACCTTGAAAATGGTAACCCAGCACACACACAGAAAGGCCAAACCAGAGCTGTAGTTACACAATCAATACTGCAGGGGCACTTGGCAAAGCAAATTACCTTATTATAACACAGCTTGTGTAGGCGTCCCTCTGAAAGCAAGACATGTCAAGACAAGTGGAAATATGGTTCGCATAAAGTGAAAAAGTGTACCAGTGACTTTAAAAGGTCAGTCACAAAATGTTCACCCACCTCTTTCCCTTGGCAGAGATCTCAGAGCAATAATCCGGATGCACCATATTATTGAGTTTTAGAGTGTCCAAAGTGCAATTAACCTTCTGTCCAAACTATAACACTGAATTATAACTTTTGCTGGGCTCTGCATTATGACGTCCATGGTAGTGCAAATAGTGCCCCTGGTCACACACAGATTCTCTGCTGCCAACGCAATAACAGGCCTGATACAGCAATTCATAACGGATCAATATCTAAAGCTGTCAGACCTGCTGCTAAATGACTGTAATCTTAAATGGAGTAGACAAGAGAACAGGACTGACTTGTATACAGTACCTATACAGGTTCAGCTTATACTGTATATGGGTGGATGACATTAAAGCAGGCAAAAGTTAGAAAAAAAATTGCTAACTAGCTATATATACACACTCTTAAAAAATGCTTGGTTGTTTCAACCGATGTTTGGGTCAAATATGGACAAACTTAACTGATGGTTTACATTTTTTAATTAAATTTTAAACCCAATTCTTGGGTTTGTCCATATTTGAACCAAACATGGGTTGAAACAACCCAGCATTTTTTAGAGTGTGTATATATATATAAAGCGTCCAAATGTTTGGGGTCAGCACGATTTTTAAAAAAAGAAATTAATATTGTTATTCAGCTAATAATAAATATTTATAGCTGTTTTTAAGATTGATAATGTTTCTTGAATACCAAATTAGCAAATTAGAATTATGTGACACTGAAGACTGTATAAATGACTGAATAAGTCACTTTAAATTATAAAAATACTTCACAATATTACTGTTTTTACTGTATTTTGATCAAATAAATGCAGCCTTGGAGAGAAAAAGAGACTTCTTTCAAAAACAATGGAAAAAAGGGTCACACTTTAGTTTAGGGTCCAATTCTCACTATCAACTATGACTTTTGCCTCAATAAACTCCTAATTTCTGATTATTAATAGTAAGGTAGTTGTTAAGTTTAGGTATTGTGTAGTATTAAGGGATGTAGAATATGGTCATGCAGAATAAGGCATAAATATCTGCTTTATAAGTACTAATAAACAGCTAATATCCTAGTAATATGCATGTTAATAAGCAACTAGTTAATATTGAGAATTGGACCCATGTATATATAAAATTACAATTCTGGACAGGGCATGTACTGAAATCCAATATGCTAACACATTATATAATAAAATTATACATATTGAGAGGGAACAGGGCTTTGTATTTCCTGAACTTTAGCTGTACAGTGAGCAATTTTTAGTGTATAGCGGCCAAGCACTCGGTTGTAAAAGTTTAAGAAGCCAATAACACTTGGACGGAGCCCCTTTGCAAAACAAACCACGAGAGGGGTAAAGGCAAGCAAAGGAATTTCAATTGATGCATACCCTATTGTTCCTTGACCTTTCTAAGATGTCCTTTGCCAGTGGAAAAACATTACTTCAACATTAAGAAACACACACATTCATGCAAACGCAATGTGCATGCGATGCTACCAGCAGGTGGTCATTAACCATTCGAGAGTCTTCCCAAACCACCCCAGCACCCTCAATCTCCCCTTTCATGTTCACATACTCCCTTCAAACTATCAGCCGTATTCAAAACTCCACAGTTCCTCCCCCTCGACAACCCCCAAACCCACAACAACTCCCAGTGCACACCATTACCCCCGCTCCCAAGAGACACAGAATTAACTGTTTAGGTTTACGAGCATGTGCACTTACAACAACAATCAATCAGTTTACTAGTTTTTCTACACCATTAGTTTCATCTGAGGTGCAAAATGAAGACCGTTCTTTCATGAAGAACAGATATTTTCACCAGTCAGAAATGCAACAGTCAGAAGAAAACAGAAAACAATGGGGTCACCAACGGTTGTTCAGTAGACGAAGGCAGACGAACACACACACACGCCGCAAAAAGCGCATCGACACACAGTCCAAACACACACAAGCAGTCTAAACACACACATAGTCCCTCACACTGTCTGATTAGCATTTCAATAGGGTGACCCCTTTCCCCTCCAACAGATTACCACACAATCCAGCCTGGCTCTCTAGTCATTCATTCAACTTGTCATTCAAGGGCAGGTGTAGCGTTTTGGAAAGACACAGGCTGGTTGTGAATTCCACCACACTCAGAGCCTTCACATCATGTACTAAAATGCAAAAAAATTTAAAAAAGCACTTATATTTCATTGAGCTTTAAGTCTATAAAGTGCTGCTGGGAGCTAAAGAAAGCTCCCAAGAGGTCTATTCAGCATCAATGTTGGGAGATGATGTTAATGTAACATGAGAGATTATTGCAGTATCTACATTGATGCTACACTGAAAAAAAATTATCTATAAGTCAAAACATCACTAAATCAACCAACAAAACTCATTTTTGTGGGGTAAATCACATATAAATAGCTCTTCAAGGTAACAATTGCAGGTTCCCACTTTGTACAGTGCAGGAACAAGGATGGGAGAAGATCATGAGAGAAAGAGCAGGAACAATAGACTTGGCTGCAGCAAATATTCACACATGCTAGTTTTCTCATCTCATCCTCTTACCCCTCCACTCAATAATGAAGATCCATCTCCTCCATCCTCTCTGCCCGTGCCGGTTAAGCCCTCGTTGGCTGAGGACGTCCAA
Source organism: Elopichthys bambusa (assembly GCA_037101425.1). NCBI lineage: Eukaryota > Metazoa > Chordata > Actinopteri > Cypriniformes > Xenocyprididae > Elopichthys > Elopichthys bambusa. The sequence continues at coordinate 24,392,947 of CM074435.1, forward strand.
GACTCAGTGTCCCCGTCTCCCTCCAGGATCCCCACCCTCACCACAGTCCAACAGGTGAAATATCAGTGTCCAGTCCTGTCAGATTTTAGTGCTCCTGTGGACGTGTGGCTTCAGGTATCTCCACTTAGCCACCGCTGCTCCAAACTCGCTCAGACGTCCTCACACATACAGACACACTCGCTCCGACCTGCACCAACCGATCATGCGGCCACACACGAACACATACAGACAGAGACGCTACTGATCTGGCAACAGTTGTTGGGCTTTTGGCCACTCCTCCCAGCAAATGACCTCCCCTACTCCTGCCTGTCACATTCCCTCCTTCTCTCTGCCTCGTTCTCTAGGTTGTTGCTAGGAAACTATTCAGCTGAGCCGTCCCACAGCCGTGACATCGAGAGGAGCGTGAGTGTGCTCCCTCGCAACACACACAGATATCTTAAGCCTAACCTCAGCTGTGCTGGATAATACACACAATTACAGATAATTAACCTTCTCCTCATTTAGGTGCCATGATAAATAAAGCAAATAGATAAATAAGATACAGATACATCAAAGAATCATTAGGGGGTTGATAATGTGATGGCCTTGAAAAAACATCAGCCAGTGTTCTTTTAAGGGGAAAAAAAAGATGGGTTACACCTGGAACAGGGTCGAGTGGAAAGCCCAAGACAGAGATGCCTGGCGAGCCCTGGTTGACAACCTATACCCTAAAAAGGGGGAAAAGGCGAAGTAAGTAAGTGTTTTGATCAAAAAAGAAAACGCTCTTGCTTTCTGTTAATGTCCTTATTAATTATAAACCAAGTATTTTTCTTTGAAAATCCCTTATACAGATTAAAATGTCTATTACATCAACAAACACTTTAAATGACAAAACAGTGGGCCATCCAGGCTCACTGGAAAAACAAACATGTGGTGACAAAAGTTCTGCGACGTTTACGTTTTGCGACACTTTCAAAGTGAAATGTCGAGCGAGTATCGCTGAAAGCGAGTACAGTTTTATCTGAAACAGATGAATGTAAATATTTAAGTTTTATTACGTTAGTTGTTGTGCGTATGGCGGCAATTGGAAAATTAAATGTCCTAAAAGGTTAGGAGCTAAAACGCTGTACCAGATGAGCTACAGAGCAAGTTTATATTAGAAATGCCTTGCATATGAAGCAGGTTATGTGATGCAAATATGAAAATGTATTAGTTTACAAATCATGCACTACAGTACGTTTTTTTGAGTTTTGTAGGTAGAGGCACATCTTCTAATGAGCCAATTGTTGGTAATGTTAGAGCAATAAACAACATTAATAATTTTGTAATATTTTTCTTTATATTAAAGGGTTAGTTCACCCAAAAATGAAATTTCTGTCATTTATTACTCACCCTCATGTCATTCCACACCCGTAAGACCTTCATTCATCTTCAGAACACAAATTAAGATATTTTTGATGAAATCCGATGGCTCTGATGTTCATTTTTGAACATCAGTGAACTAACCCTTAAAGAGTGATTGTTTTCTGATAAATGTATATTTTATGTTATTTGTATTGTATCACGTGACTAGTTTTATACAGTGCTCAGCGTAAATAAGTACACCCCTTTGAAAAGTATCATTTTAAACAATATCTCAATGAACACAAAAACAATTTCCAAATTGTTGACAAGACTAAGTTTAATATAACATCTGTTTAACTAATAACATGAAAGTAAGGTTAATAATATAACTTAGATTACACATTTTTCAGTTTTACTCAAATTAGGGTGATGCCAAAATGAGTACACCCCACAACTTCTTTAAATAACTGCAGTGAACTTGCAGTTCTGATGAGAAGGGTTTTCTTCAACCCTTCGCATCAGAAGACGCTCCTGTCGAGCTAGAGACCTAGACAACTCTGTGAGATTGTTGCAGTTCCATCTTTTTTAAATTTTTGTACCAATTTTGCTACCGTATTCTGACTGATAAGTAAAGCTTTGCTGATCTTCTTGTAGCCTTCAACTTTCTGGTGTAAAGAAATTATTTTCTTTCTCAGGTCTTGTGACATTTCTCTTCCATGTGGTGCCATTGCTGACAGCATGAAATGTGAAGGGGTTTTTATAGTCAACTGTCTGCTGGACACCTGTGTAATGAATAATTAGACTCACCTGTGCTTGAATTCTTGTTAAATTAGACATTTGTAGTCTAAATTTAGCTTTGTTCCAGAGACTTTCAGTGGGGTGTACTCATTTTTGCATCACCCTAATTTGAGTAAAACTGAAAATGTTGTTCTCTAAGTTATATTATTAACCTTACTTTCATGTTATTAGTTAAACAGATGTTATATAAAACTTAGTCTTGCCAACATTTTAGAAATTGTTTTTGTGTTCATTGAGATCTTGTTTAAAATGTTACTTTTCAAAAGGGGTGTACTCATTCACGCTGAGCACTGTACGTGTTACGTATGTGTAACAATTTTGAAGAAGAATAAGGAAGAAGGAAGGGTTGGTGCTAGACAGCCTTTTGACTGTGGAAAAGGCTGGAATTCATGTTTTAGGAACGTGAATAAGTGTAAAGTAGTTTTTGAGTTTGACTTCTCTTATAATGTTCAAATTTCCTTAAAAAAAAAATGTTACTGGTGTGCATCTTGAGACAAAACAATGGTGACATATTTTAAGAAATGTCAGTGCAAGTTGCTTTCAGTTAAAACAGCTCAAACAAGCATTTTAGTCTAAGACTAGGCTTAAACCTTGCCTGTGAAACCAGGGGTAGTTACTTAATATTACTCAGTACTTAAATGTATAATTACAGTGTAACAAAGACACCTTAAAATAAAGTGTAACTGTAAGCCTTTACAATACAAGTTATGGATTCATGCATCAAATCCTTTGTGCAACACCCTTGTGGAAATGACAAAAAAACAGAAAATGGCTCAGATCACCATTACAGGTATTTTCCCTCCAAAATCCCTTTTACGGATTTCATCAAAGAAAATTATTCAAAGAGTTATTCTCTTTTGTCTAAATTGACTAGACAGAGAAATGGCACAAAACAAGTTTCAAAAATTCACTTTATACGAAGCCTAACAATCGGTCATTTAAAATAGTTAACCAAAAGGTTTTTTTAGGTCTTAGACTCTCTTGATCCATGTTTCACACTTTTCAAGTGATTAATATTAACCTAGGGTTATAGTTCACACACACAAAAAAAATAAAATTCTGTCATCATTTAATCACCTTCATGTTGCTCCAAACCTGTATGACTTTCTGGAACATAAAAGATAGGGCTGTGAATCTTTGGGTATACAGCGAATTGATTCGATTCACGATTCATAGGTGTTCGATTTGATACAAGAACAATTTTTGCAAATTCAGAACGATTCAATTCGAGACGATTCACATTAAAATTCAATGCGATTCACATTAAAATTCAATGCGATTCGATTAATTTGATTCGATTCAGCATTTTAATATGCAATCATAGGGTTATTGAAATGCTTCCCCCAATGTGTCTTAGTTAGGGTGCGAATTACATAGCGGCCTTCAGGAGGTCGGAGAGTAAGGGCAAAAAACAACATTTTGTCCATTGTTAATGTTAGTTCATGTTAGTTCTTAATGATGCTACATATCTTTATTTTAGGGATGGGTAGTTCTTAAGTTTTCGACACACTAGTGCAGAAACAGTGTTCCGGAGCATTGCTTGAAATGAGGCTGTCACGTGACCTGTGGAAATGAAGCTTTGTTACCTCACTGACACGTCACGTCGGGCTCAAACGAACAAATATTTTCTAAAGCTGGGGATGCGATTAGTAAAAAAGGAGCACAGTGAAACAAATAATATTCTTGAATAAAAATATGAAATTGCATTTGTATTTGTGCATTTGTGTTTTTTTTAACAATGTGCATGTTTGTGTTGTTTTGTAAGGAACACACAAAAAATGGTGCAATGAAAAAAAAAAATCACATAGACCTAATTTACTGGTGTATTAAACATTTTATTTAGAAGGTGAAAAGATACAAGTTTGATGCGAGTAAAAATGAAGAACAGAAAGTCTTTATTGTCATTGTATTATGCAAAATGCAATAAAATTTTGCTGCACACACACGCACCATCATTTTTCTAATATGGTTATTAAATATACAAATAAACCTTACAATGACATCTCAACGAACAAAACTGAATGACACAGGTGGTGTAGTAATTTTTATTGACTACCAGATGGCGAAGTAGAGGACTGTTTCAAAAGCTTCGAAGCACAGACGCAGTTTGTTGTAAAAGCCTCACTGCTTCAAAAGCCTCATTCGGCACATCCCTACTTTATTTTAATAGACTAAAAATTGGCATATGTAGAAATTTACAATAAAAATTTACATCAAAATTTTAAAAGGCTTTAAAAGTATTGTTAGTATATGTTAACTATAGTGTAGGATAGTGTTAATGGCGTGTTGGTGACGTTTCCAAGCAATAAAAGCGTTTTATTTCAACAGTAGTGACCACTCAATGACTTGGCAGCTATATCAATGGCTTGAGCGGTTTTACTCAGGACTATTGCGGTCTCGATAGAGAGCTCTCATCTGCTCGTGTGAACAGCAGTGGCTCAAAATGTGTCAATGAGAGAGCAACGGACAAAGCGCGAGCTCAATCCAGTGAAAGGCAGTAAAGAGTGCAGAACGTATCTGTGAAGGAGAGCGCACAACATCTCCATCAATTCGCACATGTAGTAATTTAATGTCAATATATTTTAAAGCACTGAATCGCTATCGAATCACGATTCATTTGATTCTTAGCATTTTGTCTTAGCAACATGTTTCAAGATCGATGCATCGAGAAAACGAGACATTTGTCAAAATATCTACTTTTATGCACAGAAGAAAGTCATACAGGTTTGGAACAACATGAAGTTGAGTAAATGATGACAGAATTTTCATTTCTGGGTGAACTTTAAGCATAGTGTGACCTTATTTAACATTAGCAAGTAGTCTGACAAATAAATTAATGATAACATTAGAAAATTAACTAGAGTTCACTTCCATAACTAGAGTGGTCTTATGACTGATTTATTAGAATATCTTAAGAGCTTCCTTAATTAACACCTCCCATAAATTCACAGCAGCAATGAGCCCTTGCTAGAGGCAAAGATGGATGAAATAAAAATCTATTCAATGGTGAACATTTACACAGCTGCAAGTGAGAAGTCTCACATATGCTGTGCTCTGTTTGTGAGCACATATGTGTGAAGTTTGAGATGCAGGTGCATGAGATATTGTATCTGTGTGTGTGAGTGAGAGAGAAAGAAAGCAAGCAATCCTCCTCCGTTCCAACACTCCACTGTGTATCAGTGATGCCCCACTTTTCCCATGATTCCCATGAGCTCAGTGCAGCAGCACCAGCAGTTAGTTTTGGTCCAGCAGCTCGATCCGACCCTCTTACCTCTAACGTCCTTAGCTCTCTGTCAGAGCTGCAAAGACCTCTTCAAACATCTCAAAACACAGTACACATGATCTGTGTGATGCTGCAGGGATTGACATACAGTCTGAGCTGCAGTTGAGAAGATCGAAGAAAGAGAGAGAGCAAGGGATGCTTTTAGATCAGGAGGGTGTTGGCTGCAGATGAAAAGATGTTCACACAGCTTTATCACAAACTGGTGCTCGGCTCCTGATGCTGTTTACACAGCCAAAGCCATTCTATTTCAGACATGTTTGTACCGTTTTACCCGGATTGCAGGTTACTGTGTAAAGAGAGAGTTGTTATTTCAGTCAGGTGTGGTTGATCTCCACCTGTTTCCTGTTGTCAGGTCTCAAAGGAAACACAGTTGCAATTGTATAATTTTCTCACAATTTAAACTGTTTAAACATGAAAAATAATGTTGGACCATTATTACTCTATAAACAGCTAGAGAAGAAAATGTGAATGGTGCTTGACTGTGAAAATGTTGTTGCCATGATGTTGTGAGTGGTTGCCAGGGAGTTATTATGTAGTTGCTAAGGTGTTCAGAGTGTTTTTTGACAAATGCTATCTGGTTGCTATACTTCTTGGTGGTTGCCAGGGCGTTACTATGTAGTTGCTAAGGTGTTCAGAGTGTGTTTCAACAAATGCCATCTTGTTTATATATTTCTGGGTGGTTGCCAGGGCGTTACTATGCAGTTGCTAAGGTGTTCAGAGTGTTATTTGACAAATGTTACCTTGTTTATATATTTCTGGGTGGTTGCCAGGGCATTACTATGCAGTTGCTAAGGTGTTCAGAGTGTTATTTGACAAATGTTATCTTGTTTATATATTTCTGGGTGGTTGCCAGGGCGTTACTATGCAGTTGCTTAGGTGTTCAGAGTGTTTTCTGACAAATGCTATCTGGTTGCTATACTTCTTGGTGGTTGCCAGGGCGATACTATGCAGTTGCTAAGGTGTTCAGAGTGGGTTTCTACAAATACTATCTTGTTTATATATTTCTGGGTGGTTGCCAGGGCGTTACTATGCAGTTGCTTAGGTGTTCAGAGTGTTTTCTGACAAATGCTATCTGGTTGCTATACTTCTTGGTGGTTGCCAGGGCGTTACTATGCAGTTGATAAGGTGTTCAGAGTGGTTTTCGACAAATGCTATCTTGTTTGTTTGCTTTTGGGTGGTTGCCAGGGCATTACTATGCAGTTGTTAAGCAGTTCTGGGTGGGGGTTCTTGACAAATGCTGCCTGGTTGCTAGGATGTTCTGGATGGTTTCCAGTGTTGCTAAGGTGTTATAGGTGTTTTAAACATCTGCTATCTGGTTGCTAAGATATTCTGGGTGGTTGTTAGGGCTCTAATTTGCTGTTATGTGGCTGCTTACAATACAGAACATTAATACTTGGCACTAAGGGTTTGTTTAATCTAATAACAATAGTGAAGCTTGCAAGCAACAGTCATAATACTGAAGAGAGGAAATAAATAAGGAGTGTATCAGTGAGTAATAAGACCTAAAATTGATAAAAGACAGAAAACATTTAGGCTGTTAACTGAAACTGCTCTGTAATGTGATTGCTTCAGGCTTTAAGTTAAACAGAGAAGCATATGAGCACCGCTTTTATCTCTTCTAACTTTCTCTTTTCTCTTTCCCATCCTAATTGTGATTGACAGCTGGTAGATTAGGAGAACTGCTGGAATGTGAGGAAAGACGAGGAGAAAGTGGGAGAAAGATAATAAGAGGGAGGCCACAAACAAATCCAATAAGCCAAAAGGCACAAGGAATCACAGCATACACATACTGGACAACAGAAAATTAATCGTCAGCTGAAGAAAAAAAAAACATACAAATGTCAGCAGTCCTAAAGATTAAGATGCTCAACTGAAACTTCAAACGCTCAGTGTAACACAGAGTGGATTAGAAAATGAAAAGAAGACAAAGCGAGAGAGCAAGTGTAAGAAGCAGACAGAAGAGCAGGAGGGAACACAGTGAACACAGGCTTGGCAGTTTGGGCACAGTGTGCATACAAATGACTGCATTCCTCTATAAGCCAAAACCAGGGGTCTCAGTAGTGGATTGCAAGGTATAAATGGGTCACAGGTATACAACCAACCATATAATCATGCAAGACGGCATTAAATATGAGTTAATTTGCAATGCAGATAAACAGTTTGTGTAGACCACAGTTTGTTTTCTTGTCATGCCTGTTGGAATAAATCAATCAATCAGCCTAAGCTGATTTGCTGGTCTTAGCTGGCTCCCCAGCCAAGTCAAGCTGGTTTTAACAGGGTTTTGGGCACCAACTTGACGTGGCTGAGAGACAATCTTAAACCAGCTAAGACCACCTAGTGTCACCTAACCTCCTTAGGCTGGGTTAAGTGGATTTTTCCAGCAGGGATGTTAATAATTATTTCATAATCTTAAGTCTATTCATGGTAATATTAATACATTTCAGTGTTTTGATTACAATGCTGTTATTGTTAAACTAAAAATAAATCTAAATCTATTAAAATCATTTTGGTCACTAATATAAAATAAAATCTAAAAATTTGATGAAAACTTACATAGAAATGTTGCCTTTGCAACTTACTGAAATAAATAGGTTTAAGTACTAAAATTAGTTTTACAACTAAAACTTAAAAATAAAGCTATATAAAAATAATAAATGAAGACTAATATTAAACTAAAATTAAAATAAAAAAAGAAAATATAAAAATAAAAGCTATAGCGTAAAGAGCTCATATTCAAGTATTACTGTGAAAACTGCCCAATTCTTGCTGTGCACAAGGCTCCGACCAACATGCTGATATTTTATCTAATGATAGTAATGTCAGGCAACCTCGAGCTCACGCTGTCCGTGACAGTTGGCTGCTTAGTAAGAAAGATGGTATTTAACGTGTAATGTCTTTTTTATTATTATTATTCATTCAGTTGTGACAGTGCATGCACATGCACAAATAACAATGTCAAATGTAGAGGCAGTTTTTCCAATAACTTTTTGATGTCCTTTTATTTGGCACAAACATGAAATGCAATCACTCTCTCTCTGCACAGGCAGTATTGACAGAACACGTTATCTTTTTTGTATTGCCAACACTTTATCTGTCTTTCATATTTTCTTTCATATCAAAGTTACATCATGTCATTCCAATCCTGTCCTGAACAACATGAGGGTTGTTTGGTTAACTATTCCCTTAAGATAATGATCCTACATTTATCGATGCATCCATAAAATGGATGCAATGATAAATGTAGGATCATTATAACAAATGTATTTATCAAAGAACCTATTAACAAGCAATAATGGCTACAAAAAAATCTATTCTACCATATAAATCTGTTCAGCCCCCTTCTCTCCTCTAGGCTCACAGGTAGCAGGCACTGGCCTGTGAAATTCAATGTCACATAGAGCAGTGTTGCAGTGCTCCTGATGAAGGGAGTGATGTGGTGCATGAAAGCCGGGGGCTTTTTACTCACACTGAAACATCTGCATCATAGAGTGTCGCGGTGCATCTCATTTCAACATGCGTCTGTGCTTAAAATACCAACAGCTTGAATCCCCACCTGCTTAAGCACAAACCTGCTTCATATATCATCTGTATGATACAGACATTGGACCTTATGATGATGTTTTATTTGTGGTGCTGCGCAGATAAACACATACTGATAAAATAGATGATACTACAAAGATATAGTCAAGTCACCTTTATTTATATAGCGCTTTTTACAATGCAGATTGTGTCAAAGCGGCTTTACAGTGATAACTGGCGAATAGTTTTGGCTGCACAGCAGCTCTAGAAGAAAAGGGTGTCATTGTCTAGCTTAAGTAAGTTCAGTATTGATTCATTCCTTTGTAAAAATCAATAGTTATTAATTTAGTTAATTTATCTATATATCAGCACTAGAGAAAACAGTGGTGTCATCGTCCAGCTCAGTTCAGCTCGCATACAATGGTGTCAATGCAGGCAGTGTTGAATATCGAGTGTCCCCAACTAAGCAAGCCAAAAGGCAACAGCGACAAGGAACCCAAACTCTAACAGGTGACAAAAACAGGAGAAACCAGGCTCAGTCGGGGGGCCAGTTCTCCTCTGGCCAACAACGAACAGTGCTTGATTATGATTCAGGCAGCGTTACAGGTCATAAATCCGACTGGGATCGCAACAGTCAAAATATTTAATCCATATAGTAACACAGTTAGATACATTCACAAAAGTAAACAACATGTGTTTGCAAGTTGTGCATATTTGGCAAATTAATATTTCTCAGGAGAGGTGTTTTAAAAGTGTGAAATGAAAAATGAAAAAATGTCATTTATGGGGTCAGTAAGTTGCTTTGTTTAATACTTTTATTAAAGGATGCATTTATCAATAGTGATGGTACAAAAATACATTTATAATTTCTATTTCAAATAAATGCTGTTCTTTTGAATTTTCTATTTATTTAAGATTCCTGAAAAAAATGTATTACGGTGACAAGATGTGTCTTTGATCTAAACTATCTAAACTGTCACAAAATGCATCTCATAAACCTGCACTCCAGTTATATCAGATCAGATGCACATGATTATCTTTTTGCTTGAAATGTTCTGAACATGAATGAATATATAACTTTAGTTAACTGCATGATGATTTTCTTAGAATTGTGCATTTCTGCAATATGAACACTTTGACACAGTCACCTCTGACAACAGATTACTGACACTGAAGCCTGGAGTAAAATTCAGCTTTGCCATCACAGGAAGAAATGACATAGTAAAGTTCGTCGGGACAAACTTTTATGTTGGTTTGACAAAGCCTTGTCTGAAAGTTTGACGTTTTTTAGCCAGTTTTATCATGTTGCTAACATGTTTTAGCTCATTGTTACCATTTTATTTAGTTGCTAGCATGACATAACATTTTGTTAACATGTTTCAAGAATGCTTCAGCATTTTTCTAGCATGAATTAAAATGTTGCTAACTTGCTAACAGGTTTTATCCCTATTTTACATTTTGCTAGCATGTTTTAGCATGTTGCAAGCATAGTATATGTATATGTAGGTGCCACATTCGACCGCCCCAGACACGTCGGTGTTTCTGCCATCGTGGAACGGTCATCATGTAGTCACTCACAGTAAAAACATTGCGCAGCTTCTGGGTGTGAAACCGCTAAGATTTAATTTCCCCCCAAAATGGAAAAACCTTTCACAAGTGAGAATGAATTTTTTACATTTTTACTTTTACCATTGGAACTTTTTAATGCCGTGTTATCTGACACCTTCATCTTGTTTTATTGTGTTAGCTTAGCAAAATGATCTGCTGAAGACTATTGTAGATATAGAATATTCATACATGCATCTAAATACTATTGTAAACGCTCTGTCAACTTGCTCTTGAACGTTCACAGACCAGCTTTGACCGTTCCAATATGGTGGACGGCTTACATATAGCGGCCTATAGAAACAGTCGCTAATGAGGTATCTATATATATCTATGTTTGCAAGCATGTTTTATCATTTTGCTAGCGCATTTTATCACTTTGTTAACATTAGCATGTTTTAGAATGTTCCTAGAATGTTTTAACACATTGCTAGCATGTTTTCACATCTTGTTAACAGGATCTTAGCATGTTTTAACACATTGCTAACTTGATCCTAACATGTTTTAGCATGTTGCTAATACGTTTTAGCACAAAAAGTCCAAATTGAAAGCCCATCACAAAGTCTTCAGTAGTACCTACTGTATAATCCATTATTTGACATCTCTGTCTGGTATACAGTACACTAGGTCTGGTGTGGACATGAGATAGACATAGAACTGATAAATACTGCAAAGACAGAGCGTTTTTCTGCTCTGTCCACCACTGAACCCTATAATCTCTCTGTCTCAATGACACCCAATGACATTCCGTCTAGACTTTCTGAATTACCAGCAGCAAAGTCTCTTCTCTATCTATTCAAGTGAGTCGAACCAAAGAGTCACCTCCCTTTTACAGTAATAAAATATATGACAAGACAATGTGTACAGACACAAATATTACAGGCAGAAAGCTGGGACTACAAGACCATGAGAATAGAAAGTAAAAATTGTACTTTGAATTCCTTAGAAGTCAACAACAAAAGAAAGTTTAATAATATAATATTAATAATATCTCTAGAAAAAGGAGCACACAAGGGATAAGCGCCTCACCACATGCTCTTCTAGCCTCCCTCTCTCTCTCTCTGTGGTTATCCATCAGTGTAATCAATGTGACAGGCTCATTAGTGCTCTGACTCAACTATCATTCAGCAGCAGTCACTCAGAAGAAACATCTCAGAGTTCAAACTCCAAACACGAGTGATCTGTACAGAGCACAACAATACATACACATACACGTACATGCACATGAACCCAGACCAATCACAGCTCCACATCCACAACTACAATATGAGCTTCGGGTTTGGATGTTGTCAACAGGAATGTTTTGTCTCAGAGGGTGATTTTATTAAAACTAAGACATTGCTCTTTTTTGTCTTTCTGTTATATGAAGGTCACATTAAAAGTGCCTGACTTTTCCTCTCTTTTATTTTTTTCAAAATTTGAAATGACCACAGGGCCAGATTTTCAATCTTAAAATATGAAAATTATATTTTTAAATAATATTTTTTAAAGTATATTTCTAAACAAAGTGTGAAATCAAAGCACATCACGTCAATATCTACTGTGTGATTAATTCAATTAATTTATACATCAGCTGTGGCTTACTTTTCACTGTCAGTTTCACCCCAAACAACATTTTTCTTATCAAACTTTAGTGTACTTAGTCACCAAAGAGAAAAAAGTGTCAGTGAGGAGCATGTTTGTGTGTCAGTGAAGGATATAGAATTCACATAAGTAGCATTAACAGACCAAGTAAGCCATTAACTGTTCTCAAGCAGGTCCTGTACATGAGACATAATATGCTTGGTCAATCTGATCAGCTGTCTGTAACCTTAATCTCTAAAACATGCTGTGTGTGTCCTGGGAATACATATAATGAACCATACAATGAAACACACACACTGTGAAGACTTGGATTCATCAAACTTCAAACGTTGTGAATAGTATGTTGATAGTATGTTAAAAAGCATTGTGTTGGAATGACAGTGTTGCTTTGTGACAGCAACCACAACACTACACTACTTTGATCAGAAAACTGTGACAGATGACCAGTAAGGACACGTCTAACACAGAAATTGCACAATATTAGTGAAAAGTGCATGCTGGTACAATAAGAAAATATGTTTGTGACATGGAAATAATCATGCCATTCACATAAATTCTATCTTATGGTGTCAGTTTAATCATCAGAGGAAATTAACATTTACATTTTTTTTTTTTTTTTTTTTTAGGAAAGGGGCAGGCGGGGGAAGAGAGGGAGAGAAATAAAGAAGATCAATGCAAAGCTTCAGTCCAGTGTTCATTTGAAGTGCTAATAGAACTGTTTGCAGCAGAGCACAGAAAAAGCAAAGAGCAATGCAGTAGATGACACAGACTTCATTTGCATATCCTCACACAACAGCCATCTCACAATTAAAAAAAAAAAAGTACAAACAGTGCAGGAAGTATCATGGAAATACTCCTAAAACCTGCACCACCCTTTTCTCCATTTGAATGGAAAAAAACATATTAAAAACGTTTCCTGTAACTGTTGTAAAATGCTAGTAAGCTCTCGCAGCAGAAAGCAAATTAAATTAATAATTTACTAAAACATGCTGCTCAGACTGTGAACAGCTCAAACAGGCACTTGTTTTAGCAACATAATTAGCCGCAGACTTCTAGAATGATTCGTATTTCTCTCATTTTCTCTTCATATTCCTCAACTTTTTCATCTGGGTATTACTATGTAATTACTTTGTAATTAGTGTCTTAAAATGAATGAGTATGGTTACGAAGCTCATCATTACATTCCTCGTGTGACTGAATGTGTCTTTTTTAGAGTGTGGAGGAGGGTCTGTTCACTGCTGCTGCTGCAGTGTTACATATCCACAGGGACACAACGATCCAGCTTCAATCTGAAGTGCTTTGTTTGACTGATAAAAACACTCAAAATTATCATGCATTACTGTATTAACAAATACGCTATTTTGGAGAACAACTGGTGAAGGACGATACGAATTGTGTTAGACAAATATAATAAATCTGCATAATGCCTTTTTTTTTTTTTACCAAAATGAAAAACACTAATCCTTGCACTTCACATACATATTTAATATTATCTCCAAAGTTGCTGTATTTCTTATGAATGCTGTTTCAATTGTTGTTTTGAGCTAAATGCATCTCATATCTTTCCAAACACTGCCACCTAGTGATGATACCAACACTGTTGCAGTAACCAGCTCCAATATTAGAAACAGCTCTTGTAATGAGAAAATCTATAAATTGAGTAATAACAGTGAAAACGTTGGGTTTTCTTTTCAAAAGTCGGAGTTGCCAGATTTGTACAAATAGAAAACATTTACCCCTGAACAAATGTATCATTTTAAAAAAGTGTAAATGACAAATAACCCTCCATTCTGCTAAATATCAAACAGCTGTACAACAGAAAACAGGCTATTTTGAAGACATTTAAGAGCACATTAGCATATACAGATGACCTCACAGCCAAAAGACATGTATATGTTTTGATGAGGTCTTTAAAAGGAAAACAAAGTGTGTAATAATAATAATTATGTGCATATTTATACAGGTCTTGTATACAGTATGTGTCTAAGGATGTCAGGAATCCCCTCCACTTTGGCTGTTTGACTGACAGCTCCATTGAGTCATATACAGCATATTGACAGCAGCCATTAAAACGTCCCGTGTCAGGTTATGTTTTACAAGGCTTAAACGGTAACTCAAGCAGCAGCCTGTAAAAAAATGTGGCAGTATGGATTGCTGTGTATGTGTGACTGAGAGCTGACATGTTGGGGGGGTGTTTTGGCTCCACTTACTCTCATCCATCAAGTTCACACAAGCCAAACACTGAATCTGCTCTAGTGAGGCAGACGAAAGGAAGGTCGTTCCTTGTTATATCAGGGAACTATGCTTCTCCCCGTTAAGTGTCCTAATGCGTCTAGACGCAGTGCCAACAGAAGTTTCTGGCTTGCTGTTGGGTTGACTGCCTCAATATGGTGCAAATGAACACAACAAGAACAAGCAGGAGTGCATGTCTAACAGTAAAGTGAACCAAAACCTGTGCAATAAAATGATTAGCCTGTTTCAAGCCGACCGTTGCGAAAACAGCTTTACAATACATGTCATCGATTCTTTCCACAAATAGGGCAAAACTCAAAATACCAGTCAGACACAAAAACCCTTTTTTTTTTCTCCATCTTGTTGTTTCCACTAGAGAAAAATCTCTGTGCTAACACATACATACTATATAATCATCTCTATGGACAACTTTTAGACTTCTAGTAGTTTGGAGACCCTATTGATATGGTCAATAACCACTAATCCAATGGGGCGCAATTAGGTCCATGTGCACAATAACAAATAAGCAGTGTTTTCAGTTGAGCGGACCCAGTGTCTTGTTTTCTGGGGGTCAACAGTCTAATTGGGCATGTCATATGGGGGAAAAAAACATCAAGTAGCCAAACACTGCCAAACAAATCTGCCCACCTGATAGTAGTAGCCATTGTCCGTCTGGTATGGCTGTGCTCCAATGTTGGGGGTCCCAAGTGCAGTTTTCAGAATCTCCTCACAGCCTGAATCACAAAGAAAGAAACATTATAATAGTGAAAATATATATACTATAATGTATTTGAAATACATTTATTTTGTGCTAAGTATACTACAAATACTTTTACATATTTATGTGCTAAATAAAAACACTGCAATTGTACGTTTGGTATAATAAACTGGTATACTTAAAGTCTGCTAAATTGGAACAACTAATTTTGAACTTAATGCACTTTAATAGTGCGGAAATAGTGCTGAGGTCCAACTACAGATACACTTGAGTATATTTGATTGTGCTAAAATGGAACTATTGCAAGTGTACTTTAGTTACACTTTAAATATCTTGCATTTAAAGACTGATATTAAACAGAGATCATACGATCCTTATTAAGAGTGATAAAACACTTTTTAGGCATACTATTAAGAAATGTGCATTGCAACGTTAGACTTTAAGTATATTAATTTATAGCGTGCCACAAATACATTTAATTATACTAAAGTACATACAAATAAATTGTAAAGTATACTATTTTTTCACTAGGGTAATTAATGAAAATACAGTTGTTCATTGTTTGTTCATGTTAGTTCACAGTGCATTAACTGATGTTAAGAAGATTTTAATAATGTATTAGTAAATGTTGAACATAATTAACAAAGATTAATAAATGCTGTAGAAGTGCAGTTCATTGTTAGTTTATGTTAACTAATGTAGTTACCTAATGTTAACTAATGAAATCTTATTGTAAAGTGTTACCAAATACATTAATGGATTTGAAGTAAACTTAGTATGAAATAAATGTATTTTAAATAGATTTTGGTATAGGTTTTTTTTTTTTTACTAGAGTAGTCCTGAGAAAACATGTCTCATTAGGCACAAATAAGTAAGAGATAATGTTACTGTTGGTCATTATCACAAAATAAATCCACTTTAAGGTGAAACTTAGGCAGCTGAGTTGTTGCCTCGCTGCCCTATCAGGCAATGACTTTGCAGGCAACTTTGCGCACAAAGGTACCTCACGAAACTGATTTCAGACAGACTTCTGAGGCAGCACAACAGTTTAATGATCTACAACAAAATAGCGCAAGCTTTTGGTGATAACTAAGCAAATATTTAATTACTACAATACTAATTTCTCACTAGAAACAACATCAAAAGTGGAAAATGTTGGTTAAAATGTGCGTTTACACATAAACTGACCACCAACTGCACCTTTCGGATGCTATCTTTATTTTTTACCATAACTGTCACAGAATGGAACACACAGGATTGTGGGATATCAAAGGCATCAAAGGATACATCGGTAACACTTTACAATAAGGTTCATTAGTTAACATTAGTTAACTACATTAGTTAACATGAACTAATGATGAACTGCATTTCTACAGCATTTATTAATCTTTGTTAATGTTAATTTCAACATTTACTAATACATTATTAAAATCTTTTTAACATCAGGTAATGCACTGTGAACTAACATAAACAAACAATGAACAACTGTATTTTCATTAAGTACCCTAGTAAAGAAATAGTATACTTAAGCACAATTTATTCGTATGTACTTTAGTATAACTAAATGTATTTGTGGCACGCTATAAATTGGTATACTTAAAGTCTGCTAAATTGGAACAACTAATTTTGTGTAAATGCATTTTAGTTGTCCAAAAGCAGTGCTGAAGTTCAATTAAAGTTCTATTAAATATACTTGTTTGTGCTAAAGTGGAACTATTCCAAGTATACTTAAGTATACTCCTGTATTTATTTTCTGAAATGCAGAATTCACTCAGCATAAACTTCAAATGTATTTTGGTGACATTAGAACTGCAGTTCAATTACATTGTAAGAATGTTGAACATACATTAATATTATACTGATAACAAACTTTTAGTGATTTTAAAACATATTGCAATGGCATTCCAAGTTAACTTGAAGTGTGCTAATGGCATCATTATAGTGTGCTTTAAATAGGCTACAATAAAGTAATCTTTATAAATAAACTCACAGGTTAAGAATATGCCTTTTACAGACACCCACATTATACCAGTAACTTACTTATCCAGTGAACAGTGAGACAATGGGAACATATGTATATGTATATTGAATGCAGGAACCAGTATGGGCTGGAATCGAACCCGGGTCACTGTCGCACAAGAGCACGCAGTTTACCTGTTTCGCCACCACACAGTCATGGACCACAGAAAACTGGGGTTATGTTGCGTTCTCTCTATACTGTTACAAGTACAGCTATATAGACATTATTAATGACAGCACAAATTATATGGATTAAAAGACTGTGAATTGCTGAGAAAAGTCTCAATATAGTAATGAAAATAAACGTGAAACGGCCTGTAGCTATTGTGTTTCAGTGTGGGCGGATGGAATAAAACCATCTGTAACATTTCTCTGCCGATTCTCTGCACACTTTAACTCTCAATGCACCACAACTGCTCCTGACAAAAACGCAATGAAATGATTTGCTGGTTTGGTGGTCTCATATTACGCTGCAGATTTAAATGTGATGCGTAGATTTACCAGTGCAACGGGCCATTAAATTAGCATTAATGGGAAAAGTGTATTACAGTAGGTGCTTTGGAATGCATTAGAAATACACTAAAGTAATAAAACGTCTGATCAGGTACGTGAATTTCTTTCACCATTCACCTTTCATCAAACTGATGATATGTTGTTTTTTTGTTTTTTTTGTTTTTTGTCATAATTACAATTATTTACTTTTATAACTACTTTCTATATGTATGTATATCTGCTTTGCAACAATGCAAAATTGTGAAAAGTGCTATAGAAATACATTTGAATTGAATTAAACAATACCCTACGTGATATTCAAAGCGTGAGCAAATTATTGAAAAGGTAAAGGTCATAATTATAAAACTTACTTTATGATTATTTTTTGCACCTCAAAGTACATTTCCTGTAAACTTTTATCTAGGCCAATACTATTTTTATACTAAACAAGTAGAACTTAAATACATTTCCTTGAATTGTACATTTAATCATAACAGGTCAACATAGTATTCAACAAAAATAAATTAAGGCTACTTAAATATTTAACAAATTAAATAATTTTATTTGTAAATTGCTCATTGTTACATTTGAGCTGTATAGGCAAAAGTTGGGTTTGAAAATTCTGCCCTTACAGCTCCTGTTAGCAGAAACAAACTAGATGTTTCAGTTCATACCTCACGTTTTCTTTGGTTTGCACAAAAAAGTCTCATCTAAAAAATTATATAGCATCATCTAAAAATAATTTAATCATTCTCAGATATGAAATACATGCTGAGACTTGTGTCTTTAGCTACAATGAGTTTCTACACACAGTTTCCTTCTGACAAATGTGCCAAAATCTGCAACACAGATTCCCACTAGTGTGCACTCCACCAAGTTCGGTTGTTTAACAAAAGTACAGCAAAACCGATTGTTGGTGAGTGTGATGGAATTGGCTTTATAGCGTGTTCGAAACATACATCAATCATTGTGGTCTATATGTGTCAACTTCTGGTTCAACCAATGGTAGGACGTTGGTGCAGGCCACTGAGGGTCAAGGTTTAGCGTCAGCAGTTACAGTGTTTTCAAGTCATTTCAGAAAGAATGTATTTATGAGTTAAAATGCACATGAACATCAGCACAACTCATAATTTTGAGTTTAGGTAACTCTGGATTTTCTGCCCAAGTAAAAAACCTACCAAAATGTATTTAAAATAGGCCTACATTCATTTCACACTAACTACAAACCCATTAACAGTAGTCAACATTTGAAGTGGATCAAAAAAGTTCATCAAAGTTGTCCTAAGAACTAAGCTGCCCTAAGAAGAAGGTTTTAAGATAACTTTGAAGAAAGGTTTTGATCCACTTCAAATGTTGACTACTATATTTACTGACATACTGACATAATTAAACTTTATTCTTTAAAGTCTGACTCCTTTATTTAAAGTTCTTCTTTATTGCGCAATACATATTTCTTAATATTAAGCCTAAAATGTGTTTAATATCACTATTAGTAAGGATAGTATGATCACTGTATAATTTGAATGCAAGATATATGAAGTGTACCTAAAGTATACTTGCAACAGTTCCACTTTAGCACAATCATATATACTTAAGTATATCTTTAGTTGGACCTAAACACAAAAATACTTGTTCCAGTTTAGCAGACTTTAAGTATACCAATTTAGTATACTAAAGGTACAATTGCAGGGTATTTATTTTAAGTACACAAATATGTAAATGCAATTGTAGTATACTTAGCATAAAATAAATGTTACCGATAAATCTATGCTGCCTTCAAAAAACTGATCAGATGAAGGTATTTCAGGAGACAGGAAGTGAAGCTAACATTGGCAGTTACTCAGCAAATAAATAGAAATAATCTGTACATATTAGAAAAAATAGTCAATCAACCTATCAACAAGATGAACACTGCAACAATTAATCAATTTGATTTTCAAAAACAATCGATAAGTGAAACACAAGATGGCACCAGTAGCATTTGAATGCAAGTCTGTATGATACAAGAAACATGACAGTAGCGACACTTTTAGTTACCCACATAAGCAGACTGATATACAGTGCACAGGGTTGCCAGGTCTGTACAACAAAACCTGCCCAACTGCTAATCAAAACTAGCCCAATCGCATTTTTTGTGGCACAAATACATAATCTTTCTCTGCACTGATATGCTATACATTCCTGTAAGATCTACGTCATTTAAAGGGATAGTTCACCCAAATATGAAAATCGTTTACTCACCGTCATGTCGTTCCAATCCTGTATGCATCTCTTTCTTTCTTTTTCTGCAGAATACGAAAGAAGATATTTTGAAGAATGTTGTTAACCAAACAGTTTCGGTTCCTATTGACTTGCATTGTATTTTCTGTGAATGGGAATAAAAACTGTTTGGTTACCAACATTCTTCAAAATATCTTATTTTACATTCCATAAAAGAAATAAAGTCATACAAGTTTGGATTGACATGAGGGTGAGTAAATCATTTTTGATTGAACTATTACTTTAATTCTGAATGTGCTTTATGAAAGTACAAGATAAGGCTATTGATTAAGTTTGCATCACAATAACTACATTAATTTAGAAGGATTACCATGTATCTATTATATCTTTCATTAGAGAATGGGTGCTTCTCAGATGTACACCGACTAATTCAAGAAATGTGGCTTTCTCACTTAGACACTGCGGCCATTGTGCTGTGTATAATTCAGCTTCTGTCACTTTAAATTTCAGATCCCTATTTGATGACATCTTGTGTCTTTTCTCAAACCAGGCTTGAATTATTAAACTATACACACTGCAAAATTTAGGCCTCCTTTGCTCCACTTTCAAGAGCCAGAAAAAAAATGTCAAAATACACATTTTGATAAAAACTGAAAGTTCAGCATTAGAAATTATGTTGGAAATGGGAATTGTTCTCTTAAATATATGGCTACATTGTTGCTCACACACAAACAGACAAACCCATCTGCAGAAATACAACAGGCTAAGTAAAATGCCATGAATAAATAACATACTGAGAGCCGCAGCGTAGGACAGCCCAGACCTCGAATCCATTTATAGTCACATAACATGAAGTGCAATGAAGTCTTGGTGCTCTGTGTGACATCTCAAGTGGGCCACAGCTCAAATTGGCTTCGGGAATGTCCCAAATGGGAACATATTGTGGGCAATACATAAATATATAAAGCTGTACACAATAGGCCTGTTTTAGCAGATGCCAAAGACAGACCAATGCCGAAACAGTGGTACAATCCTAAAATCTTTTAAGTACACCATACACAACAGCAGTTTCCTATGGGACCTCAAAGGACAAACATAGGCTTTGGCTTTGTAGACTTGGTGTGCGTGCTGGGGATCAGGGGGGTATTCATTAGGGAAAGAGTGAGTGGGAAGACCACTGGGGCTCATTAAACACTCTGGGACAAAGTCTTTGGGCCTGGAGCCCATTTGGCCTGCTTATTTCTCCCTCTTCAGCCGCTTCCATAGAGCGCTGGCACGGAGACGTCGTACCCGGGTCCCCGTGCCTGCTGGTGTCCTGCCTATTCAGCTGGCAGATCTGGGCTTCATAAGTCTGCCAAGCAGCGCGAGTGTCCCAGGCTGACAAATGTAACTCTGTTTACTGTGTTCTTAATGACAGTGAAACAG
Organism: Elopichthys bambusa; assembly: GCA_037101425.1. Taxonomy (NCBI): domain Eukaryota; kingdom Metazoa; phylum Chordata; class Actinopteri; order Cypriniformes; family Xenocyprididae; genus Elopichthys; species Elopichthys bambusa. Next base: position 24,414,165 of record CM074435.1, read on the forward strand.
GGAAGAGCGAGTGTACCCATCTAGACAAGACAATAAGTGTCCTAAAACAGCTATAAATAATGTGAAATTAAGATTGCTGAACCATGATTACACAGTAACTGTGTCTGTGAAACCCTAAAAAATATCCCATAGTGAGGCTTGACGCTATAATCAGGAATAACATCCCCCCATCTTTTAACTAAGAAGAACAACCCACGCTAACAAGTGAATTACTATGCTGTCATTATATGGGAAAATATTTCAATCTGATAAACTTTAATTAAAGGCACACCCAGGGATACTCGTAAATTTGTTGTTTAAATGTGGTTATTTTCAATTAGGCAGATCAAGACTGTTCAGCGTTGAAGCAGAGATCTCTAATCAGATTGTGCTCACTCAGGCTATTCATTATCCCTTACAATTCTAGACACAGAAGTGAATGTAGAGAGCTAAAAAGACAGAGCTGATGTGCACCTTTATCGATCTTTGGATTCTTCAGATGAATTGTTTAATAAAATGAAGTGATAACTGTAATTGTCTGGAGATAAGAATTGCATTTATTTCTGTAACGATGCACCACTTGGTCTTTTTAAGTCAGAGGAAACACGTCTAAAGGAACACAGTGACTCTCCATCTCTGGAGACCGTTTCAGTTTGGCATACTTTGTGCTGAACTTTACGCTTTATAATGGTAGTGAACAGAGGGTGTATTCATGAACTATATGCCTTTCTCCACTGACGTTCTGAGTTGTTCGAAGCGTTTGTAAGGATACTGATTGTTAGAAGGTAGCGGTCTGACTCCTTAATGTGAACATGGTTTGTGTAACATTAGCAACACATTATTAGCTGTTTGATAATGTAGTCAAACAAAAGGCTAATCATATTAATTACCTTTATGTGTCCGACGTTGTAAATAAGCGATACCACTGTGCAGCGTTTACCTCAGCAAGTTGACTGAGTGGATCTCTGAGCTGGTGTGAGTGAGTGGGGGTGGGGGTGGGGCTAATTAGCATATTCATAGATCCACTTTTGAGGATAAATGAGGCAAGGGTGTAGAGTTACATTCAAGCTATTTTAAGGCATGAACACATTTTTTTTCACAGGAAAAAAAATATGTCATTTTGCTGATCAAAGATAAGTTTTAAGGGATACAATTATTTACTACAGGGGGACTTAAAAATATAGCATTAAAAAAAATAGATAAAAATAAATTAAATATAATTTAATGATTTAATTAATTAATAACTTTTCATCATCAAACGAACCCTCAACAGTTCCCTCATGAACCCTGGGGTAAGGTAAAGACAATAAAATTAATTCTTGACTCTCTTAAAAACAAAGTGTTTTCATTTTACAGTTTATCTTCTCAATTAAATTTATCTAGTTTTGAGCATGTTTAGATATTCTTACTGGAAAACGAGACTGAATAGGAAAATTATTTTTGCAGTGTAGCTCTTTATTTCATCATCTGGTGATGAAACCCTTTGATTTGATGAGAAGAGATTCATCAATGTGGGCATGGGCATGAAATACTGCTCGAGGGGAACCGTCCTCTTACCTTTGATTGCAAACACTCCATGACAGAAATCTTTGAAGTTAATTCTGCCATGAGCATTGGGATCCAGATACTTGGCAAACTTCTTCACCTGAAAAAAAAAAAAAAAGAAAAAAAAAAGAGGACAGTCGTTAGAACGGTAACCACAAAGTCACCATAATGAGGAGGGTGATCACATGTACAGGATACTACTTTACTATAAATAAATGAGAGGATGTGTGTATTATCAGTGGTCAGCTTCACCCCCCACAGATGATGCTGCGAACAGCTGCTGTCAGGATGTGTCATCTCCCACTGTCAGCAAGTCTTTGAGATGGACAGCTGTCCAAGAGAAATAGACTGATCCTGACATTTTGCTGACATGCGACACGACTCGCTTACTCATCTCATAGACAATTTGCATTCAAACACCTTGGTCAAGCATAGCTGTATCTTTCAAACCATGTTTTTTTGATAACAGTGAATACTGTATTGTTCAGTGGCTGCTTTTTCATGGCTTAGAAAACTTGGAGTTATCGGTTATGTTTAAGTCTCAAATGTTCTTGCCTAACATTCCCTAAAGATAACGAACAGACCATTGTTAACATACAGTCTGTTTAAAGCTATCAAATGAATGTGAAATGCATAGCTCAGATAATTTTGTCTTGGAAGAATTTGATAAGAAATGTTCATAGCATGTAAATAGTGATATGAGATTACTAGGTCTTTTTTTCCTAGCAAACATCTTCAATCTCACATCCATAAGAAACTGAGAAATTAAGGTTTATTTGTTCATAGTTCAACACCATGCCAGCTACCTTGGTTGTATTCATGGCGAGGGAGATATTAATGAGATCTCATTAGTAATCTTTAATTCCTATGGGAGAGTTGCCCTTAAGGGCTGCCAGACTTGTTCAAGTTTATGGGAAAACATTCCATGGTAACACAGAAATCATCATAACTGTGGCTCACACCTCACACACAGCTCCTTGACAACGTCACTCCTTTCTAAATATATTCACCTCCAAGAGGAGCTGAAGTGTTCTTGACAACCTCTCAGTCTTGCAGCTCTCTCCTTAAAACCTCATTCACCACGCTGCCACGAATATAGAGGTGTTTAGTGCAATAGCTCTAACACAGAGATGAAACACGCAGCAGCTATGAAATCAGGTGATGTGATGCATCTGTGTGATGGTGCATTCACACAGAGGAGCACACATGGGCTAAATAAATCACTTGGCCCAAATTTCTCCACTACTTCAGCTCAGGCAGAGAGAGAAAGTAATTCAGAGAGACCTACAGAAGAATGCAAATTACATGTACACTACCATTTAAAAGTTTGGTTTTGTAGTAAATTAGCTCAAAGGGAAAATACGAATAATTATTCATAACTTGTTATGATTAATTATGAATATCTGGATCAGTTCATTGGATTAACTTGATGTAGCTACATTAACATTACAATCAATTAATCGGTTTGTCCTGTGAACACTCAGTACTGATTAATAATTCATTTTTAAAAAGAAAAGGACATTTTTCACAGCCACAGAGAAATAATTCTTTCTTAGCATTTACAGCACTTAGAGCTTGTAACAAAATCGATCATTTAAGTGACATTTATTTTCAGGCAGGGAATCAGAACCAAATATGTATTGTGCACAAGTTTTATTAACTAAATCACGAACACAACTAATCTAACAAACACAGACACGCAATCACACATACACAGTAAAATGAAAAGTGACAGAATGAAGCCAGAAATGGAAACAGGGAATGAAGCTATTAAATGAGTCATTAAACCGTGAAAAGAACCATCAGCTTATTATTTTTAAATCACCTCATTAAATGTATGATACTTGCATGGCCGTTGCAGTGGAAACAGTTTGTGCAGTTCCTAAAGAAGGATTGTGATGGTTCCATGAGGTTCAATCATTTTCTTCTGTGTCGAATGAAGTTAAACCCAACGAGTTCACCCAAAAATAAAAATGCTTTCATCAGTCACCCTCATGTTGTTGCAAAGCCATAAGATGTTCTGTTCATCTTCAAAACACAAATAAAGATTCTGTCCCTCCATCAAACGTCCATTACATCGGAACATTCATGCTTAAAATAGTTCATAAAGACATCCATATGAATTCAACAGTGTAATCCAAGTCTTCTAAAGAAACACGATCGCTTTATACAGTATGATAAACAGATTTAATTTAGGCGTTTATTCACATATAAAGACTTGGATTACATGTACGATGCTTTTATGAATTTTTTTAAGCGTGGAGGTTTTAGGGGAATGAATCCCTCAGATTTCAATAAAAATCATTTGATTAAAAATCTAAATCATCTTTATTTCTGTTTCGAAGATGAATTTCATTTTTGGGTGAACCAACCCTTTAAAGATGTTCTTTGCGTTCAGTTTACATTACTAAAACTGGCTCCATCAGCTAAAATAAAAAATTCACACCACGCCCAGAATAGCTCCAGGCTCATTACCAACTCTTTGTTTCTTTGAACTCACTGAGCACATCAAAACAAGAGTCTTTCATCAAACTTCATCCTCACAGTCAGCATTCGTGATAAGTAAAGCACCATTTTTGTTTTCAATTCTGCATTTCATACAACATCTATGAACTACGATAAAATTAAAGCTCAGTCAGATGCTGTTGACTCTCACATCTTGTCACAGTGTGTCCTATCAGGGTCCCTGTGAAGTAGTGCTGTTGTTAATGAGCGTTGTGTCAAGGGCTCGATGTTAGCAAGCACTCTTCAAGGCCAGCACAGCGCAGCCCATGGGAGGGGAAGGAGAGCAGAGGCACACATGTTCACCACACGTTCTGCACTGAAACATCCTCGTGCTCTTCATGCATACCAATCACCGCAACCTCATACAGCATCAGGAAACGGACTGGAGGAGGAGATGGAGAAGGGGAGGGGAGAGACGAGAGGGAGGAATTAGGAATGAAGGTGAAGACTAGATGGAAGATGAAGAAAAAGGTGACCTGAAAGAGCCTTCAAAGAAAAAGGGTATGAGATAATAGGAAACAAAAATGGAAGAAGGGATGGATATAAGGTGATAACAATCTAAATGGTTTAAGAACGAATGTAAATGATGGATTGAAGAAAATAAATGGAGGATGGATTGGTGAGAAGACTTGCAAGGACTTAGAGATGGTCATTACAAACATTCAAGCTGCTATCATGACTGTTCCTCACAACTGTGACTCAGAATCTGTGACTTGCGCCATGTAGAGAGACCAGTCATTTGTGACTGTACCTCACACTCATGCTGTTATATCACTTCCTTCTGCACAAAGCACCCAACTGTATCACGCAAATGGTACAATGTGGCACAAAAACATTTGCTTCTGACTAATGACAAGCACTACTTTATAGCCATTTTCTTCACTGCACTTATTACAGGATTATTTTTTCATCTTCAGTTCTGCTATAATAGTATCCATTTAAATAGAGAAAGGGAAAAATAACCATAACAAAAATGAAAAGTAAAGTAATATGTAACAAAAAAAAATTACAAAAACATAAAAGGTAACACTTTATTTTGATGGTCCCTTTTGAACATTCTGTTGACTATTAGTAACTTTGCACCTACATGTCAACCAACAGTATTAGTAGTCTGCTTAATATCTGCTATATCTAACTCTATTGTGACGGTCACCCAACAGACATTATAATAATAATAATAGTAATAAGTTTAATTTATATAGCGCTTTACAAACAAGACATGAACACAAGAAAAACACAGTATACAATACAAAGAAACAATACAGTATACATATCAAACATCACAGATAATCATGGTATTGGAATAAAATGCATAATCCGGAGTGAGACAGATAAAATTATCTGACTAGATTGTCTGTGCAACAGAAGCAGTAGAATAAAATGCAGCAAACAGTCCCTCGTACAAGCAAACCGCGTCAAACTGCACCTCGAAGTTTGAACGCAACGTCCAAAAAGTGCAAACTCCAGGAACACTCGATGATAACTTGATGTTCAGCACAGAGCCTGATCAAATGTAGAGCAGACCCCAAACAACAAGCGAAAAAACTCGACATAGGGACATTCCGTCCACAGCATCCACACCGCAAACAATGCCAGGCAGGCAGCCCGGCGGGTTCAGGTAAGCCAGATGAAACACCCAACAAGCGGCATAGTGGGGCATACTACCTCTCAGTGGGAATCATAAAATGAATTGTCCAGTTAAAGTCCAGGTGAAGTGTGTAAGATGTAAAAACACATTTTAACAGGACAAAACAGACAAACAGCGGCAGCCAAACGCGCACAGCGTACTCACACCGGAAACACGTGACAAACCCATGACCTTACCTTACATTCTACTGACTGTAAGTAAATTTGCAAGTACATGTCAACATATTCTACAAACCCAAACCCTAACCCTACCACCAGCGGCGCCGCTAGCAATTTTGGGCCCTATGAAAGAATTTGAGGTCTGGGCCCTCACCGCATCCATTCTGTATCAAACACACAAGTCAACCTACCTCTTTCTAACTTGTACTCTGCCTTAAAATAACATAGTTCTTGTAATTGTTAACTATAGCATTTATTACAATAAGGATATAATTACAGGTAAGACAATTTTTTCTTTCTTTCTTTTTATTGCATTTGTTATGAAAAATAGCAACACAGTTAGAAACTATAGCTATAACATGCCACAGTTGTAATATAAATCTTTAGTGAAAAATCTATTCAGATTAACTATTATAAACTATTATACTATTATAACTATTATAAATTCTACAACTAGTCAAAATTTGCCACAATAAATACAATAGAACGTGATAAATTCTAGTAAATGTGGTCTTCATAAGTTTAAAAAGCTTCCAGGATGATGTTTTCCCCTCTTTTCATCAGTCATTTTAGTGGCTGTTTTAGATCATGTTCGACTTTCTCCGTAGCGTTTTACTATCCTCAAATGGGTTGCACATTTTATTATCAGCGTTGCATAGGAACGGCTCGTGCAAATCTTTTGGAGCGCGCTAGTGAACGCGCCTACGGTGATTCACACGACACTCATGCAAAATTAAACAATTGGACTTCAGTCACAGTCATATTGCGCAGACCATTGAGCCATTCAGTTCGTACAGCTTATAAAAGCTCAGAACGCGCTATATATACAATTATTTAATAGTGTGATGATTCTACATTTCGGTGTGGCTGTTCAGAGTACCGGCAACATGTGAGAAGTGCTGGTACTGCGTAGCGGCCCACTTCAAGCACTGACTGTTACTGCTAATAAAACCAATCTCTAGGGGCCCCAAAAGTGCATGGGCCCTTAGAATCGTCCTAACTTTTCCTCTCTTAGTGGCACCCCTTCCTACCAGTCTACTAATACTCTACTAACACTCTAATGAGAGTTAGTAGACATGTAGGTGCAACATTACTTATAGTCAACAGAATAAAGGGACCATCAAAAAGTGAAACCACATAAACATATAACATTTTAAAAATATAACATTTACACTACCGTTCAAAAACTTGGGGTCATTAAAAGTTTTATTTAAAGTAATGAATACTTTTATTCAGTAAGAACACATTAAATTGATTTACAGTAAAGATGGTTTCACAGACAAGGTTTAAGCTAGTCCTAGACTACAATGCATGTTTAGCCATTTTAACTGAAAGTAAATTGCACTGACTTGTCTTAAAACGAGTTAGGCCATTGTTTTGTCTCGAGATACACACCAGTAATGTTTTTTTTCTAGTGAATGTTTATGATAGTACTTAAATGCCCTAATTGAACTAAGGCATAAATGCTGTTCTTTTGAACTTTCTGTTCACCAAAGAATCCTGAATAAAACGTATCAATTTTCCATAAAATATTACTGTTTTTTTACAGAGCCATGACATGCAATAAAAAAAATTAAATCGTGCGCACAAATGACTATTTCGTTCCTTCGATTGACTAAAACAAGCACACGATTTAGCCTATTTTTTTCCTGCATGTCATGTCCGGGGCTCCGTAGTTGATTTTTTTTTTTTTTTTTTTTTTTTTTCTTGAGCAGCAAATCATCATATTAGAATGATTTCTGAAGGATCATGTAACACTAAAAACACTGGTGTAATGATGCCAAAAATTCAGCTTTGCCATAACAGGAATAAATTACAATATATTAAAATAGAAAACATTCATTTTATTGTAATTGTATTATTTCACAATATTACTGTTTTACTGTATTTTTGATACAGATAAATGCAGCTTAGTGAGCAAAATAGACTTCTGTCAAAAACATTAAAAAAAAAATAAAAAATCTTATCATACTTTTGAATGGTAAATAACAATATGGCAAAATGAAAGCCCATCACTAAATCTTTAGTACCTATAATCCATCATCATAATCATCAGCATATTATTATTATTGTTAATCCATCTCTGGTGTACACTATTTGGTGTGTATCTTACAAACCCCAAACTGTAGTATACATAAATAACAGCAAAAAAAACCAAACAAAACAAAACCATACTGTACAAAAACACCATTAAAATTATATACATAACATAGAAATGCAACATATATGCAACCTTTTTTAGAGACTAACATCTGAGATTATGTAATTTACATAATACCACATTATAACTTCCACCTCATTCAGAGGTGATTACATAACAGCAGTTATGTCCTTTGCAGCAGTAATGATTTGTATTTTGGTTTGGTTTGAAATGACGACTCTGCTTTGTGCCACTATCAATCAGATAAAATCAACCCATTTGTCACCACTGCTGATACTTGCATACTGCTCACGGTGTTTAGCAAGCAAAACAGTCGCACAACCTAATGTGTTGTACTGTGACGACTCTTGGAGCTGGCATGGGGTAATTTCAGAAGTCAAATTAGATTATCTGTGTGCTTAATGATTACATTAATAATCCAAAATGACTGGATAGGAGAGCCTAAAGATAGAGTAAATCATTACAAAAACACAATAATAAAAGTGAATCTCCAGATAATGCTGAATGTAAGCATGTTTGATATTATGAACCTGTGGTCACATAAGCAGTGCACAACATCGAGATTTCCTGAAAAAGATTTAGGCAAATCGAGGCAGGTTGCTCAAAACGTTTTCATTACTGTCGTCCACAGAGACTCATTTTAAATGTCAAAGATCCTTGAGGCACCACAATTCATTATGGATTCAATTGAATGTGTAAAAGAAGCCAATTAAACATCTTAATCAGCTGAATAAAACAGCAAATGACCATCAAGAATGGCTGCACATGGTTGAGCAGCACACAGAGCAGAAAAAAATGACTATGTAAAGAAAATAAATACCTCTGCTACGGTCGATCGCGAACACCAAAACTCAAACTACACTCTCAAGATGCCCCCTGATAAACCCAGCCATCTTTTGTGAAGTTTGTGTAACCTACAGATCCAAAACAACCTGCATGTCCTTCTCTTAAACACCACCCTGCATTTACTGACAGGAAAGGCCTTTTCAGTATCCTCAGATTGTTAAACATGATTGCCATGGCGACAGTAAAGGAAATGAGTGTTTTTATAGCCATTATTTCTGCTACGAGAAAGCACATTCAGGCTCCAGCTACTCCAGTGTAACGTCTAATTCATTTAAAACAAAGCACGATGAGTGACTAAACAGACAAACACAGTGTGGCCCAACCAGGCTGAATAATAGACGTCTCTGTAAATAAGAAAAAGATAATGAGGATTAGCCAAAGCACCTGTGATTCCCATTATGTTGTTTGTTTTGGTCACGCTCTAAATACAGGCACTTCTCCAGAGCAGATAAGCTGAACTGACAGACCAACTAAACGATCAGCTCGAAAAACAATGCCACATTTTAAATAAATCCTTATGAAAGTCAATCGAGTTGTCATTATGTTGCTAATTTAAATACTTCTACTTAATTTATTAATAAATCTATGTTAAGTTCGCTTGCTCTATTTTGTCAACAGACTGCTACATAATGTCTTCTGAGTGACTGAGTGTAAACAGCAATTTCGACCAAAATACACAAACTCAGCTCAAATGATGTTCAGCAGCAGCAAGACTCAGGGCAGTGGATATTGACTGGTCACTCCGAGGAGATGTGCCCTCCATTAGACAGATTTCTAGACCAAAGCATTCATTGGCAGGTCTTCAAGAAGCACAAATTGAACCACAGAAGCCAGAAAAGCAAGGTCAAGATCTACAATTACTGCTCACTGCTTGAGACGAGAATTATTCTACAAACAACAGAACGCACATAACATCATGATCAACTTTAAAAATGAAATTACCGGTGATACCAAAACTAAAAAAGGGTTGCTTAAGAATTTCAATATGTAGTTTTCAATGTATCCTGTATGATGTTTAAGCCAAGTATCACAATGTCTTCAGTACAACAAATGGGGAAAACCATGAGGTAATTAGTTTATTTTCTGACCAAATAATTACCCAAGATAGTAGATCATGTTAACCTTTACCAAACATAATATTTCTACATTATCGGACATGCTGGAATGGCATTCAGCAATGATATGAATCCTCCATGGCCTTGTTTACACAAGTGCATCATCTCATTTTGAAACATAACAGAACTGTAATGTTATATTTTCAATTAAATAATTGTCTTAATTGCATAAAAAACTGAATGAATTCCAATTCAATGAATTTCACATTCATGTTAAAGGGATAGTTCACCCAAAAATGTAAATTCTGTCATTATTTACTCATCCTTATGCCATTCCAAACTTGTATGAATTTCTTTCTTCTGTGAAGCGCAATGATGAATGTTGGTAACCAAACAGTTTCGGTTCCCATTGCCTTCCTTTGTATTTTTTGTCCATTCAGTGGAAGTCAAAGGGAATGGAAACTTTTCTACTACTGTTATTTAAAAAAGAAAAAGAAAAAAAGAAGAAGTTTTAAAGAAGAAAGAAACTCATACAGGTTTGGAACAACATGACAAAGATGACAGAATCTTAATTTTTGGTGAACTGTCCCTTTAAGGACATCCTGGACAATAAGTCAACTATCCATTTAAATACATTATGTAATTTTAACTGGTCTATTGTGGAATCAATATTGTGATGCATTCCTGCTTCTGTTAAATTTCCAAAAACAAAACAAAACAAAAAACATGAACTGTTGAATCAGTAAGTGATGGCTGATGACATCACAGTTTATGAAGGAGAGTGAGGAGACAGTTGTCTTGGTTACTTGGCGGAAGTGCAATTATTAAACTGCCAGTAGCCAACATAAAACTATAGCGCCATAAACGTCCGGCACAAATTACAAAAAAACAAAACAAAAAATAATAATAAGATACGTGAATAAGCCAACCTGTTTGCACAAAATTGGTGAAAGTGATTTACTGAAATATTCCCCGAGACTATAAGGTACAAAAGTGCACTGCAGTATTAAATGACAAACATTCCTGAGTGAAGGAACTGAGTGAATGATTATGTAAAGACAGGTTCTTACTTCATCTCCTTGGCCGAACTGTAGACCGAGGTCCACGAAGTGCTCAACCCGAATATATCCGTCTGCATCCTCGTCGCACACGTCGAACACTTCTTTGAGCTTTTTCAGAAATACCAGCAGCTGTTCTTGGTCGGGGAAGACATTGCCGTCCATCGTTATGATGATGCGCTGTTAAACGCTTTGTATTAGAGAGACTGGAATGCTGTGAGCGCGCTCGCCATCATCTCAGCTCGCGCGGAGCTCAGCCTCACTCAGCGCTCTGACATCGTCAGCATCACTTCAGTTCATCTGGAAGGAACCATCTGCGCCTGGGGAGGGGTACGGCTCGCGCGTACCTGCTCCTACCGGAATGAGAGCTAGATTGAGCTTGACGTCACTTATGATGCGGATGTATTTAGCTCGCTTTGATTGGTTCACGCAGTTGACATAAGTATCAACGAAACTCAAAATGATTGAATTCACACTGACATCATTTTGCGCTGTTCCCCGATTCAAAGCAGTTTCAAAACTGATACAGACGATTATCATAATCATCAGTTATATATTCATATACTCTTGTTCAGTGTCAGCACTGCTGAATCATGAATGATCAGTTCATACATCAGAAAATTATTCTTACTATTTTATGTATGATATAGGCCTATACTATATTCATTACTCAGCAGAACTCTCCTTTTCTCATGGACCAGACATAGAGCATTTGAGCATGTTCGTGCAACACTGGAATAAGAAAAAGTGGTAATACATTAGTTAACATGAACTAATAAATGAACTGCACTTACACAGAATTTATTAATCTTTGTTAATGTTAATTTTCAACATTTACTAACACATTATTAAAATTTTGTTAACATTAGTTAATGCACTGTGAACATGAACAAAACTGTATTTTCATTAACTAACGTTAACGAAGATTAGTAAATACAGTAACAAATGTACTGCTCATGGTTAGTTCATGTTCGTTAATACATTAATATACTGTATATATTGAATGCAATTATCTTCCCTTCCTTAATAGCAGCATCAAAGACAGTTTTAATATGCACACAACACAATTTATATTTCAGAAATGTAAAATAGCTCACTTTAAAATCAGACATCTCTGTTGTGTAGTTCTCGATCAGCTCTACTAGCAACTGCGTATAAAGAATCATATATAATATTATCAGGATCATTTAAAAATTCTTTCTCTTATCATTCAACAAATCACATTATCTTAAAAGCAATTTCTTTCCCTGCAAGGGGAGCTGCCAGCAAAGGGTAAAGCTGTGTAGTCTGGTTTAGGAGCATATTCATTCTGCAATAAACTGAACATTAATGCACTCTATTGTTGCTATAGTTACATACGCAATTTCCATGCGTATCCTTTGAGAAGGTAAAAAAAAAAAAAAGTGTTCTTTAATCTGTTTTGTTGTTGGTTTGTGTGATGACTTCACTTATCTGCTGTACTCATCACCTTGTTTACAAGTCCAAATAGTGATAGATGTTATTCACAGAAAGTGTACAAATAAGTAAAAGTGTAAAAATAAGTAACATGTACCATGTACTACTATTTGTACAAAAAAAAAAGTATAAACAAACACTGTCAATACTCCCATATTTTAAAAAAGAACAAACAAAGTATTTATTTAACTGACATTTAGAATAAAATAAAGTTAATACAGTTTTATGGGAATGAGCTGTTTCCACAAAACAGCATTAAAATAAAAAAGGTTATTCGTATAGGTCTGGCTCAGGCTGCATGTTTTCTCTGACCATCATCCGACATTTTCCACAATGAGCCGGGGCTCCAGAAGAGAATCCCAGCGCTCGGTCAGCTGCAGTAAAGACATCAAAGACAGGCTTGTTTTAGCCTACCACAGCATACACACTTGTACAAAGAACTGCCCTTATTCACTTAAACAATTAAAAGGGATAATCAGAAAGCAACAATTGTGTGGGAATGGGGGATGGGGTTACAATCCGAACTACAAAAGAGGGTTTAGAGCTTTGCAAAACCGCACTCGCATTAGCACTGTCAAGACATACACTGGATATGTTAAACATGGAGTATGCACTTTTTTTATTAATAAATTAATTATTTTTTTTTAATTAATAAATTAAGTTTATTATTCCTTTGTGTCAAATGCGTTTCCCCAGCAAGTGTACTAACTATGATCCTAAATCATGAGCGTAAGAAATAATTAGTTGTGGCGCTAATTATTCACAAACACACCTCACGCTACAAACTTTTTTCTTTTTATTCGTATGACTACCACGTATATTGCCGATATCTAAAATATCTCCCCACCGACAAAGATGGTACCAGCAAAAAGTAAATTTTACATTAAAAATTACAGTCCAAATACATTGTAATTATAAATGGTAAAAAAAAAAAAAATTATATATATATATATATATATATATATATATATATATATATATATATATATATATAAAGTGGACTTGAAGAGATCAATATATGTAATACACATTCACCTAATGATGTAGTTCAAGTACACTTGCCTTTGTGTTTAGTAGTATGCCTGATCAGTCCATATGCACTTCCAATCCATAATAAAAGCTTTTTAATATATAGATAGATCTGTCCCTGAATTCTGAAGGGTCAATTCAATGTTCCAGCCATACTAAAAACCACTTGGTGTTAACTTAAAGGAATAGTTCACCCAAAAATGCAAACTATCCTATAATTTTCTGTCACTCAAGCCATCCTAGGTGTATATGACTTTCTTCTTTCGGCCAAACACAATCGGAGTTATATTAAATAATATCCTGGCTCTTTCCAGCTTTGTAATGGCATTAAAACAGTGCAGGAACTCGACTCTTGTGAATGCGCGTACAGCCGTTGCCAGAAGTCAGTGACTATAGTTCATAAAGTTTTAAATATGGATATCCCTCAACTTCAGAAGGCATTTAATAACCCCCTGGAGCCGTATGGATTACTTTTATGATGGATGGATGCAATGATGGAGATTCAAAAACTTGGGCACTATTTAATGTCATTACAAAGCTGGGAAGAGCCGGGATATTTTCATTTTTGGGTGAACAATTCCTTTAAGGTGACATTCAAGAGAGCATTCAGTACCTGTGATCCGTGTGTGACAGCATACTCTACTATCTCTGATCCATCAGGGTTCTGATATACCAAGTCAAACTTGCCAGGTTCAGCTGGAACTAAAAGACACATAAAATAAATTATTGCTGCAGAAGGAAGAGTGCAATCTAGCATGTAATAAAGCAGCTGCCAAGCTCCAGGTGTCAGATTTATATAACGGAAACAGTGGCAATAATAAAAAAATGTTGGTGATACCTTGCGGTTGAGAGAGCAGTTCAAGCTCCAGCACTTTTGTTTGAGGGTTGAATGCAATAATCTTCCCTTCCTAAATAACATCAAAGACTGTTTTTAATGTGCACACACAACACAATTTACATTACAGAAGTGTAAAACGGCTTACTTTATAATCAGACACTTCTGGTGTGTAGTTTTCAGTCAGCTCTAAAAGCTATGAGACAGGAGAGAACAATCAAAGAGCTTCAAAGTACATTTCCATGAAAAACTGATCACAGACAAGTGACATGTGATCACTGAAACTAGGAAGTATTATACTAGCAAATGAACATAAATAATCATACATCATATTGTTAGGATAATTTTTTTTTAAAATCCTCAAGTGTTTTCTATTATCATCCATCAAATCACATTACCTTAAAAGCAATTTTTTGACCCACTGCAGGAGGAGCTGCCAGCAAGGGTAAAGCTGCGTAGTCTCGTTTGGGAGCTGGTTCAGGTGGATTCTACAACAACACACAACATGAACCGTATGGTTAGTAATTCAAGTTTTCAAAAAAAAAAAAAAAAGAGAAAAAATTTAAATAAATTAACATAATAGAGCTAGAAAGAGAGACGCACCGATACTAAATTTCTCCACCATTACCGACAGCCGATTAGTCAGAGTGATATCTGCCGATACCGATAATGATAGTTTGGGGATTCTGCCTTTTATACCTTCTTTTAAATTAATGATCATTTCAATATAATTAATAATTAATCATTATATTTTTTATTATTATATTTTGAAAGAAATGCAAATAAAAAAATCTTTATTCTCTCCATTTCATCAACTTGTTTCAGAGTAACTGCTATCAGTTATAAACAAACACATTAACTAAATTCTAAATTAAAATTTCTTAACTTTCTGAATGTTAATTAATTCATATAACTACTATTAATGAACATCAAACTGGTTTCTTAGCATTTTCTTTACACAAAGCTCAAATTTAGTGCATTTTCCTGTCCTCTTTTGATTGACAGGATACATCGGCCCTGACTATCAGCTGTTTTTAAACAATTTTGAAAATTTGCTTTTAATCGGCCGATACCGATTATTGGCCTATATATCGTGCATCTCTAATATAAAATTATATGGAAAAACAAAGAACTATTAGTTGAAAGTGTTGTCCAGGTCTGGACGTATGACACAAATTGTGAAAATTACAGTTTATATTAATTGTGTTATATTAGGTGTTACTGAGAAAAATCTAGCTTTTAATGTAAAAAATAAATAAATAAAACATTGATTAAATAATGACCTAAGAATTATATAAAATTAACTCTAATAGTTATAAATATCTTGAAAGATTTAAAATAAAATGGTTTCACAGACAGGGCTTAGACTAAGCCAGCATAAGTAAATTGGGACATTTAAGTAGCTTTTATAAACGTGCCTTTAAAAAACATTACTGGTGTACATCTGGACACAAAACAAAAGATCGGTCAGTTAAAATTGCTTTCAGTTAAGACCGCTCAAACATGCATTTTAGCCTGGGACTAACTTAAGCCTTTTCTGTGAAAGTAGGCATATATGATTTGCATATCTTTTCCACAGAGCCCTGGTGGAAAAACCTAGATTTTGTGGTATAGTGGAGAATTTTTTTTTAGCAGCCACATGCTTTAGTTATTCTGCTTCTTCTTATAAACCACATCTACACATTCATCTCACCTGCAGAATAAAACTTTCATTAGTCAGAGAATCGTTCTGTTTCTGCCGCTCGCCATTTTCATAGCTGAAATGAAAGTCTTGTTTCCATGGTGTTCCCTTGGCCCGACCAAAACCTCCTCTCCCACTGCCTCGATTTGCACCTCGACCTCTGCCTCTCTCCTGACCTCTTGTGTTTCCTCTGTCCCTGCCTGCTGCCTCACTAACACCGGTGCTCAAACCGGCAATTTTCAATCCCATTCCGTGTAGGTTTGGTTTTTTAATCACAAGCTCTATTTCACTGGCATCAGAGTCAGAGCTCTCTGCATTATCCTGGAGCTTTTTGGACACAGAAGACGAGACCGACTGAACTGAACTTTGAGTGGTTGAGGAAGGCTGACTTGCTGCTTGTGATTTCTTGGCTACAGATTTGACTCGGCTGGGTGGTGACGATGAGGAGGAGGAAGAGGAATCTGTGGAGCTCTCTCTACATTGAGGTGTCTGTAATGGAAGTTTTGAGTTTGTGCTAGATGGTTTAGGTGTAACAGGAAGTGGCTGTATAGGGTTGCTGCTTTTGGATTTATTAACGTCACCCGAAGATGATGAATCTGATGATGTGCTTTCTTTCCGTGCAGCCACAGCGGGCTTTTTGGTTGCACCATTCTGCTTGGGTTTAGGTTTTGGTGGAGGGGCCTTTTTGTGAGACTCATCCTCACTGCTATCTGAAGAATCTGACGTTGGTTCATGATTCTTCGTACGTGATGTTTTGTCACTGGTGGTGACAGCAGAAGTGATTTTTCTGTTGTTTTTCGTAGAGGAAGGGTTTGCAATGTTCTTTTGAGGGGTGGCAGGTTTGGTGGCGGACTCTTTCACCTCTTTTTTCTTCTTTTTCTTCTTCTTTTTGCCATCCTCTGCTGGTGCAGAGCAATTGCTATGAGCATCTTCATGCTTCTTTTTTTTACTTAGACCTTCACAGTTCTGCGTCTCATCCTCTCTCACTCTTTTCTTGGTCTTTGAGATATGTGCTTCAGAGTTCTGGTAAGCCTCAGCTCCATTAACATAAACAGGACTGGATACCTTTACCCTGTCAATAGGGATGATGAATAAACACTTATCAACATATAAAAGCTTAAAATGATATTTAACCCAGCACAAACGTCCACCATATTATTATACAATACCGTTCTTACCTTATACTGTCATTATCTCGTACTATATAAATATTTTCTGTAGCGGGCAGGTAGCAATCCTCAATAAACAAGTCTAAAATAGTCTTACGGCTGTAGCCAAACTTTTCCTTTATGATGCTGGAAAGATCTGTGATAACTCGACATTTGTTCAAGTCCACCAGCAACCAACACATCCGACACTCAGGTGTCGCGGGAGGAGGATAATCAAAGTACAATCTAACCCTGACAGAATTGAGACTGGAGGTGGCCATGCCTGAGCAGTATTGTCAGAATGAGGACGATGGAAGCGCTCACTGTTTTAAACGAGGGCTTCAGTCACACTGTCACACACTCTTCTGCCCTCTACTGGTGTGGAAGAGAATAGCGGCAGGTTATTTCCCTGTTCGTCAGCTGACTTAAGTCATATGATACTGTTCCTTACATCACATTGCTCAGAGAGGTTTGGGTTTGAGTACTTATAGCCGGTGGGTCCGAACACGGTCAGCCACCCTGTGCCACTGTTTCAGAGATCAATAACAATGGCACAGCCGTGGATTGGTATGCTGGTCGTGTTGCTGTTTTCTGTGAGCTCTCATAAAGGTAAGTTATGCAGTATTTATGTGCGGAATGCACTTTTTTTTAGGCGTTACTTGTGTCTTTTTAGGCACAGTTACCCTTTCAGTATAGTTACTGGTCTTAAGAGGTGCAATTGCAGCATGAGAATATATACTAAATTGTTTTGTAACTTTAGATACAAAGTGAAAGCGAAAGATGTCCGTTGTTTCATTTGTATCCAGTTAATCAACTCAGATTAAAGTTGTGAACCAACTTCCATTAAAAAAAATAATTTTCGATTATGTTTCGGTTCTGTTAACGGTCGAACATATGCTGACAGTTTTGTGGCAGAACGAATGACTCGAATGAGTCGGTTCTTTTTATCCAATCAAAAACGCTTCAGTTGTGCATTGATATTTTGTTTAATTATTCTAATCGCTCGTTATTATATTCATAAAGTCAAATGGAATAAAATAATGTCCGTTTGAACAATTTAAATTTTGTTAAACATGAACAATGAACAATCAAAACGGATGGAAACTATCTAAAAGTAACTTAAAATAGGGACCGTACAGTGCAACTAGTTCAATACTCTATCGGTTTTTATAATTTTTTTATATTGTTTGTAGTAATAATAATAATAATAATAATTAAAAAAATAAATATATATATATAATATATATATATATAAATACACACACTCACATACATATGTATATGTATTTAGCTTGGTTCTCAATTAAAAATAAATAAATAAATCGGACCGGTTACTGAATCGAATCCCGCAGTATACTGTCGTCATGTCCGACTCGAAATGAACCAAGAACTTTTACCGTTGTGCTATGTTGTACTTATGTTATTTTGTTTTAAAAAAAAAAAAAAAAAAAAAAAAGAGGAGAGAAGTAAGTTAATAACAATAGGAATTTTATTCTTTTTTCGTTCCGCCCCTAAATATTTCTTCCAAAAACGTACTAAATAATCTTATTAACCGAAACAGAATCGTTTAAAAGAATCAAAATCGGAACCGGAATCGTTGGATTCTTTACGTTTCCCATCACCGCTCCTGACTCCTGTCTGTCTCCCATTAAACGTCTCTTAAGAAAATCTCTGCTTCATTTACAGTTAGATTATTCAAGCTTGAATAATAAATAATGTGACTTTTGTTGTTCTTATAATCAAAAAACAGGTAGTTGTGTTCCAGTTCAAGCCAAAGAATCATGGGGATATGTGGATGTCCGTGATGGAGCTCATATGTTCTGGTGGTTGTACTACGCCAACAGCTCCAGTGCCAGTTATAAAGAACTACCTCTGGTTATGTGGCTGCAGGTTAGTCACTCCTCTGATCAGTGTGATCGGTCATATATCTTCTCCATTTAGAGAATATCTCCCTGGAAGCTGTTTTCAAACAGAATTCGCATAGCTGTTACACCTTCTTCTGTTTATCCACCCGGATTTCCTTCACATTTTCTGAAGTACGCCTAAGGTCGCTCATGCTCCTGTTTATTTTAGGGAGGTCCTGGGGGATCTAGCTGTGGTTTTGGCAATTTTGAGGAAATCGGACCTCTTGATAGAGACCTGAAGCCAAGAGAAACCTCTTGGGTAGGTAAACTAATATATTATCTTGACTCTCATATCTGCAATATTGATTGAGATGCTTATTTTGGGAAATATGGAATATGTATTATGTTTTGTTTAAGCGTCTCTGTATAAATAACGTATTAATATAATCACTATATAATATTAAATACAAAACGCTTATTGTGGAATCTGTGAATAATTTATTGTTCATCCAGAAATATTTGTGTCTATGCAGGTGAGTGCTGCCAGTGTGCTATTTGTGGATAACCCAGTGGGCACGGGATACAGTTACACAGACACTGAAGATGCCCTCACCAAGGACGTTGCGATGGTGGCATCAGACATGATGGTCCTCCTCAAGAGCTTTTTCTCTCTAAAGACAGAGTTTCAAGTAAGCAAAACAAAAATACCTACCAGATAGAATTTGATATACTCTTCACATTCGTCATAGTGTCTGATTTTTCTCCCCAACAGAGCATTCCCTTCCATATATTTTCGGAGTCTTACGGAGGCAAAATGGCAGCAGCTATTTCCCTCGAGCTCACAAAGGTACTGAAATGTTTGTTTGTTCTAACTTTAGGCTTCATGACAGGCAATTTTGTAGCAAGACATTCACAAAACTGTTTTAAGTCATGCACTGCTGATTTCATCTAAAAGAGGAAGAGCTTGAGTCAGATTAGTTCCTCAAAAGTAAATCTCTTTAGAATACACGTTTCTATTTACTCTTTAATCTGCATTAAATGTTAGTTTTCTCTATCTTTAGGCAGTTCAAGCTGGTTCAATCAAATGCAACTTTGCTGGGGTGGCTTTGGGAGACTCCTGGATCTCTCCTATCGGTTTGTAAAAAAGCTCATCAAGCTTCAGTCTGGATTGTGTGCAGCTGTATATGTCTTTTTATTGATTTAAAGCTCACATGACTGCATAAAACTGGTGATAAACCTAAATGAAAACCTGGCTTAAACCTAATGCCTCACAATACAGCACTCAACACATCTGATTGCTTATTGCTTTTCCTGCAGATTCAGTCATGACATGGGGTCCTTATCTTTACAGCACAGTGAGTAATTCACCATATTCAATTCACTCCGTCTCCTCTTCACAGAGATAACGCATGATTACATTAGCATGATCAAAACCTAATACTACATCACTGGTCTGACATATGCATACGAAACCATTCAAAAGTTTGGGGTCAGTATCTTATGCTCACCAAGGCTGCTTTTATTTTATATTCAAACATACAGTAAAAACTGTAGTTTTGTGAAATATTATTTCAATTACTTTTTTTTTTTTTTTTTTTTTTTTTTAATTCCTGAGATTTGAAAGCTGAATTTTTAGCATCATTACTCCATTAGTGTCACATGATCCTTCACAAATCATTCCGATATGCTGATTTGGCCAAGTTAAATGTTCCCTTACAGCCATTCACTGTTCATAATTTGCTATCAGAGTATTTAATGCTGCTGATGTGTGTCTGTAGTCTCTGTTGGATGACAATGGGCTGGATGAGGTGAATAAAGCAGCAAACTCAGTGCTGGAGGCAGTAAAACAGGGCCAGTACCAAAAAGCCACTGACTTGTGGTCCTACACAGAGAATGTGGTGGAGCAGGTGAGTTGAACATGCTCTACAGACCTTTCTGTATCTTAGGAATAGGTTTAGGTAGAGATCTTCTTAATTCATTGTTTAATAAAAGAAATGGGATTAATGAACATCATGTGATTTCATATTTTGTTTCAGAACACAAATGGTGTGAACTTCTACAACATCCTCACTCAAGAAACTGATGAGATGAAGACCAGTTCAGATCAAGCTGCGGACGGATTTCTCGGTGAGAAACTCAACATGCACTTTTTTTCAAAATTCCTGTTTGTTACATAAATGAATGTTTTAGGCATCATTTTGTCTTGTGTTCTTTACAGCCTCACTCAAGCGTCGCCACATTCGCCCTTTGCACCGTCAGTCCCTTTCTGAGTTGATGAACGGGCCAATCAGACAGAAGCTTGGTGTCATACCAAAGAATGTCACATGGGGAGGTAATTGTTCTTTTTATGATTTACAAAGGTACTTCTGTGTAAAAAAAACAAAAACAACTGATTCTAACAAGAGTAAGCACAACCTGTTTCTTCAGGACAAGCTGAAGCTGTGTTTGTCAGCATGGCAGGAGATTTCATGAAGCCTGTGGTGAACATTGTGGATCAGCTTCTGGCTGCAGGTGTCAATGTCACCGTCTACAATGGCCAGCTGGATCTCATCGTGGACACAATGGGTGAGGACGTCTACCATTAGTAAACCTTTCAGAATGGCAACTCTTGACCAACAGATTTTAGACTAGCGCTTGGACCATTTACACTTGGTAGTTGTGCATGTCAGCATATATCATCTTAGGGCTGATACACACCAAGCTAATAGTCGATGAGCATCTGTCGGGCTAGTTTAGCGCCTCTAGTTAAGCTAACATCAGTGGCAGGTCACCCAATTCAGCATGTTGAATCGACATCAGGGCCGTCGGTGAGAAAGATCACTCTGATTGGCTGTTCAGTTTAGCGAACGAGACGTGATGAAAGTGAGCAAAGAAGTCAAGACGGCACAGACAGAAGACTAATTTTACGTCATCTTACCTGAGCATTCCAATACTCAAATATTTTGGAACTAAAAAAAGTGATCAACAAGATTGATATTTAAAATGCAAAGAAAGCGCTGCTTTGTTTAGTTTATATATCTGCAGTCCTAGTTTTTGTTTCTCTTTTTGAATGACTAGTATAGACTATTGATACCTGCTGATAGACCGTTATTTACTTACACGCAGACACAGAATGCATATGCTAGTTTGCAGTTGGATTAGTCTTTGCGTCGTTCTCATTTTGTCGTGAGATTCATCGCCCCTACTTCTTTGATGTCGCCTTGGTGTGTCACAGCCTTATTTGTCCTACACGAAAAATAAAGAGTCTACTGACTGTCCATGACAGCCAAATATAAGTGGTCAAAGCTGTTACCAGGTGTGATTGGTAACATGTCACAGCTGAGCTCTTGTGATCAGATCACCCTGGTGGGAATGGGATGTTGATAGAAGGTGTCTGTAAGCTTTTTGTAATCCATTTTGCCCATCAGTTTGATATTTAGGAAGACCATTACGATTGGCTGTTGTGAGGTTGGTGTTTCTGCACTGCAGCGATTAATTGATTTGTGTTTATTTATGAGCAGGTCAGGAGTTGTGGGTGAAACAGCTGAAATGGGATGGATTCCAATACTTCAACAAGATGAAATGGACAGCACTGGAGGACCCGCAAACTTTGAGCCAGACTGGAGCTTTCTATAAGACTTATAAGAACTTCGCCTTCTACTGGATCCTCAAAGCTGGACATATGGTACACGTTTGTTTCTGATTATAAAATGTAATATTCAATTTTGTCATTCAGTTAATTTTAGCATGGCAATAACTGCAGATGTTATAGTGGTTTTGCTTTGTTTCTGAAAAGAAAATACATTTCTTATTTATTTTCACTCTTGATGAGTGTATGTGAACATCTCTATCCATTACATCATCACAGATCCCATCTGACCAGGGGCCAATGGCTCTACGGATGTTGAAGATGGTGACTCAGCAGGAGTGATGGATCTTACTCGGATATAAACTGGCTTGTGAACCTCTTTTAGACAATCAACACTGTTATTTTACCAAAATCTGACTTTTTAACATTTTGGCTGAAATGTAATCATTATGTAATCATTTTTCAATGCCCGTCTTGTAAAATTTGTAAATTTGAATGTGTGCAAACAATAAAGTCGTAACTTTTTTTTTACAGTTTGAGTTCTGAAATCTACATATGCTAAGAAAGAACTAGCCATAAAGTTTTTACATTTCCATTTATTTTTCAACACTAATAATAATGTATCTGCAAGTTGTTCAAGAAGAAAAGAAATTAGAATCATCTCCTTGCTTGATTTCACACAAATGCATAAACAAGGGAATTTCATGACTCTTGTTAAAATATTACCCTTTTTTAAAAAAAGATACTTGATTAAATGTATGAGGTTTTCATGCCACTTATGAATAAATGTAAATATATGGACTTTTAAAGCTTTGCAATGGCAAAAAGAACTGGTCCTTGCACACTAGAGTTTAAAACAGCTTTTACCATAATGAAGGATATAATTGTGCAAATCATATTACACATTCCTGCTCTTTCAATTAAAGTATTCAGAATACACAACCAAAGTCATTCATGAAATTTAGATTTCAACTCATCTCACATTCTCCTGCATATTGAATAGAAGAGAGATTTGTTTATGCTACCAAAACAGCATGTCAGCATATTAAAGGCATTTGGTCAACAGCGTTTCATGTTCATGGGTTCCCTGAGGAACTATAGCTGAGTGTGCGTCTGCCCCACCGGTCCTCAGGCACTCTGAATCCCTCTCTGCTCACAGGCTCCACCAACAGCTCTACGAGACTCGGAGCAGGAGGAACCTCCAGCTCCACCACACGGTACAGGGTGGAGAAAGACTTGCCAATTAGAGTCAAGGATCCAGAGCGAATCCGAGGGTCAGGACCACGGAGATGTCTCCAGTGTATGCGGAAATGACGGACCCGCTGAGTGGGATATTGCCAGCGTAAGGTGGCGTTCAAAAGTACCTTCATTGTGTTTCCATGTTCATTCAAAGCACCCGTCTGCCACACCACATCATTCACGCAGATGCCTTGAACAGACTGCAGGGGTGCATGAAGACTCTCTGCATCTAAAAACTGTGCAAAAAATGGAAACGGACAATTTAGCCACTACCAACATTATACATACAGTACCGTTCAGATATTTGGGGGCAGTAAGACTGAAATAAATGAATACTTTTATTCAGAAAGACTGCATTGATCAAAAGTGACAATATGTTCAGATGTTAATCTATAAGGCAACCTAGAAGGCAAACCTCATTCACATTTTATATGTTCATGTGTGTAAATTATTAAAAAAACAGAACCATATCAGACAAAATTATAGATTTTTAAATTTTCTATTATCAGCTCATACTGTATTTTTAACTGTGCTGCTCAATTCCCCATATTTTTTACATTTGGATAACATTTGCTGTCATATAACACTCACTTACTGTAAAGTCTATCTTTAAAAACAGTAATAACACTGTTAAGAGTAATCTTTATTAAATCTCAAAATGAATTTTTTTTTATATACTTTTTAATTTAGTGAAATTCACTTGTAGCATTTAAAACTGATTTTAGTTTATAGCATTTTGTTTTTAAACTAATTGGCTATATAGACTATGTTTTAAAAATAATTGGCTTATGGGTATCGGCCTGAATTCATTGTGAACCACAGACCTTATTTCACTCATAAAATGAAAACCCACTAAAATATCTTGAAAGCGGTGTGTAATATGTTCTGTACGTGTTTTGTACATGTGTATCTCACCATAATCTCTCCAATCCTGCAGTTAAAGGAGACGTCTTCATCTTCTTCATCTCGGGAAAAACGAATACACACTTCTCGCAATGAGCATCCAATCATTTTCAACAGGAAACATCTATGCATAAAAACCACATTGAGTTTTATTAGATGTTTAAGACCAAAACTTTTTTTACTTTAAAGCAGGTCAGCAACCTATGGCACCCAAGCTAGTGAATAATCATTGGATAATCATAATTATGGTGATGTGCAAAGTATAACATTCACACATACATACTGTATGAGGGTCCATAATGTTGCCCTGAAAAATCTGTTATTAAAATCTAATTTAAACGTGAAAATAAACAAATGTTTTAGGATTTTGAGAAATGTAAAAAAGTTGCATAAAAAATGTTCAGGGAAAAATTGCTTTAGAAATATTGAAGATTCTGCATTATTTGTAGGACAGATGTATGCATGATATATTTATTTGATTATATGTATATATAATTGAGGGTTATATCTTGTTATATCCTGATTAACTGGGACAATAAAAAACAAATGACAAAAAGGTTACCGAACCCTGCTTTAAACAGTTGACTCTCACCTGGAAGTCCAGCCATCTGAAGTCCACCGGCCACAATTCTGAACAAACTGCTTAACCAACTGATTATCCTCTGCTAGCGCTTCTGGAAAGACACTTCTAGCTAAACACACACCCGATAAAACAGCTTAGATTAATATTACACATTCTTAAACATGACAGCAAGAGATCTGAAGAAGATCTGAGAGACCACTAACATGCTATTTCCTCTGTCCCATTGAATGTGCACAGGGGAACATCTATCGTTTTGAGCTCCAAGGACACCTTCACTCCCACAGGTGGCTTGTAGACAAAGGAGACAAATGTCCTGGCGGCCAAGGGAACATGGAGAGAAAATATCCTACAAAAGGGGCAAAAAGAAGGTGTTTCGACTGAAGTTTTTTGTATTCCAGGGAAAACAAACCTCTAGTACCTTGCACAGACTTCAGGAAGTCCAGATGGAATGACGCCCTCCACCATCAGAGAGCTGCCTCCAATCCAAGCATCCTCTGAGCAGCCACGGCTTCTCAGCCAGCCGCCTTTCTCCATGTTCTCAGAGAGGTACACAGGTTGGATCTCCTGAGCATGCAGATTAAACCAGCTTCTCTCCATCTCCACCTACACATACATCAAACAGTCAGAAATTACTTGGGACGTATCGATATTAAAAAATGGCTGATATTTAAATTATTTACTATTTTGTCTAAATAAATTCAAAATAAAACACTAAAAACTACGACCATTTAAATGCTACAAGTGAATTTAGGCATCACAACATGTACAGTATGGAAAATTTATATTCATTTTGAGATTTCTTAAAGGGTTAGTTCACCCAAAAATGAAAAGTCTGTCATCATTTACTCACTCTCATGTTGTTCCAAACCCGTAAGACTTTCATTCATTGGAACACAAATGAAGATCTTGTTGATGAAATCTGAGAGCTTTCTATCCCTCCATAGACAGCTACGCAACCGAAACTTTGACGCTTCAAAAAAAGAGATCGTAAAACTAATCCATATTATGAATTGAGCAGTTTAGTCCAAATTTTCTGAACAGACTTGATCGCTTTATATGATAAACAGATTTAATTTAACCTCTTGCAGAAGCTCAAATGTGCGCGTAACATGAGAATGAACCTTATTGGTTCTCACACACCAAGCAAACATGCTTGAGCTTCCGTTCACCACAACTGATGTGTGAGCTGATTAATGTTTATATGTGAATAAAAGCCTAAATTAAATCTGTTTATCATATAAAGCAATTGTCTCTTTAGAAAACTTGGACTAAACCGCTCGATTCATATGGATTAGTTTTACAATCTCTTTATGAACTTTTTGAAGCGTCAAAGTGGTAGTTGTGTAGCTCTTAATTGAGGGACAAAAAAATATCTTAATTTGTGTTCCAAAGATGAACGAAAGTCTTACGAGTTTAGAAGGACATGAGGGTGAGTAATTAATGAGAATTTTAATTTTTGGGTGAAATAACGCTTTAAAGATTACATTTAACAGAAGTGTTATTAAATTATTAGTGTTTTTAAAAAATATTAGGGTATGGAAAGATATTAGTGTTTTAAAACTTTAAGTCATGGTTAGATGATGGAAAAGGTCATCTAAATGTAAAAAAAATAGGCATGAACAATTAAGTTTTATCCCAGTAAGCCATGACTTTTAAAGGTTAAAGGTAACAAAAGGGGCAAAAACATTTTATTTCATTGGGCTCTTTACGTTTTGTGGCTATTTGAGATAAGCATTTGTGTACTTCATCGTCAAAACTATGCTTTTGATGCCAGTAAAAATACCACCCAATGCATTCAAACTGAAGTCACATAGGTATTGAAGAGAATCTTAGTGTGCTTGCGTGTAGTGTACCTGTCCCCTCCAGTACAGGCTCTTTCCGAAGCCCTGACAGAATGAGGAGATGAATGGAAGACTGGACGAGGGCCGGTGGATATACAGGTACTCAGACAGCAAGCTCCAAAACCTTAGAAGAGTGGTCAGATAATACACATCAGAGTGAAGTTTACTTGTGTGTGTGTGTTTACACATATTCCATTGCAGAACACTGTGATTAGTTCAAGAAATCAGCATACTTGTCCTGGTTTTGCCGAAAATCTGCCTTTTCGTGGCATTCATACACCCAACCAGGAGCAAAGATGGCTGTTGAAAGCTCATACTTGCGAATCAGCTCTAGAGCCTAATGAAAAACAAAACGAGAAGATTGCGTATAGCTTATTTATTTCCATGTACTCTCAGCCAAAAAACACTGAGAAAATATTAATATACAGTACTGTTCAAAAGTTTGGAGTTTTTTTAAGAAATGAATACTTTTATTGAGGAAGGATGCATTAAAACTGTTTTCAACATTGATAATAATAAGAAATGTTTCTTGAGCAGCAAATCATCATCATACATTAGAATGATTTCTGAAGGATCATGTGACACTGAAGACTGGAGTAATGATGCTGAAAATTTAGCTTTCACATTACGGGAAAAAGTTACATAAATTACATTTTAAAACATACTACAATAGAAAACTTGTAATAATATATCACATTATACAGTGGTATGCGAAAGTTTGGGAACTCCTTACAGAATCTGTGAAAATGTGAATAATTTTAACAAAATAAGAGAGATCATACAAAATGCATGTTATTTTTTATTTAGTACTGTCCTGAGTAAGATATTTGACATAAATGTTTACATATAGTCCACAAGACAAAAAATAGCTGAATTTATTAAAATTACCCTGTTCAAAAGTTTACATACCCTTGATTCTTAATACTGTGTGGTTACCTGGATGATCTACGACTGTTTTTTTTTGTTTTGTGATGTTGTTCATGAGTCTCTTGTTTGTTCTGAGCAGTTAAACTGAGCTCTGTTCTTCAGAAAAATCCTCCATGTCCTGCACATTCTTCAGTTTTCCAGCACCTTTTGCATATTTGAACCCTTTCAAGCAGTGACTGTATGATTCTGAGATCTATCTTTTCACACTAAGGACAACTGAGGGACTCAAACACAACTGTTAGAAAAGGTTCAAACATTCACTGATGCTCCAGAAGGAAACATGATGCATTAATAGACGGGGGTGAAAACATTTTGAATTTGAAGATCAAGGTAAATTGTACATAATTTGTCTTCTGGGAAAAATTTAGGTATCTTCTGTCACTTCCGGAGGGCAGTACTAAATGAAAAAAAAGATATTTCAACAAAAAGAGAAAAATTTTTGAAATTTTTGAAAAATTTTATCCTGTTCAAAAGTTTTCACCCCCGACTCTTAATGCATCGTGTTTCCTTCTGGAGCATCAGTGAATGTTTGAACCTTTTCTAACAGTTGTGTTTGAGTCCCTCAGTTGTCCTCAGTGTGAAAAGACGGATCTCAGAATCATTCAGTCACTGCTGGAAAGGGTTCAAATATGCAAAAAATCCTTGAAACTGAAGAATCTGCAGGACCTGGAGTATTTTTCTGAAGAACAGAGCTCAGTTTAACTGCTCAGAACAAACAAGAGACTCATGAACATCCATCACAAAACAGTCGTAGATCATCCAGGTAACCACACACAGTATTAAAAACCAAGGGTTCACAAACTTTTAAACGGGGTCATTTTAATAAATTCAGCTATTTTTTGTCTTGTGGACTTTATGTAAACATAATTTATGTAAAATATCTTACTCCGGACAGTACTAAATAAAGAATAACATGCATTTTGTATGATCTCTCTTATTTTGTTAAAATTATTCACATTTTCCCAGATTCTGCAAGGGGTTCCCAAACTTTCGCATACCACTGTATCTATTTTTACTGTATTTTTGCATATACTTCTTTCAAAAACAAAAAATCTTCCCGACCCCAAACTTCTAACCGGTAGTGTACATCCATTAAAATTACTCTTACTAAAAAAAGTAACTAACTAAAACTTCACTAACCTTATTCGTCTCAAATTTCCCTCCGATCACATTCCCTCTTGCAAACACATCAACACCAACATAGATGTCAGCAAAGCGGCCCTGAGCGGCGGAGTAGGACTTCATCCTCTCCAGATTCTCCTCTGTCCAGTTGTAGTTAGTGAATATTCCATCACAAGCATCAAAAAACATTCTGACAGGATGACAAAAGGAAGCTGATGGCATAAGTTGTACAAAATCTACTGTATAAATCTCACAGACCTGAATCTCTCCCTGCAGAAGCCCTCAAGACCATCACTTGCCTGTTGTCGTCATTGAGTTCGTTCTGCCAATTGAGTGAGCCGTTCTTCAGCACGCTGTCATACCAGATCACCACACTGCCTGGAACACGCTCATGCATCTGGTCTGTGAGGTAGCGCAGGAAGGGACTGGTGTTCTTCACTGCAGTCTCCTGAGGAGTCATATTTGGCGTAAAGTACTAGAAATGATGTCAACATAGTGACGTTATAATCCTCCAATCAGAGAAGCCTTGTTTACTCACACTCAGCACATTTTCTATGTTAATGAGCCAGCCATCGAAGCCATAGCAGTAGGAAATCTGAACCAGCTTATCAGCAGCTGCGCGGTAACTCTCCTCATCTGCAAGGAAGGCCTCACACATCTTCGCTCCATCTGTCCACTCTGTGATGAATGTGCCTTAGAGGGGTATAGGACTATTTCAATACATCCATTCTGATTTTCACTTGTCTATAAAGGTGCTGTTGTTAATGACATTTCTTTCATTATTTATCCTTGGAGCACAAAAGCAGACATTTTGTAGAATGTCCAAGCAGCTCTTGTTCATGGCATGAGACCACTGCTGTCAACCTTCCACTATAAAAGTATAATCAGAGAGTCTATATAACTTGTGTGACTTTTCAAAAGGCATATCATAGCTTTTTGTGTAAAGCAGACTAAAATTTGACTCATTAGTCCAATAATATTTTTATTCATAAAGCGCCTTTCCCAAGCTCAAGGTCATATGGCTTTAAAAGACTTTGAATACAGTGCATAATTCATATGGACTATGTTTATAGTGCGGTTTTGTCAGCTTGACAGCCACAGGTTGTCTATCTGTTGTCTATTGTTTGGAAAAGAGCAGCTTGAACATTCTGCTAAATTTCTCCTTTTGTGCTACACAGAAAGAAAAAAAAACATGGTTTAGAACAATGTCAGGTTGAGTAAATGTTGACAAAATCTTCATATTTGGGTGAACTACACTTGAGAAAAAGAAGTGCACTTCAATTCTTAAAGTATATTTTTTAACAAAATGTAAAATATTATTGAAATAAGAGACCACTTAAGTGTACTTAAATGTAGAGTACACTTTCATGACTTAATACACTTAAGTACACTTTTTAGAAAAAGGCATAATAATGTCAAATTAAAAGTTTTACTTTAAAATACATTTGAAATGTTTTAATAATATTTTGTCATTCTTTAAAGTACAATTATTTCGATTTTTTTGACTGACATACAGCAACAGACAATATTCAATATTACATTTAAAGTTAATATTTATTTAATTTTAAACTAAAATAAAACTAAGTAAATAAATATAATAATAACTGTAATTACATAAAATAAAAATATAAATTATAAAAATATAAACTGTAATTGCATATATATTCAAATACAATACACAAAAGTTTCAATAGAAATGACATTAAAGTATATTTTGACCATAAATGCTTGTCAGCATATTCGGCAGTACACATGAACCATATTTTATGAAATTACATATAAATATGTACTTTTAAAAAAAAAAAAAAATCTATGTTCAGCTAATTGCAGTGTATATACATTTAAACTATAATACAGTTTCATTTCATTGCAATTAACATGAAATGAAGAGTCATAAAACATTACATTCAGTTCAAACTTAAGTATATTCTTTTAAAAGCATGCTAAGTAACGTGTACTTATTTTTCTCAAGGATATTCTTTTTACAGCAAGGCTAATAAGACTGGGATTTTGGCCCATAAACTGAACCCATCAAGACACTCACCAATAGAGAGCACTGCGTGTTTATGTGCCGCATTCGTCCAAACCACAGGAGGAATGGTTACCATCTGATGACTGAAGTAGTTGAAGATGTCAATATACTCCCAGTGATAAAAGGCATACGCCATCTCCACCTCTGTGCCTTGAATGAACCTCAGCAAAAAGAACAGGATCGTGAAGATACTGAAGACTGGCTAAACCAAGCGACATAACATGGTGACACATCAAACTCTTGAGTTGTACCTGTCATCCAAGTAGCCACCCATCATGTCATGGG
Source organism: Elopichthys bambusa (assembly GCA_037101425.1). Lineage (NCBI taxonomy): Eukaryota > Metazoa > Chordata > Actinopteri > Cypriniformes > Xenocyprididae > Elopichthys > Elopichthys bambusa. Next base: position 24,445,612 of record CM074435.1, read on the forward strand.
ACACCAACGTCCGCCTAGGGCACCTGTCCAGTTGAGGAAGCCTGCTAGCCAGAGGCACGGTGGCCACATTAAATGGACTTGCTTCATTCCGTTTCCATGATAACAGCTCATCAAGAGACTTCAGACTGCAGCTGATGGGCTCAGTTGTGTCAGGGTCATAGTGGACTGCTGTTAGACCACGGAAAAGGAAGAAAAAGAGCACTGTAAGATCAGAAATCTTTTGAAAGAATAAAATGCAACACATGTTTTATAATATACCTGGCAACGTGGATGGCTCGTAATTTACGACTTCGTGAATACTTTGATCGCCTGGTTGATCGAGGCAAGTCTCAGAGCTGAATAAACAACCATAACATGTAGTTATAATGCATGTTATAACTATATATAACAAGTTATAAGGGAAATAAAATTCTGCGTTGATTCACATGGTCTTCAGATATTATGCACACACACACACAAAAATGGATCAATCATAACTCAACAAAGTCAAAAATTACCTGATCTTACTGCTTGTAGTTTCGTCCCTTTTTCGTTTTCGGGGTGTCATTTTATCGTTGTCTTTTGTAGAAACACTTTCCATTTACAAAACGTCAACAGATAGTTAGTTTACAGACAAAAGTGATTTGTAGTATTAATACACCTCTCCATTATGAAACAGAAAGAAACAGCCAAGCTTCCGCCTGTGCTCTGATTGGCTAAACGAGTGCGGCACGTGCTGGACAGACGTAGATCCTGCGTAAAGTTGTGTTGCTTTAAATGTCCACTAGATGGCAGGAGACTAGACCAATAAAAAATGACTGGTATGTGAACTGTTTATCAACACATATATCTCATGTTTAGTTTAAGACTCATTAAAAGTTATAAAGTCCTTTTGTAAAGTATTGCGAATCTTCAAGCCATCTTGCATGCACTGCCCATAGAAAAGATAAACAAACCGGCCACTAAAGTGATCATTTGACACTCAAAAGTACATTTAGTGACAATAAACAAGACAAGTACAACTGTGATTCATGGAGACGTTTTAGAATAAATAGCCAGTTACCCAAATATTATTCAGCCATGATTTTGAATACTGTGGTGAACCCTGGTGAATAGTTTACCTTGCTGATGATGCCGCAGGGTTTCACTATGAGGCCTCCAGTTTCCAGCTAAGAGAAGTATTTATCTGTATACAAATCTGAATTAGAGAGAAGCGAAAATATATCAATCCATGAATAATTCACACCCTTTGTCCTTTTTGTCTTCATCCAGAATGCCTCCAAAACACCTCTCATATCCATTCTCTTTCTGTAGAATGATCATCCAGACCATTTTGTTGGCGGCACAATGATTCTCTTCTGTTTTTTCTCTTTCAGTAGTCATGTGAGCCTGCGGTCTGAATCGAGTGCTTTTAACAGGATAGATGGATGCCATGGAAATCTGGAAGTTTCATTTTTATTAACACAGACTGAAATGTGGCCTTTAATGTAGCAAACATTCTGGTTTTTTGCCCCCAACGCCTTTGGTTTTGGTATAGAAAAAGTTTATAAATCAACAGAATAAAACCAATATCACCAATTGAAAGTTAGTTAGATATAGCCTACCCATGTTTTATTCTTTCCACCTTTCTGCAAACATTCAAACAGAGAAACTAACATGTAGTCTAGCTGGTTTACAGGAACTTGACTCAAATGTGTCTAGTCATCTCTATCATTTCCTGTTTTTCTTTTCCTTTTTCCCTTTCCTTTAGTATGCTTCCATAATAGGTCACTGAGTTTGTTTACATTGTGGTTCAGAAAAAAAAAAAAAGAAAAAAACATTATATATTTTAGCCATTTCAATTTAAATTCTGATGGAATGAGCAAAATTGAACATCTGCTGGACCGAATGTACTGATGACCCACATTAGGTCTGTTTGGCACTCAGAGAGAGCAGTGTGCTTTGTGTTCGGGATTTATTTTGTTACACCACAACAGTGATCAATCCTCTGATGCCGCCCCAGGGTGATTTTAGAGGCCAGTCCGGTTCCTGCCAGAAAGGCTCAGAACAAACTGCAATGTACTGACGATGGAAAGGTACAAAGAAACAGGCTATATAGAGACTATTAGAAATTAAAGAACAATACCTAAATGTCCCATTGAGCTAAGTTTTTCAAACAAAAAGTTTTTTAAAACAAAGAGCTGTTATTCATAGCATGTGACTTCTTCAGTTATTTGTGTGGATGTGTAATTTGTGACTGACACACTTATAAAGACAGTCTTTGCTGCCATCTAATGGCGTAATAACGTAACTTCTGTTGTTGTTCACGGTCAGAGACTATTTTTTTCCGGCGGAAGGAAGGCTTTTAGAAAATGTTTACTTCATGAAAGTTGCATTGATACATATTTTTGGCTTTAATATTTGTATTGTGTGGTAACCGTTTTATAAAAGCAATAAGGTACTCGAGGCTAGTGCTGTATCGTGAATAAGTCACGGCTGAAGGGGTTGCAGGCACTCCGCTTCACATCGTAATGCGATAATCTTTTCTTTCCTTATTGTGATATATATCCAAATGAACTGCTCTTCAAACAAGAAAAAATGTAGGACTGGAGTTGATTTTGTCTATCGGGACATGATTGGATGGCTGTGGTTTGCTATTACTGTGATGTCATGTGAGTGACAGGTTGTCCCGCCCTCACGCCAGTAAACACATCATCGGAGAAGAGATGTCGCTGCAAGAAGGAGGGTATGGAAAGATGTGCACAGATAAATCGTTTATAATAAATAATGAAAATTCCATAAAAATAAGAAATGTCAAACTATCTCACGACCAATTCGCACGTATTTTACGAGGTGGCTAATTCGTATGAATTCACACGACCTCACTGATTTGTCTAAACCCCAGTGATGGTTAGGTTTAGGGGCGGGGTTTGGGGTAGGTCATTCGTATGAATTCATACGAATTTGTCATCTCGTAAAACATGTACGAATTGCCGTGAGATCGGGTTGGAATTGTCCATTTTCCTCCTTTTTTTCCAACCCATTTTTGGGTCAAATATGGACAAACCCAATCATTGGATTTATTAAATTTAACAGTTGGGTTTGTCCGTACTTGAGAAACCTCACGTGATATCAGTGAAAAAGTACATATAGCCTACTGAGTTTCTCACTGTTTAAACACTTTTTCACAGATATATGTGGCTTATTTGAGAGAACATTCCAGTTTGAAATTTCCAATTTGCACTCAAAGGACTATTTCCTGTTCTGCAAGTTTAATATTTAAAACTTACTGAACCTTAGATCTGGGCAGATTATTTTTTACACAGTTGCACAGACGCAGAAAGAAATCACACGCACGCACGCTGAGGTGAACATGACATGAAGATGATGTGAGAAGAGCAGACTTTAGGACCCAGTCCACAGAGCGGGCTAGCCGGGTTTCTCTTTCTTACTTAACGTCTGTAATGCCATTCTTGCTGCTAGAAGCGTGTTCCGGTGATCAGAACTGAAATTTGAAGGTGGAAGAGAATCATTTGTTTAGTAAGTAGCATACTATTTACAGTCAGTTTATATCCCGGAAACATATCATGGCAATTAAAGGATTTGGATAACCACGCTTTAGTGTCAAACCGATGTTAATTAGCCTCTCCAGATGAAGATAAATATTTGCACAGATCTTGTAGGAACAGGTTAAAATGTTAATTTGATGTAGGCTAATAAAGCGGAGCTGATGTAGGCTATGATATATATTCAAATCTGCATTTGGATTGGTGATTATTAATAATTGACATTTGTTTGTACATAAAGCCTCACATCATAAAAAGGTTATTGTCTAGATATAAATATCATTCATGATAAATTATGTACTGGGTGTATATGAACTTAAATAGCCTTGCATCACATTATAAATGTGGACTGCGCATGAGCCTGTCCCGCATCCATGCAGCATCTCTTGGTATATTCCCCACATACAAACGTAACAGGTGACTCGGAAATGAGTAAGAATTACGGAACACTCTGACGTTGTGAAAAAGCAGCCAATATTTAAAACCAAGAATAGTGTTATATTAGATGATTTGGATTAAAGATTAAGTGTTAGAGGCTTGTTTTACAGAAAGGCGTCAGACCGCGTGAAAGTGCCGCTATTGCGCATCTGACATTGTACGTGATGAGGAAGGGCATACAACTGTGGCAATATAGTATTGGCCATCACTGTAAATAAATAAACAAAAAATACGTTTAAAATATACAAAGATGCAGAGAATTATCACTCATCAAAATAATAAAAACGAGAAAACCTAATAATTAGCCTACATGATAGCCTACTTTTTTATCATATGAAAGGCATAATAATAAAAATGTCATAAAAAGTCATAACATTTTCTCTTATTCATTTTTTAGTATACTGTAGGTAAAATCTCAGAAATTATTTTTATTAACAGCTTTGTGAGACCCATACAAAACATTTTAATACTGTAATGTTACCCTCATGTGGTATTTCTTTTATTTATATATATACTAACCCTGACGGTTAGTTCCTGTCCTTGATTCTGATTGGTCAATAGCTGTTTTTTATTCACGATAAAACACGGCTATGACCGCTTCACCCAACAGTTCTGTGTATCACTACACAACACCCTTAGCAACCACTCTTAGCAACGTAAACTGTATGTTCTCAATTAATATTGTTAATTGAAACAAGATCGATTAAGTGAGTTTATTAGCTGCATTCAGATTTAGCATTTTCTTTCAGGTCAGTCCTATGTTCATAATAAAACATCAGTTTAAATGTCCGATGTATTATCTTGTCCTTTTAACAGTTAAGGGGTTTTCCCGTGACTGACAGCGCTAGTCAAAGCATTTGTCAGTTGCGTCTTGTTCCGTGTTCACAACAATTCAGTATTTCAATGTAAAAGTCTTCACTACTGACTGACACACTCATAAATACAGTCTTTGCTGCCATCTAATGGCGTAATAATGTAACTTTTGTTGCTGTTCACGGTCAGGGACTATTTTTTTCAGGCGGAAGGAAGGCTTTAGTGAAAGTTTACTCCATGAAAGTTGCATTGATACATAGTTTTGGCTTTAATATTTGTATTGTGTGGTAAACGTTTTATAAAAGTACGGTACTCTAGGGTAGTGCTGTATTGTGAATAAGTCACTCCACTTCGTACCTAACAACGCCCTTCAGCAGTGACTTCTTCACGATACAGCACAGCCTCTCGTACTTTATTGCTTACATATATATACTGTGTGTGTATATATATATATATATAATGAAGTATAATCAATGAGATTTATGTTAACAATTATTCTAGTATTATAGTCATGTATTTGACTGTAAGAGAATGGAATGTGCTCCAATATGGTGAGCTGAGCCTCTCGTTTTGACATTAGAGAAAATATGGGATGAGCTGAGACTTCTTGTTCCACTTAATAGGTTGGGGCCTAAACAAACTAGAGTCATAGGCAAAAATGGTAATAAGTTGATAAACAATAGTGGCATGTTTGAAATGTACTTACCACGCCTTAAGAGAGAGCATATGGAAAACTGTATAAAAGAGTGTGCAAAGACACACTCTATTGCACTGCAGACTTTACATCTCTGATAATAAGGTCTGTCTTCTGCCATCAAAACCCAAGACTTCGAGAGTGATTCTTCACAGAGGCAGCAGAAGTCACGACACAACTCAAATGCTTTGTCATTTGACTGAATGGGATTTCTGGTATACAGTCATGAAGGCATTATTGTTGACTTGCATACTACAACTTATTCCCCTAAGAACATGTGTGTGTGTCTCATCTTTTCACAGAGCAGTAGAGCATCATGGGTGGAGTGGCATTGGATGACGGTGGTTGTAGAGTGAAGGCTCCTGATGGTGGCTGGGGTTGGGCTGTGCTCTTTGGTTGCTTCGTCATCACAGGTTTCTCCTACGCTTTTCCAAAGGCCGTCAGTGTTTTCTTCAAGGAGCTGATTAGAGAGTTCGGGGTGGGCTACAGTGACACAGCCTGGATCTCCTCCATCCTATTGGCTATGCTTTATGGCACTGGTATGTTCACCACCAATCAAACAAAGTCTTAATGGTATAGTTGATGCAAAATTTGAAAATTCTGCCATTATTTACTCACCCTCAATGTCATTCCAAACCTGTATGACTTTCTTTACGGGAACAGAATGTCTGAACTGTTTTTGTCCATGTAATGAAAGTCAATGGCATATAAAACAAGACTGGATCCCATTGACTTTCACTGTATGGACAAGAAACAACATTTCTTTTGAATATCTTCGTTTGTGTTCCAAGTTTGGAACAGCATCTTCATTTTTGGGTCAACTATCCCATTAATGTCTTGTAATTAGTTCAAACCAGATTCAGACAGCATATAATTACTCTTCGCAGGGCCTTTATGCAGCATTTTAGTGAATCGATTCGGGTGTCGTCCAGTGATGTTGGTGGGCGGCCTCTTTGCATCATTGGGAATGATCTTGGCATCATTTGCCACGAGCATCATCCACATTTACTTGTGTGTAGGAGTCATTACAGGTACTTTAGTCATCATTTAGTCCTTTATTGAATGACTGATGTCTATACAGGGACATGTAATCATTTCTATCGTCTGATTCCAGGTCTTGGATTGGCTCTGAACTTTCAGCCATCACTCATTATGTTGAATCGATATTTCAGTGAGAAGCGTCCGCTGGCTAACGGCCTGGCAGCGGCTGGGAGTCCGGTGGCTCTGTGTTGTCTGTCCCCTCTTGGGCAGATCCTTCAATATGAATATGGCTGGAGAGGGGGCTTCCTCATCTTGGGAGGGATACTGCTGAACTGCTGTGCTTGTGGGGCTTTAATGAGGCCTTTGGTCCCACCAAAGAAGTCCGAGACCCCTGGAATTGAAAACACACTGGATGATGTCGACAAGAACGCAAAACCCAAACCCAAGCTGCTGGACTTCAGTGTTTTCAGAGACCGGGGTTTTGTCATTTACACCGTCGCTGCCTCCATTATGGTGCTCGGTTTGTTTGTGCCTCCAGTGTTTGTGGTGAGCTATGCCAAAGAGCTGGGAAACGAGGACACGAAATCCGCCCTCCTGCTTACCATTCTGGGTTTCATTGACATTTTTGCACGGCCCACGTGTGGCATCATCGCAGGACTCCGGTGGGTTCGCCCTCGCTGCGTCTACCTCTTCAGTTTTGCTCTCATATTCAATGGCATCACAGATCTGGTGGGCTCTTTGTCTAAAGACTACAACTCCCTGGTGGTGTTCTGCATCTTTTTCGGCATCTCTTATGGCATGGTTGGGGCCTTGCAGTTTGAGGTCCTCATGGCTGTTGTGGGTACAGAGAAGTTCTCAAGCGCCATTGGTTTAGTTCTTCTGCTTGAAGCCATTGCTGTGCTGGTTGGGCCTCCATCTGCTGGTGAGTGTGGAAATTTCATTTTAAACTAAAAATAATTGATACTGTAGGTTAGTTTCCTCTCAAACTGAAGTAGGTTGAGAAATATAGAATCTGTTATCAAAATATTTTGATTGAATAGAAAAGAGCATTATATGGTTGTGGGAAACCACAAAACGGACAAGTACAATAATGCATAATTCATGTTCTGCTGCAAGTGTTACATAAATTATTAAAATATATATATATAATGCAAGTAATTGAATGTGTTAATCCAATAATTACAAAACGTTTTAAGGTTCTATTTTAATCTTTTGACAGCCCTGTATAATTTCTGTTAGGAGAATCCTGAAAAAAGTCAGTTTTTCTTGATAATAATAATAAATGTTTCTTAAGCAGCAAATCATCACATTCAAATGATTTCTGAAGGATCATGTGATACTGAGTAAATATGTTGAAAATTCAACTTTGACATAAGTGGAATACATTACATTTAAAAATATATTCAAATCAGAACCTGTTTTTTTTTTTTTTTTAATGTTATAATGTTACAATATTTCACAATATCACTGTTTTTATTGTGAAATATACAAATATATATATAATTTGTTAAAACATATTGTGAAATATTATACAATAATCAAAAAAAAAAAAAAAGATTTCTGTTTTAATATATTTTAAAATGTAATTTATTCCAGGGATACTACGGTCTTCAGTGTCAAATTATATATATATAATACTTATATTTATATATATGTTTATAACTATTTTAATTTTTTAAATAATTTTATGTAGACTATAATAGTTTTGTGCAATAAATCAGCCTTAATAAAAGCAGACTGACAACTCACCAACTAGTCAATTATATTATGCAAGTCATATAGATGTTTTGCTCACTCCTAATCATTAAACCTTGATACACTTACTGTATCTATTAAAAGTCTTTGACTACCATTAAAATCTTTGTTCTCTCTTTGTCAAGGGCGCCTTTTGGACTCCACTAAGAATTACATGTTTGTCTTCCTGCTGGCTGGGATTGAGGTTGTGACGTCAGCTTTAGTGCTGGCAATATGCAACTTCTTGTTCATAAAAAGGAAGCCTGAGGCACCAGAGGCTGCAGTGGAGGCTGGGGAGACAGTCGAGGCAAAGAATCACTCAAGTACGCCACCCATAGGGGAGCCACACAAGGCCAACGGAAACTCAGAAAAGCAGAGGGATCCGGGTGACCTGAGACCTGACAGTGTAGTGGAGGATCCAACAGAAGTGGAAACATTTCTTAAATGTAAAGATAAGAACATCACCTGTAGTCCAGAATCTGACCTCTGAAGGACATCAAGACTTTGACCTTTTCTGCTTAGGTTGGAAAGACACAAATAAGAGCAGTTTGAGAGTTGCAGTGTTAATCTGTGTCACTGTGTAGTGTGATGTGATATCCTAACGTGTGTGCTATTTACTGACAGATGACTATTTAATCAATAATACAGGCCCACACTTCACTCATGCTGTTCAAAATATCGCATTTGCACTGCCACACAGAGAGATCTGGACAAGCCACTCTCTGTAAGTCTGTAGCTCAAAACCACAGACATTTCTTTGACTTACACCTACGTTATCTAGGTTAAAGGTGCTGTAAGTGATTTTATTATGGAATAGTTTGCAGGAAATTATGCTATCTACTGAATGACTACTGAGATATCACACTGATCCCTGTGACAAGTCATAAGCAGTAAAAGAAAAATTGCCTTTTTTAGCCAATCAGAACATGTTTGAGGTGCTTTCTGTCAGTCAGTCAGGCCATATATGATAAACTGGACACTGTGAGTGTGATAGAATAACTTGGAAGAGCAGTTTTCATGAGTTTAGAGGGGTGGGAAATGTTCGCAAATGACGCCAGTAAACACGTCATCAGAGATGATGCTGCAAGAGGGAGGGGAGTTTATTTTTTTAAAGATTATGAGAGCACATGAAAAAAAAATAAAATAATGATGTGCACAGATATATTTTGTGTAATAAATGTAGCAATATTACATAAAACTTTTTTTTATTTTTTTATTTCATAAAATGATTTCATGGTGACTTAAATATCATCACTTTATAGTGACTTAAATATCATTACAGCACCTTTGACTAAATGAAAAAAACATCTCACAACTGAAATAGACAGCTATCACAGGAACAGAAAGTCTGATCATACTCGTAGATATCAGGAGACACATCAGAGTTTCCACTTCTCACACAAAATGCACCTTCTGTTACACGCTTTTGTAATAATATGTGTGCCGATTTATAAACAATTATACTTTGGGACCTCAAGCAATATGTAAACTGCTTTGCTTTTGTGCATTGTGAGCAGTGTGGTCCACTGGCTTTAGTAGATGTCTGAAAATGCCATGATTTCCTGCATAAAGACCAGTACTGTTATGTTCCTTTAGTATCATTAGAACATTCCAGATAGAAAGCTACTGTAATCCTGCTGGATTGGCACCTGCCACCTACTACCATACTTCACCTTCTTTAGTATGTCTCAGTGTCAAAGGACAGAATCAGGTCCTCTGAATAGTTTATGTTAGTTAAATATAATTGTATTATTCAGTATTAGTTGTACTGTGAATTCATTTTTTGACACTGTTGGTGTTTCTCAACTGAGAATTTTAACTTTTCACTGCTATGCTGAGATTGTTATAGCGTAGTTAAATAGAGAGCAGGTATCTCTGCATTTATGACTTCATTGAAGAGTCCTTTAGCAATATTTGCATTTACCTGTTTTTCTTTTTACAAACCCTTGAGCTGTTCAATTGTTTATTCTCAACAAATAATTTATATTCTTTTTAATATTCACCAAAATGCACCGAAAACCAATGAAGAGCACTCGAACTCAAGTGATATTGTGATGAAATTGCTTTTTATTTTTAGAAAACAATGAAGACGGAAAGGCATGCAGTGTGTCCCATTGTTTCGTTGTAATAGAAATGAGGGTTGACAGCACTGCCTAGTGGCATTAATTCTAATTTTATACTAGCATCAGCTTCACTACTGGTTAAACTACTTGCCACATTGAATATTTATTTAAATAATACATCTTCAGTGCAGCTACGAGAAATTTAAACTCAGTAACCCCAGAATCTGTTAAACTGCCCTTCAACTGTGCCTATCTGAGTCAGGCTGGGACATATTTGTATTTATTTCATTGGTTTCAATTTTCAGAACTACTGCATAAATTGATAATGACTCATCTCTGTCTGCTGAAAACCAAACCTGCGCAATAAACGTTGAATACTCATCACAGTTGCCTTATTTCTTTCTCTCTCTTTTTTTTTTTTTTTTTAATTTTATTTATTTATTTATTTATTTTACTTATTTTCTCACGGGCAAAACGAGCCATATACGGTATATACTGTACAAACTCATTTACGAGCCCGGCCTTGCTGCTCTGTATGCAACACATTTAATAGTTCAAATCTAGCCTGCAATGGAATAGTTACTAAAACGTGTTCAAACAGTGCCATCTATAACCCGTTAAGTGAACTGCAACCATTGATTTAGCCCAAAAATGAAACCCTCGTCTTTCTGAAGGCTTTCGTTCATCATCGAAACACCTTGATATTTTTAATGAAACCTGAAGTATTTCTGTCCCTCTGTTAAAGTAGGCTACCACTAAAATTTTGATACGTCAATTTTTTTTTGAAGCTCTGTGTGTGTTCGAACACACACACAGCTTCAATAAGGGTTAGTTCACCCAAAAATGAAAATAATGTCATTTATTACTCCCCTTCATGTCATTCCACAAAACCTTCATTCATCTTCGGAACACAAATTAAGATATTTTTGATGAAATCCGATGGCTCAGAGAGGCCTCTATTGCTAGCAATGAAATCAGCATGTCGAATCATTATTCGGATCGCGTGTCAAACCGCCAAACTGCTGAAATCACGTGACTTTGGCGCTCCGAGCCGCTGATTCGACACAAGATTCATAACGCTCCGAAGCTTCATGAAGCATGTTTTGAAATCGGCCTTCACCATACAACTCGTTATTTTGTTCTTTTGCCGCACCAAAAATATTCTCGTTGCTTTAGAATATTAATATTGAACCACTGTACATGAACTGATTTAAATATGTTTTTAGTACATTAATGGATCTTGAGAGAGGAAATGTCATTGCTGGCTGTGCAGGCCTCACTGAGCCATCGGATTTCAACAAAGATATCTTCATTTGTGTTTCTAAGATGGAACGGCATGAGGGTGAGTAATAAATGACATTTTCATTTTTGGGTGAACTAACCCTTTAAGGTAGAACCACTGTACTCACATGGACTGTTTAAAATGTTTTGAGTACCTTTCTGGATCTTGAGTTCAGTGGCATTGCTGACAAGTTTATTGAGTCAACTAGATCATCCACTATGAAGGCCTCATCAACATGACAACCAGTGGCACATCTCAACAACTGTCCATACCGGTGTGATGAATACGATCCTCAACTGGATGGAACTGAATTAAACACTTTGAATGTTGCGATCGTATCTGACTTATGATAGCAGCCTGAGTCGTAACAAAGCACTGTTCGCCAGAGGAGAACTGGCCCCCCGACTAAGCCTGGTTTCTCCCAAGGTTTTTTCTCCATTTTAACACCTGTTTGCCACCTGATGTCACCTGTTGGAGTTTGGGTTCCTTGCCGCTGTCGCCTTTGGCTTGCTTAGTTGGGGACACTTGACAATTGACATTTGATATTCAACAGTGCTTTGATCTGCCTGCATTGACACTATTCCTTACGAGCTGCTGTGCAGCCAAAATAATGTACCAGTTATCACTGTAAAGCTGCTTTGACACAATATACATTGTAAAAAGCGCTATATAAATAATGGTGACTTGACTTGACTTGACAAGAGGCCTCTCTGAGCCATCAGATTTTATCAAAAATATCTTAATTTGTGTTCTGAAGAAAAACGAAGGTCTTACCGGTGTGGTATGACATGAGGGTGAGTAATTAATGACTGAAATTTTGGGGTGAACTAACCTTTTAAATTAAATCTGTATAAAGCTCTATTCATTAGGTTCACTATTGAGATCTCTTTACGAACTTTTTAAAGTGTCAAAGTTTGTATGTTTACACACTTAATTTCTCAAGTTTTATTACAAATACCTTAATGTGCATTTCGAGGGTGAACAAAAGTCTTACGGTTGGGAACGACTTGAGGGCGAGAACATTTTCATTTTTAAGCGAACTATCCCTTTAAGAAATGTCTTTTATGTAGGCGAAAAAAGAAAAACGAATACAACTTACAAGTACTTATTAATTTATTTACACATTTTAAAATACACAAATACAGTGGCAATACAAATGAGGAAAAAAATCTTCCAGGGAAGGAAGATTTCTATAATTCCACCTGATACAGCACAGTGTGATGCAGAAGGACTGGCCAAGCAGTCGTGTGTAGAATGAACCAGAAAAATGAAATAGAGAAATCCATAATAGCTCGATCCCCGACAAAGTGTACTTGTGCCTACGTTTAAACACCACCAGTACTGGAGCGGCTGTTTCTGTGAGACCACCAGTGGAGAGAAAATTACTAACTTATCAAATCTAGAATGAACGAAGTCCCTCTCACCTCTCTAAGCACTAGCCTTTTCCCCATACTCACAATACACACACACAGACAGTGGCTATGAAAAAAAAAAAAAAAAAAATGGTACTTTGCCATCACTAGAAACATCCTATATACATGACAACAGAATTTTCTGAGTTTCACCACTAGCCCCCCCCACCCCATGACTACAGAAAAAGCCTACGCTCTACTATGCTGAATGATATGGACAGGCAGCTCGCCCTTCCACATTTCCTCTGTGACTTATAGCACCAGTAAGTCAAGGAACCACACTTCTGAAACAAGGGAAAAGTAGTACTAAAAGCATTATTAATACTCAGAAAACAAAGCTGAAGAAAAACAAAAACTTGCATCTCAATTGTTAAAAGTCTCAGTCATCAAAAGAAAATAAAAGAAATTAGGCATGGCTTAAATGATGGCTGGTGTTCTCTCGATGAGACAAGCTGGCCTTCCAAATCCAAACACAAATGGTAAAAGAAAAAGTGCCAGTTTGCCTCAACATATGCCCAAACCTCTCAGATTAACAGGAGTTTTTCCAAAGTTTACACCCTCTGGTCAGAAAAACGAAGCCCTTTTCTCATTAGACTTCCTGAACTGCTATTAATGTTTTTTAGTGACACTGTCCAACAGTCTTGACCCAACCACGTGTGCCTGCGTTACTGTAAAAGTTTAGTTCAGGGGGTAAAAAAAAAAAAAGAAACAGCAACATTAATAACATCAACAACTATACAATACAGGCATTTCACAGCTTTTGAAAAACAAAAGAAAAGCTTTAGGGAATTAAAAAAAAAAAATGAATGGGCAAAAACTACTAGACTCTATAAAGAGGGCCAGGTTGCTTGGTGTAAATAATATAAAAATAAAAAAAATTCTAAAAAGCTGTAACGTTGTGAAGGTGGTACTGTGGGTACGACTACTCGAACCATTGCTGTATGTTTCTCCACCTGGCCTTCCGCATAATAAACTACAAAAAGACATAAAAAGGACACAGTCTTCATCCTGCCACATTAACGAACAGGCTTTCAAACAAGTCTATTTAATAATTCTGCATGTTTCATTAAGCTTAACGCTGTTAAACTAACAAAAAGATAAGATTTATCTGCAAAAGACTGTAGCCAGTGTGAAATCAAATTAATCTCTGTTGTACATAAACAAAAAGACAAAAATAAAAGATTACGGTAAGCAAAATGTCAATGGCTATCAGTACAGCTGCATTCCAAGCTGTGTAAAAGTAATTTTTTGCAACAGGAGAGGGTGAGCCACACTATCAGAGCTATTGTACATGGCTTTAACCAAGACGCTCTGCTTTGCAAAGAGGCCTCTGGACGACAGGAGGACGGCCCTTTCCTCCTGGTGTGTGTCAGAGGGTCAAAGGCAGCGATGGCCGAGAATCACGCCCCCCGCCCAGTCCCGTCCCTCCCGTCTCGCCAGCGATTGTCTGGCAGAAATTGATGTTAACAAGCACAACTAACGTGCCCAGGTGTCTTTTTGGAGTAGTGTAGGTGTGTACGTGAGGAAATGTTTGTGTGTGTGGTGTATGTGCCAAAAGAAGAAAAGAAAACCAAAAACTGTCCAACTCTCAAGTTTTGCGTGACTCAAGTGTATTGAATTGCATTGAGAGGAAGGAGGAAATGAAGTCTGTTTCGATTTGATTTGCTGAGGTTGATTTCACATGGTTAGAGGCTGCTGGAGAAGTCCTAGTGCAGATCAGGGCCGTGGTTGGTCTGCTCTCGAGGCATGTGGAGGGTCTCATCGAGGTACAGCAGACTGCAGGCCACTTGGGGTGACACGAGAAAGAGCCTAGGGTGGAGAGGAGAGAGACACATCAGTTTCTGTGCGCCACATGATACAAAAGCAAACTGTTGCTGAGGATATCTGTGGCTTCCTGACACTTTTTTTAACAGCCAAATTTTAGGCTGTTCACACAGTCAGTGTTTGGGAGTGACAACTGTGTTAGGCGTGATGAGAAATGGTCCTGTACATATGACATCTTTATGGGCGTCACCAAATTCCTTCTCTACCTCTTGCATAATGCCTGTAACCACAGCAACAGATAATAATAGTAAATAAAGACATATTAAATTCGATCTAGATACACTACCATTCAAATGTGTAGACTTCTAATTATTATCCATGTTTAAAACGGTTGTGCTGTTTAATATTTTTGTGAAAAGTTTTTTTTTTCTTCAGGATTCTTTAATGAATAAAATGTTCAACAGCATTATTTTAAATAGATTTTTTTTTTAACATTATAAATGCTTTTACTGTCACTTTTGATCATTTTTTTGAGTCCATGCTGAATAAAAGTATTAATTTCTTAAAAAAAAAAAAAAAAAAAAGAAAGAAAAAAAAGAATGGCAGTAATGGCAGTATTGGCAAATCAATAATGTGACACTAGCTGTCAACTGTGGTTCTGTTCATTTATAGCACATATCACCTTAATATGCTCTCTGAATTCAGTTGTGCCTTACAAATATTTAAGATGATCCATATTTAAGATAGTCTTTGGTTATAGAATATGAATGTCACTTTCTTTAATAACGAGTTGTGCATAAATGAATCCTATTTAACACTCCAAACAGGACTGACAACTATATAATTCTGCTGTGTGAACATAGCCATTGTTCCCCTATTCCCATGAGTCATCTCCGTCTATGTCATGGGAACGTGTAGGATACCACTGACTTAAAATCATGTGTCTGAGAGCCCCGTTTACATCTGGTATAAAGATCAGCAAGTCTCGCGTGATCCGATCACAAGCGCTACATACAGGTGTAAACAGTGTCCAAAACGCTCTCTGATTCGATCGTTCAAATCACAGTAGTTAAACGTAGTAGTTAAAATAAGAACATCGCATTTGAAGTGTAAACACTAATCTGTCTTCATACATCGTGCACAACCTCGAAGGACCGCTTATTCACCTGTCAATCAACCACAGCACTGAAACAAGTTTAAAGCTTTGCTGGTTATAAATGACTTGTAAGCGAAACAATAGTGCATTTACAACATGCACAAGACTTTTCTCAGATCACCCAAGATAGATTTCACTTAATACCAGATGTAAACAGTCTATTCAGTACTTCATTTTCAGATTCATGATGTCATGCTATCGGCTTCATCATGAATTTTAGCTTTGTGCCCTTGGGATAAAAGGTTGTAATCAGATTTGTTTTCCAGTTTTTGTTCCACGATTCTAAGCCCGGGTGAATTTAACTTCTCAAAGAATACAGTTCTTACTAGTGATACACCAAAATGAATTTAACGAAAACTAAATGAGTTTTCATTTAGCTAAAAACCGAAACCAAAATTAAAGTTCAATATTCAATCAAATATATTTAATAATCAACACTGAATACAGCAATCTGTCACTCCACATTAAAGAGCATCAAAACATTTGATTTGTTTGAATTTTGTTATAAAATTGACAGAATCTGAAAGCTCAGACTGTTTCATATCGAAAACAACAAAGCTTATTGTAATTAATGGATGGTAGGCATGCTACAAATAGGCTAATTTAGTGAAGTTTTGTTTGCGCATCAACTGAAAACAGTAAAGGACTAAAACATCTCGGTTCATTAAAATGAAGATCAAAAATGAGAAATTGATAGTCAACTCTAGCGCAAGCTGACTTGTTTTTCTACTGTTGCTAATACAGGTTGTGCACACAAGACAAGACACTGAAACAACACTACAATTAAACATTTTAGTCAACAATTTCGGCCATCCAAAACCGTTTCAAAATTCATTTTCGGTCAAAACAGTTTTGAATGGCTGAAATTTTGGTGCATCACTAATTCTTACGGAGGGTTAACGGTTTGTGTCTGCATGCTCTGAGTCCTAAATATTTTAGGTGGTCCTGGGGCCATCCTCTGAGCTCCCCCATGGCCTGCCACAGCAGAGGGCATATGGCAGGAGAGGGGGGAACAAGGTTTATAACACCAAATACAAAGGAGGGAAAAAAAACAATGCACTGTATTTTTGGTTTCCACTGAGGAACACAAATGGTGGGCTATTTCAAGAGTGGGGGAGGGGCGACAGCTAATTGTGTCTTGCACCTTCAGATGCATAAAATCTGAGGTGATTAATTACTAGATGGCGATACATTTTTCATGTTCCTCCATCAAAGGCATGGCAGTGCAGGGGGGCCACCAGGACTCTGGGGCCAATCATGTGACGGTTGCTCTCAAAAGGGCGGGGGTGAATCTGTCTCTGACGTTACAGAGGGAACAAAAGAGCTGCAGAGGTGAGCCGTTCAGCAAATCTGAGACTACAAGTAAACATATTTCATTCAGGGCACAAACTATAAAGGAAGTGTGGCAGTTTTCTGTAAAATGAGGTTGTAAGCAGCAGTTTTACACTTTTTTACAAACAATTAAAAGCAAAAAGGCTTGTAAGTGTAAAGCTGCATTGATAAGTGTGGGCACAGGAGCACAGTCTGGGTGGTCACACTGCATGCCAGAAACAGCCAATACCAAGCACTGGGGGTTAAAAGAGTGAGACAGAAAGAGGCATCCACACCCAGGCAACTAGAGGTTACTGACACATCACAGAGTAGAGTGTAGAAACACAGTCACAGGCAGAGAGCGCTGCACAGCACACAATCTACAGCGCTCTGCTGCACGGCATTTGAGCTTCCTTTCTGCTTCAGCGACCGATTTTTGATCAGCTTTCCAAACACTAGATTAAAATAGTCAATTATTGGGTTGTCTAAATACATCTGAGTACATGGTGATCATGTGTAGGCTGCTAGTAGTTGTTTAGGACAGTGGGGACAAATGGTCTGGTGGGCATACATGTATATGGAAGCTTAGTACTTTTTTTGCACAAAATGAAAGCAATGCACCCTTTTTGTTTATAACTCTTGATATAATCAAATTTGAGCAAATTTGGGATATGGAGATATGTTGGCCAGACATTTACGTGACTAAAAGGAAAGATAATGGTGCAATTGCATACTCTAAACCATTGAGGGTTACAATTATGCTTTGAGCTTTTTCTAACAAGGAAATTTTTCTGGAGCATCTGAGACTGATGCTTTAGCACTTTTTTTTTTTTTTTTTTGTAAAAATAAGCCCAACAGTTAAAAATGGTTCGGAGGATAACAGTACTGTCCATCTGTGAGTAACGTATCACATCATCTGGTGTATGAATTACTTTCTCTGCAAAGATTAAAAATACCATCATTAGACTGGGGTGCGAGGTCATAAACTGCAAAACAAGCATCCCAGCTATGAATACTGGTGGTTTCGGTGGAGAAGAGTGATTGCCTAATATTTCAGTGGCCCTGGTTCTAGAAATATTTTTCCCCATTCATTTTCCCTATAATCATTTCAAAGGAATTCCTCAATTACAAGTCTAAAACCGGGTGCACAATGTGCGATTTTGGCCATGATTTGGTCGTCTGAGACTAATTTTGAAAATCCTAAAAGATTCCCCTGATCCTAGGCTAAAATCTGTAGTCTTTGGTTGTTAGTTTGACATGACCAACAGCCGATTAATGACTGTTGCGATAACATTTTTACCTCTGATGAAATTGTTAGAAGACTTGCCGCACAGTCCTGCAGCGTAACTTCTTCTACGATGACTGTCAAATTGACTTGTTTTTCCAAGACAAGCTATGATTAAAATGAACACTAGAGATTTTCGTTAGCCACCATTTCAGTCCCACGTATAATGCAGCTCAGTCACCAAACGTGTATGGGTTGATGTAAAACTCGGGACAAGTTTCCACATGCGCATCCATTTTGAATGCGTCTTGACTGTCGTACAGTCTGACATAAATGACAGCTGAGATCCCACAGTGAGACATGAGGATCATGTTCGTACAGTCTGACAAGCAACAATCGTAAAGGATTATTATAAATCGCACAGTGTGCAACTGGCTTAAAGGGTTAGTTCACCCAAAAATGAAAATTCAGTCGTTAATTACTCACCTTCATGTCGTTCCACACCTGTAAGACCTTCATTCATCTTCAGAACACAAATTAAGATTTTTGATGAGTGTGTATCAAACTGCCAAAGTCACGTGATTTAGTAAACGAGGCTTTGTTACGTCACAAGTGTTTCAAAATTTCAATGGTTCACCACTGGGGGGTGTGACTGTGGCAGTTTGATACACGCTCCAACCACTGATTCAAAACAAAAGATTCGTAAAGCTTCGAAGCTTCATGAAGCAGTATTTTGAAATCGCCCATCACTAGATATTGTTGAATAAAGTCGTTATTTAGTTTTTTTGGCGCACAAAAAGTATTCTCGTTGCTTCATAACATTAAGGTTGAATCACTGTAGTCACATGAACTGTTTTAAATATGTCTTTAGTAGCTTTCTGGGCGTTTGAAAGTGTTAATTATCTTGCTGTCAATAGAGGCCTCTCTGAGCCGTTAGATTTCATCAAAAATATCTTAATTTGTGTTCTGAAGATGAACGAAGTGGTGTAGAACGACATGAGGGTGGACTAATTAATGATTAATGATTTTTGGGTGAACTAACCCGTTAAGCTGCAAACCAAACCAATCAGCAAACTTAGAGATGAACCAGGGCTGTCAAGATTTTCACTACATTTTTATCATGGCCAAAAGAATCACAATAACAATTTAAAATATGAGTGCAAGGAGGCGGAGTTTGTAATGCAAAATGAAGGGACAATATGAAAGACTTTAAGTATAAAAAAAAAAATATTTGTTGAAAGCAAAACATCAAAAATTCTAAATAATATTCTGTTTGAATAGAAGCCTTAGTTATCCTGAAGAAACTGCTTTTGGGCAGAAACTAGATTGTAACGTCAGAAAGTGACTGTCTGGATGCTAATCTTCAGTGTTTCCACAACATTCTTTTGATAATATTCACAAGAAAATCTCAAAGCTGATGGTACATTTCTCTATTGAGAAAATGAATGGGGCTTTTACTTCTGGTGGTTTTTTTTGAATAACACCATATTGCTTTTCAGTGAAATGCTTCAACAGCATTTGCTAAACATCTGCCTGCTTTATCTAAATTACAGTTGAGAATGAAGTAGTGAAGTCTCTCTTCATTCTGTGAGAGTGATGTGCTGCGTAACAGCCGTACAGCAGTGATGTGGGACAGGGAGCATATTACTCAATGCAGGGAGGTGGAGGTAGTCCAGGTAAAAAAATTAAAAAAAAAAAAAAAAAGCATTGTACCCAACTGTCACTCACCCAATGCTGTCTCTCATACCAGAACATGGCGAACATCTACTTGCCGTGGTGATCATAGGGAATGCTATTCTGAAGTGGGTGGGTGGGTGGAGGGGGGAAACATATTTATTTGTGAAGAAAATCAACAACAATGTGGTAAACACCGCAAAAATGCGGATCTGAAAAAAAAAAGTTAGTATAGCAAATATTCAATTCACCAGAGACTCTGTAGACAGAATTATGACTCTGGGCAGCATGCCAAGAATGCGTGACAAGTTTTGAAAAGAACTCTATGCAAATAAAATCTGAAATATGTGGCAGTGGTTACGCAATACAGGGCTCAACAATATGGATGGCCCAATGGCCTAGGGCCGGTGCTTGCGTTTCAACTGACTTACATTTATAAGTTAAGTTCACCAGTTTTGATGCTTTGCAAATGTAAACTTTTGGTGTTCTGTGATGTTCTGAACAATGTTGTTTTGCAAATTCGACTGACTGTAAATATGTCAGCAATGCAACTTTTTTTTTTAGCTGGCTGACAGAGATAATGGAGAGAGTGATTTGTGCTAAAAAAAAAAAAAGAAGCTTAAAATGATAATTTAGTGTCAAGTTCTGCATTCCATTTTCCAGCAAAAATGCTTATGAAGTTTTATCAGTAAAAAAAAAAAAAAAAAAAAAAAAAAAAAAAAAAAACTTTATATATACACAAAAGGGGGGAAAAAAAAACAAAGTTACAAATAAAATTACAAGTAAAAAAGTGCTTTAAAAAAATAAATAAAAAATCTTATTGTTGAGCCCAGCAATATCAATACAATATATATATATACACTTAATGTATAAAAAAATAATAATAATTTATAATATGACAATTTAGTAGAAAGGGAATGAAGATACATTTCCTTAGTCTTCAAATCCTACCAAGTTATTTACTTTTTTGTCTTCAACATCTACTCCCATACTGTCCATTTCACTGTTGAAAGCAAATTTCTAGGTAAGTTATACAGCATAGGTAGCCCAAAAACACCTTTCAGAGCAGAGTGCTTTCATAATGGCATGCTAACAGCCCTGTAAACCATGACACCGGCTCCAAATCATGCCAGGCCTCAGCAGACACAAGCTTCATCTGAGCACTCTTTCATGCCTAACACTCTCTATCGTCTTTCCCTTTGTCTCTTTGCTGGAAAGCAATTGTGGAAAAGTTTGTTTATAAAGCTCTTCTAACCAAAGTGATCTCTTTTGTGGTTGGAATGGACAGGAAATAAAGACAGGGTCATTTAAGAGCAGGGGAGCTAGGGCCAGAAACAGACACTATTGCTGCCAAACACACAGGCAATGGTGGGCAAAAAAAATGCAGGGTATTTCATCTTATAAAGTTGGTACCTGTGATGTGGACATGCGTGAGGTGTCCTGTCGGCCAGTTAGATCAGAGGAGGAAATGTTGACAGGGGCTCCGCGGTGCAGTCTCATACTGACCTTCCTCTCTCGCTCCATTCCTGGCAAAAAGAGAAAAGGAGGAAGACGTGTCATCAAAAGTATGGAAAATTGGAATTAAAAAAACGGACACTGACCACACACATTGGGTTGCGTCCACCTAAACAAAGTCTTCTGTTTTCCAATGTCTGAACCACAAAGTAATTACACTAAACTGGAAAAACTGCCCTGCGTTGATCTTATGGCTCCACTGAGAATAAGTGTTATTTGAATTAAAGAAACTGAAGTTTACTTGGACTCTGGTAAATGTGGCATATGGTGGTTTATGAGTTTTTGTGCCTCCTTGAGGTTCTGCTAACTCTACACTTAACGGCTGTTAGCTTTCTGCAAACAAGACCACTGCAGGGTCACTGTTTATGTGTCTTGTATGGGGAAATGTCTGTGTGTGTGTGAACCTCCACCCTTCGATAAAACAAATGCTAGTAAATTTAAGTCATGTCTAGCAAACATCCTGCTGAGCGTAGTAGCTTACAGCCCTTTAACCACTTCCTTTCAGCTAAGATGACAAAAAAAGACAGGAAAAAAAAATGTAGCTGATGAATACAAATGTGTCTTGATATGAAGCAGTGAAAAAGAAAGAAAAGCCAGGTGTGTTTTCCAAATTCAAAACAATCCTCATGCACAAAGAAAAACCATCCTTTAGATGTTTGAGTCATAAACATGCCATTTTATTTTACTGGGATTAAAAACAAGCACCAACAGACAGCAGTGGACATCTTACCTGTGTGTGAGGTTGGCGTGAGGGGTGTGGGAGGTGCTACTTCTTGCGTTCCTCTGGGTCTACCTGAGCTGGAAGGCATCATGCCACGGGCAGCAGGATTCCGCCCATGCCGCAATCTTTCCTCTCGATCCCTCCGCTCCCTCTCCGGATCTTCTGCCGCTCTGTTTGCACCCTGAATAGCACAACACATCATAAAGCATGAAGTCAAAAAGACCACAATAAAAACCAAGAACAATTTTAGAAATACAGCAACCATGCAAAGACAACCGATTTGACACTCACAAATTTGAGCATATTCCAGTCAAACACGTAGTCGTATGAAAAGCCTTGCCGGTGGAAAAGGTTCCTGAAGAGCTGCCTCAGGTAAGAGTAGTCGGGCTTGTCGTCAAAGCGAAGGGAACGGCAAAAGTTGAGGTATGTGGCAAACTCAGCTGGAAACAAACAAAAGGCAAATGTAATTAAAAAAGTCAATTTGTTTAGATTTGAGGTCAACTACACTTTTTTTTCTTCATGCTTTTAAAGGAGGTCTTTTATGCTCACAAAGTCTGCATTTATTGGATCAAAACCAGTACAAACAGTTATATCACAGTTTAAAATAACTTATTAACTTATAACTTATAAAATATCTATTTTAAAGTATTCTGAAATGCTATTTTATCCCTGTAAAGGAAAAGCTGAATTTTCAGCATCATTACTACAGTCTTTAGTGTCACATGATCCTTCAGAAATCATTCTAATATGATGATTTGCTGCTTAAGAAACATTTCTTCTTATTATCAATGTTGTGCCAAAACAGTTGTGCTGCTTAATATTTCTATGGAAACTGTAATTTTTTTTTTTACGATTCTTTGATGAACAAAGTTCAATAGAACAGCATTTATTTGAAACAGGAATCTTATATAACATTATAAATGTGTCAGCTGTCACTTTTGATCAATTTAAAGCTGCAGCCTGTAATTTTGCCTCTTTGTCTCTGTTTGAAACCTGCAATTGCAGTTGTTTGCGGAATTATCTTTATGTGGGTTGTGCCTCGGCACGGCTCCTCAGCGCGGATGAATCTAATGTTTGCTGTCAATCACCACATCGGTGTGGATACTGTATACTTCGGAAACACAGATTGTAGTCTGAAGTATGACCAAAATAGGAATTTTCACCAGAGAATGTCATCTGAATAATTTGTCATACCATACAATCTGCCATCAAAATGATAAGTTTAATTATTGCAGCTGTTGTAAAAAAAAAAAAAAAAAAAAAAGGGCTATAAATGATCTGCCTCAAATGCCATACAGCCTACTAGCTGGGACTCCTTTCTGTTTACAGACATGACAATGACGCAAAGAAACGGTTGCATGCTCGAATTTCCCGCGAAAACCCACCAGTACCGCCCGAATTATAAAACATTATTACAAGCTTACCGTTGTGAATCGGGCTAAGGTAAGGAGATAGTTTTGACCACTAGCTGGTTATGTACATGCTCAAAAATTGATTTTGTATCGTTTATAACAGAAATTTTTTTTTACAGACAGCAGCTTTAATGAATCCTTGCTGAATAAAAGTAATAAAAAAAAAGTAAAAAAAAAAAAAAAAAAAAAAAAAAAAAAAAAAGAGACCACAAATATTGATAATTGATCTATTTGATTGAATTGTCTAATCAAATGTTCTCGCCTACCACCTGCTTCCAACTGGCAATAAAAAAAGTAGCTTATGGTCCATGGATGTGATGTAATGTAACTTAAAAAAACCCAAAAAAACACAACCATATATATGCAGAACCTTACATGGGTATCCTTTGCACAGGACTTCAATAGGAGTGGACATTTTCTTCTCACTGATTCGCTCATACTTCTGTCTCTTTGTGGCAGCCTTCAGACCCTGCCATGGCAGAGAGCCCAGGTTGAAGTACATGAGCACATAGCCAAGAGACTCCAAGTCATCTCGTCTGGATTGCTCTGTGAAAGAAAACACCGATAAACACCGTATATCATTACGATGGCCTGACTATAACAGGTGAAGTAGCTTGATCGTAAATGTTAGGGTGATGACAGGTCAGGTCTGAAAGTACAGGTGGTTTCAATAATATTATTACAAGTTTATTGAAAAGATGTATTAGGGTACCTATTCCCAAGTGGGTGTTGATGGAAGCGTAGCGAGCAGTGCCAGTCAAGTTTTTGTTCTCGCGGTAAGGGATGTGCTGGTGGGTGCGAGCATCTCTGTACTTCTTGGCCAAGCCAAAGTCAATGATGTAAACAAGGTTGCCCTTCTTCCCCAGGCCCATAAGGAAGTTGTCGGGCTTGACGTCTCTGTGGATGAAGTTCTTGGAGTGGATGTATTCGATTCGGCTGATCTGATGACAGAACAGAGGACAGGTTCAGCAAGTTGAATGACTGAATGAGAGACTCCATGCAAACCTAACACACCAATTCAAATAAAGCAATGAAGGCATGACAACCACTGAACAAGCAGCCCTTTCACATTATGCCTCCTTTCACAACGCCTCTTGGCATTTAATACTCAGTCAAACAAAGTGAAAAAGGGTACTGGTTGTCTGTGTAAAACAGCTGAAAGGATAGACAGTAAAGCTCGTCATGTCATCAGAACACCACTTCCTGGATTCATTATCCCATTTTGGGTGTCCTATAACAAGAGGTGGTAGGGTAGAGAGGACAAAGGTTACGGTGATCCCGTCTACAGCCTTACCATTTGGTCAGCCAGCAGAAGAACAGTCTTTAGGCTGAACTTGCGAGAACAGAAATTGAAGAGATCCTCTAAACTGGGTCCCAGCAGCTCCATCACCATCACATTGTAATCTCCCTCTGCTCCACACCATTTGATTGTTGGGATACCGACTGTAGAAGAAACAATTACCATTAGTACAACAGATTTTTTTCCCTACAAAAAGAGAATCTAATGTGGTTTGACTAATATGTACCTGTATCTTTGAAGGACTGACAGACAGAATCTGAAGGTGACCTACAACATTATAGGTGGGGGGTTGGGTGCACATGTGTTTCAATAGGGCAGTGATGTGACAAAAAAAAAAAAAAAAAAAAAAAACAAGCAGAGCTTTAGATTGAATAAACCAGCAGTGCTGGTTGGTCACCCTCAGAAAGGGCTCTAACTCAGCCATAAAATATCAACCATCTCTAGAAGACCTTGAAGTGATGTACGAAAAGATATAGGCTGTCGTGGAAGGACAGCTGATACTCAATTAGATCACTTCAAGGGCGTTTTCCTGCCCCCTCATAGTTTAGCCACACGTGAACCAGAAAAGGCAGCTGTCACAACACTAACATAATTTGAATGTGTACTGATAGGATAGATGCTGAATACACATTATCTTCCAGTTAAACAAGCAAGCCCCAATTACAGCAAACAGCTTTAACAAAACTTGATATCCAATTTAATATATTCGTTTACAAGTTGTAAAATGCAATTTCTGGCAATAACAGATGCCTTTTTTTTTTTTACAGCAAGTTTTACAGGATAAAATCTACAGTGTAATGACAGGTCTCTTGAACAGAGTCTCTTGTCTGCCATCAGACTGTCTAGATTTTCCAGTGTCGTTCACATATACCCAGCAGCACACTCAGGATTATCGAGGAGAGGAAGAGAGAGGGCTCAGCAGCATTCTGGAAGGTCAGAGATCTCTCGGCAGCTGCTGTCGTGTCTACCATCATGTGTACCCTGAGCCTGGCCACTGCCTTCAACAGCACAGAGCTTTTGCTGTTCAGCACTTTGCAGAAAACATCTTCCAGGTCAGCTATTCCTGCGCAAACTCAGGAGGTTAAATATATCTCCTGGTCTGAGCCATCCAGCGCGCCTTTCCATTCTCATGTCAGGACAGCTCTGGCACAGTCTATATTAATAGGAATTAAAATAGAAAAATGCCGAGCCCAGTGCTTCTCCATGTAAGGACTCAAACAAGAGTGCAATTGTGGTATTAAAACATCCAGAAATAAAAAAATTAAAATAAAGTAAATAACAGAAGGCAAGGATTTCTTTCTCCCTAAAACAACGCTTGTACATGCACACACAAATGCATGCAAATACTCACACCTTTCTCAATGTAAAGTTGTCAGTGTGTATGTTTGTTCATGCTATGCTAAATAAGGCTGGGAGTGGTGAAAAAGACCCAGTTAGGAGATGGAATGCACAGGGTGGCCCCTCCCCCACCCAAACCCACACCCCTCCGCACGCACCATCTGGCCTGGGGTCCATGTGATCACAGAGAACACAAGCGCTGAGAGGGAGGCTCACTCAGAATGTCGGTCTGTCGTGGCACGGATGCCATCGCAACGTTTGGCTGCTGCAGAGCGAACGTCATGCATGCTCAGTCATGCTGAGAGCGAGCAGACAGACTTGAGCATGTTTGAAAGCGAATGCTGTAGACACACTTTTTCTGCTAGTACCATAAAAAAACCCGACAGTACCTTCACACATCTATTTAGAATAAGCAATCAAGGAAAACCCATCTGGAAATTGGGGGGTGGGTGTATTATTCTTCAGAAACCCTATGTATATTCATAAATAGGGCCCAATGATTTCCGCGATACAGAAAACGCGAAGGGAATCATGGAATCCAGTAATAAAAAAAAATAATAATAAAAAAAAGGAAATTACTGTATAACGCAGAATGTCACGGAATGATTCATAAAAAGTAGGTCAGTACACTCAATTTAAATAGCGATATAGACTAACGTCTGAATATTAAACCACAAAAGCATCAGCCACCTCGCTATTTGAGGGACATGAATGCATAAACTTCATCTCTAGAGCTGCTTTGAGGGTCACTTCATGAGCTTTTTGTCGTTTCAGTTGAGAAAAACTATCGTCATATCAACACACAGAAAATCAAAGGTCTTCACGGCAACCTGTCAACAAAAGTTGAAAATTGTGACAGAATTACTGTTGTACAGTAGAATTTAGCTGTCTCAAGGGAATACTAACATTAACAATAATAATAATAAATAAATAATTATTAAAACTTTATTATTAAACTTTTTTTCTTAAATAATCTTTTTTCCCCATGTTTTAATTTTAACAGTAAAGAGCTGTTGTGCAGCACATCGACAAAGTGTTTAATGATAAATTAATGTTTAATTCATTTGATTGCCAGAAAAATTTAAATACACAACAGAATTTCTGAAAAAACTAAAACATTTAATAAAAAAAAGATTTAAAAAAATAAAATACATTTTGTTGTTTTTATGAATTTTATTAATTAGACATGCTTTTTGATAATTAAAATTCAACTAAACATTTAAAATGGAATCCAGAAAACTTAAAACAGAAAACACAGAATTCTGTAAAAATAAAACGTATTTCATAGGGCCCTAAATAAAATCAAACAGAATTTAGGAAAAAAAATTAAATAGGGCCCCACATAAACCACCATATACTGCAACAGAACCAAAATGTCAAGAAAAACCTGACTTTTGTGCCTGATTACAGGACTATGTGGATGAAAAACCACACAGAGACCACAAATTGCGTAGTTCCTCTACTTCCACACTAGAGCTGTCAAAAGTACTGACTTTCGGCACCAAGTCTGATTCATAAACACCTCTGATTGGCCATTGTGACATGCTCATCGGATATGTCTGTGATTGGCTTCAATGATCAACGCTTCAAAAACATTGTAATAATCAATGACGCTCTTCACCGAATGCTTAAACAGATAAACACAGGAGTGTTTGAAAGCAGGCGTCTATTGCGGACCTGCTTTCAAAACGCTTTCAAATTCAAACACTCCTGTGTGTTGATCATTGTAGCCAATCACAGACATATCTGATGAGCATGTCAACACAATGGCCAATCAGAGGCATTTACAAATCCGCTTAACAGTGCTCAAAGCATCACATTTTTAAAATTTCATTACCGACTGGTACCGAAGTCGGTACTTTTGACAACTCTATTCCACACAAGTCTAAATGTTAAGCCAGTGAGAAGACGATTCATGGTGTAGACAACGCCGTGAGTAGTTTGAGATCTGATAATGCTACTCTCGGCAGGGAAGTTGACTCACTGACTGATGCAAGGGGAACTTGTCACGATTGGTTGGCCGCCCACTGTTGCCACAGTACTCTTTAACACAATCTAAGAAATGGATATCCAGTGAACTACACCTTACCTTCAGAGAACCCTCTTAATCAAATTACTAAAGAGGCCAACAAAAGAACTATATTAAGCCAACATAAAATTGTTATTGTTCATTAAGGCTTTTAGCAGCTGATATTACTTGCCAGGGCTCAACAGGAAGGATTTCCTATAGTTCCAGTATTTACTTGCCTTGCCTTTCCACTGGCCCCACCACAAAATTATACATTTTTATTTACACATACAGTTTAAAAGTTTGGGGATCTAAGTTTTTGTTTTTTTTGTTTGAAAGAAATTAATACTTTTATTCAGAAAGGTGCATTCAATCGACAGTAAAAATTTATATAATATTACAAAAGATTTACATCTCAAATAAATGCTGCTATTCTGATCTTTCTATTTATTAAAGTATCCTGAAAAAGTATCATCATTTCCACAGAAATATTAAGCAGTACTGTTTATTAACTGTTTTGATAATGTTTTTTTGAGCACCAAATCAGCATATTACAATGATTTTTTCCAATAAATGCCTTGGTGAGCATCAGCGACTTTTTAAAAACAATTTAAAAATCTTACCGACCCCAAATATTTGAACTGGAGAGCATGGTTTTTTTTTTTTTTTTTTTTTTTTTCATATTTGCTAGAAATATTTTTGTTTTGGCTTTCATCATTTTTAAAAGATTTTTTTCCCTTTACAAAAATTGGCACCAAGCTAGAAATTATACTGCTACAATGTGATTGCTATAATGTGTTTTGTTTGTAGTTTTCAACACATTCTTGATGTTTTCATTTTGTAATACAAGTTCTATCACAGCCAACTAGATAATATCTCTGTGACAAATCGGCACATTTTGCAAACAACAATCTAGAGCACATCACAGAAACCAAACGTTTCAGTGTGCAGCGCACGGCATAAAAGAAAAAAAAAAAAAAATGAATGTACATCATTGACGAATGTAAGAATTCCAGTGGCTAGAAGCACTGTCCCAAAAAGGAAAGTATCTTTGTCAGCTGGCCTGAAACTCTTTCACAGAAGCATCCTTAATGCTCTGCTTGCACTATTTTATAATACAATTGGAATGTACTCTATCAAATGGCCTTTCAAAATTCAGTGTGATGTTTCAAAAAACAAAACCTGTCAAGGTAAATTTTAACTCAACTCCTAACAGTTTATAATAAATATTTCAGTTTGAAGAGTTTTCTTTTCCATAAATGAACAAGTCTACAGGCTCTTATGTATGTGTCAGTAGTGTGAGGTGTGTACGTGTGACTCATAGTTCTGTATTAACGGAGAAGCCGGATGGAGACCACGAGGAGCTGTTGACTGAGTGTGGAAACACATACCGCCTCCTTGCATCATTTTGTAGATCTTGCTCTCGATGTGCAGCTGTGGGTGCTTCGTTTTCACACATTCTAGCTTGATGGCTACTTCTTCCCCCACGGAGATGTCTGTGCCTGAAGATCAGAAAAGACAGGATTACACTATACATCACCAAACAGGAAAGCAAAAGACTGATAGTGGATGGAGAAACAACTGCTTGCTTGACACGTCTAAAGTAGGGAGCTTTAACATAACATATCTGCACATGTTCCTGTGACGTACAATAGACGCATACCTGAGCGTGACAACAATAAATCCACTCAACTAGAGAGGCTTTGCCGTGTCTAAATAAGCATTAGCTTCCAGTTTATTATGAGTCATTGGGACACAACTAAACATAACCAAAAAATATAATGAATACGCAGGCCCACTATGATTAAAAAAATTCTGCATATCTAAGGTTGACTCACACACAGCTTTCCAGTGTGAGGGAGTGGGAACAATTATCCACGCGTACTGCTATACCACCTCCTTTCCGGCCCACCATCTGCCTCAACTCAACATCCTGAGCAGAGGATGCTGAAAATCATCGACCTTCATCTGCTGCAACAGACACCCAATGAAACAGAGGAGGAGAATGACAACACTACAGCATTTCCAAGGACTAGGCCAAGTGTATGTGGTGTGCCTGATGAATGTGACATGAAAAGCAGGATGAATGAGTTGGTTAAAAAAAAAAAAAAAGAAGAAGGAAAAAAAAAAAAAAAAAAAAAAAAAAAAAAAACTCTTACTCAGAGTCTGGAAGCTTACATGCTACATGAAACCAGTCCTGCTTTTCCGGTTTGCAGACACCAGACCAGTCTTAGGCTGACCACACACTTTAAGCCTGATTTTAAGCCCTGAACGAATGGGGGATGGGTGCTCCGATTCTGATTTTTTTTTGTCCATAAAATTCTCTCGAGCGAGACGGAGTGTCTCCGATCTCAAATCGTAATATCAAACATGTTTGATATTTATGACTCTTGATCGAGCTGCCTCTGACGTGATACCCTCGATAGCCAATGAGAGTTAGCAAGCGTCATCTGAAGGATGTTGCGTGTTTCTTTAGCTGAAACTTGGCAGCCACAAACATGCCACGAAAGTGGAGTATTGAGAGAATCACTACCCATATTCTTTTTTTTTTCTATTTTGTTTTTCACTGTAAAGCAGAACACGTGGCAGGAGAGCTCACTGACAACGTTGAATAACCATTTGGTTTTCTCCTCAAGTCACGTTTGAGCTCTGCAATCAACAGGTGTGTGGTCTCGTAGTCCAGTCAAATCATCTATGTGTGTGTTCAGAGGATTATAATGCTAAAAATCGGCTGAATCTGTCATTATGTCTGTGGTCTTCCACAGTTTTAAAATCAGTTAAGATTTGAAAATAGTCTAGTGTGTCCCAAGCCTTACTCTGGACAAACTATAATAATAGGCCTCAACCACTGTCACATGTCCCTTTTCCACCAACAGGTTTCCACAGGAAATGTGTTTCTGGCCTGGAAAAATCAGCTCCGCACTGTCCCCTAAAACATACTAACCACTAATGTCAGATGCAGGAGGTCTATAATAAAATGGCAAAAATCATTTGAATAAATTGATCGATATAAATTATACCTGTACCTGTATAAACCTATAAACCCGGTTTACTGTATGAACCGGTATACCGCCCGGCATTACTATGTTTAATGAATATATGGGACTGAACGGTTACTCAAAATTACATTTAAATTGTGATATGGCTTAGTGTGGTTATCAATTTGCAAAGGCTGCGATTTAATGAATAAATATATGGAGCTGCACATTTCAGAATGAAGCGTGGCCCGGTGTTCATTTACACACCCACACAGCTCATGAAAACTGCTTTCAGTAATTCATATACAATAATTATTAGGGTCTTATTAGATCTTTTTTTCCCGTAGTTATTTACACAAACACTGACGTTAATCTTATTACTAGTCTTTGCCATAAATGTATTCAATTCAACACACAAATGTATTCATTCAGTGCTAAACATGACGAATGCAGAAGCGCCTTTCAGTGTGAAAGACAGTTGAAGGAACTGTCACTGTCCCAATCGAGCCAGTGCTGCATGGTCACGAAAGTTTATCATTTGCACTCATATTCAAGCCTTGCCAATGTAAGCATTCAAGCACAAGAAAATGCGAAAGAGAACTGTGCGAGACATTTTGTGCTGCCTCAGATAGTGTGCAAATAATAAAATGAATTCTCTTTCACACCTTGCGCTTAAATTGACAAATTCACACAAATGTATTTATGGGTTATGTTATGGTGAAGGGTTGGATTCTGGAATCTACTGCCACTTCAATATATATCTTTTGAGTGTTTTATAATCAGGTTATTAATCAACATTTATCTTTCTAAATATTAAATTATTTGAATAATGTCTTCAACTTATGTTAAAAGTTTTTATTTTTATTTTCATCCTCAAACACTAGAAAATAATGATGAATACTGTCTGTAGCTCTCACTGAGAAAAGTACAACTTATCAGTATGTTTTGGGAATCTTTTCTGTTTATATTTAAAGCCTGGCCAAATTCAACCTTGAAGTAGTTGTGTGTCTATGTATGTGCGTTAGTGTTCTGTGCAGGTCCTTTATGGGTGCTGGTGGACAACTGGCATTTTGCTGGAGACCTGCAGACACCTTGTCATGATCTAGAAGGACATCCTATGCCTAAATCCAGGGTTCGAGTGTCAGCATCGTGATGGATGAATATATGCTTCTGACTATCTGTCCATGTGTGGAAGATTACTAATTTTGTCTATTTTTCTTAGCCAGCCAATCAGAACCGTTTAACCTAAGTATTGACAGCCTACGAACTTCTTGTGAGACTTGAAGCTGGCTTCTGCTGATGAAACTGCAAACTATTCTTTAGTAAAATTTTCTTTAATTGATCGCACTTCTGACTCCGGATCTCTTCATTCATCATATCTGGTCACCGGTCCTTAACTGTTAATCCCCAACAATGGCTTTAGTGAACATATACAGTAGAGGCCTCACTGAGCCATCAGATTTTATCAAAAATATCTTAATGTGTTCTAAAAATGAATGAAGTTCTTACAGGTGTGGAACGACATCAAAGTGAGTAATTAATGACAGAATTTTCATTTTTGGGTGAACTAACCCTTTAATTAGCAGGGGTATGGGGACTATGTATGTGTAATTGCTTTTAAATAATAGTACTTTGTTTACATTCTCTAAAGCCCAGTGACCATGAAGAGGATGTGATCAAGGGTGTGGTGATTGGAATCCTAGTGGTTGTGAGAAATGTGATGGAACCTCTCCCAGCGTTCTACAATGATGTTGCCCTGGTAATTGAGGAAGAAGTGATAATGCGTCACCTGAGTGATATACCTAATGCTTTTCTGAACCTGATGGGCCTGGTGTATGCATTAAAACTTGACTACCCAAAGGAATTAAAATTCACTTTTGAAGTGATACAGCACCTGTTTGTTGGAGCTGGATCAGACTCTTGCACCGCAAGAGTTCCCCCTTTGAAGAGCAAGTTGTTGCAATAAGACAAAAATCTTTTTCCCTTCTTGCTACCGTTTAATCGTTGTACTGTTATAACGTTTAAGTGCATTGTTGTTTTAGATCTCATTGTTTTAAGTGTAACATTGGTATTCTTTAATTTTTTTTTATTTTTTTTTAATTGTTACCTTGTCCTGCATCCTCTTTCCTTGTTATGTTTCTACGATTGGAAATTGAAGACCGTTTTAGAACAGTTTAACATGAAGTTTTTTAACACAGCTTATTGTGAATTCTTCATGTACAATTGTTCCTGCAATGAAAATATCTGATAATGACAAGGAGAGTTATTTGTACTATTTTGGCTCTAAGATGGGTGTGTGCATAGAGAAGTTTGCACGTGTTTGCGTGAGCTGTGTATATGTGAGGGTCTTTCTTGTGTAGTGTAATTGTTTTTATATCTTTGCAAGAGAATTCTTTGTGTCTGTGTTTTTGGATGCTATATATCTATCTGTTTAAAAAATAAATGCTGAGAGTTTCAATTTTGCAGTTGTGTTGATTTCATAAAAAATGTGGTTCCAGATAGATATCCAGAACTTCTTGTCAAGCAATGAAGTCCAGTAAACTCAAATAGTTAAGTTATGTTGAGGAAAAATTACTATTTTATGTCAATTAGACTTGCTTCATGGTTGTGATAAGTTCAACCAATATGTTTTTCAGTTGACTTACCTAAAAATTCTAAATGCTCATTAATTGATACGGTATGTTGGCTCAATTTACTGCAAGTTATTTCAACAACTAGTTGTGTCAACAAATATTTTACAGTGTACAGTTAAAAACTGAACGCGTCTGCTCAAATCAGCGCAAGCCAAATCAGAGTCCTAACCCATCGAGGCATGGACTCCACTAGACCCCTGAAGGTGTGCTGTGGTATCTGGCACCAAG
This sequence comes from Elopichthys bambusa, assembly GCA_037101425.1. NCBI lineage: Eukaryota > Metazoa > Chordata > Actinopteri > Cypriniformes > Xenocyprididae > Elopichthys > Elopichthys bambusa. The sequence continues at coordinate 24,479,816 of CM074435.1, forward strand.
ATGTTAGCAACAGATCCTTTAAGTCCTGTAAGTTTTGAGTTAGGGCCTCCATGGATCGGACTTGTTTGTTCAGCACATCCCACACATGCTTGATTGGATTGAGATCTAGGGAACATCCATGAGCTTTGGCCACCCATGACCCTGTCGCTGGTTCACCACTGTTCCTTCCTTGGACCACTTTTGATAGACACTGACCACTGCAGACCGGGAACATCCCATAAGAGCTGCAGTTTTGGAGATGCTCTGATCCAGTCCTCTAGCCATCACAATTTGGCCCTTGTCAAACTCACTCAAATCCTTATCCTTAAGAGTTATATGCATTTTTCCTGCTTCTAACATCAATTTTGTGGACAAAACGTTCACTTGCTGCCTAATATATCCCACCCACTAACAGGTGCCGTGATTAGAGTTGTCAAAAGTACCACAGTGCTTCCCACACATAGACTTTACTTGGGCGGGCCGCCCAGGTATATTAACGGCGGCCCAAGTATATTTGGAGACAATTTTTGCTTTTATTATTTTTATCCTCTTATTCATTTCACCTGTCAGTGGTCATAATGTTATGCCTAAACGGTGTATAACCTAGTAAATACATTTATCATGGCAGAGTAACATTTATCAGAATGATAGGAACAATTGCAATGTCACAGCAGCAAACCCTTAATACAATTTAATACTAAGAAATTAATTTACAGCAACCATGACGCAAAGTACAAGAAGAAACAAGAAAAAAGGCAGATACTATAACCTTTCAAGTAATGCAAACACTGCAAACATCAGATCCTGTCAGTGCCTGTGGCAGGATGTTTCTCTGGAAATGATTTATTAAATATGGTTTAAATTTTGGATGTGCAAGCAATTTATTTTTACATGTTAAACAAGTGCTATACCAGGACCATGCCGAAGTGGAGCTGAATCCGGTACTCTCCTGTTGAAACTCATCTGTACGTATGCCATGTATATATTTCCAGCCACTGCTCTTCCTGAATTACCATGATCTATTTCCACTTTGAAAAGCCACTCTAAGAGGCACAAGTAGTACCAGCTTCACAGGATATATTCTATAAAGCCATCACCTGCTATGGCTCATGGAAAAAGCTAAACAGGCAAACTGCTCAAACAGGCTGAACAATACAACTGATCGTGACCATTTTCAATCACAGCTGTAGTGTGTGATTGAGTCCCTGAAACCTTAAACCCACCCTGTGGGTACAGCTGCGTGACAAAGCGGTATAACAATCAATAACTGTCAATAGTATAGTGCTCTTCAACACTGTTCATGAAGAAAGAAAAAAAAAAAAAAGCTGCTAATGCATGAGCCGTCCAACACAATCAGCTTAAGCTACACATTACAGATGATTAAATATATATAGAGGGTCAACAAAAGGCATGAAGGAACAACTTACAAAGACACCCTCCACCGCGATACCAAGTCGGTACTGAAATTTTAAAAATGTGATGCTTTGAGTGCTGTTAAGCAGATTCGTAAACACCTCTGATTGGCCTGTGTTCACGTGCTCATCAGATATGTCTGTGATGGGCTACAATGATCAATTTGAAAGCAGAAGCAGGAGCATTTGAAAGCAGGCGTCTATCAGCGGATCGGTCCGCTGATAGACGCCTGCTTTTAAATGCTCCCATGTGTATCTGTTTAAGTGCTCGGTGAAAAGCGTCATTGATGACTATTTACAGCATGTTTTTGAAGCATTGATCATTGAAGCCAATCACAGACATATCTGATGAGCGTGAACACAATTGTCAATCAGAGGTGTTTACAAATCTGCTCAACAGAACTCAAGCGTCACATTTTTAAAAATTTCAGTACCAACTTGGTATTGCGGTCTATACTTTTGACAACACTACGTTCCAAATTTGCAAAACAATAGCGAGGATCTGTATGTGAAAACACACTTGTAAGGGGTCGTTCACAAGTATCCTTACGTTCAAGAACAGCTAGACAGAGCACATCAGAATAGAATGATTTTGAACAGCGTCCTGAGTTGTATCTGGGCGCTGCGGACAGATGCTGAGTGGCACTGCTGGTGTGCACACATTGAACACAACGTGTTTAAATTTTAAAGACGCTTCTCGTCCGGTGTGCTACTCCCTTAAGATTGAGACACACAAAAAAAATGCATGGATGAATTGTTCACAATAAGCTCAATAACATGTATTCAGAAAATATATCAGAATATTCATCTCAAACCTATTTTTACAATAACAAATCAAGATATCACCTATGGATATTTTACAAAGCACCACACCACACCACAAATAAAAGAAGGCATCTCTAGTATCCCAAAAAAAGACACTTCCACTATTCTAAATGTAACCTCAAATGTTCAGCAACATGGCTTAAAATCTGAGCAAATCCCTGTGCGGCCTGAGATTGGAATATTTTAAAAGGTTCCTGCCAGGATTTACAGCTGTTTGTCAGTGTGCAAGGCTACTCACACCAGCCCCATTTCCATCTAAATTGAACCCAGTCCATTGTTGGGGATGGCAAGATTTTCCTGTCACACACCAGAGAGACCAGGCTGCACAGCTCCGATCACCCTGCCTATTTTAGGCTCACATTATGAGAAAGAGACACAGGGAAAGAGAAACAGCTACACAGATACATTAGAGGCATATTGCTACTATTATAATGAGCATGAGCAAAGCCTGGACACATTATCAGACTTATCACAATAAGCAAAGTCCATGCTCTGAGACAGCCAACGGCCCATGCAAACAAACAAGGATCAGTTTAAGTTTCCTCTATAAAACACATTAACCAAGTCCATAATCTCTAAAAACATGCTTATTTTATTTGACACAGTCAAGACTAAGGTGAATGGTATGCTTTACATTTCATGCCTCCATGAATGTCACACCACCACTACTGGTGAATATCAAAGACTGCAAAGATATGTATAGTGGAATTTGATTTGCCTGGGCACATTTAGAGCAGAGAATGCTCTTCCTCCCCTATAGTGATAAGCACAGGGGATATGTTCAGACACATCCACTCAATACATCAGTAAACACTACAGGAGCCCATCCTTAACATAGATGTCTACATACACATGGTTCAACAGCAAATGACACAAATGACTTCAACGCCCATGGTAATTTTCAAGTCAGCGCATATCAATCATGGTTTAAAGCTCTTGAGCCTTCCCTTTTCATCCGCTTGCATATCTGGTTCCTTCACTCTCTGTTCCTTTTGTCCTTTAAGATAAAAGTGCAATAATTTCCAGGGGAAGCCTTCCATGATGTAATCTTGGAGATCAATAACATTCATCCACCTCCACCCCCCCCCCCCCCCCACCGCAGGCAGCTGGCATGTTTCTCAACCCCCATCCCGCACACCAGGCCCAGGGCACTCCAGAGGGATTGAGGGTTTGCCTGTCTGGAGAACAAATTGGTTGCACTCATCTCATTCATGTGCATACGCTTACAATTATTTTGCGCGACGTGCAAGCTTGTTGGTTTGTGCAGTGCGGAGACAGATGGATACTTATGTTGCAGTGTTGAGATTCAATTCATTAGCGAAAGATCTGCTAAATAAGCATCTTGGTAAAAGAGAAAACAGCATGCTAAAACTGTGTGGGTCTAATACCTGTTCAGCAACACAAAAAGAGGATCTAAGTAGTAAGAGATTTATGACAATACTGAGTGTTAAATGATATGATCTATCAAACAGCATGTGGGAAAGTGTTCTATAGGATTGAAAACTTAGAAACAAATTCTGACCAATACCGATAAGTAAATTTTTTTGATAATTGATAAATGGCTGATATTAAATTTCTAAACATTTTGTCTGTGTAAAAATAAAGAAATAAAACTAAAAACAGCAAGTAAATTTGGGTATCATAAGACGGCAGCAAAGGTAATCTACATTTCAGGGCTCTACAGTGTGAGCATTTCGCTCGCATTTGGGCCTGAAAATAACTGGGTGCGAGTGTGAAAAAAATATTTAGCCGCACTGGTGCGAATGACACGATCGATTCTCATGAATAGAACTATAATACAATCGGAACAAAAAGTACACCTCCTAAAATGCATCTACACTGAACAAGAGTTATGTTTCGCACTACAATGGGCTGCTTTTCATGCTTTCATTCAAAGACTTTGCTTCAGTCAGCAGAGCAAGTGCAAAAGACGTGTGCGACAGACTACACTTAGTGTGAAACGAGACAGTCTCATGCTGCAGATGTTTCAGCCAAATTAACTGGAAATACTACATTTGGACTACCATAAGATCGAAAAATTAACGGAGCTTTAGGGCAAAAATGCCACCAAAAAACACACGCACCGTTATGAATGCCTGTGCTGCCATTTTACTTTCGCTTTTAAAGTAGCGGTAATTCGGAGGTGCCAATTGCTTGAATGGTGGGTGGGTTCATTATTATTCTTAATGAAAAAACACAACAAAACAGTACAATGACAAACTCGCTTAAATATGCTTTTACATTTCACTTTGCAACCAAATCTTCATCCATTGTCATTCAGAGAAGTGAGGCGAAGTGAGGTGAAATCTGACTCCTGCTGCAACTCTTGTTCAGCTCACTGAATTGAGCAAACGCGTTAAGTTTTTAACTGTATCCGTTCTCTAACTAAACTAATTTATTTTTATTACTATAAAAAAAAAAAAAAATCAAAACAACGGTGGAGGCGGTGCCGCGGTCTGCGTGTTTTTACTTAAAATATCAAATTTTTTTTTTTTTTTTACATATTTCTAAATTCAAAATTATATTTAAAAACATTGGTACAACATTATTTACCAATGAGCTGCATCAAGCAGTCTATGTAAATGTCTAAAAACCACTTCAGAAGGAGCTTCTGTGCCACTTCTGCAGTGCAAAGACTTTTGATGATTTATTTTGATAGGTAACAGTCTCATTGGGGTCTTATTGTTCTAACTGAATTTATTGTTTAACATTTAAAAACAAATTTTCTATTTTAATTTAAGAAATTGACAAAATATGATGCATACATTTAATAAGATTAGGAAAAAAAATGCTCTTATAATGCCTGTGGAAATTAATTTAAAGGGGCAAATATCACCCTGTAATGGTCTGTTATTGATCAGAAAGTGCTCCTAAATTTTTTTTTATTAAGAAAAATGTTAGTGTAGAGCCCTGTATTTACATTCTTATACAAAAGTTTTGGGTCGGTAAGATTTTATAATTTAACAACTTTTCTATTTGAATATATATTAAAATGTAATTTATTACTATGATGCAAACCTCATTTTCAGCATCTTCAGTGTCACATGATCCTTCAGAAATCATTCTAATATGATTTGCTGATCTCAAACATTTCTTATTATTAACAATGCTGAAAACAGTTGTGCCGCTAAATATTTTTAAAACAGAAACTGATTTTTTTTTAAAGATTTTATAAGATTAAAAGAGCATTTATTTGAAAACATTTTGTAACATCTTAAATGTTATTACTGCCACTTTCACTCAATTAATGCATATTTAATGTATATTTTATAAATATTAATTTCTTTCAAAAAGACCCCAAACCTGTGAATAGTAGTGTCATTAGATACTACTTACATGAACTTAATTTTTAATAATAACAATTAAGCTTTAAGGCCCCGATATACTTACTGCAAAGTTCTTTGCCACTGCGTGCTTTCCACTCAATGATAAAAACACAAAATTAAGAAAACAAGCATTTATTTAATAAAGCATAAGAAAAGCATCGGATCATCATAGCAACATGGATGTGTTTGTTTGCATGAGCTCTGCACGAGTGGTAATTTTGACAGCAAATTTTGATTTAGTTTTAGTCATTGTCTTTTGACTAAAATCTACATTAGATTTAGTCGACTAAAATCTAATTTAGTTAAATTGCAATGCATTAAGCAAGCATTTCTCTAACAATACACAGATGCAATACACTGATATACATCTGATATGCTCCAAACTGTTTATGTTCACTTAAGACAACCAACTGTACTTTACTCGCCAAAGAGGACGGTTTTTTGTCTATAGTTTTTTATTTCTGTTTTAGTTATTTTAGTACATCAGGTTAAGCTAAAGCTTGGAAACTAGATGAAATAAAATAAGTTTAAATTTTTTTATATATTTATTTTTTATTTCAGTTAATGTTTATTTTAAGTAATGAAGATTTTTTATGGTTTTAGATTTAGTTAACTATAATAACCGTTATACTTGTAAAATATGTTGAATAACGTGTCAAATAATGTTCTTAGTCTTTCCTTCCTGTGACAGAAGATACAATAGTTTACTATGAATTAAAAAGAAATTAAGTTTAATACAGTTTATTGTGTAAACAAAACAATAATGACCAGGAAAAATAATAATTATAAACCACCCAGAAATACACTGTGACTCTTGTTCTGAAATGTCTGCAGTCTGCACTGTAGTTGCAGGCTGCTCATTTAAGTTCAGGTGAGGGATAATAAAGTGTGTTCTTACAACCGTCTAAAACTGTATAAACATTGTATAGTAAACATTGTCATAATTCATCAACATTAGCTCATAAGCAATTGCGTGGCATAAATGTGCGCTATTCAATGATTGCGAAGCAGTCTGAAGTGCTGCTGGACGAGCCTGTAGAGCGCGCAACAGTGCCACTTTTCCCGCGGTTAGATCAGCACGTTACACTTCAAATGTAGTCCTGACTGGATATCTTCCCAAATCGTCCCTCTCTATCATTTTCGTCTCGTTTTTATTTGTTGGCGAAAATTAGGGTTTTAGTCATTCAAAACGCATTTTTATTTAGTCAGCGTCTCGTTTTCGTCTGTGAAAAAATGTCAATTAATACTGCTCTGCACTTCGGCACTCTAGTAAAGTCACTTCACGTTTATTTATATAGCACTTCATACAATAGATTGCTTAAAATCAAGCAGCTTTACCGTATTAAACATGAAAAACAGTGTCAGTGTCTCGTTTCATCAGAAGTACAACTACGTTTTCTACTATAAAGCAGCTCTCCAGTGTGCGGACATCAATCCTCCACAGATTGAACAAGAGAAATGAAGCGGAAAAGATTTCCACGTGAAAAAAGGCGGAGCCTCCGCAAACACCTACCCGTTACGCAATCACCACGGACCAATGGTAGTACAAAGATGTCTATCAGCCCTAGCGAAATTTTCCAGAAACATTTTTTTAGAACTCCAAACAAACTTTGTGTTGTTTAAAATGACATCACATCACACTTCGTTCTTCAATTTAGCTTGAAGTATATTAGGGCCTTAAGTGTCCCACTTTGCCTGTATTAACCCTGAACTTAACATTTATTGCTTTAATTAATAAGAAAAACTTTGACCCCAAACTTACTTTCCGCTAGTTTTTGACAATTAAATATCCAATATTGACTGTACTGACAAACATATCTAAAACATCATCCGATAACCAGTATCTTGAGTATGGGAATCCATAGGTTAGTTACTGGAGATAATGGAAACAATGCACATCATGCCACTAAAAACATTCTTGGCTGCACGATTTAACAAGCCACAAGACAGCCCCATGTTTTCATGAGAGCTCTGCGAGTACTATCTGGTTCATGTAGGCAGGCCAATGCTGTACTTTTTTAAGAGGCTTGGTAGAGAGAGCATGTGTTGTTGCTCAGGTCAGTCTGGCCTCCTTCAGCCCCAGCTGGAGTTCATCAGGCTCTGCCTCCCCAGGTGTGGGGATATTGGGAGTCTTTACATAAGCCCCTTAGCGAGTACATGGACGTGGCTGTTTCCAGTACACCAGCTGAATCACCACTGTTGCATAACAGTGTAATTCACACATTCGGATTGGACATGTTTAAGATGTGTAACATAACCGTAGAGTGCACAGTTGAGGCGTGACAACCGCTCTGAACGTACCATCCTGCAGCAAACAGAAACAAAGAGCCCAGTTTGTATGTAAACAGCCACACAACAATCAGCTGATCTACTTTTTCCTGCTTTGTTTGCAAACCCTCAATAGACTTCTGCAAAAAAAAAAAAATTGTTGGGTAATTTCACAAGAACATACTGGGCGGCTTAGGATCTTGCTTTGGAACTAACGGTTGTTTTTTAAGCCGTACTTCTGGAAAGAAGTACAGAGAGGAGGCGTGGAGTATTCCTCTACCAAAGTACTGCAGAAAACATATCATAAACACAAAACTCTGGCCAGCAATGAGATCACTGCACAACTCCAACTGCGAAACAAAAACAAAAGGAGTTGAGCAAGAGCACAAAGCTCATCAAACCACAAGGAACCATATGCATCCCATATTGCAACTAGAATAGTTTATTCAACTTTGCATCGCAAGTCAAATGATAATGGCCTGCACAGGATGCTTCAAAAGGACCCAAAAACACAAAGAACCATACATAACTGGCAGCCTTCATTATCTTCAATGTGGTGACATAAGAACTTACAAGAAAAGGTGCATTAAAGGCAGCTGCCTATAACAATACTTTGCAACCTTAGGCCCCCAAAACCAATGACGAAAGCAAATATTACATCACCAGCTCCTTTCACAAGACCCTGTGGAAGTTGAGTTGAAACTTGCACGCAAAGAGAACTTGCCAGCTAGTTCAAGTTGAGTATAACAGACCTTTTATAAAGGTTCTTCTAATTAAAGACCTCTACCAACATGTAGAAACAACTCAAAGGTTGCAAAGATCTGATCATATGCAACACAAACGTTGTTTACTTGTGAGAAAGTACTTCACTTCCTCTTCTCTGTCAGTCATTTCATTGTTACTCCTGACAAACCAGTGAGATAACAAATATACTGTATATTCTAGAGTGTAGCAATGTCATTACAAAGGAGGGACACATCAATCTTGATAACATTAGATGTTTAAGACACGAAACACAGGATAAACTCGCCATCAGATCGTCTTTGACAGGATATGCTGGGACACAAATTTTTAAAGCGAGACAAGCAAATTATGAAAATAACTACATTAAAAATGTACTTGACAGGTCAGCAACCAAAATGCATAATCGTGTATTTACAAATGGCTATATCTATATATATATCTTGACAATATAACATCTAACAATATGTGGTCCATAAAGCATAACTGTCTAGGTTGGACTGCCTGATTCTGTATTATCACTGAAGAAAAGCTTGATGGTGTCACGTAATATTCCTAACAATATGTATTCACATACAATTACGAACCTAATGTCTATTTAAACTAACCTCCAGTTAACTGACGTGTTAAACTAGCTGACTACCTATCAAATAGCAGTGGTCAGTGGGGGTTTTCTGGCTTTCAATCTATAATGAATAGGACCTTCAAGAGCAGCTGACTGGGGGGACACTGGGAATCTATTTGACGTTTCAAAACAAAATATGATGTGTACCTTTATTAAACTGACAAATAATACCGACTATCTCAATAAATGAAAAATGAAATAAACGATTACTTACCCAAATAAATGTCACCAAAGGATCCAGAGCCGATTTTCCTTCCCAGTCTGTATCGGTTTCCTACTCTCAATTCCATGGTAAATGGCTAAATTACAAAGCTAGCGATGAAGCTAGCTTTAACGGGAATAATTTAAATGATATATGTTCGGAGTGTTTGATAAAAGAAACGAAAATCCGCTCTTTGTTATCCGTCTATTCTTCTGTCTCTCCCAGCCAGAATCCCCCTGCTAGCTTGCTAATTCCCTTCACAGTAGCTACCCAATTTTCACCAATCGTTTTCTAACATTCCGAATCGGTAACTATCAAAATATTAGGCTTATTAAAAAGAGTAACGTGTGAACTTTATGCTCTAGTAATTTTTACCCTGAAAATAGTCTGTTTAAAAAAGGATGAAGTCGGATTTAGAGAACGACTCCCTTCCTGCTCTGCTGGCCCTGGATCTACCATTTACTGCTCTGTGTATCTTCTACAACAGAAGCTCCATCAGTTGAATAATCCAGCGGACTGCAGCGACGTCACTTCCCGTAGCAACAACGGGCCACTGGAAAATCTCGGGTTTAGAAAACAAACCGTATGCTAGAATTTCTATTGTTAAATCTGTTGAAATGTTTAAGTTGGTGTATGTGTATCGGTAAAAGCGTTTAGGATTATTCTCACCAATAAAAGTGGACGTGCACAGCCTCAGGAATGCAAATAAATGTGTTTAAATAAACATATATGTATATTTTAGTCAATTTATATGTCATTCCTGAGATACATTTATAAACTAGTTTCTCTGTTGTAGCCTTTTAATTTTCAGTCTTTGTTAAATATGGAAAATGACAGTTTACATCATGTTTGTTTACTGTGTGTTCATCATGATGTCTCAGGAAGATACCTTGCAAAACCAGTTTGCAAAGTTGAAACTGATGATAAACACAACTGACATCTTATCTTCCTTCATGTCATAAAATAAAAAAGAGAGATAACAGAGATACACAGTAGTTCCCGTTGAATATTGACTGTTTAAAGTGGTTTATATCCTTGAAGAAAAACCATTTGTTAAAGTAGACTTGTTTCATGTAGCAGCTATGCATATCATTAACTGTATTCTAATTGCATTCTGCGTTTCTAATTGTCACAAATATTGAAAACTCACATGACATGAAATACACAAGCAAAGCGTCAATGTGCAAATGTGTTCTGAAAGTTGCAAAGAAACAAGTAGTTGTGCACGAATACATCATGATATTTTATACCAAAGAAAGCATACAATTGTACAAGCTGAATATATTGACAACTTTACTTGATTTAAAAATTAGCACCTGAAGCTGATGATTCATATCAATATGAAGCCTATATCTGCTGATAAGAACAAATTTAAATGCAATTACATTTATTTAAATGACAGATCCTATTTAATAGCCGTATTTTAGTTCAAATGTAAGCTTTATGTAAATCATAAAGTGATGTTTCGAGATGCTGTACAATGTGACAAGCTGTCCAAGTGTGTTAGGTAAAAGAATAGTACTTTTTTTTTCTTTTTTTTTTCATAATTACAAAACGACCAATATAAATACACAGTTATGTTTTCTTGGCAGTCAGTCTTGAAAAACAACTTTTGTCAGTATTTTGAGCCCTCTTTCTGAAACCTGATCATTTTCGACGATAACGCCCTCAGAAGCTGGTGTTGTATTCAGTGGAGTATGATTGGCCAGAGCACAGCCAATGCTTGAGGCTGAATAGGTGAGAGTCACATGACTGAATTACTCAGCTTTCCACTGCATGTGTTCAGTCACGTTGAGAGCAATGCGCCAGGAAAGCCTGTGAACGCCCACTCTAACAGCCAAACCAGATTTCTAAAACAGCTCTAGCTCCAACACACTGTATAAGCGCAGTGATAAACAGCACTTTATTAAATTCTTAACAGAAGAATACAAAAAACTTTCATAACAAAGAGTGTATGTTCTTTTGCAGCTACTTGCTTAACTGGTATTTTCACCACTAATGTGTCAACACAAAGGTCCTAAAACATGATAAAACAATTGCCTGCTTGTTGCTTGTTGTATTAATAAAAAAGAGAAGTGTCACAATAAAAGACAGTCTATATTAAGGACAACCACGAAAGCCACACACCTCAAAGTGCTTCTTAATATATGATGTATTCAGCTCAGTACAAATAGATTGAATAAAAAAAGGAATAATTTTGCCGTTTATTTAATAATATCTCATGTATTTTATATTAACTTCAGTCTTATTTTGCTATTAGTTAATGAATGTGTAGGCCTGCATCTAAGAGCTGCAATTTTAGTTCATGTGTATCTCACAAATGAACCTAAAAATTGTAAATGAAGCAGTCAATATGGACAAAATTGTATTCCTCCCTACTCATGCAAAAATGTTTCTTGCAGTACATACAGATGTTTAGCATGGTGTAGTGTTTTTGCAGCCATATATTGTTGTAGGGGAAAATTACATCCAAGTGGCACTATTTTATGCTATCATAGAGAACAGTATTCTTTGAGGGATTCAATTCTAGAAAATGTCAAATACTTTTGAGAAATTTTATTTTTGATAGATTAAAAAATGCTGAGATGAAACACTTTAAAAAATAGTAAATAGTTAATACAATAAATATTTTAACATAAACCTTTTTAAAAACTTTTCTTAGGTATTTATATTCTTAAGTCATGAAAACATCTTGTATTTTTTAAATAACTAATGGTGAATTTATAGCAAAGTAGAATGAAATCTAAAACACCAAACTCAAAATTCAGTTTACAAAGAAAAACACTGTAATATTATTTGGTTTACAGTGACATCTAGTGGTCAATTATGGTGCAGACGTAAATGTATTATTTCACTGACATCTTTAAATAATAGTAGAATGAAAAATCGAAACAAAACAAATTTCAAGGTATTTAATTGCCTTACTGAATCCCTCTCCATTGATATGGCGCAAATTATGGATATGCCATATATACGAACACGATCATATACAAAAAAAAAATGTATCTATACATTAGAAAGAAGACATTACTGATTTTTACATTTCAACGAAAAAAAAAACATAATTTACAATCCACAAAAAAAGTTATTCCAGTAAAATATGTAATCCGTTTTTATAATGTACACGGAATAAATCGATAGGTTATTGTTTCCTCACGGATGTATTTTACCGCGACACACACAACAGTTCATGTGCCGCAAAGAGCTGCTGTCTGTAGCTGGATCATAAGCTACTGTAAGTATTCTGCTTTCATCAGTCTGTTTTAAAACAATGACAAATGACAACTAACGACAGCTCATAGTTAACATAATCTCTGTCAATGTGTTTTCCTTTCATACGCATTATTGCAGTTTATTGCTTCAGATGTATAGCACAAATCATTCGGTGGTCTCAGTCTCTTAGTTTCTTTTGCTGAAACACATTTCAAAATGTTAGTAAAGAATGCATTGACAGATCCATAATGACTACTAATACTAATGTGTTATGTTAATGTTCTTTCAGGTCGTACAGTTCAGCTAATTGCTATGCTAATTAAGATATGCAAGTGAATAATATCCATGTCTGTTATCTTATGATTTAATGTAGTCATTATGATTTCATCCCATGTAGGCAGCATGGCGAAACCCCGTGGGTTCGAGTTCTGGAGGAGCAGTCTGAAGGGCGCGCGCTACGTGGTCGCGCCTATGGTGGACCAGAGCGAGCTTGCGTGGAGGCTGCTGAGCCGCAGACATGGCGCAGAGCTCTGCTACACGCCCATGCTGCACGCGCAGGTGTTCGTCAGAGATGCCAACTACCGCCGCGAGAATCTTTACAACGAAGTCAGCCAGGAGGACCGACCCCTCATCACACAGGTGGATCTCTGTCCTGTTTGGCATCAGTAAACACAACTACACCTCATCCTCAGAGAGGACTGAGTTCATGTAGTTTGTGAATTATTCACTAGAGTATCACTTTTGTGTTGGTGTCTCCATACAGTTCTGTGCCAATGATCCTGAGGTGTTTATCGAGGCAGCTCTACTTGCCCAGGATTACTGTGATGCCATCGATCTGAATCTGGGTTGTCCTCAGATGATTGCAAAAAGAGGTACCAAAACTCATCTGACAACTAATTTCTGTTGTATGCATGCAAGGTATGCACCATCTTTCAAAAGGTTTTTTTTTTTTAAACAAGAACTCATTAAATTGATCAAATCTGACAATGAAGACATTTAGGATGAATTCAGGTCTTTGCCACTGAGATAACTGGGCAAAAGTGTCCCAATCAACCTGAATTCACCCCTATATGTTGCAAAAGATTTCTATTTCAAATCAATCTTTAGGTTCATCAAAGAATCCTGAAAGAAATGCATCACGGTTTTCATAAAAATATTAAGCAGCCACTGTTTTCAACATCGATAATAATAAAATGTTTCTGAATCATCTTATCAGAGGGATTTCTGAAGGATCATGTGACAATGAAGGTTGGAGTAATGATGCTGAAAATTCAGCTTTGACATCACAGGAATAAATTACATTTTTAAAACGTATTCAAATAGAAAACAATTATTTTAAATATATTTCACAATATTACTGTTTTACCTGCTGCTGCTGATGATGATACTTTGTTTGTCCCCTAAGGGAAATTTGTTTTTGCCAATGTATATGAACCTGCAAAACAAGAAACGCATTAATAACATTAACAATCACACAGTCATGTTCTTCATAGTAGAGTTCAACCGTTTTGAAGCCAAACGAACAGGAGAAGGGTCCAGAGTCATTTTACTTGCCTTGTTGATCAAATAAATGCAGTGTTGTTGAGCTTAAAGGTTTAGTTCACCCAAAAATGAAAATTCTGTCATTAATTATTCACTCTCATGTCGTTCTACACCCGTAAGGCCTTCGTTCATCTTCAAAACACAAATTAAGATATTTTTGATTAAATCTGATGGCTCAGTGAGTCCTCTATTGACAGCAAGATAATTAACACTTTCAACACCCAGAAAGCTACTAAAGACATATTTAAAACAGTTCATGTGACTACAGTGGTTCAACCTTATTGTTATGAAGCGACGAGAATACTAAATAAATACTTTTTTTTTTTTCCCCTTATTTATTTATCTTTATTTACAAGTGTAACTGAAATGTAAAATCATTAATGTGACACTGTGAAGTTTTTTTTTTGTTTGTTTGTTTGTTTTGTTTTTTTAACAATGAACATACAAGGGCAATAACATTTTACATTGAATAATCATTAAATTAAAAATTATGATTAAAAAATACAAAAGAAGAGAAAGTAGCAAAAAATTCACATGTATAAACAACATTACAGATTATTCAAAGAACAGATTTAAGGCTTTAAAATAATTTACAGGGTTTTTTTGGCTTTATTTAAAATAACGACTTTATTCAACAATATCTAGTGATGGGTGATTTCAAAACACTGCTTCATGAAGCTTCGAAGCTGTACGAATCTTTTGTTTCGAATCAGTGGTTCGGATTGCTTATCAAACTGCCAAAGTCACATGAACCATTGAAAATTCGAAACTCTTATGATGTAATGAAGCCTTGATACGTGCTCCGAACCACTGACTCAAAACAAAAGCTTCATGAAGCAGTGTTTTGAAATTGTCCATCACTAGATATTGTTGAATAAAGTTATCTAGTTTTTTTGGCGCACAAAAAGTATTCTCGTTGCTTCATAACATTAAGGTTGAACCACTGTAGTCACATGAACTGTTTTAAATATGTCTTTAGTACCTTTCTGGGCGTTTGAAAGTGTGAATTATCTTGCTGGCAATAGAGGCCTCGCTGAGCCACCAGATTTCATCAAAAATATCTTAATTTGTGTTCTGAAGATGAATGAAGGTCTTACAGGTGTGGAACAACATGAGGGTGAGTAATTAATGACAGAAATTTCATTTTTGGGTGAACTAACCCTTTAATGTTTTTGAATCTCTTCTAGGCCATTATGGTGTGTTTCTTCAAGATGAGTGGGATCTTCTTGAGAAAATGAGTAAGTGGTTTCATTTTAGTGGCTCAGTGCAAATGCGAATCATGTAGTGCAGTGGTTCCCAAACTGGGGTATGCGTACCCCTGGGGGTCATGAGGTGACGGAGGGGGTTTTGCCGTTCATTTAATTCTTCCCCACCTTAAAATATCATTAAAACCGAACATGTATTTCTAATAAGCACAATGCCATAAATACATGACATCCAATCAAAACACCACCTCAAAACTGACTGCATCCATTTCCACATAAGCAGCGTGCATACGGGTGCCTAACTGGGCGTCTGCGTTAACGCTTCTCGTTTACTTTGAATGGGTGACGTCATGCGTTGCCGAACTGAATTGTGGGTTCCGTCGCGTCGCTTCACTTGCGTTGCAAGCGGCAACGTAGGCGTCAGCAAATCAGATCGCTTTATGCAAACACCCTAGAGCAGTCGCTAGCTATTTGCGTTCCTGCAACACCGGAAAGTAATGTGATTGGCTGTTATCACTATAACTGTCGCGTCAACACAAGCTTCAGACACGCCCTCCGTCAAGCGTTGACGCTGAATGCTCCGTGTGAAGGTTGCGTGCAGAGTCTGCTGCCTTAGCAAATCGCGCTACATTACTGCAGATCTCAACAGTGTACCTGTAGATTTAGCACTTACTAGCATTAAGAACAAAAATAGCCTGCATCGAGATTAATTTAATATTTAAACTCATGATACAAAACATACCTTTTGTGAGTTCTTGTTTTTAATGTTGATAATATTATATGAGCAAGAATGCAAATCCAAATATCCGCACGATTGCAAATGTGACATTTTACAACAGTTCAACAAACAAAAGTGATGTTCTTCACAGTATTTTTAGTATTTGCTCTATTTTGCAACGAAATGATAGTTCCGACGAAAGCCACGGCAGAACTACAACACACAGCGCTGTTTCGTGAACGAATCGTTCGTGAAAGTCATTGATTCAATGATTCATTCATAAATACAGCCAATTGTTCGTTACTGAATGAATGAAATGATGACTCACGCATTAAGACAGTGACTTACCGCCACCTACTGGAGGTTTTAGTATTTAAAAGAATCACTTTTCACGCTATCATCATTGCATATTTCTCTATTGAACATTTTTTATTTATTTAAAACATTATTAATGTTGTAAAGGTATTTATAAAGATTAAAAAATGCTCTGGAAAGTCAATTTAGGGGCAAATATTGTCCCTTAATGGAAAAGGTGCAGTCTAAGTGGAAGAGAGGGGGTACGCAAAGGATGGTAAATGCCTCAGGGGGTACTCCACTCTAAGAAGTTTGGGAACCACTGATGTAGGGAATATGTATCTTATTTGGGTGCTGTTGTTTACAGTTAAATTGGCTGATGAAAAACTCTCCGTGCCCATTACTTGCAAAATCCGGGTCTTCCCAGAGATCGAGAAAACAGTGAAGTATGCAAAAATGCTGGAAAACGCTGGATGCCAGGTAAAGTGTTCCATATAGCAGATACTTTTATCTAAAGTGACGTCTAGAAGTGCTAGTGCATATGGAGCAACCTGGGATTACGTGGCTTTCTCTGGAGCGCACTGGCAGAGAGGGATCTCAGGGATTCTTAGGTTTTGTTTTTCTAACAGGAAAATTGATCAGTCAACATTTGTGTTACCAGCTGTAACCACTAAATTACCAAAAACCTCAATGTAATGCCATTCATATTTTCTCGAACCAGCTGCTGATGGTTTGGTATCTATTTTTTGACAGCTCCTCACAGTTCATGGGAGAACCAAAGATCAAAAAGGAGCTTCGACTGGCATTGCAAGCTGGAAGCATATCAAAGCTGTACGGTAAGAGATACAACACTTGCTGCTGGCACTAACTATTATTAGTGTTTTGTCCTGATGATTAACTTTTATTGTACCTGTGAAGGGAGGCTGTAAACATTCCTGTTTTCGCCAACGGAAACATCCAGCACCTGAGTGATGTTCAGCGCTGCATGGAGGAGACTGGGGTACAAGGTGTCATGAGTGCAGGTAATACAAAGAGAAGATCCATTAACATACTTGTACAGAAAGACTCATACTTTGATATTTTTCGTATTTCAGCAGTAATGTAAAAATGAACACATTACATTCACAGAAGGGAATCTCCACAATCCTGCCCTGTTTGAAGGCCGTAGTCCACCTGTGTGGGAGATGGCTGAGGAGTACCTGGATGTTGTGGAGAAACACCCACCCTGCAGTCTTTCTTACGTCCGTGCCCACATCTTCAAACTATGGCACCACACGTATGTTCCTTCACATTTGACTTTTGACACCGATATTGTGCTGTGACTTGATGTTGTTGTCTCTTAGAATGGAGAGAGCTCATTAAATACACTACCGTTCAAATGTTTTATCAAGCACGGATGCATTAAAATAATCAAAAGTGACCTTAAAAACATTTATAATGTTACAAAGGTTTTCTATTAAAAAATGCTGTTCTTTTTATTTATTAAATATCCTGAAAAAAGTGTCAGTTTCTGTTATATATTAAGCAGCACAACTATTTTCAACTTTGATAATAATAAATGTTTCTTGAGCAGCAAATCATCACATCAGAATGATTTCTGAAGGATCATGTGACACTGAAGACTGGAGTAATGATGCTAATGTAATTCAGCTTCACAGAAACACATTAGTTATTAGCAGTCGAAGCACCGAAGGTGCTGGAACCCTATTGTGTTTGTAATGTTTTTCTTCTCCTTTATTTTTCTGCCATAGCATGGGCACATATAGAAATAAATTCTAAGAATAAAAGGAGCCTTAAAATAAATGCTTCAGATAAGAATAAGGTTTTTATCTGCAAATTATATCTTCTCATTGATTTGTAATTGTCCTGTGATAATCCTATGACATGCAATTCATCTAAAATTAAATGTTGAATACGAGTCCACACATATTATGGTCAAACCCTAACTTTCAGTGAAGATTCAAGATGACTGAGACAAGACAATATCACTGTTTTGACTATATTTTTGATCAAATAAATGCAGCCTTGATGTGAGCATAAAAGAGTTCTTTCAAAAACATTTAATAAAAAAATCTAACTGACCCCAAACTGGTGGTCACTTCTGTAATAATAAGTATGTATTTGTTTACAACAGCCTACAGATACATCAAGACCTGAGGGAGGATTTAGCCAAAGCGAAGAACATAGCTGGGATTGTGGAGGTCAACAGACAACTGAAACAACGTTGCCAGGTAAAGGAACATTGTTGATCAGTTTTAGTCTAGCCTTATTTTTAAAGACATTAGGCGTATGATAGAGTTTAATTTTCTGAAGCAAGGTGACTTACTGCTTTTTACTGTTAAGGAGGAGATGGCTAAAGATGAATCAGAATGGAATCAGACTGGACTTCCCTTTCCTCACTGGATCTGTCAACCTTACGTCAGACCACCGTGAGCATGTTTTCATAGTCAAAGTACTTCTGTGTTCTCAGCAAAATGGTATAATATTGATCATAACTGTCACTTAACAGCTCAAGGTTCAGGGACGTTAATTTCTGTCCATGATGGACATAAAGTAGTTTGAATATAGCAGTGCATACGCTGGAATTTGTATGTGAGGATGGTATATATTGCAGGCCCAAGGATCCAAACACTGAAAATGGACAGAAAGCACTGGAAATGAAAGCTGTACGTGTGAAGAGGGCACTGGAGGACAGTGATGGAACCAACGACTCGCTCTCCAAGAACAAGCAGAAGAAGAAAGCCCGTAACCCCTATAAGAACTTCTGTCCAGAACTGAAACGTAAGACCAAACCTTTTTCGCAATATTTTCTAAAGTCTGTAGACCTGATTGGGCTCTTAAATGACATTGATGGCGCAGTGCACGTTGTAACCTACTAATAATTTCTTTTCTTTCTTTTTTTTCCTTTTATGCTCACCAGCCTTGGTATTTGTTTGATAAAAATACAGAAAAACAGTAATGTTGTAAAGTATTACTACAATTATTCCTGTGATGCCAAGCTGAACTTTAAGTGTCACATGATCTTTCAGAAATCATTCTAATATTATGATTTGCTGCTCAAGAAACATTTCCTTTTGATACATGCATACATTTTTTTCAGGATTATTTGATTAATAGAAAGTTCAAAAGAACAGCATTTATTTTACTGTAACATTTTCACTGTCACATTTGATGAATTGAATTTTGTTACAATACTGACTCCAAACTTTTGAATGGTAGTGTATTATCAATGAGATATCAGCTGGTTTTTTTTTTTTTTTTCAAATTTTTTTATTAAAGGTGCAGTAAGTGGTATTTGAACTACGCTGTTGGACATTGTTGATATTTGAAATCAACCCAAACAAACCCACCCCTCTCTTCATTGCTCCGCCTCAAATTCACACTCCAATCCTAACCACCCTGCTCTGAGTCGGACTCAAATCGCTGCTGGCATGCGAGGCGAATGCACTACCAATGACACTAAACACTGAATTCTCTAGCAGCCGTCGGTACTGCAGAACTCTCACTATCTGGCCACTGTTACACACGCTATGCGAGTGGATGTATGTCTGTTTATCACGCCTGACGCACAACAAAATGCTTCACGAAAAATAAAGCGCAGTTGATGAACGAACGACAAGGAAGCACAAAAAAATGAACATACAGTACACATGAGTAAATACGAAGTGTTCGTTGTTAGTCGCAAACAGCACAGCAGCTCCAGACAATCAAAACCCAGTGTAACGTTACGTAAGTGTAACGTCCCTCTTAGCTCTCTCCAGCGCTTTTCTAATATAACTGGGTCCTAAAGTGCTTGCCCAGGCGTAAACATTCATTCCAGTGATATTCTTTTGAGCTCTTTTGTATTATATCCCATTTCTCGTTCTGCAGGTTTTTTTCTTCTTTTTTTTTTTTCAAATGATTGGTTAGACGTTTGTTATTGGACTCGGCCCGACTAACTTCCAAACAGTGAATTTGAAATATCACTGAGTCCCCCTTTAAGGTCAAATAACATGCCTTTGCTTCCTTGTCTTTGTTCTGCAGCAAAATACATCAAGTGTGAGCAATGTGGCAACCCTAAAGTAAGACTTTTGATTATCTTTTAACTGTTATTGTGAGTTTTAATGTACTCATTTTCAAAGTGTTTACGGAAACATTTCATGTAAAAAATCTTAAAATCACAAATTTATACAACGGGAATTTATTACCCTCCTTCAACAGGGGAATAAATGTGTCTTCAGCTTGTGTCGTGGCTGCTGCAAGAGGAAGGCTTTCAAGGAAGTGGCTGATTGTCCTGGTTAGTATATCAACCAGCTGTTTTGCTGTGCATCAACCACAAAATGAAGCTACTGCAAGTATTATTGATCAAGTTGCTCATTGCACACTATGAAATTAAGTTAGCTTTGAGATGGTTAGTGATTTAATACTATTAAAAAAGGTTTTAACTTGCTAAAATTGTGTAAATACTGAGTCTAATACTTAAAATTTGTTTTATGAGAAAGTTACATTAACTGTGAATGTTTAATTAAAACACTTTTTTATGATGATATGGTAGAGTCTGCTTATCCGAATTGATCTAGGTATGTTCTTCCACTTCTACAAGACTAACTTTGTGTCCATTGTTGGGTTTCAGGCCATGGATTGAGATTCAAAACCAAGGCTTTGAGACAGTGTAATTCCGATACAGGTGGTGGGCCCATGATCCAGGCCATCCCCTGACCTAAAGGAGGCTTGTCCTGGATATGGGCAACAGTGACATCTTAAGACTCATGGAACTGACTTACCATTGGGAAGTTGCTACACTGAATTGGAAGCTTAAGACTGCAGTTGTGGCCAAACCTGGTTTTTCTCTCTTTATATGTAATTTGAAGTGTTTTTGCACAGATGGAATTGTGGATGTAGATGACAACAAATTAACGGAACATTCAAAGAAACAAACACAGGGGGGGGAGTTAAGTTCAAGGTACATCTGCTGTTGAGGCACTGCTGTTACTTATGCTAATCAGTTTCTTTAATGATGCACCACTTTCTGGACTGCTGCTGGATGAATAGATCCATGTTCTTATTAAGAGACTGCTTATTAGAATAGTGTGTTTTGATGATCACTAGGAACGTGATGTATGAAGCAGCCACTCTGAACGCACAATCCTGTACTGCTACCTGCTCGGCCAAGATGGAAGATCTGGCCTTTTATCTCGGGACATTTTATGGAAATACACTGATGGACATCTTCATGCAAACATTATTTGAACTTTGCATTTTTACTTTATTTATTGTCTTCTGAAATTAAAGACTCAACAAAGAAACAACTTTTAATGCATTTTTAAATTTTTTGGAGCATGTGTATAAATTCACTTTTACTCCGAGATCACTACTTTCCTTTGCTGCCGTGATCATGTATGATCACATATTGACATTCATTTTAGAGGTGAGGAGAGTTACACTACAAAATATCTCACTCCGATGCCTCTCCCTATTTGCCATCTTTTTTACCGTCAGCATTTCAAGAAGGTATGCGGTTCTAATACAACTTCGGTTCAACTTAATGGCATTTTTTTTTTTTATTATAGCCAAACAAAATGCTTATTTTTCCACAAAGTACTTCAAATCATCAGGACTCAACTCAGTGCCTTATCCTGAAGTATGTGGGTCAGTTCCTTGAATGAAACCTATACTGTCCATAAATGTAAATGTGTTTACAGAGCTGTGGTTATTCTGTGTGGATGGTTTTTTTTTTTTTTTTTTTTGCTTATCAGTTTCTTAAAGTATTGTTTTGGAGATTTTGCTTAAATAAATTTTGAAATTGTAAAAGAAAAATGTAGTTGCCCTTCTCTCTTTATAATAACATGCAGGTTTTTTTGTTTTGTTTTTTGGTCATATTATCTAAACATTTCTGTGTATATTCAAGGCCATAAAAGCAAGTAAAGTCTACCTTTGTTTAATGTCACTGACCAGCTCATGAGGATTCCCTGGAGTAACAATCAGAACACAGTTAAAAAAAAAAAAAGAAATAACAATGTTATTAAACAGAGATGAGGCTGAAATCACTCTAAAGAGTATTAAAGTCAGTGTAATTGTAATTCTATCTGCAACACCAGAACCTAAATCTCACCAGAAATTTATGGAGAAAGAGCCTTTCCAGGTTGAAGCATCTTTTTGAATGTATGTTTATTTTAAAAGCATGTTTTGTGATGAGGTTTCTCAATGTGTAATCAAGGTTTTGTCACAAGATACAGAGGAAAGTGCATCCTTTACAAAGAACAACAGGCCAGTACAGCTTAAGTGCCGCGTTTCTCTTTTTATCTATTTTTCCTTTTCATTTGAGCAACAGGGTGTGCTTGTCTTTAATACAGACAACAGACATCTTCTTCCCAACTTAAATAAAGTCTTTAGATTGTGATTTTTCTCTCTTCAGCAGGGAAATAATTGATTTCTAAACAGGGGCCTAAGATGCGGCAGCGGCCCCGTGTACTTTCCTTGGAGAGGCATCTGGTCGAGTCTTCACATGTTGGTGCTCATTCGTGTTTGGCTGTTGGCAGGTGTGAGCTCCCCTTGACTGCCTTCTCTTGGAGGGGACTGCGAAAGGAATTGGAGGGATCGGTGAGAAGCATCACGTAGCACGAGAATAACAGACTGAGAAGGAAACATGCTGATGTTCATGAAGAATGAGAGGGTGACTGAGGGATGAAGAGTGTGAAGATGGGAGAGGGGTGAATGTTTCTGTGTCTCTGATTCTTTTAGCTCCTTTTCTGGGAACAGGACCTTAAGAGTAACACACTAGAGGAATATTCCAGGTTCACTACAAGTTAAGGCTCAAGCGACAGCATTTGTGACAATGATAAAAAGACTCTTTAAAAAAAAAGAGGCAAAATTTGAGGTCATGCTGAGGCACTTACAGTGGAGGTAAAGGGGGTCAATTTTTAACAACACTAATGTAAAGCTTACTTTTTCAGACAAAACTTGTACTGTTTGAGCAGTAAAGTTCTCTTCATTTTTTTTACATTTGTTTTAGGGTTTTAAAGTATTATGTTGTTTTGGCAACAAAACTGTATATACACTTCCATTCAAAAAGTTTGGGGTTAAAAAAAAAAAAAAAAGTCTCATTCTCACTAAGGCTGTAAAAACAGTAATATTGTGAAATAACTAAAATAACTCTATTTTAATATCATTTAAAATGTAATTTATTCCTGTGATCCAAAGCTGCATTATTCTAGACTTGATCCTTCAGAAATCATTCTAAAACACTGCCCAGCAAAAAAAAGTCGCTGTTTGAATTTAAATAGGTAAATACTTAAGAGTCTATGATTGGATCATTATTGCTGATTATTATGTTTCTATTATGTTATAATGTGACCCAGGACATACCAGTCATAAGGGTCAATAAGGGTCAAAAGTTTTCCACTGATGTATCGCCTTTAAAGTTGTCCAAATGAAGTCCTTAGCAATGCATATCCACTCACAAAAATAAACTGATATATTTATGGTAGCTTATTTTTCCACAAAGTACTTCAAATCATCAGGACTCAACTCAGTGCCTTATCCTGAAGTATGTGGGTCAGTTCCTTGAATGAAACCTATACTGTCCATAAATGTAAATGTGTTTACAGAGCTGTGGTTATTCTGTGATAAACCTAAATCTCACCATTATCATGTTCATGGAACATGATCTTTACTTTATATCCTAATGATTTTGCATAAAAAAAAATAAAAAAAATGATAATTGTGACCCATACAATGTATTATTGGCTATTGCTACAAATATACCCATGTGACTTATGACTAGTTTTGTGGTCCAGGGTCACATATGTTTGGCAACAGTTCTTCTAACCCAAACTGATGAATTGTGTAACTTTATTTCTTAAACAACCATGTAGGAAGACCCATCATAGCCATATTCCAGGATGACAATGTCAAGATTCACCAGGGTTAAAATTGTGAAAGAATGGTTCAGAGAGCATGAAGAATCATTTTCACACATGAATTGGCACCTCTGATTCCAGACCTTTGGGATGTGCTGGAGGAGACTTTACAGAGTGCTTGACTCTTGCATTGTCAGTTTTTTGGTCAAGATTTTGTATTGACAATGAGTCAAGCACTCTTTAAATTCTTTAAAACTTATTTCTTCACGGACCCCAAACTTTTGGAAAAAAAAAAAAAAGTGCCATTTCACAAAAAATAAAAAGGCAGTATTTTCACACTAGAATCATTTATATGGATTGGCCCCATTCATTTCTGTAAGTTGTAAATGCCTCACTGTAGCCCAGATTTTTGTTTAAAGAAAAAGAGGAACAAAAACACTGCTGACTGAAATTAATTTAAATTGAACCTGGAATATTTATTGGAATAACATTTGCTTACCACAACAGAGCTTATGCAGATCACTTACTGCCTTAGAATTACAGAGGAGCACAAGTGCTCGGAGACACTAATGCTGAAGGGATGGGGAAGGAGATGGTCAGGGGATGGTGAGGTGAAAAGCAGAGCAGAGCGAGGACACGTTACCCTGGGGACCCTGTTACCTTGACGTGTATCTGATTACGAAGCACAGCTGCCCGCAGGATCATGGCTTTCGCTCGTCTCTGGAACTCTTTGCCCATCTGTAGAGACTTCTCAAAAGTTGTGCTTCTCTGATCCACGTCCCTGGCATACAAGATCTACAAACAGGGAGATGAAAAATTTTAATTCACAGGTGCAACTCATGTGCCAAATTTGTAATGCTTTTTAATTACCAAAGGCTGTTTCTAAAACAGTCCCTAAATTACCTTGTTTTAACCAAAATAGGTAATTTAGCATTCAAGGTCAAGCTCAATGCCAAAGTGAGAGAAATGTTGACAAATATAATTCGCTCAATTCAAAAAGGTATTGATAAAAAACATGTTTTTCTGAAGTATTTTAGATTAGCAACAAACAAAGGGAACATTGTTCCAGAAGAGGAAGTATCAGGGTGACAGATGAAAGAACGCAGCCCTGCCTTGCTGTGGGAGTCGATACGAGCATTGATCAGGCCCTCCAGGATCAGCTGGGTCAGTTCATCCTCCAGATCTGCCACTGTGGTATTAAAGGCCACGGCCATTTTGTTCATGTCTGCTGACACATAGGGGCTAAAGTACTGCCCATGAGAAATAAAAGACAAAATTCATCAATTAGTCATGTAGGTGCTGATTTTTTTTGAAGCAAATATCAGGATTCCTACAAATTTTCCATTTCAAAATTCCATACTTTTCCAGACCCAAATTTCCAAACCTCTCTGCAGATTTTTCAGACCATGTTTAACATTAATTATTCATATGGCATTATTTGCTATATAGTATAATCAACTGTAAATATATATTTTTTTTTTCTCCATTGGGCTTACATAATCTGTAATCATGGTTTAATCTTGCATGATAACCAAACAGCAAAGTCCAAAATAAATGATCGTTTGTTCCTTTATCTGTTGCTGGTTTGAGTGGCACACACATAATATAATGAAAACAAAAACATTAATGGAAATGTGTGGGTTTTTTTAGAATAAATATTGTTTTTTCTTATATAGAAAAGCAAACACCACATTTCTACAACAAAAACAACCAAATGACCCATAAGTAAAAAATGTAGGGCAAAAAATTACAAAAAAAAAAAAAAAAGTTTCATACAATCTTGTATCAAAGAGAAACAAACATTAAAATCAGATTAAGAAGAAGTCAAGTTCAGCATCTAGACCAAAACCTCATATCCCTTTACATACCTGTATGAGGGCTCTGTTCCTGATTTGTGTGTACAGTGTTCTTACATGAGGGGCCAGATACATGTCTAGGAGGAGATTATCCTATAAAACAGTGATAAAACACTTATTAAATCACAATATCCCAACTAAAATGACATCAAAAAGAAATCAGTGTCTTGAACTTCTCTAAATCAAAAACTAGCAATTGCACAATGTCAAACTTACCTTCATTTCATCCAGCATTTTCAGACAAGATGCATACTTTGACTCGTAAAACTTGAAGATAATATCACGGACTTGTGGTTCCAACTCTAAAAATAATTTAAAGGAGCTAGAAAATAAAAGATGAGTAAAATGAAATAAGTGAAGTTTTATCCACATGTAACCAGAAACAATACATCTCTCATTAAGGCACCTAATATGAACATGCTAAGCAAAAAGGTTCACCTGCTTGAGATGACATTTCGCTGCAGTTCCTGTCTGTCAAATGTAGCCAGGGCACAAAGCCCCCCGTACACCGCTACATTACTGGGGGAAAGTAGCTAGAGAGCAAATAGAGCATATCATTACTGATTGTAGGAAAACACTGCATCTTACTCATCTTCACTTCAATATTATTATTATTATTATTAGTAATATTACTACAAATATCTGCTGTAGCATTAGAACAGGGTTAAAGAAGACACCAACCTCAGGGAAGTCGCAGTGGTCAAAGGAGGCTTGCAGGAAGCACTTAGCAGCCGGTTTATACTTTCTTGAGGCAAGTTCTGCTAATCCTAATGTGACAAAAGAGAGATGATGATGACATCAAATCACATGCTCAGGAAGGTCAAAGACATTTTAACATGACAAATCATAGTAATTGAAAATGTGAATTATATAATATATATATATATATATATATATATATATATATATAGAGAGTAGTCAACATTTGAAGTGGATCAAAACCTTTCATCAAAGTTGTCCTAAAACCTTCTTCTTAGGACAACTCTTTTGATCTACTTCAAATGTTGACTACTGTAACACAGTATACATTAGATAAACACATAATACAAATACACTTAATATTCTTGAAATACAAGTAATGTACTTGCCTGCAGCACATTTTAGTTTGGTTAGAACAGATTGGTTTTGACTATCTCTCTCTCCTCGTTGCTAGATTGCAGAGACAAAGAAAAATGGAAATTTTAGAGTCATTTTCTATTGGTATCTCACAGGTCAGTAAAGCAGAATCGAAGGTTGTTCCTACCTCTGCTATCTCTGGAGTGGATTCAGCCTTACTGACGTAGCTAAGTACATGGGACCAGTTTTGGAGGTAAACGCTAACCTATAAAACAGTCAAGTTGTTTGGATGAGTTGTTAGAGATTTTATGCATTAAAGTAATCATTAAGCAGAATTAAAAAACTGTATACCCTTTCATAAATGTGTATCCAGGGCCTAAAATTAACACTCGCCAAGCGCCAAATGAGAGTAATCAAGGCTGGCGAGTATATGAAACAATGTCAATCGCCAGTTAACTGGTAACATTTTTATGCCTAACAATGCAATGTTGTGAGAACATGAACGTGAACTAATGTGAATGAAGCTCACAGCAGTTGACAGGCCAGCACTGCATCGTCACAAAAGTTTAAACCTTGCCAAGCTAGTCTAGCTGGTCGCAAGAAGACATGAAGGGAAACTCAATTCGTTACTCGCACGCAGTGTGGAATGTTTTCTGTGCGCAAACATTTACAAACATGCACAAATACTGAACTGAGTTCTCTTTCACATCTTGTGCTTGAACAGACAAATTCACACACAGTTATGTTTTTAAAAAAATGCCCGTCTCAGCAAGTATCCTAGTAAGTTGGCTTAAGTAAATGTAAACCGTAGAAAAAGACAACGCATGTGTATCAGTAGCAGTATATTGGAGCCGTGCATTAGCTCGTAAAGTGACAGCAATCTAATATTCCTGCTGCTGTCTTGTGTTTTTAATGTCCTTTCTACAAATACACTTTCTGTAAATGTTATGATCACAGATCATAACCTACATAAAGCTGTGTTTGACATAAACATGGCTAAAACCAGACAATTACATTACGTTAAATGAGTCTACCCCCCAAAATTACTATTAAACACATGAGCCCCATCTGAAAGGCAAAGGGGGAGGTGTTGCTGTAATTTAAAGCAATATTTACATTACTCAGAGGTCTAGTTTCAAGTATAATTCTTTTAAAGTAATGGTGCTTTATGTAACATTATCTAGTGTAAGTGATAAACCCCCGTTTGACATTTGTACTGGCTACTATATACAGGCCACCAGGCCATTCCGATTTTCTATTTTCTACCACTAAAGATTGCTTTAAAAATAATCTTCCTGATCAGTTTCAACTCCTTGGCATACCAGATAGCTTAGAAGAACTCAATGTTGCAACAGTAACTATTGGCTCTCTCTTTTTCAGCACTTTAGACATTATTGCTCCTTTGTGCTTAAAAAAGATTAAGGAAAATAGTCAAATAGTCAGTACTGCTGTGGTATAATGAGAACACTCGGGCCCTGAAGAGAGCAGCCCGAAAAATTAGGCACAGCTGGAAGAAAACATAACTAGATGCATTTCGCATCTTGTGGAAGGAAAGAGTTATTGCATACAGAAAGGCGTTAAAAACAGTTCTGCTTACTTTTCGACTCTTAAAAGTGAACAAACACAACTCTAAGTATTTATTTGATACAGTGGCTAAATTAACAAGAAATAAAGCTTTAACTTCAGTTTCCAAACAGCACTGCAATAATGACTTGAATTTCTTTACTTGCAAGATTGATACTATTAGAGAGAAAATTATAATAAGACACCATGCTACAGACCCCCTGAGGAACAATTCCATTCATTCTTTGCTATAGGAGGAAGAATTGTCTAAACTTGGTAAATCATCAAAAACAACATGTATACCGACTAAGCTACCGAAAGAGATGCTTCCAGAACTCATAGATCCTATTCTTAATATTATTAATTTAGGATATGTACCAAAACATAAAATGTTTTTATGTTAAAATATTAAAATATTAAACCTCATTTTAAAAAAACAACAACAACTTGATCCTAGAGAATTAGTTAATTACAGACCGATCTCGAATCTACCTTATCTGTCAAAAATACTAGAAAAGGCAGTATTCTCACAACTATGTTCCTTCTTAGAAAAAAAGGTATTTACGAGGATTTCCCATCAGGATTTAGACCATATCATAGTACTGAGAGTGCTCTCATTAGTTACAAATGATTTGCTTTTATCAGGCGATCGTAGTTGTCTCTCCATTGTTGTTACTGGATCTTAGTGCTGAATTTGATACTACCGACCACAACATTCTTTTAAAAACTGGGACATTCTTTTCTACTGGGTGGTTGCCCTACATGATTAATAAACAATCTCTAGCTGGTCCGAAATGCAGCAGCTAGAGTATGACCATATTAGCCTGTTCTGTCAACACTCCCTATTAAACATCACATACATTTTAAAATAAGGGATGTGCAACAGCGGTCGAGTACTCGAGAACTCAAACGTGACAGCAACGATCTATCATGTAAACGATGATCGAAATTGTGTTTCTTTTCCCTCCTGATTAGTTAGCAGCACTTTGGGCAGCGCCCTGAGCTCTGATTGTTTAGCTTGCCACAGCATGCATCAAAAGACGTGAGGATAGAGAGAATGGCCTCGAAGACACAAAGCGATATCTGGCTTCACTTTGACAAGATAGATGAAAATACAGTTCAATGCAAGCTGTGCATTTTATCTTGCGCTGAAAATATCCTTCAAATTTTATTCATAATTAATTTAGCAATAATCAATGATTTTCATACTGTAAAATGGTTGATCAGAAAGTGCAAATTGAATCCAAAATATTGCAGAAATATTAGAATAAATATTTTTTAAAATTACAATAGTGACAGTAATGTAGCCTAATAGAATGTGAATTTGTTGTGCTTTCGTTTTCGTGTTTTTATAGCGCAATCGGAGTTACACTTTCGGTCAAGCTCATGTTTGCATTCGCAAACTTTTTGCAGATGAAAGTTGTAATAGCTACATCTGATTAATCTAATATAGGATGTGTTGGGATATCAACATTTATTAACATGCTGAATGCACTGCATATCAGTGTTTAGTTTCATGCTCAAATACAATGCCCGATATTGACTATCTCAGTTATTTGAGACGGTCATATTGCTTTTAAAAGTCTCTTTTAAAAATAAATAAATAAATAAAAATACTGATGTTATAATAATGCAGCAGTGCTTTTTTCGTCATATTTGTTCAATGGCAAAGGCTAATTCGTATAATTTGTATGGCTTTGAAAGCGTGCAGGAAATTTATGGAATCACTTAATAATGTAGATGAAAATTTAGCACAAATCTGCCATAAACATAGCATTATAATGAGAACATTATAGAAATCTATAGTAAATTCACCGCGCGTTTATCGATTACTTGTTTCTTAAACCTACCGATGATCAAAACAAAAAATTTCCAAAAATGCCTGTCCCTATTTAAAATCTTGCTAATTACTTACAAAGCACTAAATGCTCCTCAGTACTTAAGTGAGCTCTTAACGCATTATATTCCTTCACGTTTATTGTGATCTCAAAATTCTGGCCAGTTGATAATACCCAGAATATCAAAATCAACTGCAGGTGATAGATCCTTTTCCTATTTAGCACCAAAACTCTGAAACAGCTTTCCTAGCCTTGTTCGGGAAGCAGACACACTTGGTCAGTTTAAATCTAGACTAAAATCACATATCTTTAACCTGGCATAAACATAACACATTATCAATTTCTATTATTCAAATAGGGGTTGGTTTAAGGGTTGGTTTAAGTTACCCAAAAATGAAAATTCTGTTATTAATTATTCACCCTCATGTCGTTTCACACCCGTAAGACCTTCGTTCATCTTCGGAACACAAATAAGGATATTTTTGATAAAATCCGATGGCTCAGAGAGTCCTCCATTGACAGCAAGATACTTAACACTTTCAGATGCCCAGAAAGTTACTAAAGACATAATTAAAACAGTTCATGTGACTACAGTGGTTGACCCTTAATATTATGACGACAATACTTTTTGTGCACCAAAAAAACAAAATAACGACTTTATTTAACAATCTAGTGATGAGTGATTTCAAAACACTGCTTCATGAAGCTTCGAAGCTTTACGAATCTTTTGTTTTCGAATCAGTGGTTCGGAGCGTGTATCAAACTCCAAAGTCACGCCCCCCCCCAGTGGTGAACCATTGAAACTTCAAAACATTAATGACGTAGCTAAGCCTCGTTTACTAAAATCATGTGACTTTGGCAGTTTGATACACCATTAGGTCAACCAGAACCAGGAACACTTCCTGTAACACCCGATGTACTTGTTACATCATAAGAAGAAAGACAGTCTAATATTAGCGTAGATGCCAGTCTCATCCTTATCCAGATCAGATGGTGGACCTGCACCTAGACACGACCACAACGCAGCCCTGAACGTCAGCAGAGACCGTGTCTACAAGACAATCCTCTGTGAAGGCCTTGCGACACGACAGCCATCTGCACAGATCCTCAGCAAAGACCACAAGAACCAGACAAGTCCTCTGCACAGACCACTATGGACAGCTTCGACTCCATACCGGCATGATGAATCCGATCTCTAAGCAAAAAGGAACTGGATGAATATCTGAATGCTACCAATCCTGATCTGAATTCTGACTTGTGATGCAGCCTGAATCACATTCACAGTGTTCGTTCGATGGCCAGAGGAGAACTGACCACCACCCTGATTGAGCCTGGTTTCTCCCAAGGTTTTTTCCTCCATTCTGTCACCTGATGGAGTTTGGGTTCCTTGCCACTGTTGCCTCTGGCTTGCTTAGTTGGGGACACTTAATATTCAACAATATTATTAATCTTACTGTACTGACACTGAGCTGGATGATGATGATGATGTAATTTTTTTTTTTTTTTTTTTGCAGCTTTATAGATTAAATGAACTAATTTAATAATTGATGATCTTTACAATGGAACTGAATCAACAAAGAAATTACGAAATGCATAATTTTCCTGTTATCACTGCTTTGAACCAATCTGTATTATATAAAGCACTACAAATAAAGATGACTTGACTTTAACAAAATACAAATATATATATCACTGCTCTAGACTGAATAACTTTTTTAACTTTATTAAGAATTAATCTATATTTATTTATGCAGTGAAGACTATGCAGTGTTATTTTACATCAGTTTCTATGCCTGAAAACTACTGTTAGACCTACCTGAAAAACCTGATAAGCACTGTTCATTTCATTTGTATCTTTGTTCTACTATATTTGTGCTACTGCTTGTAATTTGATTGTTTGTTCTAATTATTTTTACTGACTGTTAGCTTGTCTTTAATAATGTTTTTAATAAAGTTTAAATTAGTTAGGGCAGAAGTTTTAGCTGTGGTATCATAATTGGAATAAAGAATTGTGAATTTTCACTGGTATCTAAAATTTTGGTGTCATTACTGCCCGTTTTAGCAAAAACAGTTTCATGGACAGTAAAAAATATTTATGGCTGGTACATTTTCTTGTCACCATCCACTGGCAGATGTGGCAAAAAGTTAATTTTAGGCCCTGTGTGTATTATTAAACACACCAGATGATGACCAGGGAGGACAACACGTCCATACCTTGATTACATTAAGACACATGTTGATGACATGCTTGGCGCTAGTGCAGTAGTCTCTGGCTCGGGAGTAGCATTTCAGGGCATTGCTGAGGTCACCACAGTCAAGATAGTGATCTCCAAGGTCATCATGACCCCTCCTGAACACAAGCAAGAGATATTCAGATGTAAAATAGCCAAGGCACAGCATCACAGTCAATACTAAAAAGAGAGAAACAATACATCTGGCCTTGCCTTATGCTTTCTTTGATGGAGTTTCCCTTGTAGTTCTTAAGGTCGGTATCCAGCTTCTCCAGTTTGAGCAGGGCTTTTTTCCTGGTGGATTCTGCCCAGGCTGTGTCGAGAGGAGGGGGTTCAACTGCTCCCTCCGGTACCGCATCAGGGACACCTTGCACGTCCCTGTGTTGACAAATATTTTAAGCACAAACTTAGTCAAAGCCATGCATGTTATGTTAGAAATGTTAGAAATGGAACTGGAATTGCCTGGTGGCTTCAGTGAGTTTGCGATGGATTTCTTCGTAGACATCAACATTAAAGGTTCTTTGGACAAAGGACAGGGCCATCTTCAGTGCTTCCACTCGTAGCTGGGGGCAGTGGTCTGCAATAAACTGCAGCCTCTCAATCCTCATCAGTCCACTGTAGCTGGAGGCATACTGCTCGAGATCCTGAGAAAAAAAAAGAAAAAACAGCTCTCAGTGTCCAAAAAAAGTACAGATACAAACTATATCGACACCATTTATTACTGGTTTTTGAACAATATAGGTGATGCTCATTAGCAGTATTGTTACTGTTGAAACTAAAACTACTAAAGTAAAACTATTAAAAATTGTCTTTGTTAATTGAAATAAAGATTAAATAAAATTAAATATAAATATTAAATGAAAAGCTTTAAAAACAACAAACTATAGCTGAAATAAAAAAAAACACTAAATAGAAACATTAAAAATAATTTTAAAAAACATAAATGTAAAAAAAATGACAAAAGCACATATTAAACAAATTAAAATAATCAGAAAATAAAAATATTAATAAATAATATAACAGTATAATTAATACTAAAATAACACTGGGGTAAAGTAAATCTTTAATAAAAGTAATAATTTAATGTCAAATGTAATATTTAGCAAATCTCAAAATGAAAATATTTCATTTTTTAAAAATATAATGCTGTGATGCCTAAATATAAATAATTTAACAACAAGGATAATGCTTTAGAAAAGTCAACAACTTATGGAAGCAAGTACACAATTGTATAGACCAGTGGTTTTCAACCTTTGGGCCGTGGCCCACTAGGGGTCCTCAGTAATCCTCCAGGTGGGCTGTGAGATAACTTAAAATTAATTTAAACATATTGATATAATCAATTAATTTAATAATACGTTACATTAAAAAAAAGCTAAATTAAATTAATTAAAAAAAATACATTTAAAACAAGGCACCACCTCTCTCGTACGTATTCTGTGATTGTTTCGGTTCAGCCCAGGCCGTTTCTCATCGTGCTGCTGTGAAATACTGACTGAACAGTGGCTGAAAACGCAAACTAACTCTCTCAGTTGGAAAAAGAAAACCAGTGTCGCTAAAAAGGTTTTGATGGATGACGCCTGTAATGAAGGTAAAGACGATTACAGTGATATACAGGAGTCTTACACAAGGCATGCACGAGTCCGTTATTATGCGCAAACAAACCGCACATGTGCACTCTCGACTCACTGATCGCTATAACATCGTATTTCTGCATGAGCACAGTTCAACATATTCGCGTAGTTAAAGTAATTAATGTACTGTGAGTGTTTTATAATGGATGCTCGCCGAAGTTTGAGAGGATCAGTGGTGTTATACGTGTTTAATAATTTTGAATGAATCCACATAGTATTTCAATTCAGTCGTTTGGTATCTCCCTGTGGTCTTGTTTGGTATGGCAGGTTGACTTGTGCTTATTTGTTTAAGTTAATGTATTATGGAGCAGAGTAAGTATTTTTAAGTTGTAAAGAATGTCTGCAAAGTACGTTTGCAAGAAATAACTGAAGGTTTAAATCTATCTTGAGTTTCTTCTTTAAAGAAATAATAACACGGGGTTGAAAAGTAATAACACTACAATACAAATGTTTTTGTGAATAGAAAAAAAGGGGGGGAGGTAGGCCATGCAGTATTGATTTGGAGGGGAGGGGGGACTTGGCGTAATAAAGGTTGGGAACCACTGGTATAGACAGTTAAATACCTCAAAAGATACTCAAATGGTACTCAATTGATACAAGACTCGGCCAATCATACAGACTTAACATACCAAAGTCGGGTTTTCCACAACATAGTTGGTGTCAGGCGCATTCTGCTGGTCTTCCTGAGGGTCAGCATCTATCTGCATGGGCTCTACAGACCCCTGTTAACACAGAAAGCATTACTTTTAACACACTGCGCTAGAGAAATGTGTAGGCGACATAAACAAAATTGGGCCAACTAAAAAAAAAAGTCCTAATGAGCATGCGTAATATATATTAAGATCCGAGGAACATTTTGCCCTTGCCACCAAAAAAATCTTGTGTGGAAACAAAAACATAATATCACAACACTGAGTATCAGCTCCCAGGCTTTCAGATGGCTTCACATCCTGCCTGCCTACATTGTGTGGTTACCTCCAGAGGGTATGACGAGGGGCTCGAGCCGTACACACTGAATTGTGTGGTTAATTCCATGAACGGGTCATACGCGCTTCTTTGACAGAAGTAGTTCAGCTCTTCCCATGAGAATGAGGCTGATCTGTCTGGCAAATACAAGTTTTCCCTGATCCTGCCCTGAACCTGCTCTGCAGCATCTCTCCGATCTGACTGTAAACTCTCCTGCAAGAAGGTGCATTCTTATAAAGTCACGCTGCCTCGAGACAAAATCAAATCAAAGATGTTAAAATTAATACATAAATATAAACCAACCAAGTGGGACAATGTTTGTACTCTAGAAGTGAGGGTGTAAATAAATTAATTAGATGAAAGTAGTGTCAGCAACAATTACATCTGTAAACACTGGCTTCTTACATGTGACATTTTAACACTTGTTGCCACATGCAGGTTTGTAACCACCAAAAACATTGAAGGGGAAACATTCCCTCAAAATTCATAATTCCTAGTCAATTATTTTATGTTTTCAATTACTGATTCTTCAAAATACCATTATTCCCCCCTCCCGAATAAGCAGTTACATCACTCATCACGTGCACTTTACTACACCCAACATTTTAAAGATTACATTGCACTGCATAATGAGACCTGGTCTGTCATTTTTGATAAACTACATTATAATGCAGTTTCAAAATGACAGTCTAATATAGCTGAATGCGTCTAGTGTTTCTAAAATGAAAATATCACTTAAATTATGAGCAACTCCACGGTGTTTAATTATTTTGATCAGGTTTGAATGGAAACATTAAATGCTCTATATTCATCTCTGCAAGCAAATGATGAAGGCGGTCTCAAAATCTAGTGTGCTGCCTACCTAGACAGTATTTTACAGCATCATATATAAGTGCTGGACATCTAAACAATGACTAAACTGCTTTCTAGGCCGGCAGCAGACTATGTTTTGAGACACACACTGGCTAGTTGATACAAAACAGACAGCTTGCTAACGAGATAGCTTGCTAAATACACTTAGCCGGCTAAAGAAAGTTTCTACCCAAATGTTTCAAAAACAACCCTAAGAAAACCAAATGGACCGCTTCGGGTGTAAACCAAAACAGCTCTGTTGGTTGTATTCGCTGTCGAAACTACATTAGTCTAGCTCCTCGGGCGGATAGTCGCGCGCTGCCGCTAAACTTGAGAAGTGCCTGTCGCGTCCTGAGGGCCGCTCTGACTTACGAGCTCATGCTAGACGAGCTAACAGGTTACAACGGCTGCGAGAGGTAAGAAATTAACATTGTAAACATAGGTGATTCAACTTGGTACGCTTCTTCTACCCACTCTCGCGGTGTGGAAGATGACGATAAAGCATTTAAAGGCGCTAATTTACCTGAAAGTTAAAGACCTGCACGGGTAGTGGCATCTCCTCCTCCTCTGCAGAAACAGAGCACACAAACACATCCGGGGCATGAGAGTGCGCGTGGTCGACGTCTTGCAGCGCGGAGACGTCACTACCTTGAGTCTTGATTTGAAATATTAATACAGGAGAAAAACATATTTACACATTCTAACATGATTTGCTGGTTTTATATTGAGCCTTGAAACAGCCCTCAAATACACTGCAAAAAACACACCGACCTCCAAAAGCACAAAACATAACATTTTTAAAAAACCGTTGTAATTACTGTAAATAGTAGCATATATTCAGTTTGTGAAAATGAAAATATTAAATACAGGTAAAGATGTTAAAAATAATTTTGTTTTAATTATATGTTGTCATCATTGTTTTATTTTTGTAATGTGTTTTTGTAAAGTCATAATTTTGTTATAATACTGTTATGATCTCTTTGATGTTTGCAATGGTTACTATTTTTCATAGTGTGGTTTTTGGTGAATTGTATTAAAACCAGTTAGGGTCAGTTTGACTCACATATAGTGTGTGGAATGAACAAAAAATGTTAAAACAAAACCATACAAAAATGTATTGTCCCCATTTTTTAATTAATATATAATAACAAGTGAGATATCAATTATATTTTGAACTAGAAAATGTCCCTGGTTTCTATTTTATAAATCTGGTCACCTTAGTTTAAGTGTTGGTTATGTCTGTTTATGTAAGGGATATTGTACAGTCAGCCGATCGATCTTATATTCCCCTAGAGGGGTTTATTTTGATATAATGACTGTTGGCTGTACATTATCCCGCTTGTTACACAGTTACTTATCAAATGATGAAAAAGACCACAGCCACAACAATACCTTCAAAATGATGTCACACTCATACTGGTTTATTTTATGGCAAGAACTGGAAGGGGACTGAAATTATGTATGTGCCAGTGGTTTAATTTTCAGTCATTAGTTCAATAAAAACAAAAATGCTTAATGCTAATGTATACTAACAAAACATAAATGCTCAAATGGCACACACTGACACATTTTTATCGCAAATTAAAATATGAATCATTTAGAGGTAAAAGAACATTTCAAAGAAATATCTGAACACTTACAACAATTTGACATGTTAGCCCTGCACAAATAAGAAATGGCACATTTCATTGTGTTTCAAACATCAACATGTATAGGTAAATGTTTAGCAAAAATATAAGACAAGACAATGACTTTTAAACAAGACTTACAGCCTACACAAAATGACTTTGCAAGTTGCAATGTGTAGTCCAGTAAACATTACAGCCAACTGTGAGTACAGTTTATTTTATATAGTTTTAGTTTTATTAACAGTATCTTATAAGCAAACACATATTTCAGTGTGTAATATTTCTGTCATTGTTTAACAAATCATCACATACAATACATTCACAGTAAAACACGGGTACAGTATGAAATGTTTAACAGGCAATAAAAGCTGAAAGTAAAATACTTTCTTAAAAAAAAAAAAAAAAATGTAAAAAAAAAAAAAAAAAAAATGTATTTACCGTCACCCCTCAAGTGAGAGCACTGACTATGGCCACACATTTAAGTCGCAAAAGCTATTCACAATATCTTCTGACACATTCACAGATCCCAAAAGGGAAAAGTACCTGCAGATAAAATATGAATAGCCACAATTTCCACACGAAAAGCTCTGAAAAAAGTAACATTTGTTGCAACAAGGCAAAACTTTACAGTTAGCTATGCTTGTTCTTCAGTAACTAATTACTCATTCTGATAGACATGCCATGGCCTTATGTCATTCTCATTCAACATATTTCCATATTAAACCAACAATTTAAGGCAAAGTTTAATAATAACAAAGCAAATTTGGCATATTTTTGTTGATATATCTGTTACATCAGATATAGATACCATGGACATATAGGTCTCTGCAGTTCATCACCTCACAAGTTGGATTTATCTGTTCATAACAGCAGAGTAGAAGAGGAAGAACCTGCTGTTTACATGGCATATCAATGAAGAAATTAGTTGTGGTGTTCCTTAAAATACAGTACACTTCTTTCCCCTCTTCTTTACAGGTGGAGGGCACAAAACAGCACGGATGGCCTCATCAAACACGGTTTTCAAACCCCGCTGAGTAAGAGCAGAGCACTCCAGATACTTCACAGCACCTACAATACAATACAATACAACTATACATGATACAAAGCCAGTAGTGAAACATCAGCACCATTAAACAGTTCTAGGTGAGTTGTTTTTTTGTTTTGTTTTTGTACATATACCAAGTAGATATACCATATACCCAGGAAATCATTCTTACCAATTTCTCTAGCCATGGCAAGTCCTTGCGGGTAAGTGATTGGAGCTAGCTTCTTATCCCGTAGACGTTCAATCGTGTCTTTGTCATCCCGCAGATCAAGTTTAGTGCCCACAAGTATGATGGGGGTGTTTGGACAGTGATGGCGGACCTCAGGGTACCACTACAAAAAGAAATTTGGTTAACACAAGGCACCTAACACCTTGTGGATCTTGTTAAGAGATCCAAATGTCTATGAAATATTTCATATTCTTAGGTGGATACTAACCTTTGCTCTTACGTTCTCAAAGGAAGCAGGGCTCACCAGTGAGAAGCAAATTAAAAACACATCCTGCAGAAAGACAAAAGGAGGCTCTTTGTAAAAATCAATGTCATCAATTATTCATTTTAGATTACACTGCACTATATAATGCAGAGGATGTCAGGAAACTAAAGTATTATTTTTTTTTACAACTTTTTATTAAATCCTTTTATCATTTGAAGAAAAATCTTTTCTGCTCACCAAGGCTGCATTCAATTGATCAAAAATAGTACAAACTGTAATATTGTGAAATATTATTACAATTTAAAATACCTGTTTTCTATTATAATTTAATATGTAATTTATTCTTGTGAATTTCATTATCAGTGTTAAAATATATTGTAATATA
The DNA here is from genome assembly GCA_037101425.1 of Elopichthys bambusa. Taxonomy (NCBI): domain Eukaryota; kingdom Metazoa; phylum Chordata; class Actinopteri; order Cypriniformes; family Xenocyprididae; genus Elopichthys; species Elopichthys bambusa. The sequence goes on from CM074435.1 coordinate 24,519,492, forward strand.
ATTTCAAAAGAACATCATTTATTTGAAATAGAAATCTTTGTTAGCATTATAAATGTTTTTAATGTCACTTTTGACCATCGTATTAGTCACAAACTTTTTAGCAGTAATGTACATTTTCATAGTAATGGACAGAGGAAAGGTGGGAGACTCATATTTTCCAAAACTATTGTATATATTTGAACAAAGAAAGTACTCGATTGGCTACATGCCCAAATCCCTCCCTAATGCTGAAAGAAATACGTATGCCAACTCCAAACAAAGCTAGTCTGTACCAAAATTGAATATTGGTTATATTTACAAAGCAAAGAACAGACAGAGCATGAGTCTAAAAACATGATGAAACAACAAAATAATTTCCATAATTTCTTCTTAAGAACAAACATTATGATTGCAGTAATTAATTACGAAATTAAATATCATAACTGAAATATATGAAATAAATGCATTATACTCTGAGCTAAACTAGATAACTCAGAATTACAGCCAATAACATAGATATTTAATTACCGTTTGAGGGTATGACAGTGGTCTAAGGCGATCATAGTCCTCCTGTCCTGCTGTATCCCAAAGGCCTAAGTTGACAGGTTTACCATCCACCATAACATTGGCAGAGTAGTTGTCAAACCTGACGGTCACACACAGATTTTTCAGAACATTTCAGAAATACTGTACGTCCACAGAAGTAAACTGACACATATGGGCAGCACACAAGAACAATTCCCAGTTCAAGGTATCAAACCGTACTCACACTGTGGGAATATACTCTCCTGGGAAGGCATTAGTGGTGTAGCTGATGAGCAGACATGTCTTACCCACGGCACTGAAATACAAAAGATGCTAAGTGCTAAGTGTGACTGCAGTACTCAAGGCAAGTCAAGTGTGTTTCGTTATATATGTAGAGACATACAAAGGAACAAAATGTTGTGCCTCACAGGACCACAGTTTTACATATATAAATGCACATAGCCATAAACATATGTACTCTGAATGGTCATACTGAGGGTTCAATGACTGCACATTCATGGCACATCAAGGTAACAACTGTGAAAAGAAGGCAAAAAGTCCTTTAGTTAGTCATCCAGACATCACGATCACTCCTGGGCTTGATGGCACACTGGCAGCCGCTCTTTAACAGTGCTGTTTTCAAATGAACTGCCCCACCGGATGAGAAGTGAATACAGGGTGACAGCTTCTTGTCATGAAAAACACACACTGCACTGCATGCACTTACATACAAAGAGGAGTATAGAGTGTAGACAGGAAATGCAGTGGCGGGTGACAATGAATAAGGGAAAGTGATAAAAAATTAGGAGAACTAGTGAGGAAACGTGATAATAAAAGGGAGGGGGGAAAAGCAGAGAACAGGCCGAAATAGCCTGTTGCAATGTGAACCACTTGCAAAATTTAATTTTTTCATTTAGTACTGTCCTGAGTAAGATATTTTACATAAAAGATGTTTACATATGATCCATAAGACAAAAAATAGCTGAATTTATTAAAATAACCCCGTTCAAAAGTTTGGGAACCACTGATTCTTAATACTGTGTGGTTACCTGGATGATCTACAACTGTTTTTTTTGTTTTGTGATGGATGTTCATGAGTCTCTTGTTTGTTCTGAGCAGTTAAACTGAGCTCTGTTCTTCAGAAAAATACTCCAGGTCCTGCAGATTCTTCAGTTTCAAGGATTTTCTGCATATTTGAACCCTTTCCAGCTGTGACTGTATGATTCTGAGATCCGTCTTTTCACACTGAAGACAACTGAGGGACTCAAACACAACTATTAAAAAAGGTTCAAACATTCACTGATGCTCCAGAAGGAAACATGATGCATTAAGAACCGGGGGGAGGGGGGTGAAAACTTTTGAACAGGATGAAGATGTCCAAATGTTTCTTATTTCCCTTGAATATCATGTTTTTTTTTTTTTCATTTTTTTTTTTTTTCATTTAGTACTGCCCTTTGGAAGCAACAGAAGATACTTGTATGTTTCCCGGAAGACAAATTAAATACAATTTACCTTGATCTTCAAATTCCAAATGTTTTCACCCCCGTCTATTAATGCATCATGTTTTTTCTGGAGCATCAGTGAATGTTTGAACCTTTTTTAACAGTTGTGTTTGAGTCCCTCAGTTGTCCTCAGTGTGAAAAGATGGATCTCAAAATCATACAGTCACAGCTGGAAAGGGTTCAAATATGCAAAAACCTTGAAAACTGAAGAATCTGCAGGACCTGGAGTTCAGTTTAACTGCTCAGAACAAACAAGAGACTCATGAACAACCATCACACAACAACAACAACAAAAAAACAGTCGTAGATCATCCAGGTAACGACACAGTATTAAGAATCAATGGTTCACATACTTATGAACTGGGTCATTTTTATAAATTCAGCTATTTTTTTGTCTTGTGGACTTTATGTAAACATATTTTATGTAAAATATCTTACTCAGGACAGTACTAAATAAAAAATAACAAGCATTTTGTATTATCTCCCTTATTTTGTTAAAATTATTAACATTTTCAGATTCTGCAAGTGGTTTACATACTTTTTCTTGCAACTGTAAATCCATAGTATACCAAATCTCTAGTATATATATAATAAACAGTTTTAACGATATATTTTCTTTTCTATCAGTTCTTCAATATAACTATTTATAACAATATCACCCAACAATAGCATGGCAGGTAAGTTCATTTAACATTTTGTAATTATTCATCATTTTATAGAACATGTATTCATAGTTATGAATTGTTACAAAAATGCTTGACACAGCATTTTAAGCTAAAAATGCATAATGCATGTTACATTCATTCTACTGTTGTAATCGAACAGTTTTATCTTTATTCTTTCAAAATAAAGCAATATGCAAAAACTGATGTTGCGTAGTGGTTATATGACACTTAAATGTTAAAAATAACTGGTATGGGTAATGTTAAAAAAACATGTCACTTGATCTCTACCAGATACCAATTGCAATGCAGCTATTTGTGTGAGGATTATCAACAAATGCGATTTTACGATGTGAAATTTTGCTCTTTGATTAATAAGAAAGAACGGAAGAAAAAAATATTTATGTAAAGGTTAATGATAAAGTTCAGCCTCACGAGTAAGTATGTGATTTAGGGGAGTGGATCATTTCCACTGGAGCTCTAGTGATGTAGGTGCAAAAACATGACATCATTACATAGCGATTCCACCGTACACGCGCATCATTTCTACACTGCACGAGATCCGTTTAATATCCGTTTGTTACATTTTAAGCATAGTTTACATGATACATTGTCATACTACTTTAATGTGGAAAAACATTCATTGAAAAACAGAAAGGACAAAATTGTAGAAGCCTGAGCATATATATTTAACAAAACGGCCACCCACCAAACAGAGCCTGTGCTCATTACAATCTCATTTAAAGCGATAGTGATAACACCTACGGTGTGTCGAAGAATGACACTGTAATATTTATAGGCTAATTTTAAAATTATCAATTTTGTCTGAGCAGAATCCACTCAACCGCTGAGCCAACCCACAATCCCCAGCTCCTCGCAACAATTGCTTTTCTCCAAAAGAAACCTCCGAACAAACACAATCAATTTTAGCATTTATTCTTCAACATCTTACCCGTCGCCGACAACAACACACTTAATGGCTTGCATTTGCAGTGCACTAGTAGTATCCGACGAGCGAGGAATCTGTAGAAATAGCCTGAAATGTGATGTTGAGGTGCCTGTGGGCTGCAGCAGCGGTCGGTGGCAGTCGGGGGTATTTCACGGTACTTCCGAAAAAACACGAACAGAGGGTTCGTACTCTTTCGGAAGTCTCGTGAGGAGCCCGTCTGCCTGTTTTCTGCCCATTCATTTTAATAGTAGGACGCGTTTGTGAAAATATTAATTTTATAGATAAAGTAAACACTTCACATTTTAAATTAAAACCTTAAAAAACACGTTTACATCTTAAAAGAAACAAGAAATAGTGGATGTAAATGAGATTTGTAAAACAGTGACAGGGTTAAGAGAACAACTGTCATTCCGGTGCCAGTTGGAATGACAGTTGTTGTGTTGGGTGTGGAGAGCGGGGTGGGGCATCTCTGTGAATATGCCGAATATGCCGTTAATACTCATGACTACAAATATTTTTGGAAGGGTTGATATAAAAGTCCTCACAATACATACAGTACATCCATTTTAAAAATAGGATGCAGATTGTAATCATCTAGATTGACATTTCTGTCATATAATTCTGTAAAATAGCCTCTTACATTGTTATTTTGTAAAAATGAAAATTAGTGCTGTAATTTCCTGGTTACATTGGTCCAGTAGGATTAATTAAATGTATTTGATGTCAAAATATGTAATAACTCATACATTGTGGGATTTAAGTAGTGTTCTCTGTTGAAAAAAAACGGCATATGCTGGTTAGGTATGTTTTGAAGCATTAATAGGGTTAATATTTGAATCTGTAGTCCTTGAGAGACATACTGCAGAAATACATCAGAAATACTTCTTATGTATGAAAACAGCACAGGAAACACAAGATTCTTACATATTCAAGAATTAATCATTTTATTGCTTGACCTGCCATTGGGACAATCTATACCAAAAGGTTTACAACTTGAGCACATCCAATGAAATCAAACTGTATAGTTATACAAAAAGAATAATAGAAAAATGGTCCCTCGACATTTTACAACTCTCTGTGTTGAGGGCTTAAACTGAAGAATAGGTGCATGGGAGTCTCTAACGCCCTGATGGCAAAGCTTATGAGCAAATATCAATTCCTCTGTACATACTAGAACACAATTTTACTGAAAACTCCAGAAGAAAACACCATTGGCAGTCACAACCAGGGAATGAAAAGCAAGGTACAAAAAAGGGGGGTAGAGGGTGCTAATACAAACACATTTCCAGTGTACCACTGAAAGATTTTCAAGAAATAGTACTGAAGTTGTTTTTTAAAAAAAAAAAAAAAAAAAAAAAAAAAATCTAAATAAAAGGTAAGCAGAAAATTTGCAGTGGAACAAAATCATTTAATCCACTCATAAAGGGAAATACAATAAACATCAATGATGCATTTTACAGAAATCAAGGGAAAGATTTATGGTTACTTTTTGTCATTTGTCATCAAATGAAGTTAAATAAACAGACCAATGCATATATGAGCAATTACAAGTAGACTATTCAGCAATTCTTTGCCTATCATTGGGTGTCACAGTTAAACATTGAGGACTCATATTAATAATATATAATTTCAACATGTTCATTTATCCAACCCCATCATAAGGCATAAACCACTCATTGAAAAGACAGTGGAACGGTTAATCAAAAGGCTATTTGTAATCCCCTGTAATTAAGGGTGCAAATTCTGTGTTTTTAAAGCTACAGCACCAAGATTTGACTGATTCTAGAGTCTACTCTAGAGGGGCAGAAATCTGTGAATGTCAGAAAACATTTTCCTACACATCTGTACTGACATGCTGTAAGGCTCTCAAATCAAGTGTCAGAGAAAAACGAAAAAAATAAAAGAAAAAAAAGAAATCTCCCATGTGGCCAGTAGGACAGAGTCAGATATCAAAGATAAAAACACACTAAATATAGGGTATCTTTTTTTAATTAACATAGCAATTTTGGGACAGTTCTGTGCAAACTCTTAATTACTGAGCTTTAAGTCCGAATAAATTACACTGCTAAGAGAATCCGGATATACAGATGAAATAAAACATTGCAGTTTACAAATAATACAGGTGACAAGCCTATAGAATATTTATGAATATATTAGGTGGGAAAGAACTACAAGAAAATGTCTATTGGCTTTGCATTATGAAAGTAAAGAAATCAGGCACTTTTCAAAACCCAAATTTGCTTTCAATAACATGAGTCTGTTGTACAAATGAGCTGGATATCTGTATAATTACATAACACAATATGTGTGGAAAACAAAAATAAAGTTCACATCAATTATTTCCAAATAATACAAGAGTATCTCTGTGCGATAACAATTAAAATCTACCTTCAGCAACTGTTAACACTATTGTACCACCCAGTAAAACACAACTCTGATAACTCTAAGAACAATATCTGATAGGAGATTAAGGTGGTGGCAGTAGTGGATCGCAAATCTATTTCCAAACATTTGATGGATCCCAACCCTAATGGCATACAGACACCATGAACTCAACACAAGTGGCAAATACTGGCCCTGTTTTAAGACTTTGATTTAACTATATAGGTAAGGCGAATAATTTAAAAATGACACTGATTATTCGAAAAAAAAAAAAAAATCTTAGACCTGTTTATTAACCACATTGTTTCAGTTTAAAAATGTATTTAAAAAAAAAACAAAAAAAACGACACTTGGGATTTCAAAGCAGTCACACTCACTGAGAAAGAAAACCTAATTGGATCTCAGCGGGTCAAGGAGGTCACCAAGTAGTCACTTCCTGTTGAGGAGGATCCTCATATACTCAGTCAACAAAGCTTCAGATTTCATTAACCATTACATTTCTGTAACTCTTCTTAATATTTAAACAAAACCAACAAATATAACCTCTTTTCTGGATTTTATATCCGCCATAAACACAATGCTGAATAAAATAAGATTACTTCACCTTTGGTGGGGGAAACAAACAAATAAAAGCATTTGCAGCATGTGGCATTTTAGAAGGGAGAAAATGCAAAACAAAACAAAACAAAACAAAAAAACTTTAAAAGGAGATTTGACTAATCCTAGTCTACTCTACATAAGAGTCCAGAGCAAGCCTTTGTGTATAGCATTAAGGACGAAAGGAGAACAAAACATCCAACAGAAAGTGAAAAAAGCCCAATGCAATAGGATCAAATGCCACAATGAAAAACAGCAGGTGCATATAAAGTGTTTTTTATATATATATACGTATATATAGATATCAAACTGTGCAAAAAAATATGGTTATGGTCATTTACTTCTAATATATAATCTTTTACATACACTATGTATGTGCAGCTATAACAATAAAAGAGCAAAGCTGATCACCATGATAAACACGGTGACATTTTAACTTCAGTACCCCCAAGAAAACAATATAACACACGTGGATTTATGCCTTTGGCTTCCCTATATTCAAATGCTTGAAATCAGGGAAAACTGAATCTGAAACTCGATGGCTCAATTAAGATGCATCTTAATATACTGAGTAAATACACTACATGAGTCTATCAGTCCTGCCACTGTTTTCCTTTCATTCTAAACACTGTATACAGAAACATGAAGCAATTTGGAAGCGAGAGAAAATCCAGATAAACCTTGTTATTTCAAAATCTGTTCACGTGACAGGCATATGTGGCACAATGATTGGCCTGTTTCTCAGGCAAAACTAACAATCAGCCTTATGGTAAATCTAGGATGGAAACAAATGCGACATGGTACGGCACAAATTGAAAAAAAACAAAACAAACAAAAACAGACAGAGCGAGAACACTGAAGTGAATGGGCACCTGGGTGTTGGAAAACGCATAAAGAAAAGTAAGAAAATAAAGCAAATTTGCATTGGTGGACCCTGCAATTAAGGAGGAAAGAGCCAAGTGTGCCTCAGACCGACAGAGACACAAAGCTGTTGTACTGCTGTATGTTTCTCTTCAGGATATCTGAGCAGGGGCCGAGCACGCGTTCGAACCTGGGGCGGTCAAGTTTTACGCACTTCAGAGGGCCGCGAGCAACCACGGTGGCGGCACGAGGCCGGTTCATGAGCAGAGCGATCTCACCTGATGAAACACATGGAGGGAAATCAGAAAAAAGCCACAGAGAAACAAACACATAAAGGTGTACTAATGGACACTGTTAATGTAATTACATATTGACTCCATGTACAAAGGGATTTCTGGGAAATGTCTGGGATACAATTCTCCAGAGAGTAAAGAGAAACGCATTTACCGAAGTAGTCAGACGGTGCGAGTCTTCCGACCTCCACAAATTCCTCATTCTCCGACCGCCGCTGCAGAACTGCTGCCGAGCCCTGAGGATACAAGTCGAAATCAATACATCTGTTTTCCCATGACGTCACTCTGAGGTTTTAGGGCTACACTTCTCAGATTTTGTAATCAATATGAAACGTGCATATAGGCGCATCCAGTACTGTGGAGAGTCAGCATCGTCGACTTCATCTCTGCAGCCAAAAACACGCAAAGCACTAGTTTATCAATAAGTTATTAAAATATTCAGACAGTCTCCTTCTGTTTTTTCACGCCACATTCATAATCATTACGTTTGCGGGTGCGCTGCTGCAAGCTTTATGCATCTGTTTGAACAGCGATTAGGCTATGTATTACATATAGGCAATTAAAGGCTCATTGTTATGATTTATATGGTTTATTGATATAAACGCTCAATTAGTCGACTAATTGTTTGAATGAACGACTACTAGTCGACTAAAAAAAATATTTAGTCAAGGGAACCCTAATTTTTCTATATATCCTAATCATTTGCTAACATGTATTCATTACTTCAAATCAGCTCATTGTTTCTGCCTTAAATACATTGTTTAAAATTAAAAGATTATTTGCCAACTGCGTGATTTGTATTTGTACATTTCTGAAATTACATCAACTTGAACAGAGTCACCTCTGATAACAGATCACTCTAAATTGTAATGTTGACATGCATTTTCTTTAAAGCTGCTTCGATATTTATTGTCAAAAGCGTATACAAATAAATGTGAACTGAACTGAATTAAACACTTTCTACAACAATTTTCATTACTTACTTGCATTTATAACTATGCATAAATGTGGAGATCAAAATAGTATACAAAACTATAACACTTTAATTAACAAACACTTGTTGATGAGAACAGTGTAAAAAAAAAAAGAAAGAGTGGATTTAAGAAGGAAATCTACCTCAAGTATAATGAAAAACTCATCTCCTGGTTGACCCTGCACAACAATCTTCTGGCCATCTTCAAACTGGACTGTCTCGAGGGCGTCAGCAACCGTCAACCGTTCCCATTTATCCAGAGACTCTGCTCACAGGATGTTAGCATGTCATCATTGGGCACTTCACAAGATTTGCTTATAGGCATTATTAAAGGGATAGTTCACCGAAAAATTAAAATTCTGTCACAATTTACCCACCCTCAAGTTGTTCTAAACCAGCATGAGTTTTCTACAGAAAAGAAGATATTTTGAAGAATGTGTGTAACTAAACAGCTGCTGGTCCCCATTTGACTTCCATAGTATGAAAAAATACTATGGTAGTCAATGGGGAATAAAAACTTTTTGGTTACTAACGCTCTTCAAAAATATCTTCTTTTGTGATCAACAGAACAAAGAAAATCATACCGATTTGGAAAGAGATGAGGGTGAGTAAATGATGACAGAATTTTCATTTTTGGGTGAACTAACCCTTTACACTGCATTATACTTTTTTTCTTTTTTTTTATACACAGTTTACTACAAAAACAAGCCTGCAAATATACATAACATAAAAAGAAATTCATCAAACTCACCCAAAATGGAAACCTTGCTAAGGAATTCCTCATACATTTTTCTCTTTCTTAGAGTACTTCCCTAAACACAGAAAAAAAAGGAGAAAGAGAATTAAGGCCATTTCTAAAATACAAGACCGGTATTCAAGATAATAAAACAACAATGATAAACCATGATAAAATGGGGTGGTTACCAACCATGAGTATTCTCCTATAGCTGTCTCTGTCAATTCCCCATAACTTGACATTGGTCTTTGCTCTGACAGTGGCTGCTCTGGGAGTGCCGTAGATTAAAGCCAGCTCACCAAAACTGCCACCCTCTCCAATACTGGTCACCCACTCATTGTTGACGTACACCTATCGAAAACAACAGTACTTATGAATATCTCAGTCATTATCATTTCAAATATTAAAGTGCCCCTATTATGCTATTTTAAGGGATCCTAATTTTGTTTTGGAGGTCTCCTACAATAGCATCAAAGGTTAAAAAAAAAAAAAAAAAAAAATTCTCATAACATACATTGCACATCACCTCATTTCTCAAAGAGTCGGTTTTGAGAACGGTTTGTTCGAAAATTCAATCCCTCTAAACCCTCAGAAACTAAACTAACCATTACCATATCTGAATTTCAGCTCCGGAGGCTTCCTCAGGACTTGAATATATGGTGATACAAACAGTATCAATTCCCGCAAAAGACTTCATCCTTCATCCTTCAAATTCAAAACAGCATCTTCTCGACATGTCAACAACACAAACCAAACTCTTCCAGGCTTCAGCTACAACTACAGTGTTTGAGAGCGGACCAAAGTACTAAGTAGACCTCACTCACAGGCAGCTAATGAAGACCATAGGCTGGCATTACGCAAATTTGTTAGATTGTTACGTACACTACCAGTCAAAAGTTTGGAAACGGTAAGATTTTTTATGTTTTTAAAAGAAGTTTTGTCTGCTCACCAAGGCTGCATTTATTTGATTAAAAATACAGTAAAAACAGTAGTATTGTGAAATATTATTACAATTTAAAATAACTGTTTTCTGTTTGAATATATTTTATAAAGTAGTTTATTCCTGTGATCATTACATTCCTGTGACAATTTATTTTTATTTTTTTGAAAAGAAATTAATACTTTTATTCAGCAAGGATGCATTAAATCGATCAAAAGTGACAGTAAAGACATTTATAATGTTACAAAAGATTATATTTCAAATAAATGCTGTTCTTTTGAATTTTCTATTCATCAAAGAATCCTGAAAAAAAAAAAATTGTTCACAAATATTTTGTACAGTTGTTTCTTGAGCATCAAATCATTATATTAGAATGATTTCTGAAGGATCATGTGACACTGAAGACTGAAGTAATGATGCTGAACATTCAGATTTATAAAATTACTTTATAAAATATATTCAAACAGAAAACAGTTATTTTAAATTGTAATAATATTTCACAATATTACTGTTTTTACTGTATTTTTAATATGAAACTTCTTTTAAAAACATTAAAAACAAACTTTTGACTGGTAGTGTAGGTTTGTAACATGAAGTGAGACTAGAATTGCTGATGACTTGTTTTGGCAGTTCAGAATCAAATCTTTCATTTAATAACTATTTGTCATGCACACTGATCTTTAAAATTTTGAAAACCTTTTACACTCACAAACAGCTGTATGCTACATAGCTATATATACAGCTCACTGCATGAAAGGTAATATTTGAAAAAGCATAACAGGGGCACTTAAAAAAACTCTATCCAAGTCAAAAAAAAAAACATGTATGTATTATTATTATATTACATCCTGATTCATCATCAATTTGGAATTGCACTTACATCCATTTCACCTTGATCAATAACATAAAAATTGTCACCCTCATCCCCTGAAATAAGAAACAATACATTAGTCTAATTATTTTTTCCATTTTTACACATTCATCTTCTCCTCAAAAGAAGCCTAACCTTGTTGAATGACAGTCTCTCCTGCAATGTAGGTGACTGAGAACATAGCATCAAATATGTCACTGTGAAGAGAAAAATAAATCGTTTTCATTAAATTAAATACTTTATTAAATATACTGAATAATTCAATCTACTATTCAAAACATAATGTGTTACCTTCTTTCATTGTCATCAAGATGGGCAAAAAGCACATTCTTTTCAATCGCTTTAGCAAGGGCAGCCATCGTTTTATAGTCTTTAGGAATAACCTGTGAATTAACAGCAAGTTTTCTAAGTAAACGGCAACTGCAGCGAAAGCAGAATTCAGTATGCCAAAAATATATGTCACGGTGTTAAAATAATGACACATAAGACACTAGTTACCTTTCTGACATAGGAAGCTGCATCTTCCTCAGTGTAGACCTCTGCGCTGATGGCACCGCGGCGCCGTCGACCCTTAACCACAGGATTCATGGGAGGAGAGACCTCATCTTCTCGGGAGTCTGACCGAGAGCTCGACTTCTGCTGGCTGCTGATCTGTTTAGCTTCCTCCTGATAGACATAAACTTTGTTCATTGCACTGAAACTCACTTTTTAAGAGTAAAACTAAATTTGTGAAGAGCCTAAGCCTACGTGGTTTGACTCCAAAGAAAATGACTAACCTTCTCGAGCCTCTCAAAGCACTCTTTGAGGAAAAGCATTGGCCTCTCAGGCCTGACAGTGCACAGCTGCACAATGCATTCCTTCAGCAGTTGCTGGATGTTGTGCTTCTGCACGTAGCGCTCACACTCCCGCAAGCTCCTCTCTTCTTCGCTGCTCGTACTGCTGGACGCCATGGTGACCTGCTGACCTGCAACATACAATTCACATTCGCTTATGAAACCCAAGGAATCTAGAGCAAATCCAGTCCTTAGCTAAATTTCATTAGACCAACTAGTTGCAGTGAAATGTAAAGATCTGGTGATACCCACGCCTCTTAAGAGTAGATTGTAATACCATAAGTTAAATTCACTAATATCATTGTGAAGACCGCATGAACCAGAAGTTGCAAACAACTTCACTATTGTGACAAAGAGGGTGGGGCTTGATTTTAACACCCCTCTTCACCACCTCGAGCTTGCAGCCGACTGACACTTTGAAGGGAAGTGGTTAAAGGTTGTTCTGCCAATGCCGTCAAACTAACTTCATCAGAGAAGGAACGTCATTCAAGGGGGAAGCAAATTCGTAGATTCTGACTAAAGACTATGAAGGCAAACTTTTTTTGTTGCATATATTAATTATTCACCACAAGACTAGTAATGTGCACTGACCAAGTAAATAGGGTAAATTTTACATTACATGCAGACTTATATTTCGTATTGTTGAATCTTTCAGACCAAATTGTTATGGAAATTCTTAAAATTAGGTGTCTGATATATTTGTATGCTAAAGGTATTAGCCACATGCAGTTAGCAAGCATACTGGATTGTATTTGGGTTGTTGAAGTGACAAAAAAATATTTTGGGGTGTTAAAGTTTTAGAAATATTTCACTGTTCATTTTTTCAAAAATATTGTTTGTATCAAAATGAAATATTCTTTCTTCTTTGACACATTCAAAGTTAAATAAAAATACTTTAATGTAACACCAGCGGAGGTATAATCATCACTCATCTTAAAATGGTATAATTTTCAGCAGTTTTGAAGTGATGACAGCAAAGTTTGTCTCGTATTTATTCAAATTGTCCAACAAGAAAAAAAGTGTTATTCATAATTTCATATTAAATAAATAGCATTATATGAAAATAAGTGTCACAATGAAGATAAATCTCTCTCATGCTATTTGTAGGCTTATATTATTAAGTTTTTGTTTTTCTTAATTCTTGTCATCTCACACCATAGGACACATTTATGGTACAGTTCAGTAAACATTTTTTTTTTTTTTAAAGTGCAAGAATTGATAAAGTTAGTGACCCCTTAAATTTTCTCAAACATCAGACTTTACACTACATAAGTATTTCTGACTACAGTACCTAGAAAATGTTTAAATGATTAAGATTTTATTCACTTCCATGGCTTATCCTGGCCTAACAATTAACATTGTAAAATTCCCTTATATTTCCAGGTCTTCCTTGACCGTGGGAATCTTCTGGATAAGAAAAACACACACACGTGACCTCGAGTCGTGCTCATAACCTAACAAAAACAAACTGCCAGAGCTAATAAACAGACATGTTGCTGCAAACCAATTCAACATTAAACACTTTCAAACGAGTTGTTGTCAAAGTAAAACGGTTAACATGGCTCCCATACGAACATGCTACATATCTAGACTAGATGATCTAGTAAATCGGTCAGCTATTTCTCTCAGCTACCATGTAATTTATTAGACACTGTTGCATTTTGGCAGGCATGATGATGCCCCTGGTCCCAGTCGGGGCGCCTGAGCTCATAAAATGCGCAGTTCGCATCCCCACAGGCATTTTCACAATAAAACGCTATTCGGTCATGTGAACATAACATTATTTTAGTGCAGAAAACACATGCCTTTGCAAGTACACGCTATTTAGCGCGTGTTTAAACGTTAAGCAGCGTAAACCTGCAGCCTCGTCCAGCTCTGTGTTATCTGTAACCAGTTTTGTCAAGCAGCAAAATACGCCATCTTGCAAGCTACATTATCACAACAACGGAAGCCGACGGCATTACAGTAACCTCTCTACGAGCCTGTCAACTCACACATCGATATCACCAAATGTTAAAGCGAAGACCCCTGCCGTTAAATATTCATACCTGAGACGCTTCAATGAATTTGTCGACGTGTTTTACTCCGTTTACACAGGCTTTCCCACAGTCCTTGGATGGATGGATGCCTCACCGGAAAAGGTTATGACCAATCACAAACAACGATTGACGTCAATGCGCCTCGATCTGAGAAGCTCGTTACTCCTGACAACCTTAAAGGGCAAGGGCTTGTTTTTGTATTTCGAGGAGATCGAGATTATCAGCCAGCTAATTTATTACATTCTGCTGCACATGGTGTGCTACATGCGCTAAGTGTTTAAATCTTATTTTACAGTCCTCTGGCAATGACATTCAAATACAAAAGGACAGTATTCCTTGCCCATGTGTTTAACAGAGACCTTGTGTGATCTGGATCTGATGACAGCTGAAAAGGTTAATGGGTCTGTACATAAACCCAAGCCTAGTGTTGTCCTTATTGAACCAGGATCATAGCCACCACTGATACTGCGGGGACACTTCCCCTCAATATTTAGATTAGGTCGACCATGTGCTTCTGAATAGCTGACTATAAAATTGTTACATTACTTCACCAGCACACCAGTATATCACTGGTAATGAGGTCCTTAATCAAAATGGAACATTAGATAGCTAAACATTTACATTTGTTCATTTACTAGATACTATCCAAAGACTTACAACAAAATGATATAAGCATAAGCAAATACTTAAAGATAAAACACAACAAAGAAGTGCAAAGTAATTTAAAGGGATAGTTCACCCCCAAAAATGAAAAAACTGCAATTATTTACTCACCCTCACGATGACTGTCTTTAGCGGAACATAAAAGATATTTTGAAGAGTTTTGGTGACCATTGACTTCTATTGTATGGACCAGTATCTAAAAAACAATATCAGTATCTCTAAACAAACGATTTTCCTTTTAGTTAAAGTCTAAATGGAAGTTGCGATCATCTTTTCTTCCCTGTTGTGCTGTATATCTAAGTGAAACAGCTTCTCAAAAAAGTAAAAAAATGTTGTGTGGGACTTGATTTTGTCTATCAGGAGTTGATTGGATTGTTGGATGGTTGTGGTTTGCTATTGCTGTGATGTCATATAAGTGACAGGTTGTCCCGCCCTCACGCCAGTAAACACATCATCAGAGAAGAGATGTCGCTACAAGAGGGAGGGGAAATTATTTTGATTAAAGATTTTGAAGGCACATGAATTTTTTTTAAAAATTTAAAAAAAAATGTGCACAATAAATCATTTAAAATAAATATTCCATAAAAAATAGGAATTGTCAATTTTGATTTCATGGTGACTTTAATCATAAGGATAAGATTGTACAGGCCAGGTGCCTATATCAGAACATAAAGACACACCCTCTCTTATCTCCTCCCAGCTGCTTCTGCAGCCCTTCCTGCCCTGCTCAATCTCATTCGTGTCGACTGCCCAGAGTCCACGAACATATCCTTCCAAAAGCTCTCCCGCACAAGGATAGAGGATATATCACTGTCTAGCAAAAGAGAGGAAGAGATAAAGGTGAGGGCATAGTCAATCTTCCAAAGTCAGGTAGGGTTATGTTGTTTGCTGTGCAAATCTGCAATCACTGCTCAGTCATACCAATGTACCATAACATAACTGGCATTTTTAATTGGGAATTAGATAGAGAAGGATGGCTCTTTTTCAGTACGGAACACTGTAACATGTTTGTAAAATTAATTTAAATCAGTTGCAATTGTGGAAATGTTGTGTTATGGTAATGATACTTTATCTTGGAAAATGTGAATATAGTAACAATGTACCATCTGAATGAATATGTTGAAAATAACTAGGCTCACCGAGGAGAAATTATAACATTAATGAAAAATTAAGATTTGGGTGGAGTACTCCAAACTAACAACACTCTGTCTTCCTTTTTTAGTCACATTCATTTTCATGATTGCATACTCTTTCTAACAACTGTGGTGCATTCCAGGGTCTCCTTGTTGAAACATGTCCCTCTATAGCTTTGGATTGGAGCCTCTGTCCTGTCATGCCTGGAGCAAGGACCGAACACGTAAGCAGTGGTTGAGCTACATTTCAATATAAATTTCTAGCCCTTCAGGCTCTTAATGTTGTAGCCTGCAGTTCCATTGTGATCCATTAAAATCTACTTAGAGGAATATCGAATTGTCTTTGGGAGAAAAGCATGCACTTCTCCATTCGTTCGCATCATTTTGCTATGAACTAACTGTAATAATGTTGCTTTATACATGGATTTTTGTCCACAAGAATAACAGTATTTCCGTATTTTTTCATGTGTATAACAATCCTAATAATATTGTTTTTATTAGAAATTGCCATTAGCCCCAACAGCAATGAGGTGCACATTTACCAAAAGAAAGAAAAGGAATGGATTAAGATTCATGAACTGACAGAGCACAGTGGGCGAATCACAGGTAAGACAAAAGAGAATAGCTGTCACATTAGTCATTAACCCACCGACACTGTGAAACTGACCCATAAAACAAATATTATCTCAGCGCTCCAATACAGGGCACGAACTAAACCACTGTAAACAGTGCAAGACTATGTTTGAGTTCTGTGCTAACTGGCATTTATTAAATTTGCAGTGAAATGGAAGTAGTGACAGATCTTTTCTTCCATATGTACATGTACATCCCATTGAAATGTAGGATGCAGTTGATTGTAAGAAAGGGGCGTGGTTTAAGACCAAGTTATGACATTTTGATTAAAGGGGTCATATAATGCCACTTTTACAAGATGTATAATAAGTCTCTGATGTCCCCAGAGTGTGTATGTGAAGTTTTAGCTCAAAATACCCCACAGATCATTTATGATAGCATGTTAAATTTGTCACTTTTTGAGGGTGAGCAAAAACTCTCAGTTTTTGTGTTTGTCCCTTTAAATGCAAATGAGCTGCTGCTCCCAAGAAGGGGGTGGAGTTTCAAGAGCTCATGTTAGCAGCTCTGATTACCTCTCGCAGACTCACTGAAAATGTTAGAAACTGTTCAGCCTTTTATGTTCAAAACGGAGTCGGACAATGATGGAGAGAGTCAAAAAGAACTGATGACATGTAGAATGCAACAGCACGTTTCTGAATGGTTAGTTGATGAATTTATGTAGCTGATGTGGAGTTAACTATCTTAAAGTCATTGCTTAGCATATTCTGTCATGATAATCTATAAATCGCTCGTGTGGGAACTGTTGTAAGATCTTACAAAGCCAGAGAATATATGCTGCATGAAGATAGAACAGGTATAGTTTAGTTTAATTACGGTTATAACTTGTCATTTTGCTTTTATGACATGCTGTTGCATTTGTGTTACATACTGTATTGCAATAACATGGCCTTACCCCTTTGTTGCGTGTTCTCGGGGGCAGGGTTTATGTAAATTTTAGGGTTAGTGATGTCACCAACCCGGGAAGAAGCTTGTTGTAGTCTCTACCAGCCGTTTGTTGTAGTCCTTAAACAGAGAATTCTTTAAAAGAAAATATCTGCCTTTGCTTTAAACTTTGAGTGTTGTAACTTTGCAGATGTCGTTTGTGCTCAGACAGCAACTTTACACACTAACTAAAGTTTAAAAAGTCAAATCATAATCAACCACCTCTTTAAAAATTACAAAGTCAATTTTTTTTTAAATGAGACACATTCAAAATGACATCAATAACGTGCATTAGATATACCCCCCAGTGGGACTACTAATGCTTAGAAGATGAGTATGTTAGCAAGATGCATAAATTATGTTGGTGTAGGGAGGTGAAGGGATGCCAAAGCAATTGATGTTGGTGTAACCCCTCCTGTTCGAACCACCCACTCTAAGCGGGACTCGACCCCATGTCCGCCAGCATGGAAGTCAGGCTCTCTAACAAGGAGGCTAAGGACTACAATCTCTAGCATCAGTCGCTAGAGCGCCTCTTGAGTTCAGGGGAGTGAGGTTTACACGCACAGCTCTTACTAGCCTACATCTGTTACACCGGAGCAAGTTGAGCGGCTGCTTATATGCTTCGGCAGTTAATTAAAAGATTAGATGGGTTCACTCCTCCCAAAATTATGTTTAGAAACTTCACTTAATTCAAATCTTTCAATATAGATTCCAATAATACATGAACATAACTAACAGTTGATTTAATTTTTAGGGATTGATTGGGCCCCAGAGTCCAACCGTATAGTGACATGTGCCTCAGATAGGAATGCCTATGTGTGGACACTTAAGGATGGGGTTTGGAAGCCAACACTGGTGCTGGTTCGCATCAATCGAGCTGCCACGTGTGTCAAGTGGTCACCTCTTGAGAACAAGTTTGCACTTGGAAGTGGAGCCAAACTTATTTCAGTGTGCTACTTTGAAAAAGAAAATGACTGGTGAGACTTGCTTCTATAATATCTTTTATCTCAATGACTATTGTGCATTATCTCTTATGAAGCTTTACCAAGCTCTCTTATACAGTCTCTGTTCATGATTGACTCTATAGGTGGCTGAGTAAGCATATCAAGAAACCCATTAACTCCACCGTTCTGAGTCTAGACTGGCATCCCAACAACATGCTGCTGGCAGCTGGCTCTGCTGATCTTAACTGCAGGTTTGAATATTCTGACTAATGATGCTGCACAATGTTTCTTTTTTTAATCATTTTGTCTTTGGTAACATAGGTATTTTTTTGTTGTCATAGAATTTTTTCTGCATATATCAAGGACATTGAGGACAGGCCTGGACCAACACCATGGGGATCCAAAATGCCCTTTGGGGAGTTGCTTCTGGAGTATAAAGAGTGCGGTGGTTGGGTGCACAGTGTCTGTTTCTCTCCATCTGGTGACGCTCTAGCCTGGGTTAGCCACAACAGTGCCATCAGTGTAGCAGACGCCTCAAAGGGAAAAGAGTAATACCAACATTTACGTATAACAATTAGCTTAGTAAAACTCAATTTATATACACAAAAAGTAAAAGCAAACTAAAATAATTTGATGCTAAATATCCTTGAATTATATGCATCTATTAAAAGCACTGCCTGCAAGTAATAATATGCACAGCATGACCTTTAGTAGACATTGCCCACATATGAAATTTTGTGTATTGCAGGGTCACACAGCTGACAACAGGACATCTTCCATTGCTAAGCATACTATATGTCAGTGAGACTGAGATTGTAGCTGCGGTAAGACGTTGATAATAATACAGAATGTTTCTTGAGCATCAAATCATCATATTAGAATGATTTCTGAAGGATCATGTGACACTGAAGACTGGAGTAATGACTGCTTTTACCATCACAGGAATAAATTATATTTTAAAACATATTTAATTATACATCACTTATTTTAAATTGTAATAAAATTTCACAATATTGCTGTTTTTACTGTATTTTTGATCTAATTATATTGTTTTGTGTGTGTGGTGGATCTTAGGGCCACGACTGTTGCCCTTATCAGTTCTCATACAAGGGTCCTGGATGCTTGGAATTTGTGAAGAAAGTGGATATTCCCAAGCAGAGCTCCAGGGGCAACATGTCTGCCATGCAGCATTTCCGTAATCTGGACAAAAAAGCGATTACTGAGGAGGAAGACACTGACTTGGGCAGTCTGCATCAGAACAGCATCACGTAATATAAGGCTTGACTTCTGCATGCACACAAGATTTTAATCTTTTGCATTGTTAACGTTTTAGAGAAATGTAATTGCACTTTGCTAAGACTTTGTTTCTATTATAGCCAACTATGTATTCTGGAAGGGCTGAAGGCCAAGGTGGAGAAATTCAGCAGTGTGGCTTTAGATGGTGCTATGGTTGTCTGGGATTTCAAGGTATGGTATTGTCATGAAACAACTTGTGAACCATTTTAATATTACTGTTTAACTCTATATTGTCTACGCAGTTGCCTTTCTGTACTTAAATGAATAATGACCTTTACTCTGTTATGTTATTTTTAGCACTGAAACACCATGGGATCTGAAGAGAGCAGAACACAATAAAAATCTGGGACCATCTTTTTTATTTGTTTGTTTGTTTACTCTGAAACTTTTTTTGTATTGAAATAGTTTACACTGCAAATTATTGATATTATTATGATGTACTGTGGTGGGATGGCTGATCCTAAACTTGTGATATGCAATAGTTTTTGTGCTGTATTAATTAATGTAAACAATGCAAAAATAAATGATCATTTAGCACCAAAAAGAGAATTAACCCTATATGACTATCATAATTCTATTCTAATTGCTAAATTCTAATTGCTAATGTAAGAAAGAACACAGAATCTGCATGTGTATGTGTTTTTTTTTTTTTAATACAAAAATCACTATTAAAATCGTTGGATGATTTTGTCTTTATGTTGTAACACTTGCTGCAACACCTCCAACCCCTGCAAAAGTTTGTTAGATGCAAATGACTACTATGCAAATGACTGATAAACTGTACTGAAGTACTGAGACTGAAGATTTGACTCATGGGGCAAAAAGTAAGTTTAATAGCAGAAAGATTTGACATGTTAATGACATATATGTTTTATGTATTTTTTATTTGCTGAATAATGGCTGCAACAAACTGAACTGGAACACATGACGTTTCAATAAACACAATTTTTGATCAAAAAAAAAAAAAAAAAACGTAGACAAACAGCAACATATGACAAAATTTGGGTTCGCCTGAATGTTTTGAAGCTAATATACCAGGCCAGGATGTCAAGAATCACGTGATAAAGAATTTAAGAATCACCGAATCGGTTTAAAATCAGTCAGTGAACTGTTAGAGAGAAACGACTCGCAGAAATGAGTCGGGCTTCCTAAGACTAGTAAATATTGCTGAAAGCAGGGCAGGAATAAGAGGATGTAACTGACTCTTTCCACAGATGTATTCGTGAACATTTTTATATGTTCAAATTCTCTGAAAAATGTAATAGTGCAAAGCCAAACCACTCCCCCCTTTGACTTAATTCCGCACTTACAGCCAATCAGCGTCTATCTTAGTTCACTCGACCAATCAGTGCTCAGCCGGACGACAACACAGCTCATTTTCCTTCAATCGCTAGTATGTGATGTTGATGTGACGCAACAACTATCAGCTGGTTTTGTTTTGCTTCATTCCCTATGCTCCGCTTGAAGTCGTAAATGTACAAAAACTTGCGTTTTAATCCATTAATGTGAGGCAGAAGAATAGCTGAAGCGTTGGAGTATATGTGTCTTCCACTTTATTCGGACCTTCCCTTTTTTCTTCAGTAGGTCTCCGCTTTGCCACTATCTTTCCAAGAGGTCCAACCGATCCCAGGCCTCCGATCCAGGGCGGAGGGAGGGAAGGAGGTCGTTGGGAATCGGGATGGAGACCGGGGAGGGAGCCGACGGTCCTGGCGGGCCGGGGCCGTGCTGCGTCTCCTTCAACCAAGACTCCACGTAAGCGCTCACATCTGCAGATCAGTCTTGCATCAGCTGCCGAATCGGATATTTCTAAGATGCTATTAACAGCGATTTACCTTACAAGAGGGAATGTCACCTCTGCCTAAAGGATTGTCCGCTATTTATTGTCTGTTTTGATTATTACATATCTATAACAAGCCATATCCACTATGTTATAACAGTGTTTTACATGCACGATATGATAGATGAGCTCAGTGTTTGTTTCAGTACTGTTCTTTTCAATTGTTGTACAATGTTTTTTTTAAGCAGAAATGCTTTAAATGGGAATTATGGGATTGAACAAACAAACAAAACACAACACAACAACAATACGCTAATACTTATAGATTAGATATGATTATATGAATCTTGCACATGTTTTTATAGAGAAGAAACTTAACGTTTGTCTTGCCCTATTTCATGTTTTCTCACAAGGAGAGCAGAATTTGCAGGATTGTGTGATTCTATTGATCAGTCCACAGTCTCCTGACAAGATGACCCACTCGTGTCCTTTTTTTAGTGGTTGATCACACTGGTTTCTTGTCTTAAAAGTCAAGCACAGCAAATCAAAGACAAAACATGATACTGAGAGTCAGTTGATCTGATATATCACTCCTTTGAGATTAAAGTCAGCGGTCTCTCTTGGGGCAAAACATTTGTATTAGAAAAATCTGAATTTTGTTATTTTGTATAAATATAGGTATTAGTCACAGTGGTAATTACCAACACATGTCAGACGCATTCCTGCTGTAAACACAAGGTTTTGTTTTGGTGTTTCCGCAGTGTGGTCATTGATGGTGGAGACATATTTATGTTCTACAGTAAAGGGACAAAAGGACATGCTAAGCACAGGATCTGACATGAACAGCTTTTTCTAGAACAGACCTAAACTATGAAAGCCAAATGATCACACTCAACCTTTGTTAAGAATAACACAAAATGTTTCTATCTTGAGTCAGAACCCGTGTTGTATTAGGATTTTAAAAAGGCTTTACTTGCCACTTAAAAAGTAAATGGTAGTTCCTGTGTTGGCCATTGCATCTGTGTTTCCCTTCATTATATGTTGCATCAGCTTTTTGATATTTGATACAGCATCAGATCTTGTTGTTTTTCCAGGTCTTTGGCTGTGGGCACCAAAACTGGATACAAACTATTCTCTGTGACCTCTGTGGACAAACTGGACTGCATTCATGAGAGTAGTGAGACATTTTCCCATTCTTTTTTTGTGTGTAAATATGATATAAATGGCACGTATGGTTGTCTGCCAAACTACAGTGCAATGGGAGGAAACATCATGTGTCATATAACGTAGTTATCATAGGGTGTAGTCACTTTCTAACAAGTCACTTAACAAATAAATTGAAAATGCCATCTCATTTCCTTAGTATTTTGTTGAGAAAGATAAGAGAAGATATTTGACTTTGAAAAATTTTGGAGAACGTTTGTGTCTTAAAACATGAATGTGACCTGTCTTGTGTTGCCAGCATTGATGTTGTGATAATCTCACCCTAGAGGGCGTAAAGTTGTCCTTGTCTGTTTTCATGGGGTCAGAATAGCCTGTTGGTTTATGTTACATGGTAAAAAATGCCTTAAGTGTTAGAGATTGTATCTGCAGTCCCCAACAAAGATTTCTGGCAGGTAAAAAGTGTGTGTTACATAAAAGTTAAACTTGGAAAATCATAGGGTCAGAATATATGTACAATAATGTAATGGTAAAAAAAAAAAAAAGAGTCTAAATAAAATGAAAAAACATTTTGAAGTGCGAATCAAAAAATTAAAAAATATTTACCCACAGCCTTGATGACGCTGTGAATGAGCGTGTGAATCATGGGCATTGTCGTCTTCAGCTCCACAGTCGATGGAAAGGAATCCAACGGACTCGGACAGAAATCATGTTCATGGATGAGCAAATGTATGAAAGTTTTACTAAAGTTACGGTGGTATGAAGCAGAACCGGTCGAGAGCCATGAGAGCAGGACAAGGCCGCTGGAGCGAATGTTAATGATTGAAACCTGCGATAATGCAATAATCTAGATCGATATTAATAAAACTGGAAATCGAAAATAGGTCGCATATGATGTCATTGACAAGCGACACAGTGACACGGTCCATGTCCTGGTTAAAATTGAAAATTTCTTTGGATTTAAACATTGTCGGAAATGTTTGGGATAATGTAGATACAAAAGTCAACAAAATAAATGAATAAAATAAATAAAAACATTGTTCTAGTGTTTTTTTGTATATTTTAATCAAAACATCTTACATATTGTGCCTTTAAACAATGATTTAATGCATAAGCATTTTCATTTTGGGTGTTATTTCCCCTTTAAATGTTGCTCATCCTTAAAATAAATTAGGCTTTTGAAATGACCACAAAGTGCATGTTCCTCAACTACATGTGTTTGTGTTTGGCCTTTTTAGTTTATGTGGCAGCTAATGTGTCCTTTTCTCTTCTCCCTTTCAGCAGAAACTCCAGACGTGTATATCGTGGAAAGGCTTTTCTCCAGCAGCCTGGTTGTGGTGGTGAGTCAGTCCATGCCACGTCGCATGAATGTCTACCACTTCAAAAAGGGCACAGAGATTTGCAACTACAGCTACTCGAACAACATTCTTGCAGTGCGTCTTAACAGACAGGTAAACACAGCTGTGCTGCAGCAAGGCACCTGCCACTTATCATTTATACAGCTTCTGGACAAGATCAATGCTTGTCTGTGCTCTTTCCTAGTTGAAAATGTGGAAATGAGCATGTTTGTTAGTGAATATGTAATTCGTTTTTGTGTGTGTGTGTGCGTGTTTTCGTGGCAGAGACTGGTTGTCTGTCTGGAAGAATCCATCTATATCCACAATATAAAAGACATGAAACTCCTGAAAACCCTTCTCAACACACCATCCAACCCATCAGGTAAGAAGAAAAACCCAGTTAATCTAGAATTATAATATTTAACTGTCTGTGTAAATCTGTATAAATATTAAAATATTAACCCACCCATGCGTTTCTGTAGGTCTCTGTGCTCTCTCCATCAACCATTCCAACTCTTTCCTGGCATATCCAGGCAGTGACACCATCGGAGAAATTATTGTCTATGATGCCAACAATCTGGTAAAAATACTGGCCAAGAAACTGCTCATTTAGGCAGTTCCTTTGGAGTTAGTTGCTAGACATGAGACTGATGATGCCTATTCTTCAGTCCTGATGCACTATATAAATCTTTGTCTTTGTTGTATGTTTGTGTGTCTTTGTCTGCTCAGAGCACTGTGACCATGATTCCAGCTCACGACAGTCCATTGGCCGCCATCACCTTTAGTGCCTCCGGCACCAGACTGGCCAGTGCTTCTGAAAGGGTAAAGATCCACTGTTTATATAGAAACAAAGCCGGGTGAACCTCACAAAACCGGTCAAGAACACATCTGGGTCAAAAGAAAGAAATAAGAAATTATGGTTACACTTTACAATAATGTTCCTTTAATGTTTTATCTAACATTATCCCCCCATTTTCCACAACAATATTTGAAGGCCCCATTACCTCTCCAGTTGCTTGTGATTTATTGAATAAGAATTTCTACCCAATAAAATATTTTAGAGCTGTGAAGTAAAATGTGCAGACATATAACAGGTCACAGGTTGGCTGTGTACAGAGCGCACCGACGCAGGAGAATAGGATACAAATAGTCTTTAATCCAAAAATGCACAAAACAAGCATGAGAAACTCAGGAAACACAACCACCTAACGTCAACAACACCGAACAAAGAATTAAATGAAGACAGGACTTAAATACACAGGCGAACTAATGAGTTAATTAACTGAAGGACAGGTGAACGGAATCATTAATCAAACACACAAGGAAACTAGGCCAAATGACAGGGCATACAGGCACAGCAGGAACAGCACCAAAACACAATGAAACTTAGCCAAAACAGAGCATAACAGAATATAATCATTACAACAGGGCTGAGAGTGCTGAAAAGTGCTGAGCTGTGAAATATACGGAGCCCCTAAAGGGACATGGTGATGAAAAAAAATATTTCAATGATTTTTGCATTCACTCACAAAAGTTTCTTGGGGGAACTTAAAAGTTTTGCGAGCGAATGCAGTTTGACATAATTTTTCCCTTTAGGGGCTCCATAGAAATAAAATGTCACAATGAAAAACAATTCTAATGGTCCTAAAATATGCTTTGTATTCTTTAGGCAAAATATAATGTCTTGTTTTTTTGGTGTTATTTATTTTTTTTTTTTTTTCGATTTACGGGGCGAAATGCAACCCAGTTGTGTTTATGTGAGATTCACATAGTCATACCTTATTTATAAACGTAGACACACAGCTCCGAGCATCTGTCCACTTCTTTTCTGCCGTCTCAGGGCACAGTGATTCGAGTCTTCTCCATTCCAGAGGGACTGCGTTTGTTTGAGTTCCGGCGGGGGATGAAAAGGTACAGTGGTAATGATGATTCAAAGCTCATAATGAACACTGAAGATACTTTGATCATACTGAAAGAGAGTTGGAGGCGTTTGTGTAAACTGTGGTATGTGTGAGTATGCTTTTGACCTTTGTGTGTCTGTCACAAAAGGTATGTCAACATCAGCTCCCTTTCCTTCAGCCCGGATGCTCAGTTCCTCTGTGCCTCAAGCAATACAGAGACAGTGCACATTTTCAAGCTTGAACAGCACAGCCCAAGGTATTGAAAATGCTCCTTGCTACCAGTGTAATTGACCTGAGTCGGGATCTCTTTTTTTTTACTGACAAATCTAAACTTTTTCAATGTTTGTGTTTGTGTTCATTCATGTTTTTGTGTCTCTCTTGCAGTGGGGAGGAGGAAGCTCCCTCTTGGTCAACATATGTAGGTAAGATGTTCACAGCAGCCAGTAGCTACCTCCCAGCACAGGTGTCAGGCATGATGAGTCAAGACCGAGCCTTCGCAACCGTCCGTCTCCAGATGATCGGTCAGAAGAATGTCTGTGCCCTGGCAACGTGAGTCCTCCAGTGATTACACAGCAATCTAGAATGCGTAACATAGTATTTACTGAGAAAAAAACTCATTCTTGAGTTTCACTTGACCAATCAGAATCCAGAAGCTTCCACGTTTGCTTGTGGCCTCCTCTGATGGGCAGCTATTCATCTATAACATTGACCCTCAAGATGGGGGTGAGTGCACTCTGGTGCAGAAACACAGGTGAGTCTTCACTCTTTTTTAAACAAATGAATTATAACTATAAGCTTATGTGGTAGGTTATTAAAAACAGCACATAAAAAATTAAACATTTCTGTTTTTGTGCTATACATACTTTCCTGCTGGATTCCATTGTAAGTGCTCAGGCAACTGGATGAGTTCAAAAGGCTTCAAACTTTAAAGGATTAGTTCACTTCAGAATTCAAATTTCCTGAATATTTACTCACCCCCATGTCATCCAAGATGTTCATGTCTTTCTTTCTTCAGTCGAAAAGAAATTAAGGTTTTTGAGGAAAACATTCCAGGATTTTTCTCCATATAATGGACTTCAACATTTACTAGTGGATTAAAGGTCCATATTGCAGTTTTAATGCAGTTTCAAAGGGCTCTACATGCTCTCAGACGAGGAATAAGGGTCTTATCTAGGGAAACGATCAGTAATTTAAAAAAAAAAAAAAAAATTATATACCTTTTAACCACAAATGCTCATCTTGCACTAGCTCTTCAATGCGGCACGCATTACGTAATCATGTTGGAAAGGTCACGTGTGACGTAGGCGAAAGTACCGATCCAGTAGCGAATGTGCAAAGACTAAGTCTAACGACCTTTACAAAAAAAGGTAAAAACGATGTCAGACGATTTTGAAGTTGAAGGAGAAAATGAGATGAAAATGAGAGGAGAAATGATAGTTTTTTGCCCTACGGCGGTACTTCCACCCACGTCACGTGTGACCTTTCAATGTGATTACGTAATGTGTAAACCACCGCAGAGCAGTGCAAGACCAGCATTTGTGGTTAAAAAGTATATAATTTTTTTTTTTTAGAAAATGACTAATCGTTTCGCTAGATAAGACCCTTATTCCTCATCTTGGATCATGTAGAGCCCTTTGAAGCTGCTCTGAAACTGCAATTTGGACCTTTAACCTGTTGGTAGCTGTTGAAGTCCACTATATGGAGAATAATCCTGGAATGTTTTCCTCAAAAACCTTAATTTCTTTTTGACTGAAGAAAGAAAGACATGAACATCTTGGATGACATGGGGGTATGAGTGAATTTTCAGGAAATTTGATTTCTGAAGTGAACTAATCCTTTAAATCTGTCCATTAAAAATGATTAAAATTGGTTGACTAATTCGTTTAGTGACTTTTTCTGCATTTTACATCATCATGCCAGAGCATGACAATAAGTAACTGTCTTTTTATGCATTATGAGTGAGTCATGACTCAAGTGACCCAAGTGATTCATTGAAAAGAATGAACAAAACAAGTTTTATTACAATGTGCATGCCTACAATTCTGAGATATTACAGAAAGAGTGTTTATTAAAATGAAGTGTTTTCCCCACAAACGATTAGTTTTGTAATTTTTAGCTAAAACTACAACTAAAATTATTAAATCATTTTGGTCCATTTAAATCTGAAATAATTTAGTTAAAAACTTAAAACTTATAAAACTTACTAAAAAATAAGCCTTAGGAACTAACTAAAAATGACAAGCACATAACAAAATTAAAATAAACTGAAAATATAAAAATAAAAGCTAAAAATCTTAATAAATACTATAATACTGTATAAATAGTGTATAAATAATACTAAAATAACAAAATCTAAATATTTTTCTCCATCCAGTCAAATGTGGGGCATAACTTATCAAGATATAACATCAACAACAAATAGGCCTAAATAAATTAATAGTTTCTTAGTTCATTTTAATTGAGTGTATAGTCAGCAGTAAGTTTTATACATTCATAATTCTTCGACCCCTTTTCTTTTATTGCTGTGAATGATATTGACTCAAATGCCGAACTGAGCAAACGACATGCCCACACTCATTCAGTCACTGACTCAGTAAATTCTCGTTCATGAATGAGATGACCTAATTCATGCGATCCATTTACAAACACGAGGTCTCGATGTGGTAGTTAACATATTTTTAAGGCACAGCAGTTTCAAAATTCATGTTTTAGGTATGACTGTGTGCAATTTATATCATTGAACAAAACAGGAAAGTCTCTTTATAAGCACAGACCTTATTTCACTGATGTCACCTTTAACCCCCAGGTTGTTTGGATCAGATAAGGAGTGGGAGGAGACAGAGAAATCTGAACTCATGGAGCCACCACAAGCATGCCAGTCATATGCTGCCACCGTGGCCATCCCCACCTCTGGACCCGTTACAGCCACTCTCACAGGTACCATAACGCCCTTAAACACACACATTCATTCACATTTTAACTCATTTTCATGATCACCCAACTGTGTTCTTCTCAGGGTACTCAGAGGATGGGGGAGCCAAGAAGGGCGAGGTGATTCCCGAGCACGAGTTCGCAGCAGGGCCAGTGTGTCTGGATGATGAAACGGAATTTCCTCCCGTGAGCATTCGCTAACCACTCCAAGTCAAAGCGCCGGTGTTGTACTCCAGTGTATGGGGTTGTCTTGTCCCTCTGTCCACAAGCATTCAAACTAAGTGTGATTTATTATTTTTAACCAAACCAACACCAGCCTGTTCAGGTCTGATGATAGAAAACAGTTCACAATATTGCATTTTACCAGGACCAAATGTTGCTGTTTAATCACATCACAAGCTGAATATGTTGTTTCTTACACAACATAAATGACAAATATCACTCCAGACATTACTTCTTTGAAATATGAAATCATTTAGTATTTATTTCAGTGGTGTTACTCTGTATTTAGACTGAAATAATGCTACATTAATGTTAGTATTTAGCCTGAAAAAAAGATGTTAAGTTCAGGGTGAATACAGGCAAAGGGAGACACTTAAAAGTACACTATATAACTTTTGGCCCTCTAGCAGTTAAAAACAAAACCGCATGCATTTTGCGGAAGAACATTTACGTTTTTGTTGTGCTTTGCGGATGAATATTTATCCTACTGCTAATAAAACATGTACTACTGGGCTTAAGAGATATAACCAGTTTAGATGCAAAGGATGAGAGCTACATATGGCAATTTCTGTTCAATGAAGTACCATACTCACCTGTTGAGTAGTAAAACACCATCTCTGCGTCACTTTTACAACATTCCCTCAGTTCTTGCCGAAATCTCAGAAATAGATAAGCCAATGTTGATTCTTGTTTTATTACGAGCTGTCGCATTCACTTTTTACCATTAGACTCTCTTCTTTTCAATGTTTTTTTAAAAGCAGGTTCGAAATGCAGGTTTGAGGTTAAGCTGCCCTTACTATCAACTTTACTCTTTCAACCTTTAACACTCCCACACCATGCACACGACAAAGGCACCATACAAAAGACAAAGCTGGAGCAACTTTTCTCCGTTTACGAATATGACCGTCCTGTCAGGTCTAAAATATAACAAAAACACGTTTATGAAGAAGGATTGATGATGTATTGACTCATTTAAATTTTAGTTTTGAACAAAAAAAGTTACATAGTGTACCTTTAAGCATAATCATTATTACTAAAAAAATTGCATTTAGCTCATATAAATAGTATGTGATTAAATACCATTCGAATGTTTGGGGTCAGTAAGATTTTGTTGTTGTTGTTGTTGTTTTTAAAGAAATTAATACTTTTATTCAGCAAGGATGCATTAAATTAATTAAAAGTGACCGTATATCCATTTATAATGTTATAAAAGATTTCTGTTTTAAATAAATGCTGTTCTTATTAACTTTCTTATATCCTGGAAAAATGTATCATGGTTTCTATAAAAATATTAACTATTTTCATCATTGATAGTAATGTTTCTTGAGCATCAAATCATCACAGAAATAAATTACATTATAAATAAAATATATTCAAATAGAAAAGTTATTTTAAATTGTAATAATATTTTACAATAGTACTGTTTTACTGTATTTGTGAACAAATAAATACAGCCTTGGTGAGCAGTAGAAACTTCCTTTAAAAACATTTGAAAAATCTTACTGACTCAAAACTTTTGAACAGTGGTGTATATGTAGCAAATCGAATCCTAATTTTAAAAACAAAAGCAGTGACAAATCATCCAAAAGTATTTCACTTTATATGTATTCATCATAGATGTTGAAAAACATTTTCTGACACTAAACCAGCTGTTGCTGTTTTAGCCTAACAATATTTCTTATCTTGTATACATGGACGTGAGCAGAAGTTAGTTGACTGATTCGTTTGTTTGTGCACAGACAGGACAAAGATATGAATGCATTGAAAGTTATTTGTCTCTCTCATTATGTTTTGATGCTGGGTTCATTCATCACCATTGCTACATTAGATAACTGTAACTATGAGAACTCTTTTTCTATTTCAGTCTAAATGTCATGATGTCAAACACATTTTTGACTATGCACACACACGCACACAACATACAGGAGTATTTCAGTTTAAACACACTACACCTTATATATTCTGAACAAATTTCAAAGGATTAATACGAATTTACTGAAGATATTTTACAATGTGAATGATACCAAGATCAAGTGGAGATACTAGAAATAATGCTCTCCACTGATGCAGTACTCACTTAACTCCACATGGTGGAGCACTTGTAGTTTTCCAACAGGCCTTGTTACCGCTAACACTTCCTAACTTGTTTTGATAGATCAGAAACCATAGTCTTTCAGATAGTTTAATAATGGTTGCTTAAATGGAGGAGCTCAGGACTCTGATGTCAGAAGGATTTATAAGTTATCAATCTGAACTTACATACTCAGATGCCATTGCTATTGCTTTTGTATACCTTCCGAGTTTCATTGTGACTGATATGGGTCAAACATGTTCTCAGCTAGCTCCTGTATCTGTCTATAACACACCCATGGCTGAGGGAACAATAAAGCTCTGTTCTGGTTTCCGGTAGATAAATTGGTGCCGTGACGGATCTGGGCGAGGCAAGGGGAGACGACCGTGAGAGGGTAGAGAACAGGTGGAGGCCGCAACTGTCGCAGGAGGATCCTCAGTGCATGAGCAAGGACAAACAAATAATGATAAAAACAAAGAAAAAACTAACTTAAGGGTGCTAAATTATTAACGGAACGGTTGAAATGCTAATATCTTAAACTGAGTTGATCAGGGATTTGGGTCATTGTCACTCAATCCCCTGAAGGGTGTGTTATAAATGAGGTGCATGACTGAAATATAACCACATATTGTTCTAGTTATGTAACACATTGTATTAATTCAGTTGTAATACTGTAGCATTTTATTCTTTTAATTTATAACACCATCATATTGAATCATAAGAGAAGAGGAATTACTTTTTTATATATGTGTTTTGCTGTATTGATACTTAATATGTTTACATGTTACCATCCTGAATACTAATACAGCGGGATGTTTTGTATGTATGTGCCTATGATATTACTTGTGAGAGTGCGAAGTATTTTGCTGGATTGCTCAAGACCAAAAGATAAAAAAAGAAATGAATATGTAGGAAATATATTAGGAATGAAATTATGCAAAGCACCTCCTGTCTCCTGTGGTCTTTTCTTTATCAATTTATTTGTTACAAAGATATAGACTATCATTCAAAAGGTCTTTTTTATTTTTTCGAAAGAAATTGTTACTTTAATTAAGCATAAATTGATTAAAATTGACCTTAAAGATGTTTATAATATTCCAAAAGATTTCCGTTTCAAATAAATGCTGTTCATTTGAACTTTCTATTCATCACAGTTTTCACAAAAATATTAAGCAGCACAACTGTTTTCAACATTGATAATAATAATAAATGTTTCTTGAGCATCAAATCATCATATTATTATGATTTCTGAAGGAAATGTGACACTGAAGACTGGAGTAATGATGCTGAAAATTCAAATTTGTCATCACAGAAATAAATTAAATTTTAATATATATTAAAACAGAAAACAGTTATTTTAAATTGCAGTATTATTTCACAATATTACTGTTTTACTGCATTTTAGATCAAATAAATGTAGCCTTGGAGAGCATAAGAGACTTTTCACAAACTTTTTTTTAAATTTTTTTAAAAATAATTTTATATCTTACTGAACTGACTTGACATGACTTTAAAAAGCTTGTTTTGTGCCATTTTTCGGAGTTATCACCAGTCAACCTGATAAAAAAAAAAAAATATTGAAGAAAGACTGAGGACACCATGAACATTTATTTTAAACAAGTACTTGTGTCATAGGTCACATTAGATATCTAAAAGTTAAAGATGAATTGTACAAAATAAAGGATTGTATAGAAATGTTTTTCTTCAAATTGAGATTCTTTTGTCTTCATTGTCCAAATTTGATAGTCTTTGATATATACTGTTTCAGCAAGAGTACAAACTGAATTTGCGGAAATGAGAGAAAAAGATTGTGGAACACTTTAAAAACAAATGTTCCTCAACGTCAAATTGCAAATGTCATCATCTACAGTGTATAACATCATCAAGAGATTCAGAGAAACTGGAGAAATCTCTGTGCGTACGGGACAAGGCCGAAGACCTTTATTGGATGCCTGTGGTCTTCGGGCCCTCAGACGACACTGCATCACTCATCAGCATGATTGTGTCAATGACATTGCTAAATGGGCCCAGGAATACCTCCAGAAACCACTGTCGGTAAACACAATCCGCCGTGCCATCTGCAGATGCCATCTAAAGCTCTATCATGCAAAAAGCCATATGTGAACATGGTCCAGAAGCGCCGTCATGTCCTGTGGGTCAAGGCTCTTTTAAAATGGACTATCGGAAAAGTGTTCTATGGTCAGACGAGTCCAAATTTGATATTCTTGTTGGAAATCACGGACGCCATGTCCTCCGAGCTAAAGAGGAGGGAGACCTTCCAGTGTGTTATTAGTGTTTAGTTCAAAAGCCAGCATCTCTGATTGTATGGGGGTGCATAAGTACATATGGTATGGGCAGCTTGCATGTTTTGACCAGAAACTGAAAAGAAGAGGAGATGCTACACCATGGTAAACATGGCATCAAATTTAAAATGAGCCAATATTTTATTCACAATAGAACATAGATAACATAACAAATGTTTAAAGGGAGATATTTTACAATTTTATGCACAAAATGAGCTCATGTGATTTGAAAGTCTTTTAGTTTTCATTTTATTCAAATTTAAAAAACGTCCCAACTTTTCCGGAATTCGGGTTATATAAGAAAGAGATAGAAAACCTCAGAAATGATCATCCTTTCAAGTGAACAGGAGCACATCAGTATAGTGTGAGAAATTAGCTGTACTACACTGATCAATATTTGTTTTGAAAGGCAAAAGAACATGTTGAGCTTTGGGCACAATCCAGTCAAAACAACTCTGTTGATCCCACAGCGCTCTGTTCAACTTCTGAGGTCATTTCCAGTACCAGTTTCTCTGAATTTGCTTGTAAAAGATTATTAATTGGGATACTAATGATAGTTTATTGGTTAGGTTATGTAATTCTATGTGTCCTGAAAATGTAAAGGCCCAGAGTTATTGATAAACAGAGTTCAAATACAGGGCAGGACATTGAGACAGGACTGCTGTTGTGACAACAGAGGCTTGATGCAGCAGATGAGTTAAAGGTCAGAGTGAACAACAGAGCTGATAAGTGTAAAGAAGAAAGCCCTCCCATGACCTGCTCTTGCCAGCGAAGTACAAACAGATGGAAAAGAACTGTTTTAACATGACATGTAAGTACATTTATGAGTGTAAATGTATTTTATATATAGTCTGAAATGATACATGATTTACACATGAAGCTTCATGTCCAACAACACATGTGCAGCTGAGCAGGGTAAAACTTTACAGTAAGTTCCTATATAACATTAGTTAAAGGGTTAGTTCATCCAAAAATGAAATTTCTGTCATTAAATACCCACTCTCATGTCGTTCCAAACCCGTAAGACCTTCGTTCATCTTCGGAACACAAATTACTCCACAAATTACATTCTCCTACGCAGTTTACACTCGGCGCTTCCAGGTTCTACGTCTGAACAGCAGCTCAGTATTGGTCAACGCTGTTCACATGAGCAGCACAACACATGCGTGTGATGCTGATACAGGAGCCGGACAATAATGAGTCAGCGTTTGACGTAGAACCTGGAAGCGCTGAACGTAAACTGCGTAGGAGAATGACACAGAAGAGAAGATATTGTTGAATAAAGTCGTTATTTTTGTTTTGTTTTTGCACACAAGAAGTATTCTCGTCACTTCATAAAATTAAGTTTGAACCACTGTAGTTATGTGAACTGTTTTAACCATGTCTCTAGTACCTTTCTGGACCTTAAAAGTGGTGGTTAAATTGTTGTCTATGGATGAGTCATATACCTCTTGGATTTCATCAAAAATATCTTAATTTGTGTTCTGAAGATGAACAAAGGTCTTATGGGTGTGGAACGACATGTGGGTGAGTAATTAATGACAGAAATTTCATTTTTGGGTGAACTAATTAACTAAGCATTAACTAAGATTAATAAATTCTTTAGTATTGTTCATTGCTAATTCGTGTTAACTATAATGTTAACAAATGGAACCATTGTAAATTGTTTCTGAGCTGCGTTCTGACTGTTATAACATAAAAGTCCTCCTATTATGTTTCATTTCATTTAAGAAACATCTTATAAACAATGAATGTGTCATCAAATAAAAAGTATTTGTGCTGGTTAGAACATTTTGCGTACAGTAAAACAGACACTAAGAATGGCTGATTTAGAATAAATCCATAAATTAAGCCACTTTGTATTTAACTAGAAAGCACTACAATGAACGTGCTTTAGAGTGACACTGTTCTTCAGCTTTCCCAGCTGTGAGTATTTGCATATATTACATCCCAGTGTAGGGTTGGGCTTGAGTTAAATAAAGGCTAGTCATTTATCAAATATATTAATAAATGCAAAGTATTTGATCAAAGCAACACACATCTGGAAGGGAAAAAGGATAAAACAACAAACATAAATTCACCAGTCTAAAAAAAGCTTCTAATATCTGGAACCTTTTGATGCCTCCAAGAAGATAAAAAATGCAGATTCTCAGAACAGTATATTGATGATAAACTCTTAAAGTATTTACCTAAAAGCCCTAAAATGAACACACTCCCAAGTTTTTCAGTATTCCTAACAACAAGTATTTTCATAAGAAAAATTCAATTCCAAAAAATGGGCCTGATGTATGTGATAAATGAGCTGTCCAGGGTACTGAACAATATTGCATCTTCTGCTTCGAAATACAGACACACACATACCTGTGTTACATCTCCTTCAAGTTACCGAAATGATAATCATAACACATAAACAGCAACTTTCAATTTTCTTCTCAAGGACACTTTAAGTAATCCATTATCATTCTACCCATTATCAGTGAATCAGACCCATGTGTTTAATGGTCACTTATTTAGATGTGCTTTAACTCAGTGCTCTACTTTCACCCTTGCCATCACATTGCAGTAAAGCTAAAATGGCATGATGGTCAGCAATTCATTAAGGACAGAGTGTTGCACTGTAATCTTGTTTGTTAGGGTCTGACGGTACACAGTAGTGTATAATTTAACTAGACATTGTAAGTCAGCATATAATGTTCGTATGAACTCTTGTTATGGTTAAATCTGTGTGACAACATCTTATGATGTTAATTATTACTAATCCTGCAAAGACTTCTGTGAAAAACAATCTCAGAAACAGTACAAGAATAAATACAAATAAAATAAGAATAATAATAGTAAAATAGAAAAATACAATTTGGAGTTATGCTTTTGTTTTTGATAAGTGATGGTTTAGCAAATACAAAGACAAATGCTTAATTTTCCTATATCAGAAGAAGTTAGGATTACCTCTTTGTTTTGTGTGTTGAACACAACACAAGCTCTCCTCATCTAGTAATTACTAAAAGGAATGATGCAAGCCATACTTAGGTAACAAAATTAGTTGATTACTTATCTCTCATCATAAATGACAGGCCCTTTGTAAGGCCATCTGGAAAGATAAATGCATAGTCTACTGATAAATGCCTAGAGAAATTATTTAGAAAACCTCTGGGATTCAAAATATAATTTAACTTTTTTTGAAATGTATCTGGAAACAAGAAGAAAATGTAAGGATTTTGAAAATATAAAAACATAAAAAATTATTTTTAGGTCACTAATCAAATATGCCAATTAATTTTGTGAGACTGAGCATGTGAACTCTTTGTACAGATGGTCAGATGTTCTTTTGAAGCTCAAGATGCTTTTTTGGATGATCTCAAATCATGCTGGACATCTCATGATCATCAGGTTTTAGACAACTTTGTTGAGTTGTGAAATTCATATGTATTTTTTAAATGATCTTTTTACTTAAACAGTTGTGCAGATAATATGAGCTGTGATGCAAAAATATGTATATTAAATTTGTGGTCTCAGACCTTTGGACCTCACTATATATAACATTTTATATAATATAGGCCAACATCCATGAACCCTTTATCTCACAAACTAGGCTACTTTATTAAAGCAGTACTAAAAAAAGACTCCACAAGCAACAATGTTTCTTAAGTTATCAGTATATCGCAACAGCCCTGCTTTAAATGTGGCGACGGCTTTGTTTTATTAATGAATTATGGAAACAAGGTTAGCATTTTTACTGCTACAAGTTCCTACACACGCACGTCACCCGCGTGTCTGTGAAAAGAGGGGGGATGCGCATGTGACGTCACAGCCGGCAATGTAAAATATAACCAAAATGTAAGAGTAAGGAATTTCTTTGAAAAGTGCTAATAAATGTTGGAATTTCTGTCTGTATTTACATGGTGTCATTCAAACGCACGCTGATAATACCATCTTTATGAGTTAGATATATCGTACTGGAGACAGAACTGGAATAAACCTGTTTTACCCGGTATAGGCTCCTATCATGCTTCACGTGCACGAGAATTGCCTCCCCACAGCTCTCACCGGCACGCGCATGCTCGTGTCTTTTGATCACTATGGTCATGCTCAGTCCTGTTATGATCCTCAGTTACAAAATGTCTTGATAATTCAAATCGCAGTTCATAAGATGACTGTTGTTGTTAACGAAAACTAATTTTGAAATACTTGTATTTTCATAGAACAGAAGCATAGTGATGTTGTTGGTCAAATAACAAATTATCAAATTCAGTGCTGTGATATGTTGACTCGTCAGACTTAGGCTTTGTTTTTCTGTTTAAACAAACAGGTGAGATTTGAGCGCACCCACCCCGTTCACCACCGGGAAGTGCAATGCGCGTTCACGGTCCTCAGTTGTACAGCAGACAGTAGTCGCGACCGCGCTAGAATACCGGCTTCAGCCGGTATAAATTCTGCCAAGCTTCAGTGAGAGGAAGCAGAGACAGAGACCGTCCAGATAATACTTGATCTAGTATAATATCAGTATTTATTAAGTTGTTAATGTAGTCGAACATAAACTAGGAAACTATATATTTCAGCAGGGGCTTTTTCACTTGGTTGTGACTTCTTAACGACTCTCGCTCTCCACAGAAGCGACTGCGGATGCTCAGGGCAGAAACGATGTTCTCCGGTTAACACTTTAACAAAGAAACCAGCTAGGGCTGTTGGTTTTTTGTGTTCATTCAATATTTCGAGTTTCCCCCAGTTTCTTCAACGTCTCGGTAAGTTACAACGATTTATACCTAAAGTAGCATTTGAATGCGGCTTTTTCTAGTGCGTCTAAGGACAGATGCACTTTTCCCCCTGATGAAGTTAACGCTACTTATTGCGTCACATTATGTCTCTTATGACAGTAAGCTTTATTTATTGATTTAGAATAATACCTATAATGCTTACTCAGTGTAGTTAAAACAGTCCACGTCCACGTAATGAGAAAGTCTAATTATATATAACGATATATTATATTAACGACATTAAATATATATCTGGCAAAAAGTGTCCCAATCAACCTGAAAATCCACCTTATATATATATATATATATATATATATATATATATATATATATATATATATATATATAATTGATATGTGTCCCAATCAACCTGAATCCACCTTATATGTGTGTGTGTGTGTGTGTGTGTGTATATATATATATATATATATATATATATGGCAAAAAGTGTCCCAGTCAACCTGAATATATATATATATATATATATATATATATATGAAATTCAGGTTGATTGGGACATTTGCCAGATTTTATATATATATATATATATATATATATATACACACACACACACACACACACATATATAAGGTGGATTCAGGTTGATTGGGACACATATCAATTATATATATATATATATATATATATTTTTTTTTTTAAAGTGTTGCTTGACTCTGGCCCTCCCTTTTTTTCTGTACTATCCCAATAGTGGTTACATAACAAGGATTTTATGCATATGGATTTGTAGCACCTTGAAAGGTAAAATAATCCAGCAGACAAGTCAGATTAAAGACAAGCTTGCAAACAGAGCCCTCTGTTGAGTTGACAAGGGCACACCATCAGAGCCATCAGAGTGGAAATACATCCTATCTAAAACTCTCTGTACTGTCACTTTGCTTACATTTATAGAAACGTCAGTGTCCATCATGATAGGATTGATGTCAGGCCTGAAGGGCTGCGCAAGCCCTAATGTGTACGCTGAGGTGCCAGATGGAGGCTGGGGCTGGATGGTGGCTGCTGCCTTCTTCTTCGTGGAGGTTTTCACTTATGGCATTATCAAGATTTTTGGGATTTTCCTCCAGGACCTCATGAGAGACTTTAATGAAACCAACAGCAGTGTGTCTTGGGTCGTCTCCATCTGTGTCTTTGTCATGGCCTTCACAGGTAATTCAGTCTAGACATTTAAAGCCGTACCTCACAGTGTTTACACAATACAAATGGTACAAGAGAAAAATACCTTGATATATAATATTGCATAAGAATTTTCTCTGGAGAACACGTTTTACCAGGTTAGTCAAGTTTTGCAACGCTGAACGTTTTCCATTACTCGCTTTTGCTTTTATGCTCACAGAGACATCTGTAGAAGCCATTGTGTACTATTTTGTACTAAGTGTGTTTCATCACCTAACCCTAAGGCTACATCAGACACACAACTTAGTTCAGGGAAGTTGAGGGAAAAAATAGGTCATTATAAAAATACCAGGCATATCCCAGAAGAGGCGGGTACAGAACTGTGGAAATTAAGAAACAGGCTGTGTCATCACATCTATGATTTTCTCTCAGGCCTTTAAGGGATAGTTCACCCAAAAATTTACTCACCCTCATGACGTTCCACAAGAAAATGTTTTCTTTTGTCCAAACCATGGAAGTCAATGGACTTCAAAACTGTTTGGTTACCAACATTCTTCAAAATATCTTCTTTGTGTTCCAAAGAAGAAAGAAAGTCGAAAAGGTTTGAAACAACATAATGGTGAGTAAATGATGACAGAATTTTTTTATATTTAGGTGAACTGTCCCTTTTAAAACAAAATATCAGATATTGAGGTTCACACTGCGAACCTGTCAAACTGATCCTGACTTCCAAGCACATCTTTTCATCTTGGCATTTGTGCTGAGAGCGAGAGATGCCCTATTTAGTGGATGTGCTGACCTGTGCTGTGTAAGAACTGACGGCTGTTGTGATGGCTGACTGGAGATTCACTCACTTTGCCCAGTGACAAAGCAGCCCCAACATTTCATGACTCAGTGGACAGATTCACATTTTTCCAACTGAAAGGGCTTCAAAGGATCATTCTTGTTCAAACAGAGGCAGTCACTCAAAAGGGCTCAGATAGAAAGTGATTACACAAAGCAAAACTTGCTAGTGATACTGTCTTTATGCCCTTGCTCCAAAAATGACCACCATAAATGGATCATTTAAGACAGTTTTGAAAAGGAAATGCATAGATTCACTGTGTTTGTAATTGAATTTGAGCTTAAATATCACAGTGTGTCTGAGTGTTAACAAACAACATCTTTCCCACAGCTCCTCTTTCCACGGTGATGAGTAACCGCTTTGGCTACCGGCCTGTCGTCATGCTCGGTGGACTCCTGATTAGCCTGGGCACAATCACAACGGCCTTCACCAAATCCATCACTGAGATGTACATCAGCATGGGGATCGTTGCAGGTAAATCCACCTTGTCTGCGCGTTTGTATGTGCAATACATATTTTGGCACCTACAAAATATGTAAAGTAAATAAAGGGCAATTTATTAACTAATTTATTAATTAATTTGCATTGTGTTTTTTATTGCCAGTGCAGTGTGTAACTGAAAACATTTTTCCTCAGGGTGGCGTGGCATGACATTGTGAAAACTGATTATGTTTCATTTTTATTTTAAAGAAGAGACATATTTTCATAGCATTTGCAATTTAATTTTTTCGTTCTTTTTGTTTGAAGAGTAATTCAGCTTTGCCATCACAGGAATGAATTACATTTGCAAATATATTCAAATAGAAAACTGTTATTGTTTTTACTGTATTTTTTGATTAAATAAATGCAGCCTTGGGGAGAATAAGAAACTTCTTTTAAAAAAAAAAAAATTAATCTTACCGACCCCAAACTTTTGAGCAGTATTTTCTGTCCTATCACTAAATCAATAATAGTCATGTTTTCTGTCATTTTCACAGATTGATTTTTTTGTGATTACTGTATTACTTTTTTTCTTCCTAGCCTTTTTTATTCACTTACTTTTTTCAAAGACAGGGAATTCAAGCAGTGCTGTGAATGGTATATGACTTGTTATCCCACGTCATGCGGTAACACACAAAAATTTACCTTATTGAGATTCAAACACATTATCCAAAAGTGAACCTGGCTTATTTCAAATGTCCTGCTTTTAAGAAAGCTGTAGAAAGCTATAGACAGTAATTCACTAAAATATCTCACAATACATCCCCTCCCCCCAATTTTTACTAAATAATATATCTAGCTATACTCTAGCCGATCAGTCCACACGTTGTTTTATTTATTGTTTTAAAGAGCTGATGTTTTCCATAAACAAAATTTGAATTTTGAAACTCATTGTGGCACATAATCCTTATGGATAACACTTTAGTTTAGGGTCTAATTCTCACTATTAACTAATTGCTTATTAACATGCATATTACTAGGATATTTTGGCTGTTTATTAGTACTAAAGCACATATTAATGCCTTATTCTGCATGACCATATTCTCCCTTAATCCTACCCAATACCTAAACGTAACAACTACCTTACTGACTATTAATAATCAGAAATTAGGAGTTTATTGAGGCAAAAGTCATAGTTAATAGTGAGAATTGGACCCTAAACTAAAGTGTGACCTCTTGTTTTAACAGATTTTTAAAAAGATGCACTGCTAGCTTTCCCCAAAATTCAAAACACTTCCTCCCCGCCACTATTAGTTGATCCTAACCTTGCCGATCTTCTCCTGTCTCTTTTTTTGTCTCTTTTAAATACAGTTTTCTTTCAGCCCTTTGTCGAGTTTGTCCCACGGAAGAGAGCGCCCTGGTTCTTTGCGCACCTGAGCCGCTTGTGTTGAAGAAACCAGTGGCTGTCATCTCCCTCTTTGCTATTTATTTACAGGCCTGGGTTACTGCCTTACCTTCCTGCCTACAGTCACCATCCTGTCACAGTACTTCAGCAAGCGCCGCTCCCTCGTCACATCCATAGCCTCAACTGGAGAATGCTTCTCCCTGCTAACCCTCGCACCAGGTACTGTATGATCGACAGACTCTTCTGGATAGTTCACACAAAATCGAGATCGTGTCATCATTTTCTCACCCTCTTGTTTTACATATGAATGTCTTTCTAATGCAGAACACAAAAGAAGATATTTTGAAAAAAATGTTTCAGCTGTTGTCCAAAACAGTCCCTTATTGACTTTCGTTGTATGGACAAGAACACTGAGACATTTTTAAAAATATCTTCTTTTATATTCCACAGAAGAAAGAAAGTCATATAGGCTGAGTAAATAATGATAGAATATGAATATTTGGGCACAGGCAACTTTTACAAGCACATGCAAACTTCTTTTGAATGTTACAGATTAACCAAGCTAATAACATGATAAAAGCTTGAAAAGTTTGAATAAATTTGAATTTTTCACAGAAAGCCCAATGTTTTTCAGACTTGTTGAAAAACTTGTCTTTATTTTATTCTTCTCATTTGAATTCATGCTGCAGCTCTGAATGTGCTGAAGGAGCAGATTGGCTGGCGTTACTGCTTGATCGTGATTGGGGTTATGCAGGCCTCAATCATTGTCTGTGGGGCTTTGCTGAAGCCAATAGTCATTAAACCCAAACCTGCCACACCAGAGGGTTCCCCCCTCAAAGAACCTGAATCCAAATATGACCTGGAGAATGAATTCACACGTACCTCTATTGGCTCTGTGGACTCAGGGGTCCAGTCTGTCACCTCCTCCCAGATCAACCTGTCCGAGGGCCAGGAATCTACAGAGCAGGACTCTGCAGAGAAAAAAGAAGAAGCACTAAGGAAAAAAGAAGAAGGAGAAAACATTAAAGACGAGCTACCAGTGCTACCTGAGACCTCAGGGGTCTCTAGGCCCAAGCTGTTGGACTTCTCCGTGCTCAGGGACGCCAGCTTCAACTGCTACGCACTGTTTGGCCTCTTCGCCACACTGGGCTTCTTCGCTCCGCAGCTCTACATCATTGAGCTGAGCGTGAGCCGAGGCGTGTCTCGTGACAGCGCCACCTACATGCTCTCGGCCATGGCCGTGGCTGAGATTCTAGGTCGTCTGTCCATGGGTTGGGTCCTCAATCGCAGGCCCATTCGCAAGATCTACATTCTGCTGATTTGCACGGTGCTGCTGTGCCCGGTGCTGGTGGTCTTCACCTTTGTCACTGAGTTCTGGGGGCTCATGTCCTGCTCCTGTTTCTATGGCTTCCTGCTGGGCACCGTGGCCTCCAGCCACATCCCCATGCTGGCTGAAGATGACGTGATTGGCATTCAGAGGATGTCATCGGCTGTTGGCGTCTACGTCTGCATCCAGAGCTTTGCAGGACTGGCCGGTCCACCTCTAGGAGGTAAAATCTGCCTCTGCAATCTATCTTTGTTGTTATAAACCACACTGAACACCTTAGCAACCAGAACAGAGGTTTAGAAAAGAGATTAAAATATCATGATCCTCTTTGTAAACCTCTTTGGCCCCTTAAACTAGAATAAACTAGAATTGTGTTTACACAGGCAAAAACCACTCATACTTTCTTTAGAATTTTTTTTTTAAAAGTTACTCATAAATTTTCCATTTATGTTAATCTTCTTATTTCAGGTTTTCTGGTAGACAAGACTAACAATTACGGATCAGCCTTTTACTCCTGTGCGGCTGGGATGGGAGTAGGGGCTCTGTTTCTTGGACTGGTACGTCCGGCCAAATCCGGCCTCTGCCTTGGGAGAAGGAGAAATGACCAGCAAAGACCAGACAGAGACTCTACCTCACAGGGAAGTGATGATGGCACTGCTGACTTTGTAGAAATGGACATGGAGAATGACAACAGTCCTGTAAAGTCCAAACCTTGGCCAGTATGAATACCGCCTCACCTCAAGAGTAAACATACTCTTTATCCTCCACTTGAATGATCATCCCAAAGGTTGCAATACACAAACCCTGATCCAACAGGGTAAAACAGTCACAAATCAAATGTTACGTCACTTAAAGGAGAGTTTAATCACTCTTCATTGCACTTCTGCTGAACACCCAATCATAACCCCCAAAACAAGTTTACATATTTTGTGTTACTCGTTATTATTTATTGAAACAGGAAACAAGCGTTTCAATGCTCCTTTCTAGTCATACTGTGGAAGTACGCATACTACAGTCTCCACACACTTTTAGAGAGGCAAGAATTAAACCTATTAAATGTTCAATTCTTTAACTCTCATTTACCAAAGTCTGCTAAGTGTGAAGCTCACTATTTATTTCAACCATAAATCATCATATGCTCAGTTCTCAGCTTTAACATCTAAAAAAAAATTAAACCTCAGG
Source organism: Elopichthys bambusa (assembly GCA_037101425.1). Lineage (NCBI taxonomy): Eukaryota > Metazoa > Chordata > Actinopteri > Cypriniformes > Xenocyprididae > Elopichthys > Elopichthys bambusa. Next base: position 24,563,987 of record CM074435.1, read on the forward strand.
CTGTTTTGCTGCTTAAAGTGAGGCCATGATGTGTATTTATATTGCATTAGGTTGCATAAACCTCATTCAGAGTTGAAGGTAAGACAAAGCTGTCTAGTGTTTCAGGGTTGTACGTCATTTGCTTGCATGGGTCTCTTGTTTAATGTTTTGACTAGTGTTGCTATTGCAATGATGGCAACATCTCTTTGCTTAGAAACAGAGGGGTAACACAGCTTTGATGATGATAACGCACGATTTGCACCATTTATTCTCAAACATTCACAATTAAAGATGATGCAGATTGTGACGTAACCTGCTTCAGAGGCAAGTCTTCCATCAAGAGTAACTCATCATCAGTCAGAACATTTTGAATGAGGGATGAGGCTTCTGTCCTCTTAATTCCTGCTCAGAGATATAGGCTACCTAGAAACACATTCAGGCGTTTCTAATAAGAAGTTACGGCTATAGAATGTTATGTTACTGCTGTAATTTGGAGTGCGCCGTCTGTGCCTTGTCATAGAATTCTGAGGAATCGAGAGCTTGTGAATTGAAACGGGAAACTAAGGCCCCATTTACACTAGTGCATTTTTGTTTTAAAACGCATACGTTTTGCTACGGTTACGCCTGTCGCTTACACTATGCCGGCTGTTTCAAACCTCAAAAACTGAGACTTTTGAAAACACTGCAGACCCCGTTTTAGTTTGAAAACGCCGGGGTTGCATTTCAGTATAAACTGAGACTTTTAAAAACGACGGCGTGGCTGCCCACGTTCGCTCTGCGTATCCTTGACAATCGTGTAAACAATAACATGGAGACCGAACTGCAATCTTTGATGGCTTTGTTGTAATTTTTAGCAGTCATTGTGCAGTTAAACTCTGAATATTTTTAATACTACAGCTGCCTACATGCGCAAGAGGAAACTGTTTACACTTGTACGTGCATGCCCAGTGTGCATGAACAGTCATGTGACATGCATTTTCAGCCGTGTAGTGTAGACGGAGATCGTTTCTGAAACGCTGTGGAAACGCCAGTGTAGACAAGGATTGTTTTCATTTTTGAAAATGCCATTTTAACAAAAACGCACTAGTGTAAATGGGGCCTAAAGGGGCTGTTCACATAGAACGCATTCTTTAAAAGCATTAGATTCAGTATCTCTCAAGATGCATTTTTAAAAAGTTACGCTGAAAACGCCACAGGAGGCGGTGCAACAGTCAAAGATGTCAGTCTAGCGCATGTTTATGTAGAAAAACAACTTCCCCTCCCTTTAGCAACGACATCTCTTGTCTGATGACGTGTTCACTGGCACGAGAGCGGGACAACCTGTCACTTACATGACATCACAACGACTCAACGATCCAATCAATTCCCGATGGACAAAATGAAGTCCCGCCCTACATTGTTACTTGTTCGAGATGTCGTTTTACTTGGATACACGTCACAATATTAAAAAAAGAAAAAGAGCAAAAAAAAAGAAAGATGTGGCACGGAGGAATGAAAAAGAACGCAGTCTTGAGACGTATAAACAGACGAAATTAATGCGACACAAAAAAAGTCCATAAAAAGTATTGCAGTGGAGTGTGATCTGTGAGAACCGGCCCCAAGAAATGAGCTGAAAACACAAAACACTGGACGAATATCTTGAATATAGTATTTTTTTAATGTGTAATTCACTACATGAATGGCACAAGTATGGAAAATATTTGAGAGGCTACTCACTGCAGAGCCATAACCTCCACCCATCCTCCACCCCGCAGCTCCACCCATCCATGCATCCCCCAACCACACCCTAACCCTACCCATAATCCTCTCTCTCCACCCATTAAACAGGTTAAGCTCCACCCTTGAGCTCCAGAGAGGTGAAGCTGGAGGTCATTTGGCTCTGCAGCGAGCACCACTTGTAATATTTTGATGGAGAGAATATAAGAGTATATGAGCAATGGAGTGAAAGAATTAAATGTATTCCATCATATGAGATGAGTCTGTAGGTAAATTCCATTAAACGCACTTACCTAATGGCTTGAACTCTTCTGTACCTCTTATGTTCTGTAAACTCTCTTTTAATTCGTCATACATGTATTTAAATACTGTTTATTTGGGTTTTGTACTTTTGATGAGAAGACACGTTTTGTGCATCCTTTTTTCTTTGATTTGTTAAAATCTTTTTTTAATGTAATGCAGATTTCTGCCTTTGAGATGCTGCACTTCTGAATATTGCAATGACAGTTCGTTTAATGTATAATAAAGACGATGATTTTTATAATCAGGTGTCCTACACATTTTTCATTTCAAAATACTTCCATACTTTTCCAGACTCAAATTTCCAAACCTCTCTGTAGATTTTTCAACCATATTTAACATAAATGGTTCATACAGCATTACATTTAGTATACAGTAGTCATCTGTAAATATTCCTATTTTGGTTTTTTTCCCCCATTGGTTTTCTAAAAGTGATATATGCTTACATGATGAGAAGAAACCTAAAACGCTTTATAACCTGCATATATTCATCCATGACACATCAGTTTGATACTGTAAATGTGGTTTGATGTTGAATGATTAACAAACAGCAAAGTACAGTCTGATTCATATGATTGTTTTTATAAATTTATATATAATATATATATATATATATATATATGTATATATATATATATATATGTGTGTGTGTGTGTGTGTGTGTGTGTGTATGGGTGGGTGTGATAAATTAGGAAGCAAGTGAACATTTTGTTCTCAAGATTGATGTGTTAGAAGCAGGAAAAAATGGGCAAGCATAAGGATTTGAGTGAGTTTGACAAGGGCCAAATTGTGATGGCTAGAGGACTGGATCAGAGCATCTCCAAAACTGCAGCTCTTGTGGGATGTTCCCGGTCTGCAGTGGTCAGTGTCTATCAAAAGTGGTCCAAGGAAGGAACAGTGGTGAACCAGCGACAGGGTCATGGGCGGCCAAGGCTCATGGATGCACGTGGGGAGCAAAGGCTGGCCCGTGTGGTCCGATCCAACAGACGAGCTACTGTAGCTCAAATTGCTCAAGAAGTTAATGCTGGTTCTGGTAGAAAGGTGTCAGAATACACAGTGCGTCACAGTTTATTGAGTATGGGGCTGCATAGCCGCAAAACAGTCAGGGTGCCCATGCTGACCCCTGTCCACTGCCGAAAGCGCCAACAGTGGGCACGTGAGCATCAGAACTGGACCACGGAACAATGGAAGAAGGTGGCCTGGTCTGATGAATCACGTTTTCTTTTACATCACGTGGATGGTCGGGTGTGTGGACGCGGGACAAAGCCCAATTTCAGGACTGTCCCACAAAACTTGGGACGGGTGGTCACCCTAGGTGTGCGTGTGCGTCGCTTACCTGGGGAACGCATTGGGTAATGTTCTGCTGGGAAACTTTGAGTCCTGCCATCCGTGTGGATGTTATTTTGACACGTACCACCTACCTAAGCATTGTTGCAGACCATGTACACCCTTTCATTGGAAACTGTATTCCCTGGTGGCTGTGGCCTCTTTCAGCAGGATAATGTGCCCTGCCACAAAGCAGAAATGGTTCAGGAATGGTTTGAGGAGCACAACAACGAGTTTGAGGTGTTGAAATGGTCTCCAAATCCCCCAGATCTCAATCCAATCGAGCATGTGTGGGATGTGCTGAACAAACAAGTCCGATCCATGGAGGCCACACCTCAAAACTTACAGGACTTAAAGGATCTGTTGCTAACATCTTGGTGCCAGATACCACAGCACACCTTCAGGGGTCTAGTGGAGTCCATGCCCCAGCTGTTTTGACTAACCCAATATTAGGAAGGTGGTCATAATGTTATGTCTGATTAGTGTGAGTGTGTGTGTGTGTGTGTGTGTATATCTATCTATCTCTATATGGGCAACAGTCTGAAAACAAATATTTTTCTATACTTATTCAGACTCAGAAATTACTCAAATAAAATTCCATATTTTGTAGTAACTCCATACTGTATAATGGAGTCCTGTTCAGTCGTTATTTAATTGGAAAACACCACATAGGGACGCGTTGAAGCAGTCACATGACACTGGACAAGGAGCTGAGTCATCATCAGTGTTGCCAAGTCCGGTTTTTCCCGCGGAATTGGGCTACTTTATCACTGTTGCCGCGGGTTGAAACGACCCCAAATAACATATTTAGCCCCTGGAATGCGAATTTTACCATCGGAACCACGGTAAATTCTGCGTTTTTGGCGGGGTTCCCCTGGTAAAATTCGTTTTTAGGGACACCCCCCGAAACGCAATTGGGCGGGTTTTGTTGTGAAAATCTGGCAACCCTGTTGCTCTGCTGCAGAAATCACCTTCTGCAGAAGATAAGCACAGCCCATGCAGCTAGAGACACCCCACCCTGCGGAGACAGGCTGCAGTCTTGTATTTTGGGAATAGTTAGGTGGCAAGAGCAGTCCCTGTAGTATGCGTGTAGAATCGGTCCCAAGCTAAAAGCTATTCATAGTTTAAAGCTAGGTTACAGTCAAACTATTGTTCTGATGAGGTAGTTAGCTACACTAGATACAGAATAGAGGTTATTTGGTAATATTTGTCTAAACAAAAGAAATATAAGGCACAAACGCAAGTATTTTTAATGCATCTAACAAAATTTAACATGAAATGTGCCTTTTGCCACAGACTAGTAATCCATTAATGTGCACAATTTGTTGTGTCAGCACAAATTATTTTTGTGGCATTAACATGACAAATTTCTAATTATATTATGATTTTTCATGCCGGTCTTAAAAGAATGTTTTTGGATTTAATATAAATTAAGCTTATTAATTTATATCAAATCTGAATCATTCTTTTAAGAACTGTATGAAAATCCATGATATAAACACAATTGTGATATGTGGTAGTATTTTTTTTTTATTACCGTGTTTTAAAGTCATGCAAATGAAGTAGAACCCATTGAAACCCTGGGTACATTTGGTGTAACACCACAGCCTAGTGTTCACAAAGTGTAATTGCACTTTCACCGAGTCGATTTAACTTGTAGAAATTAAAACAAGCTGCATAATTGCTCTAAAGTAGTTATTCTGAGCAACATCAAAAAATACATCAAATGACAGTTTTTGAAAAATGTTTTATTGAGTCAATGATGAAGAATGGGGAAGCATATGTTAGACTGTACAATGAAAAGCAGGTCTATATTCAGTACTGAGCACAAGTCTTGAAATCTTTAGTATGAATTATTTTGATATGAGGACTCAAAAGCATCCACATTAATCAATTTAAAAAAAAAAAAAAAAAAAAAAAAAAACAACAACCTAAGTACATTTTAAAAAAAAAAAAAAAAAAAAAAAAAAAGGACCAGAAATGTCTGAGGCATTAAACTGGAGGCACTAGGAATCTTTGTGGCAGGCATAAGTCTTGCATAATTATAATAATCAAACGTGATTATCTGGGCAAAACCGAAAAGGTCAAATCAGCCATCTCTGATCAGAATCACGTTCAGGAGAAAGCTACAATGAGAAAGACTCGTTTGTTTATACACCATTCTCAACAATTCTTACAGGAAGAGCAGAGAAAACAAGCGTGAATGGCGTTCATCTCTCACACATCACAGTGTACAGAAGAGGAATACAACTAAAGTAGTGTATATCTGCGCCATCGCCCCTTCCTTTAAACGTGTCGACCGTTAGGAGCGCGCGCTAAACACGACAGAAACCAATGTGCTTCAATAGAGAGGCGGTGCGCGTGTCAGTGGGTGACTGCAGCAGTGGCGGCCTTTGTCCTCCACCTGTCATACAGAGAGATCTGTCAAAGCTACACCGGACAGTGACATCATTTGCAAAAGCACTTGGGTTTGCCCTCGGGGCTCTCACACGCAGGAAGTCATGGACTCGTCCTCAGCCATTCCTCTGGGTTTTGGCAAGTGCAGAACACTTGCTTTATTAAGTTCAAAGGCAGATAATACAATGTTTTAAGACTCAGCATGCTAGAACTATGCAGCAAATACTAGAGGTCATTTCAGCATTCTCAAATAACACTGAAATTCACTCAAATCAGTCAAAATCTTGTGCTTGGAACAATTTGAGGTTGTTAAGTGAAGGTCGGATACCAAGACGACAACAAAAGCTCCGCAATGCACGGTTTGCTGGCATTGAGGGGCAGTGAATGGCACTAGAAGACACAGGACACTGTCAGTGGAGCGTGAAGACGTAATACTTGCTTTTCACGAGCCTCCTGGGACTTCAGCCAGGGGCGTAAGGCAGAATTCGACACCAGACAAAGAGTCCTCTACGGCTGCCATCTGAATGCATAGACAACAAATACAGGCATCATTCAGCGCAAAAGCTGAGATGAAGCAGCTAAAAGAGCAACCTTGAATGGAGCGAACTGCGGGCAGGGAGTCAGTATCTCTGGATCTGTGGCAAAAAACAGCTATACATTTCAGTGTAGGTTACATATCTGTTAGGAAAGAGTGAGGAGGGTGAGGTGCAGACTATTTACATAAAATACTAAAACAGTAGTATTCAGGGCGGACATGGCACTATACAAAGTAGCTATACACAACCATTGAGGGAACGAGGTTCACATAGTAAGATCTATCCCTTTTGAGGAAAGTTGTTCGAATTATTGGTACCTTAAACATGTGGCACTTGAGAATACAGACACTTTTGTTAGTGGGTTCTGACCGAAAAGCCAGTATAGTTTGGTTGCTGTGGACAAAACCAAAAAAAAAAAAAAAAAAAAAAAAAAAAAAAAAAAAAAGATTTAAAACAAAGCAAATAAATTAACAAGACACCGTTTTTTTTTTTTTTTTGTTCCCTGATGGATAAAGAAGTTCTTCCAGACTCTAGCTAGAGCAGAGCGGAGGAGGATGTCTGCAGGCCAGCAAGGAAATGTGATTTCCAGCCACTGATGGAGAGCTACAATTAGTGGATGTTCCTGAAGGCGAACAGTTAATTTCATCGCAACGCTAAAGTGGTCTACATTCGGCCCTGAGTTTATGCTGTAAGCATACTGTATCTATCAGCTCGCCTAGCGTGGCTAACCACAGTATAAATTCAGTTTATCAAGTGGTATGAATTGTAAGCGTTATCCATCAGCAGAGGAAAACCAGAGTGTAAACGTTTTGAAACATAACTTAAGAAGTTTATCGGTAAATATATTCATTCATCGATCTATATATAAAAAAAAAACAAATTCTAAAATTTTACAATTGATTAGACATCTACATGTTAAAAACACCAATCAAAATGAGGGGGGAAATATTAAGGCCAGGCAGGTATCGACAGAAAGGCTCAGAACATAGTTCCTGTTAAAAGGTTAAAACAGCATTTGCATCTCAACTTGCTATTTGGTCAGTAATAAAAGGCTCAAAAGGTAACAGATCGAGGACAGTGCTAGAATCTCTTCCTGCTTTCTTCCACTTTTTTAAGGGAGGAACGCATAGCGTTTGGCACCTTCGGCGAGAAGGTGACGCTCAATGACACGTACAGCTTCTCTTGGCAGGACAAGTGTGAGTGTGATGCACTCTCCTCTCTAAGCTTACTCTTTAAGAGAACAACTACCCGCCGTCCCGTGCTCCTGACAGACCGCTAGGCTAGGCCTTCTTCCTCACATAAAAGCATGTCAGAGCTATTCAGAAAGGTTACTGTGTGGAGTACAAACATCTGAGCAGAAGAGGGTTATTTTAGAGAGATCTGAAAGGAAATGGCTGGACCAGCATCACTGCAGCATGAGCTGTTTGAGGTTGTCGTGCAAGATGGTGTCCTTGACATCACGGAAGACCAGGCGAATGTTCTCTGTGTTAATGGCGGTGGTGAAGTGGTGGTAGAGGGGCTTCTGCTGCTGGTCTCGCCGCTTGTTCCGGAAACAATCCACCAGGAACCTCTGCACATCCTCTAGGCTGTGCGGCTCCCCTGTGTACTCGGGGAAGTAGTCCTTGATGGCCACCGTTTTGACCTTCTCCTCAAGCAAGTCTGTCTTGTTGAGGAAGAGGATGATGGAAACGTTGCTGAAGACGCGGTTGTTGACTATGGTCTCAAAGATGTTAAGTGACTCCATGAGGCGGTTGGTCAGCCGGTCCTCCATCAGCACCTGATCAAACTCGCTGGAAGAGACAAGGAAGAGGATCGAGGTGACGCTGTCAAAGCACTCAAACCACCTGCGGCGCTCCGACCGTTGGCCGCCCACGTCCACCATCTTGAAGGGCACATTCTTGATCTCAAAGTCGTACTCGTGAATGCCCTTGGTGGGCTTACGTGCCAGCAGGATGTCTTGCTGTGTTGGTAGATAATCCTGTAGAGAGAGAGAGAGAGACAGAGGGACCATCAACCATTTATCAGAGACGTGAAGGGACAAAACAGAAGATTCAAAGCAACATTTGATAGGGACATCTACTTCGGAGGAGTCAAGCAGGCATCAAATGGAAAAACACATTCATGATGTTCATGATAAAAAAAAGATTGTGGTGTAAAGCTTATAACGAAGCTGGCGAGCTCCAAGCACATGCGCTTGAATCGTGGTGGAATGAGATTTGCATGCGGTGGTTGATATGATATTAAATCATATCATGTGGCAGCAGTTTGCATACCACACATCCTGTAGATGCCACTTGAAGTCTGGAATACAATACACAACTGTGTACAGTCTGAACAAATTTTAAAACACTAGACGTCATATGCTTTAATTCATTTACACATTGTAAATAGTTAGAGAAAACCTGGACATTTTCTGTGCTTTTCTGTAAAATCTTTGAACTCTGACTGACCAAAATTTGCAGACTAGCTCTAACTTTGGGCAACTAGTGTCGACTCCAGACGGCTAATTGGGGTAAAAATCTGGGCAAAATTTGTGTAGTCTATTCCAGTCTTAAATTAAACTACTAGAGAAAATAATAGTGTTCAATTAAAAAGGCATTAAAAGGATTAGTTCACTTTGAAATGAAAATTAGCCCAAGCTTTACTCACCCTCAAGCCATCCTAGGTGTATATGACTTTCTTCTTTCTGATTAACACAATCAGAGGAATATTAATAAATATCCCAATTCATCCGAGCTTTATAATGGCAGTGAGTGTTACCAAACAAGTATGAGCTTAAGTAAGTGCCTCCATTCACATCCATCCATCATAAACGTACTCCACACAGCTCCGGGGGGTTAATAAAGGCCTTCTGAAACAAAGCGATGCGTTTGTTTAAAAGAATCCATCTTTAATAAGTTATGAAGTAAAATATCTAGCTTCTGCCAGACCACCTTCCATATTCAACATAAGAAGAAAGTGTAAAACTCTTGCAGTTCAAAAAGCTTACACTACATCCTACACCTTCCCTATTCAACTTAAGGAACTGATGCGATGCCAGTTGCATTTTTTTCCTAAGTTGAATACGGAAGGTGGTCTGGCAGAAGCTAGATATTTTACTTCATAACTTGTTAAATATGGATTTTTTTTTTTTTTTTTTTTTTTTTAACACGAACGCATCGCTTCTCTTCAGAAGGCCTTTATTAACCCCCTGGAGCTGTGTGGAGTACATGTTTATGATGGATGGATATGGATGGATGTGGATGGAAGCACTTTCTTCAGTTCATACTCACTGATCCCATTCACTGCCATTATAAAGCTCAGATGCGTCAGGATATTTATTAATATTTCTCCGATTGTGTTCATCAGAAAGAAGAAAGTCATATACACCTAGGATGGCTTGATGGTAAAGCTTGGACTAATTTTCATTTGAAAGTGAACTAATCCTTTAACTCAATTTGATATTTTCCCTAATGTATTGCAAACAAGCCTTCTCTTAACAATTCTGTAGCAACTGTCAACTCTTAAATGTCTTTTTTAGTGAAATTAAAGAAAATTTATTAAAATTAAAGAATTTAAAAGGTAGAAAGTTTAGAGCCTAATATAGCGGTTTATTTTCCACATGAAAAAAAAAAAAAAAAAAGTTTACAGAAATAGTAATAGATACAGTGGGGTCCAAACCAAAGACTACTATGGGATTTCCCCCCCATTTAAACCTAGAATATAAGACTAAGAAGTTTAAATAAAAAGCTATGACATAAAATGAGAAGAAATATTTAATATTTAGATTTCTACTATTTAAATTTGTAGGGACATTCATGAAATGAAGGAATGTGATCTCAGACTTGTGGACTTCATTGTATGATCTCATCATAGTTTTCCCTACAAAAAAAAAAAAAAAGTAAAACACTGACAATAAACTCAAACTGCGGGGACAGGACAAGAGGGGAAAAACAAAAAAAAAAAAAAAAAAAAAAGCAAACAACTAATATGGCCAGCTCATGGCTCATTCTCCACATTGTTGGCATACCACAGTTGTGGGTTGGTGGGGAACAACATTAGCAAAAGGTGAATCTGGATCAAAGCACTGGCCAATACAGAGTGTGAGGGCAAATGCACACAAAATGCATGAGATTAAACTCTACACTAAAGAAAACGCAAGACATATCAAGTCGATAAGAGTGCTCAGTGCTAGCACATAAAACCTGAGGTACATTTCTGAAATTCCAGACAGGATAACATCAAAGACACCTGCCTTGAATGGATATGGCATCAATCATGGCGGTACTCATGTCTGGATGCTGCGCCCATGGAAAAGTTGCTTCTTTTGTGTTATTTTCAGATAAGTAATTTACCCTGAACAATTCTTGAGTAACTATTGCTTGAGTTTTTAATTACCACAGAATCATCATCCAACATTTTTGTGTTGACAGAGACAAACTTATAATTTCATCAGCTTACAGTTTCATTGACTTGCATTGTGAGAAACTGCAAACACAGTTTTGGTTTGCTTTTACAAACTGAAGTATGAGTCAAAATTATTATCTGTAATCATCAGCATGCTGCAGATGCTGTCAACAGAGCTTAAGTTGTATCTAATAATGCTTTAAGATGTGAAATAAGGATTTCTATTTCTAATGAAGATTAATTGCTTTTTCCATTGAGAGATTAAGATTAAAATGTTCAACCAAACATACACACCTCTCCCTGACACATACTCAGCATGGCTGCATTTTGACACATGCCTGAGGTAAACTTTCTTCCTCATTTCGACCTAAATATTTTTGAGTCTGGGCCACTGAGGTCTGTCTCTCCCCAAATTTGACTCCCACACTACATCCACCCAAGAAAGATGAATGTAAACTGAAACAAACACATACTTTCCAACAGAGTCAAGCGGCCATTTCCCTCTCTGAGCACACTCGGAAGTGTGCAGTATTTCCTCTTCCTGTTTGTCGATGGTGTGATTGCAGAAGTGGGTCCACATTGCAGTGACGTGGCCAAGTGAAGAGTAGCCAGTCTGAGGCGTGTCGCCTGGACCAGAGCACATTCAACTCTGCTTCCTTTTTCTCAGAACAGAAATTTAGAGTGACAGACACGAGATCGAACGACAGCATGACGTCAAGGAGCGTAATATAGAAAGTAAGATATGTGGGGAAACAAGTTAATGGTCCTTTCAGCCTCCTCCTAACGTGGCATTAGTGCTTTGAACAATATGAACCAGTGTGACTGTTTTCACAAGCCGTGGATTTAAATCAGGTTATCTGATCCTTCGTTCTAGAACAGAGCTGTCTGGAGTCAAAGTTGAGATACTAATCACCACATTTACTGCAGTCAGCAGCGTCTAGAAAAAGCACAAAACCGCAAACATCCGTTTAGTACTTAGAGAAAGAACACGAGCGGCAGGCAGCAAGTCACATGACGCAAAAGGAACCGCACTGGGCCTCATGCGTCAGCTAGACACTGATGCTGTGACAGCTGCGTAGATAGTCTCAAAAGATCTGATAAAATCTAATTTGTCAACAGACTCCACATAAAATGCAAAGGAAGTGGGATCAAAATAACTACAGTTCTCAAAAAGTTCTAGTACTAAATAAAATTAAAGCATTAGTTCACCCAAAAACGATAATTCTGTCAAATGACTCACCCTTGTGTCATTCCACACCTGTAAGACCTTTGTTCATCTTCGAAACACAAATTAAGATATTTTTGATGAAATCTGAGAGGTTTCTGTCCCTCCATAGACAGCTATGTAACTGACACTTTCAAGGTCCAGAAAGGTAGGAAAGACATCAATAAAGTAATTCATGTGACTCCATTGGTTTAACCTCAATTTTATAAAGCGACAAGTGCTTTGTTTGCGCAAAAAAATAAATAAAAAAAAATAAAAATTATATATATATATATATATATATATATATATATATATATATATATATATATATATAGTACCAATTTATTTACAAAAATAAAACTGGTTCAGCACTCGTGTCGCTTCATAAAACTGAGGTTAAACCACTGGGGTCACACGGAGTACTTTAATGACGTCTTTCTTACCTTTCTGGACTTTGAATGTGGTAGTTGCTTTGGATCTCTATGTAAAGACAGAAACCTCTCAGACTATCAAAAATATCTTAATCTGTGTTCTGAAGATGAAAGGTCATGCGGGTTTGGAACGACATGAGGGTGAGTAATTAATGACAGAATTTATGTGTGGGTGAACTAACAGTTTAAAGTATAATATATATAGTATATATAAAGTATTTGTACAGTGTTGGCAATACTGACTCAATTCAGTACCTGAGTGCAGTCATCATGGTTTGAATATGGAACAATTCTAGTGTAGGCCTATTAAAAAATTAGCATAAGGACTGCTTTTTTTCTATCAGACTGAGTCAGTCAGCAAGTTGATGGCTGGTTTATAATCTATAAATTCATAAGAAAACAGTATTTTCCATCACTCCTCATCTGGATCATCTGAGTAAGAAAACCCTCACGTCGTATCGTCATCCTTAATCATGCAGCCTCATGACACTGTGTCCTCTCGACTTATTCTTTCAAATATCTTACACAAAAACTAAAGTCTGATGATTTCTCTGGTAAAATGTTGTCCGAAAAAGTTGCTGTAGGAAGTATTATGAGAAAGGGTTGACACGTGACCTTTGATGTCAGCAGAGCTATTTTCACTTCTCTCTGTCTGTGCTGGCTGATGAGCAGGGAAACCCTGTCAAGGCCCACAGAATTGTAAAAAAAAAAACAAAAAAAAAAAAAACAGATGGGCATTCATCTATCTGACATTATCTTCAGCATTTGCTATTCAGTATTTCCTTCATGCTCTGCTGTATAAAGTGATTTATTTCAGACAAGATTCATCTACGACTGCTCTGATTGGCTCAATATAAAAGAGCTCTTTAGCAAATGTAGCTGTTTCTGTACTGCACTTAATCATTCAATATGAAATGGATCCGCCTCTTGAATGCAAGATGTTTATTTATTTAATATACAATTTAATATGCACTGGACAAAGTCCTTCCATAAGTGTTTTCAAGAGATTGTTGATCCAAAAATGAAATTTATTTTTTTATTGGATGAAAAAGATTGAGAAATATTTTATCAAAACATCTGCAGAACACAGTAGGTTACTGGTTTGCAATGACATGAAGGTGAGTAAATGATGACAATGTTCATTTTTAGGTGAATCTCTATAACCCTCAAAAACCGAGACGTCCGTCGACGGCCAAAAAGAACTATCGTTCTAAAATGCTTAATAGCTTTTGAACCGCTAATCCAATCTGTATGCTTTAAAACATACCGTAAAATGTAAAATGTAATTATAGCTGAGTGTGTTGTTACTTTGTCTTAAAAATTCTGTGTAAGCATGAATATTTAACAGATGTTTGTCTTTTTTCCCCTCACTTTGTCATTTCAGGGCACCAATGCCTCTGCTCTGGAGAAAGACATTGGTCCAAAGCAGTTTCCAATTAATGAACACTACTTTGGATTGGTCAACGTAAGTATAACAGCACCAGACTAACCCTAAAACACACACTTGGCTTCACACTGCACATTTTCAATGTCTCCTTTGTCTGACACACCCATTTCTGGTCTTGGATTCTCTACTAATGAGCTGATGACCTAATTCAGGTGTGCTTGATCAAGTACACATGCAAAATGTGCAGTGTTGGGGGGCCTCCTGGTATGTGGTTGGAAACCACTGACCTAAAGCACAGTAAATCACTTTAAAATATAACTAATAATTAAAAAAAAAAAAAAAAAAAAAAAAACCACAATATGCGACACCAGCACAGACAGAATGATGACATGCTTACCGGTGTTCCGAGTTTGTCCAAGTTATCCAAGAAATATTTCACCGATTCACCCTGAGAAAGACAAAGAGCAGAGAGAATCAGTCAGGTTATCAAAGCACTGTAAACTGACAATGAAAACAACTGAGCACAAACGAGACATACAGTCATTACCAGTTCACAAGGGTAATTGAAGTTCCTTTCTTCATAATTAGATTTATCCCAATGAACTTGTGTGCTCATGACAAAACATTATTATAGTAAAATGTTGTCAAATAAACCCATCAATCAGCAAAAGTGTAAAATGTGCAGAGATAAGCACTTGAAGAAGCGAGTGCCTCATTAAACATGTGGACAGACGGATGTGAGTCATGAAAACCCTCTGACAGGATGTCAGTAATCAAAGACATATTTTAATTTGAAAGAAAATGTTACTGGAATATTTTATTTACTCTTGTGGGGGAATTCTGTATAGGCTTTCTGTGGTAGTCAGCGTTACACAGCGTTCGGCCGTACATTGATTACGTTACTTGGCCACCGTGGCACCGCCCCCATTGTCGTTTTGCTTTCTTATAGAAATAAAAAGTTCAGTTGGACAACAGACTACAATTAACTGAAAGCATCTGCTCTGCTTCATACAGCATGAGATGCCGAGTCACAGGACAGTGAAGCAGGAGTCAGATTACACTTTTTACGTGAGGATGTGAGAAATGACTGACAAGATGATGGCAGAGGATTTGGTGCGCAACAGATCTCATCTTGTAAAATGTGCGGTCAGTACCATCGCTCTTTATACATGTAGTACGTGTGATTGTGAATTGCAGGCCTATACAGAAAGTACACATGGTCACGTAATATCGGCGTTATCGCGGGTTTAATTACCGGTGTAAAAATTCCCCTCACTGCAACATCCCTGATTCTGTATTATTATTGATAAGAGTTCATACTAGTGACTCATGGCTGTACCAGAACCAATTCCAGCTTTCGTCATGAATTTGTGACAGCTAGCCTCAGTGTGGTAACCACCAATGAACACAGGATGCTAGAAAATGGACAAGCTCCAATTTACTCCTGGCTAAGTTCTTTTTCATTCTTTACTTAGGGGTACTTTTGCTCTGATTTTGTTTAAAATGATGTCACACCAGTTTGTGTATATCTGGGCCTTAAAGAACACACCAAGGAACACTCTGGAGAATGAAAATTGTGAGTAACAGGAACAAGCTGTCCAGGAAACAGCAACAGGGCTTGAGTTAATGTTCCGTGACGCTCAGATGTATAACGGACCAATTAGCTGCTTGTAATTTCAACAGTTTGGCATGCTGACAGGATAGCAGGAAGGAGCTCGGTTCTGCTTCCTTCTCAACATCATGCTCATCTTTCTCAGCACTTGAAGAAGCTATAGAACAAAGATCGGTGGGAGCAGTCGGAAAAAAAGTCTTCCTCATTTCCTACATAAAATACCCTTTAACACGAGAGCATTCATTTGCATCTTGGGGTTAGCGGAGGTCTACAAGAGGTACACGCAGGTCTTTTGAGGTGGCTTCCAGTAGAAAAGGGATTATGTCATAAGAAAAACCCCTGGTAACCCTCCCCCAGCTAGGCATGAAGCCATAGCCAAAATGTGCTGTTCATCGGCAATGAAGGGTGTGGGTACACAGGAACAAAATGCTCAGAGCAGGCCAGGATATCAGTTTCTGAGCAATGCTAAAAAGGAAGTCCTGTTAACTCAGCAACACCTGAAGCACTGTTAATTCCTACTGTTGGTTAACTGCAATCGGTATATGACAAAATGTATGACATATAATATAAACAAACAGTTGATATATACATATAAACGGTTTGTTTTACAGTATATGTTGTCACATCCCATATAACAAATGTATATTCAACATGTGTGATTTTATATATATATATAAAATCACACATATAATATAATATATATATATATATATATATATATATATATATATATATATATATATATATATATATATATAGACATATAATATAAACAAACAGTTGATATATACATATAAACGGTTTGTTTTACAGTATATGTTGTCACACCCCATATAACAAATGTATATTCAACATGTGTGATTTTATACTCATATATATATATAAAAATATATATATATATATATATATATATATATATATATATATATATATATATATATATATATATATATATATATATATATATATATATATATATATACACACACATATATATATATACACATATATACACACATACATATATATATATATACATACATATATATACACACACTGCATTTTCTGGGATTTTTTAATCATCTGAAATGTGTTATGATTTTTATTCCCAAGGCAACCTAAACGATTATAATACAATATGATTAGTGTCAAGAATGCAAAACATGTGCAAAGCATACACACTGGGATTTCTGGTGAATAAGACAGCTACATAAGTCAAAGTTTATTTGTATAGCGCATTTCCCACAGTTTCAGTTTCAATTTAAATAAATGTGCTTAGGCATGGCATTTATAATGTTTATAATGAATGCCACTATAATTTGTGTTTGATTTATACCGTTTTGAATAGTTAAATTTAAAGGATTTATTGTGGAGTGAGGGGAATTAAAATACATGTTTATGGTGCTTAAAACCTTTGTAAATGTTTTGTTTTATTTATCTGCATTGCACATTATTTTTTAAATATAATAAATTGAATTTGTACACAGATGCAACTTAACAAAAAATAAATAAATAATTCTCACTGAGCTGTGCTCCGTGCAAAACATTTACCTTCAAAAACACAATATTCCCTAATTTTATATTCCCTAATTATAATATTGCTAATATTTGATGTATTGTCCAGCTCTAATATAAAAAGAAAATAAGGAGACAAACTAAATAATATAAACTAAGTTTATTTGCAATACTGCATAACAGAATGCTTGTCTTGTATGTCTATTTGTCTTCACATTTTAGTCATTTTTCTTCTCCATACTTCTGATATTAGTAGCTTAAAGGAATAGTGTATGAATTAACCTGTTAGCGGTCCACTGTACCGCCAGCAGTACACATACCTTTCAAAAGAGACCAAAACCATGCATATTCCCTAAATGGTGTAAGAACGGCATGCAATTTACTTTGGGTATGCCTTTTTAGGCCAATTTTACAGGAATGTTAAGGGGTTAACAACATTATGTAAAAGTCCTAAATGTCCTAACAACCTAAATGTCAGGATAATTGGCAGACAAGATGTTTAATAAAATAGCCTAATTGTTATCTGAATAAATAGAAATGAGCAACAGTGAGGGTGAGAAAAATATCTCCTTCCCTAGGCCTCAGATTTGCAGGCATGCACGAGGGTCTTCATTTTAATCACAGCTCAACATTCCTTCATGGATCACGCAATCCTTCTTCTAGATCCTGGTAATCTTAGGCTGGGACGAAGGAAAGGGGGAAGACAGGCAAGCTTGAAACCTCAGGCTGGTCAGCCTCCACTTACACTAGTCCAGAGTATTACAGAAATGGACAAAACGCTTTCAACCCTACAGTTGTCCCTATATGGGGTGGGCAGAGCACAGAAAGCAGTGTTTGGGAAAACAGGAGAGAGCACTTGGGTGGATGTCTCCTATCAAAACATCTCTTCCGGCGCCTTCAATCTACAGACATCACGGATCCCGCAGTAACCGCGGCTGAGATGTGTAGTGCTGAAGGTTTCATTTTATAATGGAGTATGATCATCTAAATTGAAAAGGCAGTGAGCATTTTTTTTTTTTTAAAAACACCGTCTCGCAAGTATTACCTAAATCAGATTAAGCCTTTAGTAAGTGGGGCTGGAATGAACCTTACCGACTCATACAAATGCTCTATAAGTAAACCAAACTGAATTCACCAAACTGAAATCGACAGTTATAAACTATTTGCTGGCTTTTAGCTTAAAGCAGACATTAAAAAGACGACCAAAAGGAGACGGATCACAACGTCGTGTACAGGGGTAGTGAGAGCAGAACAGCAAGGACTAAAGCAGTGGATTAGGATTATGCAATGCCTAGAAATGAGAGGAGGGGTGAAGCAAGGAGGAGCCAGCGGTGAAGGGTTCTCGGCTGTAGGAATCTAGAACAAGTTTTGTTTTGTTGCATGTTGGGTGCATACCATAACCCCCAGAGGCTGGAGGGGCAGAGTTGTGAAAGCAGGAAGCCTGATAATGTTTTGCACTCGACACACGTGGTTTGTGGATTACAGGGCACAAAAGTGTTTTGTTTTGTTGCCTTCACTCACACAGGCTGAATGCAAATCACCAGAGCCTGTGGCACAGCCGAGGGAAGAGGCTGCCTACTTAACAGGCGAGCTGTATGGAAGCCTCAGCGGTAATTGATGGATTTGCATTCAACCAGCCTTTGCTCAGTGCAAATGGAAATTCCTGAGCTTGGTGAAGAGCAGATCTACACCGTTATCAGCTCCACAGATCAGTGTCATGTTGTTTCTTGTCCTAAACAGCATGCATCCGCTGCTCTGCTTAAGTCCCAGCATGCCCATGCTGAGAGGATCACTAGAAATTGACAAAGACCACCTTTAACCCCCAGCAAAAAAAGCAAACTCTCTGCGCATGACACCACTGATTTCCGAAATAAATAAACTACAACTCGTGCACAGGGAAATATCACGTAACGTTTCACGTTCACTCACAATAATACAGCCACCTTGGGCTGTCACAGTCATGTCATTTTGGCTGACAATTGATTGCCATACAAATAATTAACAACTAGCAATTAAAATGTTAGATTAACACACGTCACTTACAGAGAATGCTTGATATACTTAAGAGCCATTCATGAACGATTTGCACTTGCAATGCATGTTAAACCTTGTTTAGCGTCAGTGTGGCACAAAGTACTACAGCACCAGAAAAGAGACATAAAAACATGACTTTCACACTCGCCCAATTTCTTCCTTGTCAATTTTAACTATGTATGTTGGAAAACGTGGATCAGTCTGTATCAGCAGTTCTGTCTCGTTCTTTGTAATCTCGTTCTTACAAATCATAACAATAGGAGGCAGTTACTGGGTTAAATCACATTTAAAAAGGAGAAGTAACACATTAGGAACTGAGAGCATTTAGAGAAGTCTGAAGTTGTGTGCTAAGATGGCACTTGCTTATGTCAGGTGCTAATGAGGAATCATTTGAGATTTATTGGGTAAAATCCAAAATGATCAAACTAAAACGATAAGTTAGCTAAGCATTTATAAAAAAAAAAAAAAACAGGAATTGCAATCTGTAATCTAGGTTAAAGACGCCCTAGGGCAGAAAGTCTGATGATGTCAGAAGCAGACTGATGAAAATAAGTTCACAGCAGCCAGGCATGATGTAGTTTACACATTCACAGTACAAAGCAGGTCACTATGACCTACAGTAAAAAAAAAAAGCATAATACTAGCATTACATTTTAGTTTAATACTTATTAAATACTCCTAGTTTAACACTTTGCAAAAAATGTTTTTTTGTCATAAAAACAATTTTCTCTGCATACAAAAGAACTTTTCTGGTAATACATCCAAGGTTGTGCATGTAAGGGACAACAATTGTCCCCAACAAATCCCATTTCCTGCTAAATATACAGTTTCACTCAGAGAAACATCACATTACAGAAGTGAAATGCATTATGACTTCATGTAGTCTTTAAAGATCACCAAAAGCTCACCAGCTGAAATTCCCTGCGCCGGTCATATGCGTTCTGTATGCCGCTGTCAGCCCAGAGGGCACGGATCGAAGGCAGGTACTGCAGAAACACTATGGTCTCCACCATCCCCTGTGACCCCATGGCTGACCGTGTGTCAAAAGCCATCATGGTGTCTCCATGTGCCTGGTTTGAAGGGTCTCCCCACGGGATATGCAGCTTTTCTCGGGCATCCACAAGCACTCGAACACCTGTGATAACAGTAAAAATAGGAAATATTATGAGTGGCTTTCCATTGTATGAATGATGCTGTGTACTGACAGTAAAAGTTCAGTATGATGCCGTTTTCAAGGTAAACATGAAGCAAACATTAGACCCCAAACACTTGGAAAATTCAGATGTACACAGTTTATAGGGTGTTTATAGACTGCGCAATTAACTGTTGAAAAGTACATTTTAATCACAAGATTATCATTTATTTATAACAATAAAAGACAAGGGGTCTATAGGCCCATAATTGTGGACATCAGGGAGCCATGAATGTGCACTCATTTTTCACCTTTGAATTAGCGATCACAAGTACTCTGCGTATAGGGAGCAGCGGAACTGACCACACATTTTACAAGATGAGATATTTGTCTATGATTGTTGCGCACTAAATCCTCTGCCATCATCCTGTCAATCATCTCATCTCTCCTTACTCTGGTCACACAAGTGAAATCTTTATGATCTGGTCTAACTGAAAAAAGCTAAACGACAGTAGCCGAGGTGGGCAAGTAACGTATGGCTGAACACCGTGTAACACTAGTAACAAACTACTTCACACTGACTGCACGATTAATTGTTGAGAATTTAACTGATAAAGCCTAATGATGGTTGATTAAGTAAGGTCATCATTAGAGTGCATAGTTTTGAGGTGCGTTAGGCTCATGCGCAAAGCACGTGCAACAGGCACACACAAGGAAAAACATAGCGAGGGTACCGTAGTTACGTATTCTAAATGTATTAATGTCTTTAAGCCATGCAATGGATTAGGAAGGTTAGCCGTTTATTTCAAAACAATTAAAAAAAGGGGCCAAAAAAACCTAACTATAAAACTACTTGTGTAAACGCCACAATAAAAGTATATAGAATAAACAGCTTGTAATAATATCCAGAGCTCCAGACTGCGCCTAAAACGGTCCAAAATATTTTTGCTGAGGTAGTCATTGGCGACCATACAAATTCACACGTTATGACTGTAAAATGTGCATGTTATTTGCCTGTTCCGTGAACAGTAGCCTATCACATCATTTGCTGTGTTGACGTAATTAAATGAGATGCTGTGTGTGAATGTTTCACTGAGTTAGAGCTGCGAAATATGAACAGGTAGGGAAAAATTCTCATACACCAAACGGACGCCAAAGAACTAGAGCTGATAAAAGCAGACGGTGTTGTTGCCTTGTGTTGCCTGCATCGGTGCAAAACAGCTGCATTTAAACACACCGTTCTGCTCCTGCGTAAAAGAGACAACTGCCTATTTCTTCATATAAATTTGTCTATATTAATCATTCAAAAGGGGAAACCAGCTCTACAGACTGCAGATACACACACAATGCAGCGCGTTTAATGCTGATCGCTTTCATTATTCCACTTCGCTCATGAGATGAAGTTCATTAAATTAATGTGAGCGCTGCCTGTTTTAAAGTCAAAAGATGGCGCTCTTGCGCGTTCTTCAGAGCAGCTCGCATTCAATGATTAGCGCACGTGTTTTTTGAAAGAGAGAGAGAGAGAGAGAGAGAGAGAGAGAGAGAGATCTTTAAAAGATCGCGTTCTCGATTTCATCACCCACATGATCTATTTCCTAAATGACAACGATTCACCCATGTATATTAAATCTTTGACAAAAATTAAATTGCAACATTTAAATCTGCTGCCGTTGATCTAAAGAGTTGTCATGTGTGATAAAAAAAACAGCTTCATAAACAATCTTTTCTTACGCACAGTATCATTATTTCTGTGTGACAAATAGGCCTATTCCAATTATAACAGAAGTATACAAAAGATTATTATTTAGATAGAAATGCTGATGTTTATGTATAATAAATTACCTTCTGAAAGTAACTGGACTTCAAGTCTTTATGAATCCAACTTACAAAAATATTCTTAGTCTGAATAGTCTGAATCTTCAAGTGTTCAAGCATCTTACCTAATTTGTGGTAACACTTTACAATAAGGTTCATTTATGAACTAACCATGAGCAATACATTTGTTAATCTTTGTTAATGTTAGTTAATAAAAATACAGCCGTTCAGTTTGTTCATGTTACTTCACAGTGCATTAACTAATGTTAATAAATACAACTCTTGATTTTAATAATGTATTAGTAAATGTTGAAATTAATATTAACAAAGATTAATAAATGCTGTAGAAATGCAGTTCATTATTAGTTCATGTTAATGTAGGTAATTTATGTTAATTAATGAACCTTATTGTAAAGTGTTAGCGAATTTGTTGAGATTAACAGTCTGTCAATTCATTTTACAAAAACAAACACAAAAAAAAACTGTTTGAGTCAAGTATTGTGCATTTTTCCCTTACTATTTTTTTATTTAGTTGTTTAATTATTTTAATGGAAACGAAACCAGAAAATTTCTCTGAACTAATCTGAACTGATTTTTTTATGAACTAACGCTGATCAATTATCACAAAGTTTACTTTATATTATTTATATTATATTGTGTTGTAAACTGTTGTAGCAACTTCATTTTTTTACTCCTCATCTGAACATCTGAATGAGCAGCAAAAGTAAAGCACATACATTTCAAAATAAGAGTGCTGCTGTATTTCAAAGTAATCAAAGTCAAGCAGTATGTATATCAATTGCCCCTGTTTGTCATTTGGTTACACAAACCAAATTTAATATATTTATTACCATATATTTATATTTATTTTCATTTGATTCAAAGTAAAATGTTGTAGCTTCAGGAAGGAAGGACTAAGAACATTATTTGACACATTCAATATAAAGATATAAATTTCAGGGTTATTATAGTTAACTAAAACCATTAAAAACATTTTTTATTGCTTGAAATAAATGTTAATACTAAAATAATCTATACAAACTAAAAACAAAAGTTAACTTAAAAAAATGAAAGCAGAAAATATAAAAATCTAATCGGATTCAAAATATTAACAAAAACTATAATAGTATTAAGTGAAAATGGTAACATTCATTTCCCAGAAAAGTCACAAGATGAAAAAGCTAAAACTGTAAAGGGGAGATATATAAACACAACACGATGACTAAAAGTAAGTGATTTAAAATTAAGTTTATTGTTGTGTGGCTCTTAAACAGGCGCCAAATAATTTTTTCCCCCTATAGGAGACAATGGCTCCTTAATGAATTTTTTTGTCTGGAGCCCTGATATCGCCGTTTTAGCTGTGCGCTCCTATTCTATGGTGCATGGTAAATCAAGACCTGTCAGTCTGAGCGATCAAACCAATCCAAGAGCACTCCAGCTGTAAAGCAGTGTCTGATTGGTCTCTACACATCATCCCTACCGACAAGGGATGGGCAATAGGGAATTAAATATATATTACAATATTTCCTGGTATTTATTGCGATAATGATATCAATGACGATATGATATCATTATCGCAATATAGTACCATTCACCACTGAAATCTGTAGGAAATACATTTTTAGTGTAATTACCATATACATCCAGCAGAGGACCCATTAATTTTTCTGGATGTGGCCAACTGCTCTTATAAATGCAATATGGAACGAACAGGATCACGCACACAAATATAAGCGTGCGTGCACCAGGTCTTGTCTGTGAAATATCCACCGTGTCTCTGCAGCACATGTGGAATTGTCAGTGGGAGTAAACAATTCTCACGCACAATGAACAAGCAGGTATGAAACGCGTAGAGCGAAGGGAGACTTTCCAATAGTTGGGGGCCGTTCACGTCGCGTCTTTTGCGCGGTCAAGTTCGTTATTTTAAATGTAGACGTGGAACGAACACGCTCAAATAGAAATAAAAAGCTCTGCCAAGATGGACGAACAGCTAATCATACCTCTACAGGGCGGGTTTTTTATTTCTTATCTCCATAAGTAGTAGTATAATCTAGTATTACAGCTAATGCCAAGTCTGGAAATCCATTTATCCTTTGCTCAAACTTCTTCGTCTTCATGGAGAATGGAGATTGCTTAGCATAGAGCGTTTTTTTAAAAAGATTAGAAAGTGGCGCGGCTGGCGTTTTTAGATGCGACATGTGAACGGCCTCTAAAATGAACGCGGATGGTTTCATTATCTCAGGCGGATAAAAAAGTACAAGGGGATAAAGACAATAAAAGCAAAAATGTGCCACTAAATATACTTGGGCGGCTGTTAATATACCTGGGCAGATAATGTTTAAATAGTGCAACTAGGGTTGGGTACCGAACTCTGTACTTTTAAGGTCACAGGCCGAATTATGTCGGTACTACAGAGTACCGAATCACATTAAATCAATTGATGCCAAATTTCGGTACCTGAGAACACATCTGGGTGCGAGAGTAAAGTACGTTAGAGAAAGAGAGAGACCATGCAATGTCACCTCTGCAACTCGTTTAAACAACACAGGGCAATGGCAGTGTGGATACATTTCACAAAACTAGATGCATACTGTGACAACGCAATTTGCAATATGTCGATAAAAATTTGAAACGCGCTTATTCCAGTCCATATATGATCTATGATCTGCGTTGTGTGCGTTGTTAATCTCATCACAGCGTTCCGCACAGAAACCGCTCTCATGCGCGCTCCCGCGTGTTGTTAGCTACATACTAAATGTTGTCACAGTCATACTTTCCATGTGTTGTTAGTCGAACTCCAGCTCACAGCATCGCGGGGAAAATGAAACGGTTTGAGAGGTTTGGGCTTGTTTTTTTCCACTGAAATAAATGTTTTTGTTATTACACAGAGATGGAAAAGTACCAAAAAAAGGTACCGTTGGGCACTGGCACCTAATTTCAGGTACTAATACTGGTACCAGTTAAAATGTGAACAGTACCCAACCCTAAGTGCAACTGTGCTGAAAAACATCACACAATAGTAATTTAATTTAATTACAAGTTTGAAAGATAAACACAGATTCTGTATTTATTCACACTTTCATGGTTCAAACAGTGGCAAAATTAGTGCAAACAGCAAAAGTAACAATCCCAACCATGTCTTCAGATTAAGAGAGAGTGCAAATAATCAAGCATTATTTAATTATAGAACTTAAGTAATAAGAACTAGAACTGAATAACCATGTATGAATGAAAACGTATGAATGCATATTTGTCCTTTTAAATGAACTTAGGACTGGTGGTGGTGCTTAAGACGACATTTCTGGTCATTCAGTGTTTCTGTAAAATTACTAACATGAATTCTGCAACTAATAATAATATAAACTGCACAAATGAATGATGAGCTGCTGGGTTCATGAATATTAAATCATGCTGTCTGCATTTACTCGAACTGATTTTTATCCATATATTGCAAACGATAAGATATCGCCCATCCCTACTACCCACTATACCACACCCAAGACCAAGTTTCCATTTGTTGAACTTTCAAATGATGTTGGTAAACACTGATCCCCAAAGTCCTATAGGTTTAGGTAAGGTTAAGGTAAACGATTAATTGATTGTTATTTCAAACAACAATTGATTATGGGGGAAAAAAACAACAAGATTCTCAAATCGTGCAGCTCTACTGCACATGAAGCATTCAAAAGGTACAACTGCAGCAGGAGAACTACAAATACATAGCTCCAATGTAGACGAGTGGAGTGGACTAATGGATATCTAAGTGTTATCAGATTTAGCATTACTAATGACTCTGGGCCGCAGAAATCTGCAGAAAGCAACACAGATTTCCTCTAAATTCAAACACTTTCATTTTAAAAGAATATTTATGTAAGACATATGCTTTCATCTTGATGCCAGAATTTTATTTTATTTATTTTTTACAAAATATATCTGGCCTATTACATTTCTTGACTTTAGAAACATTCCTGTAGTCCAGTGGAATAATTCTGTTTATTGTTTATTCTGCAAGAGAAAAGGGAAAAATATTATATATATATATATATATATATATATATATATATATATATATATATATATATATATATATATATATATATATATATATATGGCAAAAACTGGCAACACATGGCTAGTGAGTGATATTAACATCACAAGATATCAAGCCAAATTAACTTCATTTATTGCACAGCAAAATCCATCAAAGTGACATGATCATTTGATAAATAATGATTATTTTTAGTGCAATCTCTGCCTCAAGCAGTTGTATGCAGATAAAGAAATCACACTGACATTTACAACTTTGTCGAATCAGTCCCTTTCCACCTCCAAATAATTTCAGAGATCAATCACATCTTGGGTATATTTAAATTGACCTTTCAGTGTGGGGAAGTGCTTTGATCTGATTGTGATGAAGTAAGTAGGCACAGAACTGCTGCAGTATTCATGTGTATGCTCATTGCTCGCTCTCTCTCTCTCTCTCGCTAACTGTGCTGTCATCAGCACGTGCTGCAGCCACACTGCTCTCAAGTGTGTGCATTACTGTATTTAGTGCAATAAACCTTAAAATCTATGCTACAGATATATGGAATAAACTTGAGCTCTGCAGCACCCAGAAAACACGCCATAAACATCACAAACCTCAATGATTTTCAGTCTAAATGAGTCTCAAATCTCACCTTAATTTATGCTTAACTGATATGTGCAGAAATAACAGTTAATCTCAAATGCATTAGAACAGTACATTTTTTAGTTGCATAGATGGTCTCCTGAGTCTCAAAAGAGCAAAAGGAGCCATTGTGTGTCCTACAAAAGGCATAAAGCATCAGAATAACTTCAGTTGAGTCCTCAAAGGCTATCTGTCCCCTTTTGTGATGTAGTACAGCAACAACATGAAAATCCTATTTGTATCAACACAAAGATAAAAAGATCAACGTTTTACTGATGTACTTGTCCCAAGCAACAACTAAGAGCATGTGACATGTGGCAACTTCATCCTCTTCCTACGTAACTCCTGACCGGGTGAGGGTTTAAGTATCAGTAGTGAAAACACTGGTGATGTTGATCTCTAGTTGTGCATACGCAGATTATCAATGTAGAAGAGTCCCATTGTGAGCTGGTTTTCCCTTTAAAAAAACTGGCGTCCCTAGCAGTCATAACAGAAATAACCTGATAAACCTGTTTCCACTAGTAGCTCTCTCCCTCACAATGACAGACAAAGACAGAGCACTTTTGACCTTTCAGATAATGTCTTTTGGCCAGTTTGGAGGAAAAGTTCTTGGTAACTAAGAATGGTTATTGAAATAATGAATGGAGTTGCTTTGCAGTTATCTTCCATTCTGCATAGAAACCAACCGGCCTATTCCATGCCAGATTTAAATAGACTGCTCTTTCTAATCCATTTGTTTACAATCAGTTATGCTGCCAATATAACTCATTAAGCATTTGATATATGGAGGGCTTCACAATTTTCTTCACCTTTCTGGATCTCACATGCAGTTAGCAGCCTGTTCCAAGGTCCAAGTCCTTAATTGTTCTCGCCACACATTCCGGTGTGAGGTGATGGCAGGTCAAGAGTGTTTAACCGAAGGCCTTTTAAAAAGGTCAGCAATGTCAAGCCCATTAGTGCAGCACAAGACTGCATGTAAAGAGAGTCATCTCTATTATATGCACGTCATGCAGCGCAATCAATAATAGCAGTCCATAGATGCACATTAGTGAAAGCAAATAGCCATTCTATCTAAAATACCACATACAGTGCAGTTTCTCTCCTGTCCCTATAGGGTAGGAGCATGCCGGCCTTATCTAACAATTTCATGCTCAAATTTAATTACACAGAAACCCACACTGCCAAGGAATGTCTAAGCCAACTGATGAGCCAATGTACTATGTATTACATACATTAATATGTACATTAGAGCTGCACAATTCTGGATAAATTGAGAATGTTTCATTACTGGAAGAATCAGAATTTTGGAACAAATCTCTTGAATGACTGATTCAATGACAAGTATATTTTTTCACTTGTAAAGATGTAATCGAAGTATCGTTTATTGGAAGTGCCAAGTTACTTTCTTTGTATTCAAACTATAAACTTTTATCCCAGTACTTCTGTGATTATTTGAATATTTGTAACACAGAAATAAAGATCCTGTGAGGTTGAAAAGACTGTTTGTGAAGCGGTTTCATACCTATACATGACAACTGCTCTCTCTAAAAATAAAAACAATGGAATTATGTATGGTGTGCACATTCAACTCAATATTAAGATTTTAGGTTAAAATGTATATGAATGTGTAAAAGCAAGTGTCTTAGGTCCTGTAACTGGTCTCTTGGGGCTCTAGACAGACAAAATGTTAGCATTTTGCAACCTTTTTTCTTGCCGGTGTGACAAAAGTTTGTTAGTGGTTGCACTGATGCGACCAACACGTTACCCAACTGTTAAGAGCTGCCATTTCAGTTTCATGTGAAAAACGCCAAACGGAAAATGAAAACAAAAGCAGAATGAAACCGCGCTTTGATCTGTGCAGTTTATAAGCTTGGACCAATATTAAGACAGCGCAGCGCGACCTCAGAAAAGGTTTACTCACAGGCCAATCTCGATCATGCAGCACATTACCACACAGTGCTGGGAGATCCAGTGAGAAAGCGGTTGAATTCGGCGCAGAATTCTGTTATAAACCATAGATATCAAACAGAACTGACGTGGAAACTAGGAGAAACATTGTGTCATGAATGAACAAGTTATAGAAGGCTTTTTAGTCCGCAAATCACCAACAGTCACCATGGATTTAATGTAGTAACGCTAACTGTAACCATGTTATTGCGGCAGAAATAGTCTAATGTTTTTATTCATTTTAGGGATGGGCATGAGTACTCGAACATGACGGCGACGATCGATCGTGAAAATAATGATCGCCCCGACTTTAAAATATATTTTTGTCTTTTTTCTGATTGGTCATTGCGGCATTTTGGCCGGTATCTGAGGTCTGGTGTGTTAGTGGTAGACAGCATGATATATAAAAAAAAAAAAAAAAAAACTAATTTATAGGGAAATTTTTACATTTTACTGTTGCTAATAAAAATTAATTTTATCCTCAATCCTCACCTCAACTGCTTTAGTGTTAAATGAGCATTTCCAAGAAATAAATGTAGTATGGTTAGTTTCTTCTGCATTTATTAATGCAAAACAATAGTAATCTTATGATTAAATTACTTTTATGATTATAAAGCCCCCCAGCGCTACCAAATCAGGTGCTGGTGCCACCCTCTGTAGAACTTTCAAATGCTAGTCATAAACAAAGTTTAGAACGACAGAGACACTCAGTAGTGCAGAAAACTGAAAGTGCAGAAAGAAGCGCTCAGAAGCGTAACCCCTTTGACACATCCCACATCTGTTATGAAGTGGTGCATCCATGTGACCACAGAATATGCATGTGTACTTTGACCTTAAAATTGACTATGTCTAACAAAACAACTCCCCAAATCTTTACCATAACCACAGATGTTAATGGAACCTTAGATGCAGATGAGGTCTGGATGAGAACTAGCATCAGCAAGATATAATTTCACATTAACAGCAGGACGCAACAAATGCATGCTGGGTTAAACTATTCAAGATTATAAACAATCATATAAATCATATAAACAGAGTTAGAAAAGATAAACAACCTGCCTAGAGCTCGGAAGACAAATCACATAAGGCAGGATTTCATCTATACTGTCCAACAAAACTCATAGGATAAACTACACTGACACACAGCTGGTGCTTCAGTCCAGTTACAAAATGTGAACACTCAGGACTGTTATTCTGTTCTGTCAAGTGAAATCGTTTGGAAAGGAGTAGTTCACTGAATGAGCCTGGCTAAGTTCCTCATGTCCACTTCAGGCTCTAACAAAATGCATTAAAAGTAGTTCACACCTGCCCTCTGACCTTTCTAAACCAAAGAGGAAAGCCCTCATGTTCTCAGTCAATTCTTTTGGACTGACATACACTACTATTCAAAACGTTGAAATTAATACTTTATTTAATAAAAACAGATTATATGGGTCAATGACATGACGGGTAATTTTTTTTGTCCAAAGGCCTTAATAATAATTTTAAAAAAAACAAAAGATATGACATCCTTAGTATGTAAGGTAGTATAACTTGATCTCTTTTATTGAATCCAAAAGGTTTTAATTATATTTTGCTACATATAAAGGTATTTTAAAGATTTTGAAGTGTCAAAAGGTCATTTGGTTTAACCGTCCAAAGGCCAATACAGCCATTTCATTGTGATTAAAATATCTTAAAATGTAATAAATGTATATATTTTTTATCCTGGCATGATTTTATAACATCATATCAACAAATTATGTGCAGAAGTCGTTGCTTTGTTATGAGAAAGAATTTCCGGAAAAAAAAGAATTTCATTAATGTCATTTGGAGTAACCGATCTAAAGGGACCATGCGGTCAGTATCATGTGACAGGATGTGACATCATTCAGACACCTGCAAAGGACCACATGATTGTGAAGCAAAGTTACTAACTCTCTTTTAACTATTTGAAAAATTCATGTTTTCACTTGCTCATACACAAACATCAGGTCATTCGGTACAACCACTATAAAACATGGAAAATATAATATTTTAATTAACTTGTACTAAATATAAAATGTTTAAATTGTCCTTTTGCTAGCTAGCTAGATATCAGCCTGTTAGCATTGTTTGAAAATATCGTTATTCAGTAAAACCAACATTTTTGGTGACAAATTTTGTCCATCTTATAAAAAAAGAAGACAAAAGCAGTGTTAATTGATTATAAAAACCACATAATCTCATTGTTAACACTTAGTAAAACTTCCAAATTAATTATATCTCCATTAGTTTTTTAGGTTTTTTTTTAACTATTATAAAACTTATTCAATGACCCATATATATTTGTAAAAGTCAAAGTTTGAACTTCTATTAATCAAACAATACTGGAAAAAAAAGTTTCCACAAAAATATTAAGCAGCACAACTGTTTTCAACATTAGCAAAGCATATTAGAATGATTTCTGAAGGATCATGTGACACTGAAGACTGGAGTAATGATGCTGAAAATTCAGCTTTTCCAGAAAACATTTCTTTTAAATGGGTTTTTGATCTAATAAATGCAGCCTGTACATAAGAGACTTCTTTCAAACACAATTTACCGACCCCAAACTTTTGAATGTAAAAACATGCCCTCCATCACTGGGTACTGGCACTACTGGCTAGTGCTTCATCAGGTCGCAGGGCAGCTGCAGTGCTAAAACATGCAGGCTAACTGGTTTACATAACTAGTTGTCTTAGAGATGTGATCACTGGCCATTCCGATCTGTCAAACAGTGAGAAACCTTTCTGCTTCACACGTAACATCTCTACAGACACATGAGAGTAGAATGTCTAGTCAAATCGTGTGAAAGGAATCAAAATGCTAATGATTATTAAAGTGTCTCTAGTCATTATAGGGAGAAATTTCCATGTTTTCTGGAACGCCTTAGGATTAGATCCAAGCAGCCATTTGACTAAATGCTTCCTGTTTAAGTTGAGTTAGGGAAGGATTTGATGTTAGCCACCGCTACAGACGAGTCTCCACGAGATCACATCTGAACCATTTGTCATTGTGGTGCCTTTGTAAATGGTGACATATTAATCTCATACAGGAAATCTCAAAATCTTTTCACAGCAATAGGCACTGGAAATCCCCAACTGAGGCAGCCCAAATGGGTAGCCCATATTATACAAGGTTGGTATAGTGATTTATCACATCCCCTTTTTGAATGACAAAAAGCATGTCAGAAGGCGGAAACCTAACGTGGACTCCTGGGATATAAAAAAAAAAAAAAAAAAAGACACTTGCCTAAAATTCTTAATAACATTCACTTATTGAGGACCATCTGACACATTTAGCTTGTTTCAAACTGTCTTAAAAAAAAAAAAAAAAAAAAAAAAAAAAAAAAAAAAAAGTCAGAAATAGTAAAGCTGGTTTGTTTCTACAACAGGTGTTGGCGAGTGGTTAGTGCCACTGTTTTAACCAATATTCTCATCATATGCTAGTCTGAGAGGTCTGGACTCCACCCATTTCAGATGCCCAAAACACGTGAATTCAGACACATCCTTTACAAGAAATATATACATTTATATCTATTTGAAAATCGCCATTTCATTTAAAGTTTAAAAATGCCACAATGAAAGTAATAAATAAGAGGCTTTGAATATGAGTTGAGTGGTGTGCTTTTGGTAGACACCAGTCTCTTTGTTATTTATGAGACGGGCTCAGCATACCAACAAACAAGAGAGCTGATTTACAATTTAAGACGGGCTTTACATACTGGATTGATTTATTTTACATAATCCAGTTTCAGTTATGGCATTAACTCGGACAGACAAAACATTAGCATGCACGAGGCGAGATTTCGCAGCTCTTTAAACAGCTCCGAGATTCTGGTAAAATGCCAAAAACTAAGATAATACTGAGTATAATATTTCAGAAACGAAAATGTATGGTTCTTTTAAAGTGCCAGTGTGAATTTAACTGAATCAGAAGAGTCGTGCTCCTTTATGTAGACGTTAAAACTGGAGCGCTAACGTTCGTTTCTGGTGAAATTCAAACCCGAGTCCTGCTTTTCTAGACCACGGAAATCACGAGTGAGGTTCAATTCACATGTTTAAAGTGACGACAAGCTAGGAGACGATTTAGACAGAAATCAGGTCCTCCGCGGAGGTCTTTGTTCAAGACCGCGGCGGTGAAAAGTTGAGAGAATAACATGGGCGTTTCTCCTGGGCAGGTTACAGCGCAACTTCAGCTAACGCTATAGCTAAACCTCATTTCACTGTCCTCCCATCCCACCCGACCCCGTTAAAAGTCAAGTTTAGACCCGATACGGCACTTTGCACAGGCCTGTGAATAAGAAACGCGCCTCCTACCTTTCATAACATTACTGTAAATGGTGGTTTTGAACTCTTCTTTGGCCCGCTGATCGAAGTCCTGCCCGTGTATGATGCGCATCTGCTTGAGGAAAGTGGACTTGCCGCTCTCTCCGGCGCCGAGCAAAAGTATCTTGACTAACCGTTTCACATAGGGTTTATCTTTCATAAGACCTCGGTCAATTTCTTTAGATTTCCTTAGTTGTTCCGCCTCGCTGCTGTTCAGAAGACAGTTTGGAAAACAAACGGATAGAAAGGACCGGGACGGCAGGAAATCCGCCATCTTTGTGCAACTTCATCGATACAGTAGGGAGTGAAACTGCGCGCGCCTGAGTGCTAGTGGCGGGCGGGGCGTCGTTACCATAACACTGGCGCGCGCGCGCAGTTCTCTGCTCTCTGATCAAAGGTTTGGGCGGGTTCGAACAGGGCGAAATGTTCCGACGAGTTGTACCCTATTTAAGGGTGCGCTCAGTACTTTTTTGTTTTAAATGAAAACTTTTACACGTAGAAATTAACCCCGTAATATCTGAAATAAGTTTATATCTCATATAAAACTATATAGTGAGAAAACGTGAGGAAGGACGTAATTTTTATTCAAAGGAAGAAAAATGACATTTGATGCAGATGTTGATGCAGCCAAAAATTAAGATGAAATTCTGATAGCTTGTAATGTAAATCAATGAGATTTTTATAACAGTAGGCTATAGCTGACATAAATTGCATATAAATATCATTTGTCATTGTTGGACTATAGCTCCCAAAAATATGTCTTAAGATGGTGTTTAAATGCTTAGTTTTATGATCAAATCTCTGTAGTTTTAATTGTGTGGGGCAAAACATAGTGCAATCAGTGTTGTAGCAAGTCTGCCCTGGGCCCATATGCAAAACATTTTAACGGGCCACCTTCATTTGAAATCGTGTTCCCTGGGCCCACGCTGAGGGCCACCCAATCCGCTCGGGCCAATATGCACATGCATAGGCCTACCCTGCATATTCAGATGCTACCCAAATGAATGCAATGTAATACAATGGTGATTGAGAGAGAGAACCACAAAGCTGCAAATGTTCCTCAAAAGCCTGATGTGTCAGATTTGATACTTTTTTTTAGTCAAAACCCATGCTTCTTGAATTATATATAACAGCATAAAATATATTTGTATGTTTACTTTATAAAAATCATTTAAGATTTTACAGCAAAAAGACACATACATGAATGAATTAATTAATGAAGCCTTTATATGGCGTTTTTTATGGGGCATTAGGACCCATATAGACTGAAGGTAAGGACTCCCCGCTGGCGTTACTAACACTTCTTCCAGCAGCAACCATAGTCTTCCCAGGACCAGGAGGTCTCCCATCCAGGTACTTTAGACCAGGCTCAACCCTGCTTAGCTTCAGTGGGCTACCAGTCTTTGGGCTACAGGGTGATATCACATGTACAATGTACACATGTACAATAACCTGAAGGTGGACATTATAGAATGATACTAAAAGGCCTTTTACTTGCTAAAAATGTATAAACTATCACTCACTGTCAGAAAAAAAGGTACGGTGCTTGTCACTGGGGTAGTACCCTATGGCACAAAGATAAAAAGGTACTAATATGTACCTTTAAGGCACTAATATGGACCATTTAGGGATAAGTAAGGTACAAAGATGTACCTTTTCACTTTTGTACCCAGTGACAAAGCACCGTACCTTTTTTTTCTGACAGTGCTCAGACTAGGTGGCACATAGCAGATTGTGTGCAACAAGTTTTTCAGCAAGGCAGGCCTTAGAATGAATCATTATATGATACAGTAGGCCTTATAGGGCTAATGGCACTCAAAACAGCTAAATCTCATGTAAGTCAAGTGTATTGCACATTTCTGAATGTGTAAAACATGTTTTGAGAGGGAAAATTAGAGTGCACCTGTACAATAACAATACATTACATCTGCTTACTGTTTCTGAAAGATTTCATTCAGGGGACCAATATTGCTCAGCTGAGGAATTTTTTTCATAGGCCTTTAATCAGGCTGTAACTGAAAGGGCAATTTCTTGTAATGGAAAAACAGCGCAGGTAAAATGAAATGTACATTCCCATAGGAAACAGTGGCGAGAGAGCGTCTGTCTCTCGGTCGCCGCCTGTCGGTGTGTTTGAGCAGCGCAGTACCCGCTGATGCTCTGATGACAGATTGGAGGAAGAGAGAGCTGCGCTGTGATTGGCCGCTGTCACTTTCTTATGTTTGCCGGTCCCTGTTTTTTTCTTGGTGTGTGTGTGTGCATGACGTGTAGCAGAGACCTGCACTGTCCACCACTCTCAGAAAAGCTAAATTAAAATTCTCATTAACAACAGGAATTGTTTTCTGCTTTTAAAAGTATTTTTCGCGGACTACAAAATGACAATAAGATCGGACCGAGACCATGGACAACATTATCGGCCACGGATGGCCTGCCTTAAAAAGGTAAGTTCATTCTTTTAAGGCAAAGTAAGCAAATGATGATTTATTTAGTTTCTTGATGAGATCAATTTTTGAACAATTAGCTCTCTTTTAGAGACCTTATATACTTTATAATTAGCCTTTTTTGTATCTTTGTTCATTCTGTTTGCTGTTGTAAATATACCCTAATATATCTTTCCTGGTAGAGTTTCATAAATTTAACTGACTTTCCAACACATTTTTTTAATTATATAATTATATACATTTTATTATTTCTAAAATCCTTAATGCTATAAGATGTGATTCTAACAGTGTCATGATTTAAATAGAAACCAAAACCTGTCCATAGAATATCCAAATATTTAACTGTATTTTTATTTTATACTTGTGTCTGGAGTCTGTGTATTCTTAGCTTCTTGGAGAGATCTTATTCATTGAAGTGATTCGTTCTAAAAGAGCTTTCTGATTCAAAGCCAATTAGCCTGGAGTCATGCCACATCTGACAGCTTGCCTTAAGAACTGCATCTCTTACTCTAAGTTCAAAGGCCATGCATGTTGCCATAGTACAAGTGTGTCAAACTCACCTGTAACAAAAATTTACTTCAGTTGTTAAACCTTGGTGTAGCTACCCTTGCAGAGCTCATGTACAATAGTACATGCTTTCAAGAGTAAAATATTCATCAAGACGTTATTCACAGACAAAGTTTTTTAGGTCAACTTCCCTGCTGACTTATAATGAAGAAACTATTGATTTTAAAATTTTGAATGTATGGGTTTATACACTACAGCATATGCACGCTTAAAAAGGTTCTTTATTGGCTTTAATGAAGAACCTTTGACATCCATGGAAATTCATTGCACAAAAGGTTCTTTATAAAACAAAAAGTATCTTCAGATTATTAAAATGTTCTTTATACTAAGAAAATGCTTCTTTTAAGAACTGTTCACTGAAAGCTTCTTTGGAGAACCAATAATGGTTCTTCTGTGGCATCACTGTAAAACCCCCCTTTTAGAACAATTATTTCTAAGAGTGTAGAAAACTATTAACAAATATTTAATGCCACACACTTTGGGAAAATAAACTGGCTTAATTATGCAAATACTTGAAAAAAAAAAAAAAAAAAAGGTAATTGTTTAACTGTGTAACTTTTTTTTTCTCATGCCATTCTGTGGCAGTGTCTTTGAAACCCCTGCCATAGCACAACATCTACTGGAAAAAAAATTACACTTATAAGGTTTTAATATTTGTACATTTCTTTTGTGTGGAAATCTTTTGGTATATGGATCCCCATGTACAACTGTCATGCCAACTTCAAAAGGACCGATACTTCCCTTTTTTGAGCATTGTATTGTATCCTTTAGCACTTAATTCTATATATTAACCCTTTTATATTATAAAAAATATAATACTTTTTTAAAAATAAAACTTTCATATATTAAACTTCCTGAATTTCACAGGTGGAGGCCATAGTGGTTCAGATGCAGGACCCTTCGACTGGAGTGAAAGGATCAGAACAGAAGCTAAATGTTACATCCATTCCCCATGCGTTCGCTGGTGAGTTTGTAAAGGAGTAAGAGTCCTACTGAAACTAGCACTGTTCACAGATTGCCATGTATTGTATACTGTACATTTCCTTTCGGTCTATATACAGACACAAGCGGTGTGCTGCCAGATCATAATCTGACGGCACTGGCTATATACAGCAGACTTCAATTGGATGAGATCTTTGCTACTTTAGGTTCCAAAGTTGCTCTTTAATCTCTGGAACTGTTGTCGACAAATCTAGCGAGCCAGGAACTTTAACTTCATCTTACATTTAACTGGGTCTTGTAGTAATAATCTTGAGATTTATAAAGCACAAATGCATGAAAATTGTTCATAAAAAATATTTTTAGTGTTGGGACATACACTGACACGTTTAATAATTAATTTAATTTACGTTTTAAACCAGATATGGTGCTCAACACACTTTGTTACTTTATTTGCTATTTTTAGAGTTGTCATGATAGTTTCTGCTTGTCTGACAGGTCAGGACATTATTGCATGGATCTCCAAACATATGAACATGGACAATGATGGTAACTGTGAAAATATATTGTTTTGAATAATTAATAGTTTGGAAAAAATATCCTTTGTGTTTGAATACATTTTTTGGCACAATAATGTCCTTGAATGATCTTTGGCAGAGGCTCAAGCATTTGGCACAATGTTAGTGGCCTTCGGGTACATCTATCCTCTGCAGGACCACAAAAAGCTTGTCCTCAAACCAGATGGCAGTTTGTACCGCTTTCAGGTAACTGTGTCAGGAGACCTTGTATCTTTAAAAATGTTTTAATGATGGTGCATAGTAATCAGGGGACCCTTTCTCTCTGTCTAGACCCCCTATTTCTGGCCTGTGCAAAAAAGGAAAGCTGAGGACACCGATTACGGTTTGTAATATTCTGGCTATTCACAAATGTCTGGTTACAGAATGAAA
The DNA here is from genome assembly GCA_037101425.1 of Elopichthys bambusa. Lineage (NCBI taxonomy): Eukaryota > Metazoa > Chordata > Actinopteri > Cypriniformes > Xenocyprididae > Elopichthys > Elopichthys bambusa. The sequence goes on from CM074435.1 coordinate 24,601,595, forward strand.
AAACATGTCACATGAAGAATTTATAACACATTTTATGAAGTGCAATTTATAATTACAATTTATATTGAATCTGGGTCTGAAAAGCTGCTGACCAGAGGTCTTTCATTTACCCATTTAAAGAGACATGTTTGTATGTTAACATCCCATATTAAAAGTGTTTTCTGTCACTAAAGCTATCTATCTGGCAAAGAGAAACATTCGAAAAAAGGGAGTGCTTGATGCTTATGAACAGGTACGTAAAAATTGTAGGTTGATTACTCATTAAGGTAGTTATAAAATGCATAAAATGGATAGTCTTTTCTTCTGTATTGTGACATACATGTATATCTGAGTGAAACTGCTTCTCAAACAAGAAAAAATGTTGGGGGCCGGACTTGATTTGGCCATTGTTGGAACTGTTTGGATCGTTGGATGGTTTTGGTTCTCTATTGGCTGATCTCATGTGAGTGACAGGTTGACCCGCCCTCACGCCAGTAAACATGTCATCAGAGAAGAGAAGAGATGTTGAGAACAGATATTCCATAAAAAACAAGAATTGTCAATGGAAATGCATCAGAGTAAAACTTATTGTCAAACAAGGAAGCAATGTAGGGCGGAACTTCTATTCATCAGTTGTTGATTGCATGGAGGCAGATCTGAATGTGAGCTTGCAGTTGATTGTAGGAAAGCGTATGCTCATCTTTGGTAGCTCATTTGAAGGTGTCTTGAGTAAAACAGCCTAATATTTAAATAAGCGATGCAACCTGTTTTACAAAATATGGAATAACATGCATTTAGAAAATAAATAGGATGAATTTCCATTTCCTGTTGACTTTAATGACATTATACAGCAACATTTTTGTGTATTTTAACAGGAGGAATACAACAAACTCCACAAATGGATGAACCACAAATGGGATTTTATCGTGATGCAAGCTAAAGAGCAGTACCAGTGAGTTTCTATACTCTCTTTCTGTCTTAGCAAATGTACATGGTTACTACTATTTCAGTGTTTTTCAGAGTCCATCAGCTATATTTCTGTCATGCGATTTGACCTTTTACATCCTTTACTTTAATTCTTCATCTTTAGTACCGTGATGTTATTAGTACTTACGTTATTTGATTGTGTTCTGTTTTTCAAGGGCTGGGAAAGTGCGTCAGAAGGCAGACAGAGTTGTGTTTGACTGTCAGGAGAGAGCCTACTGGATTGTCCACAGGCCTCCAGTAAGTGGTTGGCAGAAGTTGCTAGTTTAGAGTTGCTTTGAACACTCTATGATGACAATACAGTTTCTTTTCTTATTCTGTCTACAGCCACAAACACACAGCGCTATGGATATCCTGGATCGTCATATTGACCCTAATACAGAGGAGGTAACTGGTGAGTTTCCATGTGAGCCCTCAAAAGTCACCACAATGACTCATCCAGAGCATCAATAATGATTGATGTCACTTGATGATTCTGCTAACCATCACCAAGGCCATGATGAAGAGTACCAAAAATAAAAATTCTGTCATCATTTACTCAAACCGTGACTTTCTCACTCATGAATACACGCACTCATGACTTTCTTTAATCTGTGGAACATAAAAGAAGATATTTTGACAGTTTGGAACCAAAAAGCATTGAAGCCATTTGACACCTATTCTATGCACAAAAACAAAACATGGAGACATTTCTCAAAATATCTTATTTTATGTTTTAGAGAAGAAGGAAAGTCATACAGTCTTGGAACAATATGAGGGTAAGTTGGGTGAACTATCCCTTTTAATGCTTATGTTACTGTGGGAGGGACTCCGTAGGCTCTAACTATAGAGCCGATTAGCAGTGTGTCTGTCTCAGTCCTGGGATGGCCATCTAGATTCTCTCACAATCTGCTTTGCGATATAAGAGGATTTTTGACCTGCTGATCTTTCGAGGAGATCCCCTTCCACCCACCAACCTTTTCCCCACAGTGGGCGTGTTGTTGGAAAAACACCAGGGCAGCTTATCATTATATTACTGTTTTGCTGCTGCTGCTGCTGATAACTTACAAATATACAATTTATTTTAAACTTGGTATGAAACGATGAGCACCGAACAAAGGGCCTGTTGGAATGTGAATAGATTATAATGATATGATATTACACTTTGATGTTCTAAAGGGAAAAAATGAAATTACAGAATTTAATTGCTGTCATGTCGTTTCAGATTTGTATGACTTTCTTTCTCCTGGGGAACACAAAAGATATTTTTAAGAATGAATGAATAAATTAATTAACTAACTGTTTTTGTTGATGTAATAAAAAGTCAGTGGGATCCAAAACAAAACTGGACTCCATTGACTTCCATTGTATGGAATGAAATGGAACATTGAGACATTTCTCAAAATATCTTTTATGTTTCACTTAAGAAAGAAAGTCATACAGGTTTGGAACAACATGAGGGTGAGTAAATGATGACAGAATTTTCATTTATGCGTAAACTGTCCCTACGTAAAGTCTTAGAATAAGTTACATTACTGTTCAAAAGTTTGGGGTCAGTAAGAAAGAAAAGAATACATTTAAAGAAGTCAATACTGTTATTCAGAGGAAGTGCATTAAAATGATCCAAAGTGATGGTAAAGACATTTGTAATGTTAAAAAAAAAGCTGTTTATTTGAACTTTCTATTCATCAAAGAATCCTGAAATAATATATCACGGTTTCCTTAAAAGTATTAAGCAAACTGTTTTCAACATTGATAATAATAATAAATGTTTCTTGAGTAGCAAATCATCATATTAGAATGATTTCTAAAGGATCATGTGACACTGAAGATTTATTCCTTTGACATCACAGGACTAAATAATACATTTTAAAATACATTAAAATAGAAAACAATTATTTTAAATTGTAATAATATATCACAATATTACCGTATTTACTATATTTTTGATCAAATAATTGCAGCCTTTGGTGAGCATAAGCAATTTTTTTACAAAACATTTAAAAAATCTTACAGACTCCAAACCTCATGATTATGATAAATTATAATAATATTATTTAACCTTATAATATGTGATGTATATACAGTATCTCACAGAAGTGAGTACACCCCTCACATTTTTGTAAATATTTTATTATATCTTTTCATGTGACAACACTGAAGAAGTGACACTTTGCTACAATGTAAAGTAGTGAGTGTACAGCTTGTATAACAGTGTAAATTTCCTGTCCCCTCAAAATAACTCAACACACAGCCATTAATGTCTAAACCGCTGGCCACAAAAGTGAGTACACCCTTAAGTGAAAATGTCCAAATTGGGCCCATTTAACCATTTTCTCTCCGTGGTGTCATGTGACTTGTTAGTGTTACAAGGTCTCAGGTGTGAATGGGAAGTAGGTGTGTTAAATTTTGTGTTATTGCTCTCACTCTCTCATACTGGTCACTGGAAGTTCAACATGGCACCTCATGGCAAAGAACTCTCTGAGGATCTGAAAAAAAGAATTGAAAAAGATGGCGTAGACTATAAGAAGATTGCCAAGACCCTGAAACTGAGCTGCAACACGGTGGCCAAAACCATACAGTGGTTTAACAGGACAGGCTCCACTCAGAACAGGCCTCGCCATGGTCGACCAAAGTCGCGCTCAGCGTCATATCTAGAGGTTGTGTTTGGGAAATTGACGTATGAGTGCTGCCAGCATTGCTGCAGAGGTTGAAGGGGTGGGGGGTCAGCCTGTCAGTGCTCAGACCATACGCCGCACACTGCATCAAATTGGTCTGCATGGCTGTCGTCCCAGAAGGAAGCCTCTTCTAAAGATGATGCACAAGAAAGCCTGCAAACAGTTTGCTGAAGACAAGCAGACTAAGGACATGGATTACTGGAACCATGTCCTGTGGTCTGATGAGACCAAGATAAACTTATTTGGTTCAGATGGTGTCAAGCATGTATGGCGGCAACCAGGTGAGGAGTACAAAGACAAGTGTGTCTTGCCTACAGTCAAGCAGGGTAGTGGGAGTGTCATGGTCTGGGGCTGCATGAGTGCTGCCTGCACTGGGGAGCTACAGTTCATTGAGGGAATCATGAATGCCAACATGTACTGTGACATACTGAAGCAGAGCATGATCACCTCCCTTCAGAGACTGGGCAGCAGGGCAGTATTCCAACATGATAACACCCCAAACACACCTCCAAGACGACTATTGCCTTGCTAAAGAAGCTGAGGGTACCTAAACCCTATTGAGCTTCTGTGGGGCATCCTCAAACAGAAGGTGGAGGAGCGCAAGGTCTCTAACATCCACCAGCTCCGTGATGTCGTCATGGAGGAGTGGAAGAGGACTCCAGTGGCAACCTGTGAAGCTCTGGTGAACTCCATGCCCAAGAGGGTTAAGGCAGTGCTGGAAAATAATGGTGGCCACACAAAATATTGACACTTTGGGCCCAATTTGGACATTTTCACTTAGGGGTGTATTCACTTTTATGGCCAGCGGTTTAGACATTAATGGCTGTGTGTTGAGTTATTTTGAGGGGACAGCAAATTTACACTGTTATACAAGCTGTACACTCACTACTTTACAGTGTAGCAAAGTGTCATTTCTTCAGTGTTGTCACATGAAAAGATATAATAAAATATTTACAAAAATGTGAGGGGTGTACTCACTTCTGTGAGATACTGTAACTCTGTTTGACTGTTTTAAGAGATTAGACTGTGAATCTGTTGGTGTGACTCTTTTTCTCTCTTTCCTTTCCACGCAGATTTGTACTAATACGTCTTCAGTTTTCAAGATAATTCTTATACACACACACACACACACACACACACACACGAGAGAGCACAAACTACCCTTTCAAGCCTTGAATACCATTCAAACACTCAGAAATACTATATGAACAAGTGTGTATGTATAGTGTGCAGCAGTACGTCCCTGCTTTTGTACCCTGAACATAATTTTAGGACATTGGCAGTTACATTGACTGTCCCTTTAATTATTCAAAGAAATTAAGACTGGCTTTATGTAGTTGCTTGTGCTTCTTTGTGTTTGGCAAGATACTATGTAGATATCACACATATATATCACTTGTGTTTTGCAGAATAGCATGTAGCAAGTTGGTCTTGTGGTGTCTTGTCAGGATAAAATAACTGTAACAGGATGTTGTTTCTCCTTTTTTTTTCAGAAAAAAACCTATGATTATTATAGAAGAATCGTAAGTGACATTGAGTCTTTACACACATTTAGAGAACTGGTTGTTTTCTATTTATTGATATTGATTGATTGGTTCAAATTGTATATTTTAGATCATCTACACACAACAGGCTGTCATGAGGTCAAGGGTCAAGTCTACAGTATCTCTTGGAGCGTAAGTCAAAATTAGCCTACCAAAATAGAACAGTTGGCACTAACAATTTTAGTTGGCACCTAAATGTGCTTCATGGGCTTTTCTTCTAAATATCTTTTTCTTTGCATTCAGCCTGGTCAAGTATATGACTACATTTAAGAATCACGACCCGTTCCTGGTGCCCTGCCTCCCTAGCAATCCTTGGCAAACTGATGATGACACTTACTGGGAGCTGAACACGGCAGAGTAAGATTCCCTGAGAGCTTTCTAAATTAATTATAGTCCAAATCATTCATCTTACACTATCATTACACTATGTAACTTTTTTTTTGTTCAAAGTTTACAAAAGTTTTATAATAAGTGAGTACATCATAAATCCATTTTTCAAACTGTGTTTTTGTCTTATCACTATGGTACGCTTATAATAAGTGTTTATATTTGGACTATTTTAGTCTGGGCGGAACGACAGCCATTGCAGAGTAGCCCAGTTATATACATATACATAGAGAAAGAGAGAAGTAGCTCTGACTACAATGTTCTTCTGCAAGATGCTAGCAGTTTTTTTTATTAAAAGGTTAGTTCCAAAAATGAAATTATTGAATGAAATGAAATGAATAAATGAAAATCATTTATTACTCACCCTCGTGTCGTCTTCGGTACAAAAATCAAGATCTTTTTAATGAAATCTGAGAGGTTTCTGTCCCTCCATTGACAGCCTATGCAACCACCATTTTCAAGCCCCAGAAAGGTAGTAAAGACATTAGTAAAGTAATCCATGTGACTCCAGTGGTTCAACCTCAATTTTATGAAGTGACTCGACCAAGTTATTTGCGCAAAACAGCTTTATTTACCACTTTATTTACAAAATATTAATCTCCAACACATTCATGAGAGGACCATGCTTGTTGTGTTGACTCGAGTGCAGACATTGTTGTGTGAACGCGCACTGGAGATTGTTTTGTAAATAAAGTGGTAAATTAAGTTGTTTTGCACAAAAACAAAGCACTCTTGTTGCATGGAATACTTTAATGATGTCTTTACTACCTTTCTGAGGCTTGAAAGTGGTGGTTGCATAGGCTGTCAATGAGAAAACAAAAAAACTCAGATTTTATTAAAAATATCTTAATTTGTGTTCTGAAGATGAATGAAGGTCTTACGGGTTTGGAATGACATGAGGGTGAGTAATTAATGACAGAATTTTCATTTTTGGGGGAACTAACTCTTTAACCACAAAAGTGCCAAAAGTTAAATAGTGTACCTTTTAAATCACTTTGGTGTATTACGTTTTTTTACAGTGTTGAAGTTCCCACAAAGATGAGAGTGGAACGCTGGTCCTTTAGCTTCTACGAGTTGATTAATGACCCACGGGGCCGTGCAGACTTCAAGATTTTCCTAAAGAAGGAATTCAGTGGTTTGTTTAATTAATGCTTTGACTAATTGTTGGTACAATCATTATCTATCACATTATCTGTCATCATTTACTCACCCTTTCTTCTGTGGAACATTGTTGAATAATGTGCTAGACATTTTTTTTGAGTAATTTAAGTACTTTGACTTATTTTATTTCAGTTAGTTGCATTTAAAATTGTTGTTTAAAGTTTATGTAATATTTATATTTTACTTGTATTTCAGCTTTATGTCAATTAACAAACAATTAAGTTGCTTATTTACTTATATGTCATTATAATTCATATGATTGTGGAACAAAATGAAGGTGAGCAAATAATAGAATTTCAATTTTTAGGCAAACTATTTCTATTTGTAATTAAATATGTTTTTCTTTTGCTTTTCATTTTCATTGCAGGTGAGAATCTGGCTTTCTGGGAAGCCGCTGAGGAGTTGAGATGGGGCACAGCAGCTTCTATGTCAGAGAAAGCAGAACAAGTTTTCAAGTGAGATACACATTATTTTTGCACATCATTGCTTTACATGTATTTTGCATGTCAGGCCTACATTTCTTAGCGTCTCATTTTTTTGTAGAACCTTTTTGGCCCCAGGAGCACCACGCTGGATCAATATTGATGGCAGGACAATGGGTCTTACAGTAAAAGGCCTGGAGCATCCTCACCGATACGTACTGGACGCTGCCCAGACCCACATCTTCATGCTGATGAAAAAGGTGCGATTGTATTCTTGGCTCTATTTTTGTGATGGCCACTTGCATTCTGTTTGCTTTGTAAATAAATTATTTAATTATATTATTAATTATATTAAATTATATAAAAAAAAAAAAAATAAAAAATAAAGCTGCACACTGGAAGTTTCTGAACTCTAGATTTGTTATTTAGGATACCTTTTATCGCTACCTGAAGTCACCAGTTTACAAGGAAATACAGAAAAAGGCCATTTCACCAGCACCACACAATTTCTCGTAAGTTTTTTGTGTGTATGCGTTTTCACCAATAATTCATCCTTTTCTACTAGTACATTTTGCTATTGATTGTTATTGCAGTTTCTACACAACAATTCACCAGTCATTTCAGAAATATAAAACATTTGTCACCAAACCAGCAGTATTTTACTATAAAAAGATGCTATTTTGCTATAAATGTTCTCCCCCCTTTAGTGATGCCCAACTGCAGGAAAACTCTAAGAACCGCAGGCCGAGCATCAGCCCCATCATCACCTATCAGAAGGAGCAGGAAGAGAAAGCAAAGGCAGCAGCTGCAGCTGGACCCGTAGACATTAAAAAATTGATGGCCAGCAAACTAGATCGCAAATAGAAAGAGATAAAGATACGTGCTGGAAATGCTTTACTTAATAATCTGACTAATAAAAAGAGACCCACAAAATGTTTCAAGATTTTTTTTGGGGGGTGCTCTACATGTACATATCAAAACAAAGTCTCATACAGACTCTAAGTTTACTTCTTCCATGAAATTTGCTGTACACAGAATTGCTACCAAATATATAAAAATAACAGTAAAACATTGACAGCTGTGTACATATCTCTGCCGAATAGCTAGTTCCAATCATTTCTATTGCTACATCCAAATTATATATTTTTGTAGCTGGCTAAATTCTGTAACAAAATGTCATATTCTTGGGTTAAATAATACACGTGGATGACTGATGTGAAATGAGCTGCTTTTTCAGATCACATTTGTTTCCATGAAGTGATTGTTAATCCAACACAAAGATTGGATTACCTTCAAACTCTAATCACCTGTATAGCATTTTCCCATTATAGTGTGAACACGTTTTGTATGTGTGCAGTAGTCATCTGTATCTCTTACTGTAAAACAATAAAAGACAGAATGTTCATTGGTGCAGTGTTGTATGGTAGTTGTAACAAAGCTTGTGGTGTTGGAGAAGCTTACATTTCTTAATTTAAATTAATAATTACAAAGCAACAGTCAAAAGTCTTTTTATTCAAATGTTTAACCATTACTTTTAATAAAAAAACAAAACAAAAAACATCCCCTTTAAATTGGATCTATCATGCCCGTTTTACAAGATGTAATATAAGTCTCTGGTGTCCCCAGAATGTGTGAAGTTTTAGCTTAAAATACCCCACAGATCAGTTATTATAGCTTGTCAAATTTGCCCCTACTTGGGTGAGAGCAAAAACACGCCATATTTGTGTGTCCCTTTAAATTAGGAATGCACCAATACCACTTTTTTAAGGACAGAGTATGAGTACCGATACTTTTTTCTGGTACTCGCTGATACCGATGCCTATTCATTTATTAATTTCTCTCTCTCTCTTTTTTTTTTTTTTGATGTTGCAGTTTTCCAAGCACAACACAGTGAGACTAATGAATGTAGGACAGCTTCTTTATTATTACTCTAATGAAAAAAGTAATAATTTTTGTGCTTTTCACAAACTTAAAGAACAAAAATTTCAGTGTCCAATAACCTTCAAAGGGCATATTTACCAATATATATAATTGTTGTTATATAAAAAGAAATGTACAAACAATACAACAGATACTATAGAGATACAAATTAAATAAACTTGTTTTTCAGATACAGTAGGTTTATTTACCATGTATATATTTATTTAACATCTTTTGTTGTTTTATTAACATTAATGACAAATATAGGCTACGGTCCCTTTAAGACCGAATCCATGGATACTGACACATCCTGTTTTCACCATGGTTTTCACCTAAATGTTTACGTCGACTTAAGCCATAACCGACTGTATACGTGAGATACTCCACACAATGGACATTTTGACAACTATGTGTGCATTTGACCATTCAGGCACGAGGAGAACTGGGATCGCACGCGCGAGAGAGAGTGCTTCTGGTCGGTGTCATTCAGCGCGATTCCGCCTATCCTGCCTTCACTAATCGATAACGAATTGCGACTGAAAGCATGCAGTCCGCAATGTGTGGGCTGTCATCATTAAGTATTTCCACACCCCTGAGGTTGACATTGTTTCTGCTGCTGCCGCCGGTGCATGGAAAATTCCGTCAGTTACGTCACGCGAGGTATTGGTCTTGGTATCAGGGGTATTTTACGAGTGAATGTACACGAGCTTGGTATCGGCCCGATACCGATAGTGGCATCAGTGCTCCCCTACTTTAAATGCAAATCAGCTGCTTTCCAGAAGAGGGTGGAGCTTTAACAGCTTGTGCTTCAGTTGCTCAGCAACAACAAAGCTGGGCAATCTCACACAGCCAAAATGAGGATTGTCAGTAACTGTGTTCAAACCGGAGTCGGACACTGATGGAGAGACTCAGGAAGAAGTTACAACTTTTAGAATGCAAATGGATGTTTCTGAAGGGTTAGTGGATAACTTATCTCATCGACTAGCATAGTGTCGTCATGTTAATCTTTTGTGCAAATCCAGCGTTGAATTGGCCCTCGTTTGTGAAGCAGTCTGCTGTAAAATGACAGCATGACAACAACTCTTCCTCTTTTCTAAAGCAGCCCAACATGGCCTCACCCCCTTTGTTGCGTGTTCTCGGGGCAGGGTTTAAGTCAATTTTGGGATTTCTGATGTCACCAACCCTGAAAGAATCGTGTTGTAGTCCTTAAAAAGCGATTTCTGTAAAAGAAAAGATCTCCCTTTGCATTGAACTTTGAGAGTCGTAACTTTGCAGATTTTGTTTATGCTGTTAACAGCAACATTACACAAGTTAAAAAAGTGAAATCATAATCAACCACCCCTTTAATGTTTTCTCATGCCAACCCAAAAATGTTTAAATTAAATATACACAAGCAAAATCTTAATTAGGGTAACTACAGTAACTTATGAGGATAAATAGCTAAAATATACACTTACACCAAAATGTAACTTACAAAGAGAAAAAAAATGGAATTATATTGATTCACTTAACATTTTTAATCAGAATAAAGTTAAAAGCCACTAAATAATAGCTAATGTGCTTGATAAATACAAAATTGTAATGTTCATTTAATCTTTCCCTTTTATTAATGATTTGCATCGCAAATTTATATCATGTGATTTTGAAAGAATAGGCAATACAGGACACAATTGTTACATTTCAAAATGTATTTTAAATATTATTTTACATAGTGTTGTATGCGGTTAAAAAAATACCAACTTTATAAAAGTTTATTTGGCCATGCTAGAAAGCCAGCCTAATTTAAAGAGAGAAGGGGCTGCGGATTCCTCTTCTTGATCGGCTAACTGCCTGAAGAGATTTCCTGGCCGGAAACTGTCCTGTGGAGCAGAAGCAGAGGAGGGAGCTACCTAAAATGATAAAACAAACACACAAACATGTAAATTGCCGTCAAAATGGATTTGCATCTCATAATGTTGTGACACCAGAGCAGGTACAGGGCTTTGAATAGTTTTTTACACAGTTAGAGCCAAAAATCGTCACCACAAGCAGAAGATTTAGCAGGTTTAAAGCCAGTGAAGAAATCTGTAACTACATGATGCTTGTTTGCTTATAAATACAGAAGTATTAAACTTAAAGGGTTCACCCAGAAATGAAAATTCAGTCATTAATTACTCACCCTCATGTCGTCCCAAACCTGTAAGACCTTTGTTCATCTTTGGAACACAAATTAAGATATTTTTTTCCAGAAAGGTATTAAAGACTATTGTTACAACAGTCACATATAGTCAGTAGCAGTAACAATAGTTCACTACGTCAACTGCGTCAGACAACAGTTCAAATTGTTAAATTAAGTCGTTATTTTTGTTTTATTTTTGCACACAAAAAGTATTCTTGTCACTTTGTAACATTAAGTTTGAACCACTGCAGTCATGTTGGTTGACTATTTTAACGATGTCTTTAATACCTTTCAGATACCCTCGGATTTCATCAAAACTATCTTCCGAAGATGAACGATGAACTAAAGGTCTTTGGGACGACATGAGGGTGGAGTACTTAATGACAGAAATTTCATTTTTGGGTGAACTAAACCTTTAAGACAGACTTTGTGTTGTGATTAATTCTGCTCAACAGCTCATACTGCTCAGTATTCATGAGTTGCATTTGATTTCTGCTATGCCATGTGTTGCATTCACAAAGCATATCAGAGGGAATCAAGTTCAGTAAATCCAAAACTATGCACTGCAAGCTCACTGCAAAAAAATGAAGTAGCACCACACAGCATGACATCACCTATCGCCTTGAGATTCAGCAGCTCCTCTGCTAGGCCACGTAAAACTGGGAGCATTGGTAGAAAGTGACTTATTTGCAAAGTCATAGTAACATAAAACACCAACTGAAGTCTTTTTCTATAAACATCATGGCACAAGGGTTTACTTTTCTTTTAAACATACCAGAAGAGGTATTGTACATAATAAATGCTTAGCCAACCTACCAGTGGTCTAGTGATATCTGCTCCATGTGTGGCCGAATTAATCTTCCGAGAGTTTGTCATACTCAGTGGCAGCAAACCAAACCTTGAGGGGGGAAAAAGGAATGTATAATTATATATTTATAAAAATATATAAAATATTTAAAAATATAATGAATTAAAATCGAGAAATCAAAACTTAAAGTATAAATGAAAAAATAACTGAAAAATTATTTGAAAATATATACAGGTGCTGGTCATATAATTAGAATATCATCAAAAAGTTGATTTATTTCATTAATTCCATTCAAAAAGCGAAACTTGTATATTATATTCATTCATTACACACAGACTGATATATTTCAAATGTTTATTTCTTTTAATTTTGACGATTATAACTGACAACTAAGGAAAATCCCAAATTCAGTATCTCAGAAAATTAGAATATTGTGAAAAGGTTCAATATTGAAGACACCTGGTGCCACACTCTAATCAGCCAATTAACTCAAAACACCTGCAGAGGCCTTTAAATGGTCTCTCAGTCTAGTTCTGTAGGCTACACAATCATGGGGAAGACTGCTGACTTGACAGTTGTCCAAAAGACGACCATTGACACCTTGCACAAGGAGGGCAAGACACAAAAGGTCATTGCAAAATAGGCTGGCTGTTCACAGAGCTCTGTGTCCAAGCATATTAATAGAGAGGTAAAGGGAAGGAAAAGATGTGGTAGAAAAAAGTGTACAAGCAATAGGGATAACCACACCCTGGTGAGGATTGTGAAACAAAACCCATTCAAAAATGTGGGGGAGATTCACAAAGAGTGGACTGCAGCTGGAGTCAGTGCTTCAAGAACCAATACGCACAGACGTATGCAAGACATGGGTTTCAGCTGTCGTATTCCTTGTGTCAAGCCACTCGGCATCAGAAGTGTCTTGCCTGGGCTAAAGACAAAAAGGACTGGACTGCTGCTGAGTGGTCCAAAGTTATGTTCTCTGATGAAAGTAAATTTTGCATTTCCTTTGGAAATCAGGGTCCCAAAGTCTGGAGGAAGAGAGGAGAGGCACACAATCCATATTGTTTGAGGTCCAGTGTAAACTTTCCACAGTCAGTGATGGTTTGGGGTGCCATGTCATCTGCTGGTGTTGGTCCACTGTGTTTTCTGAGGTCCAAGGTCAACGCAGCCGCATACCAGGAAGTTTTAGAGCACTTCATGCTTCCTGCTGCTTAATGGAGATGCAGATTTCATTTTCCAACAGGACTTGGCACCTGCACACAGTGCCAAAGCTACCAGTACCTGGTTTAAGGACCATGGTATCCCTGTTCTTAATTGGCCAGCAAACTCTCCTGACCTTAACCCCATAGAAAATCTATGGGGTATTGTGAAGAGCAAGATGCGATATGCCAGACCCAACAATGCAGAAGAGCTGAAGGCCACTATCAGAGCAACCTGGGCTCTTACAACACCTGAGCAGTGCCACAGACTGATCGACTCCATGCCACGCCGCATTGCTGCAGTAATTCAGGCAAAAGGAGCCCCAGCTAAGTATTGAGTGCTGTACATGCTCATACTTTTCATGTTCATAATTTTCAGTTGGCCAAGATTTCTAAAAATTCTTTCTTTGTATTGGTCTTAATATTCTAATTTTCTGAGATACTGAATTTGGGATTTTCCTTAGTTTTCAGTTATAATCATCAAAATTAAAAGAAATAAACATTTGAAATATACCAGTCTGTGTGTAATGAATGAATATAATATACAAGTTTCACTTTTTGAATGGAATTAGTGAAATAAATCAACTTTTTGATGATATTCTAATTATATGACCAGCACCTGTATTAGTATAATTTTATTTTTTATCTAAATGCATGTATGAACATAGAATATATTTTTATTATATTGCACAATATTCAAGCGCACAGCATGACAGCATCTAACTAGCCATAAATATTTATAACAATGAGTTAAACAGTGTGAATGGTAAGACAAGAGCTTTATACTCACCGGATCTGGCTGCTAGCCAAAGGAAGGATGTTGTATGGTTCCTGAGAATTGATATTGTTGGTCCTAAAGGTAAACTGCTTCTCTGTGCCAGTCAACAATCCTAAAAGCACCTAGAAACAACATGAGACAAAACACTGTTCAATACACAAAAGATGACAATAATCATACCTAGATCACATGAGAACAGGCAAATTGCCAATTACATGGGGGGGGGGATGTTTGAAACAGGGTTAGTGGGAAATAAATGGCAATGCTTACAGAGGTCCTTTGTGAGAGTCGGTTCAGGTTGCTGTTCAGATGTGGAGTGAAAACATCCAGGTCAAATGGATCAATGTGACTTTCAAGGGAGTCGCAGACCTGCTGGATCCTTTAACAAACCGCAAGAATGAAGGAAAATTCTAAGAGGAAAGCTATTTTTGGTGTAATCGGTTGTGCTTTGTTTTGAAGTTGGAAGGTGAAGTCACGCTATGATTGTGTTTTCATGACCAATCATTGCTGTTACTTCCTATTTAGGGCTTGTGCCCATCCCTAACTTGTGAAGAGGTTACCTTGGGTCTTGTTGAAAGCGGGAACTCCTACCCTCTTCAAGGCGGGACCCTAGAGTGGCACTGAGATACCGAAGGTCAAACAACAGCTGCAAAGCTCTGTTCTGGGTCATGGGGAGGCCTGAATCCTAGAGAGAGAGAGGAAGGAAAGACAGGAGACAGAACAACAGACATTTGGTTTTAAAGAATTATTCCATTACAATAGTGGCTAAAAAGCAGGAATGGAAGAATGAGAGAGACATTTGATCGATCTCACCTTGCTCTGTGTTTTCTGAGTGAGTCTTTCATACTCACTCACCACCTGGTCAAGACAACTCCGCAAGATGTCCAACAGAGTGACCTTTGGTAACGCGTGACCTCCGACCCTATTGACCTCAAGGCACAGATGGAAGAGTAATGACTGAACATACCATGATGGCTGTAGAGAGAGAGAGAGAGAAAAAAAATTTGGGGAAACAATTATTTTACAATTAACATAGAGACATCCTGTTTTTATTCAGTATGGACTCCAATGATCTCATATTTTGAAAAGGGCATAACTCTTTCCCCAAACTAAAATTAATAATGAAGTTATAAGGCCTGTGCACATTGGAACGTATAACGCAATCAGACACAATGGGCTAACAATGATGTCAATTATTTCCTCAATGTTTGTAATATTGGAAATTTGAGACTGTTTTTCCATTTTGTTTTTATCTATCATGTTTATTCATTGTTGTTTTTTTTATTATTATTGTTTTGGGGGGTGGGTTGTGGGTAAGGGGGGGAAATTGTGAAATAAGAAGCAGCATAGTTAATTATTTTTGTATGTAATAGCCACTCTGTTCTTCCTTCAATAAAAATAATTTTTAAAAAAAATATAGACATTCTTTCTAGCACATAAAACTGCAATAATACAAAAAAAGTTTAAAACGAGGGGGCCACAAGGGGGTGCTAGAGAGTCTGCAAAAAATTATAACGCAACAAGTATTTTACAAAATGTAGGATTTTATGTAATAATTGTAAACATTTACAAAATTTTATAACAATTAACTGCAATTATTTAGTTATAAAAATAATAAAAAAGTAAAAATAATAACATTAATAATAATAATAATAATAATAATATCACAAATAAATACAAAATTGTAAAAAAAAAAGTTTGTATTTGTGTCTTTCATAATATATATATATATATATATATATATAGTATTTCTTTATATATATAAAAACATACTACATATATACTATACTAAATATATAAACAAATACTTTCACTGTAGTACTAAATGTTAATAAGGCATAATAAATATATCTACTATATATATATATATATATATATACATATATATATATACACACACACACACACATACATATATACATATACATAAATACACATATACATATACATACGTACATATATATGTACGTATATATATACATATATATATATACACACACACACACACACACACACACACACACACACGCACACATATATACATATATACATACATATACACACTAATTATCTAAGGTGGTGCCTTAAAAGGGGATCATCACATTTGAGATTCATAATTTAGCACTGAAATCTCAGTATGGAGTCCACATTAGGTCTCCTTAATATATACATTAAAGTATTCATGTTAATAATAATAATAATAATAATAATAATAATAAATGGACAAATGTAGCCGTTACCTGCACAGGAAGGCGTATTTTGGACATTATACTGTTGCCTGACTCCGTTTCTTCCTGTATTTCAAGTTCTTCCCAATTAGTTGCAGTACCCAGGATGGATCCAGGGGTTCCTGCATGGAGAGTCGCAGCAAAGCTGCCCACAAGTGCCTGTAATGCATTTTTAATCATTCAATTTTATTGAAGAATTTTTATTGAAGAATATAAACATTAAAAAGTTAAACATATATGCCTAAAGTATGTACTTTGCATTAAAATAACCACACATTTTTGCACTATCAAGCTGGTGAATGAAGTCTATTGATTTCCTGTCCTCAGAATGTCTTCATAAACTTACCCTGGTGAGTGCAGAGCTCCAGATACCATAGGCCTCCATGCTGCAGGAAAGAAGTTCCTCTGTCAGACAGCTCCACTTAGCCTGAGCTGGGCTGATGTCCGCTACCTTGGCTGTGCTGCCTTTGCCCAACTTCTTGCCCTGTCGTGGAGTGCCTCTGCTCACAGGATCCATGCCCCCCTGCTTCCCCAGGATGCATTGTTTCAGACTAGGACACAGCTCTCCCATTGACTGGCATAGTCTGGCCATAAAGAGCACTGAACTTAACTGGCTGGGGTTGCTGGTCTTAGCCTTGGCATTAGTGAGCTCAGCACGAATGCTGGTAAGGATGTCCCTCACACATGCCAGGCAATGCTCTCTAAGGATGTCTTCCACCGCTCCAGCATCCATAAAACGGTTAATAGGAGAACTAGTCGTCACTGGGACAGTCTCTGAAGGCTCCTTGCCATTTTTTTCAGAGGGCAAGTAGTGCTGCAGATCATCTAGTTTGGCTTTGAGCTTGGAGTCCAGGGAGGAGCAGAAGGTCTGAACGCAGGGAGTGAGGGCCTGGGTCTTCATGGACAGGCCGCTCTTCTGCTGCGGGCTGCGTTGGGCTACACTCACCCAGGCTGTGTCGCTGAGCAGGTCACCTTGAGACTCGGACCACAGGAAAGCTGCAACGTCACTCTCATACTGCGCCCCGCGGCTGAAAGTCCCAGCTATGGCTTGACCCTGCAGATCCCGCAGAGCTGAAGACAAGAGCTGTCTGGAGCTGCTGGAGATCCCTTCTGTGCCCTCCTGCGTGATCACCTAGAGGGATAAAGAGTAAATGAGTAAAGGAGGAGACGAGTTACCTGTACCTATAAACTCAAGGTTTATAGAGATAACCGACACCTCACCTTGGGGAGCATAAGAGACTTTAAAAAACATTTAAAAATCTAACCAACCACAAACTTTTGAGCAGGAGTGTACATGTATTAATTGTTATAGTAAATACAATATTAATAATATTATACAATTAATACAATAATATTGTAATATTTCATACAATTTATACATGATATGTAGAGCATATAATCATAAATCTTTAGCATTTCAGTTGGCCATTGTTTTGAGGAGAACATTGGGAAAGATGCGGAATAGCATGTTTTACTTTTTAATTCAATTAACTAAAAAAAATGCATATTTATGGATTAAAGATTTATGGATTATCAAAATAGCATTCTAATAATTAGAGCAACAGTCTTTTTGTATTTATATATATATTATGCCTTATTAACATGTAGTACTACAATGACACGGTGAATTATGTATATAGTCAGATACACTTCTCTTGAAATCTAACCACTGGCAGTTAGAATGTCAAACATTCTCACCTGAATACCTGCAATGGGATCAACCAATATTTGTTAACAGCAGGTGTAAACAGGGCCAACACATCTATCAGACTAGGTAAAACTGGTTAAATTGGTAACAGATACCTGAAGCCTCTGCAGGAAGAGCTGCTGCAAAAGGTCATCCCACAAAGCCAGAGGTCGTTCGAGGAGGGACTGACACACAGTACTCCAGTGTTGACTGATGGATTCGCTGCTGAGCAGTTCCCACACGGCATCTCGAATTGCAGCCAGACCCTTTAAACTCTTCACGTAGACCAGAAGGCTGCTGACTCCACTGCGGATATCCTCCTTACAGCTATTACAAGAAAAAGGAGCATTTAAAATAAATCCTTAAAGAAATGTAAATTAACATTTGTGGGAGGGACATACGTATCGATCCACTGCTGCAGTGTGTCTCTGAGCTGCTCCCTCTGTATAGGCTGTGCTAGTGTCCGAAGGACAGGCTGGAAGTTTATCACTGAAGGGGGAAGGTATTTAAACCAGCTTCCTGTGCTCATCTCCTTGTCCAGAACCTTCATCTCTTTCCCTGGATTTCACATAAAATCACAAAGATTCTTTTAGGCAAGTTAGTTAGACACATATTGTAAAAGAACAAGGTGTCAGGCTGGTTCGCACAAAGTGACACTGAGGGTCAAAAATTGCTTTTCCATTAAGGGGCCAACTGTAATTGCTTTCCAAGGACATTTGTTACCTTTATAAGGGCAATTTTTATAATTAACTTATTTAATGTATCAGTGTTGTCTTTTATGTCAGATACTTAAATTTAACCAATTACTTCAAAAAGAATGCTATAGACTGTTACCAATACATTTATTTTTAATAAACAAAAGCCTTTTTTTTTTGACACAGCAAATGTGTAACAGAAGCTGCATCTGACATGTCATTTATGTTTATTTACACAGACTGCTTAATGCTGATCAAAGCGTCACATTTTTTTAAATTTCAGTACCGACTAGGTACCGAAGTCGGTACTTTTGACAGTTGTAATTTGGGGGGCATTTTTGTTTCTTTTGGTGGCATTTTCTTTTGCCCCAAGCCCCCATTAATTCCTGACCTTGCTGACCCCTTACACCAATGTTTAAGCATCCCAACGTAACCGTAAAATCGATAACTCACCAGAGGATGTGTTGGAGGTCACATTCTCCAAGGTGGTAAAAAGCAGACCACAGCCCAATCCGGTATCAGACACTTGGCCCTCCGGAGGCACATAAAACACAGCGTACGCCTGATACAGAGTGGTGACCAGCAGCTCCACCAAAGAACAAACCTGTGCTTTAACACCAGCACCTGAGAGAGGGACAGTATCACATCTTTATATATATATAAAAAAAAACACAATCTGCAAATGTAATGATTTATTCTAATCAACCAAATACAAATAAGAGATCAAGCTTTAATTCCTCATAAGCCAAAAGGTTATTCACCATGCTGGGGCTGATTGAGCAGTTGCTGAATGGATGCTTTCCTAGCCAGCAGGAAATCAGCAAGCGCCTGGCGAGGGGAGCTGTCCTCCAGGAGCATGGTGGAGACCAGCGCTTCAGCGATCGCTTGATCAGATACCGCCCTGCCGCGCAGCACAGACTTACTCTCCAATAAGATTGTGGACCTGCAAATAAAGGCAGCTAGCTTTTAGTAAGAGCAAAAAACTAAACCAAATGATGCCTCTCTTAAGCATTTAACAGCTATGTAAGTCTATAACATACCTGAAATGACCTGCAGCTGCTACCTGCCGCACCAGGATGGGAAAGCGAGAGAGGACAGGGCTGTATTGATGCCCTCCGCCCTCCAAGTGTAGCTGGCTGTGAAGGTGACAGCACAGCAGGTAGAGCTGTGTGGCCTGCAGGTACTGCGAGCACTCCATTGCGCTCCAGACCCGCTCAGGGATTTCCAGAAGGAGCTTTATCTGTGATGCCATCGTATAGAATTTGTCCTGGGACTGCTTCTGACCCTGCTGGGAATAAAAACACATCTAATGAGCATTTAACAATTGAGCTCTGACTTTGGAATTTATTGTATATTGTATATTGATAGAAACTGAGGATACATTTTATTTTAAGGCATTCTTGTTACAGTGTAACTATACATTTAAGTACTGCGTAATAACAACATGTACTTCCTATAGGGTTAGGGCTAGGATTAGGGTTTGGTTTAGGGTGAGTCGGATGTAATTATGCATATTTTACAGTTATTACTACAGTAAGTAACATATGTAACAAGGACACTAAAATGAAGTGTTCCTGAAAATGCTTAACAAAAATGATTGAAGGCACAGACTACAGTATATAAACATAACCTGATGGGTAACCTGATGATGGCTACATAT
The DNA here is from genome assembly GCA_037101425.1 of Elopichthys bambusa. Taxonomy (NCBI): domain Eukaryota; kingdom Metazoa; phylum Chordata; class Actinopteri; order Cypriniformes; family Xenocyprididae; genus Elopichthys; species Elopichthys bambusa. The sequence continues at coordinate 24,621,859 of CM074435.1, forward strand.
CATATACACTGCCATTCAAAAATCTGGGGTCAGTAAGATTTTTTTTTTTAATTACTACTTTTATTCAGGAAGGATTCACTCTGTTGACACTAAAGACAATTATAATGTTACAAAAGATTTCCATTTCAAATAAATGCTGTTCTTTTACATTTCTATTAATCAAAGAACCCTGAGATAAATTTTCCACAAAAATATTAAGCAACACAACTGTTTTCAACATTGTTTCTTGAGCATCAAATCATCATATTAGAATGATTTCTGAAGGATCATGTGACACTGAAGACTGGAGTAATGATGCTGAAAATTCAGCTTTGTCTCCAGAGGAATAAATAACATCTAAACAGATTATTTATTATTTATTCAGATTTATTGTTGTTTTTACTGTATTTTTGATCAAACAAATGCAGACTTGGTAAGTATAAGAGCCTTCTTTATTTAGAATAACTAGTAATTATGCTTATCTCCATCAGACAAATTGTAAACAGATTGTTTAGATAATTATTATATCTCTCTACTAGCTAGAATACTAAATGACTCCAGCACTTAATAATATGGATATTTTGACAACATTGTAAGATTTTATTTCTGACAGTTGTGGCAGTTCAGTAGAGCTGGAGCAGCAGGTTTGACTGGTAGTAGTCTTGATTCTTTCTTTCACCGAAGTGCTACATTTGCCAATATTTATAACAAATATAACATATTGTATTTGTATCTGACGGTGACCCATATTGATTGACGAGAAAATGAAAACAGCAGGTTGCAACCAAACATATCTCTGACAAAGCTGAATAAATTAAGTCAGAATAAATAACACATAAACTTTAATATTTTCATTTTTTGCAGGCTGTTTTGCCCCCATACTCCAGAATGAGAACTTTACCTCTGCTTTGCCGCTGGACTGAGGGGCGTGTTTCGCCTGTTTCAGTTTGTGACAGTACCGGTACATGTCCTGGATGGATTGAACGACACTTTCCGAGCACTGTCTCATCTCACCGATAGTATCAGCAGCATCGATCAGATCCCGGTAACGTTCACCGACCATCTGTCGAAGTTCCTCCTTCTTCTGCTCTATCTCTCCGCGCACTTTCCTCTCGATAGCACGGATGTCATCCGTACCGTACCGTTCAAATAAAACGGTGGGATCTTTAATTTCTGAAACCCGAAGAGACTGGGCCGGTACTGTTGCCATCTCTTTAAAACTGAGCAGATAACTGCAGAAATAAAACCCGGAAGCACGAACAGCTCTCCTTCCACGTAAACAAAGGGTCAGAGGTCATTCCTCACATATCGAATGAAGTGAGACAGTGTCCCCTTTAGTGGATGTTTGGTACTACAACATCCATGGTATGTTTTCGCTGCAATATTTATTTATTTATTTACTACCTGATATGTGATTTTTAATTATTTTTATTAATGCAAAGAAAATACATAACAATTCCAGAAGGTATACGCGATAGAAAATTCACCTGTTACAAAATTAGTAAAAATATAATTAAAATGACATGTTAGTATTAAGGGCTTTTGAGCTGCTGGAGGTTATAACAGTGTCCAGGTAGGATTTAAATTCATTATTATATAGCTTTACATTTTTTATCAAAGTTGTGATAACTAAATAAACCTGAAGCGTGGAATACCTGAATTAAAAAACAATGACGCAACGTATATCTAAAGAAATGTGTACTGAATGGAATACGAACTGCATAGCTGGACCTGCCAGCTGTTTTAATATGACTAGGGTATGGTGTATTCTGTGTGTAGTTAATATTTTGTCAACATCAGATTAAAGGCCACTGAGTTGGCGCTAGATTCCCGTTGTTTTGTAGAAGCATCGCACTTCCGCGAAACCATTTCATTGAACAGGAGCTGCATCACAGTGACAGGTGTAGAGCAATAACCCGGAAATACGACAGAGCAAAACAACAGGTGAGTGACCGATAATTGTTCTAAAAGATACATTAAGACGATTTATGAAAATTGAAATAAGCAAATTAGGACGATTATAAATTATTTTAGGTTATATAAGATTAGTCTACAAGAGTGGACTGCGATCTTTGATTTTCATGATTTTGGTGAGATTGTAAGATTAATCGGCTACTTTAAAAGTAAACGATAAAATGTTTAAGTATTAATAAAAGTGTTAAGATAATGAATTTGAGCTCTGTCGGTCGGTGTTAACTGAATAAACGTACGAATGAGTAAAACAATGGCGTGATTATTGTCGTTTGTCATTTTCTCTTTTAGTTTCTGTCTTAATTCAAAATACACTTTATAAAGTTTAGAATATAGTTTATACCTTAAGATTCTCGTTGTGGTTAATCTCATTTCTTTGTACTAAAGACTATAGAAAAACACTTCCTGTTTATTCAGGATGTAATTTGAGTACATTTGTGTATTGAACAGGTTAGTTTATGGGCATCAGGGTTTTATTTTCTTAGTTTCTGTTTTCAAATATATGTCAACAGCGTGTAATTAATATAATTCCCTCCATTTAGGAATCTTCTTACTAAAGTCATGGACAAGAGCATTCAACAGGATTTTGAGAACCAGTTCAATGATGTGGTCTCAAGACTACAATCAAAGCAGATGTTTCAGTCAGATTGGGACATTGCATCCTTTGCAGTTTTCTTCATCTTTATAGGTAAGTAAAAATGAGAAATAACGATACATATTTAAGAATCATTAACACAATGTTAAATGTTCATAGGCATGGTCCTCTTGCTGGTTATCTTGGTTCTCATCCGCTGTTGTTGCTGCTGCTGCTGTGATGAGAAGGTCAGAATGCTACTGATGTAATCTCACAGATAACCTATCTACCCAGGTGGAGAAAAAAAAGTATACTTCCATAATGTAGTTAAAGTGCTCCATTTTCACACACTAATTTTGTACTTAATATACTAAAAATTCTTCTTTAGTACTTCTTAAGAACATCTAACTGTACTCAGCTGTGCTATTTTGAGACACCATGAATATAAACTAAAATGTGCTTATAATATACTATCTCTGTATTTAAAAAAATTATTTAGTTACCACTTATAGTATACTTGAACCCATAGTGTACTACAAGTGGTAGCTAAATACATTTTCTAATTCACAATTTAGTTCATATTTCATGGTGTCTCAAAATAGCACAGTTAAAGTACACAGATGTTCTTAATAAGTACTAATGAAGATTTTTTTAGTATATCAAGTACAAAATTAGTGCATGAAAATAGAGCATTTTAAGTATATTATAGAAATGTACTTTTTTTTTCACCTGGGTATAGATTCATGAAACAATGCATGTCATGACATTAGTGGTAACAACTACTGTTTCCACATTAAAGCCAAGAAGACAGAAGGTGGGCATTGACAATATGGGAATGGAGCCATGATTTTCCAGAAACAACGGGAACCACTACATTCAAATCACCTACAAAATATCAATGATGTGAATCTATTTTTATATCACTTATGCCACCTAATCATTATTTATACCCGGAAAAGGTAAATTATTAGAGGAAGGAAATATTTTAGGAAGATGCTTCCTTATAGCGATGATAAAAGCAAAAACCTTTCCCAACTATGTAAAAATGCTGTTAATATTTACCCAGGACATCACATGACTGAAGTTGCATTTTTCCATTAGAGATTTCAGATCCACTTTCTAGTTAAAACACATTATTGAAGCATTTCATATCAGATTTCCTGGATGGAACAAATGCAGGCCCTTAACAAACAGCATTCATTGACATTTTCTTGTTTTTGTAGATCGTTTAATCTGGAATCTGGCTGTTACTGATTATCCCAGCCACTCAGCCAACACCTTTTCCTTGATTTAGGCATGTCTAAGACTTGAGTTTTTGTATTTGCTTTAAAGGCGACTTTTAAATCTGAAATGTAAGCAATACACAACCTACACACTTTCTGAAAAGATTTAAAAACAAACAAACAACAACAATAACTTAAAATGGTTCACTTTACTGTTAAAACCTCATTTTTTTTAGAAGAGGAAAACAGATTAAGCAATGTTTTATTTATGGAAACTAACTTGGAAAAATGAGTATGAATGTTTGTGTAACATTTTTACAATGTACCACATTGTTATAAAATTTAGACTTTGTAAGCCAATAATAAATCTATTTAAAAGATTTAATTTCAGTGAAATTCAATTGCAATTAGCAAATAAAATGTTCCTTTGCCTATATAAAAATACTTTGACAATAGCATTGGTCAGTTAATTCAGTCCAAAACATTTTGAGAAATGGGACAAGAACAAGGTAATATATGTTTATTGCACAAAATATTCCATATTAAGCGTGAAATATACATTAAAATAGCTTCAATTTTACTTGAGCAATATTCAAATTGTCATGCATGAAATCAATAAGGACACAAATTAAGTGCATTTAACATGAAATAAATAAAAATGTGGCAATAAATAAACAAGGCTGACAATAGAGTAAATGAACTACTAACACAAAGAAACCCTTTCTGTAATGATCACAAACCCTGAACAGTATCAGAACTATTGTAATATTATTTTTTTAATCATAGAATGATGGTTATTAGAAATGCTGAACTTCGCTCTAATCAGCCATCCTCAGGAATGTGTGTAGTTTTAATGGAATGACGGGAAATGAAGCCCTGACATCATTCAACATTATCTGTCATTTAGTGTTGATATAATCATACCACGGTTGAGTTACAGTGGCAAATATACTGTTGGTCATTTATGCACATTTATAAGCTTATGATAATGGTTTCAATGCTTTTATCTTGCTGCATTGATGATAGTCCCTGGTATTAGATAAATAAATGTTCAAGTGTTAAACTTATAAACCCCTGGATTAAAAGGAATAAACACTGGTAAAATGAGTTTGAAGAGATCTCTCAACAACAAATGAACTGGAATATTTCACAGTCTTTGTGACAAAAAAAGAATGTAAGCATTGTGTATTGTCTAAACCTAAACATGTTAGATGAGGTTAGCTTCAATATAGGCAAGATTACTGACAAATAGTCAACACTGACGATGACAAATACTGCATAAACAGAAACACACACAAAAAAAATAAAAACACCCACATCACTGAATTCCTTCATCTGAAGAGCCTGTTTCAAATGAACGCATTCAGTCCATAAACTACGCTCACTACCTCTGCTGCAGTACACATACTGAACGAGAAGCACACAATGAATACATTACTATATGACCAAAGTCACCATAGATCTCATGGAACTTGTTCACAGAATTTTTTTTGTTCCTAGTGCATTCTAGATCATAATTGTCATTTTTATTATCATTCACTGTAGAGTTTTGGTCAGATGTAGCTTAAAACGGTCTGTAGTTCCAGAAACTAGAGAAGACGGAAATCTGCAAATAAAAAAAAGGAAAGAAATGAACAAGTGTTGGGGAAAGTTACTTTTAAAAGTAACACTGTGTCTACCCCGGACGTGACCGTAGTCGCGTCGCATCGAGCATTACAATATCGCATTACTCCCTAAAAAAAGTAACTAATTGAGTTACTTTTTACAGAAAGTAATGCGTTATATTTACTTTTATGTTATTTTTTTGTCATCTGAGCAGTTTGTTTGTTTTTATAACAAAAAAAGTTGGCTCTGCACATATGGTGCGTTCAAGTCCTCCTAGGAAGTTAGGATGTACGAGGATGGAAGTCGTGTTTACGACGGCAGGTGCGTTCAAGTCACTTTCATCGGAGTAATATGTGCCTTCTCTAAATTAATTACACAAAAATACAGCACTTCTACTTATAGAAAATGAAGAAAAAAGTATGTGCATCATTTGAATTTAGCTTTTTATATTTTTAATTAATTTATGAAGCCACTGTAAACTTTATCGTTACATATTATATTGTTATATTATAATACTACCATATTTTGTGCAGGCAGTAAGCTTACTTTGTTGTAAATAGAGAAGTCTGACTAATGTCACCGCTAAATACCTATAATATTGTGGTATTTCGCCATGTTTCTCACTGACACGCTCCCAACTTGTACAGATCGGGGCTTAAAAAAAAATAATAATAAAAAAAAATCCTTAACTTACCACACATTGTGGTGATGTTCATGTGCGTTCAGCTCGTGAATACGATCTTTCCGACATGACTTGAATAGGGTGACCATATTTCTTATGGAGAAATATGGGACGGGTAAGCAAGGGGTGGGCAATATGACCAATTTTATTTGTAATATGAGAATTTATTTCACAATAATTATTATGTATAAAAAATTTTTTTTACGAACATTACGACAAATACAAATTAAATAAGCTTGTTTTTCAGATACAGTAGGTTTATTTACCATGTACACATTTATTTAACATATTTTGTTGTTTGATTAACATTGTTTAATTAGGCTACTGTCCCTTTAAGACCGAATTCATGGATGTAATATACTGACACATACCCTGTTTTCACCCACCTGTTTACATCTACTTAAGCCATAACCAAACGTATTTACTTGAGATACTCCACAAGATTTCCGCCTATCCCGCCTTCACTAATGGCAAGTTAATCGATAACGAATTGGATGGTAATTTTGTTCTATGACGAATTTGATTGGGCAGACCACTACTACCACCACCACCACCACCACTACTACTACTACTACTTCTATCAGTCATAATGAAATTTTAGGAAAGATGAAATACGGAACAAAACATTTTTTTCTTAATAAGTCGGGACACTAAAAATAGAGCTGAAATACGGGACTGTCCCGGGAAAAACGGGATGTCTGGTCAGTGGTCACCCTACTTGAACGCACCAATACTCCCGATTTCTCTCAACATGGGGACAGGAGAAGTCAATATTTGGGAAAACAAAGTAACTTGCATTACTTATTTGAAAAAGTAACATTACTTTACTAGTAACTTGAAAAAAGTAATCTGATTAAGTAACTCAAGTTACTTATAATGTGTTACCCTCAATACTGTTGATTACAGCATTCCATTCAGATCTGCTCCTGTTGTGTAAATATTTTTTGCTTTGCTTTTTGCACTGGTTGAGCATTATAATCAATCTGACATGCCAACTACAATGGTGAATATTTCACACTGTCACTGTTTTTACTGTATTTTTCTGACCCCAAACTTTTAAATGGTTGTGAATGTTTAACTTTTTTGTTCACTGGCATACTAAAGAGTGCTAAGACACATTTCACTCAATAACAAGCTTGAAAATCATTGTTGGTAATTTTGAAAAATGATCCTAGTTATAATTCTATTAATCAAAATTAATAGTAAAAGTAATAATAGCAAATAATAATATTAATATTAACAGATTAGTGATTACAATATCAGGGTGATTATTAACAATTTTTACCATAATCGTTCAGCCCTAATTCTGAACTGCCAAGTCTCCCTGATAACCTTCTGATGTCATTCTGTTACCATGCAATGTTCTTCAGTTATGACGGTGACAGTGCAGGGGAGATCATATTTGTTACCATATCAACAGGCCACACCCACCTTATCTTTGAGCTGCTGACAGAGCTGCAGGGAAATGGTGAAAAACACCAGTGTGTCATTCAGCCATGGCACTACACACTCCACCTTATGGACGTGGCTCACCTCAAACTTGGTGTTGTTGTATTCACTTGAGAATAAAATAAAATAATATGAAATGACAAAACATGACAATGACAAAAAAAGAGCAGAATGACACATTATGATACTGGCTGCTGGTGTCGCAGCGTGTAAACAGGAAATGTGATGATCACTTACAACATTGCTCCTGGATTATGCAGCACTGAACTTCCTGCTGGTTTGAAGTTCTAACAGAACACAATGATTATGCATTTGAAAACAGACACATTCATGTTAAGCTTGACCGTAAAGCCATGCAAAGCCATGTTTATTTTCAAATGGCTTGATACCTTAGTAGTGTTAGGCTGCAGCACATGTAGTTGATAGACAGTCAGACAGAGTTTACTGAGATTGATATAGAAGTTCACCATCACATCCCCAGGCATTGGAGGTGTGAACATTTTCTAGAAAGAACAGTAGAAATATTCATAACAGCACATGGAGAGTCCTCATTTAAATCTAGTGAAGATTCACATACTAACCATCAGGCCACTGGCTGCGAGCTCAGGAAGAGTCATGCTGGCCGGGGTCGTGAGTCGGTTACGGGCTCGGGTCAACTGAAGCATTATTGCATCCATGAGCTGAAATACAAATGATGCCAATTGCAATCTTACTTCACATACAATACCAGTGAAAACGATAAGACTGTTTGTAAGGAAACAGTGTTCCTATTCCTGAATAACCTGTAGCGCACAACAGCTTTAAACATACTCATGGCAAAGCTCAGTTATGCAAATAACAAGTACACAGGAAAGAAACCAGGGGCCAGATTCTTTCATAATAATTCATAAGATATAATGTAAGTCTCTGGTGTCCCCAGAATGTGTGTGTGAAGTTTCAGCTCAAAATACCCCACAGATCATTTATTATAGCTTGTCAAATTTACCCTTATTTGGGTGTGAGCAAAAACACGCCATTTTGTGTGTCCCTTTAAATGCAAATGAGCTGCTTCCAGAAGAGGGTGGAGCTTTAACAGCTCATGCTTCAGTTGCTCAACAACAACAAAGCTGGAGAATCTCACGCAGCCAAAATGAAGATTGTCAGTAACGGTGTTCAGCTTTACATTGTTCAAACCGGAGTCGGACACTGGTGGAGAAACTCGGGAAGAAGTTACAACTTTTAGAATGCAAATGGATGTTTCTGAAGGGTTAGTGGATAAATTTATGTAGTTGCTGTGGAGTTGATTCAGCTCAGCGACTAGCATGTGTCGTCATGTTAATCTTTTGTGCAAATCCAGCATTGAATTGACCCTCGTTTGTAAGGCAGTCTGCCATAAAATGACGGCACGGTAACAACACTCTACTACAACAACTCTTCCTCTTCTCTAAAGCAGCCCAACATGGCCTCACACCCATTGTTGCATGTTCTAAAAGATAATATTTATGAAGAATTGGAGTAGCAACATATTTTTTTTTAACAGGAATGAAAACAAGGCTGTGAGGGATAGAAGTACAGTTCATTCAATGGTTTGTACTGTCGTTTAACCCAGTAAGGGTTAAATCTTGATGAAACGTTTTTCCGGGAAAAAAATTCTGTAGACAACTTCAGTAGATTTGAAGGTTGTGAGTTAAGAAAATTATGTGATCTAGGACCTTTATTCTGTGTACACTATTGTAAAGACTGTAAGTCTATCCCTCACAGCCTCGTTTTCATCTGTGTTAAATTCAATATGGCGTCTACCCTGACTTTCACTGAATTTGAAACTTAGTACCAACTCTACAAAAAGTCCAATAAGATCTTATAAATACAACATTTGTCGGCAGCATTCAGCACAACATATTCATTAGCAGCACATAGACAGATACAGGTCGCAATAAAGACGGAGCGCTATATCTTAAAAATAGCAATTTAAAATACATGGGGTATTAAAAAACATGATTTTGTTGATAGTAATTAAGCATGGTAATCTGCAGGCAGCACAAAATGACGGCCATCTTAAGTAAAGATTTTTTAATTTTTTTAAACTTGCTAAGTATTTATTTTAAGAAATGTCTTAAATTCTTTCCTAAGAAGATTTTTGTGAATCTGGTTCCTGCACAACAACATGCAAATATTTGCGACAAGCAACTTTAACAGCTAGATGTTTTTACAGGTGAAAAACAAACCTTATTGACCTCCGCCCCAGTTTTAAAGTGATAACTCTCGTCACGGCTGCTTAGCAACTGCAAGGCCTGATTCACATGGTTTCGGGCATCCTGGATCTGAGGAGGGGCAGGATGATCATTTTTAACAGCTATTTTTAATGAGAGAATAATATCAAACCACTCCAAAACAGATAATGATTAAGGAAGAAAGAAACATTACCTGCTGCAGTTTCCACTGTTTATCATCTCGGAATGCAAAATGCATGACTTGACTGCTTTTAGTGACTTTGATATTAATATCCTGCAAAGAAAGAAAAAATACAAAAAAATTATATTATTATATATATATATATATATATATATATATATATATATATATATATATATACACACACACACACACACACACACACACACTGTAAATAAATCTGATAATGAACTAAACTGCACTGCAAAGTGTCTTTGCAATTCCACTGGTTGACATCAAGTTGATGTTTTGATGAATTTAGTATCATACATTTTCATAAACTCCAATTAGTGTACCAGAAGCAAAACAGCGCCATTTCGGCTGAAAGCTGATTTCATTTTTTAGGATGTTGTGAAACATACTTACAGCCTGAGTCAGAGCTTCTCCTTGTAGCGTCAAGACTCCTTTAACCTGGTCCATCCTAATGAAATAAAAATGATAAATGTATTTCTATACTTAAGCGCTGTACACATTCCCACAAAAATCATACATTATTGTATTTTTTAAATCTAACATTATCCAAACCAAGTGGTCACATGGATCTTACGTTGAGCTGCCCAGAATGAAGTTCTCTTGTTTCAGTTGTCCTTCCATACCTGGTGATGGCATTGAAAAACGCCTTGATGCCTCCTTTGGTGAAATCACACAAACACCATTATCAATGCACTTTTTTTTTTTTTTTGCACAATAATACAGAATTCATTTGTCATAAGCTATTTCTAAAGATACCTTCAAAATGTCCTGCAGCTGCTTCAGCACTGCATGCACCTCTTCTTTCAGCAGCCAATTAAATTCCTCCTCCTAAAAGCACAACAACTTGCCTTAAAGACATTGTTCACTAAAACTGAACATTGTCATCTTTTACTCAATAGCAAATGTAAATTATATTATTGAATCAGAATTATCATTTTGCTCCAAACATTGCATATGCGGTATGGAAAATGTACATTTAAATACAGAAATGCATTGCCATTTTACATATTACATTTTCAAATTGAATATTGCTACACATAAGCTTCCATAAAAATGGAGATGTTAGACAGAATGATGGAGACTAAAACTCTCAGTCTTCCTTTTTATTTCTATACAGTGAAAGTCAATGGTGACTGAAACTACTGTTCTAACATTTCTAAGAACAGGAAAAAAAAAATGTTTTTGAAAACATAAAAAAAAAAAAAAAAAACAGATTTGTAAATAATTTCTGAGCGAACTATATCACTTTAATTCTGCTGCAAATTCGATCGGTATATTGCATTACTGGGAGAACCAGTGGTCAGAAGCACACCGACATCAATACATACTGAACAGAGCAATGATAAGGCAGAACAAATCACTGTTAGGATTGTTTAACCATTCACACTGGGATGTATTTGAACTTTGTCCCACCAGATGCGCTGCAAAATTGCACCAACAAGCTCTGTCTGCTCCGCAAAGTAATATACACATCTGAAACGGCAACGCACCTGAAATCTGCATCTGAAAATGACTGTTCATAATCAAATCAGTAATGACTTCGCATGTCTGTAATGCATATGGTACATGTATTAAACACAAATTAATCTCTCACCAGCACAGTCCTCTCTGCTTGACTCGCGGCGGTCATTTTCGCTAGTTCAGATAGAGTAGATCGCTCTGCTCCGAGCATTACAATTCAATAAAGCTGTCCAAAATCTGTTAAAAATGACCTGAGCAGTCAGCTGTTTAGTGTGACGGGCTAGACGATCACACATAAACAATTAGGCTTAATACCGCCCCTTTCTCTCAAACTTCCGGTTTGTGTAACCATGAAATCTTCCGGCTTCAAAATGTACTTGGATATTTATTTCTGTAAATTAATATATATATATATATATATATATATATATATATACTATGTAATGGCATTGCACAGTTTATTTTTATTTTAGCACATTAGCAAAGTTTTGTACTAGTTAGGGTTAGTGCTGCTGGGTAGATTATTTACATATTGTAGTCTGTTACTGATTCTAAATTAATAACACTGCAAAAAAAAAAAAAAAAAAAAAAAATGCAGTTACATTACAAATTTTAGGTAATATCATCTGACAACTTTTGATTATTTTTAAATTACATTTGACCTCATTTATCACATTGAATTGAATAAGATAATATTGTACCATGTTGATATAAAATACAAAGAGAGAAAATATATTCGATCATCAACATGAATTGCATTTTACATTACGTCAGGGTTTCCCAAACTGGGACTCGTGAAGGAACTGCAGAGGGTTTGTGAGAAGCTAATAATTAAGTAAATCGTACAAATTTAAAAATAATAAAAATTATAATAAAAATGTGTTTGAAAGACAAATAACTTCCAAAGACATAGCAATACATAGTTAAATGACTAAGTAATAATTAAAATAGCTATGCAATGTTGAGAAAACACTTACAAGTGAAATTACAGTAAATCCAGTAGTCAAATGCTTTGTGGCCTCTCAATTTTCCATGTATTTACAGAAATAAGATAAGTGTCTGGTCTGTGTGTGCAATTTCACAAAGACTTTCTGAACGCATATAAGCAATATGCTTTTTCAGAAAGGAAATTTTAAAACATGAAAATGATTTGCTGCCATTGTGAGAGTAATATGTAATCATGTAATCAATGAAAAGTAAATGTAGTCTGATTACGAGTATTTTTTAAAATGTAACAATCTAATTACAAGTACTTAATGTTTGTAATCTGATTGTAATCCAGATTATATGTAATCAGTCACTACCCAGCACTGTATGTACATGTATATACAGTCAAAACAAAATTTATTAAGACACCTTGAACATTTCATTGATTAATACAGTTTATTCACCTATAGTTTTAAAAAATGGTAATACAAGATCTCAGGGTTAAACTGTAAGAAAAATTAATCTTAATTATGTCAGATAACACTAAAGCAAAACATGGTCAGGTCAAAGTGTCTGAATAATGTTTGGTTTCATATTTTTATCGATTTTACTGGTAGTCCACTGTATTAAGAATTTTTGGGTATGTTGTGTCACAGTTTACTTTATTTTGCTATACTCACTTACATTAACTATAGTGTCCTGCACCCACTAGTGAAAATATATTAAAATTGTCTGAATTTTATATACGTGTGTGTGTGCGTATATATATATATAAATTAAGAATACAACAATATAATATGGACATGAAACCTAAATACCACTTTCGGTTTGTTTATTATTCAGAGGGTTCAGTTGACCGCACAAACAAAAAAGAAAAGAAATTTCACATTTACATGAAATTATAAATAACTCCGATTATAACACCAATACCTTCCTTGCACAACTGGAATCAAGTTGTCAGTATGTAATTACCAACTCTGTTTAAGCCACAAAAATCAAACCATTTACAGTAAATAAACCCATTAGCTAAGACAAAAGAACAGCCTACAATATTAAGACACCATGATTAATAAATTCAGTAGAGTCAAACTGAAAGCATGTTATTCCATGTATTCAAATAACCCAACCCATTCATGGGGATATATACAACGTCTTAATCTTACAGAGTCCTTAGTAATCACAAAATTCTCATCAATAATCAAAGTCTTTTTTTTTTTTCTTTTTTTTTGGCAGAACAATTTATAGAAAAGGAATCACCCTGTACTTGTTTTGAGTTTTAAACAAAATACCAAAATGACCAAATTATACACAACTGAATTTATGTCTTGTAATATCACTTAAAATGAACAAATGCAATCCTAATTAAGGGATAAAATGCAGCAAAACTTGAAAGTCTGTTTTATATTTTTCATAACTGAAATTCAAATAAAAATGTGTGTCAATTAGTCTTTTAAAAAAATATTGACAAAAGAAAAATCAAAAGGCAACAGATCAATCTGCCAGCTGACTGACTTGGACAAAATATGATAAGCCCAATTTAAAAATGTTCAAATAAAGCAAAACAGTAATAAAAATAACCTTCAAAATGTCAAAATGATTAGTTTCTTTTTTGCAGTCCAATTGAAAGATTTTAATGCTGTGAAACAAATCTGACCCTAAAGCAGTCGAGCTGGAAAACAAGAAGTTCCACTGCAGAAATTATAGTCAAGACTCAAAACCTATTGGATAACTTTCAGCATTAACTTCATTGTAAATGATAAATCATTTCAGGATCCGAGTTACTCTTACATAACCAACTTCAAATAAAAAATACTGCATTTCTGATAAGGCAATAAAAACAAATCATTAACTTCTGAACAGGGGACCACAAAAAAAAAAAAAAAAAAAAAAACCCCAAGAAAATAAAACGTACGGCCAAATTGCACCTGACATGACGGTGTTCTTCAGAATTAAAATAAATAAATACATCTATCTTATATGGGTATTAAGGCAATGCAGTGGCTTTTATCTTCGTCGTGCTCCTCAAGCCTGTTTGTGATCAAAAATTCATACTTTACAGATTTCTGAACATCGAAAATTACAATGAGGGATTGTAATTGTAAAGATATGAATGATAAATAAAACCCTAGCCTCTTCAAACAACACTGCATTGTATGCAGTAGCCTTAACGAAATGCGGATATAATACACTGCACAGTCTATCATAAAATAATCATTCACAGGGAGTCTAATAACCTCCCTTTGAGCATACGTGCAGCAATATTACAGTCAGTGCAACGCTCAGATTAGGCTGCTAAAGAGATCCCATTATACATGGGAAAACATATCACTGGTGCCCAACAAAATTCATCAGCAGAGGAGAGAAAGACAGAGGGAGAGGAACAAAGAAGTAGGTGAGGTTTGTGGTCCAGGACGTAGAGCACATCTACAGAATTAGTGAATATATGCTCTGTAGACTGCAGACATGTCATTGTCCGACTGGTCCAATGCTTTTGCTCTCTTGTACACCTGCAGAAATATGAAATAATGCATTACTCTAATGGAAGCATACGCAGAAATTGCATTTAGTCCTAGAGAAAACAATTAAGGTTTTAATGTCACTGATTGTTTACAGATAAGCCGAAAACTCATTTTATGGCCGATAGTGATAAATAGCATATTCAAATTCTATATTACTACTACTACATAAATAATAAAAAAAAGATAAAAACACTAAAGAGAAAATTCAATCATTTTAAAAAAATGCTACAAGTCAATTTAGGCATCACATTATAAAGTATTGTAAAAAAATAAAATAAAATGTATATTCATTTTGAGATTTGCTAATGATTGCATTTAACCGGTTTGTTACATTATTGGTGCTTTTAAATATGAATGTCAGATGATAACAATAGGTAATCTAAATGTAGAAATAGGGAAAATGAGCAGCACAATTAAAGAGGTTGTGAACTGCGTTGTTTTATTGTTTTATAATGTTTCTTGGGGTGCACTTATAATGTTAGTATGCTTTTTACATAAAAATGGTCATAATTTAGAAATAAGAGGCATTTTTGCTACCCTGATTTTAGGCCTATGATTTGAACCGTTTTAAGGGGCGTGTCTGCTGTGAGACTTCAGTGTAAACGCCCACTGCTGTGATTGGCTAACATCTTTCCATCTGAAATAGCCAAGTATTACTCTCTCTTTTAGCAGTTTTTTACTATTACAGCTCTCAAGGTTAACTAATCGTGAAAATTGCTGCATTACAATTTGCAGTACAATTTCTACACACTAACGAATGCTTTCATTGTAGCTAACTGTGCAAACACGATATGACAGATTTGTTGAATAAAGAGTCCAGAACTCTGTCACTGAAACTCACGCTGTTTGATTGACAGCTCCAGCGTTCTTTGATCGCTTTCTTTATATAATTTAATCACCGTTTAAATAAAAGATTATTTTCATCCTACTAACAATAACGTGAAGTTGAACATTTAGTCACTGGTTTGATTTACTGACACAGACAAAGAACATCTGACTGTACATGAATCATTACATATCAGATCAGGCATTAGAATTAACACAAGTTTCTTACATGCTGTTGCGTTACTGTTGAGTCCATATCGTAAATGTCTGTTTGCAAAGCCGAAATACGATTGATTTACCAAAGAAACCACAGTGAAATACCAAATACTAATAAAGCTCAACTGAGACATTCACATTGTTAAAAATAAATAACCATATTCCTAGCATAAGGATCCTTTGAAAAGTAATGTTATTTTTAGTCCTATATTGCTCTCCTCTCCTCCTCATCATCTCACTAACACGCCAGTGGGCGGGGCTAACATTGCAATAATGAAGTAGGCGTTGATTTCTTCTGCGGAGGCTGTGTTTAACCTCATAGAAAGGCACATTCTAGGATCAGTCGTTGGCTGGGCCTGGTCTTTTATTTGACTAACAAGGAAGTTTTTAGTTCTGAAACTTACAGGATATTCTTATAGTACGATGACCTCTTATATATCAAAACCTCAAGGAAAAGCTGATTTCTCGATTCATGACCCCTTTAAATATGCAATAAATAAATTCAAAGATGACACTCCAAAATAATCCATTCAGTTACCAAATGTTGTCTTACCTCATTTGCAGCTGCTGCCATTGGTGTTGGATGATTGACCGAATCTCCCATTGAAATGGCTAATCTCAGATCTTTCTGAATATGTTTCAGGTAGTAATCAGGTTTGAAGTTGCCTTGCAAGATATCTGCAAAGAAAACAATTAAATGTTAAATTAATAAAGTCAATTCTAGTATTATTTTAATAGTTCCAAAGGTTAAATTGTCATACTGAGTTTCCTCTAGATTCAAATAGTTACCATTTTCCATTCAAGTTTTGCAAGTTCAGTAACATTCCTCAAAAAAATGTGCACAATCGATGACTAAATAGGCATTTGTTGGACAGCGTTTGACTGAGACCAAAGGTTACAATCTCCAAGCAGCACCATGTTACAGAAAATGGTTAAAGGCAGGAGGATTCAAAAGCAGCAACTTACAACTCAGAACTACTATCAAAAATGACTAGCATACAGATCAACAATAGACTTCATTGTAATCGCTTATGTTTAGAATCTTTAACACATTTACAAGTAAACCTACTCTGGCATTTCTGGTCCACAAATGTGCTTGCCATCTGTCCTTGGCAAAGAATATCCAAGAATGTTTGTTGTGACTGTCCCGTGGCCTGCGCCAAGGTCAATCCCTCTGCGATGGTTGCCATGAAACTGCCTTGAACCATGTTAAGGATCAACATCATTCTTGCGGCATTTCCTGCTTCCCCTGCTTCGTTGGACAGGACAAAGTTAATATCACATGGCAACATCAATCTCGTACACAGCCCACAAGCCACAAATGAAAGGTGGTAGTACCTATGAAGAAAGACGTCTTCCCCATTGCCTGGAAGCAGCTGCTACAATCTTCATAAACACTGCGGTCACCTGCAGCAACAATGACCAGCATACCGTCATTGGAAAGCTGCTGGCTGCCCGAAACCGGGGCTTCTAGGAATCTGCCGCCTCTGGATGTGATGACCTACAGGTTCAAATTAACCTTAGTTACAGACTAGTGCTGTCAAAATTAATGCATGTGATTATTTTTTTCAGTTAAAAATATTTAATGCAGCATCCCATTTTTTCGTCATACTTTAGCTAACGTTACGTAAGATCACGCTCTTGTTCATGCAAATGCTTTTAAACCATTCAAGCATGACAAGACCCAAAAGAGAACGCAGTGCAGTACTGGTGCGCGTCTGTGAATCTCCTGTCTGTGTGATACACACACAAACGAGTCGTGCGTATAGAAAGCTGCTTCAGACAGCGTGCCAGCGTTCTGCCAAATAATGCTACTTAGCAGATTGTGCTACCAACACTATAGTGGCATTGTTTTAAGGGTATGGACATTAAAGGGTTAGTTTACTCACCCTCATGCTGTTCCACACCCGTAAGACCTTCGTTAATCTTCAGAACGCAAATTAAGAATGAGTGTTTTGGAGCGCCAAAAAGTCACGTGATTTCAGTAGTTTGACACGCGATCCGAATCATGATTCGACACGCTGATTCATAACGCTCTGAAGCTTTCATGAAGCAGTGTTTTGAAATCGGCCATCACTATACAAGTCGTTATTTTGTTTTTTTGGTGCACCAAAAATGTTCTCGTCACTTTATAATATTAATATTGAACCACTGTACTCACATGAACTGATTTAAATACGTTTTTAGTACATCAATGGATCTTGAGAGAGGAAATGTCATTGCTGGCTATGCAGGCCTCACTGAGCCATCGGATTTCAACAAAAATATTTTAATTTGCGTTCCGAAGATTAACAAAGGTCTTACAGGTGTGGAAAGGCATGAGGGTGAGTAATAAATTACATTATTTTCATTTTTGGGTGAACTAACCCTTTAATAAAGCCTCAAACCACATGAATATGATTGCTGGTAGCACAATCTGATAGGCAGCAGCTGCACAGAGATCTCTTTTGCACTGGAATGAACAAAATTGTCTTGAGTATCCTTGTAAGCAGAGTCTTAAATGAGTTAAACGCTTAAATGAACACAAAATGTTGTGAGAAAATAGGATGCATATCTGCGTCATGTGTGGCAGGTCTTAAAGTGACAGCAGCCTAATAAACTTGCTACAGTCTTCCATTCATGTTAATCAAAGAAAAAGAAAAATCACTGTGCTCTTAATTGAATAACTTTTGTAGCTTTAATAAATGTATCTATATTTTAATCTAAATTATGCAATGAAGACAGTGAAGTGTTTGATAACTGCTTTGATTCTGGATATTTCCAACCTGTTAGATCAAATATTTAAAACACAGTCTTTATGTTGTTTCCACATTAATTTGGAGATTAAATGTGAAACTATTATAATAATAAAAAAAAAAAAATTAAACACTTTAATGTTAGGTGCGATTAATCGTGATTACAGAAAAAGGAGCGATTCATTAGTTAATTTCTTTTAATCGATTGACAGCACTATTATAGACTTATTAGTTATAGCTGTTAATAACCTGACAGACCTGTATGGACGATGTTGGTTACCTGTGAGAGCTCTGTGATGGTTTCTGGATCAACAGTGGACATCTCCACGTAACATTTGCCCGGTCTGATTCCCTGTAGGACTCCACTAGGACCTAACACAAGCTGAACAGAAATAAAACTGTATATGTAAACCAAAGAAAAGCAGCTTGACAGATTGAAAACAAAGAGAGCCATTTACAAAACATTGACCTACATCTCTGGCAGCTTTTGGGTCTGATACACAGGAAAATGTGATATCGCACATGGACACAACCTCCGCAGGCGTTCGTCCTAATCTGGCACCTTCTTGGATGAACAAATCACACTGCAGAGTGAAAACAACAACAACAGTTGAAAACAAATCATTCACAAACTTGATGTGACTTCAGAAGTGACCATATTTAAACACCACTGATTGTACCTTTTCTGCTGTGCGATTCCAAACAGTCACAACATGCCCCATCTTCAACAAATTAGAAACCACACCACTTCCCATCAGTCCTAGTCCAAGGAACCCTATCCTGTTGTGAAAACAAATAAACTACATTACAAACATTATAGGTATTATCATAATTTAAGTGAACCGTTCAATTGGGAAATGAACATAAATTTCAGATTCAGGCTACACAGTATTTTCACTAAAATGAACCTGCTCATCGCATTAGAGTAATTTGTTTGTTAATCAGACTACACTGGTCGCATAATACACTTGCTTTTGCATGCAACCAAAACAAAACACGGCTCAGCAGAACACAGTTGATGACAGGTCTGGGGATTTTAAGAAAGTAGAGTCGCTCAAATGTTATTGTTAACAATAACTCAAATTATAAAAATTAATTGAAATATAAATATTAAAAGAGAAACTTAAATTATAAATATTATAAATAAAATGTTATACAATTTTATAAATAAAATTATAAATATAAATGAGATTAGTAAAGTTACTAAAACTGAAATATATTAAGTTAAAAAGAAAAGAAAACAGAACAGTAACACTTTACAATAAGGTTCATTAGTTAAGTACATTAGTTAACATATTAATCTGTTATGTTAATTTCAACATTTACTAATACATTATTAAAATCAAATGTTGTATTTATTAACATTAGTTAATGCACTCTGAACTAACATGAACAAACAATGAACAACTGGATTTTATTAACTAATGTTAACAAAGATTAACAAATACAGTAACAAAGATATTGCTCATGGTTAGTTCATGTTAGTTAATACTAGAGGTCGACCGATTGATCGGCCGGCCGGCATATTGGGCCGATTTTTTTAATTAATCGGCATCGGCCAATTGTGCTGCAAATTAGGCCGATTAATAGGCAGGCGTGATTGCCATTCCACCTGCATAAAGGCCAGGTTATACTTCATTTTCCGCGTTCGGCTGCATCTCGCGCACAGTTGAGCATGCAAGCCTTTCAAAGTATACTCTTGTCCGTGAGCGCAGAAAAACGGATTTAGTGGACTGCTGTTTTGAAGCTCTCAAGTCACTCACACATGCCCTGTTATACACACAGATCGTCCTGCACGCAGACCGGGTGCGTGAGCCTTTAACCAGCTGCAGTTTAGGCTACAGGTAGGCGCGGATACCAAAACCTGGTAACGAGCCCAGCGGCTAAATTATTACACAAGCCTGCGTTGTATAGATAAACTCTGACGTTATCAATTCTGTTTCTGTACGTTACTGGAGAATTTCTCTCCCTCTGAGGCTGCGTGTGAGACGGAGCAACTCACACTCTGCAGCCGTGCCTTGTTGACACACAGCTTCAACTAATGATGGCAGGGGAAAACAGACCGTTTTGAAAGAGTAATTATATTGTAGCCTACTAGAATTGATGCCGACCATGTCTATCATAAGTGCAAGTGTCATTTGCATGTGAAAGTGTAAATGTGCAATTCAGACGAAACTTCTGGCTAAAACGTGCATATTAACTTGCCTTATTAAATGTGTCTGTGGGTCTGACACAGCCTCCACGATGTCATCACTCGTGGTCAGTGCACTCTATGCAGTTATGAGCAGCAGGCTGTGTAAAATGGGTGAACTCTTATTTTTGTTATCACTTAGATTATGGCTATTTGACTTACAGTACAGAAGCATGCTTCAGAATAGTTTTGAGAAGGTGCGTAAAAAGTTGAGCCATGTATTATTATTACTATGAATTAGTAAATTTGACAGTCTAGATTTTTGATTACCTGTTTTGTGTATTTAATATTTAACGTATAAATTATTTTTAGTGCACTGATTGAAGAGGCTTGCGTTGTTCAATAAATGTTTCATTCAAGCAATTTTTCAGTTTAACTTCTTACTTAACAGTTAGATTTTATGAGATGAAGGGGAAAAAAAAAAAAGAAAAATCGGCCAAACATATCGGCATCATATCGGGCTTAGGCTGCCCTGATTTCTAAATATCGGCATCGGCCAGAGAAAAACCCATATCGGTCGACCTCTAGTTAATACATTAACTAATGTTAACAAATGAACCTTATTGTAGTGTTACTAACAAAATGACAAAAGCACATACAAAATGACCAAATCTAAAACGAAAATAAACCGAAAATATAAAAATAAAAGCTATACTAGTGATAAACACTACATTAGTGTATAAATAATACTAAAATAACACTGATCATGATTAATTGGAAAAATAATATATATATTTTTTACCCAGCCTTATTCATCAATGACCTAAAATAGCACAGAATCATGAATAAATCTTTATTTCTACGTTTTGAATCTCAGAATTTTTGGTCCCACTGTTTTTGACCACTAAAAATGTGATTCTTTATTACCTTTTGTCTGTAGGCGTGATGCTGCCATTGATGGCTGTGCTGTCTGCTGCTTGAATAGATGTTGATCTTGTGTCCTTTTCAAAAATAAAACACAATTATTACAATTACTTAGCAATTCTAGCCAGCTAATATATCAGATTATTGAAGAAACCACAAGCTGTGAATTTCTAGGCAGTGCTTACCTCCTCGATTATCTTTAAACGTTTGGTGATGGGCTCCATTGATGAAGCTGGCTGTAAGGAAAGGGGAGGGGTTTTTTGTAAATACAAGTCAATTCAATATTCATCTTAGATTTTCTAGAAAGAGCAAAAAGTCTTGCACTCAAAGGATCCTAGATACAAATTAAGGTGAAAACACCAAGAACAAAGCCAGGGAAGGAAAACCAGGTGGAAACCTTTTGGCCCAACAGTCACAAATGATCTTAAGTGCATGTTACTCATTGCTCTGCCGGCTTCCTGTAAGGATTTCTCATATATTATCCTCTGCTGTCATGTCACGCGGCTCATACTGCCATATCTGATGTGAGAGCCAGGAGCGAAGCTAGTGTTAGGAACTGAAAATAAAGTTATCATGCTCAGCCACATGCTCCTTTTCAGTTTAACTGAAACTTATACAGGGCAATAAAACGGCTGACACAGCCTACATGATCATTTTAGAGAACAGCCTCAGGCAATTAAGATCTCAGTGCCTCCTTTTTGGAGATATAAATTTAAGATCAATTTGTTCTAACTGTGGTGCCTGAAAGCAAAAGGGCAAAAGGACAAGCAAGAAGGAAATGTTCCTCTGAAGAGGAAGTGCCAAGAGGAAAGGAAGAGTCATTTAAACAGTTTGCTAGAATAACTGGCACAAGAACAGAAGCACAAGAGTAACTTGGCCGGACATCTCTGCTGGCTGAAAACAATCTTTTCCAATACAGCCCCGCCCCCAAAAAATCTAATCAATTATTTAAACACACTAGCCTGTACCAAACTGTGCAACCATAGCCAGGGTCCAAAATTAACATGGGACATAAATATTTATTACTACCCATGTATTTTGAATATTTGTATGTATATTAAGTATTTTTGTCCATGATTTCTTGCATATCTGTAGCAAACAGCTCACAACTGCAGTGGCACAAAAACATTAAGATTTTCTCTCTCATCATAGTATTGTTTTGGTGGCCTGTTAACTAAATATCACCCCACTTTTTGAACACAAGCTTAAACTACTCAAAATGGTTGCAGTTAACAACTTTTTATTTTATTACCATGTATAATTGGGGACATAACAGTCTCTTATGTCCAAAATTAAAATTTTCAGGAGAGATATTCAATGTACAATAGTGAATCTACACTACTATTCAAAAGTTTCATAGGGTCAGTAATTTTTTTAAATTTTTGAAATAAGTCTCTTATGCTCACCAAAGCTGCTTTTAAGTAAAAATACAGTAAAAACAGTGATATTGTGAAATAATTACAATTCAAAATAACTGTTTTCTGTTTTAATATATTTTAAAATGTAATTTATTCTTGTGATGGCAAAGCTTAATTTTCAGCATCATTCCTTCAGTCTTCAGTGTCACATGCTACTTCAGAAATCATTCTAATATGATGATTTGATGCTCAAGAAACATTTTTTCAGGATTCTTTGATTAACAGAATTCAGCATTCATTTGGAGTAGAAATCTTTTGTAACATTATAAATGTTTTTACTGTCAATTCAGATCAATTTAATGTGTTCTTGCTGAATGAAAGTATTATCTTACTGACCCCAAACTTTTGAATGGCAGTGTAAATGTTTAGCCATGTGGAGTTCTGTAGTAAAATAAAATGTTAATTTTGGACCCTGACCACAGCCCAGACAAAGACCTTTTAAACAGGACTACAAAACCATAGCCAAACGTCAGCTCATGATCAGAGGGACAACCAATAAGCTCAACATAGCCTTGTTCTGATATGTAACAAATTCAGTACAACTGCCATGCTGCAAATTTGGCCGAATAGCATCGCCAGAAGCAGTTTGGGGGAGGGAATTATTCTTATATTATTAGAGCAGCCATTGTATGTGATGTGCAAGAGACAGGGGTAAGGTTGCACTAACTAGAAAATCATTCAGCATCCCAGTAAAATGTCTCCTTACCTTCTCAGACTGGCTGAGCAGAAAGTGATGGAAATGTGGGTCATCCTTTACTGGCTATAACGGAAGAGAGTTAAATTGGAAACTATTCTCCAAAGAGACTTGCTGACCTGAGAGCTGTTTAATCTGCAACTAATTAAAGTGACATGGTGGAAGGTGCAACTACACAGTGAAGGATCTAATGACTTGCATTTTAAAAATAAGGTGTTTTCACACAAGCTAATTTGAGTGACTTAAAATAACCTTATTGGATTCTGTGTGTGCAGCTGCTATGAAAATTCACAGCTGTGACTGCACCTAACTCCATCAACCAACTGTGGATATGTTTTATTGGTAACTAAAAAAAAAAAGGGTATTTTATGTGCAGAACCCATAAAAGTGCAGAAACAAACTGTGAATGTAACCTACACTGCTCTCCCATTTGAATCCTGATACTGTTCCAGCGACCAGCCGTTGTACAGAGGATGGCTCTGGGTCAGAATCAGTCTGTTCCTTAAGGGAAAGAGAGACACATTCACCTTGTGTATGAAACAAAGCCCTAAAATAGCTGCATCTCTACCCAGTCAAAACACAGCCATGCGAATGCATTGATCGCACTGCTAAAGATGTCTCAGTGAATGGGTGGGTCCTGACTGACAAATCAGACACTGAA
Source organism: Elopichthys bambusa (assembly GCA_037101425.1). Taxonomy (NCBI): domain Eukaryota; kingdom Metazoa; phylum Chordata; class Actinopteri; order Cypriniformes; family Xenocyprididae; genus Elopichthys; species Elopichthys bambusa. The sequence goes on from CM074435.1 coordinate 24,646,256, forward strand.
AAACATACAATTGTAACCTGACTCCACAGCAGGTACAACAGCAAATGGCCTTAGCAAAGGACTTTGGTGAAGCTGACAAAAAAAAAAAAAAACCACGTCGGGTTATGATCTAACCTAACCCTCCACAGTGCCAATTAATGGGAAAGCATTATCTTCCAACCTTGTCCGATGAGCCACCCTTGAAGGCGTCTTCATCATCCTCTTCAATGATCTTCATTGGTTTAGCTGCTTTACGGCCTTTATCTGACTTGCTTTTGTCATCAGAGTGTGTCTGTAAAACAAGAAGTTTTATGCAACATTAGCAATTATTTCTGAAACACTTGTACCACCTGAAGAATTTCAAAGAACCTGTTTACACCTGGTACCAATGTATTCTGGGTGTCAATCATATGTAGACAACATTGTGACTGTCACGGAAAGACCGCATGTTTAACATGGACTCGAGTTTGTAAATGCACTCACACACACACAGACTGCTTACTGATACGAGAGTTTATTATGATTATCAATCAAATGAGTGAATGAAATACCTGTGAAATCTATGTCTATTTTTTTCGTGCAGTATTGTCTGTCCCACGAGTTTCAGGGACAAGGCGGCCGAGTTGCTACTTTTATTTCCTGTTCAATTTAGTGTAAATGATTTTGTAGCATAAGAGTAGATTTATTTATTTGGAACATTATGACAACATGTTTCTTCTAGACTCTATATATTTATGGGAAAAAGTGTTGTATGTGAGTTTGTCCCTCCCCATGGGGTAACGGTGCTGGCCGCCAGTATAACTGTGCATGTCTGTTTAATGGAGTTTAGTTTGTTGCTGAGGGTTGCAGGTTTTTTGTTCATTTCTTTTACTGAGGAAGTTATTTTTTAAAAGATTTTATTTTGCATTATTGTTTTTGAATCTAATTTTTTTGGTCTTATTTTTCTATTAATATTATATTATTGGGTTTTGATTATTTCTGTTTTGTAAGTTTAAATAAATATTCATTTACACTTTAAATTTGTTGTGTATTCACTGTTTAATTCGGCCACATAATTTTTGTTGCCCATTACTGGGTTACCATTACAAACATTAAATAGAGGCTTAAACAGAGTCTAAAATGGTTTCTGATCTGATTGCTCAGATTCACAGGTAATCCCAGACAAAGCAAATAAGTGTAGCTTTAAACGGAATTAACCATTCAATTGAAAAGCATGTCTAAAGTACGGTTAATATTGGAAATTGACTAAACAAAATGACAAACATTCTGTTCAAAACATCCTGATTACAGTGAGATTTATATACTGTTAAAGTTTATTTGAAAACAACAGCATACTGCCTTCATGATACAGTATACTTTATAAACAGGTGTCAGCAGTCATGAATCTGATTCTCGAAATCTGCTCACAAGTGGTGACAGGAGAAATGGGTCTAAAACATTTTAAATTTGTCCACTTTCAACAAGTTCAACCAGACTGCTTTCATAGTGTAGAGCAGTGGTGTCAAACATACGGCCCACAAAGGTGTCCAATCCGGCCCGGGGAATGAATGGAAGAATAATTTTTAAAAAATTTAAAAAAAGAGATGTATGGCTCCAGCCATAAATCCCAATGGTTTTTAGTTTTATTTTGGCCTACGTCTATTCTGGACTTGCAAGCAAACTGCTTTGCAATCATTTCCCAGTCTGTCATTTGTGTGGAAATATTACAAAGTCTGTAAACAGAACGTTAAAACAGGCAAACGCTGAATTCGGACGCAAAGAGGAGAACACAGATGCGCCAGCAGAGCAAATACTACTGTACCAGGCACAAGCTCACTGTTCGCGAAAAATATAAATATTGAGGTTTATATAAATATATCTCTGAAGTGAACTGACAGAAAAGTTTCGAAGGCATTTTATTTTCCTCTTTATCTCCGTATAAAGTTGTGTTTTCAAGCGCAGCGCTGCTTAGTGTACAGCAGTAACCAAGGAAACAAAAAGTAAATAAAAATAATACTTTTATTAAATAAAAGTATTATTAAATAAAAATGTAATAAAGTCTTTTCGCTGTAAGAACAAATGCCGTTTTCAAAGAGCAGTGTCTTTTTCTAGTTTTCTTGCAAAATAATTTGTAGTTTGTTTGATTACTATTAAATGTAACTGTCAGCGCACTAAGGTTTAAAAAAAAGGTAATTTCGGCCCGCATGTGGTTACATTTTTTCCTATCCGGCCCTCAACCTAAAATGAGTTTGACACCCCTGGTGTAGAGGCTCATGTGATTGAATGTGTCCAAACAGCCACTAAAGACTGCCCACTCACCAAATACGGAATCATCGTGGAACGTGTTGTGACTCGATCTTTTACGTACATTTTGATCACTTTGTTTTTGCATGTGTCCGTTCAAGCACAAATAGACGCGGAAGAGAATGACATTCGGTGTCTATGTGCATCTGTATGTGTGTGCGCACAAAACAGCCGCACATTCAGAATTGAGTTCTCTTTCGTGTCTTCTTGTGCTCAAATGGTTTAAAATCTCTTGAATGTTGAAACTGACAGGACCTAAAACACGTTCAAATGATAAACTTTCATTGTATGATGGTCAAACTTTGCGTACATGGCGATTTCGACGCTAAAATGATATATTGTGCAGCCCTAACTTGTAGCCAAAAACAGTGGTGAATGGTACTATATTTATATCAGTATATATGGGCGCTCTCATCACATTATAATCAGTGAGGCTGTTTGTACTGCAAAGCGTTGTAGTTTGGCTCACTAGGAGCGTAGATGGGGACATTGACAAAATATAACCGTATGCGTTTCAAGGAATAACTGGAAACCAATTTTAATACAAGGTGTAAACAGGGCCTTAAATTCGTGAGCATACTAACCTGGTCTTTCCCCTTGGCCTTCTTTAGGTACTCCTCAACTGCATCAACAGCCTGTTGGAAACGCTTGCCTTTGTTTATCTTGATCATCTCCTCTTTATGGGGGTGGTACGGCTTCAGCTGCTCTACCTTAATCCAGGCACTAACAGGGCAAAGCATATCAAAAGTCAACATCATCTTGGTTGAACCTCAGAACCTCAGCAAACAAGAGGAAGTGATGATAAATGCTCTCATCTTTTTACTCACTGATCTTCAGTGCCAAAAAACTTGACAAAGAAACATTTTTTGCCTCTTGGCTTTTTCAGATCTTTCGGAGGACTGACGATCTGAAAACAATGTTTGGAGAAGAGAACAGTAAATAAACAACCAAATGCATTATTATCCACAATAGTATGTTGATACAGTAGCTGTATCTCAAGCTGCCTACATACAAATAATTTCCTGACATGCTTGAACGTTTAATTTGAAATAATTTTGCTTTGGTTTGATTAATAGCAACCAAAAACTCTTTTTAGATAGCTAGCTCACTAGGTTTTGAACACAGCCGGTTAGTTCGACCTCTATATGCATGCTCCAACAGCTGACCTCAGGAAAAACAACACAAGTTCAACTCAATCGTTTACATGAACAGATCTCACCTTTCCTGGCCAAGGTGGATAGCGTCCAAGCTTACCCCTGAAAATATATTGAGACGAGAATTAGTGTTTTATATGACCGTGGCTCGAGTGAGCGTTTATTAAAAGAAAGCTATTGTGCATCGAAACAAGCTAGCTAGTGTATAGCGTAACCCGTTTCGATCCCATCAGCAAACAACCCTCTGAACTGCACTTAAGCTTGTATAATATTCAGTATTCATATCAACACACATTTAAAAGTAAGATGAAAGCCCACTATAGCGTTAAACGCACTAAGAGCACGTGTTTTCCCCACAAAAAAGCACGGAAAGTAATCGTTAGCGTCCATGCTAAGCTCTATCAGTGTTTCAGTGTTTGGCTTGACGACACATAAACTGGGCCATATGCTCGATTTTTAACAAAACATTTTATTGCAGCCACGATCATCTGTCTTCCACGTGCTCGAAAAAGTATTTAACCTCGACGTGAAATGAAATGGTAAAAAGTTAAATTTGTTATCTTACCAAACCAGATCCCCGATCCTGAGATGCACGGTCGCCATCTTAAACTGTTAGTGAGATTGTGAGAAACGTCGCACTGAATGCAGGGAATGAACACACCCACTACACCCCACTACACCCCTCTACCCCCTGCGAGCGAGCGAGCGAGCGAGCGACGCGACGCGACGCGACAAAGTAGGGCGCTCTCGTCACATTATAATCAGTGAGGCTGTTTGTACTGCAAAGCGTTGTAGTTTGGCTCACTAGGAGCGTAGATGGGGACATTGACCAGCTCTTCTAATTCATCTGTCTCTAAACAGCAGGCCCTGGACATGAGAAGTTATACAAACTTTAAAGTTCTCCAAGGAGAATTTAGATAACCAACTTAAAGAGAAATATGAAACAGTAAGCTAATCCTTGAAGTCCCCCCCAAAAATGATTGTAAAAATAATTAATGTAAATATCACTTGTGAATTTTTTAATTTATTTTTTATTTTGTCAGATTTTGTAAAAAAAAAAAAAAAAAAATTAATGCTTGAGAACAGATTTGAGATATGATGAAAAATTAATGTAAATATCACGTGTGAATGTTTAAAATATTTTTGTCAAATTTTGTAGAAAAATGTCATGATATGATGTGATGAAAAATTAATGTAAATATCACGTATTAATTTTTAAAATATTTTTGTCAAATTTTGTAGAAAAATGTCATGATATGATGTGATGAAAAATTAATGTAAATATCACGTGTGAATTTTTAAAATATTTTTGTCAAATTTTGTAGAAAAATGTCATGATATGATGTGATGAAAAATTAATGTAAATATGAAGTGTGAATTTTTAAAATATTTTTGTCAAATATTTTAGAAAAATGTCATGATATGATGTGATGAAAAATTAATGTAAATATCACGTGTGAATTTTTAAATATTTATTTTGTCAAATTTTGTAGAAAAATGTCATGATATGATGTGATGAAAAATTAATGTAAATATCAAGTGTGAATTTTTAAAATATTTTTGTCAAATTTTGTAGAAAAATGTCATGATATGATGTGATGAAAAATTAATGTAAATATCACGTGTTAATTTTTAAAATATTTTTGTCAAATTTTGTAGAAAAATGTCATGATATGATGTGATGAAAAATTAATGTAAATATCACGTGTTAATTTTTAAAATATTTTTGTCAAATTTTGTAGAAAAATGTCATGATATGATGTGATGAAAAATTAATGTAAATATGAAGTGTGAATTTTTAAAATATTTTTGTCAAATATTTTAGAAAAATGTCATGATATGATGTGATGAAAAATTAATGTAAATATCACGTGTGAATTTTTAAAATATTTATTTTGTCTAATTTTGTAGAAAAATGTCATGATATGATGTGATGAAAAATTAATGTAAATATCACGTGTTAATTTTTAAAATATTTTTGTCAAATATTTTAGAAAAATGTCATGATATGATGTGATGAAAAATTAATGTAAATATGAAGTGTGAATTTTTAAAATATTTTTGTCAAATATTTTAGAAAAATGTCATGATATGATGTGATGAAAAATTAATGTAAATATCAAGTGTTAATTTTTAAAATATTTTTGTCAAAATTTGTAGAAAAATGTCATGATATGATGTGATGAAAAATTAATGTAAATATCACGTGTTAATTTTTAAAATATTTTTGTCAAATTTTGTAGAAAAATGTCATGATATGATGTGATGAAAAATTAATGTAAATATCACGTGTGAATTTTTAAAATATTTTTGTCAAATTTTGTAGAAAAATGTCATGATATGATGTGATGAAAAATTAATGTAAATATCACGTGTTAATTTTTAAAATATTTTTGTCAAATTTTGTAGAAAAATGTCATGATATGATGTGATGAAAAATTAATGTAAATATCACGTGTTAATTTTTAAAATATTTTTGTCAAATTTTGTAGAAAAATGTCATGATATGATGTATGATGAAAAATTAATGTAAATATCAAGTGTTAATTTTTAAATATTTATTTTGTCAAATTTTGTAGAAAAATGTCATGATATGATGTGATGAAAAATTAATGTAAATATCAAGTGTGAATTTTTAAAATATTTTTGTCAAATTTTGTAGAAAAATGTCATGATATGATGTGATGAAAAATTAATGTAAATATCAAGTGTTAATTTTTAAAATATTTTTGTCAAATTTTGTAGAAAAATGTCATGATATGTGATGAAAAATTAATGTAAATATGAAGTGTGAATTTTTAAAATATTTTTGTCAAATATTTTAGAAAAATGTCATGATATGATGTGATGAAAAATTAATGTAAATATCACGTGTTAATTTTTAAAATATTTTTGTCAAATTTTGTAGAAAAATGTCATGATATGATGTATGATGAAAAATTAATGTAAATATCAAGTGTTAATTTTTAAATATTTATTTTGTCAAATTTTGTAGAAAAATGTCATGATATGATGTGATGAAAAATTAATGTAAATATCAAGTGTGAATTTTTAAAATATTTTTGTCAAATTTTGTAGAAAAATGTCATGATATGATGTGATGAAAAATTAATGTAAATATCAAGTGTTAATTTTTAAAATATTTTTGTCAAATTTTGTAGAAAAATGTCATGATATGTGATGAAAAATTAATGTAAATATGAAGTGTGAATTTTTAAAATATTTTTGTCAAATATTTTAGAAAAATGTCATGATATGATGTGATGAAAAATTAATGTAAATATCACGTGTTAATTTTTAAAATATTTTTGTCAAATTTTGTAGAAAAATGTCATGATATGATGTATGATGAAAAATTAATGTAAATATCAAGTGTTAATTTTTAAATATTTATTTTGTCAAATTTTGTAGAAAAATGTCATGATATGATGTGATGAAAAATTAATGTAAATATCAAGTGTGAATTTTTAAAATATTTTTGTCAAATTTTGTAGAAAAATGTCATGATATGATGAATGGTGAAAAATTAATGTAAATATGAAGTGTTAATTTTTTAAATGTTTTTGTCAAATTTTGTAGAAAAATGTCATGATATGATGTATGATGAAAAATTAATGTAAATATCAAGTGTGAATTTTTAAAATATTTTTGTCAAATTTTGTAGAAAAATGTCATGATATGATGTATGATGAAAAATTAATGTAAATATCACGTGTTAATTTTTAAATATTTATTTTGTCAAATTTTGTAGAAAAATGTCATGATATGTGATGAAAAATTAATGTAAATATGAAGTGTGAATTTTTAAAATATTTTTGTCAAATTTTGTAGAAAAATGTCATGATATGATGTGATGAAAAATTTATGTAAATATCACGTGTTAATTTTTAAATATTTATTTTGTCAAATTTTGTAGAAAAATGTCATGATATGATGTGATGAAAAATTAATGTAAATATCAAGTGTTAATTTTTAAATATTTATTTTGTCAAATTTTGTAGAAAAATGTCATGATATGATGTGATGAAAAATTAATGTAAATATCACGTGTTAATTTTTTAAATATTTTTGTCAAATTTTGTAGAAAAATGTCATGATATGATGAATGGTGAAAAATTAATGTAAATATCAAGTGTTAATTTTTAAAATATTTTTGTCAAATATTTTCGAAAAATGTCATGATATGATGTGATGAAAAATTAATGTAAATATCACGTGTTAATTTTTAAAATATTTTTGTCAAATTTTGTAGAAAAATGTCATGATATGATGTGATGAAAAATTAATGTAAATATCAAGTGTTAATTTTTAAATATTTATTTTGTCAAATTTTGTAGAAAAATGTCATGATATGATGTGATGAAAAATTAATGTAAATATCACGTGTTAATTTTTTAAATGTTTTTGTCAAATTTTGTAGAAAAATGTCATGATATGATGTATGATGAAAAATTAATGTAAATATCAAGTGTGAATTTTTAAAATATTTTTGTCAAATTTTGTAGAAAAATGTCATGATATGATGTATGATGAAAAATTAATGTAAATATCAAGTGTGAATTTTTAAAATATTTTTGTCAAATTTTGTAGAAAAATGTCATGATATGATGAATGGTGAAAAATTAATGTAAATATGAAGTGTTAATTTTTTAAATGTTTTTGTCAAATTTTGTAGAAAAATGTCATGATATGATGTGATGAAAAATTAATGTAAATATGAAGTGTGAATTTTTAAAATATTTTTGTCAAATTTTGTAGAAAAATGTCATGATATGATGTGATGAAAAATTAATGTAAATATCAAGTGTTAATTTTTAAATATTTTGTCAAATTTTGTAGAAAAATGTCATGATATGATGTGATGAAAAATTAATGTAAATATCAAGTGTGAATTTTTAAAATATTTTTGTCAAATTTTGTAGAAAAATGTCATGATATGATGTGATGAAAAATTAATGTAAATATCACGTGTTAATTTTTAAAATATTTTTGTCAAATATTTTAGAAAAATGTCATGATATGATGTGATGAAAAATTAATGTAAATATCAAGTGTGAATTTTTAAATATTTATTTTGTCAAATTTTGTAGAAAAATGTCATGATATGATGAATGGTGAAAAATTAATGTAAATATCACGTGTGAATTTTTAAAATATTTATTTTGTCAAATTTTGTAGAAAAATGTCATATGATGTGATGAAAAATTAATGTAAATATGAAGTGTGAATTTTTTAATATTTATTTTGTCAAATTTTGTAGACAAATGTCATGATATGATGTATGATGAAAAATTAATGTAAATATCAAGTGTGATTTTTTTAATTTACAGATTTGAGATATGCTGTGTGGTGAAAAATCAGTATCATGTATGATTTTTTTTTAAATATTTATTTTGTCAAATTATGTAAAAATGAAATTACTATTTGTGTTTATTTAGGCTAAAATGCAAGATAAAATTTAACGTTATTCCAAAAAATGAAATTCCCAATGGTACTAAACACAATACAATGTGCACGTTTAACACAAACCTGCTCGGATTTAACGTTTTGGAGGTAAATTCAGACAATATCAGCTTTTGACAAAGCTCATGTGAAGTGACAAAACTGCAGTTTCGGTCATAATCCACTGAGAGGTCAAGAGGTGAGGTCAGATCATCAATCTGAATGCTTATTTCAGATTTAAGTCTACTTTACTGCAGATTATCAACTACCCAGGCTTACTCTTTTTAAGATATAAGATATTTTGAGTAAATATTTTCAGTCTTCTAATTTATTGTGTAATGTTTGGGAATCATTTAAACCATAGATGAAAGAGACCTAATGGTTTTGTGAACTAAAAAGTGGGTGTTAAGGCAGTTTGAGCTTTTATTGCTTTATGATAAAGATGAAGGGAAAGAACATGCAGTACTCAGGTTTATCCACATTTCATTCATGTTTTAATCTCAAATCAAACATATGAAAGAGAATAGATTAATCTGACTAGTGAAAAGTGCATGAAAGGAGACAGATAAGGCTGTAACTTTATCATTAATGCACACACTTTATATGCCTGTATTAGATCAGATTACAGTGAAACTGAACTAGATTTCAGTAAAACATCCTCAAAGTGTCTTGTCTGCTAATCTTCAATAAAAACACTTGAGGAATAGTGATACATAGTGAACATTAACATTAACCCAAATTCAGCACCATAGCCATAAAGGAACACCATCTTGCATTGATATAAGAATGCATTTGAAAATAAATACATACTGTATTAAGAAAGGGAATATAAAAAATGATTTCAGCTGCAAATTGAGGGAACAAACAGCATGTTTACTCAAGATATTAAACCAAGTAAACACAATATCAATTTTTTATTATCTTGTTAATGGATTTATATGACTCTGCCTGACAGCATGAGACCGAACTCCTGGATGCTTATTTCTTTGTTCTGATATTGTTGCAGCTGACGGTTTGTGATGTTTCCTGCCCTCAGAGCATCGTCAATGGAAAACTTCTTGCCTGATTTTCTGTCATGGAGAACGGAGGACTCGCCATTCGGACCCTTGACGGTGATCTCCTCCCAATCGCACTCTTGACTCTGAAGGTTGACGAACATTTTCCAGTCAATTAGACCGAGCTTGTAAGCCTCCTCAGGCCTCATCTCCTTTCCGGTGTCTGGATCGATGACGACAATTGAGCGGCGGAGGTGACTTTCTCGCTGCTCCTTCTTCACTCTCATTGCAGAGAGACTCTTCTGAAGCTTTTCGATCTCATCATCCTTCTCCATTCTGATGCGTCTAAGGTCAGAGAGTTCTCTTTGCAAGGATTCCAATCGAATTTCCAGGTTCCTGGTACTCTCCATCGGGGAAGACTCAGTGATGTGTCTGGTTTCCGTTGATGTGATCTGGATTTCAGCTTGAAGCTTCCTTAATTCGTTCTGTAGGCGCTGGTTCTCCTGCTGTAGCTTGTTGCTTTCATCGCGAATGTAGTCGAGCTCTTTAGATGATTTTGTATTGGTAAACTCAATCTCAGAAAGCTTCGAGTTTAGGTTGTTAATCTCTTGGTCCAGCTCACGACGCCGCCTTTCCTCTTCTTCAAGGCTTTTCTTTAGCCGTATAATGTCCATCTCGGCATCTGGGTCTCGCTCAACTTGCACTTTTTCAGTTCGCACAACTTTTTCACGCACTTCCGTTCGCTCAAGTATTTCTTGTTGGTGCAGCAAGGCATTATACTCCTTCTCCAAGAGCATACGCTTGTGCCTCTCCTCTTCAACCTGAAGACGAAGGATAGAGTGCTCTTTTTCTTGCTGAGGGTCCTGCTGGAGTACAACCTTTTGCTTTACTGTAACCTTTTCTCTGTTTTCCTTGTCCCTAATCTCTAGTTCATTAAGCTGCACTCTCAACCTCTGAATTTCAAGCTCAGCATCTCTGCGGGCTCTGCGTTCGCGTTCCAGGTCCTCAAGCTGGAGATCCATTTCATTCTTTTGATGCTGCAGCCTTATCAGCTCTTCTCTCAAGATCTCTTTCTGTTTCTGCTCACTGTTGATATTTTGAGTGAAGGCGTCACATTCTGACCTCAAGAATGGATCCTGCTCCATCTTCACTACTTCTTTCTGGACGATCTTTTCCCTCACCTGTGACAAGTCGATCTTCTTAAGCCTGATCCTTTCTTCATTTGTAGCCCTTTCGTTTTCCAGGTCCAAACGTTTCCTCTGTTCCTCAGCTAGTTTCCGCTTGAGACTCTCAATCTCCTCCCTGGTTTTAGGATCTTCTCTGTATTGGATGATCTCATTTACAACCTCTTTGGTCTGAATCTGAGGCTTGGTGTCTTTCCATCTTTGAATCTCCTCTTTGAGCTGGAGGATCTCCATCTCAAACTTCTCTGTTTGGTGGGTTTTGTCCACAATTTCATTCCTGAGTTTCTCCAGTTCTCTTTCTGTTTCTGGGTCAGTCTTGTATTTGATGACCTCTTTGATAATCTCTTTGTATTCAATTTGTGGGCCTCTGTTTCTTAGCATTGTCAGTTCATCCTGAAGGGACCTCAGCTGCTGCTCTGAATCTCTGCACCTTCTCTGCTGCTCCACCAGTTCAAGTCGAAGATTTGCCACCTCTGTTTCCGCCTTTGGATCAGGTCGAACAATCTCACGGACTTTCTCCTGAATGATGACCTTCGACTTCTCTTCCTCCAGACTGGTAATCTTGCGTTGAAGGTCTGTTTTCTCTCTCAGCGAAGTGCTGCGCTTTGTTTTTTCATCTTCATACTGTCTTCTCAGATTCTCGACCTCTCTCTCCAAACCAATATCTTTCTCAACTTTCAGGACTTCTTTGATGGAGATCTTTTCCTCAGCCATTGATTTTTCCTTTTCAAGACGCCTTAATTTCTCCTGCAAGAATCGAAGCTCGTCTTCAAGTTCCTTTCGGCTGTTTATTTCTTTTTGTTTCCTGTCAAGCAGTAGTCTGTACTCGCTCTCAAGTTGAGGGTCGTTTTGAACCTTAATGACTTCCTCCTCAGTGATGATTTCCTGCTCCCTGCTTTTCTCCTCTGCAAGAACAGTCACTTGCTTTTGAATCTGAATGATTTCATTCTCTCTGACCATCTTTAGCCGCCTGACTTCCTCTAGCTCTTCTCTTAGTCTCCTGAGTTCCTCCTCCTGCCCCCTGTCCCTCTCAATACGGAGCACCTCTTTGACTGTATACTGCTGAGCTCCCTCTTTCACTTCGGTCTCAATCCCACGCAGCTTTATACGAAGAGTGTCCAGTTCACTCTCTAAGACTCGAGTGGTCCTGCTTTCATCTAAGAGCTTCTGCTGGATCCTGTGATATTCTTCATCCAGTTGAGGGTCAGGCACCTTCTTGATGAGCTCTTTCTTGACGATTGTATCCTGCGGTTTCTTGCCCTCAAGTAAATAGATGTCAGTCTGTACACTTTGAATTTCCTTTTCCAGTTGGTCTCTGCGCTGAATTTCTTCCTGAAGCTGTTTTTTGATTCTCCAGGGCTCTTCACCTGGGGCTGATGATCTCACAGTCTGGACATCTTGCTTAATTACTGTAACTTCTGGTTGCTATAAAGAATTATAAAATATTGAATGTATAGAATATGTAAAAAAAAAAAAAAGCAATGCTTATGCATAGCATATGATAATGTGTTTTACCTGGTTAAGAAGGCTTTGAGCAAACTCTAGGTTCTGCAGTCTCTGCTTGTTCACAGCATTCACTTCAGTGAATTTCGCCTCAATTGCAGATTCCTTTAGAACACAACATGTTTAAACTTCAACAGTCAGAAAAACAGTTCTCATTAAAAATAATGTTATAATTATTTGATCCAGGAAACGGTTTACTTTTCAAAAATATTTACCTCTCTATTCACTTTCAACGCAGGAGATTCAAGTCTGCTCCTTTTGTATGTCTGGGGAACCAAGCCATCTTCAAGGTCAAGGATGGATTTAAACCGCTCTGCTTCATTTTCGTAGTCCTGAAAACCATAACACAAAGGAGTTCACATGGCTTTGCATAAACGTGATAGTAGGATAATTCTCTGTGAGTAATACACTGAGATTTAAGCACCTTGACTGCTTGCTGATAAAGCTGTGCATTTCTTGACACATTGTTCAAGTCTGATTCCTTTCTTGCGATGTCAGAGAGCAGATTCTGTACATTTCAAACATAGTTTTGGTAAATAAATATAATTTGTAATATTACAATGCAATTATTGTAAATGACAGAAATGACTAAAGAACTTACTCTTTGATTTTTCAGTTTTGCTTCAATTTGATGGATGTCATCAGTTTCACGTGGCTCATAGTTTGGTACTCGAGAAAGCCAGCTATTGAGGTTGTCATACTCATTGTGGTAGTTGCCGTAGGCGGTTTTGGCTTTTTGCAGACATTGTGTTCTGAAATTTTTTTAAATTTCTTTTAATTTCAAGTTTTATAAATTAACATTATTTTATGTATTATGAACAAACATGAATTAACAGTGAACAACAGTAAATTTATACATTAAAATGGATTATTAAATGACCAAATTTAACAACTAATATTAACAAATTGAACCTTGCTGTAAAGTGTAACCATAAACATTAATGGTGAGAACAATCCTATTCATTGTAGGTGTAACATAAATAATATAAATCACAGTACACAGTATACTTAAGACTAATCTGCAGAATCGAATTCTTGTGTCTTTTTTTAAAGGGCACTCCCATTTGAAATAACCCTGGTTTAATATGAACTCACCTGGATTCAGTCTGTCTGTTCAGGTTGTCAAAGCGTTTGGCGAGTTTCTGAACATCAGCCTCTTGCCTCTCAATATCAGGGCAATGTTCTTGCACTTTGTTGGCCATATTGCTGCAGCTGGCCTTGGCATCTCTCAGGTTCTGCTCAGTCTCTGTGATAACAGATCTTTTGCTCCTCAGCTCAGATGCAATGTCCTGGAGAAAAGAATACATCAGAGATGAATGCTTAGTGAATCTTGGAAAAAAAGATCAAGAGAAAAAAGTGGCATGGATTACGAAGCTTACCGCCAACTCGCGCTGGGTCTTCTCCAGTGAGATGAGGTTAGATGGAGCAATCTCTTCTCTTGCCAGTTTGTTTTCATAGGTGGACAGTACAGTTTTGCCATTCTGCAGAGAATTCTCCAGCTGATAGGAGTTCTGCAGTCTACAACAATGCAATTTTAGGCTCAAAATTCAAGTTCAAGACATTCTAAAAAAAAAAAAAAAATAGGAAGTACACTTACTTGTCACCTGCACACTTCAACAGCAAATCGACTTTGTTGTATTTTTTGTTAGTCGCATCCACCTTGGAGTAGAGCTGTGGTGCACTTGAACATTTGGGAGAGGATCTGAGGAAAGTCTCAGCCTCCTGTAATTTTGCAGACTTTTCTGGCTCTATTTTACGAACAGCAGTACCAATGTCCTATGAAGAAAATACTGGATTAAGGCAAGGTCAAAACGTCATTTGCCGCTGAAATACAGGGTCAAAAGTAATGCGTTTGTGTTTAAATTTCAGATTCTTGTTCACTTTTACATATTAAGTCTACTGTGTTGATGATAGACATGAAAACAAATGAGGTGTATGTGCAGTTCACACCAAGAATGATAAATATAAAGATAACTATAACAATATATTAGAGCCCACACCAGCAGACGATATTGTTCTGTCTTTTCTTACGCTCCATTCACACAAGGCATCGATGCTTGATGGAGGGCGATAGACGCAATTGGCTAGCATCTGCTGTAGGGTACTTGCATAAGGCGATCTGATTGGCTGATGCCTGCGTTGGTGCTTGAAAAGTGGAACATTTTTCAACTTCAAATCATTCTAAAAGTGATTCCAATGATATTGTTTCAATGTGCTGCTATCTTTATAGTGGACTCTGCTATTCTTTTATATTTAAAATGATTTTTAGAACTATATATTTGTGGTTATCTTTATAGTTATCTTTCTTATTGTGAACGGGCCTTACGACTTTCTAATGTGAACTCAAGATTCAAACTAACGTGGACATCATCAGAAACAATCGAGAACCACCGCACTAATGTTTCTGAAATATCTGCTCAGACATAATTTAATGAACATTATTAGAATGAAACTCATTATAAAGATACATTTATTCAGACACATGACACTTGTCTACTACAGAATAAATACTAAAACACCAAACGTCGTACCTTTATGTCCTGTAGCCTGTCAGCGCTGTCTTGAACAGGACGTGTTTGCTCCAGTGGGGGGCGCACGCGAGAGTAAATGGCCTTCTCCTGCTTATCCAGATCACTGACCACTTTATCCAGTCCTGCCATCAGTTGACGACATTGCTGCTCTTGTTTATCTAAGACCGAAGAAAAGAATGAATTAAGTATTCAAATCTCTTTAGGAGAGCTCTGCATCCAAGTTTATCATAACGTGAGAGAGACAAACCTTGACCTCCTGTACTCTCCTTCCTCAGCTCTGCCAGTCGTGCTTGTAGTGCAGATTTGCTGCTGGCTACTTTCTGTTTGATGCTTTTGTGCTGGTTTATCAGACTGCAAAAATGTTTTCATATTAGGCACAACTGACACACTTACAAATGTCATATACAGATATCAAGGAATACCCACTTGTCAGCAACGGCCACAGCCTCAGGGTCGGTTGGCGGGATTATGAAGCACACTCCTGGAGCACTCATGGTGCGGCCATTTGCTTCCTTCACGTCCCATTTTGGCCCATTGTTTCTGAGCAGGGTGTACCGCTCCCCTCGCAAAATTGAACCCTGTGTCGTTCAAAATAAGCAAAGTAAGCTCTGTTTCAAGTTGATATTGCAGCTAAAAAAAACACAAATTCCTTAAATCAATGTGAAATCCGTTAAAAATCCTCTGCACACGTCTCCAGAGGTTTATATGAGATGAATCGTTTGGGTGAAGGCCGTCTTAAGGATTTAAATACATTAGATGGGGGAATCCAAAACCCGTGCAGAGACAGAGTGTAACGGTTTTCTGTGCTTACTCATGATAATAGCTGATGTTTCACCGACTGGTATTAGTGGAGCTCTAAGCCGCATACATAGAGTGAGCGAGAGCTCAAACTCCATACCTCATTAGTCTCGTATTCACACAGAGCCTCGATAGGAAGCAGTTTCTGAGGAGTCTCCCTTCGGTACTTCAGAGGGAGCACCTGCAGGCTGCGCTTCTGAAGATTTTTCAGCCGCTCGTCAAAATGATTCATAGCCTTTGCCTGATCCTGTCAATACAAACACAGAAAGCCTTAGATAGTGAAGACACCTTTTAATTCATATATGAATAAAGGAAAAAAATTGTAGAATGTGAGAAATGCAGTATATTTACATCCAGGTCAGCAATCAGACCCTCCATCTGGTACATGTCTTTAAACTCGGGGTTATACTTTTGGTTGATCTCGGTCTCCAGGCGCTTCAACAAATCGTTGGTGTCTCTTGCATCCTTGTGGAACTGGAAAGAAAATGAATAATGCAACTGAGCAAGTCTGAAAACAATATGATGGAGTATGGAACAGGAAATGATTGTGTAAAATGCAGACTGACTTTGTGATAGTCATCCATGTTCTTGAGGTGGTTCTCTTCACAGATGAGCAGGTTGAGGTATTCCTTCCAATCCGCATGCACGGCATCCATGTGTGCCTAAAAACAAGACGAGTTTTAGAATATAACCCATCAAATTTGATTTGATTTAATTTAAAATGTTATGTTTAATATTTTATCTTTAGTTATTAGTTTTTGCACTGAAGTAATATTTCAAGTTTAGTTTATTTACAGTCATTGCAGTATTGCCTAATGTGTGCTAGCCAAATGTCTTCCTACTTTGACCTAATTAACAAAATCTCAATCAATCACATACAATAAAACAGTAATAATTAAATTATAACAGAATAATAAAAACAAACTGTTTTTATATTGTTACAACATTTAAATATAAACAATTTAATAAATAATAAAATAAAATAAATTGGGGAAAAAAATAAACTGTCTACAGAGTCAGCCAGTACATTATCTAAAAGTGACACCATGTTGTGAAAATGAAAATTCTGTCATAATTTACTCGCCCTCAAGTTGTTCCAAACCTGTATGAGTTTTTCTTCTGCTGAACAAAAAAGAAGATATTTAAAGAATGTTGGTGACCAGACAGTTGACAGTAGCCACTGACTTCCATAGTAGGAAAAAAAAAAAATACTATGTAAGTTAATGGCTACCTTCGACTGTTTTGTTACTGACATTCTTCAAAATATCTTCTTTTTTGTTCAACAGTCACTTATTCTTAGTTTCAATGTTGCTATAATTACGGCATACTTCTTCATAGTGCAGTGCAGTTATACACTGTAAAATATACAGTTACAAATATGACATCCCATTATGCCTGAAACGTTGTCAATGTATTTTATTGATAATGTTGTGGTAACCACAACTTTTAAGTTTTTGAATAAATTTAATGGGAAAAAAATGAATCATTATAGCAAACGGCTTATAATATTACCCCAATGACATTTTTCCCCGGATGGTTCTGCTCAATAAGTTCCTCTCCATCTTCATTCAGCTGGGTGAC
This sequence comes from Elopichthys bambusa, assembly GCA_037101425.1. NCBI lineage: Eukaryota > Metazoa > Chordata > Actinopteri > Cypriniformes > Xenocyprididae > Elopichthys > Elopichthys bambusa. The sequence goes on from CM074435.1 coordinate 24,663,706, forward strand.
GGTTTTTTCCTTAGACTCCAGACACTTGCTGATGAAGTTCTGATGAAGTTGTCAAGCAGCATGTTAAAAACATATTTATAAGTAGTTTCAGTACTATAATCATGTCATTTATAGGTTTGAATCATGAAATCATATTTGAACATCGTAGTGCCATCTAGAAGTATTACCTATCAATAAATAGCTTCTAAGCCTTTACCTCGTACTGCCTCTTTCGGGCAGGGTAGTCCAGGTTGCTGTCGCTCCAGTCATATGTGATTCGCTCTTCAGCTTGCTGGTCCATCCAGTAGAGCTCGTTGGTGCAGCGCTGCATGTAATCTCTCAGACTGAGCAGGTTCTTCTGACGTGCAGCAGAGCTCGTCTGTGATGGACATGGTAAAGTCCACAGCGTTTTGAGACATGTGAATTGACAACTAACTCTCAGTCTTTTACTAGTACAACTTCAGTGCATAACTAGGTTGCAAATTAAAGGGAGAAAATTAAGTCTCACCAGTAGCTTGTTGTACTTCGCCTGCTGGCCATCCACACCATCCTGTTATGCAAGTAAACAAATAAGTCACAGATGCCCCTCACATGACTCTTCATGTTATTCATTTATTGCATTGCATTTTAAAATCATCAGTAAAAATTATACCCGGTCTGCAGTGATATACGGAGCCAATGCCTCCACTTCACTGTGGAAAATATTGTGCTCCTCCACTTCATTCTCAATGGTGGGCAGATCTTGTCCAAATCCTTTGTTGTTCACATTTGCCTACATCCGAACATATTTGAACATGAATCATTTGCATTTTAAATCATATATTTGAAAGAAAAAAAAAAAAATAGAGAGAGGTATGTTTAGATACACACCAGTTTCTCATCAATCATCTTTCCCCAGTTGACGGTGGGAACCTGCTCCGATCGCGTGATGTGGTAAATGCGATCATGATCCTCGCGGAGCTTCAACACACGCACTCGCAGCTGTTTCATACTTTTTCATTGAGGAGAAAAAAAAAATTAGTCATCCACAATCCCATATTCACAGCATAAGCATTCACAGCACATAATTCTGCTTGCATGGCATATAGCATGCTGTTGGCTATTTCAGTTTAAAGGTGGCTAAATAGACTCACTCCTTCTCAATCATCTCAGCCTGAGGGTGCTGCAAACGGGTGGCTAGGGCTGCATCATCATCGAGGCTGTTCAGTAGCTCCAGTGAGTTCTGGATCCTCTTGTTTGTGTCCTCCTGGTACAGATGCTGCTTGCCCTCATTGATCTTCTTGATATCCTAGAAACATCAACGAGCAACGCAATTAACGATAGTTATGTAACAATAGGTTTTTTTTTGTTCGGCATTTTGAGAATACTTTGAACGACCCATCTCATTTGGTTGTTTAATTTAAAATGTTATGTTTCTTATTTCTTTTCTTTAGTTATTAGTTATGTGCACTGAAGTAATGTTTTAAGTTTAGTTTATTTACAGTCATTGCAGTTTTACTTAATGTGTGCTAGCCCAATGTCTTCCTACTTTACCACCTGTGTTTTATGGTGTTTTTATTGGATTTTTCTACACGGAATAAGTGTACAGATAACAGACCCATTCACCACTTTATTTCATCTGTGTAACACAAAAGAGGAATTTTTGAAAAGTGTCTTCTTTTTTTTCTTTTTTTTCTGTATCAGTAAAATCAGTGGGGTCCAATGTTGTTTTGGAAATAAAATTAAAAAAAAAAAAAAAAAATTTTTTTTTTTTCTTTTTTCTTGAGACTCTTAAAAATATCTTCTTTTGTGTCACACAGAAGGTAAAAAAAATCATATAGGTTTGGAATTGTGTAAGGACAAATAATGACAATTTGGGCTGAACTGTCCCTTTAATGTTTCTTTCTCCATTGGTATACACCAGTATTGTTAATGCCAACTAAAACTAAAACTATTAAAACAAATTGTTAATTGAAATAAAGCTGAAATAAAATAAAATATAAATCATTAGATTTTAATAATTATATAATTAATTAATAATTAATTATAATAAAATTATTAATCATATATATTAAATTATATTATTATATAATTGAACAATTTTATAATTAATCTAATAGTTAAAACTAATTATTTGTTAAGTTAACTGAAAACATGATAATGAATTAAATCATAAAGAATTAAATGTAGAGATATTTAAAACAAAAATGAAAACTAAAAATATTAATTGAGGATATTTATAAATACTACAATATTTATCAATGCCATAACACTGGCATACACTTTCCACTATTTTAACCCAAATAACCCTAAAGGGACATATTTAAAGATGACATTCAAATGCTTAATGGTGGGAAGACAGCAGGAGTGACTAACTCTCTAGCTTTGATTGTAATCCACAGAAGCGTTTTCTGTACTTACCCTATTGAGATTCTGTTCTGTCTCAATGATGTTCTTTTCCACCTTGTCAGCATTCTTCTGCAACTTGTCAATCAGGGTGGCCAAATCAGTGTCAGTCAATCTGAGGTGATATAACAGGAAGTTAGTTTCTGAGGGAGCAGTTTCAGTGAGGCAAATATACACAAGTTTCGGTCTGCTTTTTTCCAAAATACCGCAGCAAATGTAGTAGTTTTGTTATGTTGAATCTCTGGATCTAGGACAGAACACCTTACTTCACTTATCTGTCATGCTGAGATGCTCTAAAAAAAAATAAATACAGGACTCGAAACACTTTCATTCCACATCATCCGGCACAGACTTCAGATCTGTTAGGAGAACCATAGTGCTAACAAAAAATATTGTCTCAGTTGAACCATACTAAAAAAAATGCAGAAATGCTGTTCAACTTAACTGCAGCCTAGCATAGTTTAGTGCATTCTGCGAATTCTAGAAAAATACTGTGTGACAGTGCACAGTAGGCATGACTAAACTTGATCAGAAAACAAATTACACACCTTGGGCTGTATTTGCCTTAAGGACAAGGCATGTTATTTGAACATACAATAGCATGAATCATTAATAATAATATGCTTGGTGCATATTAATGGGAGTTATAAATATCTCACACTTCCTAAAATGATAATGTCATGAATAAGAACACACAAAACAGTTTTGCATTCATTTGAGCTGAAAAACAACAACTGTAGTACTGAGTTATGAGTGAGATATGTAAATGAGGCTGATAATTACAACAAGAAGGTGGCTTTAATGAGGGCGTTAGAAACACAAACAGGTCTAACTGGTTTTACTCACACATGCAAGAAGGTTAAATAGACTTTCTATGTCATCTAATGCATCTGTATGTGAAACCCATCAAAATGTGTGGCAAAACACAGCTGGTCAGTTAAAGAAAGAGATTATGTAACTAATGCTGTTGTAACTTTTTAAATCAAAAACAACTATAAAAGGAAAATAGAAAAATAAAGCTGTATTTTTTTTTTCCTGTCAAGAGAAAATGATTTAATATGATTTGAGAAAAAGCTCTGGGTGTGGCAAGTAATTATTTGATGCTCGCTTCCCTTCCCTAGAGGTGTTCCCATATCCAAAATATACAAATGCAAAAACATAAACTAAGAAATCCCGATATCTTAAGAACAGTGTTATGAAATAGACAAAGGTTTAGTCCTTATATAGTTCACTGCAAGCAAACTGCCCATATCTCTGTATGTCATGCCTTGTTTCTGTCAAAAGCAGACAGGCAAGTCACAAAATTTGGCACATTTGACACTGAGGGACCCATTGTGCGTAGCACAGTCAAACAACACCCAAAGATGACCTAAACAGAAAAGTATGTGTTTAAGAAAACCCTTTTCTTTTTTTCTTTTTTCTTTTGGTACATCTGTAACCAATAACATAATTTTGACTCCGACTGAAACCATATTCCTAGAGTAAAATCTTCCACAGTTGCAGTGAACTGCCCTGCACTGCTTTCACTATATTAGTGTCCTGCTGGAACGAAGCTCAAGGCTAGACTCATCTCTCAAACCATCAGCAGTTTATGCTTGTTTGAACTTGAACTTGTCACTTTGATGACACTTTTACCCTTAACCAATCAGCGTACTTTAAACATTCCCTACTTATGTTGACTCTCCAGCCTGTACTGATACAGATGTAACTTGAGAACTATACATGAACTATAAAAATGTTGATTAATATGAAATAATATTAATAATAAATTATAAATGATGATAATAATGATACATTCAAATAAATCATACTTGTAAATGACTACTGTATATTCATCTAATATCCATTTCCCACATCACTTTACTCTGTTCAGTACAGAATAACCTGGGAATAACGTGGGCAAGTCACGCAATAAGTATCTCGGGAAAAGTTATCCAACCTGTTACAACGCCACACCCTTACTACAGTAACCTCACGTCAAACAAGCACAAAACCGATTTAGTAGAAATTGAGATTTTAAATTACGAGTTATATTGTGGCTAATCTACTACAAACCAAAGGATAATGAAACGGAACCCAGTTAAAACACTCGCGCGCTCCGTCATGACACGACAGTGACGCGAATGAAAGACCTCATCCCAATAAAACGTATAGCGTGAAAGTGTATCCGGTTGCCACCGACCTTTTTTCAGTGATGTTCTTTGCAGTCTTTCTCTTGAACATGATGACAGTTGCGGAGTTCCTCCAACACCCGTCTAGCTGCTAAAATGGCACAGTTAGGATCCCACTTTGGTGTCTGTCGTTCAACTACCTGAAGCGTCTTCCAGGACAGGTACAACTCACATACAAAGCCCACAAGGAAAGAAACAGCAACTACCCTCCCACGAATACGAGCTCGCGCTCTCCGCCAAGGTTAGAAACGTGCTTATAAACATCAAGCCCATTTAAAGTATGGGCTGGTGTCCGCCCCTTTTTGAGACACATACCTGCAACCTATCGAAACAGAGGCGTCGTCTCTGTTTCTTCTCTGTAGTTTCGTGGGGTACATTTAATAGGTTAATATACAGACTTTTAATCAATAGTATGCTGTTTGATTCAGAAAAGTAGGCTAAGCAACAAGGCATCAGCGTTTACTGTGATTATTTGGATAGAACTGTGGCCATGGCCAGTGTGTAGCCTCAGTCCACAAAATTACAATACACTTTGGTATCTCAGAATAAAAAATAAAAAATAAATAAAAAATTGAGACCTATTAAATTTTTCATAAACTATCATCTAACATAAACATTTGAAAAATTATTAGCTAAATTTATACGTTTGACTGTCCAACATTTGTTAATTTTGCCAAATTGTACAATTACAAAAAAAGAAAAACATTTTTATTTATTTTCAATACTTGTAAGAAATATATATAATGGGGGAATTATTTATTTATGGAATATTGCAGTATTCATTTATTTAAATTATCCGTGCACATCATTATTCGATTTTTTTTTTTTTTTAATTCATGTCCCCTAATAGTAATATTTAATAAAAAAACTTCCCCTCCCTCTTGCAGGGACATCTTTTTCTTCTCGGTCGTGAGGGGGGGAGAACCTGTCACTTACATGACATCACAGCAATAGCAAACCACAACCCTCCAATGATCCAATCAATTCCCCATGGACAAAATCAAGTCCCACCCTACATTTTTTTTTCTTGTTTGAGAAGCTGTTAAGCAGTGTTGCCAAGTCCACGGTTTTCCCGTGGAATTGGCCTACTTTTACATTGTTGCTGAGGGTTGTTTTTCATGTCCGCATGTTGGAGCGACCCCAAATAACTTGATATTTAGCTTTTGGAATGTGAATTTTACCAGGAGAACCCCGCCAAATACGCGGATTTTAACCCCCCGGAACACGATTTTTACTGTGGGGCCCTCCATGAAACGCGATTGGGCTAATTTTGAGTAGCATATGGGTGGGTTTTGTTGTGAAAACCTGGCAACCCTGCCGTTAAGTGTGTGTCTCAATCAGCTCCCTAGTTCTGTAGGCATTTATCAGGAAGTCGGACATTTTAAGGGGTGTCTTTAATTGCAAAATCCTTCCAGTGCACTGAAATGTTCAATCCTTAAAATATCCCACAATGCACTGCAAAAACCAAGGAAGCACTGATTCTCACCATGCTCCCTTACTGGAAATATGTCAGCATAAACACATCGCTAAACAGGTAGTGAACACATCTAGTTATTAGCATTTATAATTAATATTCAGCTGAAATTTTGTAAGGATATGTAACAGAACAATGTGTTTAAACAACATAAAAATTAATATTAAAATATATATAGGTCCTGCATGTTGGTGATTAATACCAGCGATATTTTGTGACGTTTTCATGTCGCCAGAAATTGGGTAATAACATCATTACTCAATTCCCGGCGAATCCGTGCATTGGTAAGGTCCCTGGTGAACCGGGGAGCTGTTTGAGATGCACCCATTTCACTCAGATATACATCACGATAGGGAACAAAAGACTATCGAAACTTCTGTTTCTTGCCCAATTTTGATGTTTATGTAGCCTAATGTTTAGCTAGAAAATTGCAAATCTCAAACACCAACACTCTTGCTTCTCATGTACACAAAACACATGCACCACAATACAAATTAGCATGTCTTATTTATTGATGGCTTTTTTTTTTGCCATAAAGTTTTGGGTGGACATAACTAATTTTTCTCTCATATTAGAGTGTCAGATCAACAGACAGTTTACATAACCAGTCTGACCTTTGTGTGGGATGCAGCTACTTTATGAGCCAGACCTGTTTTTGGACTGAATGCTGATGTGCGTGTTAAACTACCAGAGCAGTTTTCATTTTTATAGCTGGTACATACCTGAAACCATTTTAAAATATCGCTAGTGTCTCTGAACAGGGCCTCATGCTCAGAGCAGTTAAGAAGTCACTAGGGGACCCTTCTTAATACCAACAGAGGACAAGTCATGAGAACCGGGTATTGTTGGATGGCTAGAAACAATGAGTCATCAGGGGGTGTGTATGTGTGCATTTGTGTGTGTTCCAGTGTCTGTTTTTGAATGGAAGCAGATGGAAAAGCAACAGAATTTCTGGTTGGTGTTCGGTATCTCCCTTACTATTCCATTTTACAGAATGCCTTAGGCCTCACACTATATAAATAATAAGGTATTTTTTTCAAAGACCAATTCAACAGGTGTCAGGTGAAGACTGTGGTGTAATCACACATAAAACATAAAGTACAAACAAGTAGACAAAGCATGAGACAAATTATTTCTGAGGGAGTATAATGTCAAGCTGACCCTGGATGCATTATGGTTATCTGAATTACAGTTAAAAATGAATGGAAAAACAAGAATAATATGACACAAGGTTAGCTCCAGAAACAAATAGCAAAGTGTCCACAGGTGTCAACAGCCTCAAATATGATCAGCTGCACTGACCACAAACCAAATTCAAACCAAAGTGTTTAAATATTTCATGCTAATGTTTATGCTAATGTAAATTCCTGAATATGGTCAGATTCCAAGAAGCTTTTCAGCCTTTTAAAAGATCTAAAGTACATATAAACGTGCACTAGTGTGGTGTCACAGTTGGTCGTAAAAACACTGAGGAGGAGGATCTATTTGCAGCAGTATCAAAGTTTATGAAACAAACACTCAGAACACTAGAGAACAGAACAACCGAATGAACTGACAATGATCTGAAAGAAACACAAGGCTGTAATACACAGGTGAATGAAACTAAATTAACAACAGTTATAACACATAACCAAATCAATGAGAAACCATAGCAACAAACTGAAAACTAGAGCTGTGTTTAAAATCTCCCCCTAATCCCTTATTCACCATTCCCTACATTACTACACTAATATAGTCCACTTGAAGGAGTGAATGAAAACAAGTACGTGAATTTGGACACTGAGTGTGCCGGAAGGGCTGCCGCTTTTGCATAGTTTTTGTTTGCCATTTAATAATCATTTGAAACGTCAACTGGCAGCTCCAGTAGTAATGAAAAGATTTATTTTGAACTCTGTCGTGGAAACTATGTATAAACCTTAATTAAACAATTTAATAATCAATTAAAAAGGAATTTATACCTGTATGATATTATGCTGTACCCACACTGGCTGTACCCTAGCGGTTTGGAGAATGGGTGGATGGATGATTCAGCTGTGGGCGTCATCTTCTTGCGGGACGCTGGAATTCATTCGGCATGACTCTTACAGTGCATTATGGGTATTCTATAGCTTTTGAGTGTACAGTTGTACACTCATTATTGCAGTGCATTTTGGGATTGAATAAGTGCACGTCCACTATGGTTTCGGACACCACTACAAGTGGCTTTTGCCTCAAATAGTGTAGGGTATAGGGGGCAATTTCAGACACAGCCCAAACCAAGCAGAAGTCACAGAACTAAAACACATAGCAAACCCAGACAATCCCTGACATGTCGAACACTGTCAAAAATAAAATAAATATTAGACAAAAAAAACTATTTTTATAATGTATTTTTACGTCAGTCAAAGTTGAAAAGAGCTTTACAAATAATTTTGAAATTGATTAACAATGTTTCTCTTCAGGTTTTTACATTAACTATTAATATGGGAAAATTGGGAACAAATACACTATCATACACTACATTATTTAATAATCTGATTTGCCTTCAGTACAGTCACAATATATTTAATTCGGTCATGTTGTTTATGATAAATGGGTCTTTGTACATATTGCAAAAGTAAGTGAAAAATAATGAGAGCTCATTCGGTATCCTGTAGTAAGAGCCTAATGCCTGACGCTATAGAAAACATGAAATGTGTTATAGTAATATCTTACTGTGGAGATAATGAATATAGCTGCAGAGCAATATGAAATCACATCTCTAAAGGAATACCCAAAGATAAGCTACAACTGTGGAGTCCTTGTGTGAAATCGGCTAGAAGTGAACACAGTCCATTCCAAAGGCTTAAATATTAACTTTATCATGTAGCCAAACCTCTCAAACAGTGTTTATAGAATACTTCCTAATGATCAATGTGAATGGGTTTCGTCTATCATTTACATTTAGATAGATCTTCACCATTAGAGTCATTTTCATTACTTGCAGAGTTTCTTCTATGTCAGATGTGCTTGTATCGACTGACTCTTCAACATTCAACAACTCAACAACATTCTACACAAGTGAAAAGGGCAAGAAATAAATTTGTCATCACACATTATATGCAAATGAACGGATATTTGCATACACTGCTAATAATGTATACTATTCAGTGTAAGTGGGTTTGGAACCAAGAATTTATGAAACAGGTGAGAGGCCGGAATTCCCTTACACACCCTTAGTGAAGGTGAGGAGCGGAGCTAATTAAAACTCCTGACAGACATGCGTGGATCATTATATGAACACAATTTTGAAGTACCGTAGCGCATCTATGCGTGTGGGTTTCTTAGCATTCCTCTGCCAGGATGGGCCTGCTTTGGAACTCAACACACCCAACATGCAAAGTTGTAATGATGAGCATGTGTGCAATTAGACACCGTGAAGTACATTTTTTAGTGGTGGGGGGCACAAATGACAGTTCATTCTCCTCCAGGGTACAGTCTTGTATCTGATAAACTTTTATTATGAACTATGGGGTGTGTACTGCATTGCACTGAGCATATCTATCAGTGCAAGGTGCATTATCCAAACATGGGTGGAGAGACCAAAGTATTTTAAACATGTAGTTGTGAGCTATCAACCAAAACAGAGTGCCCTACCTGACAGTGTAAGAATGAAGCATGCATCTCATATCAAAGATTTTTTTTAAATCCTCCACTAATAGGCAAACCAATACAGTATAACATTTGATTGGAAAATAGCAAAAAAGCAAGTGATTTATACTATATTGATGCATATATTTCTAAAATATATGTAGAAATCACATTAATCAATCTTCTGATTTCTAATGCAAGAGAAGTGTCGGTTTTTCAGGGTGTGATGATTTAAGTTTCAATGACAGGAGTGTCAGCACCTGTTTTGTTAAATACACAACAGCATTTTCTAGCTATTAAAGGTGTGTCGCACAGCTTCCCCTTGCTTAAAATATGCCTAAAAATGCACCTAGAAACCATAAAGTGAAAATATGCTAGTCATCCACTGAGGTATGCTGAGACATTGTTGGTGACAACACGGCTTTACGCTTCAGTCGTGAAGTTTTGCTTTACACACGTTTCTCTTTCAGATAAAAGTGACACTTAAGTTCTAAAACAGATTACTTATCCTTTCAAAGAGGAACATTTACAACCGCTGAAAATGCTGTTTCAGTGAGAGGCCAAGAAAGGTCATTACTTTAAATGTTTTGTTTCAGCTAAAACAGTAATTCACCATGTAAATGCTTTAGGCCCGGTTTCACAGACAGGGCTTAGACTAAGCCAGGATTAGGCCTTAGTTCAATTAGGGCATTTAAGTAGCTTTTATAAACGTGCCCTAGGAAAAAAAAAAAAAAAAAAAAAAACATTACTGTTGTGCATCTTGAGACAAAACAATGGCACTGACATATTTAAAGATTTGTCAGTGCAAGTTACTTTCAATTAAAACAGCTCAAACGTGCATTTTAGTCTGGGACTAGCTTAAGCCTTGTCTGTGAAACCAGGGAAAAGTTTGTGAAGTTTGTCCAGATCTAGATATTGCAATTGTTGTTTGGCTTCGTCCAGCATGTCTACACATTAAACAGACTACAATTGTTCTCATCATTGTGCATTTGCTCCAAAAGACATAGATGACGCTCAATGTGTATTTCAGTGTGTATTTTCAAAGTCCCCCTGCATGTAGTCAATAATTTTATCCCTTAAAACTCACCTTTGATCACCAAAATTACACATTTAAATGTTTTTTCCTGTGAAAAAAAAAATAAAAAAATTGTTGCCTTAAAATAGCTTGAATGTAACTCTACATCCTTGCCTCATTTATTATACACAGATCTATGAATATGCTAATTAGCCCCACCTCCACTCACTCTCACCAGCTCAGAGATCCACTCGGTCAACTTACTGACGTAAACGCTGCACAGTGGTATCGCTTTTTACAACGTCGGACACATAACGGTAATTAATATCACTCCAAACTTATTTCTCTACAATATTCACCTTTTGGAATGGGCACAAAAGGTGCATTGTCCACTGTCAGCAGTCTAGTGACGCACAAAGCACAGAAGTCACTTTTAAACCAAGTAGAATTTTGTTGGTCAATGTGGTGAAAAACTTGAACCTGTTGCAAAATTCCCAGTCACATGAATTCCTAATGAAATGACTGGATAACACCCATGAAATTTCGCCAAGCAACAGCAAATGTAACTGCAACTTTAGGGTTCAAGTTTTGTTGGGTGTATTGTATCGTATTGTTATTGTATCGTATCGTATCGTTGGGTTTCATTTCCAGTACAAGTTTCTCTATACCGCAAACTAAAGATTCTGTAACTGTGTGTTTTAGGTATCTCTACATGGTAGTACTACATTTCCATGTTGTTCAGGAACTCTTTTGGGCATGCAGAGTGAGTCCAGAGAATGGCTGAATCCTCCCTGAGACTGTGGATAAAGCAGGAAGCCAAAGCTCATTGAGTTTGAAAACCTCCCAAAGACCCTCTGACACACAAAACTGCTGTGTTGCAGCAATCCTGTTATGGCCCGGCCACAGTTCAGCAAACCAGACTGGCCATGGTCTCAAATCCCCAGCAGAAAATCTCAACAGAGCAATGATAATCAGCCACCATTGGCTAATCACTCTATTCATTCCTTCAGAATTCACTTTTGTTTTTGTCTTTGTATGATGCCAAAACTCCTGGAAAATCTGATTAGAAAATGTAGAGCTGAAAGTGGCTATGTCAGTGTAACATTTATATATAAAAGAGTAAATAGAGTGGCACTGAGACATACAGTACAGGTGACAACCACACCCAGGTCAAGAATGAGACTTAGAAAGAACCTGCTTGGCTGGGTCAGACATTGCAGACGGTGCAGCCCTACCTACATTCTACAACGGGGAGGGTCTGAGAAAACAAGCCAATCCTGTCCAGCAACATTTCATTTAATTTATTATAAAAACGAGTGTTAAACATGCTTTTTATAAGGGTCATAACTGTTTGAGACGAATGTGATGTGTTGTTGAAAATGTCACTTTAGGGAATCTGCTGTCAAAAGCTGTAGTTCTTCTCTGCTTGCTTAACAAAAGGAATATTGCCTTTCAGATAAGGGGGAATGTTGACAGAATGACTGTGAACGGGCAGTAATGTGCTTGATCTACTATGCGATCTGAAACACGCTGCCACACCCTTTCTGTCACTCTCTCTGTCACTTTACTCCGCACATCACAATCTTATTCAAAGTATGTCAAACAGTGTAGTCACCATGGCACCATGGCACTTTAATCCAAAGTAAAGTGCTTCAAGTAAACAGAGTTGAGACTACTCAAATGATTTGAGGAAAGTGATTCCCTCAGTTCAATTGAGTAATGGGGAAATTGACAAGTCATTTTGACTTTAATTGATTGAATTAACTTAAATGTTTAAGTACAGATTACTTAAAAGACAAATAGGCTAACTGCACTGTGATGTCTCACTAAAGTTGTCACAGCAATAGCGCTTCTCTGCGTTACTAAACTTCACCACTAGGGGGAGTCGCATCGTTTGACAGAGACTTGGAAAAGGTGTTTCAGGTACTAAATAATAAATAAAAACAAAATATACGATAAGATGCTTGTTTGAAGCTAAATAAGATACATTTAAAGACAAATTTTGCAATCATTCATTGTCTTATTCTAGGATAATGTATGATGGCCAGTAAACAGAACTGAAGAATTTTTACTTGAAGCAATATATATATATATATATATATATATATATATATATTTTTTTTTTTTTTTTTTACATGGTAACCGTAGTTAGAGAACCTTAGAGAATACCATATCATACTAAAGTTATTGTTTCTACAATAAAATAGTGGTAACTTGATAGTAGCCACCATTTTCCTCACAGACAGATTCAACACCCTCTTTGTTGTGTAGAAGTGCTGTGAGGCAATACAACAAAGGCCACTCAGAGTTCGATTTACAAATAGATGCAAGAAAGAACATGGAATTCTGGATGCAAATTACATTGATCTGAAATGTGGAAAATTCTTTCAATGTAGGCCAAATTTTTACTTCAGATTTTTTTTGTTAATAAATTTATAATAAAATTAAACTTAGATTTACAAAGGTTACCAAGACTAAAATTTTCTTGATAAATTTGGTCATCACCACACAAAGCACTCTCCTCACTTTTCTGGTTCATATGTGTAAATGAAGGAGTTACATAATAGTGTCCTTATAGGTTTGTCACACAGACAGGTGACCAGTGTTGGGGTAACGCATTACAAGTAATTTGAGTTACGTAATCAGATTACTTTTTTCAAGTATCTAGTAAAGAAACACATTACTATTAAAAAAATAAAATGAGTTAATTTTTTTCAAATAAGTAATATAAGTTACTTTGTTTTCCCATGTATTGACTGACAGCTTTCCTGTCCCCATACATGTTGAGAGAAATTGTGAGTAGATGCAGAGGCGTTGTGTGTAAACATGATGTTTAGTTAGACTAAATGTAAGCATTTACTCATCTCACTTGAGTAAGTCAGTATTTCTCAAAATGAATAAAAAGGTGAAATGCAATCTCAGAATATTGCACAAACCTGCAATAATTAAATATGTTAAATTACACAAATATACTTTATGTATTTAATCTCACTTTATCAACCAATGTCTTTGCTGCTAACATTTGATGATCCAGTTCCACCATACTAATAAGCAAAACTTTTGGTGTGAAAAGGCCTTTACATTTGCCAATCGTGATTAATCATGATTAATCACGCCCAGCCCAGGTGATAAAAAGTAACGCAAAAGTAATGTAACACATTACTTTCCATAAAAAGTAACTACATAACGAAATTAGTTATGTTTTTGGGGATTAACGCAATATTGTAATGCATTACTTTTGAAAGGTGACCATAGCAATGACTGAACACTGAAAGGCAGAAAATGGCCTCATGGCAGGACTAGTTCTAAAGCACAAAACAAAGTTGATTCCTTTTTTTTTTTTTTTTTTTCATTATTTTTCATTTTTTATAAACCATCCTTCTTGTATATAAAAGGTATTGCAAATCCCTTTACATAATACATACCGGTTTTGAGTTCTGCTAATTGCAAAGTGTGATGGTTTACGCCAGGACACAGGTTTTGATTTAGCTTACAGTACGAAGCTACAGAGAGAGATATTGGTGTTACAAACAAATGTCTATGTGAGGAAATTGGAAACCCCCCTGGTGTTTAGGCTACAGTGCAGCGGATCTCTTAGGACAGGTCAGCAGTTGCACTATTAATCTCAGTTACCTGAAGCTGAACGGTCATAGGCTTTTTACCTCAGTCTGACTGCACGCTTAGGCCTGTACAAAGTATATCTCTGTATATTAACCCATTTCTCAAAGCTTAGTTACCTATTTCAGGAACACGCCTATGATGCCCTAAAATGCTCTCTAGGTAGACAGCTCATGGTTTTTGAGAGGCAGCCAGAGACTCACACATCGCAGTATACTTACACAGACATTACCTGTAGTTTGGCAAAGTCAAAGTAATGTGACCAGAGGGCTGTCGACAAGATGTAGATTTTGTCTAACAGACGACCAGGTCAGCATGAAAACCACGTGTCTTACAGATTAGAAACTGGCATAGTTGAGTCTCTCTCTCTCGCCTGGCAGTTGCTGTATCATTGATTTAATGCTGAATGAACGCTGACTCTTGAGAGAAGCTGCGAACCACAAGCATGACATGAAATCGCGGTGATGTGTCTGGTGGTAACATTTGGAGGCAGCATTTAATTCCGTTTCCAGAGCAGACTATTTCAACCTTAACGTTTCTGTTAGATGCAATGTCCTATCTGAATTCCCGGGGGAGAGAGCTCGAGCGTTTTGATGGACTTTCGCTCATTTACTGGTAAGATTTGAATATGGTTTTAGAGTTTTGCCTGCTCTCTATTGTTTTCTCATTGACATTAAATTCTCTAAACTTTACAATTATTCACGTAAACGACTTAGGTGTCTAACTGTGTATATATGTAACAAGTAAAGACAACAAAGTCAGCATTATTGATGAAAAAAGCATGTAGTACATACAGTATTGTTCACATACTGTTCTTCACGACGAGGTTCCGCTATTCCACAGATAACAGGTATCCGTGAGCATTTTCAAACATATTTCCGGATAAAAAAGATATTAGGTTCAGATTTTGTGGCATTGACCTTTTCTGAGTAATGATAATAGATATTTTGGACAGTCTCTTCAAAAACTGAGACGTCAAGTTCGCGCGCAATGTCTGTAAATAGCCTGTAGTTGTTAAACAAAAAAGTACAGACAAAAACGTGTTGTGTTTATATATAGCTGTTATACTACGTATCTTCATTTTCTTTTAGACCAGGGTTTTTTATGCTAAGGACCCCAAATATGATGATACCTTTGCGAGATTATATAAAGGCAGATTTATATTTTCATATAGACTCATTTGTACTGAAAATATTAAGCCTTATATAATAAAGCCAATATGTTGTTACCAAAATTAATTGTTGTACTGTAAATAGCCTAACTGATATTGTCAGTGTATTAATGAAAATAATGTATGGAGAATTTGTTCTTTGTATATTTTCTAGAATAATGTAAATGTTTAAACCTTTAAAAATGATTTCTTACTATTAAAAACTGGTTGATAAAAGAACAAAAGTTTATAGTGATTAAAAATTATTTAATCAAATGATTTGAATTGAAAGCACAAACAACACTATTACATTCTGCCAATGAATTAAACATATTTAATCAATATCTTGATTGTGAACACAATAACTTTGACAGCCAGTTTGAAAATCCTTGTTTTAGACTATTTTAAGTGTACAGTATGGCAGACATTTTCTGTTTGTTTACATGTAAAGGTATTACACAAAAGAAGAATGTTAAGTAAGGTGAACAGGCTGTCTCCGTCTAAAAGGATTTTACCATGGTTTATGATCGTCAGCAGCCTTCACATGAAAGTCAATAATTGCATCACCAGCAGTATCAGACATCATAGCAGGTGTGTGATTGACAGGTGGAAACATTCTTGAATATTCTACTGATGGCACATTTATATTATAGCCATAAAATAGAAGAATAGCTAACAGCGAGTCTACCTGAGAATGAATCTGCCCGGTGACGTGCTAAATTTAGAGTTTGGTGACCGGGACTTCAATAGACTATTGGCAAGCCAGAGTAGAGAAGTGATGCCAACCCGTGACCTGAAGAAACAGTATGAACAACTGAAGCATGTTGTTTGTGGAAAGAATAATATTTCTAAATTTAACAAAATAACATCTTTAAGATATAACAAAAGCTGCATTATATTGTAATGCTGTGCAATGTATTGCGCAAGTAATTCTTTTGAAAGTCATGCTTATTTCCATCTATAAATACTACATTTTAGTTGTCAGTGTATTCTGTTTTTATGTTGTTTAATTGCATATTTAATGAGTACTTTAACTTCATAGTGTTTAAGAAAAGAATTATATCTTTATATATCTTCAAAATATCTTTATTTTGATATTTTTCATTTATTTATTTTTTTAACTTTTGTTACATTTATCACTTTTGCATCGATAACTTTAAGCATATATTGGGAGTAAAAACATTCACAAATGTACATATTAAGTGGAAATAGTTGATCTGATCATGGACATGGTGTCTGAGTCTCAGCATCATGTCCATGTGAGCGCTGTAAACCCAAACATGTGTCCTGTCTCCTGGACATTTATACACTAATTCGACCGACTTTGTATACCATTATTTTTACCTTTATCAGTCAGTGCAACACGTCCTCGTGTTCTGAACATTGTGGATTTGCATGATTCCTGTTGGCTTTTTTCATGTGGTTTACAGCACCATAATTCAGTTTTCTTTTTGTACAAATGATGTCTGAGGCTTCAGAGAAGTTTTTGCAGCATTTATCTCATAGCCAGCATAGAAATGTAGGACTTGAATAAAAGTGTTGCAGGAAAGAGCTCCATTTTTGTGACTGTTATGTCAATGTATGTGGATTAAATACTCGACAGCCAGTGTTGGGGGTAACGCATTACAAGTTACGTAATCAGATTACTTTTTCAAGTATAATAAAATAATGCATTACTTTTTCAATTTACAACAAAATATCTAAGTTACTTTTTCAAATAAGTAACGCAAGTTACTTTTTCACATTCATTGACTGACAGCTCTCCTTTCCCCATGTTGAGAGAAATAAAGTGCAGTAAATGTGTAAATGTGATGGTTATTGTAGTTCTAGACTAAATGTGAGCATTTACTCATCTCACTTGCACGAAAACATTCAGTATTCCTCAAAATGAATAAAAACAGTTAAATGCAATCTCAGAATTTTACGCAAACCTGTAATAATTTAATTAACTATATTAATTTATACAAATATACTCTGTTTAATCTAACTTTATTAACCAATATCTTTGCTGCTGACCTTCAATGATCTAATTTAACCATACTAATAAGCAAAAATGACTTTAGGTTAAATAAAAGAGTGTTGAACTTCCTTCTCCTGTATCATATTCTTCTTTAATCTAGAACTGCAGCACAGCTGAAAGGTTTGTTTGAGCTGCGCCATCTACTGTACAGGCGTAAATATGCATTTCCTTCAGCCTGAGGCTTATTTATTTCACTTTTGGTGAAATAAATTTCACTTTTTCTACATTTGCCAAAAATATAACTTTTTTGTTGTAATTAAAAAACAAACAAGAAAGCCCAGCCCAGGTGAAAAAAAGTAACACAAAAGTAATGTAACACATTACTTTTTATGAAAAGTAACTAACGCAATTAGTTACTTTTTTAGGTAGTAATGCAATATTATAATGCATAATGTAGTATCTTTCCCCAACACTGTCGACAGCATTATATGGCACACTATGTGCCTGATACAGTTATACATAAATGAATGAAGCAAAGACAAAAGTACGTGGTCATTATACAACAGCTCAGTGCGATTTAATATGCAATTAATGAGTAGAATCAAAACTAACATTTGTGCTGGATACAAACTTTTATTATACAACAGACACAGTCAGCTAACACTTGAGACATAAAGTTATATTTTTTAAAACGTTATATTAAAGCCTTGATTTTATACTTTGACAACACATCCTATAAAAAAATGCTAGTAACCATTATCAAGGAATCAACATCATAATTTTGGCGACTTTGCTGTTTTGTTATCTGCCTTGTTTGTTTCAGTCCTGCGTAATAATGAGGTCTTGTCAACTGGTTTGTTGCGTCAGCTTTGTTGTGGTTCATTGATTTTTTTTGCTCTTTGCAACACTGTTGTTATAGATTCATAAAAATTAGGCATGTTTTTATATTAGCTTTTGTGTTGTGTATCTACTTAGCAGAAAAAATTATATTTGTAAACATATACATAATTATGCACCTATACATAATATTGACAGTTCATACACCTTATTGTCATTAAAAGAAGTTAGAATTATTTGCCATATTTTTGTCAGTTCAAAATATTATGTGAATGTTATTTTTTCTCTTCTCCGATTAAAAAAAAAAAAAAGTTGTTGGTCCAAAACTGTCTCATTCAATTACAACCTTCCGTAATATGAGAAAAACAATTCCTACAACAATCTCCTCATGATTGTTCATCCCACTGAGTGTTGTTTTTATGCTGACAGCATCAAGTGTGATTAAAAAGTGGATGATATGTTGTGACATTTTATGGGATGCGTTTCCGTTTGTTACCTATGGAGGGCAGTCATGGGCCCAGAATGCATCCGTTAGTAAACAGGTCAGACTGGCCTGTCAGACTGTTTCAGATTAACCCATTTCACCACACTCGGTGGTCCAGCATGGAAACTTGGCACCTGAGTAAAGCTACCACTCTAATTTCCCATTCTTCATTACTGCAATGGGTGGCACGTTCCTTGATGAAAAACAAGAAGCGGGACTGGCCAAAAACTGACATGACATAGTGCATCTCCTCCGCTGTTATGATTTCTCAATGTGGACTGGATTATCCGATAATCTGATAACAACCCACTGTGCAGATTTGGTGATTAAAGTTCTGATGCAATGGGTAGTTGCCATGGCTGCTGGAAGGAGAAGGGATAGTATTCGTATGTGTATTGTGGTGTATAAATGTATATGCATAGAGACGCTAATATGTATTTTTCTGAGGGGCTGACGTGACATGCTTTTTCTGTCTCTTTTGAGTTTAAATGGTCTTTTACAAAACATAAATTTGTTATTCAAATATTGTTTGAACAAACATTGCTTCACAAATTAAAAAATTCATCCGACTACAAAAAGTGAAAATTAAAAAGTAGTGAAAACTAAATCTAAATCCTAAAATAAAGACTGCTATTACTTTAAAAATACAAACATCAAATGGTTTCATCAAAACCATTAACAGATCTAAGAATTTTTTATTATTATTATTATTTATTTACATAAGAAATGCTTAAAGCTTTAAAACACTGTTAAATAGTTGGATTCTCATGCTAAACATGGCCAAAGTTTCAAAACATGAGTTGGACATATGACGGAGTATTGTTGTGGACATGTTTAGCCGATTTTTTTTTCTAGTATTATGTAATAAAGAGCAAAATTCCTTGTATAGGCACTTCTCCCTGATAAGCGTGCGCACGCACATCACACCAGAGCAAGAGCACGCCCATCAACATGCTTCGTTTGGGTTATGGAAGCCGAGAGATTTTTCAACAATGGGTGTGTCCCAATTCAGGGGCTGCACCCTTCGAAGGCCGCATTCATCATCGGTCTCATTTCAGAAAAATAACCGTTAGATTGCAAAGTAAGAAAGAAATTACAGTATTTTACACCTCACAATGAATATCAGTCAATTACAGTTACTTTTCTTAAATATGACATCCTTGATGACGTATTCAGCCTCTGAAATGAGACGCAGCTCCTGTCACCAAAAGAGTGTGTTTTTTGTTGTGAGGGAAAGATTACCCTTTTCAGCTTCCCAAAGAACCCAGCGTTAAGGGAACAGTGGATAAAGTTTGTTTTTCCGGGGCAGCAACGGAGTTGCACACGTATGTTTGTTTGTTCCCGGAATTTCGATGATGAATGCTTTGTGAACAAGTCCCAGTTTGGCACTGGATTTACATATCATGGGTGGTGAGTAAAGCTGCATCAGATGTCTGTGTTTTGTTGGTGATCGGCACGCAAGTGCATATAATGTAAACAACAAGAACGTTTTTGTTCCATTTTTATTTATAATGATGTCGCAGCTTGCAGACGATCTCTACACAAAAGCTGCGTGTGCTCGTGACTCTTTAGCTCTGCCCAAGGCATGCCTCCAGGAGCTCGGCTTTTTTTGGAAAGACTCGGTACAGCGTATCTATCTTTTATAAATATGATAAAACTAAAGACTTTTTGGAGATATGAAGGATGCAATATTACTCTATAGGTACTCAAGATTAACATGAGATTGGTAGAAACTGTTTGTGATACCTTCCCTTTAACATGTTTCAACAGCTACTTCATTGAAAAGTAGGCATATATTCTGACAAAATATTTTTATTTAATTTTTTTGCAAGCAATGTTTGGTATTATGTATGTATTTTGTATTTGAGGACTCTTAAAAGTGTGAAATGGATTATATTTCCCCTGTCTGATGTCTTTCACAGCACAACTCAGTATTGACATCAACTTCCCTCCAATGTTATTAGTCACATGACACTTACAGCTCAGGTGATTGGCTTACAAACAGTTGTTTAGAACTGAAAGCCAACAAGGAAAGATGGCAGATTTCATAGATAATTCAAGTTATTATCAATGCAGTTGTCATATTAATTGAGATCATATTAACTATATAGAATATTTATACTTTTAAAAATGAATTTGTCACTGCACAGGATCATTGAAATGAAAAGGCGACATCAAAAAGTTAATTGCATAAAATAAAAAAAATAATAAAAAATCATGATTGCATTATTTTACCTTACACATTCATCCACACACTTACACATTTATCAAGTATTTTAACCACAACCATCATTATATAAGCCTAAAACAAGTATATGATTTTCATGTCACTTTTTTGCTGTACCAATATATGCATGTATTGCATGATGGATATAATCCCAGTGTATTTGTTTACAATCCTTACAACTTGAAGACAGAAATCAATATTTTCCCTTGAACATCCATTTCAGATAAGCCTAATATGTTAATATGTACAAACACTAAATCCTCCATATTCAACACTTTGAATTAGAACCACCATAAAAACTAATTTTATGCCAATAAAGACGTGATATAGAAACAGCCCCTATGAATTCATTCTCATGTGAAATCACATGGACGGACAATCTGTCATGAATCATCATTCATAGGATTTACAGCTTCAGCGATTTAAGAGGGGTGAAGGGCTGTTGGCATTCTGAGATTCTTAAATGGTGAGATATATGGTACTTTGGAGCAAGATTTAGTGAAATTCAAAGATACTGGTATAAATGTATTGGTTTAATAGTTACCTTCATCCAAAGCTTGAATGGAAAAAAGCTACAGCACAATGTAAGTACTGCAACTGCAACACATACAAACACTCTTTTACTCACTCTTTTCCAGTATTAACAAATTTATATTTGTGTTGTCAAATATGTTAGAGCATGTTGCTCTAGTGCCAATGCCTGACAGGCTGTGTGAGTTTGTGGATCAGAGGTGATTGAAGGGTGTTTTTAGTGCTGGTAGAATATTATAGGAAAGACTCTGCAGACACAGCATAAGTGAGATATATACACAAATATTTTTGTCCTATGAATAAATGATGATTTCAGTTTATTTTTATTAAAATGTAGGATTTTTCAGGATGTTCTCTGGGACATTTCAATAGCTCATTTAAAATGGTCTCTTCTAGCACATAGACTTATGCTAAGCCTTCCAGTGCTAAATATCTGCCATTCTGCCTGAGCTTTACTGTTCTGCCATTCTTGGGCACAGCAGATTCTTGAATAAAGAACAGCTGTCTCCTGTATCACAGTGGCTGCCCTGAAAGGATATTTATAGCCTTTTAGTATCAGGCTTTATAAATGTAGGCACATTTGGCCTTTTTAGAGCAAATGAGATGAAAACTCTTCTATTTCGGTCATCACAGAACAGCTCTTTCTCTGTGTCCATCATCAACAGAGGGCTACGACACGCAGGTCAAACCATTGTAACGGTGTGTGCTTAGGCAGATGAGGACGAAGACGAATAAAGTCCAAACACAGTTTAATATAATAATCCAAACAGGAATCGGAACAGGCATCAGGGTACACACACATAACTAGCTACAAGACTGGACAAAGAACAACAGAAAGGCAGGAACTTAAGTAGTGCAGATAACAAGGTGCTAAATGATACACAGCTGACACAAGTGAACTCATAATGATGGTGACCATTGAGACGGAAGACAGGCGGGAACACAAACAAAGGAACATGTGACAAATGAAAACATGAAAATGAAAGTCTATTAAAACTGAAACTAACGTGACATAACGCCCCCTCCGGCAAGGCGCGTCCTTGCGCCGTAGAAGGAAGATGACAAATAGAGAGATGGCGGAGGTTTTGGAGGAGGATGAGGATGTGGCGAAGGGCTGGAGAGAAGGGGAGGCGACAGGATGGCAGATGCAGGCAGATGGGACCGTGGAGGCGCAGATGGATGGTGCCAGATGTTGCCGACCCAGAGCACGACCAGGACGATAGCCCACAGCGGAGTGGATGGAGGGAGGAGCCATGATGGTGACTTAAGGGGCATCATCCTGGTGAAGATCGACGGACGGGCAGCCACTGGAAGAAGAGCCCTTCGCGCAGATGTAGAGCCGAGGAAGCGAAGAAGCGCCGATGACCCTGGTGACCGTGACTGAGCCACAGCGACGACCCCCCAAAAAGGAAGTGGGGATCCTGAGGGCTGAGGACAAGCCGGTGTGACTGAGGGCAGAGGTAAAGACTGAAGGAAGGCGGAGCTAGCCGAAGCCGAAGGGGTGGAGGGCAGCGGACGGCCTGCAAGTCCGCAGCGGAAGCGTGGTGAGGTCTGACCCAGGATGAGCCGACGGTCCGAGGGAGCTCGGCGGGGTCAAATGGCCGAAGGTCAACGCTGGAGTCGAGGGAGGAAGGAGCACAGGCACAGGAGCCAGGGCAATGGGTCGAGGTGAGTCTGAGAACTCTGAGGCTGGAGGTGGAGCCACGGGCTCAGACCGCCCAGGAGGGATTGGCTCCTCGCAGGTCCAAGGTGGAACCACGCCACTGAGTAGAGGTGACACTGAGGGACCAGTGGGAGACGATGACGACTGGGTGGTATTAGTGGCTGAGGACTGAGGACGGGCATTGAGAGATGAACAGAACCCAATAAAAAACAAAGTGCTGCCAACAACAGTCAGGAGAGGTGGTGGGAGAGGGAGGCTGGGCGGGGTTAACATGACTGAAGAAGATGATTGACATACAGGTAAGTTCATGGGGTAAAAGGGATCCAACTCTCCACTCCCTTGAAATGTCCATTGAGTCTAGTTGGTACTCACTCTCAGTGGCGGGAGGGTGAGTGTGGCTCACTTCCATTCCCTCAAACTTCACGAGGACTCCCACAGTGATGGATGGTGTTGCCGGCTCACTCCCCTGGTCAGACTCTCCGGGATGCTTCAGCTCCGGGGGCGATAGCGGGCGCGGTCCTTCCTTCATTAGGCTCTGGCTCACATGTCGCAGCAGGCAGAAGCTTCCAGTCTGCGGGGGGCTCAGGCGTGAGATCCGTCGATCGGGGTGGTGGTGATGGGCTAGGCTTCGGGTCGGGCTGTGGCGGCTGTATGGATCAGGGGTAGACACTCTCCAGACACTTGATGACGGCCTCCTTCCAGCAAAGTCCTTGGGTGTCTGGGAGGTCTACGGGATGTTGAAAGTTTACCCCGATCCAATACAGCGATTTCATCATCTCATCATCCTAGGGAGAACAAACGCATAGACGGCAGAACTCCACGGTGAAATCCAAGATGTTCTGACTGCTACTGGCCAATGCAGCAATTTTTGTTGCAAAATCCATATTCTTGGTTCGGTTTTCTGTAACTGTGTGTTTAGGCAGACGAGGACAAAGACAAATAAAGTTCAAACACAGTTTAATATAATAATCCAAACAGGAATCGGAACAGGCATCAGGGTACACACACATAACTAGCTACAAGACTGGACAAAGAACAACAGAAAGGCAGGAACTTAAGTAGTGCAGATAACAAGGTGCTAAATGATACACAGCTGACACAAGTGAACTCATAATGACGGTGACCATTGAGACGGAAGACAGGCGGAAACACAAACAAAGGAACGTGACAAATGAAAACAAAACTGAAAGTCCATTAACACTGATACTAACGTGACAACCATAGAGGTCCACTGCTTCGTCACCTGTTTATAGAGTGCTGCAGGAAACCAGTTAGCATTTTTTTTAAACTTCCAGTTCCATCATCCCTAAGTGTTTTTGGTTAAATGCCAGAAAAAAGGTTTTTGGCTATCACAAGCTCAAGATATCTTCACATTTTTTTCTATGGCATAGTACATCATAATACATAAATACATAAGTAATACACCACTCATGATTTTTTTAAAAGTTTATCCATCTTGAAAAAGGTGGCTAGTAATAAGTGGCTAAATAGGCCACTCTTCCTGGTCCTTCAGTGATGTTTCAACTTTGACTGGTTACTTTCAGTTACCGTTACAGTCAAAATACTACCTTATAGACCTTAGTCAGTGTATTTAATTTGAATAAAGACAAAGTTGCGATAGATATGCTTTCTTTTTTTTTTCTTTTTTTTGGCGGCAATAGTAAAATAAATAATAATGATAACAGTAGTGGTACTAATACTAAAGATGGTGATGATAATATTTTGTGTTGACAGCAATAGTAATATCAATAATAATAATAATAACAACAACATTCATATCAATAATGAGATATGCTTTCTTAATGATGTTTTATTTACAAAGTTCGGGAGGTGCACGTTCATATAATCTACCCAATCAGCGCGAGGAGGCCTAGATAAATGGTCAACTCACCTCTGTCCCACAACAGTTTTCCAGCATCCCTCCTCCACCCTGATTCCTCACTCTCAACTGTTCCTATTTATACCTGGGATGGAGTGGGGGAGTATTCTCGGTTTGGGGCACATTCTGGACTCTGAGTCCTCCCTCTGGACAGCATGCCAAATGTGCATACTCTTTACCCTATTCAATTATATGCAAGTGTGAACTCGTGAAAAAGGCTAGTTCACTCCAAAATTAATTTTCTGTCTACAAAAACATATATTTCTTCTATTTTGTTTTTTTTGCCAAATCTCTTGTACTTTATCATAAGATAAGGTGTCTGTGAAGAGAAATGGCTGAGGGTGGGGGGCCCAGGGGTCTTGTGGGACCATGAATTGGCCCTGTACACCAGAGGTCTTCAACCTAACTGACCATATGTATGGAATGTTCTTAAGAACTTCCACAATAATATAAGCCAGCTGGAAAACTTCCGGTGAAATATCACTACTTGGTTTATAATCAGAGTCACTTAGTCAGGCCTAGCATTAATTTAGTTTTTCAAACGTAAGACGATATAAAAAAAGAGACGTTGTCTCAGTGTTCCTCCTCGGCAAAATTCAATTCGACCATCAGTTTTCACACTTTTCGTTCTTTACTGCAATCAATATAACTGGTTTATTGGCAAATTAGGCAAGTGTGATAACTGCATTCAAATATAAATCCAACATTAAAAAGTCAACCTTGGATGGTTTTGGTCGATGTACAGCGAGTACAGAATGAGCCCAAAGTATAGTTCACTCGCGTACGTGAATTTCATTAGAAGAGTACGCACATACTGCACGCGCACCGCTGGATTTTTTGTAACTGCACATACTTGTACATGCAGGGCGCACATGTGCATTTAAGTTTTTTGCAGTAATCAGTTTATCCACAAGGTGGCAACCGTGTCCTGGGGGCGTCGATTCACAAAGTAGTGAAGGTCGGTAGTCAAAGTGTCAAACTGCATAAACAGAACAGAGAGGAACACATGCAAGCTACAGCAACGATGGAGGCCTACATAGACGAGAGATTGTGCGAAGAGGTTAGAAATTACCCTCATTTGTACAACTCTAGCATGAGAGAATACAAAGATATTTGCATGATTTGTATCTCATGGTGAGAGATTGTTCAAAACTGTGGATGTGTTGAATGCTTATGTATGCGTACGAGTCAAATGAAGTATACTTTGCAAGGCTGTGCATACATTAGCGTACCTGTAAAAAAACGAAGTATACCCAGGGCTTAACAGTTCACCGGAAATGCCCAAGCTGGCTTAACAAAACTCTCCTGCAGATATTAGGCTTGTTCGAGATGCATCGGCACTGCGCAGACCAATCGGCGTGTGACATCAAAGTACTGCGAGAGTGATTGGAGAGCAACGACTTCTTATGCTTTTGAATCGCTCTTGCAGTACTGTGATGTCATAAGCCGGTCGGTTTGCGCAGCACCGATGCATCTCGAACAAGCCTATTGTTTCCAACCTGATTCAGCACATATGCCTGTGATTTTCAGGCAATCCCAAAGAGCTTGATTAGCTGGTTTAGGTGTGTTTGATTAGGGATGGAGCTAAATTCTGCAGGACAGTGGGTCCCCAGGAGCAGGGTTGAAGACCTCTGCAGTACGTGGTTGATTGACAGGTTGTCCTAGCAGATTATTGTGCACAATAAAGTACTTTGCCCAGTCTTGACTTGATATGTGAATGTACAAATCACACTTGACATATTAACCTCATGAGAGGATTTACAGGAAAAATTTAAGGCTAGCCAGACAGAGTGCTGTGCAAGTCTGTGTATTTGGTGTGATAATTAAAAAAAAAAAAAAAAAAAATCTTATGATGGCAGGGTGTGTAAAAGCTAATCCGCAAATTACATCATTCCAGCCTGTGAGTTTGGCACAAGAAAGCTTAGTCTGGACACAATGTGATTGTCACAGGGACTTGACAGATTGTGGACAGCAGCTGATACGTTATTTACATTATTAACAGTAAGACAATAACATATGATGCACGTATTTCCAGTTTGTAGCACTGTACTAAGCATTGTACTAATTACAAGTATGACATAAACAACAGAAAATGTAAAGCAAACAAACTCCTGAGCAGCTTTTGGAACATCCTTGTGTACCTTGTTTTGGAGTGTAGCTCAAGTCGGTGATAAAAAGTGGTTTCTGATTCACAGGACATGTCCAGGTAAATGACAGTGAGGAGTTACACAGTGACAATGCATTTAAGGCAAAGTGTCACTCTGACTCTAACTAGGGCGCAAGCAACACTCTTTGTTGAGCACTAAATGACAATAATCTCTTTTAACAGGTAGTCACTTCATTACATTATGCATGCAGTTAGTCTTTTCAAAGAAAGTTTTTTTCAACCCACTTACTTAACATTGAAAACATTACACATGATATTGTAAGAATACAAAAAGCTGAGTAAATCCACCAGTGTAATCCACCTATTTTACCTCAAGTATGCGAGTATAAATCTGATTGCTGTGTGAGAGAAAAACACTCTTGCTGCGCATGGGCTGACCATAGACAATAACACTGGCTAAAAATGGAAACGATTGAGAGATTAAATATGTCTTTCTGAGTTGACAAGGATTTAGAGTTTGAGAGTCTGCTTTTGCACAAATGTTGTCTCCCCCCCCAACCATCATCATTTCCTATTTTCCCATTTTTTTCATGACTCAAAATAACTACAGTGGCAGTGTGAATTCCACACCATCAGGAAGTTAAGAAATCACAACCATCCTTCAGTAGGATACTGTAAAAGTGAAAATATGTCATTAAGGAGCTATTTCGGTCTGACCTGACTCTTACCAATGACGTTCATTGGTGTAACCAAATGTAGCAAGGTTGATTTAGTCATATTAATATTATATTTTTATTATAATATATTTATCATATTTTTTAGATGTTGCCATCTAAGATTATGCATGCATGCAGCACATTTTAGATTAACTGCCTTTTTTTTTTTTTACACTATTTATTGTATCATTTTATCTATTTCCTATCTAATTCTTCACAAGACTATAGGCTTCACCATGATGTGCACTCCAGTGTTATTATTTTCTTTCAGAAACCCTGACTCTTATAGCTATCAAGAGATTACAGTACATTATCATTTTCAATTCCCATATCAGGTTTGATCTTATGCAAAATGCATATTTCTATAATAGAGTTCAGCTTGATGACCTTGAAAGACCCCATGGATTGAAAAAGCTTAATAGTAAGACTTTGTATATCACACCACTGTTAAATCTTTGAAGTCCTTGAATATTTGTTTTTCTGTCTAGGAACCACCTGTTCAGTCATTATTAAACAATGACCAAAAAAATCTCTATCTCTAATATATATATATATATATATATATATATATATATATATATATATATATATATATATATAAACACTACCCCTGATTTCTGTTGCATAAGATTTAATCTGTGGTTGAAAGTTGGTGATGTTTAGGATCATCTGTATTAGAGGGCTGTAGCAGTGAATCATGTGGCTCGCGCTGTATCGGACCTCCGCGAGGCGCTGATCACGAGAGGAATGGGCATAAGGTACGCGTCGCTGGATGCGCAAAAATCTCTTCAAAATGCCAACATTTTCGGTCATGTACAAAGGAGCGGTCATGATTAGCAGGTAAAAACGTTTCTTTTGTAATTTTGTGTTAGTTAAGCTGCATTATGGCTCGTTTTTTCACCTCATTAGTTCCAGTGAGTGATAAGCGCTCGAGTGTTTACGAGAGAAGCGGCGACATAGGTGCGTCGTCACTTTGTCCCCTACTGAAGGTTTCGGTGACTTTCAGGTACTTTGTGCTACCTGTTCTGTGCTCAGGTGTGTCACTTACAAAGCGTTTTTGCGGAGAATAAGAGAATTAAAAAAAGCGTGTGTGAAATGTGTTGAACGACGGTTACTTCACCATTCGTTCTTATATAGCCTATACATTTGCACCGACTGAGTTACAGTGTGGAAATTGCATATTTGAGTTTATTTGCCCGCTATGTTTTGAAGAATCCACAGCACTGTAAAGGATGTACTAATAATGTGCTCTAATCACCCGGAGATTATAATGTGTTTGTGCGTACTCACTAAATCCATTTATACATACCTCAAGGAATTCATGAAACTTTAACTGTGCCTTTTGTTATTGATCAGAGGTTCTTATCATCAAACTTCTTGATAACAGCCGAAAATGATGATCCCCTTCGTAGACGTATATTTTTATGTAAAGACCATGTGAGAGCGATTAGGCATGATGTTATAAGTATGCTAATTGACTTTTATATTTTCATTATACTAAAATCATTAGTATAAACGAAATCATTAACATATTATCTCGAGAATATTTATTTAAGATATTAGGGTGACTGTATCCATTTTCAGTTAAATTAAAATTGTTGTCTTTTTTTTCATTCTGGTTAGAAAGTTTTTTATTATTATTATATCCTTGGATGTATGTATAAACACTTGATGAACTCTTGCAACAATATACACATATGTTTTTATATTTATTTCTTACTGTCAACAAACTAGAATTATTATTAGAATAAAATAATCATAATTAGTTTCAGGATGTCTGATCAATTTTTGAATTAGAAATAATATCAGATTTAGTAAATGTGATAAATTATTGCATTAAACATGTTTAATTAATATATTTAAATGATTGCAATAGCCATTTACCAGGTTAACTTTAACAGCCCTAAAAGTACAATTTATCTTTTTGTGATTTCCACAGACAGACCCCCTATCATTTTAAAAGGCTGTTTTAGAGGGTGCTGTGTTGGGGACAGCAGACACTCTTTCTTACATAACTCTTGGTTACAAACATGGTTAGCTTGAATTTTAGCCTCAGATGAAGTCTTCAGACAATCTAAAGTACAATTTCAAGGACAGTGCAGAATGCCTGAAAGAGTGGATTGTGGTGGAATCTTTCTGGTGTAGTGCTGGTAAGTCACTCAACAACAAAAGGCCCTTGAATGTCAGTGTCCTGTTGTATATCCTACTAGAAAGACAATATATTATTCCCTCGATTGCATGGTAACAGCACTGCCAACAGGGTTGAGTTTCTTTAATTAATTACATAATTTTACTTAATGACTTAAGTACTTAAGTAAAACTTAATCACTGTTATGTGACTGAGTTCTTAAAAAACAGAATCATAAACAGATTCTGAGTTCATTTGAAAGCTTCCATTTTTAGGAGCCTGTCCAAAGCAGGACATTCATGCTAAATAATTAATACTAATTCCCCACTGAAAATAACTGGTCTTGATGCTAATAACAGTCCACAGGCACAGTGCTTACAGCAAAATCTTCCCACACTTAAATTCACAGTGTATTTGGTTTACAATATTCAGATATGAACTGAAATTCACCTGCTTCAAATTCAACTCAATTTAGAGAAAAGTTTGATGCCTTGATTATTTCTCTGAATATAACAAGTCTCACTATGTTACTAAGTTTTTTCTTCTTCATGTTTTCCATGTTTCAACTTCATTTATTGGTGAAATGCTGCTCCTGTTCTCTGTCCTGCACAGGACACTAATGGGTCCATATGGAGTAGATCGAGCAGTGCATTCTATGGAGTTTACAGACTGTGAGAATGGATTAGGTAAGCGCCTTATAAGATGTTACTCTCATTTAACATTTGTGTGTTTGTATAATTTACTAAATATCCTATCATATCTTGATATAATTTAAAACACTGTCTTCAATCTGTGCAGACGACCTCAGAAGGCATATTATTATAAATGCTCTTAGAATGGTGCAGATTGAGCCTGAAGGGTTACTAAGATTTATTTAAGACATAAGCCCCTTTCACCCAGCAATCCCGGTAAATTACCATAAAATTACCGGAACAACTTCTCCAGTAAATACACAAATGTGCTGTTCACACAAGCAGCAGCGTTTCGTCTTTTCTACCGGTAAGATACCATTCACACATCAGTACCAAAATACCGGTAAATTCTGTGATTTCAGACATCGGAAATGGCTTTTTTTTTTTTTTTTTTTTTTTTTTTTTTTACTTTTGAGTGACAGGTGTAAGAGGATGAGTACACAGAATGCGGTTTTGCTCTTAAAAACAGGAGACGCATACTAGTTACTATAGTACTGCAGTTCCCATAGTATGCAACAACTGATGAATGAATGGAAAAAAAGGCAAGGTCTCGAGTGTGAGATGCAGCGCAACATCAGATGTTTGTCTAGCACATGTTTACATATAAAACAGTTGAAAGCAGCGGAAATGACTGTAAACAGCTCCGACAGAACTTTATGGGCCTGTCCAAATACCCACATTTGCGGCTTTTGTACTTGACCACTTGTCTACTTGCATGACATATTTCCTGTATTTGGCTCTAGTGTTCAAGTGGGTGTGAAGACCGCAAGTGTTTGTAGAACTTTTGATACTCAATGGGACACACTTATAGTGTTGCGAGTGTTTACAGAGCTTTATTTTGATTTGATAAAAAGCACTTGCAAATGTTGTACAAAATACACATTTGCACCAATAAAATGTGCAACACTTTGTTTTACTTTCAAATTATATGTAATATCTACAACATCTTATGTTTTCCACAACATCTTGCGATTTTGGGGCACGTGAGTTCCTGAACATGATCTCTTAATGGTAATTTATGGGTAATTTACCAGTGAACAAATTACTGTATGTGTAAAAAAGGCTATAGATTTTTCTTTACTAGCATTTATGGTTCCATGAAGAACCTTTAACATCCATCAAACCTTTCCATTTCACAAAACATTCTTTATAGTGGAAAAAGGCTCTTTAGATTATTAAAATATTCTTCACATTAAGAATTTTTTTTTTTTTTTAAGATCTGTTCACTGAGATGTTCTTTGAGGAATCAAAAATGGTTCTTCTACAGCATCACTGCAAAAACCCCTTTTAGAACTTTTATTTTTAAAGTGTATAGAGTAGCACATTTTCTAGTCAGTTTTAATGAGGGCTGTTGTACATCAGGCGTTTCTGATCTTTAATGGCCATGGAAATGAAGCGTATGGTGGAGTCTCGAAGCAAAACGTATAAGCATAGGTTTAGGGTATGGTTGTTTTCCAGTCTTTCAATTCTTGTGCTGTCTTTGTTGTATTTATACCACAGCCTGATCTTCCTCTTCACAATAGATCAAAAACATTATTTGAAGGCAGCTCTAAGCTCCTTAAACCTGTCTTTCTTACATCCTAACTTGCACAGTCAACAATCTATTGTGTTACAAGACAATTCTGTTTTAGGAGACATTTTCATGATTACAGACATAAAAAAAGCACAGATAAATCAACACATATTTTTGCAGTGCTATCATGTACAGACTCAAAAGTGTGACACTGTGTTTTTTTCAAGACATAGGGCTTACTTTGCATTTAATTTAGAGTATATGAAATATTTTGAGTTTAGGTTTAGAACAGAACATGTTTTGTGGATAACCAGTAGCAAGTCTTCTTATTAAAGTGTCTCCAAGATTTATCTTGAAGTGAATCTATTAATATGCAATATCAGCTCAAAACTTAATTAGTGCCAATACATTGTCTGTCTATGAATACCAGATAAGCCTGAAGCAAAAAGAGGTTATTTATTATTCTATGAGTGTGACTAAACCGTGTGACCAAAGCGAATCTAAAGAATCTCTGCTGTCCATCAAGGGAAGTGTATTCTGCTTCTGAACTGCCTGCAAATGAATCTTACACACGTCAATATGTGAATATTGGACGTTTGAGTGCCTATGGAAATGTAAGTAAAAGTATGTGTGGTAAAACCACACTTTACGCAAAATTCATTCATGAGATCACGTTGGGTGTGAAAGATGCTCATCTCATTAAAGGCTTTCATGTTTTGTTGGCATCAGAGCTCATTCCTGTTGTCTCAACAATTAATAGTCTGACAACACCGATTTGCTATTGCTCAATCCTTTCACGTTGGCATCGAGACAATGACTCTATTCAATATATTGTTTTTAGATAAACCCTGAGTTCAACATGAAATGAATTTCACCCTATCTATTTTCTAAATGCTTGTTATTGATCTTATTGTGAACGAATTGGTATAACCGAATTCTTCATCTCATGTGAGTGCACATGATTTAAAAACATTATTTCAAAAGTACTATTCATTTCTTTCAAGGTAAAACGTTTAAAAACAATAAAAATAATAAAAAAACTTAATATGTTTAACCTCAATGGAGTAAAACAGGATTCCCGTGTGTTTAATGGATTCAGTGCAACACAGTGTTTACATCACAGGAAGAAGATCATTCTGTCACCAGGGAGATTTGGAGCTTTACAGAGTTGCTGTTGCCCACTGAAATCCAGTAAACTCATTTCACTCCATTTGATGACCTCAGGGGGATTCGAACCTTACAGCATTTACCTGAAACTCTTAAAGTTGAAGTTATATGTGTGTAATACTTGGAAGTTAAATACTGACCCGAGTCAGCTGTAAATCCTTATTTTAGGGAGACTGGTTTGAACATAAGCTGACACAAATGGGAACACATCTACAGCAGCTCGGCTGCACTATTTAGTCATCATATATTTACATTTGGATTAGTTTCCTTACCAAAATAACCGAAAATACACTACTGACACTACCGTACTATACCTTAAACCTAAACTGATCCTTCAGAAATTCTTCATCCTTCAGGAATCATTCTAATATGATGATTTGCTGTTCAAGAAACATTTTCCATGGTTATAAATGTTGAAAACAGTTGTGCTGCTTAATGTTTTTGTGGAAATTGTGAATAGAAATTTTAATTAATAACTCAGAATATTGAAGTTTTGTCTGTTATATCACAAAGTGCACTCTTAAGCAATTGATCTTATAATCAAGCAATTGTCTATAATAAGTTCTCATAAAAAAGTCAAAGTTAAGTACAATTTAAAGTTACGTTTTATAACTATTCAATTATCTTTTAAAGTCTATCAAACCACAGTTAAAACTTGAGAGGTAAAGCTCTTTCAGCAGGCATCAGGTAAAGATATTGTCTCGGTTACGTATGTAACCCTCGTTCCCTGAAGGAGGGAACGGAGACGTACGTCGAACGTGACCGACTGAAAGGGAACTATTGTTCACTTGATAAATCTGCATTGTCTTCTCTTGTTTAGATAGAAAAAGGACAAATCATAGTCTGTTTGTCAGAAAAACATTAGTGAATGTTTAGATCTTTCAATTCACCATCACCTGTCATCAAATTATCAGTGCGTACCGGCAATGCAATCAAAAGACCATACAGTCCTGTTGTCTGGGACTGTGTTAAGATTTCTGGGTTTTGTTTAAATATATTTGATTGATAAATACAACATCAACAACAGTACAAATGTATGGAAGAATAATATTTTACAAGGTCTTACTTTGAGTGAAGTGTAGTGATGCTCTGTCTCTTCTTAAGGAATCAAAGTGATCGGTGGTGTGAAAGAACTAACAGGAGAGGAATATGGCGTTTACGTCAAGAGGATCTTACCTGGTGGCCTTGCTTCCAGTGATGGTAAGTTTTCTCAAAGATATTTTATCATAGTTTGAAATAGTAATAGTAATAATATCTAGCTGTTTGTGAGTGTAATCGGTCTGCAAAGTTTTAAAGTTCAAAGTATTCTACTAAAATAAAGAATCAGTTTTAAACTGCTGAAACGAGTTGTCAGCAATTCCAGTCTCACTTCCTGTTGCAGACCTACGTAGGTTTGTAACAAATTTGCATAATACCAGCCTATGGTCTTCACTGACTAGCCGTGAACAACATCTACTTAGTACTTTGACCCGCCCTTAAACACTGTAGTTTTAAGTTGACGCTGTTTTCTGTGCCGTGAAACCACTTTACATACACTTCAAAAGGATGAGGTCTTGATACGGTAAAACCGACACCTTTGTTACTGTTCGTATCACTATGTATACAAGTGCTGAGAAAGCCTCCAAAGCTGAAATTCAGATATGGCAATAGGCGTTTTGTTTCCAATACGCTGTAATTTCCAGTACACTGTAAGTGGTAGACCAATCACAACAGACTGGGCCATCTGACCAATCAGAGCAGACAAAGCACTTGAAAAGCATATTAAAAGAAAATTGTGTTTTTTGACTTTGGATGTACCTAAACTTATTGTAGGAGACTTCTAAAACAAAAATAGGAACCTTTTGAAATAGCATAATAGGGGCAGTTTAAAATTTTTATCCAGGTGGTCTCCTAAAAGTTTTAATTCTCTCAGACACAATGCAAAACCTGAAAATGAAACAGCTTAGATAGGCATTAATTTCCATGCTGGTCTAGCTGTTAGACTAGCATAATCACATTGTTACCAGCAAAACCTAAGTGGTGAGGCTAGACAACCATGGGAAGTTAAAATCTGCTCTGAAGCTTTATTAAATTGCTTTGATCCGCATTATACAGCTTTTGCTAATGAACAAAGTGAATCAATCTTGTTATTATGAATCAAATCATTTACTGTTATTGGAGATTAGCTTAACATTTAAACCAAAATCAGAATGTGAATGTGAAACATAATAGCCACATTATAATAGAACAGAAATTCGAAAGTTAAGACACAAATTTAGAAAGGAAACCATGTCAGTGCAGCTGTTTACATTTCTGTGAAACAGATTGTCTGTCTCACTGCGTATACCTCTGCTTAAGTCTCTCACGTGTGAAGGGGAGTTTAGCGTCATCTCTGTGCTTAGAGTTAATGCCCCTGACGGACTGGAATTAGAGTCTGTCTCCCATTCTGCTGCTGCCGAGCACGGGGTATATGGGAGCTTATATGGGCGCATGCGCTCTGTGGGGCTTTGCTTGTTTTTAGCCCGCTCACGCGATTGCTGTCAGCTCACCATTCAGAGAACTCAGCAAGCTTCCTGGCTGCTCTCTTTGGTTTGGTGGAGAGACAATTCAAGCATGCTGGTATTTAACTGGCAGGCTGATATTCTGAGGGAATCTAGACAGCTTTTTACTGTACTGGTTATCCAGAGTGACTGTAAAATCTGACACTGGAAAGGTGGCATTTGACTGAAGTGCTTTGACACAGAGTAGGACATAGGTGAGCCCTTTGAGACTTTGCAGCTTGTTCCATTCCAGATTTGATTTGCTCTGACAAGATATCACTGAAGTGAAGGTAGAAGGGGTCGAGAAGACATAACCCTGACCTACATCTGAGAGAGATGTTCTTAATATGTCTTACAGAAATGAAAAGATTTGAGGGCCGTATGCTGTCTCTCCTATGGCCACAGTTTGCTAAAACAAGTTGCCAAATTATGACAGTAAACATGTTTAAACATTTGAATGATGGCCATCTCTTAAACCAAAATGCAGTTTGGACATTTTTTTCTGAGCTATTTACTTTTTTTTATGTTATATAAAGTTGTGAAAAACTATCGTGTTGACAAATTTGAAGTTTATGGTCACAGTCAACAACATTAGTCACGATCAATTTACAAGTACCCTAGTGTGACAGAAGTATATATTTCACTTATTTAGGTGATCAACATTAGCTGCTTATGTTATTAGTTCTTAAATACCTTTGCTTTTGATTCATTCAAAGTGGACTACAGATTTAATGAACATATATTATCGTTCAAAAGTTTGGGTTCGGTAAGAGTTAAGAAAATACAGTAAAAACAGTACTATTTTGAAATATTATTGCAATTTAAAATAACTGTTTTCTATTTGAATATATTATAAAATGTAATTTATTCCTGTGATGGCAAAGCTGAATTTTCAGCTGAATTTACTCCAGTCTTCAGTGTCACATGACCCTTCAGAAATCATAATAATATGATAATTTGATGCTCAAGAAACATTTCTTATTATTATTATGAGGAAAACAGTTGTGCTGCTTAACATTTTTGTGGAAACGGATACTTTCAGGATACTTTGATGAATATTTAATTTGAAATCTTTTAGAATATTATAAATGTCTTCATGTCTGTCACTTTTAATCCATTTAATAAATTTAAATTTAATAAATCTTTTGAAAAAAAGAAGAAAAAAGTACTGTTCCCATAACTTTTGGATGGTAATATATTTCATATGGAAAAAATAGTAAGAATAGTATATAATGTAGTATGTAATAGTAATATATTTGTCAAGTCATTTCATGGATCTTTATAGTTTTTATTTTGTAAATGCTTCATTAGGAAACCTGCAGCCTGGAGACCAAATCTTGGAGGTGAACGGTGAAAGCTTGATTGGCGTGACAAGTGAACGGTACATACTGCACTCTCCTATTTTTCTTATTAATTAATTTGTTCTTCTATTCTGCTTGTATGTACTTTCTGTGATGTACTTCCTTGTGTGTGTTTTCTGTGTTTTCATGTTTACCTCTGTAACAGATGATTTCTTTACCTGCAAAATTAGCCATTTGTTATTCTTTTATTACCTTCAAAACACTTGATGCCTGATTTTGTTCTTTGATTGTAGAGCGGTGGACATTCTTAGAGCAGCATCCTCAACCAATCACATGCGCCTTCTCATAGCCAGAGATGAGGAAGCCAGGTAAGCCACTGATCCATCCATCGTAACATCTGCTCTGAAGATCACAAACCTCATGTCCATTTAGTTGATTTTAAATGCAGTTTCCAAGGAAAAAATAAAGTTCAAAGCACATCAAAGCACAGTAAGCAAAATTATAAAATATACAAAAGTCACAAAAGTATAAATACGTTCAAAAGTTTGGGGTCAGTAAGAATTTTTTTTTTGATTGAAAGAAATTAATACTTCAGCATTAATTAACTGCTTTAAATTGATCAAACTGAAATGATAGTAAAGATATTAAAAATTGAAAATATTTCTACTTCAAATAAATGCTGTTCTTTTGAACTTTCTAATGATCAAAGAATTAAAAAAAAAAAAAAAAAATTAAGCAGCACTTTTTCAACATTGACAATATTACCAAATGTTTATTGAGCAGTAAATCATCATATTAGAATGATTTCTGAAGGATCATGTGACACTGAAGACTGGAGTAATGATGCTGAACATTCAGATTTGCCATCACAGGAATAAATTACATTGTAAAATATACTATAATAGAAAACAGTTATTTTAAATTATAATAATATAGGTTTTTAAAAACATTTTAAAAATCCTACAGACCTCAAACTTTTGAATGGTAGTATATATTTTAAAAATAAGCAAACCAAAGGGTTGTTTTTTTCTTTTCCATCTCTACTGCTTATAGTCCATTTCATTGCCAACCTTCCACTTGACATTTAACCAACCTAAAAACTTGCCATCACTTAAACCCTCTCATCCACTGATATTGATCTATGGATGTCTGACCTGAGTATATTTCATCTGAATGTCCACCCCTTAGAAGACATGTTAAATAATTCACTGAAAGATGAATAATTTTGTTCATAAACTAGATCTGACTGAGTATTGGCAGTGCCTGTGAGTCTCTTGGCGAGCTATTCAAAGACAAGCTTCTGGCCCGAGCTTCTGCCTCCCTCCACTGTTAACTTCACTCATTAGAAAAAACTATCAATGGAAAAGCAGCATTCTTGCTCATGGCAATGCTAGTGACCTTTTCACTTTCTAAAACTTCAGTTAAATCAGGTCTATTGCCTTTTAGTAATGAGCAATCATTTTTCAGTCATGAGCGCTTTTAATTTCTTTTTTTTCAATTTCGTGTAAAATCGTGTAATTTTCACTTTTTTAGTTTAATAAACAGACAATTGTAAGGAAGCCGTTCACAGGTTGAAGAAACTAAAACACTGTAGCCGCGTTTCCACCACAGGAACGTTCCCCAAGAATTTTGGGGTGGTACTTGGTGTGTTTCAGCCGCAGGAACCAGAGTCTAAATAAAGTTCCGGCTAAAAATTTCCCCCTCGGAAAGTACCTGCTCGCAAGTTCAGGAACTTTCAGGTGTGGGACTTGGGCACTGAACATGCTGATTGGTTGAGTTCACGCAGAATTTTGATTGGTTGACTCCACACAGCATTTTATTTCAACCACCATTTTTAAAAGTCTGTTGCGGTGCATTGCTATTCAAATCAAAAATGGAGTTTAAAAAATATGACAGATGGACTGACAATGAGGTTCAGGCTTTATTTAGCTTATACGTCGTACGCAGTCCTACGTCACCGGACTAATTTGCCTAATCTTCACAGGACAGCAACAGGTCTGGGAGAAAAAAAGTTCAGTGGAAACGCGGCTTGAGATTCTGTGGCACTTTAAAAACAATGTTATTAATTTATTTAAAATAGAAATCTTTGATTCTTGTATACAAGTATACATTTCTTTAAAAATTTAAACTTTTGACCAGATATAGTGTATATAACTGTGCATGCTCATTTCCCATTTTTACATTCTGCCGTCATCTAACGCTCATTTTAAAAAAACCTAATAAATTTAACACTGTAAAATGCAATCTTTAGCCAATCTCAAAATGAGAATCCATTTTCATACTGTACATTATAATGCTGTGTTCCCTAAATTCACTTTTTATTCACTTTTAAGTGTTTTATTTTTAATTAATTAGACAGAACAGTGCCAAAACACCTGTTTAGCATATATTTGATATGAGTGAATGAGCAGCAAGAATACAAGGATGTTCTCCCATATTACTGAGCCACTGTTAGCCTTGAGATTTAGGTACACATCTAGACATATGCTGCATCTGAAATCAAATACTTTTCTACTATATAGTATGTGAATAACA
The DNA here is from genome assembly GCA_037101425.1 of Elopichthys bambusa. Lineage (NCBI taxonomy): Eukaryota > Metazoa > Chordata > Actinopteri > Cypriniformes > Xenocyprididae > Elopichthys > Elopichthys bambusa. The sequence continues at coordinate 24,703,366 of CM074435.1, forward strand.
GTACGGCAAAAGAGTAGCATATCTGAATACATAGTATTCAAAAAACAGTAGGCAAAAAGTACCTGGATGACCTACTGCTTCCACTGAGATTCTAAAGTGTGCATTCAATGGACACTTTCCTATCCCATGAGGCCGCGGGAGAGAATTTATGAATGGCAGTGAAGTGACACAACGGACGCTGATAGGTCATTTGACAGTAACAACATGGCGAATGTAGTACGTCTGAATTTCATTTATACTACCCATACCACCGCAAAGTAAATTCAAGTTCAAATGTAGTATGCAAATTCAGACGCAGCAACATATTACGTAGGATCCCAGATGAGTTTACTGTGAGTGTCAGTGGCATAACCGCAGTGTACTTTTGAACTTTACATACAGACAGACTGGCAGGAGATTCAGTCCCATGGCCAATGATTGTATGAATGAAGGAAAAAGGCATTGCGTGCGTGGAAATACGGAGGGAGCGAGTTCAAGGGAGACTGAGAACAGACACGCATTTTAAGCCATGATGAGATGAGTCCTTGCGTCTCCATGCTTTAATCTGCGTTCTGGCCTTAACCAATGCGCATTGAGGGGATTACGCCTCTGCCTCCATGCAAAGACCTCCGCTGCCTTCACCCGCATATCAACAACCTGGAAGTCTTTAGGGACCGAAAGACTGAGCGCAGCATTTCTGGGCTTTTGTTTGTGTGTATTTATGAGGAAGATGGTTTAGAATGTGCACGTATCCTCTGTGGTTTATTGAGACAGCGCTCAAGCCTTTGAGAGTCAGCTCCTTACCATAAGCATCACAACCTTGTGTGACCTCCCTCCCTTTAATCCGCACTGATAACCCGTCCTGAGGACGAAGGAAAAGGAGGAAAAAGCTTTTTTTGCATTGCATCATGCACTTCGAAAGCTGTCACTTTGAGTACACCTAGATTTTTTGGGCTTAGAGTAGATATGAATCGGCTCTGCATGGAGGAATGCAAAGAATTATAGGTCTAGTTATTAAAGGCTTGACTGTCTTTATATAGTCTTCTAAACCCATAGTCTCTTTGTATTGTGGTTAAAACAAGCAAAGATTTGGGATCACTCAGGGACACCTGCATGTAGGTGAAGAGGCCAGTGGCTGAGGCTGTGCACCTGTTTGTATGTCCATAACTGAATAAGATTTGAGTCCAGTGACAGGACATTTCTGTTGACCTATATCTGACATTCAAGAGGTGTCTGGGGGAAAATGGACTGTGATGCAGATGGAGGAGAATATTTAAATAGATTGTAGATCCATCCATCCATCCATCCATTTTTTGTTGTGGGAGCAATGAAAAATTGGCAGGGAAAGTACAATTTTGAATTACTGGCAAAAATCAATTGTCAAGCCCTACAGTCAAACCAAAAAATAAATGATATTTTGATATTTATTCAAAATATTTTGATATTTATTATTGATATTTTTGATATATTTTCACTAGTGGGTTCAGGACACTATAGTTCATTTATGTAAGTGAGTATAGCAAAATAAAGTAAACTGTGACATATTATACCCAAAAATTCTTCATACAGTGGACTACCAGTAAAATTGATAAACATTTGGAACCAAAAATTATTCAGACACTTTGACCTGACCATGTTTTGCTTAAGTGTTATCTGACATAATTAGGGCCTGAGCACCGATGGTGTGAAGACCCTATTGTAATTGTGTTTTGAGGACCCTATTGTAATTGCTCAGTCAATTTTTCTTTTTCTCCGAAATGAATCGCATTTTTGAGGGCCTAAACATGCTTGAAAACTTTGCACATGCGTCAGAAGTGGTAAAAATTTAAGTCTGATATGGGTTTCAGAATTTGGTGTGGCAAAATGGCTCGATAGCGCCAACTAAAAAAAATTAAATTACAGTTTTTCTCAGTTGCTTTGGCACATTTCTCTAAACAATTCGTACAAACAGCACAACATATTGGATTACCTGCAAAAGCCTGTAACTTGCTCAAAATCCTTAGTTCATTTCTCAAAAGCAAGTATTTATGTCAATGAACATATCAGTGCCATCAGAATGACAAGTCCTTGTGTCATTGTTCTTAAACAAGATAGTCAAAATGCTTAGCCATGTTGTCAGTATAACAGTGATGAATATTTCAGATGTAAACTATGGCTACAGTTTTTATGACACTGCACAAGACTGCACTTTGTATCAATTTTAACAGTACAAATGGACACATTACTGTATATGGGAGATTGATTGCAAAAGACTGGACAGGATTCACAGTTTTGTATTTCCTGTTGGTCTGTCAACAAATCACTGTAAAATGTCCTTGTGATAAAAAAGACAAGACTATATACATACACTGTATATATGTATTAATGTGTACAGTATGTATAAAGTTCATTTAGCCTACTATACTGTAAGTGTAAAGCAAGTGTAATACGCTACTGTAAGTGTAAAAATGCTACTGTAATATTAAGATAATAGCATGCATACCATATTAGAGTGCAGTACACATTGCTGAAATACATACCTGTTATGTCTATGAAATGCTTGAATGATTGAGGAAAAGGTTTTTCTCCAAACGTTCAGCTGCACCTTTAGACCCGCACAAGCCATTGTAAGGTCATGATTGAGAACATAGTTCACAATAGTGGTCCTTATTTCACAAGAAACGTGCCTACGCTCTTTGCCTTATCTACCTCTTCCTCTGTTTTGCCTCCCTACCCTTCTACCACACATCCTTACTCCTCTTCTTCTTTCCAGCTGTTGACCCTGTTTGTTTCCATGATGTTCTTCCATTATCAGAAGTTGTAACTCTTGTGTTGTGCTCTGTCTATATTGAAGATTCATGACATGCATCTTTGAGCTGTTTTAGAGAACTGGTCGGGTCATTGGTTGATCTAATGCTTTACATTCCCCTGAATACATTAGTGAAATTCAGGATTCACCTGCAAAATTCATCAATTCAGGGCACATTTACAAAAGTCTAATAGAAATGTATAGATAAGATACTTGACATATTGTGATAACTAGGTCAGCCATTTTGCATTTAATGACTTGTGCGATGAACTAATGACTAGATGTTTTGAGGGGTAAGACTATTCAACAGAGAACCCATTTAATACATTTTGAGCAACATGACATTAGCAATTGATAATGTAGGAAATAGCAGACAATTGTACATAATCAATTGCCTGAATGTACTAAAGCATTTGCAATTTGTTTAAAAGAATGCGAAACTGCTTTTATGATGTACACAAGTGACTAGATAATGTGGTGGTTGAACAAGTAGTTCTGAGAATTTCAGTTCTGATCTGAGAAATGTGCCAAAGCGACTGAGAAAAACCCTTCGCGCTACGTTTTACATACAAGTATGAAATTCGGTACACACATATAACAGCCCAATACCTACAAAAAAGCCCCTGAGTGCAAAATCTGAAAACCTAACAGGAAATGAGATATTTTGAGTTTTCTCTGCCAAATATTTGCAGTTTTTTGCCATTTCCAGACGTTGTACTTTAACGAACTCCTCCTAGAGTTTTAATCAGATCAACATCATATTTGGTCAGTCTAATCTTAAGGCCTTTGCAACGTTAAATTGCGAAGATCTTGAGTTTTCGTTGAAGTGCATGTTTGTGGCGGCCTGACAAAGTTAGATGTTTCACCGTGAAAGAGGAAGCTGTTAGGCATACAATGTCTGATCTGCCCCAAACTTCACATGTGTGATAAGAGTTCTGACTTAAAGACATCTACTTGACAATATTCAGTTACAGTCATAGCGCACCTGTGGGCAACAGAAAATGACATGTTTTACATTGTAATTCACTCCTAGAAACATTTCCATATGCCACAAATTACCAAACATACTAGAAACACGTTAAATCATGCAACACTTGGCTAAGTGTTAATGTATGCGAATAAGCCACGAAACAGGAAGTTGTTGTAACTCAGACATACAATGTCCGATCTGCTCCAAACTTCACACGTTCGATAATAGTCCTGGCCTGAAGACATCTACATGGCAATATTCAGCTACAGTCAAAGCGCCACCTGTTGGCAGCAGGAAGTGGGGCACTTTGAAATGACTTTGACATAATTCTCCTGTATTTATGCTGCGTTCATGCCACCTCGTATTTACCGGAATCTTGAGATGATAACACCTGACGTTATATTCGGAGTTGTTCACGTCCTTGGACTGGGAATTATGCGTTTCTATGGCACCACTATCAACGTGGTACACCTGGGAGCTTTCAGAAAACTCCCAGCTTACAAGCTGTAATTACGAGCTCTACGAGGACATGAACGCTTTTTGCAAGCCAGAATCTCGTAACTACAGGAATTACGAGGTGACGTGAACGCACCTTTACTTACTTGCTTACATGCATGTCGCCCACTGTTCACTGTTTTCCTAAGACCAACGGGTGGCAGTAAGCCCGGGTGTGAGGGCCCTTTCATCGCTGCTTGCAGCTTTAATTAAGATAATTTTTTTCTGACATAGTTTAACTCTGAGATCTTGTCATATTTTATTACCATTGTCCAACTGTAGTGAATAAACTGTATTAATGAACAAAATGTTTAAGGTGTCTGAATAAATTTTGGTTTGACAAGTATATTGGAATTGGTATCAGCTATTAAAAAAATAATATCAGTCAACCAGACTATTTGTAGCAGATGAAAAGTAGATTTATAACATTGGCCATGCTTTTTCCTTCTTGTAATGATGTAGAATATTTTAATCACTGAATTCAGCCCTCTAGAGAGTACTTATATCTGCTTAGAGCGTATTTGGATTGTGCAAATAACATTCCTGAGTCCTTCACATTGCATCGTAAACGAATTAACTGACATGATATTATTTTGGAATAGTGCAAGCTGTTACATAATCTGAGGGAAGTAAGGACTGTTATGTCATTAGGTGTCTAACAGTTTTGTTTTGTATTATGTTTTTGAAGGTTTTAATTTTTTTCTTGGTTTATTGCTTTATTGTTATTTCCTCTTTTGTCATTGTGTAGGCGAGAATTTGCAGAGCTCCTTGAAAAATATGGCTCAAATGGAAGCACAGGATCTACCAGGAATTCTCCTATTCAGCAAAGTATGTTATATTCTCAAGTTTACATGAAATGCACATAATTTAAAGCCATTTTGTTAATTCATTTTTGTGCTCTGGGTTGGAATATCTCTCTTTTCTAACCTCACTACTTCCTGACATAACAAAGGTTATGAAATGCTGATTCATGCAATATGATCCTCACAACTGGCTAACAAACAGGAGGAAGAGAGAAAGAAATTCACATCACATCTCTTCATCATCATCTCTAACCTTTATAACTTCTACATTTATACATTCTCAAGTATGAATGTGAAACAGGAGACATACAAACTGTGTTTTCGAAAAACAATCTCTCTTTTTTTTGGGCTCAAGTCAATTATTATTATAATGTTTGGGGGAGAAACAGATCAGCCCTTGAAAATGGCTTAAGACAGCGCATTTGTCCATTATGCAATTTTGAACATCTGTTTCTGCCGGAGGAAAGACACTCCACAGGAAAAATTCTTGAGAACGGAGCTTGTGCTCAGTGTACTGGCCGCTCAGTCTTATCCCTGCTCTCCCCTCTATGTAGAATATTCTAATGATGTAACTTGCTTTAAGCACAGCAAAGAGTTTAATTTAAGTCTTTAATTTAAAAGTGCAAATGAGAGCTTTATGGTCAGATGGCTTCGTCTGGACATTTTGTATGTTTATTTTTGGCAGTAATTAAGTTTTCGAGACTTGCAAAACTTGAAGACTCACAGAATGCTACAACTTCTCTTGGTTTCAGCACAGCTTTATATATATATATATATAGTCTTTAAAGGGATTTTTTGTGTTTATTTTTTCAGTTTTTGCTACATTATACAACAGTTAGCTCAGACAAACAGCATTCCAAGAGTTCTAATATTAACTCAGCAGTATTGCTTAAATAAAAATTTTGGATTACAGAAGCCACGGTTTTTGAAATGAATAAATTTAGGGATTGTGTTACTGCCCTCTGGTGGTTATATAAGCTTGCATAATTACTAACTACCTAGTGTCAAGTTTGATCAGGCATTTTGTAATCACTAAATCTTACTTTTTGTGCTAAAGCAGGCAGATACTTGGACAGCACATCGTCAGGGTCTTCGTCCAGATCTCAGAGCCCTCTGTTGCTTAGTCCTGCTGGATCTCAGAGTAATTACAACACAGGACCCTTGCTACGCTCCCTAAGGTACTGAGAACCAATTACTTAATCTAGAGTTGTTTAACAGTTTATTTTGACCTTTAGCCCCACGCTGTACTGCAGTAGTAATTTAAATATGCGTGTGTGTGTTTGGTTTCAGTCACCCAGGTGAAGGGGTGATTCAGCTGATATCAATCGCTCGCTCCTGCAATCTGGGTATTACCATTGGAGGTGGCTCCAACAGACCTGATGGCCCTGCAGTTTTCATCCAGGAAGTGCTGTCTGGAGGAGACTGTCATCGGGTGAGAGATTGGCTCCCTTTAACAAAACTGTGTGCCTGCATGTATTTGTGCATAATTCTGTGTTAGTGTTTTCACGCAGAAATTATGATTGATCAAGGATCAGTAATTTGGACTGCAGATTTTGCGGTGTAGTCTGATTCCTAAACAAATGATTCTTTCAGTAAATAGAAAACATAAGGTGTGTAAGAACTAATTTATGCAATTATTATAAAATGAAACTCAGAGTTAGAGTGAGAGTGAGAGCAACAAACACAAATTAGTGGGATATGTCACACAATTCGTGGAAGTGTTTAGTCTGAACTGGAGAAAGAAACAGATTATAAACCTCTAGGAATCTTACCCTCAAGTCAAGGATCACTCAGCTCTTTACACCTTGCCATTAAGCTCCAACACATTTAGCCATCTTTATCACTGAGGAGGTTAGGATTTAAGTGAGAATGACATCCTAGAATGTCAGACTACTATGTTATAGCCTGAGCCAGTGCAAAGTAGGTATCTCCTGGAAATGATCTAAGCAATTTATACCCTGCTTTACATTGTATTCCCCAGTAAGTGTTTTTCCTGATAGACACAATAGGTAAAGACTGGGCTGTTCTGGGTATGGACAGTGCTGTCGCAGCAGACTGCAGAGGTCGGGGGCGCAGAAGGCCGTCTAGGGCATCACCCTCCCTGTGGAAAATAAAACTTTCGGAGGGGAGGGGAGCTGTACCATTCACCTACAGGACTATTGTGCTGAAACTCAGATATTCAATATCGCTTATATTTTCAGTGTCAGATTGTTGGCCATCTGTAACACCTATTATATAAGGTCCCTTGTTCCCGTTTTGAATCATTTAGCTAGAACCAATGATCATAACTTTCAATTAGAAATATCGTTACCATGTTTTTGGTTTGATAGCCATTCATTGGATTTTTTATTTATTTTTTTTAGTTTTAGTGTTTACTTACATATTAGTGGTGTCTCCATCACTTTTACTGTTGCTCATAGTTAGAACTTAAAATTTGGTCAGATCATGTGACTTATTGAAGAGAGGAATGCTGCAGTAAATAACTGAATCAGTATTTAATCTTACTCAATATTCTTTTTGTGTCTTCCAGTAAAAATACACAAATGTTCAAAATGTTTGGGGTTGGTACAGGGTCTGAGTAAGCATTTTATTTGAACTAACCAGTAGGACATAAAAAAGTCACAGTTATTTGCCGATATTGATATACAACTCTGATATCCACCTTGTTTTAATGTAGGAGCAGGCATGGACATTTGTAACTTGAGTGTGCAAGGCTTCCAGATATTTTTCACTGTACAAAACAGCTTGTTATGCTACTTAATATTGCAAACTAGTATTTATTTTAATATATTGTCATAATTATAAAAACACTGGATTGTAGTGCAAATTGTTTCACTGTTTACTGCAGTTCTTGTATTTATTTACCTATAGTGGCTAATGAATCAGAACTCTCACACATTCACAGAAAATAGCTTACTTCTGTGTTGCAAAATAAGGTGGATATAGTGCATCCCTTAATCATCAAGCTGTAGAAATGGTTGGGAGCGGATTGGATTCACTTGAATCTGAGATTTTTGGCACAGTTGTGTATAGTTTTAGTGACTTTGGTGTCTCTGAGGGGATGGAGTTGCTGTAGTGGTGTCCTCTGTGACATGAGAGAGGTCTCCATCTGGTGATGAGTAGTGCAGTGGGTTATGTTCCTGCTGATGCTGTTTGTGCAGCATTCTCAAACTGAACGTCAGCCAAGAATTGTGACTGATCAGCAACATTTAGTAAGGATCTTCATTCTTTTGGCCTTATAGGATGGACGGCTTAGACCTGGAGATCAGCTTATCGCCATTAACAAGGAGTCGTTAATAGGAGTCACATATGAGGAGGCCAAAAGTGTGCTCAATAAAGTGAAATTCAGGTATTCAGGTTTATGTAGCTTTAAGTCTTATGATCAATATTCAATAATTAATCAGTATCATTGTACTTATTTCTTTTATAGAATTTATTTCTTTTGTCCCTGTTCTTTGCCCTTGAAGTCAGGAACCAGTGGTGGATATTGCCTTCATCCCAGGAAAAGGACCTTTTTCCAACAGCCCGTTGTTGCATAATGGGGTTCAGAGGGGGGTTGGGAATGGATACAACGCCAGCCGGTTAAAGGTTCATGTCCGATCTCCTGAGGTGATTGTTTACTAGTGTACAGATCACGTCATGTCTTTGTATAATTAGTATGACAGCAAAATCTTGTGTACATTATACACAGGCAGTTTCTTTGTTATGGTCTTTTTACTAAGCATGCAATGCTTCATAACTTTCTTCTCATAGATACGACAAGAGGAAACCGTTCCAGTGCTTTCATCCTCCCTGGAAATCTGCCCTCCAGACATACAGGTTTCAGGTACATGTCTCAAAGGTTGACTCATATGTCTAACACCCATAACTTTACTTTAATAAGCTTTACAGCTAGTTTCCACACTTTCTCGTCACCCACATGAACAGTGCAGATTTTGTTATTTATAAGACTCATATTTTCCTTTTGAAAGGAGTACTCTAATTTCATAACCTTTCAAAACAAGTGCATTTTGTGCAAAGTAATCACAAGATCTCTGTGTGCCTTTATATCATATTACATTAGTGTTTTACAGCAAAAAAGAATTATATATAATATCATTATTTTAAACAGATACATTTACTTGAGAGGCAAAACTGCATTAATATACTACTGTTCAAACATTTGGGGTCATTGAGATTTTTAAGAAATCATCTTTATTTAACATGCATTAATATTTAAGATGCATTAAATTGATCAAAAGACAAAGTCCTTTATAATGTAATCAAACCATTTAAACTTTTTATTCATCAAAGAATCAGTGTCGTGCAAGTGCAGGATCATGAATACAGGAAGAAGTTGCTCTCTTAGTTACTGTATCTTACAGATTGCACCTTGTGTCTCAGTGGAAGTAGCATCCAAAATTATCCAGTGCTCGGAGAAACAGGATTTCTTGTAAAGCAATTATTTATTTTGAGAGAGAAAGATTGGGGATTAGTCAGTAGCAGTGTTTGGATATTAATCAACAGCTAGTTGCAAAGTAATCTCGCAGTGCTCCGGGGGTTGGGCATGTATGTGAGGTGTTTAAATTAGACAATCAAATTCTAGAAGACGTAACAAAGTAAAGGAAGAAGGCCTCTTTCATTTCGAGTCAGATCGTGCTCTTATCTGAGTTCACAGTAGCTGTCTAGTACAGATTGGTTTGCCATGCATAATGTGTAATCCTTTCTTGGGGCACAAAACAGGATTGATAAGTTGTTATAGAAACCATACAGAGAAAGCCACTTAAGTCCATTTTATGCTATTAGATACTTTGAAGAAGCTATCTGTATGGATGTTAACATGTCAAGTCACTTCTCCAGACACTAAGATCTTTATATGCTTAAATAATGCCCAAAAAATGCTTTACCTTTGTGTTTATCTGCATAGTATGGAAGCCCTTTTCCACCACTAAATAAAAAAATAAAAACAGTAATTGCGAGTTATAAAGTCAGAATTCTGACTTTTTTTTCTCGCAATTCTGACTTTTTTTCTTACAGTTATAAAGTCACAATTCTGCGACAAACTCGCAATTGCGTGATATAAAGTCACAATTCTGACTTTTTTTCTCAGTTATTTTTTTCTCAGGCTTGAGCCCCTGCCCCTTTGATCGCGAAGTGAAAGTGCCTTTTGTGGTCGCATCGTGGCCCCTGCGTTCCCATTTCTCCCCCCCGGAACAATCTCCCTCCCTCACTAGACCTTTCTCAGTATAAACAGAATAACTGCAATTAACTATTTTATCCAAGTTCATTTTTATTTATGAACATAAAACAATTTTTGACTTAATTTTAAATAGTATATCTATTGTTTTAACCTTTTTTAAAAAACGTGTGCTGTCTTTAAAATAAATACCTTTTGGTTTGATATTTTGTTATTTTGACATTCAGACATTTTCAAGTGTGGCTTCAGTGTCCAAATACATTTCGGTGCCACTGTATTTAACATTCATACTATGAATGCATGTCAGTCCCACTGAGATGTGCACCAAGCACCCGTCCATCAGGCTATCCCTGTCCCAGAGCTTAAGGTGCAGAGGTTAATCTAGACCTGATGTAAGCATGCCTGACTTGCCCTTGAACTCTACTGTAGATGGTGTTGTGTTTACAGGCATAGTGTTCTAATCATTCATGACATCTATAAAGTGTACAGTGCTTAATTACCCATTTATACAGACTAGCCGATAAAATCTTATAAGAATAAGGAAGATCTGTCTTATCTGAATTAAATAGGCACTGTAATCCTGCATAAGCCCTTCTGGGTGTCCTTCCTAGAAAGGAAGACTGGGTGTGCTCAACTCAGCTCATGCTTATCTTCATTCGTTGTCATTCTTTAATCATTGTGATTTGTAGAGATGTTGAGATTGTAATAGTATTCTGCTATCCATGGAAAATGGTGTTTACAACTGGTTTGCACCCTAACATACAAGCTAAACATGACACACTTGATTTGACAAGTTCATGTTAAGTTCATGTTAAGTTAAGTGCTTATATTGTCGGATTTTGAGCTTGGCTACTGGATAGTTGAATTACTGATACCATATTGTTTTTAAATAAACATTTTGTCATTATATACACACCTGTATGATGTTCCCCATATCGCTTGAAGAATATCTGGGCTCCAAAGTGAATGGGGACTGGGGCTGTCAAGCACTTAAAATGACAAAAAAAAGCACCAAAAAGCATCATAACAGTGGTCTAAATGAATCATGTGCTAAGTAAGTCTTCTAAAGTCATATAAAAGCTTTAATTTTTTTTTTTTACTGATAATCTTCCCCTCTGTAATGCTCTAAATGGACTACAAAAGTCCTAGGGACTACAAAATAATGACAAAATGCCATTTGTGTTGGGACCCCAAATCTAATGTTGCCATATTTCATTTGAGAGTACTGGGAATATGGCGCTAGCGTGGTGAGTCCCCATTTACTTTCATGACAAGGAAAACTGGCCAGAAAATTCTTCAAAAATTCACCTTTTGTATTTTTTTCCTTTTGTAAGAAAGGAATTTATACGCATTTAAATAACTTTAGGGTGAGCAAATTGACAGAATCCATATTTCGCTGAACTATCCCTTCGATTAATAGTTATGCTACAAACATATCTGGCTTTCCACATGCTTGCAATTTCTGGTGGAACATTCATAGAAGCGGCATTAATCTGGATTGTTTTAGTTGTCCTGGATTGTGTACCATCAGTACCACCTGTTAAATCCACTCCCCCTGTGCGAGCTCCCTGCTGTGCGTGTTGGTCCTGAATTACCAGCATTGAACCTGTCTGAGTCTGCGTGAGTTTGATGTGTCTGATCTCAACCTGTCAGTCATGAGCGTCAGAAGGCAGCTAAATCCTCTGCGTTGCTTAACAATACGCACGCCACAGAAAGCACTAGCGTTTATACCTCTTTCTCAATCGCTATCTCTCTCGCCCCCTCGATTCAAATCCCTCACACAGTTCATAATCTTTATTGTATTAATATAATACCCATTCATTTGAGCTCCCAGACAATGAAAAAACACATTAAGGCCACGTTTTCCAAAGCAGCTAACTAGCTTTCACCACTAAATGCTGTAATGCGAGTATGACTCTCAAAGTAGGTGTTTTACTGTCCCACTTTCCCCCTCAGCCTCAGAGACCAGAGACCAGAGACCAGCCACTGTTTCCAAACCCAAGATCTCGCTGGACCCCCACATACGGCTCAAATCAGAGAAACTCGATCTGGTAAGCCTGGTTTACACAGTTTTGCATGTATATAAATATAATTTTTTTCAACCCACTTTGTATTGTTACAGTGTTGGTATATGTAAATGAACAATGTGTACTCATTCTCTGTGTTACCTGGACAGAGAAATTCATGTTTATTTGTCAGCATCTTTTGACAGCTCCAGGGCTTTTGTGAAAACTACAGGTAACACTTCTGCATTTTTGTAACTCCGCCCACGTTCAGTCAGATCAACAGAGGGTTATTAACAGAACAGTTAACGTAAGCGTAGGTTTATCACTGAAAATTGTATCGCACTCACCCTCATGTTGTTCCACACCCGTAAGAACTTCATTCATCTTCGGAACACAAATTAAGATATTTTTGATGAAATCTGAGGGTATCTGATCCACACACAGGCAGCAACGTCATTGCATCTTTTGACGTCCAGAAAGGTAGTTAAAAACATGGTTAAAATAGTCAACGTGACTACAGTGGTTCAACCTTAATATCATGAAGCGACAAGAATACTTTTTGTGCGCAAAAACAAAACAAAAATAAGGACTTTATTCAACAATTTGAACCGTTGTCATACGTAGTGAACTCAGTGCAGGTTTCCTTGTTTACATCCGAACGCCAACTCAGTATTGGCCGAAAATAAATACTGTTATTTAGGGGTAAATGTTTTATTGAGAAAAATTAATGAGTGCAAATTTTATTCTCTTTTTATGTTTTTGCATTATTTATGACTGCAATGACATTGTGCTTGTACCTGTACTTTTACTAATGACAAGATTAGTCCCAGCAGTTCAGAAAACATAAGGTGAATTTAAAAGGGTAATCCTCATTGGAATCTGCACAACTGACTTCAAAAGGAGCTTGTATCTCAGTGCAAAGTAACTGACAGAGTGCTTATGAAGATAACCTGTCATATCCCAGTGTCACTTTCCTCATAGATCTCTGTCTCTGCTCTTTGTTATGGTGCAGTTGTTTAGCAGAGATTTAATTTAATCCTGCTGATCCCGGGGCTGACCCTAATCTACCGGTCCATTAATAGGATTAGGTCTCAATGGACAAGAGCACTTAAATGTAGACTAAAGGCACAATGAACACTATATTAAGTGTTGCACAAACAGGTATTTGACATGGTGCAAAGTTTTCAATGTGATTTATACTGTTCATCGCACTGTTCATTGTGTTATTCAAGCAGATATTTTATCTGGTACAGGACAGTGTACTTGCCATTGGTGTTTGAACAGTATGTCTTATTTTTGTGGCAGTATCAGATTGTAGGTTTGAACTTAACCTGATTAGCCTTATTAATGCCTTTTGAACTCTTATGGACCGACCATAAGCCTGGATTTATTGTACACCACTGACTTGACCTCTGTTACCACACTGCCATCTTGTGTATGTGGCAGTAAGTGACTCTTTTCAAGCTTGACTGGATACTGTACAGTCGGAAAGGAGTCATAGTCATCAGTTAATTTTTAAGGGGCCAGACTTGGTTGAATATGCCTGTAGCACTATAATGATGAAGGTTTTTGACAGTTTGATCATATTTCAGGCTCTGTCGTACCTGGGTCTGGATATAACAGATGAGAAGAGACGGCAGCTCAGAGAGAGTCTCACTACAGACCCTCAGGGAACAGTCTCATATGGAGGTATAGATACATACTTTACACCTTTATTTGGCAGCTGTATAACATGGTCCTCAGTTAGTCAACTACTGTAGATGCAGGAAATAATCACTAATTTTGACAATCATTTTGATGTGAACTTATATTCCCATATTCATCACATATTTCAATACTGAAAATAAATCTAAAACAGCAACCCTTTGGATAGGCAGTTTACTTGTTCACTGTTCACTGTTAGTGTTAGGCTTCCATAGGGCTTATAACTAAAAACAGGTTGCATGACGAAGAAAAAGGATTACTGCAGTTTAACAAAAAAAAGAAAAAAAGATGTTTAGCACGCAATACGTTGGAATTCAACATTACTGAAATAACAACAACAACAACAAAAAAGTAATATTAATCTCTCTCGTATTCATTGTTCAGATGCCAATGATTACCAACCTTCAGAGGTTAACAACCTCTGAAATAACCACAGGAAATAATCGCATTTTGACATGAATGGAAATACCTCTTTTGAAAAGGGAATCATGTTCCATATTTGGATATTGGGCTTGAGTTTAGAATGAGTTTTTAGAGACAGATTGTCAGGGCGGAAAAAATTGGGTTCAGTACAAACGTAGACAGCCAAGTATATTTCCAGGCTGCTCATGACAGGGAGTTACGCTCCACTGCTGAACTCCTCAGCAGGAAGACGCCACCATGGCAAATCCTGATCAAAGCGTGTGTGGTGGAGCAAGAGTTCTGCCTGTTTTCTTGTACTTCAGCTGTGCAAACACTTAGAGCAAGGGCAAGAACATAAATATTCCCCTAGATGCTCTTTCTCCTGTTATGAGGAATATTCTGGATAGATTTAGCTGAGTGAAAAGAGAAGAGAATATAAGGCACCCAATTTTTTGTTTAGCAGGCAAATGTTGACCTGAAATCACATATTTTCAGATTTACACTGAGACTGGTCAAAGGTTTGGAATATTTAAGATTAAGGTTGCATTTATTTGATCAAAAGCACAATAAAAACAGTGATTCCTCTGATTAAAAAAAAAAAAAAAAAAAAATGTAATCTTACTTTCCCCAAATTTTTTAATAGTAGTGTATCACAGTTTCCACAAAATTATTAAGCAGCTGTTTTCAACATTGATAATAATACAAAATGTTTCTTAAGCAGCAAATCATCATATTAGAATGATTTCTGAAGGATCATGTGACACTGAAGACTGGAGTAATGATGCTGAAAATACAGCTTTGCATCACAGGAATAAATTACATTTTAAAATATATTCAAATAGAAAACAGTCATTGTAAATTGTCAATATCACTGTTTTTATTGTATTTTTGATCAAATAAATGCAGCCTCTGTGAGCTGTGACTGACTTCTTTCAAAAACATCAAAAATGTTTAATTATTCTAAATTATTTTGATTCTGTAATTGCAGAAGGATTTTTATATTTCTAGTGCAAGTCTTGGCTATTTCTAACTATGCCTCTGTTTCCTTAATAAGATTTTGTGGAAGCCACCCGCAGTGTTTATCAAGAGAAGCTGGAGGAGGCGGGACTGGGACAGGGGCCCTTTATGTTCTCCTATCAGGAAGCAGCTAGTTTGATGGACACATCTGCCTTTCATTCCCCAGTAAGTAGACCCGCAGGATTTAGCATCAGAGTGCTTAACTTTGATTTGGTCTAAACTTCGGCACAATCCTCAGAGCACCTCCTCACATTTGAGACTTCGCTTTCTCCTGAAGCTGAGCATGTCGGGAGATTTACTTAGGGTTCTTAAAGGAGATTTTCTCCTGCTCAGAAAAGTTATCAAAGCTGTCTTTTAAGCTCTTAAATGCTTCAATTGTCAGAGTTTTCCTGTTCTGTGCCTTTGGATTTGTCTTACATAGATGTATGAGCACTGAATTGGTCTTGGTTTTTCCCAGATCCCAGAAGTAGGGTAACGCACTTCTGAAAGAGTTGTTTTAGCAGTGTCACTCTCTCTTTCAGACCTACGAGTCAGAGTGCAGCTACAGCAGTGAGGAACTGGAGGAGTTTCAGACTGAAGTCAAACAACTCCAGCTACAAATGAAACAACTCAAGGTGAGTACAGGTGTAGCTGAATTGTGTTGCTTCCTTCCATCAATATACAAGTTTAGGACTATAAATTCTGACTGCGGGGTGCAAAATGAACACTCTCTAAGTGCCAAATTCAAGTCAAAATAGGCTTTGGTGAGTAAATTATTTAAAAAAGTACAATATAATACATGAAGTCAGATTGTAAGAATGATAGTCTGACCTTGACTGATTCACTTAAGAAAACACCTGTCGCAGCTCAAACAACTTTTACCTCAGTGGAAAACTTACCATCATGTTTGTCTGCCAAGTTCTTTCCTCTACAACTCCATATTCCAACACATGTGGAATATTCCTTATTTAAAGCCACAAAGTAAAAAAACAGAATATGGAATAAACATAATAGACAGAAAGAAGTAATTAAAACAATAAATAATGCAAAATTACGGAAGCTCATTTCCACCACATAAGGAAAAAAATATGACACTAAATCATAATTATGAGATTATAATATCATAAATATCACATTAAAAGTCGAAATTATGACATAAAAAGTCAAGATTATGACATACTAAGTAATAATTATGACATACTAAATCATAATTATGAGATTTAAACATTTATAAGAACATTTTTATTATGATAGTCATAATTATGAGATGAAATATTAAATGAGAAATATAGATATTGTTTCATATCTAGGATATACAAAAGCATGATTTTTTTTATGTGGCAGAAATGGGCTTCCATAAAAAATAAAGCGCCATTGTGCTTCGGGCGACCCGAGCTTGAGTCCCTGCTTGCATACCTTTCCTGATCCTGTTCCCTTCTCTCTCTCCCACCATAAAGGCAAAAATCACTAAAAGTAAATCTTAAAAAACAAAAAAAAGTTTCATAACCTGTAAGAAATGTTAGTGGTCGGTACATTTTATCTATGTGCACACTTACAATAAATTTACATTTACTTTACATTTACATTTATGCATTTAGCAGACGCTTTTATCCAAAGCGACTTACAAGAAAGAAACAAAGCAATTCATCAAGGAGTCAACAATATTCATAATAAACAATGACAGGTTTTTTTACAACTAGATTAGTATGCAAGCTAGAGAAGAGAAGAAATGCAGAGAACTTTTTTTGGGTGTGTGTGTGTGTGTGTGTGTAAGTGCATTGGTTTAAGGGTGTGGGGTAGTTAATTCACACATCATTGGTGTGGCAGAAAGGTAATTTTGAACTCTGGTTGACTTTCCATACAATTTTGCTAGACTACAAGGCCCCACACATGACATGCAGGGGCAAAAACATGATATAGTGGCCACAACAAATGACTTAATTTATTTCCTAATGTTAGGCAAATTGTGGCCATGGTTTAACTAAATTAAAATAAGAGTACAAATTTTTTACAATGTGGCCACAAATGAATAAGTTGTGGGATCAAATTCTTAATTTGTGGCCACAATATCTATTTTTCTTCCACGTGTCATGTACATGACAGAGATGAACATTTGTGATGAAAGATTTTGTGACATGAACATCCATTGCATTGCTCTCAGGTGTTACTGAAAGACACAGAAGACAGTAAGAAGACTCTGGAGGAGGAACTGCAGAAGACGGCTGAGGTAAAGCCTGGGGAGTCTCGAATAAACTTCTTCAATGTGACTAATCTTAAATGCCTCAAAATATGACATCCAAATATTAAGAGGCATGAGAGACGATTTAATACATCAACACTTTGTGATGCCCATTTTACCTCATTATATTTGTGCATACCAAATATATACTATCACAACATGAGCATCTGAGCATTTAAGACATTTATCCACCCGTCAATTTGTGTGTTCCCTTATTTTCGTGTGTGGATGAAACAGAAGGCCACGGCCACAGTGGAAGAGAATAAGTGTCTGAAGAGTAAGCTGCAGGTAGCAGAGGCTGTTCAGAGACAGACTAACAGTGCTGAACAGGACTATGAGGAGGTCATTCAGCTTCTGGAGGCTGAAATCAAAGATCTGAAGAACCAGCTAGCCGGAAAGAAACAGAGAGGACTTGAGGCTACTAAGGTAAATGTTTCTCTTTCATCACATCTCTCTGTTTGCTGAAAAATGTTTCATATAAATTGTAAGAAATTTACAAGATGATGCAATGACTGAAAACTTTTTGGAATGAGTTGCCAGGTGATTGTTATCTAATACAACACAGTCCTGTTTGTGATGAACACTTTAAACAGTGCTATTTTAGTATTATTTATACACTATTATAGTATTTATGAATATTTTAAATTGGCTTTTATTTTTTACTTTTTCAATTTTAATTTGAGTTTGTTTTAGTAATTTTGTTTGTGCTTTTTTTGTTTGTCAGCCTTGTACAGACGACAGCATTGTCAAAACGATCCCCGTTCAAATGGATCTTCGAAAAGACTAGACTAAAAGACTAAAAACGCTGTATTATGCTGCCAGGCCAGTAGTTGGCGATGTCACTTTGTCAAGAAACACTATGTGCCTGCGCACTAGACATGTGCCGATATTTGGTAATACGATATATCACGATAATGAATATGCACAATATTGTTATTGTGGGCACTTCAAAATACCGTAAATAATCATTTATTACCAATAATACAATTTTTATAATGCATTTAAGAATACTTTCCCCATCAACCATATAAAATGCACAACACCGCTGTATGCTGCATCAAAGGGACACGCGCACTCAGATGTAAACGTGCACGAGAAGCACATGGCGGAACAAGTGAAGGAGACGCGCTGAATAAAAGTGCGTGTTCACTCTCTGACAGCAGAGGGCGCTGATGGAACAGCAGAATACAGCGGTTACCCTGGAAACCCCGTAAACAAAGCAACTTCACTAGTGAAGTTTTTAAAATGCTTCAAACAGCCATTCAGTTTTTTTTGTATTCGCAGTGTTGTTCATCACAGCACCAAATACCTAATACTGACTTAACAATGATCAGTTGTGTTTCTTAACTAACATTAACAAACAGTAATACCTTCTGTAACGAATGTAGCTATTGCTCAATCTTAGTTAATGCATTAACTAATGTTAAAAAATGAGACCTTATTGTAAAGTGTTACCTGTTGTTCTTTATAATTATTTTGCACTTTAATCTTTTTGAAAATGTTACTTTATAAATTTTTTTGTGTATTGCATTATTTAAACATTCAGAGTTCTTTTCGTTATAAGAAAGAGTTCTTAAATCTGTCATGACAACACTTTTTTTGCAACTTATTTCAATATCGTGATAATACCGTATACTGTGATAAAAGCTTCAGCAATTATCACAACATGAAAATTTGATACCGTCACATGCCTACTGCGCACATACACATGTTTCTACAGAGCGGTGAATACAAACAGTAAATCTACACTTTGCTGGAGAAGTATTGATAAACTCAATATCTTGAGCAGCACAAACACAGTCCTGTAGTCCGACTGTAGTGTTTTGGTTGCCAAGTAATCATGCATGTCTATAGACTGAACACGTAATATGCATGCGCATGACGTCACCAGATTCATGGAGATGATAACGATATCATTTTCAAAAATTTGAACTTTAAAACCTGTTTTCAAAAGTTTGCATTTTCAGGCCCCCAAAACACCATTGTCATGTAAATGAACGGCCAAAACACATAAAAAGTTTTCTGTTTTTAGTTAGAAAACGGTGTTGTGTAAATGTCCCCTAGTTCACAACACCAACGCCGGTTTTAAAGGCCTTTTTTTTTTTTTTCCACAGGAGGATGTGATGGACCTGAACAGAAGGCTCACCGTCATTGACAGCCAGTTGAGAAAGTCTGAACTCACACGGAAACACCTGGAGATTTCCAACAAGAAGCTCCTTGGCTTTGCCCAGGTAAACACAAACCACCTTTTGACTTAAAATCTGTTGTAATCAGTTGTATCTAGGTATCAGTGATCCCTCAAAACACTAAAAACATCCAAGTTTATAATTTGCACTCTGTTTTTACAGAATGTCCACAAAGTTCTCACCAACACCAGCTTATTTGGGATTGAAAATGGGTAAGTTTCTCAAGCCAGACATGTTGAAAGTTGTAGTGGTCAACCCTATCAGTGATCATGACAACTCCTACTCATCCTACAGGAGCACACGGGCATCTCCTGCGAATGACAGCCCCGATACACCCTCCCCGATCCCCGACCCTGCCTGCCAGCTTGCAGCTGAGGCCAAAGAGCTTGTGGATGGTGTCTGCTCACTTTGCACTGAGGATCACAGTAAGTCAGAAATGTGCACTAGATCATCAACAGTTCTGGGCGTCTAATCTGAGTGGCTGCTCAAAGCTTTTCTCTTTCAGTCTGACTGTTTAAAGCCCTGTTTGAGTGGAGTGTGTTTTAAATAATCTGGTACAATGGGATAGTTTCTGGACTTTTTGATCTAATTAACTCATTTGAACTTGTTTTATCACATCTGTGATGTCATCATTATCCACAGAATGTTTTTTTTTTTTGCAGCATTACCGCAGTACGTTGAGGGATGCGTTGTGAAGGCCGAAGAGGACTGTGATTCAGAGTGAGTGCCTGTTTTTGTTGTGTTATGAAGCAATCAGCATTTTCCCCTTCAACTGCTGCTGTCAGCTGAGTTTAGCTCAGGCCAAATTTCTCTGCCACAAAACCCTTCACTATAACTGCTGGCCTTGCAAAGTCTGTCAGTTACACAGTTTGACAAGGCATTTAGAAAAACACCAATGCAGGTGTCACATGTCTCATTTTTGTAAACTAATGTTTTAAATGGCATTAATTATGGCATTTTGAAAGGAGATCAATTAGGGGCAGCCTTGTCATAGGGTCAATCCAAACAGAAGTGCTCAAAGGTGCATTTCAAAAGGTCCTTTGAAACAAAACCGATGAATACTTCACACACGAGATTCTTTGCATTCTGGAAATTAAAAGGCTGTAATGACCCTTTACTTCCGCATTTTTTTATATAGTCTTGAATTATCATTCTGAAATTTTAAATGGATTTTTGTTGTGTCGTTTACTGCATCACATACTCTATACACATTTGTTTACTGTTAAACTTTTGAACTATGAACATATATATATTTGAACCATACAAACCACTCACACACACACAACCGGTCAAAAGTTTGGACACATTACTATTTTTAATGTTTTTGAAAAAAAGTCTCTTGTGCTCATCAAGGCTGCATTTATTTGATCAAAATACAGAAAAAACAGTAATATTGTGAAATAATATTAAAATTTTAAAATAATGCTTTTCTCTTTTAATTTACTTTAAAATGTAATTTATTTCTGTGATGCAAAGCTGAATTTTCATCAGCCATTACACCAGTCTTCAGTGTTACATGATCCTTCAGAAATCATTCTAATATGCTAAATTATTATCAGTGTTGGAAACAGTTTGTGCTGCTTAATACAACCTGAATTCTGGAAAAGTTGGGACTTTTTTTAAAATAAATAAAATAAAATGAAAACTAAAAGACTTTCAATTCACATGAGCCAATATTTTATTCACAATTGAAAATAGATAAGATAACATAAATGTTTAAACTGAGAAATTTTACACTTTTATTCACTAAATGAGCTCATTTCAAATTTGATGCCTGCTACAGGTCTCAAAAAAGTTGGCACGGGGCAACAAATGGCTGAAAAAGCAAGAATCTTTTAAAAGATTCAGCTGGGAGAACATCTAGCAACTAATTAAGTTAATTGATATCAGGTCTGTAACATGATTAGCTATAAAAGGGATGTCTTAGAGAAGCAGAGTCTCTCAGAAGTAAAGATGGGCAGAGCTGTGAAAGAGTGTTTTTAAAGTGTTCCACAATCTTTTTATGCATTGTTCCTCAACGTCAAATTGCAAAGGCTTTGCAAATCTCATCATATACAGTGTATAACATCATCAAAAGACTCAGAGAAACTGGAGAAATCTCTGTGCGTACGGGACAAGGCCGAAGACCTTTATTGGATGCCCGTAGTCTTCGGGCCCTCAGACGACACAGCATCACTCATCGGCATGATTGTGCCGAAGACATTACTAAATGGGTCCAGGAATAACTCCAGAAACCACTGTCGGTAAACACAATCCGCCGTGCCATCTGCAGATGCCAACTAAAGCTCTATCATGGAAAAAGGAAACCGTATGTGAACATGGTCCAGAAGCGCCGTCATGTCCTGTGGGTCAAGGCTCATTTAAAATAGACTGTTTCAAAGTGGTTACTGCATTGTGAATAAAATATTGGCTCATGTGATTTTGAAAGTCTTTTAGTTTTTATTCATTTTATTCAAATTTAAAAAACGTCCCAACTTTTCCAGAATTCGGATTGTACGTTTTCATAACCTGTGATACTTTTTTCAGGATTCTTTGATGAATAAAAAGTAAAAAAAAAGAACTAGAAATCTTTTGTCACAATATACACTACCATTCAAAAGTATGGGGTCAGTCATTTTTTAAAAAGTTTTTAATACTTTTATTAAACAAGGATGTGTTAAATTGATAAAAAGTGGTAGTAAAGACTTGTTATAAAATATTTCTATTTTGAATAAATGCTGTTTCTTTTTTACTCATTGTGTGACGTAACACTGTTCCGAATGAGTGTTAGTTTTGCCCCCTTTTAACATCTGAAGCTTTCGCTGTAGAAGCTGTCCTCTGAAGGGAATATGGCCTATGACTTTTGAACAGAATGCACTCATAAACATGCTCATTTTTCAGATTCAGTATCATATTTACAGTAGAATATTATAGACTTACGCAATGCCACACCTAATCTACAATCATGCTCTCTTTTTTCCTGTAGCCTCACACATTGGCCACAACCTCCTGTCCTCGCGGGTCCTGCAGTAGAGCGGAGAGGTCAGTAGAGCATCTGGGACAGTCGGACAAACTGCACTCGTTCAGAACATCAAGGTTGAACTGAAACTATACTGTGGAAAATAAGAGACTCTGAAGTTTTGCAGTGTGGTTTTTACTCCTTCAGTTCATTATTCAAGTGATATCAGAGGCCTGAGCTCTCCTGATCAAACTGATACTCATTTTTTAAAGCCGTCCATGTACATATTTAACATGTAGCATTACTCAGTGTCATAATATAAAGGGCACCATTAACAGCAGAGGTGACTTTGAGATGCTCAAATGCGATTTCAAGCATGTGCCGTGCAAAACACTTTTAGAGCAGATGAAGATGAAGATCTCTTCAGGATGAGAAAGAGATGTATATCTCCCCATTCAACAACTGTAATAAATACACATGTGGCTGTGCAGCTGACCTCTCTATTAGAGTTAGGTATAATAAACAGTACATGTATTACATTTCATTTAGGGATTTTTGGGACAGTCCCCACTCTTCATCATTTGATATGATGCTTATTTGTATCTGTTCTGAGAAGTGCTATGACGTTTTGAAGATTTTATATTTTCAGTCCAAATCTTTTATTATGCAAAGACACATAGACATGCTCGCTTCTAAGTACGTGGGCGTTTGCTGTCATAAACCTTGTAAATCTTGCCGTCAAACCCTTCGATGTCTTCTTCGTGTATTTGCCGAACACGCCAGTCTGTGCTCGGACGCATTTGCGGTACAGGTCGGTCCAATGTCATCCAGCATACACCGCACTACTATCAGGTATGGTCTGTTAAGTGCTTTAGGGGGGATCCTTCGTGTTTTGTTTCTGTGATGGACAGTAACTTTGCTCCATCTCAGCGTCCTCTTGACTATACTGATAGTTCTGAGGGGGATTTTGGTTGTCGTGGCACTAGAATTAAGTAATGGGGGTCATATTGCAGCGTTCCACCCCGAATGCATCCATTCAGCTGAACAATGCACATGGTTCGGGTTACTGTTTTCATGAGCACACTGTATTCGGCTGTTTTGTCTTGGCGTATAGGATCTACAATCACCTATATCAATGTGTAATAAGCTGGTATCATTCATTTCCTGAGGACAGAGGTGTACAATTGTGCAGATGTTTGTTGATATTAATAACAGCTCATGCTCTACAAATGCTGACATGTAGTCCTGTGATTTAACTAGATTGCATCATATGTGTGGCCTAAATATATTTCTTGTAATGTTTTTATTAAAGTCAGAACAAATGTGTCATGTGTATGTTTTGTATGACTATCTGCAGTGAATTCGGTACACTCTTCGCTTTGACGCTTAAAATACTAGAGGATTTGTCTGTTATTTTCAAATCCACTCATGCCCGTGTGCCTGGAGGAATAGCTGTGCATGCGTGACAGTGTACATTGTTGATACAATATTTTAAAATTTATTTGGCTACCAAGGGTTGCATGCTGACACAGTTTTAATGCTTGTGTAATCTGCAACAGCTTGCATGGTCTTTTTTTTACGACTATGCACATCTGTACAGTTTCTGTTAAGGATGCATCTCTGAATTCGACCTTTCAGTAATCTTTATATATACCATTCAAAATTTTGGGGTTAATAAGATTTTTCAGTGTTTTTAAAAGAAGCTCTTCTGCTGTCCACAAAATAGAGTAGAACAGTAAGATTGTGAAAAATGATTACAATTTAAAGTAACTGTTTTGTATTTAAATCTGTTAAAGCATCATTACTCCAGTCTTCAGTGTCACATGATCATTCGTTTCTTTATTGCTCAAGAAACATTTCTAGTTGTGCTGCTTAATATTTTTGTGGAAACCATAATTCTTTTTTTTTTTTCCTTAATGAAATGTTCAAAAGAACAGCATTTAAAACTATTTGTTTGTAACACTATACATTTCTTTACCGTCACTTTTAATCAATTTAATGCATCGTTGCTGAATTTTTTATTTCAAAAAATAAATATACATATACACACATACATACAAGGTAACACTTTAGTTTAGGGTCCAATTCTCACTATTAACTAGATGCTTATTAACATGCATATTACTAGGATATTGGCTATTTATTAGTACTTATAAAGCAGATATTAATGCCTTATTCTGCATGACCATTGTCTACATCCCTTAATCATACCCAATACCTAAACTTAACTACCTTTTCTAACTACTATTACAATTTTTCTCAGTCGCTTTGGCACATTTCTCAGATCAGAACTGAAATTCTCAGAACTACTTGTTCAACCACCACATTATCTAGTCACTTGTGTACATCATAAAAGCAGTTTCTCATTCTTTTAAACAAATTGCAAATGCTTTAGTACATTCAGGCAATTGATTATGTACAATTGTCTGCTATTTCCTACATTATCAATTGCTAATGTCATGTTGCTCAAAATGTATTAAATGGGTTCTCTGTTGAATAGTCTTACCCCTCAAAACATCTAGTCATTAGTTCATCGCACAAGTCATTAAATGCAAAATGGCTGACCTAGTTATCACAATATGTCAAGTATCTTATCTATACATTTCTATTAGACTTTTGTAAATGTGCCCTGAATTGATGAATTTTGCAGGTGAATCCTGAATTTCACTAATGTATTCAGGGGAATGTAAAGCATTAGATCAACCAATGACCCGACCAGTTCTCTAAAACAGCTCAAAGATGCATGTCATGAATCCTCAATATAGACAGAGCACAACACAAGAGTTACAACTTCTGATAATGGAAGAACATCATGGAAACAAACAGGGTCAACAGCTGGAAAGAAGAAGAGGAGTAAGGATGTGTGGTAGAAGGGTAGGGAGGCAAAACAGAGGAAGAGGTAGATAAGGCAAAGAGCGTAGGCACGTTTCTTGTGAAATAAGGACCACTATTGTGAACTATGTTCTCAATCATGACCTTACAATGGCTTGTGCGGGTCTAAAGGTGCAGCTGAACGTTTGGAGAAAAACCTTTTCCTCAATCATTCAAGCATTTCATAGACATAACAGGTATGTATTTCAGCAATGTGTACTGCACTCTAATATGGTATGCATGCTATTATCTTAATATTACAGTAGCATTTTTACACTTACAGTAGCGTATTACACTTGCTTTACACTTACAGTATAGTAGGCTAAATGAACTTTATACATACTGTACACATTAATACATATATACAGTGTATGTATATAGTCTTGTCTTTTTTATCACAAGGACATTTTACAGTGATTTGTTGACAGACCAACAGGAAATACAAAACTGTGAATCCTGTCCAGTCTTTTGCAATCAATCTCCCATATACAGTAATGTGTCCATTTGTACTGTTAAAATTGATACAAAGTGCAGTCTTGTGCAGTGTCATAAAAACTGTAGCCATAGTTTACATCTGAAATATTCATCACTGTTATACTGACAACATGGCTAAGCATTTTGACTATCTTGTTTAAGAACAATGACACAAGGACTTGTCATTCTGATGGCACTGATATGTTCATTGACATAAATACTTGCTTTTGAGAAATGAACTAAGGATTTTGAGCAAGTTACAGGCTTTTGCAGGTAATCCAATATGTTGTGCTGTTTGTACGAATTGTTTCGAGAAATGTGCCAAAGCAACTGAGAAAAACGAAGCTGTAATTAGGAGTGAGGAGAGTCGTATTTAATAATTAGCTAATAGCGAGAATTGGACCCTAATCTAAAGTGTGACCATATATAAACAGAAAAACAGTCAAGAATCAGATCATATTTTCAACATTTTAATAAGATAGCATGACCATTTAACATGTTACCTTAAAGAGTACGGATTTCAAAACTCTTGAGTGTCGCACAAACAACATTGACTGTGTGCGCTGTGAATTTTGAACAGAATAATATGACAGACTAATAATTCCAATAAAATTTCAACCAATAAAACAGAACTCCATCTTTAAATTAAGGTATTCTCTGGAGGTCAGTTTCCTACAAAATATTTTGTACAAACAGACACCGGTTTAGTCAGAGCTCAAACTCGTAACATGGGAAGTGACCCCCATTTACCAATGAAACACACCCCCAGGCAATTCCAACCTCTCCAATCATTTCAGAATAAGCTGAAAATATTACAAAAAAACAATCTCAAATTATCTCAGTGATAATTTAATTACAATAGTCTGACAGATTCATCTGAAAACGGTCTACTTGAGAAGCAATGTTTCTTTCATTTTACTACTATAGTTAAAATATGCAAACAAATGCATATTTGTATTTTATGATGCAGTCTTAAAGTGTAATAGAGGGTTTAGTAAAACTACTGACAAACACTGGGGTCAGTAATGCTGGTGTGTCTAGAGCTCCAGTAAGATCTGCACTAACACAAGCAGTCCTTGAGTGCCCCCTCGTGGTGTGAACTTGGGCTGAACAGCCCATCTGTGACCAGCTGATCACCACAATGGTGGATCAGAAAGGCCTCTGTAGGAAGGAGATGGGGGGAGAGCCCACGCTCCGTGGACTGTGCAGATGGGAGTCAAAAGAGCCCGGAGTCATGCCCACTACTGAGTCTCCATGAGGTGTTTCTCCATGCAGAAAGTCATCTTCCTCCTCCATAGACCCCTGTGAGATAAGATCAAAAAGTGTTATCAGTTCTTCTCTCAGATGAGATAATGAAAAATCATTCTGACACCCACCTGATTACAACATTTTAGTTTTTTCACAGTGGCTTTAAAAAAATAAATTAAAAAAAATCTTTGGATGGGATACTGCTATATTTATTATAAATGAGTCATCCATGCACATATTTCAAGTACCCTCGTAATCTTTAATTAAAATAACTTCCCCTCCCTCTTGCAGCGACATCTCTGTTTACTGGCGCGAGGGCGGGACAACCTGTCACTCACATGACATCACAACTATCTAATTTCCAATGGACAAAATCAAGTCCTGCCCAACATATTTTCTTGTTTGAGAAGCATTTCACTCAGATATATGGTCACAATAGGGAAGAAAAATCTATATTTTAAGTATCCAAATCCTCTGTGAATGCAGGTCAGGCTCACCTTTCTGACTTCCTTTCTGGGCACATCTATCACACAGTCGGATGGCTCCTCCCACACCTGGTAGATTGGCTCTATGAGTTTTCCAGAGCTGTTGTAAAATTAATAAAGAAATAAAACGCCAGTAAACTATTATTCTAGTGCTGAGATTGATAGAAATCGACATGACTTCAATACCTTTTCAGAAGATAGGGATCAAAAGGGAAGAAGGTATCCAGAGGGTTTGTGTTAGTGGACACTGAGTTGCCGCCCACTGAACTCCTCACCACTGGCAACAAGTGCCGGTTGTTCCGCTCGATGATGGTGTAACAGAACACGAGCTGGTACTTCCTGCCAACAGACGGGTGAAATTGCCCTCATTTGTCATGCTTTTATTTCATAAAGCTTTGTAACCTGATAAACGATCTCTCTGGTGCTGTACCTGGTGATGGCTGCAAACATGTTGGTGACAGCAGGTAGACAGACCCTCAGAGGGTTGAGCTGACACATCACTATACGCTCTAGATTTAAGCCCTGAAGATACGCCAATCCTGCAGAATAATCAGAAAAGGAAAAATATAGTTAAAAACACATTTGTCAAGGTCTTAGATATGTACTCATGTTAGTTCTCATAAAGCAAAAACAACTTTTACAAATAGTTTTAATGAAAAAATATAAACTAAAACTAAAAATATCATGTGGTGCAACCATCAAATTAAAAAGTAATAACATGCTTGTTTTAATTCTACATTCATTCAAATTTTTTGGGGGGAGTCGCACAACATTTTACAACCTGAACTGACCTCGTCTTGCTGTAAAAAATATCAAATTATTTGATATTTTAAGAGACATATTGACCTTGACACAGTCATGAGGGTCTGCGGGGGTCCTCTTTATAACATCTCTTTTTTTCTGCATGCTGGTTGGACCACGACTTTGATTTGGCAGACAAATGTTTTTCAGATATACACAAAGCATTTTTGTTCAAATATTTTAATAATGAAAGGACTTTGATCTTTGAGGGTGCTTTCACTTGATTCGATTGCCTGATCCAAACCAGAGTTCGCTTGCTCCTCCTCCCCCTGCTGTATTATTTGGGTCTGAACCATGGTGCGTTTACATCATCAAAGCAGCAGCTGTTATGACCCCATAGCGTATATATATATATACACATTTTTGAACCTTTGGTTTTGTTTCCAAAGCATAAGCACATAATGGCACTTGTGTCTATCTTCACCGAATGTACTGCAAATGTTCTAAAGAACACGGGAGGATCCCATTTCTGCTGAAGTCAAGTCTCTCTGCTCGCAGTGCATCAGTCACGCTTGTCAGGACATTGAGTGAGAACACGCACAAACACACACAGTTTTATGAAACCTAACTTCATCAATAGCAGTTCACTTCTGCAATTTAGAACAATTGTGTTCATATCAGCAGCGAACCGTACTGGAGTTCACATGAATCGGACCCCAAACCATCCTTTTTATGCAGACTCGGGTACGGTTCGCAAATGCACACCCACATTTACATCATACAAACAAACTGAACTCTGACTCTCATTTGAACCCGGGTTTGCACCAAAAGTGCTAGTGTGAAAACTACTGTAAAAGCATTATGTTATCAGGATAGTTTTTGACTTTATCATTTCAACTTTATGACCCCCAAAATATCTAAATGAATTTGAGATTCAAAATAAAATACATGCTCATCTTAAAAGTGGTCATTGTTTGCATGCATTTTAAATAAATTAACAGATCTGGGCAAAAAAAAAAAAAAAAAAAATTGTTTAATTGACCCAGAAACACAACATAAAACTAATGAAACTTCTTATATGTGACTCTGGACCACAAAAGCAGTCATAAGTGGCACGGGTATATTTGTAGCAATAGTCAACAATACATTATATGGGTCAAAATTATTAATTTTTCTTTTATGCCAAAAATCATTAGGATACTAAAGATATTTTGTACAATTCCCACCGTAAATATATTTAAAAAATTATTTTTCTAAGTATTATGCGTTGCTAAGGACTTCATTTGGACAACTTTAAAGGCGATTTTCTCAATAGGCGATTTTATTTTTTTGCACCCTCAGATTCTAGATTTTCAAATAGTATCTCAGCCAAATATTGTCCTATTCTAAAAAACTATACATCAATGGAAAGCTTATTTATTCAGCTTTTCAGATTATGTATGACCCTTATTTTGTGGTCCAGGGAAACATATCAAATGATTTTCATGTTTAAACATGTAAATTTCACATGTACTGACCTTTCTTCAGATTGCCCTCAAGAATGACATTGTGCCTGAAGATCAGTGTGTAAAACACAGCCTGACAGGCTGCATAAAAAGGGCCATGTAGACTGACATCACAGAATGCTTTGGATCCTGTGTCCTGACTGTCAATGTAAAGGTGCAGCCAGGGAACTAACAGGTCCAGACAGGCCTTGACTGTCCTGTAAAAGAGAGCACTCTACAGCACCAGTTTTGACATGTAGCTTTCAAATTATGTTTCAACAAATAAAGGTGTCCAATCAAACCCCTTTTCTTTTCCAGATACTAATAAAGAGGCATTAATATTTAATTACCTAATCTAGGTAACAAACCACTGCCAAGAAAGATGATTAAATATTGAACTCCAATGTATTAGACAAGATAAATTGCATGATAAGGT
Source organism: Elopichthys bambusa (assembly GCA_037101425.1). NCBI lineage: Eukaryota > Metazoa > Chordata > Actinopteri > Cypriniformes > Xenocyprididae > Elopichthys > Elopichthys bambusa. Next base: position 24,733,787 of record CM074435.1, read on the forward strand.
CACGTACGATACTGGCAAAAACTTGGCTCTTGCCATGAAGCTGCCCATGTACCCAGCAGCAGCCTGTCTCAGGATGGGAGGCTGGCTGGGGCCTTGTAACAGCTTCCATAAATGGTCCAAAAAAGCTTCAGCCAAACCCTGGGGGAAAATAAACAGTTTTTGATGTCTAGGTATGTTTTGTTTTTGTTTTGTTTGGGGGGGAAATGGGAACTCACCAGACGAAAGCTGCACAGGTAGAACATGTAGTACTGCACGTGACAGGAAGCATGAGTGGGAAGCACCACCTTATCAAACACAGACACCAGGTCTCTGTACAGAGCTTTGGTTTTCTCAATATCTACCGAGCCTAATGAGATTGAAACAAAAACAACAACAACAAAAAAAAATTAACAATATATGAATGCATATATTAATAATGCATTAATTAAATATGATTAGCGCCGGTGCATTTTGATGCCCTTCCTTACATGATCCACACAAATTGGCTCACACAATCATTACACATTGATTGCCATTGGGGCCGGAGATTTTTTAATGTTTTTGAAAGAAGTCTCTTCTGCTCAACAAGACTGAATTTGTTTAATCAAAATATTTAACTAAAATAACTGTTTTCTATTTTAATATGTATTAAGCTGTAATGTATTTCTGTGACGCAAAGCTGAATTTCCAGCATCATTACTCCAGTCTTCAGTGTCACATGATCCTTCAGAAATCATAATAATATGATGATTTGATGCTCAAGAAACATTTTTAACATCATCATCAAGTTTGAAAATGGTTGTGCTAATAATAATATTTTTGTGGAAATCGTAATACATTTTTTTAATTCTTTGATGAATAGAAAGTTAATTTATTTGAAGCAAAAATCTTTTGTAACATTATAAATGCCTTTACTGTCACTTTTGATCAATTTTATGTGACCTCACTGAATAAAATAATTAATTTTATGCAAAAAACAAATTGTACTCACCCCAAACCTTTGAAAGGTTGTATTTTTTTTTCTTTCCTAAATAAGGACTGAATGTGCTAACTGAATTGCAATTAAACATTCTTCCTGACCAACAGCCCTTAAAAAAAAATTGAAACACAATTGAGTTTTAAAAAAAAATGGTAATGTCCTGACCTTTAACATGGCACATGTCTTTAATGAAAGCCAGCAGGACAGTCATCATTGTGTCCAGTTTCTCTGCCACAGGATGGACCATTACAGCTCTATCAGGTCTTGAATTCAGTGGAGAGTCCTCTTCCTCATCCTGAGACAACCATATAAGAGTAAGATCTATGACTATTAAACATTAAAAGAAAGACTAGGATATGAATGAGTTAGCCCTGTTTCTCATACAAACTGCTGGTTTGCTATCAAAAATAAGTTGTATAGTTAACCCTGCTCCTGGAGACCCATTGCCCAACAAAGTTTACATCCAACCTGCTTCAGCTTGTGATTTTCAAGTGATCCTAAAGGGCTTGATTAGCTGGTTCAGGTTTGTTTGATAGGAGCAGGGTTAAAGGGGACATGACATAAAAATCTGACTTTTTCCATCTGGTCCCTGGTGCATCTACCAACCCAGAAAATGTTCTGCAAGCATGTGAAAAATGAGCCGCTCAGATTTTGCTCCCCTTGTAATGTAGGAAGGGGATCTTATTATAATATTACCGCCCCTTAATCTATATGTTTCCACCCATGGCGCCGTCATTTTGTTTTCTCAAGCGAAAACGGTGTACCAGTTCTAAGGCCATGGCAAAAGTTTGAGCAAAGCATGCTAACTCTTCTGTCGTTGGCTGCACAGACGAGAACAACACTATTTAGAGGCTTGTTAGCTTGAATAGCCTGCAAGTTGACCCTGGCAAGCTTGATGCTAAAAAAAGTGTGTTTCTGTCGAGCAATATTTTGGAAAAAATATTAGACCATTCACAGCATTGTATAGCAATCATAAACGTTAGTCTGGTGTGTATGGCTCCATTTAACAAACTGGTACACTATGTATAGTGGGCGTCCATTTGGGTTTTGCACAAAAGATTAACATGATGGCACATGCTAGTCGCTGAGTTGAATCAAGTCCACAGCAACAACATAAATTTATCCACTAACCGTTCAGAAACATCCAGATGAATTCTAAAAGTTGTAACTTTTTCCTGAGTTTCTCCATCAGTGTCCGACTCCGGTTTGAACAATGTAAAGCTGAACACTGTTACTGACAATCCTCATTTTATCTGCGTGAGATTCTCCAGCTTTGTTGTTGTTGAGCAACCGAAGCATGAGCTGTTAAAGCTCCACCCTCTTCTGGAAAATGGGCAGCAGCTCATTTGCATTTAAAGGGACACACACAAAAATGGCATGTTTTTGCTCACACCCAAATAGGGGCAAATTTGACAAGCTATAATAAATGATCTGTCGGTTATTTTGAGCTGAAACTTCACAAACACATTCTGGGGACACCAGAGACTTATATTACATCTTGTGAAAACCGGCATAACAGGTCCCCTTTAAAGACTGCTAATATAGACTACTTTTATGAAAATTTTGCCTCTTTTTATGAAGCTTGAAAGCTCCAGTCCACATTCACTGCAAGTAAAACAGCGAATACAATACATTCTTCGAGACTTCACAGTCATAGATGTTTGGAACGACATGAGGGTAAGTAAATGACTTTTCATTTCTTGCTGAACTATCCCGTAAAAATTGTCTCACTGAGTATGTTCTGTATATCTGCATTTGGCTTTTTGTGCTTTTATGGAGTGTTTTGGACTCACCATGTTGAAGAGGCAATCATCCTGCGGCGCTCCGCTGACATCTTGCTGAGCTTCACTTTCCACTTCTTCAATCTCACTCCGTGGTGCACTAACCTAAATGTCAAAACCAGCAGTCAAACATTTGCACAGCTGCAAAGACATCAGTACAGTGCTTGAACACAAGCCACTTACATCGAGCATGAGCATCTTGCTGATGATGAGCTCTAAGATATCTCTCCTCAGGTCAGGGATGTAGACCGAAACCCTTAACAGATTGTGCACATAACACTCCTGTGTGGACAGATAACACAGTCTCAGAACAATCACATTCGAACGTAATCACATCACTTTACTCAAATACTGGATTTAAACGCTGTGGAAAACCTTTCCAAATAACTCACAAGTGTTCTGGAGGACTTCTGCACAAAAGGGAACTTCTCAGAGAGGATTGGCATAAGGAATCGACTGGTTCTAAAAGAGCAAGGCAGTGTTTATTAGTGACTGCTAAACAATGAAAGAGGCTTTTTGGGGTTTTGTAAGACACTTACGATGGGACATATCTTGTAATCAGCTGTAAGGCTTGATGACACTGATCAAATATCTTCGGCAGATCTGTGTGAAGTTAAAAAGAAATTATGAAGTGAAGTAGAAGGTTAATGGCCCACTAATATGGTTTCATTGATCGATGATGGTATCTAGAGGAAGGATGGTTAATGGCTGAAATTAATGACAGTAAATAATTAAGTTTGAGGTGAGCATAATATTTTAATGTTTTTGAAAGAAGTCTCTTATGCTTACCAAAGCTTAACATTATAAATGTCTTTGCTGTCACTTTTGATCAATTTATTTTAATGAGTCCTTGCTGAATAAAAGTATAATATAATGGTACATCAACAAAAACAATAATCAAAAGGCTTGTCACGATCATAAATTTTGTGCTGACGATTAATTGTCATACAAATAACTGTGTAACAGGTAGTGATGGGTGCTTTCAAAACACTACTTCATGAAGCTTCAAAACCTTAATGAATCTTTTGTTTCGAATCATTGGTTTGGAGTGTTTTAAACTGCCAAAGTCATGTGATTTCAGTAAACATAGCTTCGTTACGTCATAACTGTTTCGAAATGTTTCAATTTTAATGGTTCACCGCTGGGGGCGATCTCTGTGAACCCATGAATCAAGCGAATTCACTAAGGTTCACGCCCCAGTGATGAACCCTTGAACAAATAAGTGTCTATGGTTTTTACCTGATCTCTGATCAGTTTTATGCACTTGTAGACATTTTAATGAGACATTTGTATAATTAAAAGGAACAATAGTAGTTAATAAGTCTCTTATTGGCCTGTTTAGCTAAACCATCCATAGAACAAACAAAACAAGCCCTGAAAATTGATAAAAGAACACATTACACAGACACTTAATATTTAATGATATTAGATGATTAGTTAATTGTATTTGATAGATTATACTTTTAATAAAACACTTCAAAATTGGTTTTTAAAAGCTGTTTTATGCATGTTTGGCCTGAGTTTGTTGCATTTACACTGTTTTGACCGGCAGCCATCACCAGCGTGTGGCATTTTGAATGCTTCGAAACAGTGAATCATTTGGCAAAGCATTTGGTTCAATTGATTCGAAGCTTCGAAAAGCTTTGTTTCTCCCATCACTAGTAACACTTTTTTTTTTTTTTAGTAATAATTTATAACTGTTCTTTTGATGCTTTTGAGTGGTTAAATTTCCATTATTTGGATAGAAAAATGTAACTGAAATTTAAACTGAACAATTATTGCGGTTATCTCAAATAATTGCGATTAGATAGAACAACCACAATCATACAATTAATTAAATAATCGTGACAGGCCTAATAGTCAATAGCACACAAGAAGTTATATAACGAAATACACCAACTTTCATCTTCGTCATCAGAATCGGAAAAATCCACGTTTCCCTCCTGGATTCTTATTCTCTCTGGGAAAAAGGCAAAAAAAACAACAACATGATTTTAAGTGATATGAACAGAGTGAATTGAGTGAAGCATTAACAAGAAATCATAATAAATCTTACTTGGTGCAAAATTAGAGACGACCATTCCAAGACAGGCTCTGAGATGAACCGTCTGGGCCGACACCAGATTACTCAGAAAAGCCAGATATTCTTCCACGACAGCCTGATTGCGACCGAGCCATGGTAGCTTCTGTATGGGGAAACATTTCATATGTTACAGCTAAAATGTCCTGACTGTATTTGATTATCATTTGACATATTGCTGTTTCACTCACCAAAACAACATATATTAATTGCTCATGATCCTTGCCGAGTTGAGTGACACACACCCTGAATTCCTGCAACCAGCTGATAATTTGAGCATCCTACAATGAGATACATAATAATTAGGAAGTACATTTCTAACGTGCATGTTTAAACAAACTCCAGGATTCACAGTCCAATCACTTGTGCTTACTAAATAAGGATTTTTAAACATCATTTTGATTCAGACCGATTTGCCAGTGAATCATTAATGCTGATTTGTGAGTCTGAAAAGCGACTCGAGAGAAACTACTAAACATGACTATGACTTGAAATTGCTTTATAGCTGAATTGAATTAATTTCATAATTGATGAACTTTGCAACATTAGCACTATTACTGAACTGAATGGAGTCAACATTGAATTAAACCCTGAAATATCCATTAAGAACAATACTTGCCTTAATATCAGGATCTGAGAGTTGATGTTTTATCAGTTCGTAGTCACTTGAGTCGCCCTGTAGACGTTACATCAGACATGTCAGGGCATGTTTAACAGACAGTGATATGTATTATTAGCTTTATATTGTATTTACAATCTGGTAATCTGTAGTTACAATCTACTCGCCTGTTGTAGTTTAGCTAAAGTATTGACAACATTGCCTCCAAAACGCACGGTTTTCATTGGAGGTGAATTGAGAAAATCTCTGCCCTCAAATTCCATTATGTATCGCAAATGCTCTTAATCTGAGAACACAAAATAAAATGACACGTGACAAAATGAAACCGCTTCACAGTTCATTCAGGAAACTATAACAGCTGCCTCCATATACATTAGGAAAGATCAACAATATAAAGATGGTTAAAGACTGCACGTAGTTACTAAAACGACTATATCAGGCGAGTTAATAGATGACAACTTACCAAATAATGTGTATTCAAAACAAGTTATAATTAAATCAGACATTATAAGTGAGATATCAAAATAGTCACATGCGCAACCATGCCGAGCTCTGCACAACCGGATGCTCTCATACCGCTGTTTTGTTATTACGGAAGTAGCCTGTTTAGTTCAGTTGCGCTCTAGAAACAAAAAGTTCTGCCACCTAGTGGTTTGAAGTGTAATGACTCGATAAATGCCTTTCCTGTGTACCCTCAATTAGCTGTTGGAAAGAACGGAGCAAGTATACTTCCCGGCCAAAAAAGGTCGCTGTTTGGATTTTAATAGGCAAATATTTAAGAGTCTATGGATGGATCATTAATTATTACAGTGATTATTATGTTTCTAGCATGTTATATGTTTGGCACCGGTTCTTTTAACCCTAAAAGATTCAGATTGTGTAGCTTTTCATTTCATAAACAACAACGTAGGAAGACACATCATGGCCATATTCCAGGATGACAATGTCAAGATTCATCAAGCTCAAAATGTGAAAAAATGATTGGGAGGGAGCATAAAGAATCATTTTTTACACATGAATTGGCACCTCTGAGTCCAGACCTTAAATTCATTGAAAGTCTTTGGGATGTGCTGGAGGAGACTTTACAGAGTGCTCACTTCTTGCATTGTCAATACAAGATCTTGACCAAAAAATGACGCACCTCTTGATGGAAATAAGTGTTGCGATGTTATTTCCATCAAGAGGTGCATCAATTTTTGGTCAAGATCGTGTATTGGATTCTTAAGTATTTGCCTATTAAAATCCAAACAGCGACTTTTTTTTTTTTTGGCCAGGCAGTGTACATAGCTATTATATAAAACTGTCGAGAGTCTAATTTTAAGCCTGGCATATCATAGCGTCTATATAATCGTATTATCATTTACTTCCAATTTACTTACTTTTTTTTCCAAAAAAATTACTGAGACATTTCAATTGGTGGACCCCTTATTGAAGACCCCTGGCACAGGATTCGAAAACTGTCACATCTACAAAATGTAATTTCTTATGTTTTTCCTTTTCATTTTACCGTGAAATATGCAGAACATGTTCTTTTGGAAGACTCCCCCCATATTGTAGAATAAAATATTAAGTGTCCCATGTTGTAACAAAGTTTAGGAAGAAAAGACCTCTCAATAAACATGACCAGATTCTTTGGTTTAGCTTAAGTGTGCAATTGTTTTAAACAGGCAGTTTTTAAACAGTGTCAGAGCATTAACACCTTTGAAATTACATAAAAGGTATATGGATGGCCTACTGAGAAATAAAGCTATGAATCCACCTGATAGCTGAACAAAAATATCTAGTAAACTCTTGTGAAAAAGTGAGGACTGTCGTTGAGTTAATGATCAAACTGTCTGCCACCCATTTGCTTCATTTACACCTGCTGATTCTAAATTGGTATGAGCAAACAAAGATAAGAGGAAGCAAACCTAATAACACTTCTCACTGTCCAAAGGTTGTACAGTAGAGATGTACGAGATTCAATAAAAACAGGACACAAAAGAACTAGGTTTCAGTCATATGTTGGTTGAAACCTTTAAATCAGATACAGATACAAAATACACAATTAAATGTAGGAAAATACATAATTGTATTTATTTTGTCATACAGCCATTTTGTCAGTGCATAATCTCAGTGTATAGTACAAAGCAAATCAGTCACAAAATGTCATTCAATTGTAAACATTTTCAATAAAAAAACAACAAAGTAAAAAAAAAAAAAAAGAATGTTTCAACAGGAGAGAAAAACAAAACTTTGGTTGAATATCCTCTTCTGTAACCTGTCAAAATAAAACAAGAAAATGTTATTTAAAAAGTCTCTCTCTCTCTCCAAAAGTGTCTGATTGTTCTAACCCACTTAAAAAAACTTTTTTGTGTTTTCATACATTTTTCATACATATTTTAAATACTTCATTTTGCTATACATTTTTTTATTTATTTTATTGTCCTCCATACAGTGTATACCTTCTTTACAACAATGTATGCAGAATCAAATTATAAGTCAGGCCTATATCAGGTGGTAAAAAAATATCTTCATATCATACATTAGCAGAATAAATCTGAATGTTTACTTAAATATGAAGATAAATCTGTCATCTTTTACATCGCAGGTCTCCTCTGTTGAACTGAGCTATTGTAGGTTTCATGGTTGATGTTTAACAGTGATCTGCCCTTACTTGTGATGCAAATACTTCCTCAAAGTCATTTCTGTAGCATGTGTTCTATGCCTTTATAACCAATTTTCATTCTATGGCAATTATTAAATCAAGAATAAGTGATGATGACACAATAAAATATTTAAAAACACACACACTTTGAGTAATTTCAAACATGAATCGATAAACTGCTGAAGTTGGCATTGTTATTATGTCTATTATTGACACAATACAGGCAATCAAACGTAATTAAATTGTATTAACCTGTATGGTTCACATGGCCTGTGTTTCTGTCACTGCCGCAGACACAGTGCTCACATTATCCTGAGAGGTCATTGCAAAAGTCACTGGTACTTGACCGCCTTCTCTTCTGTGCTTTGCTTGACCGGGAACTGCCGGCCCTTGACCTTGAGTTCCCCCATTTCTCCTGAAAGAGTTTCTGATTCCGCTCGAGAGGCGACTGGAGAACCTCCTGACAACCCCAGCCAAACCTCTGCCCTTCTTCAGCAAACCCACATCATCCTCAAGCTCCTCGGGGGCCACCTCAATATTACCCGTGTACCAGAAAACCCACCAGATGAGACTCAGGAAAATGATGATAGCGCCTGCATATATCAAAAAGTCATAGAAAAAAAATTCTCCAAACACGCCAAGCAATAATATGACGAGACCAAGAACGTCGAAAGCCACCGCGAGCCAGAACGCGCAAGAACAGCGCCCGAGACCGCCCGGCGCTGCCTCCATCTCCAAGGTGTTTTTATGGTTATTTTGGTCGTTTGGAGCTGTTGAATCGCTTTTTTGAAAAATCAGCCGCCTAAATGAAGCGTTTGGAAGGGGGTTTAAAGTGTTTTCGTTTGTTTCATAGCCATAGGTAAGCAGCGCGAAGGAAGGAGGTCTCCCTTACCACTTTACCTGGAAGGGAGTGGCATAGAGCTGTGGGTGCGTCTTATCTACACAGACTCACCTAGACACGAGCCCAATGCTGCCCCGCGTGTACGACACAACACTCGTCCATATAGGCGACTGTGGGCCTTCAGGTATGCTAAATGTAAACACTTACAGTACACTTTCAAGTATAGTATAAGCATGGTTTTCATCTTTTTTTTTTTTTTTTTGGATGGCAGTGGGGTTTTTTTTTTTTTCAAGATACAGACTTTCAGTGAAAATGTAAGATATTAATACAATATATTAACAATTTATTAGAAATAAATACAATAATAAAGTTTAAAAAATATTTTGTATATATGGTATATATGTGATAAGTTTCAGAATCTTTTTGCCATTTTGTTTAATTTCTTTAATATTTGTGTGTTTATTTATTTATTTTTGATATACCAAGTCTAAAATCTTATCAGGTCTGCGTTTCCCAAAAGCACCATGAGCCTGGTGGCAACATGATCAACTTGGGCTCACGATGCTTTTGGGAAACGCAGCCCCGGACTGTCATGCTACTCCCAAACAGCTAAAAAAAAAAATGCTTTAAAAAATGCAGATTTAACACACAGATTTAAAACAGATTTAACACATTTAGAATTAGGAAAAATATTTTTTTTAGAATCCTTAAGTTTAAATAAAATGTCCCTCAAAGTCTCGAGCAGGGTTGGGAAAATTATTTTTTAAAGTAATGCATTAATCACTAAAAAGTAAATAATTGCGTAATTAGTTACTTTTTATGCAAACTTTGCAAATGTGTTTTTATTACTTTTGCGTTACTTTTTCTCATCTGGGCTGAGCTTGCTTGGTTGTTTGTTTGTTTGTTTTTTTTAAATAAAAAAACATACTTTTCATGTTCATACTTTTCAGTTGGCCAAGATTTCTTTGTATTGGTCTTAAGTAATATTCTAATTTTCTGAGATACTGAATTTGGGATTTTCCTTAGTTTTCAGTTATAATCATCAAAATTAAAAGAAATAAACATTTGAAATATATCAGTCTGTGTGTAATGAATGAATATAATATACAAGTTTCACTTTTTCAATGGAATTAGTGAAATAAATCAACTTTTTGATGATATTCTAATTATATGTATATACCTGTATATCACACCAAAAGTGAAATGAATAAGCCTCAGGCTGAAGGAAGTGCAAATTCATGCCTGTACAGTAGAGGGCGCAGCTCAAATAAACATTTCAGCTGTGCTGCCATTCTGTAGAACAGAAGAATAAAATAAAATAATTTCATAATAAAATTACTTCAGCAATAAAAATAAAAGATGAAACAAATGTCATGGTTATCTAAAGTCATTTTTGCTTATTAGTATGGTTAAATTGGATAATCAAATGTCAGCAGCAAAGACATTGGTTAATAAAGTGAGATTAAATACATAAAGTATATTTGTGTAATTGAACATATTAAATTATTGCAAGTTTTTGTAATATTTGGAGTTTGCATTTCAGTTTTTATTCATTTTGAGGAACACTGAATCTGTTTTTGTGCAAGTGAGATGAGTGAATGCTCACATTTAGTCTAGAACTACAACAACCATCATGTTTACACACAACGCTTCTGCCCTTACTCACGATTCCTCACATGGGGACAGAAGAGGTGTCAGTCAATAAATGGGAAAACAAAGTAACTTGTTGATATTTTCTTGTAAATGTAAAAGTAATGCAGTACTTTACTAGTTAAAAAAGTAATCTGATTATATAACTTTATATGTGTTACTTAACTTAATATGTGTTACACTGGTCCTGAGTGTAAATTATTTAACTTGCTAATGCAACCAAGTGGTGCATATCATGCAAAATGCATGTAAGAAAGGACTAAAAGTATTTGATCTATGGCAACTTGCTATAAAAACAAACCTGAATGAAACACTTATAATGTTTATTCACATCCTTCTTAATTTGTCTAAAATGTCATCCATTTTAAAACCAAAATAAAAAAGCATTTTTGAAACTAATATGCCAAAGTCATGACAGAGGATTTTTGTCAACTGTTATCAGAGGTCATACATAGAAGACAGAGCGTGCACAGCAGACATTTTTGCCCTTCCAAGATTAGCAAGTGTGTGATCCTGCCTAATCCAACACAGACAATCAGTACCGGAAAAGCTGTTTATCTGTTACCCAGCATCACCCTCAATATCTCATAAAATCTACATTAAGCTGTTGCGTTTCACAATTCTGCATGGTTAAATACCTCACCTCTCACATACACTTTCATAAAACAGAAACTCTACAACTCATCTACAAACAATCTAACAACTGATTTAACTAAAATACATGAAACTGCAGAAAGCAATATATAATCACAATAAATATTTCTAATGATATACTTTTGATCACTGCATCCCTTATGAATAAATGTGCATGTTATGTAAACCTTATGAGTTTCTTTGGAAAGATAGCCATGTTTGGAAAAAACACTGCATAGTACGTCAAAAAAAATTTTTTTTAATTTCTTTTAATTTTTCAATAAATTAATAAGGTATTTGGGTTACATGGCAACCTAATGTCAGAGCTAGATCAAGGGACTGAGATGAACTGGGGCATAAATGTCACAAGACCCCTCCAAACCACGCAGCAACACTATGCAGTAAAATTTATAAAGACACAATTCATTTCCCTTCCATATAAACAAACTGAATAACATAAAAGCATAACATTTTTTAGCATAAATATAAATGAAAGGTGTGCATACGTTAATTATAAGTTAATTTAATATAACTTTTAATAAGATCATAACTTGACAAGATTTATAAACACAGCCTCAATACAGTACCATTGTGGGACAGAACTGTCCAACCGCAAAGGCACAAAGTTGTTCATGTGCGCCACTGTATCTCTATTTCTCCTCATCTGTACTGCGAGGTAGAAGCCGTTTTTTGGGGGCCATGACCCAAGCTAAGGCCACTGCTGCCGTCCCATCCCCACTCTGTCGTGAGAAACATAAGAACGTGGCCCACAGGAATGCTGAACAGCCCATAAATGCTGTCCTCAGATAGAGAGGCATCAGAACAAAATTCAAAAACTGCAAGAAAATACAGATTATTCAACATAAATAGTCATAGGATGAGAAAAATGAACAATTCAATTTAAGAATACTGACAAAGCAAAGGATCAAGCTGTATTTATGGCATGGCTATCTGTGTATACATGTTATGTGGTGACAGATTTACCTGCATGAATGGCCAGTACATTAGTCCAGTCTGAAATGTGAAAAAGGAGTCTTAGACTATTAGCGATAATGAATCCTTTAGACTTTGGTCTCTTTTAAAAATGACACTTAGATCAGGAGTTCAACACATTTAAGCGATAGTTCACCCCAAAATGAACATTTTGTCATCATTTACTCACCCTAATGTTGTTTTAAACTTGTACAAGTTTCTTTGTTCTTTTGAACACAAAAGAGGATATTTTAAAGAATGTTGATAACCAAATGGTTTCTGGTCCCCATTTTTTTCATATGCTAATGGTTTAATATATATATATATTGTGTTCAAAAGAACAAAGAAACTCGTACAGGTTTAAAACAACATGAGGGTGAGGAAATGATTCTTTTTTGGGGTGAACTATCCCTTTAATATACTATTATATATGTTATAATGCTTTAATCATAAGTTAATGAAATGTATATATTTAGATTTTAAAAGAAAACCACGCATGTTTGTATATATAACCATGACATGGACAGTAGAAAATCTTGGCTCAAACACACAAGTTGAACCTTCGATGGATTTTTCAACTGCCATATTTGATTTAGACATTGATGAATTATCCTCTGTAAAAGAGGCTGATCATGGGCTAGCTGGTAAAAGATTGCTTCCCTTTGGTGGGTCATCAATAGGCTTACCTTGTATGTATTAAAAAACTTTTCTCGCCAGTCTGCAAATATGTCCTCTTTGCCCTCTAAGAAACTCACACCTGTAAAGACAGAGGACTGGGTGACTAAAATAGAACAAACAAACAAGTGTAATATACGTGACTGAGTTGGTTTTTATTTACCTGTGTAGAAGACACTGGTCGCCAAAGGTGAAGCAAAAGATTGGTCCAAAAGCAATTTGCGGAAAATCATACTAGCCGATCTTCCCGGGAAACGATGTTCTAAGGCTCGTAACCAGAAGTAATTGAAGTTACCTTGGAAACTCACAGCAACAATCGCCACGTTTCTCGTGTGCTTCCAGTCCATTTCATCTCTCTGCGCAATGCACTGATGGACGAAATCCCCACCGGCGAACAGGCATCCGTACAGAGTCACATTACTGATCCAAGGCAATACCTTTGCTCGTTTAAAAAAAGATTTTCTCATGTTCAACAAAATGACAAACGGTTGTATCCTGTAACCTTTGTAAATGAAGTCGAAGGGCACAAAACAAAACGGTGACCTGACATTGACAGACGACCTTTTGCTTAGTACAAGTCAAATATTCAATTAATCTCTTTTGTTTCTAGTCAGTTTGGTTCAATATATTTTAAAAGGCACAGTAAATTTACAGGTTAACAGTTTGACAGCTCATTCTGACTCTTGGTGAACATCCTTCAGAAACATTACAAGATCATTACAAAGCAATGCCAATTAAAACATAGATCAGTCGAGTAGCTACTTTTGGTTCAGTCCATCTTCTTTAACTTTGAAAGGGACAGCAATGCAAAAGTAAGAATTACGGTTCAATAATCCATTTAGCAATTAAATTAAAAGGTTCCAGCGCGCGTTCATACAGTGATCAGCAGTTTCCTGTTACTTAGTCAGATGCTCAAATCCTACATTAATCTGCCCGCGCGCTCCTGCGCGTTCAAGGGCGGCGCGCTTTGATCTGATCTGTATGTAATAAAGATCGGCCGCGCATACTCAGCAAGACCAGTTATGTTCGTGGTGCGATCAACGTTTACTGAGACTTTTAATGCTTGAAATGTTAATATTTCATCCATATATATGCTTTAGAGGAAAACTGAAAATATAACACTCAACATGTTTTTTTTTGTTTTGTTTTTTGTTGGTATTGAGATATTCTTATTTACCTGTACAACCATGCACTTAATATGCACAAGCTTCCAAAAATGTTTATTTTTTATTTTTTAAATATTTGCTTAATGCCTCAGGTTTTGCATATCCTGTCTGATTCTTGAACGAATCGTTACTTTGTGTTGGATCTTTTCAATGAATCAGATGAAGAGTCTGTTCCGAAAAATGGATTATTAAATACCCGAATAACAGCAATAGTTTTATCCACACACGAATCTAATTTGTTTTTGGTAAATAGTAGGTATTTTAATCAATCATGCAAAAACAATTAAAAAAATAAATAAATAAAAAAATAAATTCAGTGTTAAAAAAAACAAAAAAAACAACAATTTGCAAATACATTTTAACCAAACTATGTAAATTAATTTGAATGCAAATCATATTTTGGTTTTAAATGACTAGTTTTTAGGAGCTCAATCATAGCTACAACAAATTGAACTTAATTTTATTTATTTGGACTTAATCATAAAAGCATGTGATTGCCACGCCGAGATGTCAGAGACCACGTGATGACGTAAAAGAATAACTGAATCAGGGTTTTCGAATCTTTTTTTATTTGATGTTTTGCAACGAACTGTTCGAACGAACCGATTCGCGTTGGAGTCCACACACTACACTGCATCATTACATGTCTTTGCATTAGGTTACACCTAAACCAAGAAGCTCACGCACACTGTAAAGGGGGCGTATGTTTAGGCTACGTCAGCGCTGCCAGCGTGGAGCGGCATGACACCAGGAAGTAACAACTGACTATACAAATAACCAAGAGAAAGGGTACGTGAGGTGGATTCTTTTGCTTTTTGGATTTGCTTCCCTAAAATACACAGCAGGCGACATCACACAGGGACACAGAGAGTCCCTGCAACTGGGTTTTCAACATTGCATGGATAAGCCGCCCGTGAAGGTAACGTAGAACAGTGCGTATCATTCCCTGAAGGTCTCGCTCGTTCATTTGATTAGGTGCAGGAAGCTATTCACTGTCATTGCAATAGGGAGGATGATGCGGAGCTCTCCCGGATTCATTAAAAGCCACAATCGAGTATTTGCTATTAGTGCATAAAGCTTGATACTCGGTGTCCTTTTTTATGTGAAAGTGAAATTGAGGCTTTAATGTGGTCTGCAAATAACAAAAGATGGTGGTCTGCAAACCGCTGCCATGTACAGAATTTAATGGAAAATATCTCAAAACTGAAACAGTCACAAACCAATTGTGTTGCAAATTCAAGTGTTGTGTTAGAGCAGGATGCGCACGAGATAACCAGATGAGTACTCGTGTAATAAAACGAGCCGTGTCACCCGACAGGTTTTCATATCCTGAATTTCAGGAATTAAACGTGTAGAACAGAGAATGACTGAATTACAAGAGCAGCCACACTCATTCTACACAAGTTGGCACATTTTACAAAAAAGCATTTATCAAGTCTACTAATAGTATTTGTATTATTTATTTTGTGTATTAGAATGTTAAAAAACGCTCTATTCTCACAAATGGACAGAGGCCTGGATGTTTTCCTTTTTTTTTTCTCAGTGAAAGTGCCCTACAGGTGAAATATGAGTTTTGTTAAAGCCTGAGGAATCATTTTATTTGATGTGACAAGAAATGTGATATACAGCCATTTTATCAAGTTTGCTAGCTATCCAGTTTTTGCTATGCCTCTCAAGGATACCTGTATACATTTTACTGTGTAATTGTAGATGATGGACCCTACACTTGCTGAGATGGGGAACCATCTTTCTGATGCTATGAAGATTTTAGAAAGTGGAAAATTGTAAGACCATTCACATTACAATATTTTCAGTATTTGTTTTTATTACATTTAAACTGCTGTTCACTACTAAGTTATCTTTATGTATGTTTACAGTATGTTTTACATGTACCTTGTACCTTTTGTATAACTATAACGTTGTGTGGATTTATTCAGGGTATCTGAACAAAGCAAAGAAAGAAGAAAGTTGAGTTGGAAAGACATTCCAGGACCCTTACAAGGAGAGTGAGTGAGACTCTTATATTGTAAATCACATTTTACATTTGCTGTAATTCTATTGTAGTATTTATAAGGTATTTTATGGGGTTTAAAGTCAGTGCATATCAGCTATATTCATAAAACATTTCAAAGTCTTTCTTTCTTTTTTCATATATTTCTGACAGTGGACAGGATGTTGTCAGCATACTCCAGCTAGTCCAGAACCTGATGCATGGAGACGATGACCAGCAGGGTCACCGGTAGGTCACCGCATTATGGAGCTGCTTGGTTTGTAGTCCTAAAACCAAGAAACAAATTCCTTGTGTTTTTAGAATAGCAGTTTTCAATTTATACACTACTGTTCAGTGTGGGATCAGTAAGATTTATTTTTGCTCAGGTGCTTAATTGAAATAATGCTCAATTTTAATAAAAGTAATTAATACTTTTATTCAGCCAGGGTGCATTAAATTGATCAAAGGTGACTGTAAAGGTGTTTATAATATTACAAAAGATTTCTGTTTCAAATCAATGCTGTTATCTTGAACTTTCATTCATCAAAGAATCCTAAACATTTA
The DNA here is from genome assembly GCA_037101425.1 of Elopichthys bambusa. Taxonomy (NCBI): domain Eukaryota; kingdom Metazoa; phylum Chordata; class Actinopteri; order Cypriniformes; family Xenocyprididae; genus Elopichthys; species Elopichthys bambusa. Next base: position 24,750,363 of record CM074435.1, read on the forward strand.
TGGTTTCCACAAACTTTTATTAAGCAGCACAACTGTTTTCAACATGGATAATAATGTTTCTTCAGCAGCAAATCAGCATATTAGAATGATTTCTGAAGGATCATGTGACTCTGAAGACTGGAGTAATGATGCTAAAAATACAGCTTTGACATTATAGGACTAAATTACATTTTAAAATATATTAAAATAAAAAAACTGTTCATTTAAATTGTAATAATATTTCACAATATTACTGTTTTACTGTGTTTTTGATCAAATGAACGCAGCATTGGTGAGCATATAAGACTTCTTCAAAACATAAAATAATCGTACAGGTCTTTTACAGACAAACTTTTGAATGGTGGTGTAAATAAAAAAACAAAACAGAAAAGTCTCTTTGAGTAATGTGAGTCAAAGGCCTTTTTTTAATTTTTTACTGAATTAGTCTTAGGGTTGGTCTACAAGTTGACGTTACAACAGAACAGCTCCATTATATTGCACCGAGAGCATATGTAAACCCCTCTGTGTGGTGTGATTAAAACTATAAATGTCTGTTTAGCAGGATGCAGTATGTCGGAGAGCAGGGACACATGGCTCTGTTGGGACACAGTCTGGCCGCATATATCTCTGTCCTGGAACGAGAAAGATTGAGAAAGCTGACCACCCGCATCCTGTCAGATACCACTCTCTGGCTCTGCAGGCTTTTCAAGTATGTTCAAGTTCTCTCTGTGATCTCCTGTGGTTTCAGGGGATTTTATTTTTCCTGTCATACAAACACTTTTAAGTGATTAAGTGAGATTTATGTTAGAGCATTAATTATGGGTTCACCTTTGGATCACCGTAACAAATTTTATTGCCAGTGTCTTTACTTGAAAAGCTTAGGAGGCAAAATATTGAGCTTTTTATGATAACAATGACTTAATGAGTGGACAAGGAGAATCTTTGACTTGTTCTATTTTTACAGTGCGGTCTTGTTATCACTTAACACAGATGGTTCATTCTTTGAAACTTTGGTGATTTTTGCTGAAATTCTATATACTTTTGTCAAAATAAATAAAACATAAAAAAAATAATAATAACTAACTGCTACTAGGGAATTTAGGTATGACAACATTGTGATGTATGGTGTAAAATAGAAATTAATCTTGAGATTTGCTAAATATTAAAATATTTGAATGAATTATTTTTTGTAGATATGAAAATGGCTCCGCATATTACCATGAAGATGACCGCGAGGGGCTGCTGAAGGTGTGTCGGCTGGTTATTAATACTCATTATGAAGAGTACGCTACAGAGGGCTTTACAGTGCTGAGCTCTAAACATCCTGTGATTTACCAAAGTGCTGCATGCAGACCTGGCCTGGGACAACATCTCTGCAGTCAGGTACAATGTCACCTCCACTTCACTGCAGGATCTGAAATGTTTCACATTACCACACTATATTACAAAATGTGTGTGTGTGCTTGCGTGTTCATGTGTAGTGGTGGATCAGACAACTTTTTTGTTTTCTTTTCAGCTAGGGCTGCCTCTGTCAAGCCTTTGCATTGTGCCCTGTAACACCATGTTTGGCTCCTTGCACCAAATGGTAGGTATTTGTCTTTTTTTTTTTTTAATACTGAAGGGAATCATACCATACCGTTCCAAAGTTTGGGCTTGGTAAGATTTTCCAAAAAATTTTTGTCAATTTATTCGATCAAAAATGCAGTAAAAACAGTCAAATAATTGATTTCTATTTTAATATATTTTAAAATGTAATTTATTCCTGTGATCAAAGCTGAATTTTCGGCATCATTACTCCAGTCTTTAGTGTCACATGATCCTTCAGAAATCATTCTGATATGATGATTTGATGCTCAAGAAACATTTATTATTATTATTATCAATGTTGAAAACAGTTCTACTGCTTCATATTTTTGTGGAAACCATGATACATTTGATCAGGATTCTTTGATTAATAGAAAGTTCAAAAGAACAGCATTAATTTGAAATAGAAATCTTTTGTAACTTTATAAATGCCTTACTGTCACTTTTAATAAGTTTAATTTATCCATGCTGAATAAAAGTATTTCTTTAAAAAAATCTTACCGATCCCAAACTTCTGAATGATAGTGTACATTTAAGAACAAATTAAACCAAGCGAAATGTGAAAATGTGCGAATAATGAAACAGTGTTGATAAAATGAATAAAAGATGAGTTAAATGGTGTTTTTCTCTTTACAGGATGTTGCATTGCTTGACAAGCTCATCAAAGATGATCGCGAATCAGGGAAAGTTCCACTGCTGTTGATAGCGAATGCTGGTCAGTTTGTTATTATTTATTCAAGCAGCTTAGTTTTTTGAATGCATTTGTTGATATTCAGTTTTGCAGGCGATTATTAAAATGTAGTTAATCTCTCAGGAACACCAGGTGCAGGTCACACAGACAAACTCAGTCGCCTGAAAGAGCTCTGCGCTCAGTACGACATGTGGCTCCATGTGGAGGGGTTGGTATCAGCTGGTTCTGTTTATTTTTGTAGTAAAAACACCACATATATATGTATATATATATATATATATATATATATATATATATATATATATATATATATATATACATATATACATATAAACAGATTTGATATTTTATCTATGATGTGGCGTTCTTTTCAGGGTTAATTTGGCAACGCTTGCTCTTGGTCAGGCCTCCTCCACTGTCACGGTATGTTGTGGGTTTTTTAGCACTCAAATGCGTGCATTTGTTTCCTGTTGTCCAGAATGTGCTCTTATTTTCTCGCTCTCGCTATCAAGGCGGCCACCAAGTGTGATAGTATGACTTTAACTCCAGGCCCGTGGTTGGGTCTGCCAGCTGTGCCTGCTGTCACTCTTTACAGACATGAGGATCCGGCACTGGTAAGTTGAACCGTTACTATAACTACCAATCATAATTACACAGCACATCATATGGAAATGTAATCCAGAGTTGTGATCATACAGTGTGCAAATGCCTCATGCTGTTTGTCCTCCCTGCTGGTTGGGGGCAGTCTCTTGCAGCAGGTCTGACCTCCAGCCAACCGGTGGAGAAGCTTCGAGCTTTGCCTCTCTGGCTGTCCCTTCAGTACCTCGGGCATGATGGGATTGTTGAGAGGATTAAACATGCCTCACAGCTAGTGAGTATCCTGCCAACTTTATTTAGATAATCCCATGCTCTGGAGTGGGCGTAAAGTACTAAAGTACACTACAAGAATTACTCTGACCTTGTTGGGAATTGTTCTGTTTCCCTGTAGAGTCAACAGCTTTTGGAGCATTTGAAGACACTGGCTTCAATAAAAACCTCGGTAGGTGAACTTGTCTTGATCCATTCAGATGTATGTCGGTACAGAGTATTTTAGAGTTACACCACAGTCCCCACAAATAAGTATGTGAATTGAAATGTTTCTGAAGCTTCTGTCTATCAATATTTCCTCTGTCCTGAGTTGGTGTTGCTCCATCTATTTAATGACCGTTCTGTCTTTACTCGCCCCATGTTGTTCCTAACTCATATGACTTTTTCTTCCATGGAACACTAATTTCAATGTTTTAAGGAATTTTCACACTTTTAATATTAAAAGTAGTTCATGTGAACATCTGAGTGTACTATTTTGAGACACCATGAATATGAACTAAAATGTGCTTTTAACATACTATCATACTAACTAAAAAGGAGAAGTCCTTAAGAAGAATTTTTAGTATATTAATTACAAAATCGTATGACAGTGTTGTTATTGTTAACTAAAGGTAAAACTATTAAAGATCATTAATTGAAATAAAGCTATACATATTAGAAAAACTTAACTTTACAAAACTTAAATGAAAATTAGAAATGTTGCTTTGCAAACTACCTGAAATAACATGTTTAAGTTGAAATATTAGCAATGAAAGTTAAATAGAAAATATAAAAAAGGAATGAAAATGACAAGCACATAAAATTACTAAAACTTAAACGAAAATTAAAACTAAAAAAGCTCACTTGAAATATTAATAAATGCTATAATTGTATATAAATAAAACTGGCTCCTGAAGGCATAAAATAATAGCACATGAATCGACTACTTTTAAGATACCTTTATTGGGTTTCTTTGATTTTGGAGTTTGACAACCCCAGTTCCCATTCACTTTCATTATATGGGAAAGAGCAGTCACGATATGATTTTAAATATTTACCTATTGTGTTCCTCGGAAGAAAGTCAAACAGGTTGGGAATAGGGCTGGGCGATATGGCCAAAAAGTCATATCTCTGTATTTTTTGGCTAAATGGCGATATACGGTATATATCTCTGTATTTTCTACATTTTTCTATTTGGATTTAGAAAAAAAAAATCTTAACTTAATGTTGTCCTACAAACAGTGTTTATATTGAAAGCTATTAATACAAATATAGTGAATTCAACCATGTAGTTTGGCACACTAATAGGCCTACAGTATGTGCAAAAAAGAGAAAGTTACTTTAAATTCTAACATTGTAACATTACAATCTAAAAATAAAAATAATGCTTTTTAAAGCAGAAGTTAAATTCACTAGATTAAAAATTAAAATAAAAACAAAAGCACAGACTAATTAGCTATATATTTATATATTATATAGTTACTGCTGTCATAAAAATACACTTACTTGTAGGTTTAAAATTCTACATATGGCACATTTATTGTTCAACAACAAACATTTTATCAAAATGTATATTTTAGTCAGAATTATGGCGATCCCATTCTATTGAGCTCCGTCTGTTTGGCGCTCGTTCACGGAAGTCTATAAAGTTTATTCGCTAGCAGAAGCTCCTGACAGCAAAATGAAAATATTTGTATGACTTTCTAACATTTACAGATGGAGAATATACCTGTGAAATGTAAGTTATGCGCTTAGGAAAACACCACATCACAAAAGCATACAGCGCAAATATCTGTCAGCACATGAATCTGTCCGAGCATCTGACGGGGCAAGTCGCTTTAAACGATAGGCCTACGTGTTAACTATATCTTAATCGTACGAGTTATTTTTAAAGCCCTTAATATTAAGCATTTCTCATGTTTAAGCCAAATTGTCTTATGCCTTTCCCCCGCAACAGCACTCTGCGACGTCCACCGCTGTTTTTCAGGTGCGCTCGTATAAAACTACTGTATATCTATATAAACGGTATTGCCTCATTCCGTATCGTATATTAAAAATAGATCGGTATATCGTACCAACTCGATATACCGCCCAGCCCTAGTTAGGAATGACTTGAAGGTGAGTAAATGACCAACTCTTCACTAGTGAACTATTCCTTTAAAATCTTGATTTAAAACCATGCAATATCACAGTGCTAAAATATGGCAGCTGAAAATAAATATATCAGCTACCTTTGGTAGATATTATTTACACTTTTCTTTTTTTATTTGAGGCTTATATGTCAGTGGCCCACTTTTTCCTTTCAGCCAGAGAATCTAGACTAAAATCTTAAAAGCAAACACCTCTGTTCTGTGTCACCACCATTAGGATATCCTTGACAGTGAGGTGTCTCTCCTCGAGGCTTTGCGCATGGTAAAGAGCAGAGTGTTCGTCATATGTATGTTGGCGGTGTGGTTTGTGACCGTCAGCAATGTGTGCAGCTCTTATACTGTATACATAGTGTGTTAGTGAGCGTGGGTACCTTGGTTTCAGGATGTGGTGTCTCATTCCCGGGTCCCTCCCATCTCCGGGGGCTCGCTGCGGGACGTGCTGGGCTCTCTTATACTCTCTATTGTAGGTGGGACCAACTCTCTGCCTGCTTGATCCCACTCCTTCTCCCTTTCACTTGCGCTATTTCTCCACTGTTCCCTCCCTCACCATGTCCACCCATAAGTGCTGGTGCTCAGTTTATTCATGTGAAGGCCTGCCAGTGCTACAGGCATGTGCAAACAACATTTAGGAAATGTCACTTCACAGAGCTTGATGACTTGTTGGGCATCAATGCTGGACCTCGCTTTAGAGCAATGATGAGCCATCATGGGAAATGAGCAGAATTCTTAAACATGGCCTTTGTGAGAGATGGAGCAAAATTAAAAGGTGACGTTCCTGTGTGTAATACTAACTCATCTTATAAGAGATTGTTCAGAGTAAAGTTATTCATACATTAGCTACAAATATATACTGTAGCTATAACAGGAACCACAGTACAACGTTTATTTAATGTTTTTAAGAGGCTCAATGAGGTCATTTGTTCATAAAACAAATCTTACATTTGTTTAAAGGGCTTAAGGCAGAAAAAAGTCACTTGGATGATATTTTTAACGTTTCACTTTCTTAATTTATGTCTGTGGTGGTTAGACTTTTGTTCATGAAAATGTCCATTAATCATGAAGGAAGCATAATTTAATAATTATAATAATGGGCATTTCATAAGCTTAATTACAACAAAGGTTCCAGCATCACATAGACATTCCAACAGCACTAATGCATGACTTTAGGTCATGTGCCACATTGTGCAGATTTGCCTGTCGAACCTGTAGCTAGCAAACAAAAAGCCTCTCCATGACATTGCATCACAACATTTAAATACTAAACCAGTTTTCACAATAACATGGTAGTGCTCACAGCATGACATTAAGGCCTCCTGTAATAAATGCTCAGATGTGTCACAGTTGTTTCGAGATCCCATCCCCACCCTCTGTGTCTCTCTGATGTTTGTAGGTGGAGGATGAACTCAATTCTCCAGTGGTGGTGTTCAGGTTTTCACAAGACAGTGCTCGTAAGTTTCCTTATATATATATATATATATATATAATGTGTGTGTGTATATATATGTGTATATGTGTGTGTATATGTATATGTGTATGTGTGTGTGTGTGTGTGTATGTATGTATATGTGTTACACTTTTAATCAACAAGGATGGATTAAATTCAAAATTAAAGTCACAGTAAAGACATAATGTTACAAAAGATTTGTTTCACATGTTGTGTATTTTAACTTTCTATTCTTCAAACAGAAAAAAAGATAATAATAAATGATAATAATAATGTTTCTAGAGCAGCAAATCATCATATTAGAATGATTTCTGAAGGATCATGTGACACTGAAGACTGGAGTAATGATGCTGAGAATTCAGCTTTGCATCACAGAAATAAATTACATTTTAAAATATATTATGATATTCTTTTAAATTGTAATAATATTTCATAATATCATTGTTATTTTTTATCAAATAAATACATCCTTGGTAAACAGACTTCTTTCAAACTTCTGGTGTGTGTGTGTGTGTGTGTATATAATATATAATATAATATATAAAATATATTTATTTATTAAAATATATTTATTTTATTTATATTTTTATATATATATATATATATATATATATATATTATAAATATAAATAAAATCTCTGTAACTGCTGAAAACTCTCATTTTCAGCCTCGAGTGGTGGCTCAGTAGAAGGATATTTTGCGGGAGAGAGAGATATCCTTGATGCCCTTAACAGATGGGTAAATGTTTTTCTCACTAACTATATATTATAGGAAATAAGTAGTCTGTGAGCATGTAAGCAGAGCGACCTATATATACCATAGATGCTTTTCTTACAAACGAGTGACCCGACTACTTTGATCTTATTTGTCAGTTGGGTGAGCAGTTGGCGCAGCAGGTGCCCCTCAGTGGCGTAGATGTGGTTGAGCTGGAAGATGAGGGCACATGTGTTCGTTTCAGCCCCCTAATGACCGCTGCAGGTAAGACATTTGGGAAAATCTGGAATGCTAACACACTATTCAGGCCCAAGCCATATTGATTAAGGAACTGTTACTGGAGACAAACTGGGGCGGAGTTTGTCTTATAATTATGGAGGTTAAACTGAGAATAATATATATTGTTATAAAACAAATTTTGTCAGAATACATGTCTACATTTGAATGCCCATGAAAACAAACAAACGTATCATTCTGAGCATGGTAAGTGAAAGCTGTTTTCTTTGCCCAAAAGTTCCCACACATTTTTAACAGGTTTATTTTGCAGTCTGGAGACCCAATTCATGTTACAGTGTTCATGCTTACTATGGTGGTGGTATGTGTGTGTAGCTCTTGGCACTCAGGAGAATGATGTGGCTGCACTGGTGGAGAAGCTGGGAGAGATTATTCCGGTGCTGAGCTGCACTCTACGCTTCAGACAGGACTTCAAGGATGAGGTGCTTCAGCAAACTTTACTGTCATACATTGATGACCTGAGCTGGCCTGGTCTTGGAGTTGTGAGGTGAGACTCTGGAGTTAAACTTGAATCAGTTAACAGGACATTTTCCATTACGTTCATACATTTGACTGATGCTTTTACACAAGTTGCATTTTATACATTTAGTGAGTTCTCTGGGTATCAAAAGCAAGACCTAAACTGCCAGTTAAGTTACAGGAAGAAGCTAGAGGATACATTGACCCTAATATCAGATATTCCCACGTTCTGAGAAAGAAGGAAACTTTCCTTATTGCATGTTTCCACAGTCCCTGACAGGTTCTTTTGTTTTTGTTTTTCATCAGGTATGAGCCCAGAAACACAGACCTTGATGAAGAGAAGAGACAACAAAGGGTGGAGAAGATCAACAGTGAATTGCTTAAGAAACTGATGGAGCTTGATACAGACCTGGAGTTCTCTGGTGGTAAATTACTAATGGTCCCATTAATGGCAGTTATAGCATTGCTTTTAAAGTCACATGAATTTAAAAACCTCAAAACTCCCATCTTGTGTCCAGGTCCTGAGTTTGGTGAAGAAACAAATTGCATATTTATTGGAATGGCAACAGAAGACCTGGATGTGGCAGAGTTGGTGGAAACTATAGGATCTGTTGGAAGAGACATTGAGGAAAGTGGAAAGGTATTCATTCATTTTTTGTTTTTATTTCTTTTGGACAGGTTTTTAATAATTTGACACTGAAAATAAGATAAATAATTAGAAATAATGCATCTGTTTGTGTCTAGTTGTTTGAGAACATGACTGAGGTTGTGAGAAGAGGCATTCAGGAAGCTGAGCTGCAGCTTCAGAAAGCAAATGAAGAGAAACTTATGGAGGAGGTGAGTGTATTTGTGTAAGTGGACAGTGGGGTCCAAAAGTCTGAGATGAAAACAATCTACTTTAAACCTGAAAATAAACAAATTTCAGGATTCTGAAACTTTCTGCAAGTTCCTGCACATTTCTTGGACAAATAAGTAAATATGGCCCTGTTTACATCTGGCATTAAGATGCTTTTTGGTCGATCGGATCACAAGTGGATGAGGGAGACACATTCCCGTTTACACCTGGTAATTTAATCCGTCTCTTTTGTCCACTTTCAACCACTTCTGCCCTGATTTCTTTGAGGGGAGGGTCTATGGGCGGGTAAATGTATGGGCTTTTTCAGATCTTTCGATCTAATGGACGAAATAAGCTCACGCAATTTGAACACGAAAAGAGACGAGGGGAAAACGCACAAAGAGCAGCAGCTTTTGTTTCTGCTCTGATAGCCGCAAGATCACAGAGAACAAAGTGAATGTGTATTTAGAAATCCGGAATGGTGAGAGTACATTTTTCTTCTTCAAACCAAACTTGGGTCTTTAGCCGACAAAGTTTAAATCCTGTCTGGTTAACTCACTTTCCATAGTGTTTACACATTAGGTCAGTAGGCGGTCTTTTGTGGCTGTTCGAACACATACACTACGAAATTAATCTGGTTGAATGCATTTTCAACTACCTCTGGAAGTGGTTGAAAGTGGAAAAGCTCAAAACGTTTTAGACCCCATTTAAACCAATATTGTGATCCGATCAACCAAACTCATCTTAATACCTGGTGTAAACAGGGCCTATGTGACATTGATCATGTGACTCTTTATTCAGATGGTCAAATGTTCTTGTTTCCATTGAAGATGCTCTTTATATCATTCTCAAATCAAAAAAGAGAACCTGATCAGCATGTTTTACAATAAACAAGAGAGACAAACAAAATAGACTAGATAATTATATAGTTTTTCATAAATAATAATACTACATGTTAATAATGACATAATGAATACATGTATTTAATCAAAAAATATATTAAAATATTTTCACTAGTGGTGTCAAACATTTGGACCACACTGTATGTTCTGTGTGTAATTTTTCTCCATTTATTTTTCAGGGTGTACTTCGACAAATTCCTCTAGTGGGCTCTGTGCTTAACTGGTTCTCCCCGGTTCAGGCCTCTGTCAAAGGAAGAACTTTTAACCTAGCTGAAGGTACATTTGTGCTAAAAAAAAAATTTTTCTGATGAAACTGTCGAGAGAACTTGTAGTTGTCAGGTTTGTATAGTGTCTGTTTTTCTCCATAGGTTGTCTGGACAGCACCGAGCCTGTTTATTCCATAAAAGCCCAGATGAATAAAGAAGCTTCCCCTGATTCCCCCAAGTCAAGCACCAAACGGTTTCCAGGTAATGGTAACCTCTTGATCTAAAATCAGTGTGGCCCTAATTACCTGGTGTCCACAAAATAATTAAATCACATATGGTCTTTAATTGATGTTTGCAGAACTCTCAGGTTAATCATACCATGTGATTCACAGGCCAAAAACTCTTCCGACGGCATGGAGCAGGCTCAGACTCTATCAGTGACACCAGCTCTGTCAGCCAGCTCGAAGAATCGTTCAGGGAAACGGCACATGTGCAGGCCACTGATGCGGATGAGGCAGAGGTCCCTCAGGAGCTTCCTGCACACATACTGGAGGAAACGGCTTCCTCAGACCAGCGTGTGCCAGAGGGACAAGAGACAGAGAGTGTAGACACCCTTAGATAAGACCACTCCTAAATGGTTGCTCATGAGGTTTGCTCTATAAAACAGAGGAATATGCGTCCATGACCTTGATGCCTTTGAGCAAACCACTTTTGAGATTAAAAAAAAAGCAGCAGCTTTAAATGCAAATAACAAAACACTGGAATTTCATGAAAATAATGTCTAAATATATGTCCAAATCTCACATCCCTTATTGTTAGTTATTAAATAATCAATTGCACATTTTTTAAAATTTGGTTAATCATATATTATAGGGTTTCCTCACAGTTATTTATGTGCACTGCCAGTATATCCTTCCATTATGGGTGACAGTACTTGCGTTTTGATTTTGAACGTTTATCTTTGTCATCTACAGGCCTGTCTGACAGGTTTTTCTGATCCGTTTCCACACACTATTTCCACAACGAAAGGGCTATTGTGGCCTTACTGTCATGATTATTAGTGTCAAAATGTCTTGTTTGCCAAAAACTGGTTTTGTTTTATGTACTCTCCATAGGCAGAGTTATAAGAAGGAAAGTTGATGCTTGAAGACTCATGCAGCTGTTTCTAATCAAACGATAGCCTTATTGCACTTTTATGTACAGAATGTCACACTTTAATCAGAACAGCAGAATATTTATTTATTCTATAAATAATTCTCTTGGAGGACATTAGGTTATTTAGAGACAAGAGTAACATTTGTTATGTCTAAAATAAGTTAAAATCAAACAGATACCCATCCAGCACTTTTGGCTTTACCAATAGTGAAATGATTATTAGACTGTTCTCACTGTGAAGAATGTCTCTTTGAGTAATTGTTACTTTTTTTTTTTTTTTTTGGATGTTTATGACGGCTAAACATAATGTACTGAAATGAAGATCCTTATTTGTTGTTTACACCGATGTTAATTGTTTTAGCACACAGAAAGCATACTGCTACTGGGGAAATGTAGGTTCATTTAGTGTAAGAATATTGTGTGAATTACACATGAGAAGAAATTCACTACAGCTAGATCACATACATCCATATTTTTTTTCCTTCTTCTTTGTTTTGGGCTTAAAGTGCTCTTTTCGTAAATGTGCTTCCTTACTGAATAATGTAATTGTAGATTGGTCATCTCTTTCAAAATGATTCTGTCTTGACTGGTGCAATAAATCATTGGGATTTTCTTTGGGGGACATGAGTACTGACTTGAATTTTGTGTCAAAAGTAAGAATATAGTGGTTTTTATAATTACAATTTTATTTTACAATGAGCAGTTATTATGTAAATGACAATAAAGAAAATGCCTAAATTAATACGATTTTTAGAGTTTTTTAAAACTGCCGTGAAGTTGTACTGAGAATTTTTACATAATTTATATAATCGGCTAAAACGATTTACTAAATTATTAAAGCCTATGAAAGTGACTTTAAAGTTTAGCTTGGAATAAATGTTTTAATATAGTTTCATAATTGCAGGGAAGGGAAACTGATTATTTAGTAGTTTTAAAAGAGGTCAGCAAACGATCGTGTTCATCCATAATGCGGAAATGTAGTTTTATCATCAACACTGCTTAGACGCCTATCGTGTTCTGTCAGAAGCAAAACCACTACATTTCCCAGAATTCCGCTTGCTTTTGCTCCGCGAGGTCAGGCGAGTCGTCAGCGCACACGAGGACTCATTCCGAGTGCTTAGTCAAACCTCCCTTTCTCTCGCCTCTCGTTGAGAGACACCGGCTGTTTGATTTCAACCAAACTGGGGGAAGGCCACACGCCACTAACAGAAAGTTTTAACGACGCACGGGGTGACCTTAACAGCGGCTAAGGCCGGACACGAAAGTGATCGAGTCAGTGGCTTTAAAGCGCGTGTGTGTGGAACAGCTGTGTGGCAATGGACCCGATAGACACTGCCCCTGATTCCTGGGATCAGGAGGACGATGGCGAGGCCCAGGTCGACGTGCAACTTTCCAAGGCTCTTTCTACCACCCTAAACGTGGACGCCAAGCCGTTTGTTCCCAACGTGCACGCCGCAGAATTCATCCCATCCTTCCGACCGAAGGGCTCCTCGGAAACTGTGGAGTCAGCGGGTGAGTTCCCGGTTATTTAACGTCTGTTAGCCACGTTAGCTGTTAGCCTCACACACGCTTGTTCGCATGAGCTTAGCATCGATGCTACATCAGAGTTGCCGTCAACGGCTCGAAGCGGAAACGTGGCCAACGTGTAATATGGAAGTTAACAATCGGAAAAACTTGCTTGACGTGAATAAGAAGTGTTCGTTAACACGATAATAACACTGTAACGTCCGTTCGTGCTAGAAAGTGAATAATTTGGGTGGAGACTTTGGGTGTAGGTGCTTGTGAAGCAATTTTATCTTTATAACAGTATATTTCTGCCTCGAAATAACGAGTTAAAAGTGTGTTCAATTAGTTATTTGAATAACTAGACAGTTAGCTGAAGCCGTAGTCATGTTAATGCCTTTTTATTGATACACGTGAACATGGACAAAAGGTGCTCTCGTTTGTTAGCATTGCAGTATCATCATTACTGATGATCAGAGGCCTGGCGCTTCATAATCAACCAGCTTCTTTCCTTGCTTGATTTTTTTTTTTTTTTTTTTTTTTTGGGGGGGGGGCAATTTTGACTGGGTTTTGTTTAAGGGTGGGGTTTGCGCGCCCCCCCCCCCCCCCCCCCCCCCGTCTTACTGCAAATATGTACCCTTAAGCATTGTGCTGTTATGGTGAAACAATGAAAAGTCAATTGTTGCCCTAATCCACTCAGATCATGATGACACGAGAAATGTTTCACCACATACTTTTAGATTAAATACTGATCTACAAAGTATTACCTTCCAGAAGATGGCTAATGTTGAAGCCTACCGGAAGCCTTTGTGTTACCTGTTGTATTTGAATACAGTGTTTATAAGGTACACATTGGAGGTCTTCTTAGAAAGCTCAATGTAGCGTGTAATGGAGGTAAACGCAGTGATATGATCTGATCTGCTTATTTAACTTTTCCAAGCTTATTTGCATTTTAAAACCCCCGAAGAGTCGCTGTTTTTAATAGTTTTAAAATATTACATTTTACAGTGGAACTCAGGCTACAGATGTACTTCAACAATTCATGATCTTGTCACACACAAAAAAAAAATTTGGACAAATATGGGAGTTTGTTGAAGGATTAGGATCCTTTAACTTTTTTTCTGTCTTACCACAAGTGGAAGATATGCCATTCGCACACCATTACATCGTGCAGTTTGTTGTCTGTGATTGTGTTGAATGTTGACATGCAATTTCCCTTTTAAGATAATTATTCTTAGTAACTAGTCTGTCCTGTATAATTACAGCTGTAAAAATAAACATTTTATTTTCCTGCAGGTCCTGAAACAGATGCCAATGTGGAAGTGTCAGAGCCTGAGTGTAAGTAAATGCTGAGAGAAACCACCGCACTTTTCTTCACATCCTCATAATGATGATAATCATACAGATGACTTTGCATTACTTGAGCTTGTTCATATTCCAGTTTCCAACAAGTTGTCTAGTATTTTTTGATAAACACCATAGCAATTTAAAAAATCTTAATGGCCGTGTGGGAAAAGTATAAATATTGTTTGACTTCCTTTCTGTTCTGACAAGCGGGTATCAGAAATGGAAAGTTGTGTAGGACTTTGAGAACCACGGTATTTCTGCTTTTCTATTCCAGCGATATTCCAATTTTAAGGGTGCTCCTATTGATTAGCAGCCGATCAATATTGACCGATAATTGTTTTAAATGGTTTGATCGGTGGTCTCTATAAAGGTTGAGATGATGCAAAACTTATGAGGCAACGTTTCTATGTGCAGCTAAAAATGCTTCGCTACATTCACCGGTCTTGCCTGGCAGTTCTACCAGGTGTCTGAAAAAGACAATAAATTTAAAACTCGTTGCAACGACAGCAATCCTACAGCAATAATGGCAAGAAACTAGGGCAGTGTGATTTTTAAGTGCATTTCTTTCCTTCATAGTGTTGCTTCTCGTTAAGTTTGGACATTTAACATCCAAATCAGCAGTGATTGTCGTAAAATGCATTCTACTGTTGCTAATCTGCAGGATGTACTCTAATGAAAAGAGTTAATAAAACTGCTTTAAGCTGAGAAAGAGATACTGTTCCCATAGCTGCTTTCTGTATGTGTGCTCCGAGACTAAGTAGAACACGGGCTTTGATTTTGCATCTAAATGGTCAAATACACACACAAATATGTGAAAATATGTGCACGGTTTGGTGAGTATTCGCTTAAACACTGTTGGTTATGGCTTAAGTGAACATAAACAGTTGGGAAATAAGTCGCATATGTAACAGTATATTGGATCTGTGCATTCGGTACTAAAGTGACAGCAGCCTTATTTATCACAATATGCGAGTACTCGCCAAGATGGGTATTTGACATCATTTTGTGCGTTTATGAACATTTAAGTGCAAAAAGCCATGAAAAAGCACTCCGTTTTGTACTCCCCCACTTTTTGATTGCCAACTTTGTGTGCACGCTCTGGGTATGAGCGTACAAAACACTGTCCTGCATATGATAAACTAGTAACCATGCAGCACTGGCCCGACTGGGCAAGTGACAACTCTGTACCCAAAACATGAGCGAAAGTCTTGTATCGCAGCGTGCAGCTCGCTTACACAAAAGATGTGGAGAGAGAGGTACCACTGAATTGCTCTCGCTGTTTGTGAAATTGTCTCAAAGAAAGTTTTCAAATGACTGATTTGATATGGATTAGTTTGCTTGTTAAACCAACAAGCTAACTGAATAAATGTCATTGGTATTGGTGCTTCCAGTGATTGGTGATCGGCCCCAAAAAACCTGATCGGAGCACCCTTAGTGAATTTGCAGTTTCTTTTATCCCGTCTGCCTTTTTTTTTTTTTTCTTTTTTTTTTTTAAAACACATTGTCTAAACAGATATGTGAAAATCATACTAAATGTTTTCAGTTTGCTGTGTAAAGTTTAGGCATAACTATGTTGACATCGTACACAGCAGTGTTAGTCAAAAAGGAAATGACAGAAGTTGTTGACATATGACCAGCAGTAAGAGGGTAAACGGTGTAAAATGATAATGTTTGTTTTGACATCAGCTCCACCCATGGAGAACGGTGATGCAGAGATGGCAACAGATGACACCTGGGAGCAGAAAGGGAGTGAGCCCAGTGAGGCGGAGGCAGAGCCAGGAGGCCCTGAAGGAGACGGGGGTCAGGCTGAAGAAGACTCCCCTCAAGAGGAAGGAATGGAGGAAGAAGAAGTGCCAACACCTAAAGTAGCCCCCACACAGCCAAATGCCCCCAAGAAGGAACATGTTAACGTGGTCTTTATTGGCCATGTCGGTTAGTTTTTTTTTTTTGCCTATTTGATTTACATGATAGATTGAGTCCAATGTCTGTGATGGACTGTGAAGGTTTTAACTCCTCTAGGACTTAATACTTTTCAGTTAATTCTTGTGAAAAGATTTTTAATGAAGCGAGACCAGATTTAGTTAATTTTGTCATTAATGATTAACTTTAAAAACCTTTTAATTGTTTTTTTTTTTTTAAATATAGTTTATTCACTTGTTTCTTGTTATGAATATTGCAGTGGTAAATTCTAAATTGGTGCTAGATTATACAACAAACAAACATGATTGCACAGTAACTTCATACCATTTCTTTACAGTTTGTTGCATTTTGTCTTTAGCTTCCATTTCAGCTTCTTAAAGTGAGTAGTTCCAGTAACTTCACAGGTTCATTCGTCTCATTTTCTGGAATAGTGTTTGCACTTGGCTTTAAATTGGTTAGATTTGTTATAGAACCACTTTATTATTAATCAGTTACCATCAAGGCAACTCAGTTCATGCATCTCAGGAGCATCATGGGGAACATTTTTAAAATGTCTTTGGAGAACTGTGAATTGGCCATCTTTATCTGCCCTGGCCTCACCCTATCTTTTTCTTATCTCGTATTCCTCCAGATGCCGGCAAGTCAACTATTGGAGGACAAATCATGTGAGTTGATAATTTTGACACTGTTTTAGCAGATATTGTTGGGTTTTCCATCCACTGTTTCTGATAGCCTTGCCTTCTGCTTGTCCTCCACAGGTATTTAACGGGAATGGTGGACAAACGAACTCTGGAGAAGTATGAAAAAGAAGCCAAGGAGAAGAACAGGGAAACTTGGTAATTAGCTTAGTTGAGTTAATTTTCCAGAACATCTGGTGGGTAGTCAAAAAAGATTCCCTCCAAACATAGCTGAAACTTGTAAGACTTCAGTACTTTTTGTGCCTGATTTACATAGTAAATGTTTTTTCTCAGGTACCTCTCCTGGGCCCTTGACACAAACCAGGAGGAAAGAGACAAAGGAAAGACTGTGGAAGTCGGACGTGCTTACTTCGAGACAGAGAAAAAGCACTTTACCATTCTGGATGCACCAGGCCACAAAAGCTTTGTGCCCAACATGATTGGTGGTGCTTCACAGGCCGATTTGGCAGTGCTGGTGAGTCATAATGTTGAATAGGCACTGAAGGACTGCCATGAGAAATATCCACTCATGCTACCTGCAATTAAGAAAATCCACATGGAAATACCCTCTCCACTGCTGAGCTGTGAGCAGATCGGATGTGGTTACAGTAGAGGGCACTGTTTGAATACAGGTGTCAGACTCAAAAGGCGTTGACTGTCATTCAGAAACAGAAACTGCTGTCTGTTTGTTTTTCCATTCACTTCAGTCCCTGTGTCGTCATTTCTCTCTGAAGGTAATCTCTGCAAGGAAAGGAGAGTTTGAAACAGGCTTTGAAAAAGGAGGCCAGACGCGAGAGCATGCCATGTTGGCCAAAACTGCTGGAGTAAAGCATTTGATTGTACTTGTAAACAAAATGGATGATCCAACAGTCAACTGGAGTCTGGAGAGGTCAGTGAATGGACATTTATATTCAGAGGCTATTTGTTTTTGTATATTACTTTTTTATTTCTTTTTAAGAAAAAATGCTTTTGAGTGTGTTCATTAAATTTATTCACTGTTTGCATGTAGGTACGAAGAATGTAAGGAGAAGCTTCTTCCGTTTTTGAAGAAAGTTGGGTTCAACCCCAGGAAAGATGTTCATTTTATGCCATGTTCGGGACTTACTGGGGCCAACCTAAAGGAGCCGGCGGAGTATTGCCCTTGGTATATGTGAGTGTGCCGAGCTTGCTATTTAGGGATGGGCAATATGTTCAAAAAAAATTATCACAAATTTTTTCTATGCCAGTTGATATTGATAATTATCACGATAAATGTCAAATCTTTTTCATTCAAGTTTAAAGGCAGATTTTTGCTCCAGTTGTAGAAACCAGACCGTTAATTGTGGTTTTAAACTACTCTTTGTCAGAACATGATAAACACTTGCCAAACAGGTGAACATTTCACTAATCTAAGGTAGAGCATTCAAAACATTTTGGTGGCACGGATCTTCGGCACAGTTTGCAGTGCAGCTGTAATATTAATATTACATGTTTTGTCTCTTAGAAATGCACAGTAGCTTGATTTGATAGTAGCAGTAGCTTCAGTTGGGATGATTTATGTTCTTTAACAAAAACAGTAAAATCTATAAAAATTGTAACAACCTCATAGGGTAAAATTGAAATATTCTGACTTTTTGAACTCTACTTTTATTAAAATTAACCAAAATTAACCAAATTAACCACTTAACAAACTTAAGTCACTGAAATACAGTCACAAAATAAATATTAAATGTGTTCACAAGCCTTCTGGTTATTGGAGGTTGTAGACTAGAATTAAAATTTGTAAGACACTTTTTGTCTTCATGAATAATGCTGTGATTCACACCTGAGAAGACAAAGACCCGCATAATGAGCCCTTTCAGTCATGTAGGCTATGTGAGAGGACACTAAAAAAAAATCAAAGTACAAAGTAGTTTTTTTTTGTTTTTTTTTTTGTTAGTTTATTCAGAATATAGTTAAAAATATAAATGAGACACATTTTAATATAGAGTTTTACCTGGGAATAAATCCTGTTCAAAGATGTAAGTTAACATCACTTACCTGGCATTCCAAGGTGTTTGGTGTTTCTGCACTGGAGGAAAAAAAACAAAAAAAAAAAACTTTCCTGCTTCCTGTCAGTGATCTCACCATTATATTATTATATTACTATGATTCTCAAATCTGTGAGATAAAGGAAAAAACCCTCTGTGAGCATGCTGATAACCGATATTTATAATGTTTTTGAAAGAAGTCTCATGATCATCAAGCCTGCATTTATTTGATCAAAAATACAGAAAAAAACAACAATACTGTGAAATATTACAATTCAAAATAATGTTTTTCTATTTTAATATACTTAAAAAAAATAATGTATTTCTGTGATGCAAAGCGTCTAAACATTCATATTACCTCTATGGTATTTTATGTATTATGTATTAGCCTAAATGTTAATGTGCAGTTTAATACATTCCTAACACATTTTATTTCATTATTTATTACATATTTCAGTCGATTTCACTCATCAGTGTAGCAATATAGTTGGGAATAGCTATGGCAATTTACTAATGTAAGTTATGTGTAGTAAACAAAACTGTGCGTCGGTCTGCCCCATTAATTCACACTGAGACACAAAACTTGCAGGATTCATATTAAAACAGTTTTTTTGCGGTTTAATATTCACAGACACTATCGCGATTAGAATAAAGAATTTAAGAATAAAAAACAACTTGACTTTCACAATCATCGGCTCAATAGTTGATCCTCGAAATGAAAATGAAACCAGCTCTTCCTCTGAGGTAAATCCTTTTAGAATTATTCTTCACCGCATCTCAAAACGATAAAGTATGAAACTGACTAAACTTCACACGTTTTTCCGAGCTGATGCGGGCATTCACTCTGTTTAATTAATTGCCTCAGAATTTGCGTCTGGATAGAGTGCCCGCTTTGTGGGTGTGGCCGCTTTAGTGGATAATGAGCTGAGCCGCAAACTACTGACATGTCTCTTTCATACAGATTACATAAACAGAATTATTTGTTTTCGATTTGACTTGCATGATTTAAAACCTGACATTTCAGCGTCTCTTTAGACATGTCTCATTTTTGTGTCATTAGTATTCACTACGTTACAGTTCATTTTCTGAGGGAGTATCAGATTGGACTTCATTCAGAGAGCGAGACTGCGGCTTGTGCATCATGTTAGTTTTTTGTTTTTTTTTTGCAAAAAGCACAACATTTGTTTTTACTCTTGAGTGTACACAAATAAAAGATGACATTTCACAGATTAGAATGGCATATAACTCTTAATTGATATCTCCAAATTTGACAGAGTATTTTAAGCCTCTTTCACACTGATAAGAAAAAAACCGAGGTTGTATCGCCGGCTCCAGAGAGTTAAATAAGTTTAAATCAGAGACAAGGGTTGGGAACCGAGAACCGGTTCTTATCCAGAACTGGTAGTGTTTTTTTTTTTTTTTTAAGTACCGGAACTGTGCAAAATTTCTAAGTTCTAAAGTGGCCGAAGTGCGAGGAGCGTATTCTTTAATAGAGATGTCTCACCTCATGAATATTATAGCAATGAATGCGCTGAAAAGCGTCGGATATCAATGCAAAGAGAGAGAGGTGCACAAAGCTGCACGATTTATCTTTTAAAAGAGCGATTTATCGATTTCATCACCCACATGATCTAATTCCTAAATGACAACGATTTGCCCGTGTATATTAAACCTTTGAAAAGATTGTTTGTGAAGCTGTTTATATCTAAACATGACAACTGCTCTCTCTAGATCAGCAGCGCGAATGCAGATTTGAATGTTGCGATATTTTTGTCAGACACAGTCATTTGTTAACATTAGTTAATGTATTAACTAATATGAACTAACCATGAGTAATACATTTGTTACTGTATTTATGAATCTTTGGTAACATTAGTAAAAATCCAGCTGTTTGTAGTTTGTTCATGTTACTCACAGTGCATTAACTAATGTTAACAAATACAACTCTTGATTTTAATTATGTACTAGTAAATGTTGAAATTAACATTAACAAAGATGAATAAATGCTGTAGAAATGCAGTTCATTATTAGTTCATGTGAACTAATGTAGTTAACTGTTAACTAATGAACATTATTGTAAAGTGTTACCAAATCTGAGATTAGCAGTCTGTTAAACTCATTTTACAAGTTTCTTTTCTTGGTTGTTTAATAATTTTAATGGAATTGGAACCTAAATTAATTCAGAGGCTGAACCAGAATTTTTTTTTTTTTTTTTTTTTTTAAACGATTCCAAACCCTTTCAAAAACATTTGTGTTCTTTGCTGAAATCAAGCACTCCCTGTATCATAGTGCTGTTTAGTGGTTGCGTGATTGAGACCAATCAATGAGTAAATGCATCTGCTCTAGTAACTTTTAATAGTAATTTGCTCTAGTATCTTGTTTGAGCTAAGCAAATAAATGGTCCGTGTGGCGCAGTTCAAATGAGTAGTGCTGTTTCGTTCCATTTTTGGCACACAAACATTACATCGAACATTTATTGAACTTTTGTTATTGTTTTATCAAGGAAAATTGTATTGTAATTATCGTTATCATTTTATCGCCCAGCCCTATTACTAATCAATATTTTTTTGTTTTGAAAGTTGACTATTATCATTTTAAATTTTGAAATGTAGTATAAAATACATTAAATCAGTGGTTTTTAACCTTTTTCACTCCAAATGCACCTTGTTGTCCAAGGCAATATTTGAAGGCCATCCTGTGTAAGCTGATAATTACTTTTGAGTACCTCTGAGTTCATTTTTATTACACATTAAAAAAAAAAAAAAACTTTGATTCTTCTTGATTTTACTTTATTTAATGTTGTACTACAGTTTTAATTACTATTTACATTTAGTTCTATCAACTAAAGTCTTAAAGACTTATTTGGGCCTCCCTGGAAGTTTGTTGACACCTCCTGATTGTCCTTGGTTAAAAAAAGGTGCATGAATATTGTCTCGACTATTTTTGTGAAATGTTTTTGTGTACTTTGGACAGAGGGTTACCATTCATTCCACATCTGGACAGTTTGCCAAACTTCAACAGATCAAGTGATGGACCAGTCAGGTTACCCATTGTAGACAAATATAAGGCAAGTAAAGTGCAGGAACGTGTTCTTGTTCTGAATGGTGTTTTTGACAACAAAATATAAACTTTTTTTTTTATTCATTTATGAATTATTTTGCACTGTATTGCTTTTGTTTTAAAAGATGCTTATGGTGTGTTTTTGCAGGACATGGGAACTGTCATATTGGGGAAATTGGAGTCGGGATCAATCAGTAAAGCTCAGCAACTTGTGATGATGCCCAACAGGGTAAGATTATGGTAATATAACACTTTAAAACGTCAGGTTTTATGGCAGGAATTGGCTGAATGACATATCCATGCCTGCCTCAACTGTTTGCAGCACACTGTGGAGGTGCTGAGTTTGCTTTCTGATGACGTCGAAACCGATGATGCCGGACCGGGAGAGAACTTGAAGTTGCGGCTCAAAGGCATTGAAGAGGAAGAGATCCTGCCGGGCTTTATCCTCTGCAATGCTGAGAATCTTTGCCACACTGGGCGCACATTTGATGCCCAGGTCAGTGAAAAGTCATTAAACTCACTGTAATTAAAGGAATGATTGATCTTCAAAACAAATTCAGTTCTGTCTAATTACTCCATTTTCTTTGTTTTCCTTTGCAATTCCATATATTAATTGTCCTTTTGTCTCTGCCATTTTCAGATAGTCATCATTGAACACAAGTCAATCATCTGCCCAGGTTACAACGCAGTTCTTCATATCCACACCTGCATTGAAGAAGTGCAAATTACGGTAATGGTTGAAGATGTTACTCCACTCATACATTTTTGTATGATTCCTGTCGCTTGTATGATTTTAATTTAACATTTGTGCGGAAATTCTCATTGTAAATCTGTGCTTGTAAGCCTGCTGACTTTAGCTTGGGTGAGTGCCCTCATTTACAGCTAGTTCTGTATCAGAGTGGTTTAAATGTGCCTCTGGCCCCTTTACAGGCCTTAATCTGTCTGGTAGACAAAAAGACGGGGGACAAGAGCAAAACACGACCCCGCTTTGTCAAACAAGACCAGGTGTGCATTGCTCGTTTGAGAACAGCTGGGACCATCTGCCTTGAGACCTTCAAAGATTTCCCTCAGATGGGACGCTTCACCTTACGAGATGAAGGTGAGTGGACATTTTTGCCAAATGTGACTTTAACTTGGATTTGTAGTTGTCTATTCTGTGAATTTGAGTTTCATGAATATGTACTTTCCTTGTGTTTCAGGGAAAACCATTGCCATTGGAAAAGTGTTGAAACTTGTTGCCGAGAAGGACTGAAAAGAACGATCGGGTGTTCTGAAACGACTGACCGAGGCGGAGGTAGATGCTGCTTCAGCCGCAGCACACTTCATAGCCCTCCTGTTCTTTCTCCCCTCCGCCTCCTGAAGACCAGCTTAAAAAAAACTTCTCTTAAAGAAATCTGTTTTTAAGCAAATGAAAATGAAATCAAGTCCACATGTGTCAGCTTTCTCATATTGAGAGCTCAGCGATGCCATTGTTTTAGGTTCACCCCCATGACCTGTTCCTCATCAATCTGCACACATTAAATGGCAAGAGATCTAGCTCTTCCAAATGTGTTTTTTTTTTTTTATTTTTTTTTTTTTATATATATTATTTCTTTTTGCTTCCATCAGAGAAATATAATGGCAGCATATACAGAAAACGTATGTGGACCAAGATTTGCTTGTTAACATAAAATGATTTATGAGCAGTAAAGTTTGAATGATTAACCAATTGAAACCAAAATGTTAATATCTTGGTTGTACATGTCTCCCATTGCTTATTCCCATTTTGGTTTCTGTTCACAACGTTCTTGCAAAGTGCATGAACGTGTTCACGTTATTAAAGCATCTTCTATGACAATAAAATATAAAATTGGGGAAAAAAACTGAATTGTTGAATTTTTTTTTCTCTTCCTTAAGATGTTTTGTTATATATGCCTGAATTCTTTAAAAAGAAAAGTGTGATTAGAAATATATTAGACCTATATTTCTGCCTTGTTAATTCAGGATAAGGATGTTTTGGTGAAATTTTGTCTTTTGATCTGTTAACCTTTTTTATTTAATTTTAATGATTTGGCTTCCATCATCTTTTTCTGCAAAAATGTAATTTAGTCAAAAGCTGAAATCCTAAGCACTACGCATTACTAAATCCTATATCACTTAATACCTTGTGTGTGCGAGCGACAATGATATCGTCGGTGTTTGTATAAATCCCATGTCTTGTAAAACATGGGCTTGTTTATCAGCTATGTTTAGCCCTTTAAAGTGGATGCAACTTGTTTTGTGTGTGTTTCTGTTTTTTTATATATATTTTTGGCCGCAACTGTTCGGAGACCAAAATAGGGCAGTGTAGTGCTGTAGTCCAGATGTTCATACTGACGCACCCACAGGGAGTGGCTTTCCCTCCACTGTATTTTGTGGATAAATACAGTAACTGGCAGACAGAAGTGCAACGAGAGCTGTATAACCATTGGCATTCTTTGAGCTTTCGGAGTAAGTGTATTTCCTTTTTTATTATTAAGTTTTGATTACAGTATTCGTTACATGACAAGTTACTGAAATGACAAGTATGAAAGCAATATTTAGTTATTTTATGTGTGTTTTGCATGCTCTTAAGGCTGAGTTCACATTAACGGTCTTGTATTTCTGTAGATCAAGATGCATTCCAACATATCTTCTGTGCGGACCGAGACTGATGAAGCTGGTCCATACCCTGGAAAGACTTTCCACAAAGGAGTGAAATGTGGATGGAGTCACTTTCAAAAGCCAGCCCTGGCCATCTTCATTGGGAGTCTTATCTTTGGCACAGGCACTGCACTGTCCTTGTTGTACTTCACCCAGGTGGGCAATGTGCCCTATTTAGTAGGACCTATATTCTTGTCTGTGGGGCTGATGTTTCTGGTCACTGGACTTGTCTGGGTGCCAGTCATCAAGCAGAAGATGGTCTATACAGCTATGACCCAAATGAGCCATGGCAGACCTCTGCTACCTGAGCAAGGAATTAATGCACAGTCCTGTGTTACCATTTCATAGTGACTCTGAGCTGTGGCTGTTAAGAGAATGTTTGTTTTATTTATGCAATGACATATCATGTATCTTTATCCTGTGAAATGAGAAATGCTGTATTTTGTGTGCAATCTATACATGTTTCTCCTGTTGTAAGTGCTTTTTTTATTGTTGTGTTCCTGGCAAATCCCTACAACTGGATTAAAATGGCTTCAAATGCTCACCGCTGATGTCATCAGAGGTCAGAATTAATTCAGCTCATACTGAAGAGTAGGGCCACACAGAATGATAATAATATAGGTACAAGTATGTAGGTCAGCTCTTAGAAAAACCTTTAGATTAATAACATGAAGCACGGTTTTGTCCACCATCAATTCATTTATTTATCGATTATGATTTAATGCATTCAGTTATTGAACATAGTTTGATTATTGTTATATAAGCGCACTGACTAATAATCAGGGGTTAAATTGGGATTTGTTGTATTTGGGGTGAGGCTCTGTGGTTTCAAAGGCACATGACTATGGCCCGGTTTCACAGACAGGGCTTAACCTAAGCCAGGATTAGTCCTTAGTTCAATTAAGATATTTAAGTATCTTTTATAAACATACACTAGAAAAAATAATTACTGATGTGTATCTTGAGACAAAACAGTGGCACTGACATATTTTAAGAGATGTCCAAGTTGCTTTTAGTTAAAACAGCTCAAACATGCATTTTAGTCTAGCTTAAGCCTTGTCTGTGAAACCGGGGGCAAGTAAACTAATAAATCATGTAATATCTTTTGTAAAAAATTATAATACTGGAATGTAGAAATACTACACAGAACAAACCATCATATTACTTGACAGCATGTCAGGAAAAAATGGAATAATTCTTGTGCTACATGTGTGTCTATACTGATGTAAGGTTATATGAGAATGTGCTGTCTGTATGTTTCTTTTATAATTCATACCACAACAGCATACAAGCG
Organism: Elopichthys bambusa; assembly: GCA_037101425.1. Classification (NCBI taxonomy): domain Eukaryota; kingdom Metazoa; phylum Chordata; class Actinopteri; order Cypriniformes; family Xenocyprididae; genus Elopichthys; species Elopichthys bambusa. Next base: position 24,776,093 of record CM074435.1, read on the forward strand.
TCTTTATAGAAATCTTAAAAAAAAAAATTCAAAAGGCAAATAAAATTGTATCTTCATTTTAAATGGACAGCCAAAAATGTTTTAGCCTTTCACATATTTCTACACTAATTATATAAAACTATACTGTCAGGACACCAGTTATACAAATAAACTAGATCAAAAGCGTTTCCATTCAAAGGGAAGGAAACCGATAGGAAAAGCGTTAGGCTTAAAAGAAGCTGTGGCTCCCTCTAGTGTACAACATCAATATCAAAATCTTTCAAGTCAATATCAAGTCATCTTTCATTTTAAATAGCTGATAGTTTATAATTTGCTGTTAGCCTTCCAAACAAGCATCATGCATTTATGAAACTGAACCTGTTTGCCTTAATGGAAACCCGCTGCTCCAGTGCACAAAGAATCTTACTGCTATATGGAAGTTTTTTCCTAACAAAATTAAATTGTAAATTCAAATGCTTAAAAAGATCAAATAATAAATCAAAGTTTCAAAACGGCTGCTCAAATGATAAATCAAATGCTCAAATGCAATTTCATTTCCTCATTCGGGGAAACATTACCTGTATCAAAAATCAAATTAAAACTCATTTGTATTTGATTTTTAATTTTCATGATCAACCCAGTATAAAAAGAAAAAGTATACCTGTCATAATTAAATCTATAATCCAATGCTCAAATCATAAATCAGATGCTCAAATTATAAATCAAATGCTCAAACTGACACTGCAAATGATAAATTAAATTCAAATGAGGCGTGTCAATCAAGTGGCGTGTGGGCGGAGTTTTGATGCGGAAGAGGAGACTTTCTTGTGTGCAGTTTGGGTAACTGCCACATTTGAGTAAAAATATGATTCTGTAAATCATAATAATCAGAAACTTGCTCGTAATTATGACATTTTCTCATACGTCTCTCGTATTACTTCAAAGCATGCGGACCAGAAGGGAGAGCGCATTTAGTCCACGCCCACAACGGGGATGAAAACATTCCAACCGTCTCCATTGACTTTGTATTGCGTGAGGCTGCCTCCTTGTCATTTTTTGACTTATAACAAAATAACAGACCAATGTCTAAACAATGCTATGTGACAAGGTGTACAAAAAACAAGCTAAAACACACACACACACACACACACACAGAACTAAGTTTTCATAAGCTACCGAACCGTAAAAGCCAACCTTTAAGGAGACAAAAGTGGATACAGGCAATAAGAGGTGAAGCATCAGCAGGAAGAATGGGTACAGTTTGGGATCCTGACACCCAGTATGCCTTAGTAAGCCTACGTGTGCAGTAAACATTTTGTCACTGTTAAGTCAAATATCAGTTTTATATATTATATTTCTTGTCACTGATTACATAGTTCTCATAGTAATATGATATGTCGCGCTCTGTCTCAATTGCCTGTATCCACTTTTTAGTCCTTCTAGGAACCAGAATCTAATGTTCTGGCAACCAAAAATTGTAAGTTGGGCCCCAGCAAAAAGAACGTTCCCCTAATGTTAGTATTTGGTTCCTGTTTTTTTTTTTTTTTTTTTTTTGGAGAATCAAATAATAACATTCTGGGAACATTCTTTTTAGGTTTTCTTTTTGCAACCAAAAAAATAAAGTTCCCAGAACGTTGCAGTGTGGTCATCTTTCAATAACCTAAAAGTAACTTAGAATGTTTATTATAACGTTGATGATAAGCCGTCCATACATCCAATTTCCATATCACTTATACTATACTAGGTTGCAGGTGAGCTGGATGATTACTGATGTACAGCATTATTTACTGACGTTCGAATATCGTTAGGGGAATGTTAGAATAACGTTAGGGGGACGTTAGAATAACATTAGAGGAACGTTAAAATAATGTTAGAATAACGTTAAGGGAATGTTAGAATAACGTTAGGAGAATGTTAGAATTATGTTAGAATTACGTTATAAGAACATTAGAATAACATTAGGGGAACATTAAAATAACATTAGGGGAATGTTAAAATAATGTTAGAATAACGTTATAATAATGTTAGGGGAACGTTAGAATACCATTAGGGGGACGTTAGAATACCGTTAAGGGAACGTTAGAATAATGTTAGAATAATAACATTAAGGGAATGTTAAAATAACGTTAGAATTCATCAAGGGAATGTTAGAATAACGTTAGGAGAACGTTAGAATTATGTTATAGGAATGTTAGAATAACATTAGGGGAATTGTATAATAACGTTAGGGGAACGTTAAATAACATTAGAATAACGTTATAATAACCTTAGGGGAATGTTATAAAAACGTTAGGGGAACGTTAGGCTAACGTTAAAGGAATGTTATAATAACGTTAGGAGAACGTTAGAATTAAGTTATAAGAACATTAGAATAACATTAGGGGAATGTTATAATAACATTAGGGGAACATTACAATATCTTTAGGGGAACGTTAGAATAATGTTAGGGGAATGTTAGAATAACGTTAAGGGAATGTTAGAATAATGTTAGGAGAACGTTAGAATTACGTTATAGAAACGTTAGAATACCATTAAGGGAACGTTAAAATAACATTAGGGGAATGTTAAAATAACGTTAGAATAATGTTAGAATAACATTAGGGGAATGTTATAATAACGTTAGGGGAACGTTAAATTAACATTATAATAACCTTAGGGGAATGTTATAAAAACGTTAGAGGAACGTAAGATTACCATTAAGGGAATGTTAAAATAACATTAGGGAAATGTTAAAATAACGTTAGAATAATGTTAGAATAACATTAGGGGAATGTTATAAAAACGTTAAAGGAACGTTAGAATACCATTAAGGGAACGTTAAAATAACATTAGGGGAATGTTAAAATAACGTTAGAATAATGTTAGAATAACATTAGGGGAATGTTATAATAACGTTAGGGGAACGTTAAATTAACATTATAATAACCTTAGGGGAATGTTATAAAAACGTTAGAGGAACGTAAGATTACCATTAAGGGAATGTTAAAATAACATTAGGGAAATGTTAAAATAACGTTAGAATAATGTTAGAATAACATTAGGGGAATGTTATAATAACGTTAGGGGAACGTTAAAATAACATTATAATAACCTTAGGGGAATGTTATAAAAACGTTAGAGGAACGTTAGAATACCATTAATGGAACGTTAAAATAACATTAGGGGAATGTTAAAGTAATGTTAGAATAATGTTAGAATAACGTTAGGGAAATGTTATAATAACGTTAGGGGAAGTTAGAATAACGTTAGGGGAATGTTAGAATAACGTTAGCAGAATGTTAGCATTACATTATAGGAATGTTAAAATAACGTTAGGTGAATGTTAAAATAACGTTAGAATAACATTTTGCAAACCAAAAATAATGTTCTATTTCCGTTTAGAAAACTTTCCTGGCTAACCAAAAACAAACCGTAAAAAAGAACATTGTGGGAACCAGAAACTAATGTTCTGGCAACCAAAAATTGTAAGTTGGGCCCCAGCAAAAAGAACGTTCCCCTAATGTTAGTATTTGGTTCCTGTTTTTTTTTTTTTTTTGGAGAATCAAATAATAACGTTCTGGGAAAGTTTTTTTTAGGTTTTCTTTTTGCAACCAAAAAATAACGTTCCCAGAACGCTGCAGCGTGGTCATCTTTCAATAACCTAGATAACCCCTAAATAATCGTTAGGGGAACATTAGAATAACGTTATAGGAATGTTAGAATAACGTTAGGGGAACGTTAAGGGAACGCTGGAATAACATTAGGGGAATGTTAGAATAACGTTATAGGAATGTTAGAATAACGTTAGGGGAACGTTAAGGGAACGCTGGAATAACATTAGGGGAATGTTAGAATAACGTTAGGGGAACGTTAAAATAAAATAACGTTAGAATTGTGTTTCCTTCTGGAGCATCAGTGAATGTTTGAACCTTTTTTTAATAGTTGTGTTTGAGTCCCTCAGTTGTCCTCAGTGTGAAAAGATAGATCTCAGAATCATACAGTCACTGCTTGAAAGGGTTCAAATATGCAAAAAATCCTTGAAAAATGAAGAATTTGCAGGACATGGAGGATTTTTCTGAAGAACAGAGTTCAGTTTAACTGCTCAGAACAAACAAGAGACTCATGAACAACCATCACAAAACAAAAAAAAACAGTTGTAGATCATCCAGGTAACCACACAGTATTAAGAATCAAGGGTATGTAAACTTTTGAACGGGGTTATTTTAATAAATTCGGCTATTTTTTGTCTTGTGGACTATATGTAAACATCTTTTATGTAAAATATCTTACTCAGGACAGTACTAAATAAAAAATAACATGCATTTTGTATGATCTCTCTTATTTTGTTAAAATTATTCACATTTTCACAGATCCTGCAAGTGGCTCCTATACTTGTTCATGCAACTGTATATATAAATATATATAGCTGAAAATGTACGAGGAGGAAAGTCCACTGATGAGTTTTACCAAGCATAAGCCACATGTGCCGGCCTGCTGGGACTCAGCACTGGACAGCCCCAGCCCAATTTAATTCCTGCTAATAATTATATATGATTCATGAACTAATCGGTTTTTGGGTGTTCTCAGTTTGTTTAATTAACCGGTTCATAAAACGATTCGTTCATGAATACGACTGAATTGGTCTGAGCGGTCAACAGTTCACAGACTCATTTGTAGAGCAACTGAGGATTTAACTGATTGGGCAAAAAGTTATAAAGTTATAAATATCAGACATTTTTATAAATAAAACCATTGTAAATATGTTTACAACATGATTGTCTGACAGCTTTGTCAACACATGCAAAAAAAAAATTTATTTTTATTTTTTTACCACATTTACCATTTTACCACACTAGCTGAGAGATGTAATTTTAGTATTGTTTAATGTAATGCAAATCTTTAGATTCTAAATGGTTGTTTATAAGAGCTGAATCATGGCTGCTACTAAATGAATTGACACATGTAATTACAATAATAATTTAAAAAAAATTATCACATAAATATAAATATGTTGTAAAAGAATCACTGGGTCAAAACAGTAACAACAAATATATCATAAGTGTCTTAATTGATAGACTTGATACAAATCGAATGACATTTCCAAAGATTTTAACCTGAAACGAGTGAGAATTAAATGAGAATTAATGATACCTTTACAAGTCTCCCTAAAGTGAAAGAAGTTCATTTTGAAATAATGAATGACATATACCCAACTAAAGAATTCCTTAAATCAAAAATTTGATATTCAAGAAAACTTTTGTATATTTTGTGAAATTGATATTGAAACCACTCAGCATATTGTCTTTATTGTAATTAAGTTGTTTTGGTCTCAACTGTACAGTAAAATGTCATGTATTATTACATGTGTAAATCCCCCTGAATGCAAACAAATTAAGTTTGGTGTACTTAAGAAAGATTGTTCACAATCTAGGTTAATAACCTTTCTGAACTTGCTAAACACAGATTTTTGAAAACCCCTCCGTCCTTTCCTCATTTTAGTAATGAACTTGCTTTGCTGCCTCTCTTTGTACCCTTTCAAATTAAAAAGCTACCACAGTAGTGAATTTCTTCAATGAACTATGTGCCCCATAGCTCCTTGGTACCCCTTAAAATAACTTATTTTCCTATAAATGTTCTTTCAATTATTTAAATATTATTTATTAAGTATTTTTATTTTTTATTGTTTTCTTCCTGGCCTTTCATGATTGTATTTTTGATTTAAGACTTCATTAGTGTTACATATTATAATTTGCAACTATGTCTGCCCTTTGAGAATTGTACATTGTTAATAGTGTTTGTTCAGTGCCTGTTTTGTATGTAAATGTGTTTATTTTTCAATTAAAAACAAAATAACTGAGTCGAAACGAATCGTTCAAAAAAAATCGATACAGTGAATCTTCTCATCGCTACATAGTATTTTCAGCGCCTTCTAGTGTCCCATGATGATAAGGGAGGATCGCTTGAAACAAACGTAACCAAACAACCAACCAACCAACCGATGGCTCGCAAAATGATGGCATCATTACAAATCGGCCAATCAGAAGCAGGCATGAAACAAACCACGAGCTGAGAGTTTTTTTTACACAACAGAAGAATCCTATTTTCAGAAGTGTAACGTGCCAGAAAATAATTTGCAGTATTATTTTATTCTCACGAACCTTAATCATAGTTTTTTTTTATCTCAGTATTTTTTTCTCACAGGAAATATATCTAGAATAAAGCAACTTTGAGCATTACCCGAAGGTAAGTTGCTAGCTAGCGTGATGGCTCTTGATTTTAGTGATAGTTTCATCAGTTCGGCTGAGTTATGAGATGTGTTACATGTCTCAAACGCTCGTCAACATTATCTTCTTAATATTGTTATTGCAATATGCAACCATTTAATCCAAATTAAATGTCAACATCTTCTTCATCCGTTGTTGACGTAGCTTCCATCGGAGCCGAATCCGCCGACAGTTAATAAAACTTTGAGTGGCTGGTTTGCTGTTAGCCAGCTAGCAAATAAGACTGCAGTCTTTACATGTTGATAGAAAGTTGATGTCTTCTGCGTCTACTAAGAATGCTTACCATTTTGATAATTTTATAGGGAACATAACTGCATACCACTTTATTGCAACGTCTTTTAGTAGGGAATGATTTTTTTTGTCGTTAGCTTAGCTTGGGTTATAAATCCTTAAGACGTCTTCAGGTAGGCTAAGTCACACCGTTCTTAAATACTGTCATATTGTAACTGTTAAAAATGGTAGAGTAACAATGAGTTGTACGCCTGAGGGGAAATATCTCTAGTTCTTAAAAATCATCACAAGACACGCCCTTCCTCTTCTGTTTTTCCTCTCTATTACAATAAACTGACTCATACAAGAGGGAACGATTTCAATGGCACAGCAGCTTTGTCTAGTCTCTTCTCTGTGTGCATAGTTTATGTACACAGTCTGTGCTCATGTCTTATTGTTATTAATTTTTTTATTGTTATTATATTATTTTTGTATTTTTAGAATGCTTTTGGCTGACCACATGACCAGACATAGGCTGCAGACCATTTCAACTTGATACATTTGTTACTGTAAATTGTATTGATTGATGTTTTTATTTTGCCAGTAAACCTGACTGAACAGCAATGAGTGAGTCCGAGCCAGCAACATTTGCGTCTGTTGAACAAGAGAGGGACTACTGGAAGGAGCAGGCTACTAAATACCAGCAGAGGTACTTCAGTGTTGTTGTTTTTTTTATTCAAACTGACATTATTTACAATGGACATAAAGTAACTTTAGGAAAAGTAAGGCAGGTTTGTTGCTAAACACATCAGATAGAACCAAGTATAAGATCTTTACAACCCACATTCATTGTATTGAGTCACTGTGTGTTCAGGGCTGAGGAGACACAGGAGGAGCTGCAGGAGTTTCAGCAGATGAGTCGAGACTATGAGGTGGAGCTGGAGGCAGAGCTGAAGCAGTGTGACGCCCGTAACCGCGAACTCCTCATAGCCAACAACAGACTCCGCATGGAATTAGAAAACTACAAGGTACCGTGGAGCATCATAGATGCATGCTAAATACGTTTTTTTTTTTTTTTTAAATAGAAGATTTGTGGTAAACAACAACCTATTTAAAGATATGCATCAAGTGATTTAAAAGATTATGGGTCCCATGGTAAATGGAAAATATACCCATGTCACACCTTAACAGTTTGCAAACCTAATTTGTCATTGTTGCAAAAGGTGGCTCTATATTATTATATGGAAAATTGGTACTTATTTCTAGTGCTTGTTTTTGTAATACATCAAATGGATCAATTTATTACCTCGAAACCATATGTAAACAACAGTAATAAACTGTAAACCGAATTACTGTCTTCTGTCCCTTTTGGATGGGCTGTGTCACATAATGTCTCATAAAGCGCATTAATGGAGTTTAATCTGTAAAATTTGAATACGAATTTTATCTATAACTGACTTTCTTTCATAAGCATATAACCACAGATGAAAGCCATTTAAATCTTCTGTGACAGAGCGTGTACATCCAGGATGTCTGTCTTTTTTTTTTTTTTTTTTTCAGTATTTAGTGAATACACAATCGAACATTCACAGACAAACAACAGAGATCCAATTCAGGATGAGGAAAGCAGCTGATGCTTATTTCTGCTTCAGTGTCTAGAGGGCATGGAGGCTCACTCATGATTTTACTTATCGCTTATTGCAGAAACATGGTTGTAAAACCATATTGCTTTGATTGTTGATTGGGTTTCAGTCAAGTTATATCACATGCCAGTTAATTAATCTGAAGTTATTGCCTCTATCAATATTTGCTGAGAAAAGCCCCCAAATGTTGATAATGTAAAGACGTCATATTAGAATGATTTCTGATGCATCATATGATACTGAAAGACTGTAGCACTGATGCTGACAGTTTAGCTTTGCATCACAGTTATATTCTAAAATATATTCAAATAGAAAAATTGTTTTAAATTATATTTTGTAATATTATTGTTTTTACTGTATTTTTGATCAAATGGATGCAGCCTGGGTGAGCATAAGAGACTTCAAAAAGTAGTTTTGTTAAAACTACTGTGCATTTTTCTTTAACTCAACAAATGTCTGTTTTATCTCCTTCTGTGTGGTATGTTGTCTTGTTTACTAACAGGAGAAGTATGAAACGCAACATTCGGAGGCAGTAAGGCAGATCTCGACTCTAGAAGGAGACCTGGCAGAGACCACAGCCATCAAGGACCAACTGCACAAGTATATCCGGGAGTTAGAGCAGTCTAATGATGACCTGGAAAGAGCTAAGAGGTGTGTTCGGTGCTTTTGCCAGTAAAAAAATATATAAATAATCGGTTATACATTCAAGATTTTCATGATTTTAACAATTTATTCCTAAAATCCTGCTCTTACAGGGCTACTATAATGTCACTTGAGGACTTTGAACAGAGAATGAATCATGTTATAGAGAGAAATGCCTTCCTTGAGAGTGAGCTTGACGAAAAAGAGAATCTTCTAGAATCAGTACAGAGATTAAAGGATGAAGCCAGAGGTAAACTCAATGCAAACCTGTTTGTATATACATCATTGACTCTCAACTGATGAACTTCTTTGATAGTCAGTAGTATAATCACCTGATTTGTCCGTCTTAGATGTTTTAACAGATTCAGTGTTTGTGAGCTGATTGTGTTTGCTGTCTTTCTTCTCGGGCAGATTTAAGACAGGAGCTGGCTGTTCAGCAGAAACAGGAGCGCAAGTCATCAATCAGCCTCTCTAAAGATGCAGAGAAGCCAGAGGCCACACCCGCAAGACCCTCTTCTGTTGTCAACTCCGCCCTCCCATCTCTCCTCGCCACACCCTCCAGACCTCCAGGCTCAGGGAGTGCATTCAACACCCCCTCAGCTTCCTACAGCAGAAGTGAGTTCAAATACAGCATTGTCACTCATTTCTAACATTTTAGAGTTAAAATGTTAGTTTAAATTGTTCCTGTCATGTCCAGTTGAAGGTCTGACTGGAACTCCCCTTACCACATCTGCACGGATATCTGCCCTTAACATTGTTGGAGAGTTGTTGAGGAAAGTCGGGGTGAGTCCAGCTGTAACTGTGGACATTACATCACCAAATAATACACACTCTTTCAGCTGAGGGGTGTCTGTAGTTTTGAATAGCATGCTTTCTCTCTTCGTTCCTGTTTAAGAACCTAGAATCAAAGCTGGCGTCATGCCGAGAGTTACACGTCCATGAGAAAACACCCAGCCGTCCATCAATTGGCCAGAGTACACCGAGTATTTCACGGGAAACCTCAGAAATCCCATCCAACACAAATGGCCTATATGATAAGGGGTTAGTCTCACTAATAATTTTTAAAAAATCGACCAGAATGATGCAGATTGTACTATATCTGGCTTGTTTGTAATCATGTTTCTTATTTCTGTGTTGCAGGATGGTGAAACGGTTGGACTTTGGAACAGGATCCAAGATAATGCTCTGAATAAAGTGCGCAAGCGTGTCTTTCGTTCCCACATCATTTGGAAAAACCAGTATTCCTAATACATTAATATGAAAATGCTTTATTTTCAGGAGCTGAAACATATCTTATGCCTCAAGTCTTCCACTATCTGAGAAGGGTTCTGCTTTTACACTCATATCAACCCTGTTATTGTGTCTATAATAACTGTTCATCAGCTCTCTGTCCTGTGGGCTGAAACTGCTATCTGTTGTTTGGCTATTGCGTTGGAGATTTGCATTGTGTTTTGCAGATGTACTAACTCTTATTTTCACACTGTTTGTTTTTTATTTTTGTTTGTTGTTTTTAGGTATCTAATGATTATAGCAATTTTGAAATGTATAATCTGCACTGTAATCTTGATTTGCTCTTTTTGGGACCATAAATTGGGAGAGTCCATAGATTCACCTCTGCAACCCCATTATATTTGGCACTAAACTACTGATCAATGTCCTATGAAACTTCTTCATGTGCTTATTGTTGGTCACTGGACTGGAGCAATGTTGACAGCAGATCTTTTTTTTTTTTTTAATGCAGAAATACCTGGTTTTATTTTTTTAGAAACTAGCATTTTGATGAATCGAGTTGGTTACTAATGGAATGTCATGTCTTTAGTGTTTAGAGTTGCAAATTATGTTACAAGGAGGTTGGTGAGATGTTGTGAGCTGGAGCTGCTGTTCATATCGTTGTCTCGTAGGGGCTGATGTAAGGAACCAACAGTAGCTGAAGTGTTTATGCATGATGAAAACCTTTTTATTTCTAGTAATAGCTATTTGAACTGTCAGTGCCATCTTTGAATTCAAAGATTTATTTTTCTGTACAGTACTGGAGAGTAGTTGCTATCATATCATGCTCTGAACTTGAATTTATTGTGCCTTAATTTTGTGGCCATAATAAGCTTTGCCTCAAAGTAACTTGTGTATTGGGGAACTTACTAGCCTGAAAGGGAGTTGCAGCTTCTCTTGCTATTCATCCCAATGTATTAATTCCCTGATATTTCAGGGATTCCAGGATGAAGAGAAATTGAATTCTGAGTGGAGTTCAATCCCTTAGTTTTCACATTTCTCTCATTTTTGAGTTGTAGATTTAGTCAAGTAACAAGCAATATGAATACTTCAGTGAAGGGTACAGATATTTTTATGTTAAAAATAGAAATGCAAGGAAGAACTGATACATTATTTTATCCACTTTGCTTAGAGGTACTAATGAACAATTATAGAAGTAGAGAATGATGGTTGATGGGAATATTTAGCACATATTATTGCACCATCTCAGGGCCTCGTGTAAGCAATAACCTCAGTAAAAATGTCTTTACAGTCCAAATTCTGTATTTGTCTCTATATGCACAAGGCATGCACAATTGCCACTTGTATAATTGTCAACATGGGTTTTCTTTGCTATTAATGAACCTAAACATCTGCAATGTCCATGCATTCCTCAGCAAAGGCAGTGCTTGGTTTATCCTGTCTGTAAAACCATTTTCTTGTAGGTTAATCCATAACCTACAAAATAAATGTCTAGTTAACAGGAGTAATTATTTGACTCTCTCTTTTCAAAAAATGCTATTGTTAAAGCAAGGATAGAGCTCTTGGTTATGGTCCTTTTTTTTGATGCAGATTTAATTCTGTATAACATGCAAAGCACAGATAGCAGTATATGTAGATGCATACAAAGCAATTTAGGTGAACAAAAGTGTCTTGTACACATTTACTTAACAAACCTAAATTATGATAATGATTTTAAAGCATCCCTTAAAGGATAAGTTTGCGTCCAGCTTTGTATTGTTACAATATCAGCAGTAAATGCAAATGAACAATGTGTACTCTTTCTCTGTTACCTCCACCCAGAAATCACTGTTTATTTGTCAGCAGCACTCCAGAAGTTTGCATGTTGCACAAATTTTAACTTTTTTATTTTTACTGCATAGACAGCCAAATTTATTAAAAGCCAATGTGAATTACCCCTTAAATGCTTAAAACAAAAAAAGTACCATAGTACAGTGTGGTATCACTTGTTTGTATCACTTTTGTGGTATTTAGATATATACTATGGTATTTAAGGGTTAATGAAACATGGTATCGCTATTGTACATGTCCAAAAACCATGAAGGTATGGTACCAAGGTATTTTGTTAGTGATAGAAATCTGGTTGCTTGTAAAACCCTGGTTCTACACACCCCCTTAGAGTTAGTCAGTTAGAAATAGTGAAGAATAGAAGTACCAAATCTCCTTTTTAGGAGGTAGTCAAGATTAAATAAGTATAAATTATCATTCAAAAATGGCACAAAAAAACAAAAGGCTTTGGAAATTATTTCTTTAGTTGTCAGCCTGGGTGCCGTTGATTTGCTCCATTTGAGGTTTCTCAGTTCGACCCACAGGAGTAGCAGAAGGACCCCCATCTTCTGGGACCTCAGAAGTTTCCATCATGCTCCTGCGTGTTTTTCTGAAGCTCCCACCTCCACTGCGCCTTAATGGGCTGCTGAAAGATGAGTCACTGCCACGCCTGAGGAACGTATGAGGAGATAAGAAACCACACATCTCCAAACATACCCCTTTCATGTGTGCAAACCTACATCTATGAATGTACTTTACTGTAGGACACAAAACGGAGGATGTCAAAGAATGGAATTCTGGCTTCACATACATTACAGAAAGGGATCACTGCAGAACAACCTGAGTTTGCTCCTGAGTGAAGACACTTCTTTGCTCAGAGCATTATTGGCCTCGACGGCCTCGTTCAGCTCTTTCTGAAGTTTACGACGAGCAGCAGTGGCACGCTGAGACTCCTCGTCGCTCTCCTCTACCTGCATCTTCAGCTGCCTTGCTCGAAGATTTGCTTTCTCAGCCTACAATATGGTCAGAGTTGTGAGTGTCATGAGGAAAACATGGGATCTTAAATGCTTTACATGAATCCTTCGTACCTGGTCCTTATACTGCTCCATCTGTTTTCGTTCATCCTCTGTCTGATTCATCAGTTCCTTTAGTTTCTTGTCCTTCTGCCGCATGGCCTTGGCAATAGCTTGTCTCTCCCTGGTGGAAGAAAATAGTTGAAAACCCATCTGTCTTTGCAGCCAAATCCATATTAACACTGATGATCTCACCTGCTCTCATGGTCCAGTTGGTCCTCCATTTGCTGTAACTTGGTGTCTAGGATAGCTATAGAGGCCCGTTGCTTGGACTTGACCTGTCCCTCCATCTCCAGCAGCTTGGCCCTCAGCTCTTTGTTCTGCCTCTCCATTTGCTGCCAGCCACTCTCATTCCTCTGAGCATTGGAGCGTTCAATTTGCAGCTCATTAGTCAGTTGATCCACCTAGTTATAGGTAAAAATGATCTGTGGTATCACCTTGAAAGAACACCTTCACTACAGCATGCAAGTGGATGAATGGCACAATAACCGCATTACCTCGTGCACACTTCTCCGCAGTCTCTCACTAAGCGTCTCCGTGTTTGCCTGTTCCTCATCAAGCTCCTCTTCCAACTGTTGGATCTTGGCTTCCAGACGACGTCTCTCATCAGACATGCCGGATCTATCAGTGCACAATTATTGCATATGGTGTTATTCCAGTTTAAGCAAAATTTTTCCATTTTGCAAATATTAATTGCCAACTTACTTTCCAAACGAGCCGCTTGCTATCTCCCCTGCTATCTCATCTCTCTCTCGTTCAGCTTGTTTGCGAGCTCGCTCTGCTGTAGCCAGTTCCTACGAAGGCATTGACATTACAATTGTATGGCAAGATATTTAAACTCCATTTCCATCACCATTTGAAATCAAATATACCTCATGTAAGTGTAAGATTTCTGTCTCCATGGTTCTGGCCTTTCTCTCGGATTCTCTAGCTTCAGAGAGAACCTCCTTGTTGGACGCTCGTGCATCTTCCAGCTCCCTCTGGGAATCTTTTATCTGTGTCTGTCATGGGCAAGACAACTAAAATAGATAAATGTTGATAAAGGCTTGGAAAAATAAAATAATTTGAAGGTTTGACCCTCTGACCTGAGTCTTGCGAAGTTGTTTAATGGCCTCATCCCTCGCCCTGCTGATGGCATCAACTTGGTCTTCAAGGTCCTGCAAATCCCCCTCAAGTTTCTTCTTGGCAGCTGCCAGTGAAGCTCTCATCTTCTGCTCATCTTCTAGCTCAGTCTCAAGCTCATGTATCTACGTGTCAAGTGGGTAAATATAAGAGAATAATTGCTATTGCTGATTTGAAGAGGGTAAGGAGTCTACAAGAAGTGCCATGCAGTTCAGATTCAGAAAGATCTACAAAAGCATCATTGAACATCAAAAATCAAAACGAAGAAATCTATCTTCACCTGCTTGAACAGTTGTTTCCTCTTCTCTTCACTTTGCTCCTCTCTGCCCTGCAGGTCTCTTTGAAATTGGACTTTGAAGGCCTGCATATTAACTTCCAGATGGAGTTTAGCATCCTCTGCAGTCTGTAATTCATCCTCAAGTTCCTCCATTTGAATTGTCATCTCTTCCACTTGAGCCTCCAATCCACGTTTGGCCTTCTCCAGCTCATGGACCTTTCATATTTTTTTTTATTTTTTATATGCAATATTTAGTAATCTAATGTCAGACAACAGAATCTCTAAGTTGACTAAGGTCTACTGTCCAACTTTCATGCTACCATAAAACACAACTTACATTTCTGCCCACGTCATCCTTTGAACTGATCAGATCTTCCATCTCAGCGCGAAGTGCCTTATTAAGTTTCTCTAATTCTTTTAAGGAACCCTGGGATTCTTCCAGTGTTCGAGTCAGGGCCAAACATTTGGTCTCCTTCTCCCGTGCCTCAGCCTCTGCACTATCACGCTCTTGAGCAAACTTGCTGGAGATGGTCTTCTCATCAGAAAGCATCTTAATGTGGAAAAAAAAAAAATGATAATAATAGCAGTAATTGTACTGTGGAAATTAGGACAAATTAGTTGAAACACACAGAAGTGCAACCTGGTCAAATTTCCGTTGTTTCTTCTCTAGATTTGAAACCAGCTGTCTTTGGTTGTCCAGGTCCACCAGCACATCCTCCAACTCTTGCTGAAGATGATTCTTGGTCTTCTCCAGCTTGTCATAGGCTGCAGCTTTCTCTTCAAACTCTCCATTTGTGGCCTCCAGATCCCTCTGTAGTCGTCTCTTGCTTTCTTCAAGCATTTGGAAATTGCTGGAGTACTCATCCAACTTCTTCTTTGCATCTGACAACTAGAAACAAACTTTTTTAAACTCCTTCATTTGTACATGTTTATTTTGGCACAACTGATTGTCATATGCTGAGATGCTTTATGAAATTATATTGCAATTGTGAAAGACTGACCTGCGTGTTAAGGGTGGAGACCTGTCTCTCCACGTTCCTTCTGGCTTCTGCCTCTTCCTCCATTTGTTCCAGCAGACTGTTTCGCTCATCCTCCATTTGACGTAGCCGAGTGGAAAAATTCAGTTTTTGACGGGTCTCCTCACCAAGTAGCTCCTAAATAGGCGCACAGACAAAACATTAAGTTTCAAGTGCTTCTCAGAATAGTTATTATAGCTTGATGGCTGTCACAATTCTTTAGATCGGGGCCTTTTTTTAAAACCCCAATTATGATGACCCCCTTCCCAAACTATAAATTCAGCTATATATATTCATGTAAAAAAAAAACATTTAAGTGAAAAATAAAAATGTGTAAAATATTATCTTGGTTTATTTGACTTTCTATTTATCTTTTTGCATCTTATCTGACATTAAAATAAAACCCCTGCTTTAGATTATACAGTACCTGTGTATCTTGGAGCTGTGAGTTGAGGCTGGCAACATCTTTACTCAGCTTGATGTTCTTGCTCTCTGCCTCATTGAGGATGCTATTCACATTGTTATACTCCATCTGAGAGATTTTACAAAAGACATCCATCAATCAGGTATTTCTGTACAGAAACCTTGCACTGTTTCTATAGTAATATTTTCAAAGTGTTTATTCAGAGAATATGTCTAAACATAAAACGCACAGTCAGTTTAGACACTGCATCTCCAAGCTCTTCCCTCTTCCTCTCGCTTTCATTGAAGCGAGTCTGAAGGTCAGCAAGCTGGGTCTCCACCTTCTTCTTTTTCTGTTCCATATCCTGCTTTGCATTGCCCAGTGATCGAAGGTTTCCATTCAGGTCTACAACCTCCTTCTCTAGGGCCTGTTTTGCCTTCTCTAGACTGGTCTTGGCCTGTGTTTCAGGTTCAGTTTCAGAAATATAAATGTGTTTACTTTGAATCATTTTTCAGACCATTATATCCAAAGGACTTGCAAATAAAGAAACCAATATTAGATAGAAAACCATATTAAAAGGAGCCAACAATGTTCAAAAAAGTACCAAAACAATTAGTATTTCTTGTGCACTGTAATTTTCTTTCGTTTTATGTCAGCGTTAGGCAGTTTTCTTACCCATTTGGATTTCTCCAGCTGTTGACTAAGTTCATTAACAGCCTGAGCATGTTTTTGTTTCATTTCTTGCACTTGAGCCTCATGGCTTCGGCCTTCTTCTTCTATCAATTTTTTCAGCATGGCCACCTCCTGCTCTCTTTTAGCCCTGGCCAAGAAAGAGACTAAGATTCTAAGATCTAGTCTATCATGTCTTCACTTGTAAATGGTAAAAAGGTAATAAATGACTATTTGAAAGTTCCATATTGAAATAATCACCGTAGCTCTTGTTGCGCCGCTGTGGTGTCTAGTGTGTCCTCCAGTTCAGTCCTCAAGGCCGACAGCTCTTCTTCCAGCTCCTTTCTGGCCTTTTCTGATTTTCTACAAGCCTCCTGTTCAGCATTAAGTTCATCATGAAGCTCTGAGACAAGTCCTTCCATTTCCTGTATCTTTTTCAGAGCACTGCTCTTCTGAGCTGATTCTTTTTCCATGCTGGGCGATATACAGATAGTCTGGTTACAATATACAATGAGCAGTGAAGCATGTCTTTAAACAGTTGTTTATGATGAATAACAGTAATACCATGCCCGAAGTTCCTGAATTTCCCCTTCACTTCTGCCTTGCTGCGTCTTGAACTCTGCTATCTGGGTCTGCAGGTCCTTTAATTGTTCCTGTACATCATTATACTCAGTCTCCAGTTTACGTTTGGCTTTCTCTACATCCTGTCGACTCTTCTCTTCCTTCTTCATTCGAACTGCACAGACACACAGAATACTGCTTCAAAGTATTTTTACCACATTATTTGATTTGACTAGATTCAAAAGTGACAATGAAAAACCTTCAAGATCTGAAATCATAGATTCATGTTTAGCCTTCAGTTTAGTCAAATTTTTGGATTTTTCTTCCTCCTCAGCAAGGTTGGAGCAAAAGTCAGCTAACCGATCCTCCAACTGTTGCTTCTCCTAAATACACAGAAGCAGCAGCCGTTTTACTCAGATCTGATATGTTTTCCACAAAAATAATCATTCAAATAAAAATATTGTCTAGTCAAACCTTCTGCAACTTGCTGTTTTGATCCTCCACAATAAGGAGATCGTCCTCAAGTTTCTTAATCTTCCCATCCGCAGCGCCACTTTCCAGTCGAAGCTTCTGTTTGGCACCTTCTTCTTCTGCCAGTTGATTCTCTAAATCCTACACACAACAATAGATGAGTACAGGTTTCTTATTTTCTTTACCCAAATCTTATGAGAGAGAGAATAAATAAGCATATAAATAAATAGTAATTCTTATATAATAATAATCTTATGTCTCATTATTGTTATTCTACTTGTTCATTAGTCTATGATAATTGATCGCTTCTAAACCTTGAGTTGTTGTTGCAAATTCGCCTTCTCTTGCTGAAAGGCTTGGCTTCGCTCCTCCTCCTCTTCAAGTCGAGCCTCCATCTCATGCAGCACGTCCTCCAGCTCTTGCTTCTTTGCCTCCAGCCGTATCCTCACCTCCTCAGATTCTGCATACAGCTCTGCCTCCTCCTGGAGCTTGGCCTGTAGCTTGTCCCTCTCCTCCACCACCTATTAAAGATGAAATACAAATACACACTCCAGTCATTTGTGCGTACCGATAGTGAATCAAATAAATGTTGCATTGTAGTTGAGTTTGAATCTCTTATGGTTCCACTCTTGTACCTGGCTGTGTTTCTCTGTGATCTCCTTTAGTTCAGTTTCAGACTTCTGGGCAATTTCTTTGGCTCTCTGAAGCTCCTCCTCCTTTTGATTCATCTCCTCCTCTTGACGAGTCACTTGAAGCAGGGGTTTGACCTAAACGAAAACGCAAATTGACCACAAAATTACTACAGTGGTATTTAATGTAATTACTACATGGATGTTATTCTATTTTGCACTTACTTTAGTGAAAAGTCTCCACCACTGCCAGTTCCTGAGAGTCAGATAAACAGCGCAGTTCCTCTGAATCACTTTCATGGCTGTCAGCTGCTTTTGTTTCTTGCTGAATGCCCTGTAAATTTGGAGATTTTAGAAACATCAAACTTGTACTATATGTAACATCTTTAGCCACAATCTAACTACAATCACAGTAAATACAGTGCAAGAAGATTCAAAGGTAGATGGTGTGTAATTATTTAGCAAGAACTCACTTTCTGCTAAGAAAGCCACGGGCCTGGGCCTGGAAGGCAATTATGATAACAGTCACTTTCAGGTCACGTTCTTCCTCCAACTGTGCCAAAACTCCTGTACGGAAAAATATCTTGCTCAGACCAATCCGGTACAGGTTGGGGTCCAAGTCTAGGTGTTTGATCTGATGGTTAAAAAGTAGAGAGTTGTCGTCATCAAGGTATGATAGGATGAAATGAAATTTTCAGTACAAGAATATGTTTTGCTTAACTCACCATAAGGGTACTGGCTTGTTTTCCATCCATGAACCCTTTAGGAATAGCGCCGGCAGCTAGGACCTCATAGCTAAAAAAAGAAAAAAGCAAGGTATTTGTAATCGGTAATCTTTCTTCATTAGAAACATCCAAACTCTATATTTGAAATGATCAAGCATGTGTTTCAGAAATTACTCACCGCTGGCGGAACTCGTGAAAGACGATACGATTGGGGAAGCCTTGACGACAGATGCGGATCCCTTCCAGTACACCATTACAGCTCAACTGCTCTAGAACCAGGTGGGCATCTATCTTGCCAGCCTAAAGACAAAAACAGTGAAAAACAGACTCTGTTTTACTATTACTTTTACTAATATATAAATATATATATATATATATATATATATACATACAGTACTGTACAAAAGTCTTAGGCCACCATTTAGATGTTGTTTTAGCAATGGTATAATGACCATCTCTTTATTAGAATATAACCAGAAAATACAGGACATTTGTATGCAAAATTAAAAAACTGAAAAATGGCTTCTATAGGTTAAAGTGGCAAGTATTAAGTGTCCTCCACTTACACTTGAGCAATAGCAGGAATCTGGCTCACTTAAACATAAATGGAATGGAAAAGGACTGGAAGAAAAAATTCTAAATATATATACTTTTTAACGTATGGATTAAATATATTACTGGTTTAATGTATACTCTTGGCATAAATTTGGCACTCTTGTCTACATTTGAAAAAGGCAGTTTGTTTAGTTGTACCATTAAAAAACAGATCTGAATCACTATATTATCATATTTGCTGTAGCATACCCTTTTTTCATGGTTGGGAATGATGCAGCGTACAAAGTTTGGTTGAGTGTTATGGAGAGTTGTCATAAGCTTGCCAAGAGACTCTTTGTACAGCTGTCCTACGGTGCGGAACATGCCTTTCTTGGACTTGGAAGCAGCAGGAGCTACGCTATCCGACTTAGCCATTTTAGCCATGGTTTCCAAACCCACCACACGGTCAACTATGGGAACAAAGGGCTTTCTTTCAAAATGCATTTTAGATCAGTTACATTTAAAATAATGTGAGAAAATTAAAAGCTCCCTTTATAGAGCATACATTATTCTCTTTCTGCTTAAACAAAAAAAACGGACATCAATTGTGTTATTTTTCCTAAGAAAATCTCACCATCCTTCCAGATGTCCTGCACAAAAGCACTGGAAGAGTTACTCAGTAGGGCTGTAACATTGTCATTGAGTGGGTCCATGTTTTTAGTCAACCAAGATGTGGCATTATAATCCACCTAAATCAAATAAAAACATTACTATTAGATTAGTCATAATTATATAGTTTTTCCCATAATAGCCTCATTTTGAGCACTTCAACTGCTCTACAATTGCTCTGTTCAGATAGATACAGACAGAGAGATGTTGAAAACAGTTGTGCTGTGTCACTTTTGATCTATTTTTCAAAGAATACCTTGCCAGCGTAGTGTTGCACAGTAAAGAAAGTCTTCTCCTTTAGATTCTTGGGTTTGGAGAATTTGCAGTGGCTTGAGTGGGTGTTTGTGAGTTTTTCGACAAAAGAAACATCGGTTGCTTTTGGAAACCAGCACTCCTCGTCTAGCAGAGCTAGGATACCTGGAGGATTGTTCTATAAGAAATGACATAACTGAGTAACTTTTACAGATGATCAAAGATTATTAGCTTACACTTAAAACCTATGAATAGTGTTGTTCATAAACTGACTGGTCTCTCAATGAGCTCAATGCAGGGCTGGAGGTCCAGACCGAAGTCAATGAAATTCCATTCAATGCCTTCCTTCTTGTACTCCTCTTGCTCCAGGACGAACATAGTGTGATTAAAGAGCTGTTGCAGTTTCTCATTTGTGTAATTGATGCACAGTTGCTCAAATGAGTTATCCTGTGAGAAAGGAAGAAAAAAAAATCAAAGCCTCAAGTTTTGAAAGTTCATGTTTGAATTTTATAATCTGTCCTACGAAGACTCACCTCAAAAATCTCAAACCCAGCAATGTCTAAGATTCCCAGAAAAGAGGCTCCCTGGCGCTTTGTCTTATCTAGAGCCTTGTTGACACGTGCCAAGATCCAGCGAAACAGACGGTCATACATGGCCTTGGCCAAGGCTTCAACTGCAAAGTCGGCCTGATAAATGGACATATTATTATAGTTTATTATATAAATTCACAATTCACATAAACCAGTTTACCCCAAACAGAAACTTCTTCCATCACATCTTATACCAGTAATGTATTATAACCATGTTTATACCGGCATGTGCAAGCTACAGTATTGCCAAAGATAAATGTTACTTTGTACAGTCTTTGATAACACTTTAGAATAACTCAAGCTGTGAAGCATTAGTAAATAGTCAATACATTGTTTATAAAGCATTAATAAACATTAGTAAGCAGTTCATAAATACAGCTATAAGTGCTTTGTTCTTGATTTATAAGCATATCTATAATGTGTTTAATACTTGTATGTTCATACTGTATTAATGATAAATTTATCATTTCTAAATTATGTATTACAGTATTTACAAACCAGTTATTTAGGAGTTGGCAGTGGTTCAAAAGATCATTTAGAAAGTCTAAGTAAATGAAAAACCTCTGCAATGTCATAGAAAATATAAATTACTGTACACCTCCAGAAAACATAACTGCAGTAAAATGAAACTAAGCCTTTGCAATCTGATATAAAAATACATTTCTGTAAAGTGTAAACATTGCTGAATAAAAATTTACCAGTGCCAACACTGGAGTGCCAAAATACAACAAATTATTGTCTTATATATATATATATATATATATATATATATAAAAGATCATTTAATAAAATATTTCAGTGTCAAAACTACCTCAGTACTCACTTTAAAACATCAGAGAACACCAGTGCAGAAGATAACTGAGCCTTTAAATCTCCTTTGAAAAGCTTTACAAGGCATAAATAGTTCTCACTTTAGATGAGCTCACAAAAATAGTTAACTGACCACTTTTAAATGTTTTATAACTACCTTGAATGAATCATGAATTACAGTAGGAATGTGTTAAAGCATTTAATAACATCCTGAGTAACTATTACTATATAATAAAATATATAATGTACATTTAAATAGTTTATTAATCATTTATAGCTGTATTTATAAACTGCTTATTAATGTCTATAAATGAATTGACTATTTACTAATGCTTAACTAATGCTTCATACTGTGCAGTTATTATAAAGTGTTACCCAGTCTTCATATTACATTCCTGCAAAGTTGACAGAAAATTTACTCTCAATTGCTGTCCTGCATCAAAACATGAGTCTAATTGTGTTTTAGACCAGATGGGGAATGCCAATTGAGTGTGACCAAGTATGTGGTGAGATATTTTGCTAATAAAATGATAACTTTATAATGTCTGGTCTCTCTGTATCATCTCAGTTAGCTTTTATTACATTTTATGCATGCACAGTAAAATGATTCAAGCTTTTTCTGATTCAAGTTTCAGTGTGGACAAGAATCTTTTGGAAAATGCTAGTGTGGATGGAAAGTGTTTTGAAACGAAAACGCCATTTTCAGATGTATCTGGGTTAAAGTAGATGTAGCCATAGTGTGGTAATGCACCTGTTCTTTAGTCTGAGCCTTCTGTACCAACTCTCGGCCTACTTTAATGCGAGGAGTGAGAATGGCTTTGGTGAAGTCAATCACATTAATCCCCTGCAGATGGCACACTTTCTGTGCAGCTGGTGGATACATTTAACACAACATGTAAGCATTTTGTTTTAGTCTGGTTCAGGATAAGACCAACATTACAGATTAATCCCTCTGAACTCTGATTGTTTACCCGTGTTGTCTGGCATGCTGGCCTGTTCCTGGTTTTTCTCTGCTTTGAACTCGATGTTTCCAAGCTGCAGCACAGTAGAACATACTTTCAACATGCCTAAAAGAAAAGCAACACTTCATGTAAAACGGCACAAAAAGATAGGATGTAAAGTTATAATTGTCATAGTTTTGTTAAATACCTATTCTTTCCTCCTCGTTGAAGCCCAGGACCTCCATGGCCTCCAGAGTCTCATCCAACATCTCATCATCTTGCTGGTTTTGTACCTGCACATGCCCAGCCACCAGGAAACGGTAGTTACCAAAGTCTTCTAGCAAGAGCTCATCTGTGGAAGAGAATGATCGCTAGTGGTATGTTTGAAATGATGCAGACAACACTCCAAATATCACAAATTTCATTTTCTGCTTTTTGGTGAAATCTGTGTTCTTGAATGTACAACCCGAATTCTGGAAAAGTTGGGACGCTTTTTAAATTTGAATAAAATGACAACTAAAAGACTTTCAAATCACATGAGCCAATATTTTATTCACAATAAAACATAGATAACATAACAAATGTTTAAACTGAGAAATTTTACAATTTTATGCACAAAATGAGCTCATTTCAAATTTGATGCCTGCTACAGGTCTCAAAAAAGTTTGGACGGGGGCATGTTTACCATGGTGTAGCATCTCCTCTTCTTTTCAAAACAGTGTGAAGACGTCTGGGCATCGAAGTTATGAGTTTCTGGAGTTTTGGTGCTGGAACTTGCCTGATATAGGTTTCAGCTGCTGAAGAGTTTGTGGTTGTCTTTTATATACCTTTCAGCATTCATAGTGCCTTCCAAAACATGCAAGCTGCCCATACCATATGCACTTATGCACCCCCATACCATCAGAGATGCTGGCTTTTGAACTGAACACTAATAACACGCTGGAAGGTCTGCCTCCTCTTTAGCCCGGACGACATGGTGTCCAACAAGAATGTCAAATTTGGACCCGTCTGACCATAGAACACTTTTCCACTTTGAAACAGTCAATTTTAAATGAGCCTTGACCCACAGGACATGACGGCGCTTCTGGACCATGTTCACATATGGTTTCCTTTTTGCATGATAGCTTTAGCTGGCATCTGCAGATGGCACGACAGATTGTGTTTACTCACAGTGGTTTCTGGAAGTATTCCTGGACCCATTTAGTAATGTCATTGACTCATTGCCGATAAGTGATGCAGTGTCGTCTGAGGGCCCGAAGACCACAGGCATCCAATAAAGGTCTTTGGCCTTGTCCCATACGCACAGAGATTTCTCCAGTTTCTCTGAATCTTTTGATGTTATACACTGTAGATGATGAGATTTGCAAAGCCTTTGCAATTTGACGTTGAGGAACATTGTTCCAAGTGTTCCAATCTTTTTACACACTCTTTCACAACTCTGCCCATCTTTACTTCTGAGAGACTCTGCCTCTCTAAGACACCCCTTTTATAGCTAATCATGTTACAGACCTGATATCAATTAACTTAATTAGTTGCTAGTTGTTTTTCCAGCTAAATCTTTTAAAAACGTCTTGCTTTTTCAGCCATTTGTTGCCGCCGTGGCAACTTTGAGACCTGTAGCAAGCATCAAATTTGAAATGAGCTCATTTTGTGCATTAAAAATTGTAAAATTTCTCAGTTTAAACATTTATCTTATCTATGTTCTATTGTGAAATAAAATATTGGCTCATGTGATTTGAATGTCTTTTAGTTTTCATTTTATTCAAATTTAAAAAATGTCCCAACTTTTCCGGAATTTGGGTTGTAATCACACAAGATTTATTAGAGAGTTGTTAGAAATATCACAATAATGGAAATTCTTGCTTATCACCTCGCATTTTGTCCTTGGCTCCAGCCACCATGTAGTAGAAGATGTGGAAGGATCTTTCGATTTTGGCCTGTCGGATGCACCTGGACTTTTCCAGGAGGTCTGGATTCAAGTTAAGGTGCTTAACTTTATGGATATCTGCATATTAATCTGCATATTTTAGAAATGTTTGATCTAATTAATTTTGAAATCAAACTATAATGTTAAAAATTTAAGTGGAAGGGCTTATTAGGATACAGGTTTCAATGTTTGCTCCAACGATGTAGCCAGTGTTGTCAAAGTTGATTTTAATAAATTTACCCTGAGAAGTTAAAAACAGCAAATGTTGATTATAATGATAATCAGCAAAGATTCAGTACCAAAACCATGAATTATTAACTCACAAATCTTGAGGAATTATCATTTTTGATGGTCTTTGCATTTCCAAATGCCTCCAGAATGGGATTGGCCTGCAGGAGCTGCTTCTCTAGCTCTCCCTGGACAAACAAAATGTCATTCTTTGCCATTCAAGGCAGTCAGACCATGAACTACTAAGCATAACATATACCAAAAAGCTTTTCTAATGTACGTTATATATTATGTTGTATATATGAAAGTAAAAGAACATTTCAGGTATTGGTCATGTTTGATGCTTTTTGATTGACATGTAAAATAAGAAAGACACAGACATCCAAAATGTATATGACAAGAAGCTCAGATACTTACATATGCTAACTGGGATCCTTTTTGTTGCTAAATGGAGGCAAATAATGAACACGTTAAAATGGAAAAATGCAGAGTATGACTCTAGTTTAAAAGTTAAGTAGGAATTATTGTAGGAATGGTCTTGACAGCAATTTTGTGAATTGTCTTTGATGTCCAGTGATTGTTTACTTCAGATCTGCATATCCTGTGCATTATTGTAAAAGAGTTTTGCTCGATAAATGCACACACTGTAAAATAGAATTTAACTTAAAAAAGTAAGTTAACTGGTTGCCTTAAAATTTTGAGTTCATTAAAATAAAAAAATTGAGTTAATACAATGGTGATTGGTTTAATTAACAGAAACTCACATTATTATGTTATTTGAACTATATTAATTATCTAAGTTGATTTGACAAAAGAAAAAATGTATTTTTTTTTTTTTTTTTTTTTTTACACAGTGCAGCCACCCAAAATCACAAAGCACTTGCAGAAGCACATCTATATGGAGAAAGGTGTAAATGAAACCACCATCTATATATACAGTAGCATTAATGTACTGCACCATTAAATATTTAAACATATCTTGTTTAGTGCTGAAGATTTTATATCCTATCACAAAGACATGACTGTTATTCTAATCAAACACTACACTGTTGTCAAAATCTTAACATTAATGAACACAAGCAAAAATCCTGTTTTCATAACACATACTAGATGAAGTATTAAATGTCAATGGGTTGAACGATATAAAGTTTAACTCACAGAGCCGGCGTCTCTCTTCGCTTTGTGTGATGATGCTACAACAGCGAGGTACTGGATTACTTTTTTGGTGTTTTCCGTTTTGCCTGCACCTGACTCACCACTATCAAACATACATATAGAATGCTGTCACGCTTCATATAATCATTTGCATAATAATTTATCTATCAGGCTGGTTAGCAAATATGATATTGTGCATAACATTTTTTATTATTTCATGAGCCATGTGATATTTGAACAGTCAAACTTAAGCTCTGGTAATTCTTGCAAATCTATCTGCTGATTACATCTTTACTGCATGGTGCCTCACAGACTCAATGGATACTTCTTTCCTTGGGCTGCCAGTGAAAATAAGTGGATGAGCCTAAATGCTTTACCTCTAAAGAACTTGTCTTATTAGGCCTGTATTGGCACAGTAATGGATAAAAAGTCTAGCTATGTGGAGCAAATAACATGTTGGATATTTAGAACTCACGTGCAGAGAACAGACTGGTCCTCACGCTCTGTGGAGAAAAAACAGTAACATTTGAACTCAGTACAAGGACAGGGCAAGAAATACATGAACTGTCACAGTTAAGAACCTGAACCAGATTAACAAGGGGCCAAGCTGTCTAAACACAAACTCCACTATTGTTCACTGAAGGTCCCCACCTCCAAAATCTTACATATTCTAAATTGAGTACAGGGTGAGAATAACTTCAGCTCATCCTTCCAAATATAGCTGTTAATAAAAGGCAGTGAGAAAAAGAAAAGGCCCCATGTATGGCAATTTTGATGGCTGTAATCCACAGCCTGTGAGAAGCAGTGCCCGACACACACTCTCCAATGCACAGCTGGCTGAGCTGGACAGAATAACTATACAACATGAATCATCATTCTATATTTGCAGTGTGCAGATACACAACATGGAAAGAGTTACGTTTAGCAAGAAAAACATGATTTTTGAGAGACCAAATGGACTGTTTCTAGTTTCCATATTAAACCTGTTAATTTTACTAACTGTTTGTATAGGGTGTATTCAGTGAGTTAAGACTGGTGGTCACCTTGCAGCATGTTTCTATAGGCATTATCAGTGACGGCATAGATGTGAGGAGGAACCTCATGACGCTTCTTCCCCTTGTACACATCAATGATCTTCTCAGAGTAGATGGGCAACATCTTATAGGGGTTTATCACCACACAGAAGAGGCCTGAGTACGTCTGAAGAGTTTACAATATACATATGTTATTTACAATGATATATATAAATGATATATATATAAAACAGTTGTGCTGCTTCATATATATGTGTGTGTGTGTGTGTGTGCGTGTATGTGTGTATATATATATATATATATATATATATATATATACATATATGAAGCAGCACAACTGTTTTCAACATTGATAATAATAAGAAATGTTTCTTGAGCAGCAAATCTGCCTATTAGAATGATTTCTGAAGGATCATGTGATTTATTAAAATATATAAAATCTGGATTAATTTTGTGTTAAAACGTTTAATTATTGTACTGTTAAATGTATAAACATAAAGAGAGACATTAAATTAGATTTGTCTAAAGCTCTTCACAAATGTTTTCTGTAGACACCCCTTTAGGAGTCCTTGTACCCTATTTTGAAAACCCCTATCACCAAGATATGATAAAGACTTTTGCAGTTTAGACCAACTAAATAAGGTGACGTTTGAATGCACTTACATAAATGAGACCTGAGAAATACCTCTCCCTAAGGTTGTGCAGCACTGAGGCCTCATTCAAGCAGGTCAGTGCAGCCATGTCTTCAACCTTGTTGAACTTGGGTGGGTTCATTTTCTGGATGTCATCTTTGCTGACGGTCACCTTCTTTCCATTGTCAAGCTCAACCACCACCTCGTTCCCCGTCTCTTCTTTGATGCTGGCTGACTGAAAACCTTCCTTTTCTGAGGGTATCCACACCATCTTTTTGGTCGACCAATCGGCCTGAGCCACCCCAGTGTTTTTGAAGTCATTGTCAAGAAACAGAAATTTGCTGCTATCGTCGTTGTCTGGTTGCATGGTTGCTCTTGAAGTATTTGAGTTATTCTGTGAAGTAATCAGAAATGTGTTTTATCCTCTGTCTGTATTAGCTCCTTTGACACTATGATGGATGTGCAAACATGTTGCCTCATTTTATAGGCAAAACACACAGCCATATCTTTGCCTCTCACGGGCCACTTGTTCTGTGCAGCTATAAAACATGCTAAAAGGTGATAATAAATGCCCCATGATCATCCCTTATATGGAGTGTGTCCAGTAAAAGCTTTCTCACACACCTCTGACATACTGGTGTCAATTTATATCAGCTGTTTTGTATTTAAGTATCTGATTTGCATGACAAATTTTCAGGTCATTTCACAGTCAGTATGTCATAGACATTTGTAATCTTACAAAATATTTATACTGTTAAATATAATAAAATTGCAGATGTTCTAATGATCTCTGCAATTTTAAATAACCCAAACATTTCTACAGTTCCAGCCTGCCACCTAAAAAAATATAAAATTGTACTGATCAATTAACATAAAAAATACAGTATGCTTTTCTTTCTTTCTTTTTTTTGAAGATAAAGTAAAATATAAATAAAAATATGAATAAAACAAAATATATAGTAAGTATAATGATATATATATATATATATATATATAAAATATGAATAAAACAAAATATATAGTAAGTATAATGATATATATATATATATATATATATATATATATATAATACTTTTCTATATAATAAATACTATAATACTATTTATTATATACTATAATAAATATAATAAATACTTACATGCTATGATAACCTCTTCTTGGTTTTGCAGTGTCATATGCTTAGAGCAGTATCCAAAAAATGAGTTCCTTGGATGATCTTTATTAATTTTGGAGTCTTAATTTATGGAGAGCCTTAGCTTTGGTGGGTGGAGCCAGTCATTTGGACCATCCTACAGCTGAATTTATCTGAATAAAGTACAAGTGCTATTGGCCTATGCAAATGACGAGGCTTTTCCTCTGAAAGACAAGTTCTGTAAAGGTCATTAAACAATAAATGATTATCTGTATGTCAAAGAACCTTCACTTAAGTCATTATTAAATATGGTCAATATACCTGTAATGCTTATCCAATGCACAATAAGTCAGCCATTAAATTTTTATATAAATCATCAGTTTCATGGTTACCTCAAACAGTTTCTTTGACCCATAGTTGTCTAGAATGGCAAGCCGTTTTAACATTCAAACCAAAAAACTTACTAGTATCTATTTTCATGGTGCATTCACACAGAATTACCGTAATTATGAGATTCCGACTTGTAAAAAACATTCACATCCCCATAGAACTTGTAATTACAACTTGTAAGCTCTGAATTTTTGAAGAGCTCCAACTTGTATCACGTGATTGCTGTACCATATTGTTGGACCTCTGCATATTAATTTTGTAGTTGATAGTGCTGACATACAGTATAAACACATAATTCCGAGAGCATGAACAGCTCCGAGAAGAAAATCAGTAATTACGACATGGTGTGAAGGCAGCAATATGCAACTAGTACTTATTTATGGAGCCCCGCTTGCACATGACAAAAAAAATTATATCGTGTGCACGACTTACTAATTTGTTCCCTTGATTTACTAAATTGTGCGCACAATTTAGCCTACTATTTTTTTCCTGCATGTCATGTCCGGGGCTCCGTAGAGGAGAGTGGGGTAAGATGAGCCAGTGGGTAAGTTGATCCACCCCCTGTATTTTGGCAACCGTACCCTTTTATTGTCATGTGACCATATATTTTAGAACTACCCATTATTTCTGTCAGACTGTGTAAAGGAGAAGCACATGGGAGGAGTGGAAGCCACCAGTTTACTTTAAAAACAGTTTTTGGCTTGTCAAAGTAAAATTTTAGCATAACAGATGTAACGGCTGTTACATCAAAGCAAATTTGTCCACGTCTAAAAATATTTATGATGCATATTGGTGATTTAGCAATGTATAAAACCATGCAAATTATTTAGCTAAATATTATCCTGAATTGGTAAGCTAGCTTGTTTTTCCCAAAATGGCAGCTATGGGGCAAAGTGAGCCAAATGCTGTGGGGTAAATTGAGCCAGCGTTTACCCCACCATAAGTTAAATCTCTGAAGTATAAACTGGTATAATTTCAATGTAATATTATGCAACTGGTTTATTTATTATTTATTTATTTTTTTGAGTTTATTTGATAGGAACAGTGTATAAGTCCACCAAATCCTTCTCTGATATGAACCAGAAGATGTTTTTATCATATATATCTTTCCACCAGTAGTTCCTAATGGCCTAATATGGTCAAATTTTAACTTCATTTGGTTGGTTTTATGTTGTTTAAGGTAGCTTTAAGAAAAGAAATATAAATATTTGTAAACTGAGATTTGATTATTAAATTAGTTTTCAAAAGAGGTAAAGAGGCTATCTTTACAATTTAACATGGGTTTGATTCAGATTCAGTTAGATGTTCAGTTTACACCAACCCACTGACTCAGCTCAACTTACCCCTAACCTGGGGTAAATTAAGCCACAGGAACAGCAAGTCATATTTTTAGAACCCTTTGTCATAGACCTATTCTGATCATTTAAAATGATAGGAAACATTCTGAAATGACTTTAAATACTTTTATTGTACTTATGCCTTGTTTTCTCTTATCTTGAGGACCACATAAGTAAAAAAAATGGCTCATCTTACCCCACTCTCCCCTACTTATGGGCGGTTGTGGCCTAATGGATAGAGAGTCAGACTTGTAACCCAAAGGTTGTGGCTTTGAGTCTCAGGTCCGGCAGGGATTGTCGGTGAGGGGAGTGAATGTCCAGCACTCTCTCCACCCTCAATACAACGACTGAGGTGAGACCCTTGAGCAAGGCACCGTAGCCCCAACTGCTCCCCGGGCGTCGCAGCAATGGCTGCCCACTGCTCCAAGTGTGTGTGTGCACTTGGATGGGTTAAATGCAGAGCACAAATTCCTAGTACGGGTCACCATACTTGGCCACATGTCACTTTCACTTCACTTCACTTATTTTTTAGCTACTTGTATATTAGTAATAAAAAAAAAAAGTAATAGTAGGCCTACCTATATATTCAGGATATCCTTTGTCTAAAAAGTTAGTAGTAACTAATTTACTATTTTTTATCTAGTCAAGTGTAATTAAATACTAGTCACTATTGGAATAAGTAGGCTATCTAATAAATAAGAACTAGTAGCCTATCTATCAGCCGATGTTTAAATATAGGACAGAACACATGTTAGGAAAACCTTACCCAGCAATTTAGGTTGTTATATTTAACCCTGCATAATGGGTTGATTACATTATTTCATTTTTACAAGAATACTAGCTTTCAGGCTACTGCCTCATTACCGGATTGTTTACTCCCGTTACGTCAGTTATTAAATTGGTGAAGAAACAGCGCCCTCTATGCTTCATCTTACTTCCATGCAGGTACCCATCATCACCATAGCACACAGCAGTGGTTATGAAACGGAGGCAGTGTAAACCCAGCACGCTATAACAAAACTTTCCTGCGGCGAATGGGTATTGATAGTTTTTGCAGTTTGGACGGTTCTGATCCGTTTTGGGTGAGTAAATAAACAGTTCTACCGTCATGAACTATGTGTTGCCGACGATGTGTTGTTTTCAACAGATTGCCGAGGTTTACCCGGTTTGGGCTTCGCAGCATGAGACACTGGTTCTGTCTCAAAACATAGCCAGCTGTCTACCTAGACAGCATTTTTGGGACGCATTTGAACGATCGTTTCGATGGTCAGATAATTTCCGGGCATCAAATGCTCTCGTGAAAAGTTAACTTCGGTTTAAATACGCCTATAACGCCGAATAATGCTGTCAAGGTAGGCAGCTCACTGGGTTATGAGACGCAGCCACTGTTGCTAAGCTAACCGGTTAGCCACACAGCAAAGTAACATACTTGTTTTCTAACATGTGTTTTGCCTGCAGTGTTGATATTTCTCTATGATAGTGTAACCGTCGCATATAAGAGCGATTTATAACACTGACACCTGCTCAGTGTGTGTCTTTATCACCGTGTGAAGCGTAAGAGTTAACTTGTCACTGCTCTAACTTGTTTTTGTTTAGCTAATTCCTCTTAAACCAGACAGTATCCTTTTAACTAGAGAACTCGTGTAATTATTTGTCATATTTGGAAAGAATTAAGCTTTATTTATTTGTGTTCCAGTTTGTGGAAGGTCTGACTGGTCTGTGGATTAACAGTATTAATTGTAGCCTAACGGGTTTAGACAGTCAATTTGCCCTTCAGGATCAGAGGGCCAAAACATTGAATTATAAGTCACAGATAACATGCATGCCAAGAAAGTATGTTGCTTCTCTTGAAATGCTCTCAGCTGTTATGTTTACGTAGTTAGTCCTTTGTTTGCTTAAGGATATAATGCAATGAAAGATTATCATTTGTAGTCAAGTCATCTTCATTTATATAGCGCTTTTCTCAATATAGCTTCACAGTGATAATTAATGGACAGAGATTGTTTTGGCTTTACAGCAGTAATAATAATAAAGGAAATATAATTACATATTTTACATAAGTAAATTAAAGAATTTTGAAAACAAATGATCATACAACCATATTATGACATTATTTTAATGGCAAGTCAGCACATTTGAACTTAACTGTTAAAATGTTTTGCTTTTTTGTTTTGTTTTATTTGCAGTTCTTCTCATTTTATTCATTTAGTATAATCATTTAGTATCAAAATGCTGAACTTACAATAATTATATAATAGTACAACTAATACTGCTATGACATTTAAACAATTTACAATTTAAATAATATATTATAATATAGCCATGACATTAACACAATATACAATAAAAATATTTTTAAATTATATTTTAAATTTTGATGTTTTTATTTTTATTTTTATAAAGTACTAGGAATTTTAGGGGAAATGTGTTCAGTTCTCATTATAATGTTATGTAGCTTTTTTGTTATACTTACTGGAATAACTTTAGTAAAATTCAGTCATTTCAAATATATTATCATTAACTTGTTACAGTCATGTGAATTTGATGTGAAATAAGATTCACAAGATTGTTGTCATTACAAATAAAAAATGATGGCAAGGCTGTTCAAATGCATTTAGTTCAATAGCTCAAATGTCAAGAAAATCACATTTCATGTCCTGTTCTTGAGAATTTAGCAGAGTAGCCTTTTGTTTATTGATCTATTATTCCACCTCAGAGACAGGATTATGGGAAGAGGTTCTCCCTGCAGAGAACAAGATTAGATTTTCTTTGTAAGAAAAGGTTCAGTTAATTTTTGTTAAATTTTGTCTTAGGTGTCACTACTTAAAGGAGACTTTTTGTCAAGAAGCTGAAGACTCTCTGCTCTGCTCTATTGCGCAGAAAAGATACTTGACTTTAGTTCTCTGAAAGATCTGCTCAAGAGTTCTGGAGTGTTTGTTCCTTGCACACATCATTAGGTCTTTGTGTGCTTTAACATTCGGCCAAGAGCTCTTTGTCTACTCCAGTTGTTACTTTGTTTCTAAGTTTCGTCCAAAGAATCTCCGAAAGTTGCAGAATAGAATGAAAGCCCCCTTTATCCACTTATGTTTTCAGGATTGGAACCGAACATGGCAAACACACAATCCAGACCTGACACCATGTTTCCAGAACACACTGCTGGTTTGGATACCCTGCCTCTACCTCTGGCTGTTTGCTCCGTTCTACATCCTATACCTCAAAAACCATGACCATGGATACATATGCATGACCCATCTGAACAGAGCCAAAACAGTGAGTATTAACAAACAGGATTCCGGTACACAACAGTAAACAACTCGCTTTTTATCTAGCAGCGTGCTTTGTAAAGGAGTTTCCTGATAAATCTACCATGTTTCAAGGTCATGTGACTCTCCTCCAACAGGTTATCGGGTTTACCCTATGGCTTATCTGCTGGGCAGATGTTTTCTACTCTTTCTGGGAAAGAAGCCGTGGGGCTACAATAGCCCCAGTCTACCTAGTCAGCCCCACAATGCTTGGCATTACAATGGTGAGACCTGTTATTATTATTTATTATTATTATAATTAAACTACTTTGCTTGTAATTTACTATTTTCTTTGCATTTATTTCATACTCAAATGACATGAGTTTGTTCCTACTTCCTTGCCTCAAGGAAAGGTAAACAAGTTAAGCAAAAACGTTCTGAAGTCATATTTTTTTATAGTTTGAAAAGTTGTCTGTTCAAGTACTTTTATTAGCCTGATGTTTACAAAATTGAATTTTTTTTTGTAATTTAATGTGTTTTTTATTTGTTTTAGTTGCTGGCTACGTTCTTGATCCAGTATGAGCGGATGAAGGGGGTCCAGTCCTCAGGGGTGTTGCTCAATTTTTGGTTGATCGCCATAGTGTGCGCTACGGTCACCTTTCGCTCCAAGATCCTGCTTGCGTTGAATAAAGTAAATATTGCTTTTGTGTTAAAACTGACAGTTTCTGCAGTCAACCCACAGTATATTTACAAATGTGTGAAACGTCTCTGTCACTCATGATCTCTCATGTGCCATGTGGGTTCTGCACCGCAGCACAAGCCAAATTTCCTGTCTCTTCCCTACTCTTCAGTTTCTGTATAAGAAAGTTTCTCAGTGTTATGTTGACTGTTACATCATTACTAATAGAGCAACCAATACATAATTATTGATACACAGGATATTGAATAAACTGGATAAACAGATCATAGTTCATCATTTGCAAACTGATAGTCAGTCCTAAGGTATCGGTTTAAAAACCAAATCAGATTTGTCTGTAATGTGAGCAAAGCCTTAAAGTGTTGTTTGATCCAACTGTCTTTCTTTTCAGCCTTCCAGTGTGGTTGTGTTCAAATATACCACCTTCTACATATATTACACCATGCTGCTCATCTCTCTGATCCTGGCCTGCTTGTCCGACCAGCTTCCGCTCTTTTCACAGGCTGTCAAAGACCCGGTTTGTGAACTTTACTTAATGAAGGTAAAGGTATGCTTCATTATATGGATGTTGAATAGATGGCCAATACTGTGAATGTTTGTGTACAGAATCCATGTCCAGAGTTGGGAGCTTCGTTCCTGTCCAAAATCACTTTCTGGTGGATCACAGGGTAAATAAATAAAAATAATAATAAATAAATTACTGCGCTTCTATAATTGCCTAGTGTTTAGTGCATTGTCTCTGATGTATATTGAGGTATCTAGAAGTTGTAGTCTGACTGATCCCATTTGTCCCATTATTTTCTTATTATCTATATCAGAAAAAGTGTTTTAACTTTTTTTTTAAGGATCCTTCATTTTGCTAATGTTTCAAGCTTTTCGTATTCAGATAGGATGTTGTTTCTTGATAGTTAATGCATGTCCCTGACTTTTCCTCACAGATTGATGGTGAAAGGTTATAAAAGGCCTCTGGAGGAGAAGGATCTGTGGTCACTCAATGTGGAGGATAAATCTCAGAGAGTGGTGCCACAGCTAGTGCGGCGCTGGGACCAAGAATGCAATAAGGTCAAAAGGTTAGACTTGAGGCGTTACCATTTGTTATTGTTTTCTCAAGGAGGTACATAGGTTTTTTTGCTACTCAAATGACTAATCCTCTGGTTGGGCTATGGTTTTTCTGTTAGGCCAGTAGATAAGACACTGTACTCGCCAAAACGAGCAGCAAAGGGAGAAAAGAAGGATGGACAACCAATAGAAGAGTCTGAGATTTTGCTTGCGAAAACCTTTCAGAAAACTGGCAATCCGTCCCTCTTCTGTGCACTCTGCCGAACCTTTGGACCATACTTTCTTGTCAGCTCTCTTTATAAGATTATTCATGACATCCTGATGTTTGTTGGACCAGAGATTCTCAGGTATGAATCTACATCATCAAAATGAGCTAATTATGTTTTCCAGGTGTAATTGTTCCCATCTGTGCTGTTTTCAGGAACAATAGTACTCTGCAGGGAAAAGTGCAAGCTTTCCCCCTGCGTTTTCACAGTAGTTGGAGTTCGAGTTGTAGTTGGAAATGACTTTAACTCTGTGGGAACACCACACTGTCATAACAACAGCTGTGGCTCTTAAAAAGAGCTCCAGTGAAGAGTTAGTTTTGGCATGCTGGAAGTCGTGCCATCAAATTGTGCATTGGACCATGTTCAAATCCTCAAGCCTTTAACCAGTTTGCCCACTTTCCTTTCACTTGAATGCAGAAGAACTGCATTCTGCTGCTACATGAAACAGGATTGGCGTATCAATTTATTCTCATGTTAGTTCGGTCTTTTATATCTTAGGCTGCTGATCCAGTTTGTGAATGATTCAAGTGCCCCTACTTGGCTTGGCTACTTCTACACCACCTTGCTGTTTGTTTGTACCTGTGTGCAAACCCTCATTCTGCAGAAATATTTTCACGTTTGCTTTGTGACTGGCATGAGGTTACGTACGGCCATCGTTGGTGCCGTATATAGGAAAGTAAGTGTACTCTTGATTGATAAAATGTGTATAACATGGTGGACATTTAGAGAGTATTTGTTACTTTCTTCACATTTAGAACAAAAAACTATGAATAATGCATTGTCCAATGTGAATGTGTCATACTTTAATTGCCAGAACAAAAAAACATTTTATTTATTGAAATAATTTTTTTAATACAATACAGAATCTGACTTTTAAATTGCATATACACTGCAGTTCAGAAGTTTAGGGTTGGCAAGATTTTTTTAATTAAATGATTTTAAAATTATGCTCACTAAGGCTGCATTTATTTGAACAAAAATATGGTAAAAACAGTAATATTATTAAAAGCTATTTTCTATTGTAATATATTTTAAAATGTAATTTATTCCTGTGATGTCAAAGCTGAATTTTCAGCATAATTACTCCAGTCTTCAGTGTCACATGATCCTTCAGAAATCATTCTAATGATGATTTGATGCTCAAGAAACATTTATTATTATTATCAATGTTGAAACATTTGTGCTGCTTAATATTTTTGTGGATAATTTTTTGGTAAACAAGAAAATACAAAACCGCATCTATTTGAATTAGTTTGAGCGAAATACATTTTTTATAACCCTATAAAAGTATTATTTATTTCCAAAAAAAAACAAAACAAAAAAACTTACTGACTTTTGAACCGTAGTGTAGAATTATAATGTTTTCCATGATTTTGTCTAGGCCTTGGTTATTACCAATGCTGCCCGTCGAACATCCACTGTCGGAGAGATTGTGAACCTGATGTCTGTAGATGCACAGCGGTTTATGGACCTCATCACCTATATCAACATGATTTGGTCGGCACCTTTGCAGGTTATCCTGGCCCTCTACTTCCTGTGGCAGGTATCCAAACAAAGGGGTCTTGGCTTGTTTCATTTGTGTGCTTATTTCATTATACATCACTAATACCTGTTTTTTTGCTCTCGTTATCAGAATCTGGGTCCTTCTGTGCTTGCTGGAGTTGCTGTGATGGTGCTGATGGTTCCCATAAATGCAGTCATTGCCATGAAAACTAAAACCTACCAGGTTTTTAACCTCTTTTTCAGGTTTATTTGCTTCAATTTCATTAATCAGATCATCATTGTTTGATTTGACACACTCGCTCACAGGTTGCCCAAATGAAAAGCAAAGATAATAGGATCAAGCTTATGAACGAGGTGCTAAATGGCATTAAAGTGCTTAAACTCTACGCATGGGAACTGGCGTTCAAAGATAAAGTGTCTGCCATCCGAGAGAGTGAATTGCAGGTGCTGAAGAAGACTGCTTACCTTGGTGCCGTGTCCACCTTTACTTGGGTCTGCGCACCATTTTTGGTAGGTGGTGCCTTTGAGTGCATCATTTGATTAGAGTTGTAATCTTACATGGGCTCTTTCGTTATGCCCATTGTTTTTGATGCTACCTCATTGTTGTGGAGACATTCACTCATGTGATCTTGTTTCTTTCACAAAGGTTGCCCTCTCCACGTTTGCAGTATATGTGTTAGTGGATGAACATAATATTCTGGATGCGCAGAAGGCATTTGTTTCTCTGGCTTTGTTCAACATCCTGCGCTTCCCTCTTAATATGTTACCCATGGTCATCAGCAGCATGGTGCAGGTATTACTTTTTTTTCTCTTTCTTTCTCTCTCTCTCTCTTTTTTTTTTTTTTAAGCTGCATGTAAACTTCATAATAAGAATATGGTTTATGTTATGAGAGCTCAAATGGTTTTTGGACCCAGAGCATCTTCTCAAGCAAGATGAGTGTTAATACGGTGATCCAGGAAATCGTTGTCTCCCTAATTTTGATTTATGACTGAGAAATGTATTGCCTCCATAGGCCAGTGTGTCTATGAAGCGTCTGCGTGTGTTTCTGTCCCATGAGGAGTTGGATGAAGACAGTGTGGAGCGGCCAGCCATCACTGGATGTAAGTCCAGTGATTCACAAGCAGTTCAAATTTATAATAAACCAATGTGCCTTGTTCAGCATCTTTTTTTAGGATGCTGTGCTTGTTTGACACAAAGCTCTGCAGTTTCCACAGACAGAAAAAAAGTATTGTATGACAGCGTAACACAGCTGTTCGATGAATCTGTGGGTTTAAAGTCATCCCATGTGTTTTGATGTTCACTTAAGAGACTTCATTATTGTTTCCTGCTCATTCAGCTCCTGACTGCATCAGGATTGTGGACGGAGCTTTCAGCTGGTCTAAAGACGACCCCCCTACTTTGAAGAGGTAACATAATTTTGCAAGTACTAGATGATACAATGAATAGCAATTTTATAGAGTACTAGGGATGGGAATTTTAAGATCCTGCTTCTAATAAACGATTCCATGAACAATTATTTTATTACTTTTGCAGTAGCATCACCCTCCCTCAACACTTAGTCCTAACTAAACAAATACAGTATTTTTTGATAACATTTTAATGTTTCTCACTTTTGTTTGAAGTACAATTTATTACAATAAAGAACCATTCACATAATGTCATGAAATTCATTTGATTTTTTTTTTTTCAATTCCCAGCCCTATGTAGCACTCTACACAAATGTAGTTATAGTATATTCAGTGCATCAAAATGACTTTTAGCATTGACTTGAATATTGCGGTTACATAGAGCAGAACCAGTGAAACGGGCTACTGAGGACATGACAGGCAAGTACATGTGCATGAACCCCGATACAGGAGAGCATCAATCGCCAGAGGAACTGTAATCTGGTGAATCTCCATTGATATTAATGAGAAGGATGATGAAATTTGGGTTGCCGAATTCCTTTTAATCTTCGCTTGATTTCTACCTCATCTACTTCAAATCATGCATTATTAAACCATGTAATTTGTCTTGCATCATTGTTCACTGTAAATTCAGTTGTTAATATCAGTACACTCTAAAGGATTTGCCCATAATCTTCAATCAACAATGAAGTGAAAAAAGAAATCCTAATGAATGAATGAAACGCCTTTATACCTTTTTGACACAATGCTGTCTGTGTCCATATGGTGTTTGAACTGTTTGTCAGCATGTTTCTCTCTCTCTTCAGGATTAATGTGTGTATCCCTGAGGGGGCTCTGGTTGCTGTGGTAGGGCATGTGGGTTCGGGGAAATCCTCTCTGCTTTCAGCTTTGTTGGGGGAGATGCAGAAGCAAGAAGGAAATGTGTCAATCAAGGTACAGACACAAGCTACATGTGCTTGTGCTACATGTTGTGTTTTTTGTTTTTTTTTAATAGTAAGATTGCCTGAAATGGTTTTGAGAAATGCGAAATGTGAAATGTAAAAACAGTCTCTCTTTGAATTGAGTGCCATGTTATATTTAAGTTTAATAGAATATACACTGGGGCTTAGACCACTAGGAAAATTCTTCTTTTTTCCATTATTAATGCATTCATAAATTTTAATTTAATATTTTATTATGTATTAAATGTAATTTACTATATATTAAATATGTTAATAGTTTTATATTAAAATATTATCATTAAATATTTCATAATATTTTATTACATCATTACATTAAATTAGCTTCATAAGAATGTAATGAAAGTTGAACTTGAACTTCATAATGTCTTTGATTTCTTCCACTTTAATGACAGCAGCACTTGAGCTGCTTGAACTCCACATGATTTGAAAATAATCCAAAAAGCATCTTGTGCTTCAGTGGAAGCAAGAACATCTGACCATCACGTGATCAATATCCCAAATATACTTATTTGATTTAGAATGGTGCAGAATCTGAAATGCTTGACATTGTATGTCCATAACTTTTCTTTGTTTTGATTTCTTAAAGACAATTTCAAGATATTTAAGTTTTAAATAAAAGATAATAAAGATATAAAAGAAAAATGTCAGATTTTCAAATTGGTCCAAGACTTTTGGTCCCCACTGTGTATTTGGATAAATGTAATAATGGGATAATAAAGAGATACATTGAGTGTCTGACTGTTTTTCAGGGCTCTGTGGCTTACGTGCCTCAGCAAGCATGGATCCAGAACGCCACCCTCAAAGACAACATTTTGTTTGGTCGCGAAAGCAAAGACAGCTGGTACCAGAAAGTGGTGGAGGCCTGTGCTCTTCTACCAGACCTGGAGATCCTACCTGGAGGAGACTCAACGGAGATTGGGGAGAAGGTAAACATAGATTTTAGAGTGATTCTTACGCTTTCTCTCATACAAATACCCACTTTGAGACACTTTGACCTGACCATGTATTGCTTTAGTGTTATCTGACATAATTTTTTCTGACACAGTTTAACTGAATGAACGAAATGTTCAAGGTGTCTGAATAAATTTTGGTTTGACTGTATATTCTAAAGGTTTTTATAGACCTTATGCACCAGAGAAATACAGCCATCTTTAGAATTTTGTCTTTGAGCTTCCCTTTTTGCAATAGCTCTGTATATTTCTATGGCATCGCTGACGAAGAGTAATTAGCTGGAGAAGTGGATTTACTAATTGTAGAATTAACAAAAGTTATCATGAGCATTGTAATGTTTAAAGCAGATATCATAACAGATGTCAGTAGACCAGGAAGATTTTAAAACGACCGGTTCATTCATAAATCCATAAGACCCTACCTTCATCCTGTGGAAATACAGACTGGAAGACAGAACATAACGAGCGCAGTGCTGAAAATGGGTGGGTCTACATGAGGTCTATAAAGGGGTTTGTTTTTATGTCATTCGCCTGGTTTATATAACATTTTATTCTTAAAAACTGTTCTTTTGACAGCATGTCAGCAAAATGAAACAATTTTGAAACAGGCTTTATTCAATGTTCAATGTCAGAGTTTTGTTCTGGAAATGTATGCAAATTACTATATATTTATTTAGATAATGCATCATTTGCATATTTAAACAGAACATTTAAGAAAACTTGTAATACAGAACAATTGTGTCAATGTACTGTGATTAAAGAATGGGGATTAAAGAATTCTAATCTTAGGGCGTGAATCTGTCTGGAGGTCAGAAACAGCGGGTGAGTGTGGCCAGGGCTGTGTACTGCAGCTGTGCTGTGTATCTGTTGGATGACCCACTCTCCGCCGTGGACGCCCATGTGGGAAAACACATCTTTGAGAAGGTCATCGGACCTCAGGGCTTGCTACAGGGCAGAGTAAGGTCATTTCCCATATATTATCTAAATATGTATACATCTCTTTTAGACATTTCGCATCACGCATAGTGTTTCTTCAGACTCGGGTTCTGGTGACCCATGGGCTGAGCTTCCTGCCCCAGGCTGACTTGATCCTGGTGATGGTGGATGGAGAAATCACAGAGATGGGCTCTTACACCGAGCTGCTGGACAGACAAGGCGCCTTTGCTGAGTTCCTGCATACCTACACCAACACAGAGCAGGAGGAGGAGGAGGAGTCAGTGGGGGGTGAGGCTGGCCTCCTCATGTTTGGACTTCTTTCATGCTTTCATGCATCTGTCCTTTCACAAAGCCGTTGCCTCTGAATGATTACTATTGTTCACATTGCGTGTGATCTTTTTTCACCCCAAGTAATCCACATCTAGAGAAAAATCTCTTTTTGTTTGTATGTCTTCATCTCCATGTTTTCCTATTTTTTTGTGTCCCCTCTGTTGGTTCTTCAGAAGAGGGAGGGGAGGCAGAGGACGAAAAAGGGAAATCTGAAGGTTTGAGGGTGTAATTTGTCCCCAGGCCATATAAATTGAATAGGTCTGCATGTACTGCATGACAGAGTAGGGCTTATTATGCTGGTCTGAGGCCTGAGAAATATTTAAAAAATCAAAATTTCCTGATAATTTACTCACCCCCATGTCATCCAAGATGTTCATGTCTTTCTTCAGTCGAAAAGAAATAAAGGTTTTTGATGAAAACATTCCAGGATTTTCTTTTTTCACTTGGAAGGCGATTATTTGTTTATATAAAGCATATACATTTACATTTTTTTCGAAAATGACAGATCATTTCGCTAGATATAAGACCCTTATTCCTCGTCTGGTATCATTTAAAGCCCTTTGAAGCTGCACTGAAACTATAATTTTGACCTTCAACCGTTTGGAGGCCATTGAAGTCCATTATAAGGAGAATAATCCTGGAATGTTTTCATCAAAAACCTTAATTTCTTTTCGACTGAAGAAAAAAAAACATGAACATCTTGGATGACATGGGGGTGAGTAAATTATCAGGAAAATTTGATTTGTAGTTAACTAATCCTTTAAGGTACCGAATGAGTTAGATTCTTTAGTACTTTCCCACTTAATTACCATTGGACTATAGCTCACAACCCTAAATTTACCTGTTACACATCCTTGCACTGTGCTCCATTTTGATGGAGTAAGTGGTACTCCTTTTCACAGTAATATAGTTTGATCGCATATCTACTTGAGAGCCGAACAATGAGGGAACTGACTAGTTGTTACTACATAACTAGCATAATATGCACACAACATAAATGTGCTTTAATGAGAATTTTTGAGAACATACACTATCATTCAAATGTTTGTGGCTGGTAAGATTTTTTTGTTTTTTTAAAGAAGAATCTTATACTCACCAAGGCTGCATTTATTTGAGCGAAAATAAAGTAAAAACCCTAATATTTTGAGATTTTATTAGAATTTAATTTTTAATTTTTTATTTTATTATTATTATTTTTTTTTTCTTTGCCAAAATATATTTAAAAAAAGCTGAATTTACAAAGCTGAATTCACATCCTTCAGAAATCTAATAAGCTGATTAATTTAAATACATAAAATACAAAGTATATAAAGCCTCGTTTCTACGGAAATACCCAGAACAAGTCATCCCAGGAACTGTTTTTCCTAGGAACTTTTTTCCCCCCAGACCTGTTGCTGTCTGCGTTTCCATAGCGGTTTAAAGTACCGTGATGATGAGTCTGGTGACGTTGGACTGCACGCAACTTTCCAGTTCCTGCTGGATTTCGTCATCCGTGTATATTTAGCTTAATAAAGCCTGAACCTCGTCGTCGGTTCATCAGTCGTATTTTTAAACTTTAGTGTTGATTCAAATAGCAAACAACTCTTACTGATTGCACCACAACAGGCTTTTAAAAATAGTGGTTGAAATAAAATGCTGCGTGCAGTCAACCAATCAGCATGTTCTGCGCCCAAGTCCCACCCCCCAAAATTTCCTGAACTTTGAAAACGTACCTGGTTCCTGGGGAAAGTTCCTGCGGTGGAAATGGGGCTTAAGTTATTACAGTTCTTTAAAATTCACTAATTAAAATAGCATTCATTTGACACATGATATTTGTAAATAAGATCGTTTCATTTCAGACACACAGGGAAAGGTCTTTGTAGTGTGTGCAGGACATTTACACTCATCACTCTCTGCTAGAATGGAGCACTGTGAATGGCCTTCAACCTGTTGACCTTCACCAGTCTTGTCACTGTGGCAGTTCTCCATCCACCTGACTTATGTCTGAGATGCTGGGAACTGTTACAGTACAGCCTGCTGGTGATTCTTCTAACCATAACCAACACCTCTGAGCCTATAA
This sequence comes from Elopichthys bambusa, assembly GCA_037101425.1. Classification (NCBI taxonomy): domain Eukaryota; kingdom Metazoa; phylum Chordata; class Actinopteri; order Cypriniformes; family Xenocyprididae; genus Elopichthys; species Elopichthys bambusa. The sequence continues at coordinate 24,819,854 of CM074435.1, forward strand.
ACATTGCTTTAGTGTTTGTGGTTTTGTCTCTCATTTCATCTGGCCTTAGAGGTGTGGTTGCTTAGAAGCAAATTATTATTGCCTTTTACTGCCATTTTAAATGTAGACGTTTGTACTCAAGGGCAGACCAATGCTTTAGTCGCTGCTTGATTACAAAAAATGTTGAAAAAAAGATTGTTGTTGTTGCGTAGGTGCTTTTGAATGACATGATACATATAATAGTGAGAAAGGTTGAGCTCTGTTAGAATGGAGTCAGTGGTGTAAGTATGGACATGGAATGGCATGAAGCATGTAATTCTAATGTAATTCTATCTGATTTGGTCAATATTTTCTCATCCACAGATTCAGTCCCACGGAAAGGACTCGAGAATGGGGGGCCTGCTGCCCTGTTGGGGTAAGGGATCCCTGATGTCTTTTCTAATTCATTTCTTTGTTCAGCGGTGAGCTGCTTTGTGAGCTGCATTCTGTATATGTTTTTTGAAGTCTGACTGGTTATTCACTGGTAATTTCCTCCTGCGTGAGAACCGTTGTGACCAAACCATGAGTCAGTCTTTGCGACATTTCTCATGAATTCCAAATGCTGTCCATCAGAACAAAAACCAAGAAGAAACCACATAAACCCAGTGCATCAGATATGCGCACTCACTCGTTTGTGCTAGATATTAAAATGTCATGTTACGGTGGATAAGGACACAGTCTAATATGTAACAACCATTTAACGTTTAAGTTGTACTAATAATATTTTGACATTATTGACTAGCCTGGTGTTTGTCTGTGTCCTGTAGGGAGAGTCCGAACACTCTTAATGCAGCAGGCACAGGTAAAATACAAAAGACTGAACCTAACGATGCTGATGACGCAAAGAAGACCAAATCTGCAGAATCTGCCCGACTAACTGAGGCAGACAAGGCCAACACTGGCAGGGTATGACTCAGCCATCTCTATATCAGGATGTGAGAGCATGATTCCCTGAGGACATGTTGTTTGTTCTTGATTATGTTCTATAGTTTCTCTCAAAATTATGTCTAGGCCTGATTTGTGTTCCTTGAACTGACTGGTTCCGTTTGATTCTGAGATTTAGTGAATGATGTTTGTTGTGCACTGCAGGTGAAGCTGTCTGTGTTTTGGGAGTACATGAAGGCTATCGGCTTGCCCCTCTCCATCTTCAGTTTCTTTCTGTTCTTCTGTCATCATCTGTCCTCTCTGGGCTCAAACTACTGGCTTAGTCTCTGGACAGATGACCCTGTTATCAACAACACCCAGCCCAACCGAGAGATGCGCTTAGGGGTGTATGGAGCCCTGGGACTCTCACAAGGTTATTTTAAAAGAACTGACATTCAGTCGGTTGAGTATGATTTGTATAAATTTGCATTTTAAATTCCTGAACGCTGTTGTTAATTTGGCTACTTGTACTCAAGGTCAAGTGCATTACATAACTTTCTTGAAAATGTTAACAAAAGTAGAGCTTTTAGATGTAGTTATATGGATATATTCATACACCATAGCTATTTGGTATACTGGGATAAGTCTTTGAGACCAAAGACCATATTGAATTGCACTCATTTAAAAAAAACATTTTGGGGGCTGCAGTTTAACATGAGTATTTCAGTTCACTGTGAATATTTCAATTGAAAACATTTCAGAATTTTGTTTAAAAACAAATAAATAATTAATAATAATAAATACTTGCTTTTCAAAAATTTTTATTTTTTTAAATCTTTATTTAATTAGCACTTGGTTAAACATAACTAGTAATGTAACTGAACGTAATAATGATAGTATTTAAAAGTAATAATAATAATAATATTTTTAAATGTGAACATTTAATAGTGAAAATTTGAATTAATTTTAAATGGTGAAATGTTTTCAATTAAACTTTTTACTAGTGGTCAAATTAAAAATACAAACATATTAAATTACAGCCCCTAATATTGTTAATTTAATGCATTTTTTTTTTTTCAGTTAGTGCAATTAAACATCCTTTTTTTTTTTTGTATCCAAATTTTTTGTTTTACTTCTGTATAGTTCATTTTTATATATGTATATTTTAGTTATTATTATTTTAGTAAATTGGTCCACAAACTAATTTGATTCTAAAAAAGCCAGCTTTTTAAACTTTTTTTCCCTTTTCTCTCTGTGGCAGGCATTGCAGTGTTCTGCTACTCTGTGGCGGTGTCTATTGGTGGGATCTTAGCCTCCCGCTACCTGCACCAGACAATGCTCTACAATGTCCTGAGATCACCCATGTCTTTCTTTGAACGCACACCCAGCGGCAACCTGGTCAATCGATTTGCCAAAGAGACAGACACCATTGATTCGGTCATCCCTAGCATCATAAAAATGTTCATGGGCTCCATGTTTAATGTTCTGGGCTCATGTGCTGTCATCCTCATCGCCACACCGCTGGTAGCCATCATCATCCCCCCTCTGGGCCTGCTGTACTTCTTTGTACAAGTCAGTCAGTTATTTTACCTTGCAAATGCTTGTTAGGATAGGCTAGCAACTCTTTAGGCTAAAACATAATGTTCTATCAGTAGTTTACATTCAAATAAAAAAGATCTTAGAGAGAGTTGCTGCTCTAATTTGGTCTTTCCGTTTTTGTTAGCGTTTCTACGTGGCGTCTTCCCGGCAACTGAAACGACTGGAGTCTGTGAGCCGCTCTCCGGTCTATACGCACTTCAATGAGACGCTGCTGGGAACCAGCGTGATCAGAGCGTTTGGAGAGCAGCAGCGCTTCATCAGGGAGAGTGACGGCAGAGTGGACCACAACCAAAAAGCTTATTTCCCCAGCATTGTAGCTAACCGGTGAGAACTCACAGAACCTCACTAGGTTTTTTTTTTTTGGGTTTTTTTTGTATTAGGTCTCATTAACTCAGATATATTAGTGTTTTGTTGTTCAGAAAGTTGATGTTTTCTGTGTCTTTGTGCCTCTATGTCCTGCAGATGGCTGGCGGTGAGGTTGGAGTTTGTGGGGAACTGTATTGTGACATTTGCAGCGCTTTTTGCTGTGATGGCCAGGGACAGTCTGAGTCCAGGAATCATGGGGCTTTCCATCTCCTATGCGCTGCAGGTCAGTCTGACATCTACAAATGTTGATATACAGGGCAGATGTCCACCCAAATTCTTACTACTCTTGTATTTCACAGGTCACAGCATCTCTGAACTGGTTGGTGCGGATGTCCTCTGAGCTGGAGACTAACATAGTAGCGGTGGAGAGGGTGAAGGAATATGGAGATACAGAGAAAGAGGTCAGTGCACCAGCAGGCAGATTGTGTGTGTTCATGCTGTACTTCTGTAAAGTCCAATCTGTGATTAGCCCTGTTTCTTTATCTCACACTGTATTAGAGAGATAAGAACAGTTAGCACACAGGGAGGGGTGGGGAGTAGTGTATGTACAAGATGAGGCACTAGTTTCCAGAAAGAATTTGGGTAATTGATATATGATTTTTCCATGGACTTTTTCTTTGCCAACATGGGGATTTTAGGTTAAAATTTATATTAATGTATAAAGGGAATGTGTATATCTGAGATCTTGTAACTGTTCAATTTTTGCCATTTGGTAACTTGACCACTGGTCAAGTCTTATCATTTCTAAAAAAAAAAAAAAAAAAAATTATTAAATGTTACATTTAATCATAAACACTACCATTCAAAAGTTTGGGGTCAGTAAAAAAATTGTTTTTTTTTTTTTAAAGAAACTTATTCTTTTGTTCATTAAGGATTAATTAAATTGATCGAAAGTGACAATAAATACATGTAAATGTTACAAAAGCTTTCTATTTCAAATATATACTATTGAACTTTCTATTCATCAAAAAATCCTGAAAAAACTGTATCACAATTTCCACAAAAATATTAAGCAGCACAACTGTTTTCAACATTGATATTAATAATAAAAATGGTTCTTAAGCATCAAATCAGCATATTAGAATGATTTCTGAAAGATCATGTGACACTGCAGACTGAGTAATGATGCTGAAAATTCAGCTTTGCATCACAGGAATAAATTACATTTTAAAATATATTAAACTAGAAAACAGTTATTTTAAATTTAAAAATATTTTAAGATATTACTTTTTTTTTACTGTAAAATAAACACAGCCCTGGTGTTTGAACAGTAGTGTAATTAGAAATATTAGCAGATTAAAACAGTATTAGATGTATGCTATGAAATGTTATAGTTCATGACAATTTAAAGTATTTCAAGTTAACTTCATTTACTTCTTGTTTCAATGTTAAAGATGGATTATTGAGATGTGATTGGTCTGTGCTGTATTGATGTCTCTGTTCACAGGCTGAATGGAGATTGGAGCATTCAACTCTGCCTGCTGGCTGGCCGACCATTGGTCACATTGAAATCTGCAACTTTGGCTTGAGATACAGAGAGGACTTAGAGCTGGCTATTTGTGATATCTCGGTCAACATTGAGGGAGGAGAAAAAGTGCGTGAAACCATTTCAATATCCAAAATCTGTTCATGCTTTGACTTTATCAATAAACAATGATCATTTAGGAATCTTTTCACTTATTTTTCCTATAAACATAGAAAGTCAATCGTGTGTGTAGATATATAATATATAATATATAATATATAATATATATATATATATATATATATATATATATATATATATATATATATATATATATATATATATATATATATATATATATATATATATAATTTATTTATTTGTGTGTTTTGCTTAGGTGGGAATTGTGGGTAGGACAGGAGCAGGAAAGTCCTCTCTAACATTAGGGCTCTTCCGCATCATTGAGGCAGCTCAGGGGGAGATCCGTATAGACGGAGTGAACATTGCTGAGCTGGGCTTGCATGAGCTACGATCCAGAATTACAATCATTCCTCAGGTATTGTGCTTGAGTAGACATAAGCACTCATTTGCTGTTATAAAAATACAGTTGTCGCATCGTTGTTTTCTACGGAGCCCCGCACATGACATGCAGGAAAAAATGGTAGGCTAAATCGTGTGCACCATTGACTAATTCATTCCCTCGATTTATAAATCGTGCGCACAATTTACTTTTTTTTCCCTGCATGTCATGTGCGGGCCTCCGTAGTTTTCCTTTCAGAATATAATGATTTTATTTTTGCAGTTAACTTGCCAATGAAAACTGAACTACACTGTTTGTCTTTTATATTTATATCCACCTTGCCCTACTATCTCAGGATCCAGTGCTGTTCTCAGGTTCCTTGCGTATGAATCTGGATCCCTTCGATGGTTACACTGATGAGGAGGTGTGGAGAGCTCTGGAACTCGCACATCTCAAGAACTTTGTGTCTGGCCTGCCTGACAAACTCAACCATGAGTGTTCAGAGGGTGGAGAGAATCTCAGGTACAAAATCTTGACAAAATTGGCAATGTTCTCCAATACCTGATCTGATTGTTTCTGACTGTATATTCTGGGCTTCAGTTTGGGTCAGCGGCAGCTGGTTTGCCTGGCTCGAGCTCTCCTCAGGAAAACCAAGATTCTGGTTTTGGATGAAGCCACTGCTGCTGTGGATCTGGAGACGGACAATCTGATACAGTCCACTATCCGAACTCAGTTTGAGGATTGCACCGTTCTGACCATCGCACATCGCCTCAACACAATCATGGACTACACAAGGTAATCTGCATACTTATTCTTTGTTTTTGGAATAATGAATCTGCAAAAATATTAAATGAAAAATATATAAAAAATAAAATATAATATTAAAACATTTTATTATAATATAATAATATTTAATAAATATTTAATATTTTCTCAAAAGGGTGCTGGTTCTCGATAAAGGCCAGATGGCAGAATTTGATTCTCCATCCAGTTTAATTGCCAAGAAGGGAATTTTCTACAAGATGGCCAAAGACTCAGGTTTGGTCTGATAATTAAAGGGGCCAAAGAGCCCTCTGCTCATCTAGGACATATCACTGGGTAGAGGCCATGGAGAGTCGACCTGGAGAGACATGGACTCTGAAGGTACCTCTTCTGTGGGCCTGGAGCTCACACACACAAACACACACAGTGTGAATATGATGCCACTCCATTCTTATGCTCCTCAGCTACTGTAGCCCTCCGTTTTCAAATTTTAAAGGTTTTGCTGCATTGAAGGTTGTTTGATGCCATCATTTGGGATGTCTGCAACTAGTTTGATTTCTTCATAGCCGTGTATTTGTTGTCAGTTTTCATTTAAAAGACTTCTCATTTAACCACTGAGCCACACTCTTTCTGCTAGTGGTTTATTGTTAGTGATGAAAACCTTTGTTTGCAACATTGTTTCACTAGAAGGAATAAAGAACAAAGTTTCTTTGTTCAGTGTACCATTAATGCAATGGTCAGTTGTATACTGACCAAACAGCTGCTGGGAAATCCCTCCATGAGCGTGAGGGGCTTCATCCCAAGCCAAAGTTAATATTTTAAGCTATTCTCATCATCAAAGAAAAGTTCAATAGAAAAAGACTATGACTTTGAGACTATGACTAAAAAGACTTTGAGTTTCATCTCCAGAATAGCCATTGTTTTCTCTCAGTTAAACTTTATTTATACTTTAAGAATGTTACAAAATTTCTTTTTTTTTTTCATATAAAGTTATTTTATCGTATAACATATTTATTACTGGGTAATTGCCACTGATGGTGATTTAAGCCTCGTCTTACCAATATCATGCAGTAGAGGCTACATTGGCCTACTGCTTTCATTGGTGAATGTATTTAGCTGGCGTATTTGATTTATGATCCGTTTACTGTTATTATTTTTCAGTGATTATTTCACCAAAAACAATGAATGCACTTATTATTCTGTATACAACAGTGTTTTTTTTTCCCAGTTTTGGGGGGAGTGGTATTGTTTTTAAAACTAGTAGGAATTATCCTAAACCAAATTAAGGTCAGATACCCAAATTGTAGTAGATCTGTAAGGACAGGTTGCAGATGGCTGTACCTGCTGAGCTGTGTGCCGTGTGCTTCACTCTGTGTGCTGTATACCATATATCTGTTGAATGTACGCCTGAGTGCGCCATGTTGTTTCATTCATCAGTACCTCCACTCTAGATCATGTAAGCCTTTTGAGTTATTTTCAAGGCCAATCAATTGTTTTTTTTTTTTGTTTTTTTTAAACAACTGACAAAGATGGATTTAAATGAAGACAAAAAAAAAACCTATGAAACTGACTTGTTACATATGATTTGTATTTAAACATAAAGATTATTATTTGATATTTGCATACATGCACTAGTTTTAAGTGTACTTAGTTTCATAAATCAAGCTATGTAAAGAAGAAATATAAATAAATTTTTTGTAAAGAGCCCTTAGTTTTTCTTATCTTTTTTTCCTCATTGTACTTAACCTTTTAAGAACCTGATTTCTTATTTTGTCAGAGAGAGAAAGAAAACAATTATTTGAATCAATGCTACCAACATTTATTTTACTGAAGCTGTCCAGAGAATAAAAAGAGCATTTTCAAGTCTGATAGTCACACATTAAGTGTGCATGGAAATGTTATAAATATATAAAAAATACAGTTATCATACAGTACAAAACACATAAATACTGATTTAAAGTTTTAGAGTATGGAAAAAGTACTAGTATTAAAAATTCTGTATAAGGAATTGCATTGTTTTTAACATGAAAGGATGTTTGTTACATCATGAATAGCTTAAAATAGATGCATTTATCACTTTAATGGGAATTAATTTAGGGTTTAATGTGCTGACATGATGATTAATAAACTCTTCAAGTAGAATTGTGAATTGTCAAGTAGAAATAGTTCTACAGCTGTTTCTTGTCAGGATCTATAAGAATACAAACTTCCACAAAACTTCACTTTGACAGCAATGAGAGATGAACATGGCTATGCACACTGTCCAACCATTGTGCATTATTTTGACCTACTGAAGGACCTCTGCAGTAAGTAAATGCTACTCAAGTCTTCATATTCTGAGATGAGATTGTTGACGACATGAGAAAATCAGTCTGTTCCTTGAGCATCTCAGACGTCATTTAAAGAATCAGCAGGAGAATGCGGAAGCACACCGCTTCTGTAATACTGGAGAAAATTTGGACACCTGCTCTTGTAGAGCAGCTATCACAGGCAAAACCTCTTCATGCTGAGCTTTGTGCTTCTCTTGATTGAGAAGGCAAGATATGCCCTTTGGTAAATACTGTGATGAAAAGGTAGTCTCAGAAGGTGTATTGGTGAGATGTTTGGCACCATTATTTTCTTAGTCTCTCATGAGTGAAGAATTGATCCAGTCACAGGTGGTTCTTCTGAAGGATCACACTAGTCCAGCCTCCAGGCACATTCGATAGAACTGACCACGCTGAGAGATCAGATTGGATGGAGAGTCCATCTCTGTGATGTGCCCTCTGTCCATCACAATCACCCTGTTGGGAACAGTTGAATAGGAGTTAGAACATTGTCAGAAATCATATTAGTATTCTTCTTCAAAATGCATATGTGTACTTTTTTGCACCTTGTGTAGTCCATGATTGTGTTGAGGCGATGTGCGATGGTCAGAACGGTGCAATCCTCAAACTGAGTTCGAATAGTGGACTGTATCAGATTGTCCGTCTCTAGATCCACAGCAGCAGTGGCTTCATCCAAAACCAGAATCTTGGTTTTCCTGAGGAGAGCTCGAGCCAGGCAAACCAGCTGCCGCTGACCCAAACTGAAGCCCAGAATATACAGTCAGAAACAATCAGATCAGGTATTGGAGAACATTGCCAATTTTGTCAAGATTTTGTACCTGAGATTCTCTCCACCCTCTGAACACTCATGGTTGAGTTTGTCAGGCAGGCCAGACACAAAGTTCTTGAGATGTGCGAGTTCCAGAGCTCTCCACACCTCCTCATCAGTGTAACCATCGAAGGGATCCAGATTCATACGCAAGGAACCTGAGAACAGCACTGGATCCTTGGGCAAAATGTGAGGTTGTAATTAAAGCACTCAATCATTGAATCTTTAATGAAAGTTTGTGTCAATGCTATTAAATATTTTTTCCATTTTCAGGTGTACCTGTGGGATGATGGTGATACGAGACCTCAGTTCATGCAGTCCAATCTCTGCAATGTTTATCCCATCTATGGAGATCTTTCCTTTTGCTGCCTCAAGGATTCGGAAGATTCCGAGAGCTAGAGATGATTTTCCAGCCCCTGTTCTTCCCACAATTCCAACCTGAGTGGATTAGATGAATGGCTTAGTACATAATAAAAAATAAAGAATAAATAAAGTTCATTTCCTCCAGATGTTATATTTACTTTTTCTCTCTCATTAATACTGAGAGAAATTTCTTTCAAAGCCCAGTCAAGACCCCTGCGGTACTGAAGTCCATATTCCTGGAATCCAATGGATCCTGACCTGGGCCAGTGTGATGGGAGTGGACTGTCCTCGAATGTCCATGGTGCCTGCGACAACCCAAGACAGAATTAGTGACCTCAGGAAAGAATGTAAAAATATATTTTGGTCACTTTGCATAAAGGTGAATTTATGGGGAAAACAAAGGGTTCAAACCAACATTACCTCCTTTGTTGTTTCTGCATATTCCTTCACTCGCTCAACAGACACAATGTTGTTTTCTACATCAGTCCATGCCCGCACAATCCAGCTCAGGATTCCAGTTACCTGAAATGTTATTTTTCTTGAGAACTTCTTGAAAATAACAGGTAAGGCTTTTTGACTTTCTTAATGAGATCCATACCTGGAGAGAGTGGGACACAGCTAGCCCCACGATTCCCGGGCTTAAAGTCGCCCTTCCCATAACAGAGAGAATAGCTGCAGCAAGGACGAGCAAGTTACCCAGAAACTCTAGATTTACTGCCAGCCACCTTTTGGAATAACATTAAAGATATTGTACAGAGTTAGACTGAATGACATGACCAGTAACTAAAGAATGAATAAGACTGAATCTGACCTGGTAGCCACAAATCTCGGGAAATAGGACGTTTGATTGTGGTCTACTCGGCTGTTAGCCACTAGGATGAACCTAGGCTGTTCACCAAAGGCCCGGATCACGCTGGCTCCTTGAACGGTCTCGTTGAAATGAGTATAGATGGGTGAACGACTCACGGACTCTAGTCTACGCAACTGGCAAGACGTGGCCACATAGAAACTCTGAAAACACAGGAGAATAGATGTCAGATAAATGACTGGTGATTCTTGTTATAATACTCTTGCCTGCTAAGCGATCTATAGTAGCATACCTGGATAAAGGCATAGAGGAGAGTCAGAGGCAGTATGATCACTCCTGCAAAAGGAGTTGCCATCAGCACGATAATGCAAACCTCCAGAAGTTTGAACACATAGCCCAGCATCATCTTTAGACCATCAGGGATCATGCAGTCAATGGCATCTATCTCTTTCGAGAAACGATTGAGAAGATTACCACTAGGTGTACTCTCAAAGAATGACATGTGAGAGTGAAGTACATTGTTGAGAAGGTCCAAATGAAGATGCCGGGATGCAATTATTCCTCCAAGTGAAATAGCCACAGTAGTCCCAAAAATTGCAGTTCCTGCAATATGACATCGCAGTTAATGATCAAGAACAATACAAAGCCCAAGGATATTCAATGCTGGCTGAGAAATATAAGGGATATTTAACCTTGTGCAAAGCCGAGAGCTCCAAAAACACCAAGCTTCAGATCTGTGTTGACCTGAGTTCCATTTACAACCGGCTCATCTGCCCACATGCTTAGCCAGTAGTTGTAGGCCAGTGAGGCAGCCTGCTGGAATGCATAGAGGAAGATGATGGGGATGATGAGGGCTAGGCCAATGGTCCTGAAGTACTCCACATACAGCTCCAGTTTCACCTATGTGACCCATTATGAAGAAGAATGTGTGAGGAACAGTTCTCTAGATGATATAGTGCACTTTCAGGCTATATTATGGTGTTTGGAACAATGAAACTCAAAGGCCTGTAATCAGGGGTTAAAGTTAGATCTCTGTGGTGACACGAGAGGATATGAAATGCTTGTTGTTAGCCTGTAGCTGAACTTTAAAATTGACCTTTCAATCCAATTCTTTGGCTTTTAGTATTGAGTTGCATGTGAAAGTATATTTTAATGCGTTTACCCATTGTTTGCAATGTCTGTGAATGTGGCTCTATTACTTACTCTGCCTGTATGGGCGTTGTCAGCCTGGGTCAGTCTCCCAATTTCCTCCTGGTCCTGCTCCTGTTCTTTGTCAGATATGGCCTCCATGGTTTGTATAGTGGCACTTCCCATGTCTCCACTACATTTAAAAAAAAAAAAAAAAAAAATTGACAAAGGTGATTATGTATTCTTCAACAACTGTTGCATTTGCATTTTCAAAACTTGGTTACCTGATGAGTTGCTCCTGGGAGAGGTCAATTGAGAAGTCTGTCATGCTGAGACGAGAGACTGATTTCCTGGTCCCTAAAACAAGATGAATCTGCATTTTTAACTGTTAACATAAAAATAGTGTTGTAGTTTAGTCATTTGTTAAGCTGAGCATTCAATCTTTTTTTATCTTACCTCTGTGGGTGGTACTTTCCTTGCGTTCGCTAACAGAAAAGGCTTTAACAAAATTGGCAAAGGCGCTTTGCCTGCTCAAAAGCTCGGCATAAGAGCCCATCTCTGTGATTTCTCCATCCTCCATCACCAGGATCAGGTCCACCTGGGGCAGGAAGCTCAGCCCATGGGTCACCAGAATACGAGTCTGTTTTAGCAAGCATTGACAGGAAGAGAAGTTTGCTCAACTGCAATTCAAAGACATCCATCCAAAATGTTTGCCTTTCTAGTTTAAAATTACACTTTGCATTCTGAATTTCAGTTTATTTTAATTCTACTTCCTAGCATTTAAATTCAAATTGTGATTCACTATCCTTTTTCCTACTTCAATTTAGAATGTAGCATTTCACATATTATATTTTAGGGTCACATATTTTGTTTATCTCACTTATATTTTTTTAAGTCTTACCTTATTTTTAAGAACTCCATTAGGTCCAACGACCTTTTCGAAGATGTGCTGCCCCACATGTGCATCCACAGCTGACAATGGATCATCAAACAGATAGATATCAGCCTTCTTGTAGACTGCACGTGCCAGACTCACTCTCTGTTTCTGACCTCCTGACAGATTCAGCCCCTGTGAACATTGTAAAAACGTAGTGGGAGTTTCACTCCACTGATACCCTGCGTATTTGAAGTTTAAAATAATTTTATTTTTTATAGCTTTTCACTTTATCATGTCTGGTTCAGGCATGGTGTAACAATCATTCTCAAACTGTGTTTACCTTCTCTCCAATCTCCGTTGAGTCTCCTCCAGGTAGGATCTCCAGGTCTGGTAGAAGAGCACAGGCCTCCACCACTTTTTGGTACCAGCTGCCTTTCCTCTCACGTCCAAACAAAATGTTGTCTTTAAGAGTGGCGTTCTGGATCCATGCTTGCTGAGGCACATAAGCCACAGAGCCCTGAAAGAAAGTGCTAGCAAAATTATATGTGGAATATGTGAATGATACCAATATATTTTTTAATAATGTTCCTGAATGATTTACTGTAACTGTGATGTGGCCACTTTTCTTTTCCATCTCTCCCAACATTGCAGACAGAAGAGAGGATTTTCCACTGCCCACATGACCTACCACAGCCACCAGTGAACCACGTTGCACTTTGACATTGATCCTGCATTAATTAATTGTTGCCAGATTATTGTCTTCATATGCTTAGAAATGGTGGATCTACAAATATATATTCAAAGGCACCTACCTCTTGAGACATGGCGTGTTATCTTTAGACCAGCTGAAAGTGCCATCGTCAATAACAACACTATCAACATCTGACAAAAGAAGGAAATTAAGAGGTGAGCTCATGTTGTTCCAAACCTGTATGACTTTCCCTACTCTGCAGAATATTTAAATACATTTTGAAGATTTTCCAATGCTCTTTCCAGTGTAGTTGCAATGAATGAGAGTTTTCAAGCTTCAAAACACAAAGATACCATAAAAGTGGTCCATACAACTCTTGGACAATCACAGTATATTTTAAATATTTTGAAGTTATAATATCTTTGTGAGAGAGACATAAATTATTTTAACTGAAAACCATGAAAATTCAAAAAGATCTTTCCATGTCATGTTCATGAGAGAAATAGAAATGTCCAGTTCATTGACAAGTATTTTAAGTCTGGTCTTTTCAAAGAATCAGCTAACCTGTTTCAGAAATGAACTGAATCTGAATTTTTATCATAGTGAGCTGAACTTGAGAACCAAATCAGTCTGACTTGATTCAATGACTTTGTTGCAGAAGTTAACAGCTCACTGGTTAGGATGATTATCCATGAATAACATAAATTGGGTTACTTATTATTTTTCGTATGACCTAGTATTAAAGCACATGGGTCATATGGACCTGCTTTATGATGTTTATGTGTCCTTTTACATTATTCAGAATATTTGCTTTAGGTTATGGAAGAAAGAAAGTCCTACAGATTTGGAACGACTTGAAGGTAAGTACATTTTTTTTTTTAACAGTCATCCATGAGATATTATTGACTTGTCTTCAATATTTGGATAAAGTAGAGAGAAAAACAGAAGCAAAAACTTCTCTTTGACCTTTGATATAAAAGCAAAATAGTTGTATTTTTAACAAGTACATTTTAAAGTAGGTCTTTAACACATAAAAATGTGGAAAAAGTTATAGAAATATAATTACAGCTCCAAAACTGAAAATCCCCTTCCAGTGACCACTGCATGAAGTCATCATACGTATTTAAAGCCACTACCAACACCCACCTCATAGCCACACAATTTCCTTGTAATGTTTGCTGAATTACAGCATTTAAATTAATGTCTCTGACAGCCTGCACAAATGGGCATGTCTTGTAGAAAACTGCAAAAATATTCTTCAAGGTGGGTCTTTTTGGCAGATCAGTAACTCGTTATTTTTGTTTGTTGGATGTCGGATTTTGTTATGGCTTCCTGCATTAGGATTCCACCATCACATTGATAGGGAAAAATCTCTTTATTGCTCAACACGTATAACAATGTTGGTCATCTGGGGCTTATGAAATGTTTTATGTCAAAAGCATTTTATAAGCTTCAGGAAAGTTTGAAAACAATGACAAGCTAATGCACTCACCAGGATTGTAGGGAGCTCTCTCCACACTATCTGGTTTCAGCTCGTCTTGACAGAGAAACTTTCCAAGACGTTTGAGAGAAACCACAGCCTTAGAAACAAGAAGAAACAAAGATATCTTAAAATTTCTTTGCAAATGCACTATTATAAATGCATAAGCTGTCAAATGTTTGAATTACTGCTCACCTGCATGGTAGTGCTCATAGCAAAGGGCAGTTGACTGAGTGGAGCTTTGAGAATGTTGATGAGAGCCATGGACACAAAGACCTTCTGAGCATCCAGAACATGCTTGTCATCTATCAACACGTACACCCCAAACATGGCAAAGGCAATCTGAAGGCAAAGAGGTGTACAAAATTAAAATTATTCGGTTGTTAGGACAATATTAATATGTTGAGATGACGAAATCCTCCAAGAATTATGAAATGTACCAAGAAAGTGGAGGAGTTGAAGGAGGCGATGGATATGGAGTAAAGTATCTGTGACTTCTTCAGAGCATTCAACTCTTTTTCCCTGTAGCCAAGAACACGTTCTCTGAAAGCATTCTCCCAGGCGTAAAACTTCAGGATCTTTATTCCGCTCAAGATCTCATTCATAAGCTTAATGCGGCCGTCCATGTACTTCATCTGGACCTCCTGAGAGCAGAAAACAGGTTATAAAACAAGAATTGAATTGAGAATCATGCAAGAAAAGTTGTTTACAAGACCAGAAAGAAACCAATATGGGCAAGTTCCAATTCTTTGGATGTTTCAGTCAAAGCAAATAAAGACATTTCAGTTTTACAACAAAGCAAAATCCTGTGTTTTTTATGGACAGAACTACACAGACTGTCCTCATGCTCAGGTTTTAAATGATCTGTAGACATGAAGTTCCTAGGATGACACTGTACCAACACGACCTCAGTCGCCACAGCACGAATATTATCATGGAAATATCATCTATTTGACTCCATTGAACAACATGGATGATACCTGGAGCTTGCTTCTCATTTTGGCAATGAACCCATTCAAAGGGAAGATGAGAATCACAGTGGCGATGCCAGCCAAGGCAGACGGGCCAAGACGCTGTACACAGATGAGACATTGAAATGAATGAATTTTAGATCTGCACTCTATGAAAAAATGTGCAAACATCTTTGTACCTTGTTTATCCCCAAAACATTAGTAGTAGCTTACATATTACCACTATTAGGTGCTAACATGCACCTTTTGGGGTTAGGTAAGGTACAAAGTTGTCTTTTTAGCCGTTGTGTTTTTTCTGACAGTGTAACAGTCCAACATATTTTAGAAAAGGAATAAACATGAACATGAATTCTGTCCATCTTTATTTCTACAGTAGAAGCATCTGTTCTCACCTGCCAGAGGAAGAAAAGACATAAGGCGATTTCAATCGGGGCCACCCACACTGCATTGAAGTACACCACGAAATCCATGAGTTTCTGGGTGTCCGCCGAAACCAAGTTCACTATCTCTCCGACTGTACATGTTCTACGGGCCGCGCTGTTGATGACCAGAGACTGTGGAGACCAGAATGAATGTGAGAACCATTATATGCATCTTTGCATTTGTTAGTAAACAGTTCAAAAACCTACCTTCCTGTACACTAGGCCCATAACTGCAGTTTTAACCCTCATGCCCACCGTGAAGCAGGTATACATGTACTGATGGTTGAACAAGGACTGCAGGCAAGACAACAGGAACATCAAAAAGGCAAAGAGGTAACCCTTCCACAAGGGGGCATCTTCATCCCTCACAAAGCCGAGCAGTAGGCTGAAGAACAAGAAACAGAAAGTTATGATTTACTGAAACCCAAACAGTAGCACACCACTTTTGTATATATGAGCTGAATTTCATTTAGTTTTTTTTTTTATTTAACTTAGAGTACAGCAAACACAAGCCAAAACAAAAGAAACTGGGACTGAACATTTATGACAAAAAATATGAGCCTTCTTGGACCTAATACAGCTAAGCCTATACAATAATCTCAGGTACATGCATCAAAGTGCACAATCACTGTAATGGGGTGTTTTGATGGTAGTGAGGCCACAGTTCCTGTGGTTCTGGAGCAATGAACCCACCACAGTGCTTTCGGCTAGTTATATGCCAGACAGAATGGCTTAATTTGATGCTCTAACTGCAGTTTCTTTGCCTTTTCAGAGCTATAGCTCAGCCACAAACAATATGATGCTGCAAAGAGCAGACTCTCCTAAGAGTCATGGTGCTCGGGACAAAATTAACAGTGTGTGGCTGTACCACAGCAGGATGTGGGGGGTGGGGGTGGGGTGGTGAGTGTGAACTCAGTATTGAGTTCACACTCAATACTAAGAAAGGGCAATAAGTTCATAGACATAGTAAGGTTTCCCTTACAAATGTCTGTTTTTTTTTTTTTTTTGTTTGTTTGTTTTTTATTTTGTTGCACAACACTTTACAATTATGTTCCAAAAGTCTTGCTCTACATATTTACATTTACATATTGGCATGTTATCTGAAAATAAAAAACTGCCCCTTACATACTGTAGATGTTTTGGTTTTACATGATTAGTAATGAAAAATATTTAAAAAAAAAATATTTGATGACATTTGACTTTAGTGCTCGTCTAGTGCAGGAAAGTTTTGTAGTAAAGCAGTCAACATTCTAAATACACTACCACACAAAAGGAGTAATGTAAGATATATATATATATATATATATATATATATATATATATATTTATTTTATTTTATTTTTTTTAAAGAAATTAATACCTTTATTCAGCAAAGATGCGTTAAATAGCATATTTGTAACATAAAATGTCTTTACTGTCCCTTTTAATATGAAGGATGCTGTACTATTCTATAGGTACTTAAGATTCACATGAGATTGGCAGAAACTGTGTGTGATACCCCCCCTTTAAAATGAACCCAAAGTATTTTGGAAAATAACATTTATTAATATGTTTAATAAATTAACATTTATTAATAAGTTTAAAGAATAATAATTATAATTATAATAAAAAATTGCTTCTTAATAAATGCTCACCTTTTTATTATTATTGTTGCCTTTAGTAATTGTGTCTGATTTTTAATTTCCAACCTATTTTGGGTTCGTTTTAAGCCAGCCATATAGTAATTTTTAAAGAATAGTTGGGTTAAATAAAACTGCTCAGCACGATGGGCAAACATTTAACCCAACTGCTGGGTTAAAACAACCCAATTGTTTGTCAATTTTCAACCCAACTTGGGTTGTTTTTAACCCAGCATTTTTTAGTGTACATACAGTATCACTGTGCATGCCATGACAGAACTACTGCCTCTCTCACCTTAACACTTGTGGTATGGAGAACATGAAAGCATCTTGAATGACCAGACAGAGAGTCCCAGTCAGGAAGTAGGGGCCAAAGGTTTTGGCTAGTGTACGGAGCAGACAGAAGCCTGAGCTTTGTTCTTTATGGAGTTTTCTGAGCAGCTGTGTCTGCTCGCTCAGCTTATAACCAAGACCTTGTGCTTCATTCAGAGAGCTCTCTTGCCTGTGTTTGAAGGAGAGAACACAACCTTTGTAACCCAACTTTAGTCTCTGGAATAGCATTCTGCTAGCATTATAAAAAAGTTGCACTTTGTTAACTAATAATACAAATAAACCAGTAGTTATGAGTAGACAAATTATGGATGTCACACATTTTGCTGACTAAATCTCATATGTGTGCACGATAGTTACTGAAATCGTCATCTCGGGATGGGAAACATGCAGTTAAGGAAATAGCAGGTGTCTTACTGTTGCAGTTTGGCGCATTGCTTGGCCCACTCTTTCTCTAGATCACAGATGATTTTTTCAGATGTATCCTCTTCTCGTAGAGACCAGAGGTCTTCAGCTTTTAAAGGTGAGCGGTAGCCCTTTACCACCAATCTGTGGAGCACAAATATGTGTTTTTATTCTCCGGACCTTCACAAGAATCTCAGAAGTTCATGAAATGAGAGATGACTCTACCTGCCATACCACCAGAAAAGTACTTTTGAAAGAAAAGAAGCATCCTCAACTGGACATGAATTCTAGTGAAAAAAAAAACCAATACTTCCAGATATTATTTTCTGACCATTTTCCAAATATTAGTTTTCGCATATGTAAAAAAAAAAAAAAAAAATCGTAACATTGATGACACTCTACCTTTACATATACAGGTTTAAAAGTAGCTGGGCGTTTATCAGCAAAACAGCTGAGGATGAGCTGAGCCAGCTGGAGAGAGAAGAATGTGAAAAATGCCACGAATCTCATCGCATCCGCAGAGAAATCCTGTAACAGACATGATATCAGTAGACTGTAGTCAACAGTGTGGAGAACAATACAGTCAGTATACTCATTTTAAAGAAATTGGAAGCATAAATGTTTTTTTTTTTGTGTGTGTGTGTGTGTGTGTGTGTGATGTTACATAAAATAGTATATAACATAATATTAACCTAAAAAAAAAAAAAAAACATTTTTTTGTATCCCTCCATTTTCATCTGGGATTTGCCCTCTTAGTATGTCTTTCACTTCTTATATCCAACTATTACAATCAACATAATCTTTGATATTGATATCTTTAATATTTCACAGTCGAAGGTTATATTCAATTCAAACTCATAATCAAAACTTAGACTTAATTTGTTGCTTGTGTTGAGGTATTCTTGTTTTCATTTCTTCATAAAAATAAGATCAAACAAAAATTGGTAGATCCCCTGTAGACCGGCACCTGTAGTACTGAACAATAAATGCTTGTTTTCTTAGCACAAACTGAATTATACAGATGAATTGTTAAATAACGCTGCATGTTTTCATTCTCCCTGTCTGTGGAGATGACCAACGAGGCACGTAAGTGATGCACACATTTGCCAAGGATTTCCTAAGGAGTCATTCACCAAATAACCTGCATGTTTCCTGTGGGACCATATTCCTATTTCTCTTCTGCCTGTCCTAGCACCAGGGCTGATCTGAGATCAGCCGCCCACTTTGTCTCACCACAGTGTGCGGAGGCAGGACTGGTGGCTGATGTGGGGAGTGTTCTTTTCGGGATGTTGCCGGCTGTTCCCCTCCCTTCCTTTCAAAGACCTCAGCTTATTACAATGACCTAAATGTTCCATCAAACTAGGATTAGTGACACAACAAATCTATTTATGAGCACTTCTAAATCATGGTATGAAAAATACAGACCACAGACACATCTTTATGCAAACAGACTCTGCATTCACAACTTCTAAGAGTAGAAAAGTTGTTGGTATAGTAATAGTATAATAGTATTCATTGAGTATTCAATCGCAACTGTCCCTTATCATTTTTCTCCTGGTATCCATGCTTTTGTCCATTCTAGGAAAATTTGCATCTTTTTTTCAGATATTAACTTGTTAAAGATTTTGTAAGCATATTGCTTAGTTTTTCTTGAAGTCAATTGTTTTTTTGTGTGTGTGTGTTTGTGTAATAACACAATGAAACATGGCAAATTATATAAATATAAATATACACACACAAAATATACAATACACAAAGTTTTCCCATCCTGCACTTGATCTATCTGTGTAGTGCATGAAACAAGGTTTAAGATTTGTTAGAGAGAAAATATGCTGACAACCGTCCAGGCTTTAGGTTCAAATCGGCAGCCGTGCCAGAGGCCTGGATCTGCTGCTGAAAATTTTACAGGGGCCACAGAAGCTATCCATTCCCATGGACATCTGACAGAAATGGTGTCAAACGGCCAAGCTACAAGAGAAAGTGCAAGCGCAGGCCTCTTTAAGAATATGTAAACACAAGGTTCATTTACTCAAATGGTTACAGTCCAAACTCTGGACACCACAATATAGGATACTGTGATTATTTGTCTGCCACACCGTGTGCTTAAACAGTTTGAAGAAACTCAAATTGGTTGGGGAACATATCCTCCCACAGTGTGGTATGAGAGGACCAAGCACCAGTTGTTCTGCTGTTGCTGTTGGACCTGCTGCCCATTGGCTGAGGGCTCATTTAGGGCACAACCGTTCTCACCACAAACTAAGCTCGAGTTCCTATGTAAACGTATGGGCTGTCATCACTGAGCTGTATGCGGCTTTATTGTTTTGTTTTTGTTTTGTTTGTTTTGTTACTTCCTTACAGTATTTTTACTTCCTTACTGTACTTAAGTAGCCTACATTTTTTTCAAGTATCTATTTTCAAAAGTCAGTATTTTCATTTTGGGAAACTTTAACTTTTACTACAATACATTCCAAAGCATAATATCTTACTTTATACTCTGCTACACACTCTGAAACATACTGATCTGGGCTGCGTTTCCCAAAAGCATCTTAAGCCTAAGTTGATCGTAGAACCATTGCCACAATATAAATATATAACAAAATATGCACATAGCCCTAAAGATTATACATTCCACACTCAGTATATTGTCTCTGCATGTCAGCTACATATATATTTCCCATTCCAGTGTCAAGATGTTTATTATTGTGTCTGTGACTAGATGCAGTAAAATAATTATGGAGTGGGAGCATCACAGCAGGCGAGACACAGACTGAGGGAGACAGTAACGGCATCCGCAGACGTATGCGGCTTCTCCTATCTGCCTGGAAATGCACCAGCGATGATTGTGACTGCTCTCGGCACTGCCTCAGCTTTGGACAAAGAGGGCATTGAGGGAAGTGGAAAGGGGAAAACCGACAGGCCTGAGAAGAGCACCATCTGTACGCACTCTGTTTACGCATTGCTGTGTTAGGCTCACAGACACAACGCAGATAAATTTAGAGAGTGAGATTAAGTAATATTCAGTAGAAAAACCATAAGAGGGCCAGTGTTATTATTACAATTACATTGGCAGCAGCACTCCTAAAAATAGTGCAGAATCATTTTTACAATCATAAAACTTTCTGGGGTTTAAATTAGATTTCAAATTCAAGATTTTCAATGTAGACTTTTGAGTCCCTCTGTACATATTGGGTGAACTCTGGTAAATTGAGATGTTTATTTTTAATTCTTCATCAACTAAAATATATGAAAATTGTTTTTTTGGGGGGTTTTTTATACAGTAGTTTGATATACTAGGGATATACAAACCTCGTCTATGATGGCTTGTATGTTGGCTCTAAGAGGCACCAGTGAGCAGACCACAGTCAGCGTCCAAAACAGAAAGAGGAAGATGGAGGACCGAAAGCCCCTCAGCCTTTCCAAGTGGATCACCAACACTGCCAGTATCTGAGGACACAGTTTATTTCAGTCAGTGTGCTAGTTGAGGTCAATAGAGAAATCCAAAACACACTAGAAGAAGAGGACTGAATACCATTAGACAGCTTAGACATCAGCTTAGACATAATTTTTTTTTTTTTTTTTTTTTTTGATACATTTTGTATCGATTCTTTACAGGTAAGCATAGACTACTGTGAATGTTTAGTCTGCATCAGGACTTTAAAATGGACTCATCTGATTGGGCAGATCTTAAAAAAAAAAAAAAAAAAAAGTCATTTACTACAACCACTGTTGACACTGCTGTCTGCTGTGACCAGAGGTAAAAGAAGCTTATTTATCCTGATCCCTTCAGGAAACTTCTGCCAGACGTCTGGCCACAAAGATATTTGTTCATTCAAGCTTAAATATAACAGATCATAAATCTTAACTATCCTCTAGAAGAGTTCCATTGAAAAAAATATATAGGGTTCAGAACATAAATTTGGGTCCTTATATTTCTGAAATTAACATGGTGTTTTTTTAACAGCCATTAATGGAAAGGGGAAGTTTAGGAGAATAGTAGTAGTGTGATTTTACCATGGTAAGGCTGCGAATTAGAGGGCTCAGGAGAAAAACCATGTGACGCTCTATGTCTCTCCTCCTTTCAACCAGCAGATAGACCATCTCCAGGAAACCAAAGGAAGCCAGACAGAGACCCAAACTCTGCAAGACATACACAAGGACATCTAAGCATTTACTGCAACGTTGTGGTGTCATGCCCCCCAAAATTGTTATTTACTTAAACTACCGATGAAAGGTTTAGGGACGATTTCTTTTATGTTTTTAAAAGTCTCTTATGCTCATCTAGGCTGCATTTATTTGATAAAAAAAATACAGTAAAAAAAAAAAAAAAAAACGCAATATTGTGAAATATTATTACAGTTGAAAACTTTTCTACTTGAATATATTTTAAAATGTAGTTTAATGTAATTTTCGGCATCATTACTCCAGTCTTCAGTGTCACATGATCCTTTAGAAATCATTCTAATATGACGATTTGCTGCTCAAGAAACATTTTTTATTATTATCAATGCTGAAAACAGTTGTGCTGCTTAATATTTATGTGGAAACTGATACTTTCAGGATTTTTTTGATGAATAGAAAGTTCAAAAGAACATTATACATTTCTTTACTTTCACTTTTGATCAATTTAATGGGTCCTTGCTGAATAAAAGTATTAATTTCTTTCCAAAAAAAAGAAAAAAAAGAAAAGAAATCTTACTGACTCTGATCTTTTGAACAAAAGTGTGTGCTCTTTTAGAACTGATACTTGTCAACTGGGTCAAAATGTATGACATTATATGATTTGATATCATCTGTTTTTCTTCCTGTATTTTCCTGACTTTTACATGCTCTCTAATGATGTCACCTATTTCTACATTTGCATGCACATAACAATAACCTGTGAGTTTTTCAGGTGACTGATGCTATATTAAAGTCAGGGGCTTAGAGAATCTAGTCAAGTCTTGATGACTCACCGTCTTGGCAAAGCAGAGGCTGGATATAGATATGCATCCATTATCGTAGAATTTGAGATACAAGCAGTAGAAAGGGGCACAAACCCAGAGATAGAAACAGGGGAACCACACCAGTACTGTGTGCTGGAAACACTGGGTGAGGTCTGGATGTGGTGTGTACCATGTGACATTCCAGTCCTGAAAATGCAATGTTGAACCATTAGTCCTTGTTAACTTGTCACATCAGGAGTTACAGTATTCTGTAATTATTAACAACTATTTAGGCGCAGTTTACAAATTTTTGGTTCACTCTCTGCACTCATATAGTTAATTACTCAGTGAGCAAAACATAATTCTTAATTTTGCTGAATTTTCATAGATGCACCCCAGTGTTTGTTCAGTCCAAATGGCTCTGTGTATTTGTGATTTATGTTAGTTGTCTTGCACTGCTGTGGTGTTTGCAAGAGACAAATTGTGTGAAATTGCAGAGAGGTGAAAGGTAAAGCTCCTGTAATAAATCTTCACTGTTTTTCTGTGCTTTTAAATATCACTTTGTTTGCCAAGTGTGTTTATGAGTATATGTGGATTTGTCTTGGTTGTTATTTCAAGTAATGCCAGGAAAAAACATCTTTATCTCCAATAAAAATTGCACTGATCCTTATTGAGGCAGTGGTGTGACATGTCGTTCAAATATTAAATGTACATTCTGTATTTATTTTTTCTTTGTTGTAGCCCTAGGAATTAAATCGATTTTTTTTTCTTTTCTTTTTTTCTTTTTTCTGATTGTAGAAAAAACACAATTTCCACAAATGTAACGTACAAAGACACAAATTGATTTCAAAGTTTCATTGTTGTAGACAGATATTGTTTCCCCCTCAGAAGCATTGCTAGCAGCAGAACACATTGGTTCTGCTGAGAGATAGTCTGAAGTGAGTGTGGTTTTCTTTTAACTGTACATTTAAAGTAAATGTATTTCACAGTTGAAAGCAAACAAGCTTTGATACGTGACAAAAATTCTGATGTGTGCATTTCGATTACATCAAAGTTGGACAAACTCAGTTTGAAATCATTGCCAAGACTTCTCTCTCAAGCTGAATTTCACAGGCTTGTTCTATTCTGACATCAGTAATTCACACTCTATCTCTTCAGTTATTTCTGGCTTTTCTATGTTGTAAAATAGGCTGATGTCCAAACGCAGCTGTAGAGCTGTTATGTTACGTTTTTCTCTTTCAAACTTTCTCTGGACTAACGAGAACTTGTTTGGCTGTGGTTATTTCGGCAATGGCACAGCTCTGATAAATACTGCATGCTGGTTGGAAGGAGTCTTGTGGTATGGCAGTATTTAAGAAGTGCAACTTTGGCAAGCCACAATGTAAACCCCATATACACCATGAGAAAGGCCATGAGCACCAGGCACAGCTCTGTTTAAGCTCGTTTGCTCATGTACATACAGTTGCCTGAAGGAGAAGTTCAACAGTTATCTGTCCTATAGGTCTTATTTTTCTCCAGTGCATTGTTTTACTCAAAAACTAACATATTTACTCAGCCTTATGTTGTTCTAAACCCCATTTTCCACACTGTAAACCCTAACACTCAACATAATTGGTTTGAGTAGGACAAAGTCAAATGAACTTTTATGAATATTTGGCACTTTCTTTTTATTTTGAGTTCACAGAACTGATATATTTAAGTAAATTGAACCGTTTCATTGTTTTGAATTCTATAAACTCTTTTTAATTTAGATGAACTTAAGTTTAACTGGGCTGGGATTTTTGTTTACCAGCATGCTTTGCCCATGACACTCGAAAGGGAGAGTAAATGCTAAAATTAAGTGTTACATAATGTTTTTGTGCAAGATTAATGTTAAGAGAGATTTAGTAGTGATTCATGTGATAGTGATTGGTATGCTAATTTAGAAGAGTTTCTGTTAATATGGGTTTTTGGAGAGTCACCATCATGGTGACAAATGGTGCATTCGGCTTTGCTTGAGAGCAAGTATGTTAAATGTTTTTATATTGCTGTACGCATTCAGCAAGTGCTATACCATGCTATTGCTAGCAAGTTTGCAAATTAGAAAGTTAACATTTTCTGTATTAGCCAGTTATAACTAGCTAAGTTTCCACTAAAAAAATGTTTTACATTGAGATTACATGATAATTTAAAGTTAAATGTATGAATTAGTTTACTCAAATAAGAGATGTTTGACCGATTGAAGCTTTTACACTTCAAAAGGATGCAAAAGCACCATAATGGCATCATAAAAGTCATCCATATGTCTTCTGAGGTCATGCAATAACTTTTTGTTAGGAATAGACTAAAATTTAACTTGTTATTCACTTATAATCTTTCCCTGCAGTGATCTGTTCACTGTTGCAACCATATTGAGTTATTGAAAGCTCGAGAGCCGGATTAGATTCATACTGGATTTGTGACCCGATTCTATTAAATTTATTTCGTTTTTTTTAGAGCTTAATTGCTTCAGTCTCTTCACATTCTTCACAAATTCATTTTTTGTGTTCCACAGAAGAACTGGAGAGTAAATGACAGAATATTTGAATTTGGGTGATCTGTTTGCTAGATTCTGTTTTTTTAGTCCAGTATCTAGAACCCTGCAAGTGCAATCCAAACACATGCTGCAGGTTCAAGATGAGACCTTTGGTTCATTACATTGTTGTTTTGGCCAGGATATGTCCTCATCTATGAGGGGGTGTACTGTGGTCTGGGCCCAGAAAGGGAAAGAGATTCTCATTCATGTGGCAGCGCACAGCACAGTCACAGTTTTCCACAGGGAGCTCAGTGGACACCATCTTCTACCCATCCTGTATCCTTCAAGACTATGTTTGCACTGGTCTGGACCCAATGAAACCACAGTCTCAGGAAGTGATTCAGAGTGGTGTGTGTACCCTTCCTGCAAGTGTAGGAGTACAGACTGCCGGTCAGCACAAATAGGCTAACTTTTAAAAACAGTGATGTTTGTTTGGATTCAAGTAAAGGAAATTTGTAAGGGTGGCTTGTAGTTCACAAATCTCCAGTCTTTTCTTTTGGAAATGGCCCTCAATAAATGTTCAAAGAGTGATGCTGTCAAACATTCTTCAGTAGACACTGACCTCTTTATCTCATTCCACACGCTTTCCTGTAATGTCCATTACGTTATGAAAACGTTATTTCCAAAAGTTCTGAGAATGTTCAAAATGTTTTTGTAATGTTTAGAAACGCTTTTCCTAGGTTATAAGATGTTCTGAATAACATTCCATTGGGTTAAACAGGATTGCACAAAATTATATTCTAACAACAGTAAAACAGAAAATAAAATAATTAAACAATAGAGCTAAAGAAACACTCTATTAAACCAAAGTCTTATTCAAGGAAAGACAGTTCACTCTGGGACCATATTTGCAACTCTTATCTACTTGAATGGGGAAATTATTATAAAATGTCACAAACTGATGTTTATTTGTTACCATTCATAGTAATATGAGTGAACCGCCTTGGTACTGTATATATAATATATATACAGTCTTTTATTAAACTTATTGATTCAACAATGGTCAAACTTCCCTATAGTGACTTTTAAAGAACGGTGCACTTATAATGTATTAATCATGTTTGCATGTTAATATTTTAAAAACGTACATAAAGCCTGATAGCATTAAAGATTGCTCTGTCAACATTACTGCAAGAACGTTTTGTTTGTAAATTTTGACAACTTTCTGATACTGTTCCCTGTTAGCTACACAGCAACTCTAGCATTTTAAAATCAGCTATGCGGTCAGTTACTTATTGAATGTACATGATCTGGTCCACCATCATTGTGCAATGGTAAATATTGCTTAATTATTAGTGTTTACCATGGAAGACCTTATAGACCCCCTCATCACAGGGCCTGGGACAAAATTCTCTCGATGACATCTTGGCTCTGTCACATACACCAATATCATTACATCTGATTTTAAAAGAGCTTTGTATATTAGTCAAAATAAGAGCAACCCTTCATTAATCTTTTATTTATTAACCCAAATTTCAACATTGCACATCTGTAATCGTTAAAAATGTAGGTGAAAGTACAGTTACATCATGTGCTTCACTTTTGCTGATACCAGCTGTTTGAATGTAAACACACTAAGAAATTTAAAGCATGTAAATAATTTTTTAAACAGTTAACACACATTATGAGTGAGACAGAATAACCATATAACTGAAGCTTTAAGTGTTGCATTCTGTCCTGCATTCAATCTCAGTCAATGAATCACTAGGAGAAAAATTCATGACTCACCCCAAATGTCTGTTATAGTGTTAAAAACAATGATCACTTCCAAGAATAAAGGGGCCTAAATAACAGACACTGATGACTAGACACATTTTGTGTTCTTTACAAGCATGCAGTTCTTTTTAAGCAACCTTAAAATCTGTTTTAATCGGCTATTTAAGTGAGTTTATTTCTCTACAGTGACATGCATCGTTCATCTGAGACTCACCCAGAGAGGGTCCAGGCCACTGAGACTGCAGAGGTTGTCCATCCAGGTTACTCTCTTCTTCACTTCCTGTAGTAAATCCCTGCTCCCTGGGCACAGCAGTGTCCCACTCTCCTGTCTATGTAGTCTCTGTTGGCAGAGTAAGTGTGTTTGACAGTAATTGTGCCTGTGTGTGTGTTTCAGCCCCTTTTTCGTAGGCCAGCCTCCTGTCTCCTGACTCGAGTCTCGTCAAATCTACAGTCTGAGACCAGGTTTGTGTAACTGTCCCGTTTATGAGCGCAGGCCTGCCAGGTGGGTGGAAGATTTGGACTCTGTAAAACTATCTTCCCTGCTCTCTTTCGTTACTCTGGCCCACGTGTGCTGAGGCCACAGTACCACAAACACTCCCCTGGAGGAGATGAGAGTGCCACAGACGTGGCCACACCCCACTCTCCTTCAGGTCTTGCCTCTGTAAACTCCTCCAAACCCACCCTTCCACCTTCCAGGCTGGTTTTCAATAGAAAGGGAAAATGTTTCTATTCTTTAAAGAGGAATGTGAGTATCATTTTTTTTAAAAATTTTATACAGGTGGTGCTAATTGCATTTTGTGTGGGGTTCAGTGGGGCTACAGGTCTCCCTGAAGGAAAGTGTGACATTCATTCATTCTTTCCAAAAATATAAGACTTTGGATATGATATCAGAATTTTTTTTTTTTTTTTTTTTTATTGAACATTGATGGAGCAACATAATTTGTGTAAAACAAATGATAAAAGTAATTATAAAAATCATGTAAACATACATGATATACACATACATGACTAATTTTTTATAAAGCATAAAGAAACAGAACAGTGAAGGAAATTCGGTAACACTTTATTTTACAGTGTCCTTCTAATTCTAATTCCAGTTAGGAAATAATAATTTTTGAACATTTTGCAGATAACATTTGCATTAATTTGCATTAAAATGTGCACACATGTACACATTGTATACCTAATGTGTCGAAAATGTAAAACTTTCCTTGTCTCGTCACGCTTATTTGATTATATTATATACACAATTATATGAATCACTTAAATTAATATTTTCAATTCAATAAAAAAATCCTTTAAACCTTTTTGTCATCCTAACAAAGAGTGCTGCATAATGGATTTGGCCATTTATAATTATTGGGGCTTTATGGCCCCTATGTTGAACTTTTTTTGCCATGCAAATGAAATTAGTTGCATTTTATTTTTAATCACAAAAGTCTTTTGTCTAAACAGATGTTTGATATTTTTAGGGATTCATTAGCTACATAAATCTGTATAATTTTAAAAATGATTAAATTTTAAATGATTATACAAAAAAATGAATTTATCAATCACTGCACATAGTGACAATTTAAAGGAATATTTCACACAAAAATGAAAATGAAAATTATCCCATAATTTACTCACCCTCAAGCCACCCTAGGTGTATATGACTTTCTTCTTTCAGCCAAACACAAATGGAGTTATATTAAATAATATCCTGGCTCATATCTCTTCACAGCTTTGTAATGGCATTAAATAGTACCTGAGTTTTTTAATCTCCAAAAAGCTATACCATCCATCATAAAAGTAATCCATACAGCTCCAGGGGGTTAACAAATGCCTTCTGAAGTGAAGCGATGGGTTTTAGTGAGAAAAATATCCATATTTAAAACTTTATAAACTATAATCACTGGCTTCCGGCAACGGCCGTACGCATGTTCACAAGACCCAACGTACGATGTACGTAGCTCCTCTTCTCTTATATCAAATTCCCCTGATATTTTTCTATAAAACTTCTCTTTTTAGACTTCTAATTCGTGACGGGC
This sequence comes from Elopichthys bambusa, assembly GCA_037101425.1. Lineage (NCBI taxonomy): Eukaryota > Metazoa > Chordata > Actinopteri > Cypriniformes > Xenocyprididae > Elopichthys > Elopichthys bambusa. The sequence goes on from CM074435.1 coordinate 24,848,899, forward strand.
GTTTTGTTTCGCTCTTTGTCAGTTGTCACCTACGCTTATGCTACGCCTACATCAAACGTTCTGTGTCAAAAACTCAGGCACTATTCAATGCCATTACAAAGCTGCGAAGAGCCAGGATATTATTTAATATAACTTTGATTGTGTCCGGTTGAAAGAAGAATGGCATATACACCTAGGATGGCTTGAGTGAGAGAAATTTTGGTTTTTGGGTGAACTAACCCTTTAAGGGAGTTTTTGTCTTTTCAATATTGTTGGCTATAGGTGAAGATAAATTATGGTTTTTTTTTTTTTTATGTATGTATGTATGTATGTTTTTTTTTTTAGCTTATGATGTTCTGTATAGTGAACTTGTGAAGTATTATATCTTCTCCAGTACAGAGCTGAAAATGGCGCAGATGAGACGAGTGTGTCCAGAGGTTCTGTGAGGGTCAGATCAATAGAAGGACTCTTGAAAAGCAGCCCATCCCTGCCTTTGGATGCAGAAGCAAGTTTAACTGGATAGCACTTATATCAGGTATTAGAACAACTATGTGAGGAATGCAGCATCTTTGTGTGTTGTATGTGTGTGTTTAGGTGTGTGAGTGTGGGCTGTTTTATGTGATTATGTAATATCCAGTAGTTAAAGTCTTTCTCTGTTCTGACACAGAGAATTTGCTATAGTTTGTTTGATTTTATTTAAATTTTTAGAGGCTTTAAAGACTTTCAACATTAGCTGTAAAAATGTAAATAAAGTCTGAATCCAACTTGTGACCAAACACATTTCCCAATCCCATTACCCTTTATTTCCTGTCTTTTTTTTTTCTTTTTCTTTTTTCTGGCAAAAAGGCAATAAGTAAGAATTTAAAAAAAGGGATTTCCTTTTGGGAGAACTATGCTTTAATGAAGCAGTGTAACCAACACACACACACACACACACACACACATCAAACTGTTCCCTTATTCCTATACATATGGTGGAATTATGACATAAGCTTCTCTCTTTATTTTTCATTCAACTGTGACTTGCCTGTAGACATCAAAACAAACACAGGAATGTTAATAGTACGTTGGTGAAATGTATTATCCTTTACAAATGAGAATAGCGGTTGATTGGTAACATTTAATATTCATCTAAACATGTTGATGTGGAGCAAACAACTTGAAACAACCACAAAAACATTCATTTTCAGTGTAAGTGTTTTTACAGTGAGACATTAACCATTAATGAATACAGAAATAGTGAGCACTGTCCCAGCCTGTTTCCACACTTAATGAATAGTCATTTCAGATGACGGTGGAAACATATATATATATATATATATATATTTTTTTTTTTTTTTTTTTTTTTTTTTTTTTTGCAAAAAGAACTGCAATCATTTTCAGAAAGCAATGGATTTATAGGCTAAAAATTAAAAATGTGTGAACTGATACAGAATGCCCCAAAAATATGCAGATTGTCGTATATATGAATCATACACATGACTAGTCAGTGACTTTTCATTATGTAGTCACTGGAATTTTCCTCATGATTTATTGTGATGAATACTTAATGCAGTATAGTTACCCTGGCATACAATTATGTTTATATACTGGGATGCATCCATTTAGAGCCAGCATTCTCCAAAGCTCGAGGAGATGATTGCATGCTCAGAGTCACTGGCCTATGCTTTTGGCATTGTCACCTGAAAATGAAGATCACAACAGTGACATTTGGCTGAAGAATTGCTTTGAGTCTTGAAGTATACTGCAATTTTTCCTTTATGTGGAGAGACTGTTTTACAGGTTAACAGGGATCATTAGCTTTTGGCTTTCAGGTCAAAAGAGTCAACAATAAGTGAGACTCTTTTGTTTTTTGTCTAGTTTTCCAGTTTTTCTGAACTGCTTGTAAAAGTCTATGGCGCAGCCTCATACATCTGAAGACACAGATGACTGTTGCCTTTGGGACAGGAATAATTTACATGCATCTGCCTTTTGTAGCTCCTCTGTCTGATAATGTTGAGAACAGACAAACATAGAGTGGGTATGCAATGTTGCACAACCTTATTTCTTACCGTAAAGTGTAAACCACAAAACAGGCCTGGAATATGTTGTATGGTTGTCAGCTGAATGGCTTAACTTGCAGTCTTAGGATGCTTGCTTTGAATACCTCATTACTGAACACACCTACAGGCCAGAGGGCAGTCACTTCACTTACAGCTCAAATATTTAATGCATTATAGTAATTCCTAATGCTTTTAAAATACCTTATAATGTACCCTTATATCATTTGTATGTTCTTGTTAATAATTGTAAAGGCAGTTATCGTATATAGGCCTAATAATAGGCTTCTCCAGATAAATAGGCATATGTGACCCTGGACCACAAAACAGTCAATTTTTTTAAATTGAGATTTATACATCATCTGAAAGCTGAATAAATAAGTTTTCCATTGATGTATGGTTTGTTAGGATATGCCGAGATACAACTATTTGAAAATCTGGAATCTGAGGGTGCAAAAAAAATGAAAATATTGAGAAAATCCATATCCAATCACAAAAATATTGATATATTTACGGTACAAAAAATTACAAAATATCTTCATGAAACATGATTCTTTACTTATTGTCCTAATGATTTTTGGCATTAAAAAAAATAAATAATTTTGACCCATACAATGTATTTTTGGCTATTGCTAGTGCGACTTATGACTGGTTTTGTGGTCCAGGGTCACATAGGTGAACAGTTTTCTTGTATACTTGAGCTAAAGTTTCTTGGTTTTTGCTTTCATTATATGGAAAAGAGCAACTTAAATATTCTTTAAAATGAAGCAACACAAGTTTTAAATAACATGAAGGTGATTAAATGATCTTCATTATGTCAGAATCGGGTTGAACATTTATAATTCTGAAGTCTTATTATGGTTATACTTTGTGTATACTGTGTGTTTTCATGTTTATTCTGGAGCAAAGCCTTGCCTTAAAAATTTCCATTGTAAGTGCAATACTGTAAACATGATTTTTGTTTATTTTTACACACTGAGGGGCAAGTCAAAATTATTTGCAGTAGTAATCAACAGCATGCTGTTAATATATAGAGCTTGCATTAGACATTTATTTAAAAATACCTTTATAATGTACTATATATGATACAGGCTTGAAATAAAGTGTTACTAAATTTGTCTTCTTCCCCCCAGAATGAGCTCCATGAATCTCATGCTCTTTCTGTCCTGTTGTTGGACCCTTCTAATAGAACGTAATGCATGAGCACTTCCCAAACCAAAACAGAAGGAGGGAGCAGACAGAGGAAATGTCAGAAACATACAGACAGCTGCCTCCGAGGCCTCAAATGAGAGCTCCTCAGCGGATAACATAAGCGGCCTGTTTGCATAAGATGTTGTGGGAGGTGACTCAATGCCTGTGGGGATGCAATGAGGAGATAGACTGTTTGGATCTCTGCCACCTCCACACTCTCAATTACAGCATTTGGCTGGACCACTTCTGGCTGGCCGTGAAAAAGCGGCCTCCACCAGATGGGCTGGGAGCAGCAGCCATGCAGTGGTAAACCAGACGCAGATCACCTACACTTCCTCTGGCTTCTCGTGCTGCAGCAAACACAGTCTAGTCAAAATAATAGCGTACGTTTCTTTTTGAGTTCTCAGACAAAGTGTAAATATACTCACATCAGATGGAGGCAGAGACAGAAAGACAAAAAATAATTCTTCTCATGAACAGGAAACATACTCATGTCAGAAAACATTGTGTGGTCATTTAGGCCTCCGTACACGGCAGTCATTCCTGACTAAGCAATATTGTACTGCTGTACTGAACATTAGCTAACATGTTGATATTCAGACCAACAGCACAATTGCTGCAAATGTGATATTGACAGTTCATTAAACAAACAAACTGATATTGAGTGAATATCCGACAATGGGCTAGTTTGTATCTTGAGGAGGGGCTCTACAGCGCCATCTTAAATTGCAGTAAATGTGGAGTGAATTTTGACATAGTCCTTTGATGTTTAACCGTTTTAAATGCCTATTGCCCGCTGTGCACAGTTGCCCTGAAGCCACCAGGGTGGCTTGGGCCCGCCATCGCTGCTTGCAGCTATATTTTTACTTTATAATGTTTTAAATAAGGATATTTGTCTTCAACAAATGCATCAATTCGCTTCAGAGGGCCTGGAGTCGTATGGATTAATTTTTTTATGGATGGATTCATTTTTTTGTCTTCAAAATTTGGGCAGCCATTCACAACCATTATAAACCTGGGAGGACTGAGGATATTTTTTAAAAATATATCTCAGATTGTGTTTGTCTGAAAGAAGGAAGTCATATGGCTTGATGGGTTGGTGAGGGGGTGGGTTGGGGTGGCAAGCATACATTGAATTGCAATTTAATCAGTTATAATTATTTCATTGGTCCTCTCTTGTTTTTGCATGTGCTCATAATTTCTTTGTATGACAGCCTGGCCTAAAATTGTCACACAAATAAAACAATTGACTCCAAGCACAACTACGCAATATGCTTACAAAATCTTTAAGACATTTTTAATAATATTTGAATAAAGGGTGAATATTAGGGCTGTGAGTCTTGGGGTAGACAGCGAATCGATTCGATTCACGATTCATAGGTGTTTGATTAGTTCTCGAACGATTTTTGCAAATTCAGAACGATTCTATTCGAGACGATTCACATTAAAATTCGATGCAATACGATTAATTTGATTCAATTCTGCATTTTTATATGCATTCATTAGGGTTATTGAAATGCTTCCCCCAATGTGTCTTAGTCAGGGTGCAAATTACACAACGGCCTTCAGGACGTCAGAGAGTAAGGGCAAAAAAAAATAAAAAATCTTCTGTCCATTGTTAATGTAAGTTCATGTTAGTTCTTAATGATGCCACATTACTTTATTTTAACAGAAACTATTATAGTCTTTACTTAGAGTAAATGTCCTCACAGTTCATGCTGTGGTGCATTTTACATAGTTTGACAACTCTTAAATGAGCTCTGGATGCTAAAGGTGAAAAATTATTCTCTGGCTAAATCAGTGGTCTTGACACATATTTCTCCTATTATAAGACAACCTCATCTCCTCAAAGAATACCAAAAATATCAGTTGTTTTCAGCTTTTTGGTGTGTATGCAGATGATTTACAGGAACTGGGAGCCCAAAGGCAAAAGACTTAGTCATGATGATGAGCCCTTGTTCTTTTCATAGGATTTCAGAGGTTCAGACTAAATTTCCCTTAAGACAGTACCAGTGACTGTCTGTACAACAAAAGCTATTTCATTTGAATTTATGTCCGGTATTCTGCACATTTTAATGAGGTGTTTCGAATAAAATATGAGTTGCTTCTTGTCAAGTTAGTTTTTGACTGATTGGTCATTATTTTAAATAAAATAAATTGTAAATATAGCTAAGGTTAATATATTTATTTCAGATATGCTTTTGAGCTGGTATTTAACTAAACTCATTGTTTCATGACAGCTGAAATTGTGTTATTTGCGTAATTATAGGCCTATAGTCTATAATTATAACAGCAAAATGACTGCAGGCATTTGCGTGTTTTTACAGGTAACGTACAACCTTTAGGGAAATTTGTGATAAATATCATGTAAGTGTAACAGTTAGCAACTTGCTAAAGAAAAAGAACAATACTTGTGTACTATGGTTCATTTTAGACTAATTTCTGTTTATACATGAGTAGCTTTCATTTTTCAGCAAAACTTTTCATTTATGAGGGCAGACCATCGCCGTTTTGTGGTCATAGCCTCTTCTGTTTGTTTTCTTATGCTCTCATGTCACAAGAGTGGGAAGACATATTGTGTAACACCATGACAATCAACAAATAGTTCCTAGCATGCCATTGGCGAAAGACATTTTCACAATGTGGCATCCCACCCGACCCCTCTGACCACTGCTGCCTATCTGAAACCACCATGCCATGGTCATTTTCCAAATGAAATACACTGGCTGACCTCAAGCCAGACCACATTTCACACCAGCCGAGCCGACAACACTCTTGGCCTCTCTATGGGTAATTGCTTGTATCAACAACAGTCTAGTTTGACACAGTGAAACATTGAACTCTGAGGGTCTTTAAACACCTTGGCCTGACATACAGTACTTCAGCATTCTTCAGTTTTTAGTGTGTCTGAAATGAGCTGCATTGCTGACAAACAGTGTGATCCGGTGCTGCAAAGAGATTGCTCTTCCACTTTTTAAATTAGGAATATAATTAGTTATATACAATGAATAAATATAGCTATAATTGGCTGCATATTTCTGTATTATTAAAAAAAACAAAAAAAAAAACCAAAAAAAAAACATGCATATCCAGTAGAGAGATTTAACAAAATACTGAACCTAAGCTAAACAAAGTAATTTCTAAAGAATTGCTGCCATCTACTGGCACAATAGCTACATCCTAAGAATTAAAGAGTCAAAAATCCCAATGATTTTGAAAACAACTATTTGGTAAAAACACTAAGATCCATGTGTTTCACTAACCTTCTATCAAACCATTTTATATAATCTATGTCATTTAGACATTATGACCACTGACAGGTGAATTGAATAACACTGAATATCTCTTCATCACGGCACCTGTTAGTGGGTGGATATACTAGGCAGCAAGTGAACATTTTGTCCTCAAAGTTGATGTGTTAGAAGCAGGAAAAAATGGGCAAGCATAAGGATTTGAGCGAGTTTGAGAAGGGCCAAATTGTGATGGCTAGAGGAATGGGTCAGCGCATCTCCAAAACTGCAGCTCTTGCAGCTTCCCGGTCTGCAGTGGTCAGTGTCTATCAAAAGTGGTCCAAGGAAGGAACAGTGGTGAACCAGCGACAGGGTCATGGGCGGCCAAAGCTCATGGATGCACGTGGGGAGCAATGGCCCGTGTGGTCCGATCCAACAGACGAGCTACTGTAGCTCAAATTGCTCAAGAAGTTAATGCTGGTTCTGGTAGAAAGGTGTCAGAATACACAGTGCATCACAGTTTGTTGCGTATGGGGCTGCATAGCCACAGACCAGTCAGGGTGCCCATGCTGACCCCTGTCCACTGCCGAAAGCCCCAAAAGTGGGCACGTGAGCATCAGAACTGGACCACGGAGCAATGGAAGAAGGTGGCCTGGTCTGATGAATCACGTTTTCTTTTACATCACGTGGATGGCCGGGTGCGTGTGCGTCGCTTACCTGGGGAACACATTGGGTAATGTTCTGCTGGGAAACTTTGGGTCCTGCCATCCGTGTGGATGTTATTTTGACACGTACCACTTACCTAAGCATTGTTGTAGACCATGTACACCCTTTCATGGAAACGGTATTCCCTGGTGGCTGTGGCCTCTTTCAGCAGGATAATGTGCCCTGCCACAAAGCAAAAATGGTTCAGGAATGGTTTGAGGAGCACAACAACGAGTTTGAGGTGTTGAAATGGCCTCCAAATCCCCAGATACCACAGCACACCTTCAGGGGTCTAGTGGAGTCCATGCCTCGATGGGTCAGGGCTGTTTTGGCAGCAAATATATATATGTATATATAAAAATGTATATAAAGCCTGTGCATTCACTGCACCAGATTCATCTTTTATTGGAGGAGATAAGAAGTGGATTTGTTCTATAACTTCATCACTAATGTAGAAGACCACTGGCTCTTAGAAATCACCTCTTGGAATTAACAAATTGATTGTTACAGCTGTCTAATCAAAAATTCCTTTATCTTAAAGTAGTAAAAAGGAAATATATCATTCTCTCTTCCAAGAGTGATTATTAATGATCACATAAAGGTTCCAAAGATGTTCTTTTCTTCCTCAAGTTGCTTGTAATATTGCCACAGCAGTTATGCCCTGTGTTCTTCTCATGGCACATGTTAAGTCATATAATTAAAAATGTTTGATTTGGAAATATGATCGTTTTAGATTAAGTTAAAGTTAAAACATCAAGATTCAACATAACAGTTACACAAAACATCAATATAGTTCAGTTGTCATCTCTACTGTGTCTTTGTCTTCAAGTCTTTGTTCTATTTTTTTTTTTATTTTTTTTTTTACAGTTAGCATGAGCCTGCTGAAATGTCTTCTATAAACAATGTCTTGTTTAAAGTAAAATACTTGATTGGTTTTCTTTAAACAAGTTCCTGTGAATAGTTCATATTTTTGATTCCATTCATTTACACAACCAAAGTGATTTGTTCAAACCATTGATTGTATGTATGTTATGTATGCAGTTTTAGGTGACATTGCAAAAAATTGTTTCATGTCTTTATTCAAATCAATGTTTAACTTTGAGTTAAAATAGTATGAATGAACATTGTTAACATCTGTTAAGCTATGAAAGTTTTACAAAATAAAAAGGATGCATTCAACTCTTTTGCCAAAAGTTTGTATAAAACCCTCAATAAACACAAATACAAACGCATCTGCTAATGCTAAACATACTCCTTTAGATTGTCTTGTCAACGACAACCGACAGCGACATCAACAATCATCTTGTTTGTGACCTTGTGCCTTTAACGACAAAGACTGTGAAACAGATCAGACGCAAACAACAGCAGAAAATATTGGAGCAGTCCGAATGAAGTCAAGATAACATTTGGACAGTCACAACAGCCAGGATACTGGACATTAGTGTGATATTCATGCTTTCAAAGAACAACAAATCTGGTTTTTATAATAGGCCTAATAACAACCACCAATCGTATGATATAGCCTACACGCGAGGAAAGGTTATAGGCTGGGAGACTATCTGTCCGGTGGAGGTATAGCGCCACACTGAGAGTATAGGAACTCCAGCTCCAACTTCAGCTTATGACTAAACCGCTGGGTGGCAGTAATGTCAAAAAACCTTTCTTTTAACTCTTTTTCTTTTTCTTTCTGTTAGTAGGCTAAACTGATGCTGCGTCCCAATTCGCCTACTTATACTACGCCCTAAAAGTATGTACTCTTCCTGTGAACAAAAAGCACATACTTTTGAGTGTGTAGCAAAAGAGTAGACAAGCTTTGGGACATACTATCACCTCATACAATTGCGTCTTTGCTCTCTGTCGCATCCTGCAGTCTTTCATGTGGAGAACTCTCCTCATATTAATGCATAATGATGCATTTAAAAGTTAATGGCCAATCAGATCTTGATAAAAGTCCACATTGGTATTGCAGATGAAATATACCACGGATAAATAAATATTTTCTATCAGGTTGAACTGATTATTAGTCACTCAAACCTCTCAGCGTCGGTCGCGCATATATATTAACACTTTTTACTCGTGTTTGTAGTTCTGAACCGAATCCTCATCCAAAGCGCAATGGGTTGTGGGCAATATTAGCCTTTATAGTGTGCACGGATCCACACTTCGAAAATCTACCGGAAATAGTAGACCATCCGGGGACTTTTGGCATACTCTTTTCAACATACTATGCTTTGGGACACACTTATTTTAACCTCACATACTATTTAGGATGGATAGTATGGACATTGGGACGCAGGGTGAGAGACTTTTGTGTAAATGAGGCTTGGAACAGAGAAACGAACAAATAAGGTAGGCCTTATATTGTCCATAGCCGGTACATTGACATTTTATAGAAGTGTTTATTTTAAGATGCATTCAAAATATATTTATTTCAACAAACCATACTCCATAATGGCAATCTTATATGTAAGACCACTAACAGGTTTGTCAGAAGCTCGTAGTGCTGTATACACTGAAACTGTAAGATCTTAATTGCTTAAGTCGCTGGCGAGGGGAGGGTACAGATGTGAATCTGTGTTTTGGATCAGTGCCGGGGATCTGACAGTGAAATCTGGCAGTAATGAAGGTCTGGAGCATCTGGCCGGCTGTGAATGGATGAATGCTTAAGATGTGAGGTGTGTCCTCTCCCCCGGGAGCTGTGAGAGTGACGCCGGATTGGATGAGCTGTTTGAGGGGGGCGTGGCGTACGCCTGATCTGAGCCGGAGGAGGACGAGGAGGAGAGCCGAAGAACGAGACGAAAGAGGGGGGTGATTACTCTCTTTCCCACCACACCCTGCCAGGCCGAGTCCCGACAAACACATAATATTTCACAGAAGAGTTTGAGTGTGTGTTTTACAGTGGAATACTAGTACATCTACAAAAGACGGTAGAGAGATAAGGTAGTCAGCAGTATACATGCAGAAAACATATTCAACTGGTTTGAGAGAGATTTTCTTTTTCTTCATTTTCACATGTTTTAGGCTGACCAAGCTGGAAGACCATCTTAAACAAGTTTTTTTAATTGACCTTAATAGAGTTCACTGGAACATGATGTAAGACCATAAACCGCTTCCAGCATTTTCCTCTCCAACATCAACCCTTCTGTCTGAAGTGTGAGGGAAATTTTGAACTTGAATATGAGCTCTCTGTCACAAGTAACATACCTTTTCCATGTGGAGGCAGTACAAAACATAAAAGTTACAAAAACAAACAAAAAAAAGACACTTTTACTAAAATCACAATGATAGACTCCAGGTAAAACATGTGGTTTAATTATATAAAAACATTTCAAATCAAAGTAAAAGGTGAAGTATAAAAGTATAAAATTATTCACAGGCTCTTGAAGTGGTTCTTCGAAGTGCTTGGTACAGATGTCCATAAAAGAACACATCTTTAGACATAAACTTGAAAAATTGTTTTCTCTTATAAGACATATGAAATCATAGATATTAAAATGGCTTTCCTTCATTTAAAATAATCCATTACTGAAATAATTATAAAACACAAACGCAAATCTCATTCATGTCCACATTGATATAGTAATTATATTGCTAAGTAAATTACAATGCAGTTCTGTGTAAAGGGCGGAGTAAAATTAACATGGACAATGCAAGTGGACATTACAATAAACCTCTCATTTGTGACATCCCCTTCCCTCCTAAATGTGTTTTTTTTTTTTTCTTCAAAGACATGTGTATGTCATTAATTTATATAAATAAACAGATATTCAATAAGCTGCCTGTTGAAATGGATGACTTTCATTCGGCTTTGTTTTGTCATGCAATTCAGATTGACTCATTTATGGTTAATTTTTCAAGAATTGTCACAATAAATTTAAAAAGTCAATCTTTATGACTTGTGTCAAAATAGAAGTGAAATCACAAAGATGTTATGCTCAGAGTCAGCTAAACAGCTCTTGTCCCCAAACTAACAACAAAATCTACATTAAAACATGGGTTAAATATTTCATACAGTGCATAAAGTGGACACAAATCAGTTTGTGTTCTGTGTTGTGATGTTTTGTACACCTGGTTATGTATACAGTACATCTGACTTCTTCAAATGAACCTTTTTTATCTATTGTTATTTCACATTTCATTAGATAATGCATTTAAATCCTGAAGGCAACAATAACATATATGTGCAATTTGGAGATGTAATTGTCATAACAATGCCTTGGTCTGAAATGCACATCAGCTGTAGGTTTAAAAATATACTTTCCTAACCACCAATTATTTCACTGAAGTACAGTAACATTTTCCAGTCAGATGTCACCCCCAGAACAAATACGCATCCTGCATTCTGGTTTCTTTGAACCTGGAGATGCCCATGTGCACATTCACTCGGGAGTGTTGGGCCAGGACATTATCTCGCAGTGGGATACCATCCTGAATGAAGAAGAAATGAAGCAGATGAAGGAATAAGAACAAAATGTTCTTGCACCTGGAATCTTCTCTAGGACCTCCTGTCTCCATTTTTAGTCTTGAGAACAACTAGGACCACCATAGCAGGGATTAGGCATATGGGGGTCATAACTAGGGCAAGGATGATGCTGGGAGGGGGGTCCCTCAGTGCCTCTGTGGGGCATTCTTGAAAATAGGTGGTGTGGATATCCACAAATATGCTTTCAACAAAATGATTCGGCCAGGGAAGCAGTAGACAATCAGCAACAGTCTCGGTACACACAGTGAAATTGTTGTATGCACTGCCAGAGAGACAGACAGAAAGAAAGCCACCAATTACTATCAAGCACAATACAGTATTATATGGCATTTGATAAAGAATCCTTGGAAAATAGCCTACCTTTTTACTCTCTCCAATGAACACCAGACAGTAGAGTTCATGGATGCCATAGCCACATTAAAATGATATCTACACAATTCCACCACCAGCATTTCATAGCATGTTCTGAAGGAACTGTTCCCACAAAATGAACAGTATAGGTCACAGACGCTCTTGTTACCACAGCCTGTGATGTAAATGAAAAGAAATAAATAATAATTGTCAATATGAATCGTGTCAAACGTCTTACATCTTTTAGGTGTCACAGTCAAGTTGATATAAATACAGTAGGCTAATTATCTATTAAGCTATTTTGACAAGTAATGTACATACCAAATGTTCCTCCATTTCCATGTCCAGGATCTAAAAAATATAATTAAATCTTATAATAAGTAAATCGTAAATCATATACAAGTACATCTTACATCGTATTCAACTTATTACTTTAGATAATCGTTTGTGACATACTCATCCTTCAAACACAGATTTGTCATGCACTGCATTGTGTCTAATTTAGGTTACATGAAAGCTTAAGTTGTAAATCGACGAACACTAAACTTACCATAGAGAAAAGACAGAAAGACGCCAAAGAAGCTGAACGATACCCTCATATCAGAGCAAACGAGCGCTGACGAGATGGTCTCAACCCGCCACTGAATGTGCCTGAACTTTTACACCAAAGAGCGCGAGGCATAACAGGAAACGCGACGGGTGGAAGCGTGATGCGCCGTCTCCACATGTGGAATCGGGGTTACCAGATGTTCAGAAAGCTGCTGACCGAAAACGCTTTAATTTTCCCACGTAATAATGCTCCGCCCCCCTCTCTCTCTCTCTCTCTCTCTCTCTCTCTCTCTCTCTCTCTCTCTCTCTCTCTCTCTCCAACTTGAACAGAAAAACAGTAAAACCTTCTAATGGATTCTCACTGACTGTTAGGCGCCATATAAATACAACCCATTAATTGGTCATAACTGAATAGATCTATTAAACAAACAAACAAAAAAAAAAAACGTGAATGAGATTTCATAAATTTGTTCATTATTATTATTATTTTTTAAATAATATTAATTACAAAACTTAATTAGCTAGGCTATGTTTAACTATGCAACCTCTCAGTTTACTTATGTCTCACAAGCCTTCCCAAATAGGTTATCATAACATAGCCTAGTTCTTGGTTCATTTGGAGTTGGACATGACGAAAGTAATAGCAAGCTGTGGTGCTCACACTACACAACAAGGTTTCTTCCCAGCTAGAATTTTTTTGTTTGTTTGTTTGTTTGTTTGTTCTCAGTGGCAAGTTTTGTTTTTGTTCCCAGAACCTTTTAAGGTAGGATAACATTCTTTAAAAACATTCTATAAATGTTTAGTGATAACATTGTTACATTATCCCCTAAAATTCTTATAAAGTGTTTAGAGGTCAGTTTCCCAGCGGGCAAGTACTGGACATGGACAACTGCACAAACAGTATTACCAGTTTCACTTATTACAAACCAGTTTGACTTTATTTCTGTCATATGTGCAAAAAAAGTTTTCCTTGAGAAGGTTTAAATGTTGATGTTTGGGTTGATGTCAACATTATGGTGATTAGTGTTTGATTTAGTTGGGCAGTTTGACTCTTGACTTTTTTAACATTAGTTGTTTTCTGGCTGCTATAACTGTTTGTTATGGCCAGAACCTGCAAGAGAAAATGTGATAAGATGATGTTGGCTACTTGTTGGTGATAAAGCTATAATCATCATTTAGTGGCCTGATTTACTGATCTCATCCAGTAGCTAATCTTTGATTATAGATGTTATTAACTTCACGTGACTAGACCTGCGATAGTAGTCCAGCATGAGATCAGGCAGTATTTTAATCAGGTAATCTGAAGGATTAACCCCCCCAAAAAACAAAACACACACACACACACACACACACACACACACACACACACACACACACACACACACACACAAACAACACTGTGCATTCTGTGCATAGCAGTGCCTATACTACACAACACAATGCTGACAAGGTACACAAAGACATTTGGTCAACAGGCAGTCCCAACCAACAAAATCTTTTACTTACATAAATTACGAGAGAAATTCATGCAAGTTATTACGAGATTTTTCCGTTTACATCATCTGCATTGCGACTGGCTGTATTTGTTCGACCTTGCCGTTGCATTGCACACATTAGAGGGGCAGTTGTGGCTTAATGGTTAGACTTGTAAGTCGGACTTGTATTCCGAAGGTTGCAGGTTCGAGTCTCAGTACCGGCAGGAAATGTAGGTGGGGGGAGTGAATGAACTGCTCTCTTTTCCACTCTCATTACCCACAACCGAGGTTCCCTTGAGCAAGGTGATCTTGTAGTGTGTGCAATGCAACAACAAGGTGGAACTAATCCAGCCAATCACAGTGCAGATGGTATAAATGGAAAAACCTTGTATTAACTTGTGTGATTTTCTTGCATGAATTTATATGTAGTTCCAAACGTAGGTTCGGGAGGAGCCTAAACATTCAGTCCTGTCAATCATCATTACGAGCGTATATAAGCAGCAGTCACTGTGTCATCCCAGGGAAAATTCTTCCAGCATTCCTCCTCCTTCCCATCTCCTCCTCTATTTTTCTTATTCTCCCTCTGCACAGTACTGTTATAGGTACTCGGAGCTCGAGTTTCTTTTGCTGTTGGACGGGACTGCCTCTTGACCAAATGTCTAGTAGTTTGTGCAGCTCGTCAGAGTTGTGTAGTATGCACACTGCTATGACAAGATGATGACAGATGACAAGAAACCTTGTTGTGTAGCCTGAGCCTCACAGCAATTCAGGTAGTCTAACAGTCCTGTAGTGTGAGCTTGCTGTGTTGTGGTAAGTAGTAGAGGAAACTCTTACTATATCCATTACAATACCCATTCGATAGAAGTTAACTGAGCGTCATGAAAGTTCTTCTTGTTTTAATGGAGCTTCTGCATAAGAACCGGTTCTCAGATCAAGTTTCGACTCATGATAATGTAAAGCACTGTTGTGTTTAAAAGATAGCTGTTTCCCTGAGGCGCGGATCTTTTCTGAGCCGAGAACACCCAGGCCAGATGCACATCTGCAAGCGGGTCTCCCCCT
Source organism: Elopichthys bambusa (assembly GCA_037101425.1). NCBI lineage: Eukaryota > Metazoa > Chordata > Actinopteri > Cypriniformes > Xenocyprididae > Elopichthys > Elopichthys bambusa. The sequence continues at coordinate 24,863,960 of CM074435.1, forward strand.
TTAAAAAAACACTCTGTTTCGCTCAGGTTGATTCCTCGTTGGCTCAGTGGTTCTGATTTATTTGCATTTTTCGCATCTGTTTCCAAACAGGAAACATAAGTGAACATTTAAGGGCAGAGCAGGGCGGCTTGATGGAATGGACACTTTTAAGAATAACTGGGTCATATTAAACAGATCTAGTTCGGGAAACGATATAATCAGAGTTTGCCATCTGTGCTCGAAGGGCCGCACTTTTGGTTTGAGCCCAGCTGTGATTGAAACAAACTCTCAGCTCACTTACTTCAAAGGAAGAGAAAAAGGCGAATCCAGGGCCGAGGGAGGCCTGGAACAGTTTATGCAACACTTCTGGACTTGTGGATCTCATGTTGGCCATGTGAGTTTGTCTTCAATCGGTACCAATAGATTAAGTCTATTGGAAACCATTTAGTGAAGTATTTTTTTAGCAACCTTATTACTTTTGGATGATATATCACCAAAAACATTTTTTTTTTTTGCCTTATTTTTTTCAGAACGCGAAACTTCCTACAATAATGTACTCTTGGACCCTAAGAGAGATCCACCAATCAGATAAGTCTTTGTTAACATAGAAACAAGAATTGTGAAAAGAGTGGCTCAAGCATCACATATATTTTTATGAATTAGAATTAATGACTTATAGCTGACTTTTTTTTTTTAAATATTGTTTTATTTCGTTCATTCACAAAGCTATTAAATAGTTAATTCTCACAAAAGTTCAAATGATTTTTTTTTGCTTCAAGCAAAAAGTAATGTTAAGATTCACCTTGGAGCTGGTTGGTTTGGTTTATATTTGAGAAAGGTTTTTTTTTTTTAAGGTAGAATAAAATATTTCTATAATATATAAAATAAATAAATAAATAAAAGGTATGAAATGAGCTCTTTAAGATGTGAGACCAATTTTTTTTCATTATTATTATTTTTTAATGTACACAAATTTTTGGAAGTGAGAAGAAATGAGGGCTTTCTTTGTATATTTGTTTGTGTGAAGATGCTTTATAGGTAGCACGCAGTATGAGTTGTTAAACGCCATATGCATGTGACACTCACAGAACAATGCTGTCTTTGTTTCTGTTTTTGGATCCTAACAACAGGCCAATCTAAATCTCCCCTGTGCCCATGTGTTTATCCAAATCTCAAACTGAAGCAGTTGGTTTATTCTTTGTTCCAGAGACTCTCCCATGAATATAAATATTAGAAAAAAAAGTCTGATTGAAAGTGTCAACAAAATCTTTTACCACGGTGTAGAATTGCAACACAATATTCTTTCCACCAGTTATTATGCTGTTACCTTCCTAAGCACTGATTGTCTGCTATTCTTTGTTAGTGCTTATATATATGGGTCATTGACGAATAAGTGTAAGAAACCTTAATAAAGAGGTGGAGCATTAAACAAGATTTTTACAAGATGGACAAAATTTGTCACCAAAAAAAGTCATTCGGTTTAACCAAAATTTTGGTTTTACCGAATGACACTTTTGGTTATACTGAATAATGATATTTTCAAACAATGCTAACAGGCTAATATCTATCTAACTAGATAGATTGCTAGCTAGCTAGCAAAAGGACAATCAAATATTTTATATTTAGTACAAGTTTTTAAAATATTACAACATTTTCCATGTTTTATAGCGGTTGTACCAAATGACCTGATATTTCGAGACATGCGTATGAGCGAATGAAAACATGAATTTTTCAAATAGTTAAGAGAGAGTTAGTTACTTTGCTTCATGACCATGTGGTCCTTTGCAGGTGTCTGAATGATGTCACATCCTGTCACATGATACTGAACTCATGACTTGATCCAAAATGGTCTCTTTATATCGGTGACTCCGAATGACATTAATGAAATTCTTTTTTTCCGGACATTCTTTCTCATTACAAAGCAACGACTTCTACACATAACTTTAATACCATTTTGCAATATGTTGATATATGATGTTATAAAATCATGTCAGAATAAAAAAATCTGTACATTTATTACATTTTAAGATATTTTAATCACTAATGAAATGGCTGTATTGGCCTTTGGACGGTTAAACCAAATTACCTTTTGACACTTCAAAATCTTTAAAATAACTTTATATGTAGCAAAATATAATTAAAACCTTTTGGATTCAATAAAAGAGATCTAGTTGTACTACCTTACATGCTTTGGATGTGATATCTTTGTTTTTTATTATTATTTAAGGCTTTGGACAAAAAATGCTACATTGCAGCACATCAGCTGCTCAATATGCACTCAGCTGAATCCAAAACACCCTCACAGTAGGGTTTATTTGGACATACAACTCAGAAAAACAAAAAATGAGCCAACATGTCTGTCATATTTATACAGCTGTATCACTCACCTGCTCTGGTGTAGGCAGTGGTTTGTACTTCTGTCGGTGGGGTTGATGGAGTCTGTCTCTAGAGCACAGAAGAAAAATAAATGTTCATGAGATACAGAGCATGGGTTTACAAAAATACTTTTTGACAGCAAATAGAATTCTATATCAGAATATGAATATATTTATCAGTAAAAAAATTCAACATCTCACCACAGTGTGTTTCTGTTCGTTTGGTACCAGAGTCTGCAGAGTTGAGACCATTAGACACAGACAGACTGTTGTGAAAAAGAAACTTTGTATTATACACATGAATCACACTCACATTCAGAAACACACTGGCATTTATTTGTCATTATAAGACAGCGAATTGCTGCAGTTAGGGGAATATTGACAGACATGGAAAAAGATGCAGGAAGGGAGGAGATGAAGTGGGAGCACATCCTCCCTTTGTCCTGTTCAGGGGGATCATGACAGTCATTTCCTCAGAAGCATCTAATTCCTTATTTATCTATATCTACCTCATAATTTTGAAGGGGTCAATAGTATAATTTACATGATTTTCCATTCTATTTTCTTTATGGTTTAAAGGGATAGTTCACCCAAAAATGAACATTTTGAACAACGTGAGGGAGAGTAAATGACGACAACATTTTTGTGTGTGAACTACCCCTCTAATACATTTGAAATACAATATCATATTATATATATTATTATACAATAATTCTGGTGTGATCTCTAGTTATTTTATATATCTATTAATATATTAATATTAATATACTAATATATTAATTAGAAACCGTTCAAAGGACATTTTCTAAATATATTGAAGATATCTACGGTCTTCTTGATTCTGTCTTTGCGCATTCACAACCATTTTCTCTAGTAGAATACCTCTGATTTTAAGTTTCAAGCACATAAAACCAAACTTTTATTCTGAAGGTTTCATATCTTACCCCAAAACAGTAGAGTCCCTTGTAGTTTTGATGTGTGCGCCATTATGCTTTAATCCTGGGATACTGCTGTCTGTCTGTCCACCTCAGCTTGCACAAATCACATGTATGAACTCTTCAACAGGAAGACTCTATTAAAACAACAGGATGTGCTCATTTCCTTAAAGGGGTGGTGGATTCATACATGGAGAGACATTACAGAGTGGGCTGTCTAATATATCCCAATGTTACCATCATTTGTCTCTCTGAATTTCCCTTGCACTCATATTCTCACTACTAACACATTCTCTTTTGCTTTCTCTCCTGATTTATGTAACTATCTGTTATTGAAATTGTGTATTGTGTCATGGCTTTGCATTGTGTAGCCTACATGGACCTTTCTATTGATTTATGCCCACCATTTTAAGTATTTATTGTGTGTGTGTTTTAAATATTCCTGATTATTTAAACCATTAATAATAACTGTTTTTCTATCTCTACCAAACATTTGTGGCTCTGCCAAACATATCAATTGATGTATGTTACAAAAGCATGTGGGGCTCATAAAGGCAGTGTGTTTGACACTGCACACCTTTGTTTAACACTAACATCACTTTTGTTGTTTGTGATACATTAATTTGAGGATGTTTTATGTTTTTCCTCTAACACTACTCTCAATCAGTTTGAGTAGGAGAGTGGAAGGACTGAATCTTTGAAATCAACAAAGCATGAGCCAGAATTTACTTTTACTTTGGTTCATTTGTTTATCATGTAGAGTAGAGTGTATATATATGATGTGATGTATGATGTTTTGGTCTAAGACCAAATGGAAGTTATTCAGAACTGAGGAAATAGTGCAAAAATGGATGAAACTGGTGTATAATTCTGTTATAAAGTATTTATTAACAAATTATATATATATATATATATATATATATATATATATATATATATATAATTTGTTAATAAATACTACTCTACATATTCGTTACATTTTAATTATGACATTTCATTCAAATATTACACCAGAACTGGCTTCTGTGGTAGGTCTCACAGTGTTTATTATTGTAGAGTTGAGTAAGCAGCCTCAATCCAAACAGATTGTTTCTTTTAATGTTTCTGGCTAGGATTCGGTTAACCTCATCGGGCTCTACAGGGGGTCTTACCCCAGGTGCTTTGGAGAGTGAACTGTGTTTCAGTAAGGAGGGGAGAGATAAAGACTGATGACAAATCCACCCCTTGAGTATTGGCTCAGAGGAGTGTCTGCCCTCACTATTGACGTACACAGAGCTACAACACTGCCATTGACGCATGTACACTATGACCACCACTGGCGTGCACTCGGTACAGCTCAGGAGTGATGCAAGAGGAGAAAGTATCATTCCCTTAGAGTTTATGCACACACACACACACTCTCACAGCCACAGATGTACAAGTCAACGTCATCTGGCGATTCCCCCACTCTCACTCAGCTGGACTTGGTCTGGTGCCTTGTGAAGTTCTGAGGACCTAAATTACTTCCACATTTGATTCACATTAGTAAGGAGAGGCTTGTTTTCCACCCTTAATTGGTTTGCTCTGTTTATAAAGCAGATTAAGTTAGAGGGACAGAAAACACCAAGTTTTTTTAGCAGTTCGGGACACTTACATTTCTTAAAATTGGAGCTCCAAAAGACAAAATCTGAAGACTTCCTGATAAAATAATGTATTTTACAAGAATAGCTGATATTAACATAGGCTAGTGCTGACCTTGTCACACTGATATTGTAATTCACACAAATAAAGTTTAATGAAGTCAAAGAATATATTTTTTTTCCATAGAAACACACATGAAAATGCTCTTCAAGTTTGTGCACATAAACAATGTTCTTTATTGTCCATGAATGCAGTGTAAAAAAAAGTTTGTTGTTTTCAAACTATGGATCATGACCCATGTAGTCCGATTCATGAAACAAATGACTCTTAGGAATATTTTAATGGATCATTCAAAAAGACTCACAATCTCTGGAGTTTAGTTTGAATTCTTTACTGAATGAACTCTGAATCAACATATGGCCTAGGTTCCATGTCAGTGACTATTTAGAGACTATTTTCCTCCATTTTTTTCCTCTGTAAAAAATTTTTTTTTGGTTCTTAAATTAATTTAATCTTTTAATTCATTGATTAATTAATAATTAATTAATATATATATATATTTTTTGTTGTTAGGTGGGACCTAATTTGGGAACCTCTATCTTAGGTCACTGAAAAGACAAAAAAATGGGGGATTTAGTGGTAATAATGGCACATTATTACAATATAAAATATGTGAAAGTTATTCCTTTTGTATTTAAATACTGTCATACAGAAAGCTTGAATACACTTTTGCATTTACATGCTTTAAAGAGATAGTTCACCCAAATATGAATATTCTGTGATCATTTACTCACCCTCAAGTTGTTCCAAACCTGAATGAATTTCTTTCTTCTACTGAATACAAACAAAGATATTTTGAAGAATATGGGTAACCAAACAGTTGATGGACCTCACTGACTTCCAAAGTATGGAAAAAAAAATGACGATGGAAGTCACTGGGGTCCATTAACTGTTTGCTTACCAACATTTTTCCAAATATCTTATTTTGTGTTCAGCAGAAGAAAGAAATTCCTTCAGGTTTGGAACAACTTGAGGGTGAGTAAATGATGACAAAATTTTAATTTTTGGGTGAACCGTCCCTTTAAAGACTCAGTATCTGGAGCTGTTCAACACCCTTTCAAATGTCATAGTTCCTATTATATTTCAATTCATCCTCTAAACTCCTTCCTCAGAGCAAAGAGCTCATCCCTCAGTACCCCACACCGATTGATACTAATCTTCATCTGACGAGCCAAAACCAACATCCATAGTTTACACTGCACATAATTAAAAACTTTCCAAAGATAAGACCTCCCTCTTATGTCTATCTTTCTGCCTGTGTTTGCTTCTGTTGTAAGGTCCAAGATAAACACCGGACTGGCCTAAAAAACAACCTTTTAGGATGGGCCCATTACTGGGATAAGGGTGTGAGGAAAAATTGTGTTACCACTCTATCTTTCACATACTGAAGTAATGAGCAATTCCACCTCAACCCTACATCGACAGAAGAAGCTACATGTACATTGCCAGTCTCACACACAATGTCAGTATTAGAAAAAGTTTTAATTGTAAAAGAAAGAAAGAAAAAAAACTCTTATTGAAAGTTTGATACTGTAAACAGAATATTAACATCTGACAAACTAAATGTTCATTACAAATAATTTCACATGTTAGAATTTATCCTTGTTACTCAAAGGGATAGTTCACCCCAAAATGAAAATGTACTCACATTCATATAGTTCCAAACCTATATGAATTTCTTCTGTGGAACACAAAATACGTTATTCTGAAGGAACAGTTTTGGCTTTGACTTCCATTTTATGGACAAAAAACATTTCTCAAAATAAAATCTCAAAATCTCTCAAAAAAAAAATCTAAAAAAAAAAAATGTTTCACAGAAGAAAGAAAGTCATACATGTTTGGAATGACACAAGGGTGAGTAAATGATGACAGAATTTCTTTCTTTCTGGCTTTCTTTTAGTTTTTGGTGAATTAAAGTATGAATTTAGTGTTAAAGTATCACATGCACTAAGCATACAAAAAAAGTGCATGCTCCACTACAGTCAATTTATAAAGTTTTTTCCCTAAAATATTAATCTGTAAAACCAAACCAAATATCCTTCCCATGTTCCTGCAACACGACAAAATGCTTGTTCTTTCATTTGTAACTTAATGATAGGCAGTGATAGGCAGGGAACTTATAGAGACAAAAATATTGAAAATAAAAATCTCTATGTTGTTCCAAACTTGACTTTCTTCTGTGAAACACAAAAGAAGTATATTTTTCCATACAATGAATGGTGAATGAAACCGTCGGTCTGCCTAACATCTCATTTTGTGCGTTTCAGGAACGAAAGAAAGCCAAACAGGTTTGGAACAGCTTGATCTTGAGTAAGACTTTTTATTTTTGGGAAAACGATCTCTTTAAAAAATAGGACCGAGATTAACAATAAATTGTTATATGGCGACATCTAGCGGAATTATAAATATCACAACATTATGTCGAAAAGATTCATTCATATATATATATGTATATATATATACACACACATATACATATAATCCATTATTACAATTTTGATTAGTTGCATGTGTATTAGCAATATCAATCTGGGTTGCTATCTCTCGAGCGCGTCCATTCAGGCGCGTTCTCGTTGGGTCACGTGTGACGTGCAGAGAAGGGCAGAGCTTTCTGCGTCGCGCGGCGGGTGGACCTCACGCTGTATGGCAGGCGGAGTTGTCATGTAAAACTATGGTTTAACTATCCATAAATATATTTTAGATAGTTATAATTGTATTTCGACAAGTCAGACTAGTCAGAATGATAATTAGAGATATCTGCAATTATAATTGCACTAGTCTAATCTGCTGTTGTTTGATGTGAGACTGAATTTATTCAGAATTACTTCATGGATTATTTCATTCATATGGTAAAAGATCTCCAGCATGCAAAACGGATCAACTAAAAATAATGTTCAATAAAGACAGAGAACAGCAAACTGCTCATCTTATTTTATTTATAGGCTACACTTTGAAAAGACAAGAGAGAAGAACAATTTATACACCAAAAATGTGAAATATAGTGCAAATAAATGTGTGACGGACAAGTAAAATACTTCAGAATCAAGGCAGACTTAATCAAAAAAGGTGAAGGCTGATTTGAAAAAGATTATAAGTTTAACTGGTATTAAAGGCTGATTTAGACGTCTGCGTCGAGTATACACTGTAGCTGTGTGTAGCACGAGTAGCCTGCAGCGAAGCCTGATGTGCACTTCTTAAAAAATGTAACAACGCGTTAATTCTATGCGGACTGCAAACGCTGTGATTGGTCTGCTAGAACCCCTCCCTCAGGTCAAAAAACTGGCATGGAGCAAGCGGAGAAGAGCGAGCATTTTCAACTTCCATAGGAATGAAAAAACGCTCTGTTTTAGGGGACACACGCAAAAGTCACCATTCCGCCATCACTGCTGAGGCTTCTCTGACAATGTACATGACAAGCTGCTGCTTCTTCGGCTTTTGCCTTGATACTCAACATGACCGCGGACACTGCCTACTAGTGGTCTGCATGCACATTGATGCAGACAACAACGTAGAAGTATAAAGGAAAACAGACGCATAGCCTACAGCGCAGAGGCTCCAGCGTATTCAATTCTTTGACAAAATGGCGGATGACAAGTTCCAAGGTAGGACTGGTTAATAAAATGTTTAAGGTGGGGCTTAGCAAAGATGTATTTGCATGCATGTTTCAGATATATGTAAAGTAATTTGGACCAATACGAATTTTAAAAGGTTAGTTCACCCAAAAATTAAAAAATTCTGTCCTTAATTACTCACCCTCATGTCATTCCACACCCGTAAGGCCTTCGTTCATCTTTGGAATACAAATTAAGATATTTTTGATGAAATCCGATGGCTCAGTGAGGCCTCCATTCCCAGCAAGTTAATTTAAACTTTCAAACGCCCAGAAAGGTACTAAAGACATATTTAAAACAATTCATGTGACTACAGTGGTTCGACCTTAATGTTATGAAGCGACGAGAATACTTTTTGTGCGCCAAAAAATGAAATAATGACTTTATTGAACAATATCTAGTGATGGGCGATTTCAAAACAGTACTTCATGAAGCTTCGAAGCTTTACGAATCTTTTGTTTCGAATCAGTGGTTCGTGGCACTGCCAAAGTCACGTGAACCATTGAAATTTCGAAACACTTATGAGGTAACGAAGCCTCGTTTACTGAAATCACATGAATTTGGCAGTTTGAGATTGATACATGCTCCGAACCACTGAGTCAGAATCATGTTGTAGATATCTGACGACAAGTCAAAATTGCATATGTCATCTGGAATTGGAATTTTGAGTACTACTAAAAGAGCCAGGGGTACTTAAAGGGATAGCTCATAAAAGAATATATTTTGAAGAATGTCGATCACCAAACAGTTAATGGACACCACTGACAAAAAACAAAACAAAACAAAAACTATGGAAGTAAATGGGGGTGTTTAGTTACCGACATTCTTCAAAATATCTTCTTTTGTGTTCAGCAGAAGAAAGAAACTCATACAGGTTTGGAACAATTTGAGGTTGAGTAAATGATGACAGAATTCATTTTTGGGTGAACCATCCCTTTAATGCAACACCGGCTTGCCATACTCACTTCCCTCGCTCGCTCTCTGGAGAAAAACAGCACATGCTATGCGCTGCGGATCTCAAGGGAGCTGTGCAAAAACAACAAGCATTGGATCCTCAAGCCAAGCCCCTTTGCGCGGAGACTTCTGTCTCTGCATATATTAACATCCACGTGTACATATCACGTCTATACATAGGTATATTGCTATAAAGTACATAACTTAAATGGTTTATATGCTAGCCGGTTTTATGATATCAGCACTTTCATATTTGAAATCATATATATATATAGGCCTATATATTTTTAAATGTGTATTGTAATAATGCACGCTATTAGACAATTTTAAAATTACTAATACTAATGCTACTACTACTACTACTACTACTACTACTAGACCTAATACCTAATAGACAGATATAATAGTTATCATTCGGTTAATTATAATTTTTAATTCTGCCTATTAAATGTCAGAGCTCATGCATATGTTTGTATTTAGTCGTTTAATTATTCCGAAAATAAGTTGCATTATTAATTTCCTCCCCAGTGCACTCAGCCTGTGGTCCAGCCAAAGAGCGCTGGAGTATGTTCATAATAAAGACGTCACCCTGTGCTTTGACCGTGCCAACCAAGTGCGCAGCTCTTAACTGTACAACTACAATCTCGACATGCTTACGAACGACCGAGGAATCCTCACATCCCCTGCGATCGTCAACACAAACATTCTGGCACCGACATCTGCAGTGGGTCGGTAGCCAGGACACCGTTTTTCACTACAGGACGTTTTTGGGCACGCGGACTTCTTTGCTGCGCACTTGAAGCTGAAGCTGATTCGCGAGGATTTAAAGGAAGGAGCAGGGACTCTTAAGGTATTTCAAACTGCGACAGCGCCTATGAGTATCGTTATCCAGCATGTGCGAGAGAGAAAGAGCATGTGTGCACGACATGTTTAAATCGTCTTAGCGTGTATCGTTTGCTTCACAGCTTCTCGTGCAAATATTTTCAACGTGTGGCGTTGTTGACGGTTAGCGTCCTTCATTATGAACGCTTTCGTTCGTGGCCCGTGTAGCCTTGCGCTATTCCTTTTCAAACCTTTTACATTTCATTTTAGTTTCTCGAAAGTTCGAGAAAACATTATTGAGGGGTTAAGAAATGGTGAAAAGTGTACTACGCACTTATCCGCACCGTGGTGATATGAGCTCGCGAGAGAGACACGCCCACTTTCAGTGTGTACGCGTGAGGAGCGCGTGTTTTTCCGTGCACAGTGTCACTTTGATGCTGTTTGCATAACCAGTTTTTCTTTTTGACAGCCAACACGCTTTTATCATTTTCCATTAAATTATTATCGAGTTTCGTTAATCTTAAGTACTAATCTAAATCGGAGACCTTTAAATGGTGTATAATGCGGAATGTTGGTTGTGTTTTGTGAACTGCAGGGGGCAGTGAGTGATTCCTATATGGAGTCCGTATTGAATGATAAAGTTTGAGTCATGCGATTCATAGGTCCCTTGAGTGTGTGTGTCTCCGTGAAAGAGAATGAGTCACATCTGACGGGAACCCTTCTGGAAGGTGCTGTTTATCACATCCCAAAGAATATGTTTCACATGAAGATGAGGCTATGGAATCATGCACATAAATATTAATACATAGGATTTTATGTACCATATCTCCATTTTATTTTACACCCTAATTTGTGTTTGTTGTACATTTTATAAAATCCTTAAACATTCTGTTTATTTCCAGCTTTAGAAAAAAAGTCAATGTTTTCTGAATGTGTGCTCAACTATATGTATATTTATTCCACACATAAGTATTGCTTCTGTGATGGAGGAGGTGTCAGGTCCCCGATCCTGCACCGCAAAGCCCCCACGCAGTCTGCTGGAATGGAAGAAGAGAGTCAAGTCTGAGTACATGAGGTTGAGACAGTTGAAACGCTTCCGCAAAGCTGAGGAGGTCAAGGTAGAAAGTCTTTTGCAGTTGCATTTTTTTTTTTTTTTTACTCTGTCAGACCATTCACTATGTCTTATTCTGTATTTTTTATTTCTCTCTTCTTTAAAAGTTTTTATATACACTAATGTTCACTGTATTTTTTAAAGAAATTAATACTTTTATTCAACAAGGATGCTTGAAATTGATTGAAAGTCACAGTAAAGACATTTATAATATTACTAAAGATTTCTATTTCAATAAATGGCATTTAAAAAAAATTCTATTAATCAAAGAATCTTGAAAAAAATGTATCAGTTTAAAAAAAAAACTGTTTTCAACATTGATGATAATAAGAAATGGTTCTTTAGCATCAAATCATCATATTAGAATGATTTATCATTTAGAACGATCATGTGACTGAAGACTGGAGTAATGATGCTGAAAATTCAGCTTTGCCATCACAGGAATAAAATACATTTTAAAATATTTTACAATATTACTGTTTTTACTGTATTTTTGATCAAATAAATGCAGCTTTGGTGAGCATAACTGACTTTCAAAAACATAAAAACAATCTTACTGACCCCAAACTTTTAAACGGTAGTGCATTTCTTTTAGTTTTTTTGTTAATCATTCCACTTTCTTTTATTTTTCTTGATATTTTTTCTATGCTGTTCTGATTTCTCAAATTTAGTTTTCAGTAGAGTTGTCAAAAGTACCGACTTTCGGTACCTAGTTGGTACTGAAATTTAAAAAATGTGACGCTTTGAGCGCTGTTGAGTGTTGCATAAACACCTCTGATTGTGTTCACGAGCTCATCTGATATGTCTGTGATTGGCTTAAATGTTCAACGCTTCAAAAACGTTGTAAATAGTCATCAATGACGCTCTTCAACGAGCACAGATACACACGGGAGCGTTTGAAAGCAGGTGTCTATCACGGACCAGACATCTGCTTTCAAACGCTTTTTAAAACACTTTCAAATTCAAACACGTCTGTGTGCTTTCAAATGCTCCTGTGCGTTGATCATTGTAGCCAATCACAGACATATCCGATGAGCAACACAATGGCCAATCAGAGGTGTTTATGAATCTGCTCAACAGCGCTCAAAGCGTCACATTTTTTTAAATTTCAGTACCGACTTGGTACCGCAGTCGGTACTTTTAACAACACAGTCTTTGTGTGTGTGTTTTTCACAGGCTCTATTCCAGTCGAATCGCCGTAAGATTGAAGAAAGAACTGAGCTGCTGAATGAGGAATGGTCCAAGCTCCGAATCCAGTCCATTCCTCTGTCCACAACCAGTGGCTCTCTGCCCAACAAAAAGGCAAGAATGACACAGCCGGGGACCTTGACTACCACTAACCGCTGTCAGTCATCCTGCATCTGCTCTATGACACTAGATCGCTTTACTGTGAATTGAACCTGCTGCTAATTCAGCACAAGACTGTCCCCTCTAGCTGATTTATGAGCTGAATCAATACATAGTCAGCTTTGCCTTGGCATTTTTCAAACCTAATTTATTCTAACAAAATGCCAGTAATGACTCAAGATCGGGTGCCACAGTTCGCCTTCCATTTCCTGCAGTACCCACTTTATCATACAGTACCTGACAAGCGTTTAGATCATTCTAATGATGTTATTAATGGACTGACTGTGGCACAGTTAACCTCTAATTAATTAGTCCTGGCAAATATTACCAGTAGACCGGTAAAAAAATGCAGCAAGGTGTGATTTTATTTTTTTTCTACTTTATAAAATTGCTCTGTTGCCAAAAATGTATTTGTATGTTTGCCAAGCTAGCGCTCAATATCTAAAACTCCTGTGATATCCACAATAAAAGCAGCCGGCAGGCACAGCAGAGCTTAGTTCTCTGTGGAAGACAGAGAGACTGCTCCACATACCAGCACAGCTGGATCCTGCATGCAACAGCACTGCAAAACAATACCACACTTGAAGTTCTTCAGATACACCAAACCAAATATTTTTTGATCAGTGGATTATGATTTTGTCACAAATGTAAATGTGTATCCACGGGTGTCACGGGTGTATCCATCAAGTGTCATAAATGGTCTGTATGATTAGTGCACTATATTCCTTCTGAAGCCATACAAGCTTTGAGTGATGAACAGACAAAAAATATAAGTCTCTAAGACTTTTGGCATCCACCCTTGATCTCAATACCATGCTTATGAGCAGAACTGAAGAGTTCATTTGCAAAAACAGATAACCCCATTTTTATTAATTCTCACAAATCATGTTTTTTTATTTTTTTTATTGTGCATTCCAAGTAATATCAATCAAACTGCAGTTGGGTTGTTTTAATTAAGTAATAATAACTCCATAAAATACAGGTAACTTACAAAATTAAAGTTCATTGAAAGTATGTGGTTTTATATACAGGTACTGGTCATATAATTATAATATCAAAAAGTTGATTTATTTCACTAATTCCATTCAAAAAGTGAAACTTGTATATTATATTCATTCATTACACACAGACTGATATATTTCAAATGTTTATTTCTTTTAATTTTGATGATTATAACTGACAACTAAGGAAAATCCCAAATTCAGTATCTCAGAAAATTAGAATATTGTGAAAAGGTTCAATATTGAAGACACCTGGTGCCACACTCTAATCAGCTAATTAACTCAAAACACCTGCAGAGGCCTTTAAATGGTCTCTCAGTCTAGTTTTGTAGGCTACACAATCATGGGGAAGACTGCTGACTTGACAGTTGTCCAAAAGATGACCATCGACACCTTGCACAAGGAGGGCAAGACACAAAAGGTCATTGCAAAAGAGGCTGGCTGTTCACAGAGCTCTGTGTCCAAGCACATTAATAGAGAGGCGAAGGGAAGGAAAAGATGTGGTAGGAAAAAGTGTACAAGCAATAGGGATAACCACACCCTGGTGAGGATTGTGAAACAAAACCCATTCAAAAATGTGGGGGAGATTCACAAAGAGTGGACTGCAGCTGGAGTCAGTGCTTCAAGAACCACTACGCACAGACGTATGCAAGACATGGGTTTCAGCTGTCGCATTCCTTGTGTCAAGCCACTCTGACAGCATCAGAAGTGTTTTGCCTGGGCTAAAGACAAAAAGGACTGGACTGCTGCTGAGTGGTCCAAAGTTATGTTCTCTGATCTCTCTGAATTTTGCATTTCCTTTGGAAATCAGGGTCCCAGAGTCTGGAGGAAGAGAGGAGACGCACACAATCCACGTTGCTTGAGGTCCAGTGTAAAGTTTCCACAGTCAGTGATGGTTTGGGTTGCCATGTCATCTGCTGGTGTTGGTCCACTGTGTTTTCTGAGGTCCAAGGTCAACGCAGCCGTATACCAGGAAGTTTTAGAGCACTTCATGCTTCCTGCTGCTGACCAACTTTATGGAGATGCAGATTTCTTTTTCCAACAGGACTTGGCACCTGCACACAGTGCCAAAACTACCAGTACCTGGCTTAAGGACCATGGTATCCCTGTTCTTAATTGGACAGCAAACTCTCCTGACCTTAACCCCATAGAAAATCTATGGGGTATTGTGAAGAGGAAGATGCTATATGCCAGACCCAACAATGCAGAAGAGCTGAAGGCCACTATCAGAGCAACATGGGCTCTTATAACACCTGAGCAGTGCCACAGACTGATCGACTCCATGCCACGCCGCATTGCTGCAGTAATTCAGGCAAAAGGAGCCCCAGCTAAGTATTGAGTGCTGTACATGCTCATAGTTTTCATGTTCATAGTTTTCAGTTGGCCAAGATTTCTAAAAATCCTTTCTTTGTATTGGTCTTAAGTAATATTCTAATTTTCTAAGATTTCTAAGACTTTTGGGATTTTCCTTAGTTTTCAGTTATAATCATCAAAATTAAAAGAAATAAACATTTGAAATATATCAGTCTGTGTGTAATGATTGAATATGATATACAAGTTTCACTTTTTGAACGGAATTAGTGAAATAAATCAACTTTTTGATGATATTCTAATTATGACCAGCACCTGTATATGTTAAAAGTTTGTTTTTTAGCAAAAGCAGATAACTCATGTTTCAGAGTTAAACAAAACCAAGTAATTGCTTTGTAATTGCATTTAAAACACACAAACACACGTATGCACACAGATGCACACACGCACTAACAGATCGGCACACACATTTACGCACACGCACACAATACTGGCTTTTCTGATAAAACATATTTAGGGTTCTGAACGTGCTATATGTGGAGAATAACGCACGGCAGTCAGTTTTTGCAAATTAACTCTTCAACTGATGACTGATATGTGAATCTTTTCAATGAATCAGTTGATCTAGTACACACAACTGGTCTAAATACATAGTTCAGTCATGAAACTCTAACTAAGGGCTGATTGGTTCCTCTAATGCAGTGGCATCAGCCAACCAGATGTACTTCCTAATCCACATGAACACATATATTTCTACCCTAGCCTGGAATCTCCCTGCTGTGTAGGGATGCATCGTATGAACTACTTTTATGATGTTTGTGCATCCTTTTTGAAAGCCTTCAGCCATGTTTATTGTAAAATGCATGGAAATGAGTGACAAGTTTAATTCTTGAAAATGTGTTCTTTTATTCTTCCTTATAAGAAAGAAAGTCATTTCGGTTTGCATTAGCATGGTGATTACAGAATTTAAATTTTTGGGTAAACATTTCCTTTATTAATAGATAATTATTTATTTTTATTCAGTGATCTGTTTGTAAACTAGGAAAAATGTATTCAAATGCAACTAATATAAAATTAATATATATTTAAATTACATTGGCTGATTAATATATGTAAGGCTAAAGCAATTTAACAGTTGTCTAATAGTTCTGAGTGACACTTTGACTTTGACTTATCCTCTGTTTTCCTGTGTTCCTTTTCTTGTCCAATCACAGTTGTGCATGGTAGAGTTTGGCTTTCCGTCCTTTCCGAACCAGGCAGTTGCCATGCGTCCCTTGACAACTGTTGCTGGGATACCATTCATGTACTCCTGGTCCCCTTTGCAGCAGAACTTCATGGTACTGGATGTGGACAATAAGCGCACACACATTAACACATAAAAAGCACTCAATCATGATCACCATTAGCAGCCTGCGTCTGCAGAAAAAGAAGGAGAGAAAAAAGCATCATTTTATGACACTGGTCATTTTAAAAGTAGGTCACCCTGCAGCAGCGCTTTCACATGTTCAGACAGCCCTGAGCATGTGTTTTTGAAATCATCTCTCAGGTAGAGGAGGATGTGCGTCTTTAAACGCCTACACTCACTTACAGGCACAAATATAGGCATATACAAAAACACCCACCTGCAACGCACATTTACAATATTGTTGTGCATTTCTCTCTCATTTAAAAAAACCTCACTAATGCAGTGAAAAATCACAGCCCTCTTTTTTTTTGCCTCTCTTTGTCTCTGAGGTGGAAGATGAGACGTTTCTGCATAATATCCCTTACATGGGAGACGAGGTGTTGGAACAGGATGAGGCTTTCCTGGAAGAGCTTATTGACAATTATGACGGGGTGCATGGTGACAGAGGTGAGCATTACAATACATATTTACACACATTACCAGAGGCATCACTAGACCTGGACTGAATCTCTTCTGGATGTTTTAAAGACACAAGAGTAATGAAAGTAAATAAAATTTACTACAATAAAAATTGGTATAAAATAATTTGACAGTTATTATTACCATATTTTATTCAACCACTCAGTCCTAACATACACTACCTTTAAAAGTTTAGGCTTCATTTTTGATGGAAAATATAATAAAACATAAAAAAGTAATATTGTGAAATATTGTTATAATTTAAATAAATTGTTTTTAGATCAATTTTAATTTAATCCTGTGATGCAAAGCTGAATTTTCAGCATCTTTAGTCCAGTCTTCAGTGTCACATGATCCTTTAGAAATCAGTTTAATATGATGATTTGATGCTCAAGAAACATTTATTATTATTATCAATGTTGAAAACAGTTGTGCTGCTTAATATTTTTTTAGGATTCTTTGATGAAAAGCATTTTTTGAAATAGAAATCTTTTGTAAGATTATAAATGTTTTTTCTGTCACTTTTGATCAATTTAAAGCAAATTTGCTGAAAGAAAAAAAAAACGTACTTACCCTAAACATTTGAATGGTAATGTAGATGCTGTTCTTCACCTTGTTGTTGTGATATCAATTTATCATATGTTTGTGAGTGTTAGACCGGCAGTGTGATGTACATAAGTATCTTGTACCTTGATAACAGAGGGAGGATTCATAAATGATGAGATCTTTAAGGAGCTGGTGGAGGCATTGAGCCAATACTCAGACCCAGAGGAAGAAGAGGAGGAAGAGCCTACAGAGAGAGCAGAGAATAAGGAGGAGGAGGAGGAGGTGGAGGAGGAGAAAGGGATGCAGAAAAGTGTAGCAGAAGGACCTGAGGAGTCAAAAGGAGGCTTCTTCAAGAGAAAGAGGAGGAGCACTGCTGAAGGTGAGTTGGTTTTGAGCAGAAACAAAATAATGAATAATTCTGATAATAAAAAATACACATAAATATATATTATATAATACATTTTTTAAAAAAAAGTCTATTAATTATTTGTATAATTAAATAATTTAATTGTATTCATTTTTAAATGAAAAGTGAATACAATTAAATGCTTGTGTATTATAAAAACAATATCTTTTTATTTTATTTTATTATCTTTTAAGTTTGATGGCCATATGTTGTGTCAACTTACCAAAGAATTAGGGCTTTTAATAGACAGTTTGCAGTATAGCACTGTACGACCAGAGACACTAGAGCTGAATTTCACTGGTTGAACATCAAATTCACTAGAACTCACGTGTTGCCCATCAGATCAGCCTCTGTGTGTCTGTCTCTACGTGCAGTTGTTTGCTCTGAGTGTCGCCTCTATTCCCAGGGAGAGCTGGGTAAACCTGTTTGTTCATTCAGTTTGTTTTAGGCCAGTATCCCGTTACATTACACACTGACCCCTACGCCACAGCAGAGAAAACATGCACACACACACATAAGCACTAGTATACTTTTACTTTATAAGTCAAATTTTGGAAATGCTGATTTTACTCTTGCTTTCCCATCACCAGGAAGAGAGCTCTCCGCTAATAAGAAGATTCCTCATGACAAGATTTTCACAGCTATTGCGTCCATGTTTCCATACAAAGGCACCATGGAGGAGCTGAAGAACAAGTAGGCCACACTATTGAAAATCTGAACTTTTTTTTTTTTTTTTTTAGTTTTTAGACTTCCTTTTTTAGAAAGAAATGGGATCAGGACGTGAAGCAGGCCGGATTCAAACCTGCCTCTTTCAAATGTGTAACATGTAGAGCGCGTGTGCTGATCCTGTCAACATCTGATCTTTTTAGTAGTGAAACTTTGTATGTAAATGTGAATTGTTTATTTTAATAACTCTTTTCAGTTTTTTTCCTGAACAATCACCCGTCTTGCATTGTTTGGACAAACAGATGCGCTTGTTTTAGATGGATTTTCAGTTCAGCCCTGTTAAATCCAATTAATTTCCATTTAACTTATTTTGATTTAATATCAAAGTTGCACCCCCCGTTGCATAATGTTGTCCCAAACAAAAAACTTTATTCAACAAGCGTATGCAACCATAATGGCAAACCTAACATGCATGCACATTCTTCACTTGAATAGGAAAGAATATGTCATGCCAATTTAAAGCCGTGGTAAATGAAGGTTCATGGGAAGCTCCTCAGGCTCTGCTGTCAGCTGGCTGTGCAGCCCCCGCAGCAGCAGTGGAAACAAAAAACCCGTCACACTTTGCATTATCATCCAACTGTTTACTGTTTCATGTCATCATTGTTCATTCCACCAGCTGTGCTCATTTTATTTCTTTCCACTGGCTGGAGGGAAATCTGTGGGTGAGAATTATATTTAATGCCCTGTTATGTTTGTAAAACAAATTCAGCATGTTAAAGGGATAGTTAATCCAAAACAGAAGATTCTGTCATCATTCTATTCACCCCAAACTTGTATGACTTTATTTCCTTTTTTTCAAAAAATACATAAAATACACATACAGTATAAATTACACACAAAACCACAGTTGATACTAGTGACCACAGCTGTTAATAATGGTTTTAGAACACCATGAGCATCAGTAAGTAGGCTTTAAGTAAAGTGTTACCTTTTACTTTTTAAGTGAATTAATACTAAAACAACACTAAGACAAAATGATTCCCAGACTCATATAATGCACTGTTCTCCCACATACACTACCATTCAAAGATTAGGGGTCAATTTTTTATTCACAAATTAAAATGATCAAAAGTGACAGTAAGACATTTCTAATGATAAAGATTTATCAGCAAAACCATTTTTAACATTGACAATCATAATAAATGTTTCTTGAGCATCAAATCATCATATTATTATGATTTCTGAAGGATCATGTGACACTGAAGACTGGAGTAATGATGCTGAAAATTCAACTTTGCATCACAGGAATTAATTACATTTTAAAATATATTAAAACAGATATCTTAAAACAGTTATCTTAAATTGTAATACTATTTTACAATATTATTTACTGTATTTTTCAAATCAAATAAATGCAGCCTTGGTGAACATGAGACTTCTTCCGGCCCCAAACCTTTGAACGGTCATTAGGTTATTTATTTTTTTTTTTTGCTTCAGCAATAATGTTTTTACAGTGACATGCTTTAGTTTTTACCCATAGCTTAAACATCCAGCCCTCCCCCACCAAATAAATTACACAATATAAAAGGAAATAGCTAAAACAGCACAGATAAAAAGAAAATGAAAAATAAATAAATGCACAAATCAATAAAGAGTTGGGTCAAAAAAATTACCTTTTTGACTTTACAGAAAATGTAGGTAACAGCACACACATATAGGTGAGATTTGATGAGAAAAGTAGATTAATATTTCTCTTTTCATGATACATTCTCAGTCAGGGTGAGAAAATGACCCCACATATTTTTCATATACAGCTTATGACGTCCTGAGGCTTTGAATATCACACATTCATACAGTTTTAGATTTTCAATTTTGTTTTGCTGCTATTACGAGTAATAATGTAACTGTATTTTTCTCTCTCTCTTGCAGATATAAGGATCTCCTGGAGCCGTCCAGCCCTGTGAAGTTGCCTCCTCTCTGCACACCCAGCATGGACGGCCCCTTTGCCAAATCTGTTCAGAGAGAGCAAAGTCTGCACTCTTTTCATACACTTTTCTGTCGCCGCTGCTTTAAATACGACTGCTTCTTGCACCGTAAGACATTATAATGTCCTTCTCTAGTCTGCAATGCAGTTATTTTGATGTTTATTAATTTTTATATCATGTTGTACGGTCTTCATCAGTACATCAAACATAGAGATAGCCTCTGTTTAAACCTGCCATTAATGTTAGTCTCAAATGATCTGATCAAGCTGTCCGCCAAGATTAATACTATAGATGTGATGTAATGTTTGTTCTCAGCTTTCCATGCATCTCCTAATGTATATAAGAGGAAGAATAAAGAGATCCGTATGGAGACAGAGCCCTGTGGACTGGACTGCTTCCTGCTGCAGGTACAGCTTTCTAACTACATAACAATTTCATGACTTTACTGTTAATATATAATTTAATTAGAACCTATTTATTTATTAATAATCTTTATCTTTCTCCCTTCTTTGGTCACAGAAAGGGGCAAAAGAGTTTGCTGATCAAAACATGTTGAGATCTCAAAGGCCCCGGCGTCGACGCCGACAGCCCCGCCCCTCAAGTTCATGTGGTCCCTCAGGCTCCGGTGAGGAGGGAAAAGAAGGAGACAGCGACCATGAGACCACCAGTTCCTCAGGTACACACATGTGCAATATGCATAAACACAAACATACAAAACAAAATATGCATATCCACACCTTAATGTACAGTGGATAAAGGGTTAATAAAGACCAAAATAACAGAGATGAAACACACAGGCAAACCTTCCATTGCTAAAAATAGCATTGCCATAATAAAAAAAACAACAACTCTTGTCTCATGGACGTGAGTTGTTTGACTGTACTGAACCAGAGACTGAAAAGTGGTTTTAGGAACATTATTAGGAAGGCAATAATTATTATTATTATTCGCCTGTTGGATGATAAAATTCTAGATGATAAAGATTAGAAAAGACAAAATACTATAATTCCACAGACCTACATTTAAGGGAGGGATCCAAGCCTTATCTAGAGAGTATGATAGAGATTTTGGGGGTGGGTTTGATTTTGACTTTGGTCAGTAAGTAAACATCTAAAATCAACAAATCCTAGCAACCTAGTATCCACATAGAAATGCACTAACAACAACTTCAACCTCATTGCAAACTTTCTTTAGGGATGCACAATGTATCAGTACCATTTTTTTTAAAGGGTTAGTTCACCCCAAAATGAAAATTCTGTTATTACCCTCATGTCGCTCCAAACCCGTAAGACTTTTGTTCATCTTTGGAAGACAAATTAGGATCTTTTTGATGACAGAATGCTGTCAGATTTCCTTCCATTGATTGCCTTTGTAACTACCACTTTGACGCTTCAAAAAGTTCAAAAAGAGATCAGAAAACGAATCCATATTAGGGCTGCAGGATTTATCTAGATTAAACCGCATGCAATTTGGCAAAGGCTGCGATTATTTTATGCACAGCCTGTCAGAGCTGCATGGCTCTGTGATCAGTAGTAAATGCTTCTCCATCTGAAAGCCAGAGGGTGCTCTAGCGCAGAAACTCCAAATATGCCCTGCCACAGAAGTAGATAACACGTCATACCGCTGTAGCTGAATAAACAGAAGATTGAAAGGCTTTGATCGATTAAACGTGACTAATAAACACACGACTGCCTTATTCTGTGTAAGAAGCCACATCATCTCACAGAAGGATGCTCAACTGTTGTTATGAAATGAGTCTGGAGTAAAAACATGTTATTAAATGTTGTCTTTTGTTGGATAAGATGTTAATAAATACTTCTCATGTCTGGAAAGATGTTTGACGCGTGTTTTTTTTAAATGTACATTATAAGCGATTCAAACTCGCAGTGCTTTTCAGATGGATTTGCATTTGGAGACATAATTCATTGACAAGCTGCGCATAAAAAAATAATCGAAGCCTTTGCGATTTCATAATCGCACTAAGAATCGAGTTTAAGTGCGATTTCAATGTTATTTTTCGTATCGTGCAATAAATCGTGCAGCCCTAATCCATATGAATCGAGCAGTTTAGTTCAATTTTTCTGAAGAGAATTGATCGCTTGTTATGATGATAAGATTTAATTTAAGCTTTTACTCACATGTAAACATTGATCAGCGAAAATAAGCAGAAGCTTAGCCTAGTTTGAATAGCGCACAAGAACAAACCTCTTCCGGAAGCTCAAACGTGCTGCGTAACACACAAGAATGAACCCCATTGGTTAAGCAGCACGTTTGAGCTTAATAAACATTGAACAGCTATTTAAATGTTGATCTAGTAACCATCTAGTATTTCATGAGAGAACTTGGTATTTATTTGAAATTGAAATCTTTTGTAAAATGATAAATGTCTTTACTGTTACTTTTGATCAATTCATTGCATCCTTGCTAAATAAAAGTATTAATATCTTAAAAATAGACACCTAACTTTTCTATTCAGTTCTGATTTACTTCAGTAAAGAGTCAGACCGACACAATGTTTTGGATGAAAACCTGTCATTTACCTGTGTGAATGTTTGTGTGTCAGAGGGTAACTCTCGGTGTCCCAGTCCCACCAAACTGAGACCAGGGGAGGAAGGAGCAGAGGAGTCTGAGTTGCCTCCTCAGTGGAGTGGAGCAGAGGAGTCTCTGTTTAGAGTCCTGCACGGCACATATTACAACAACTTCTGCTCTATTGCACGACTCATTGGCACAAAGACGTGTAGAGAGGTATGTACAAAAATGACATAGAACAGAAGGTCAAATATGTATCTTTTGGTTGTTTGATAATGTCCATTTGTAGATAGTTACTGCAGATTTAAAGTAAATGCAATTATGTTGAATGTGCAGAAAGTTCTACAATATTTACTCAAAAGCAAAGACAACAAAAAATATGTCTGTTTAAAAGTATGACTGTGTGCATGTGTGCCTGTGTGTTTTTCCCAGAAAGACTGTGGTTTGGCTAACTGGAAATGTGATTACCTCAAATCATGTGTTTTTCTTTCATTTAGGGAATGGTCCAAATCTTTTTCTAGAAGAGTGTTGTTTTGATTGTGTGTTTATGTGTGTATGTGTGTGTTAGTGTGTGCGAGCTCATATGGCAAAGATCAACATGAAAATGAGCGGTTACGTCTCAGTTGGGTTTCAAAGTACTGACTAACGCCCATTAAGTGTTGCGGTGTGTGTGGGGGAATGTACATGTTGCAATGCTCTGTCTGTGTTTATGTCTGTCTGTGTGTGTTTGTGTCAGGTATACGAGTTTGCAGTGAAAGAGGTGCTGATTCACCGTGTTCCACTGGAGGATGGTGGGATCTCACCTCAGAAGAAAAAACGAAAGCACAGGCAAGATATTCACACACCATCCACCTTCACCTGCTTCATATTCATGCTTTATTAAGCTGAATGTTACACAGGCAGCAAAATACGGACAGTAGAGATCAACAGTGTTTCTGTTTGTTTGATAGGTTATGGGCAAAGATACAGCTGAAGAAAGGTAAGAATCTCAACTGAAATACCAGACTGAGACGTGGTTTCAGTGGCTTGGCAGGTTCTGGAATAGACAAACTGAAGGAAAAGTCATGGAGATTTCTATAGTTAGGGCGATTCGACATTCTGGCATTATCTATCCGATTGGTAGTCGGATAGATAATGGCAATTATTAAATTAACTCTTTCCCCGCCAGCGTACTTTAAAAAAAAGACGGCAGCATTTTTTATCATTTTCACAAATTTTTCATTGCCCCCAGAATATTTTTGTATGAACATCTGAACACCAAAAATTAAAAATAAAAGAAGAAAGCCTCTGCTTAAAAAAAAAAAAAAAAAAAAAAAAAAAAATATATATATATATATATATTTTTTTTTAGCTTCATGCATTCTTTTTTATCAACACTTGAATGTGGGTATGTTTCAAAAACAAAAAAGCTGAGAAAAAAAGTTAATGGTCTGTTTTGTTCATGTGCATTACATTGTAAGCTTATTAAATGTGGAAACAAAGTTTTTAAGACTTTGTAAATAAATATTGCACAGGGTAGAATGACATTAACAAAATATTCTAAATGTTTCAGTTCTTATATATTATATTTAATACATTTTAAGTATTTAAAATGTACAATTCTTGGCATTTTGTTAAAAAATGGCAGAAGGCCTATTGTCTATAGTCAATATATAAATTAGTTCTAAAATATTACATTTATATTAAATATAATTATTAAATATACAAAATTTCAGTAACGCTTTACAATAAGGTTAATTTTTTTAATGCATTAGGTATTATGAAATAACAATGAACAACAATTTACAACATTTATTAATCTGTTAATGTTAGATAATTGTTTGTTTGATGTTTGTTTTTAATATTTAAAATATTTTAATGCAGTAATTACAAATGACTGGAAACATAATAGAATGTCTTTGTTCAAATTGCATGGGAACCTTTGTTAATACTCTTACTTACCTTCCTGTTTGTTGTACAGACAACTCATCCAATCAAGTGTACAATTATCAGCCATGTGACCACCCTGAGCACCCATGTGATAGCTCCTGTCCATGTGTGATGACACAAAACTTTTGTGAGAAGTTCTGCCAGTGTGATCGTGAGTGTGAGTTCAACACAAATGAACATGCACACACATGCAAATACATCAAATATAGACATACAAAAACATACAAATTCAAGTATACAGTTCTGAAATAAAGGGATAAAAAATATCCACTTTTTGTTTAGGAAAATTAAATAAACAAATAACATTTATTTATAAAGAAATAAAATAAATCTTTCAGTGTATATATAGTACAGTAACTACAGTAACTTTCCTTAACATTTTTTTCTATATCACAATATATATATATATATATATATATATAAAATATATTTTGTGATATAGAAAAAATGTTAAGGAAAGTTACTGTAGTTGTGTACTCTGAAGTTTCTTCCTCTTTCTCTCTTCCTTGACCTTATCTTACACTTTAAAAAAGATTATGTTGTGAATACATACAATGTCTATAGAATTATGAATTTCTGGTGGTCAATTATTGCTCCTGTTTACATTACAAGTTCTTCAATGCTAAAGGTGCAATGTCTGTAGACCACTAGGGGGCAACAACAAAGCAACATCAGACCCCTAGTGATGCAGTGAAGAAATTACACACTTTATCTTTAAAAAGTCACTGTACCATTTTGACCTTTGCTCAAATCATGTCATTTTGAACATCAGTTTATTTTTTAGGCATATGAACATCTCAAACATTCACAGGTCACCGTGACCTAGTTTTCCCTCTGTGTTTGGTTCTAGGTCCGAATCGGTTTCCTGGCTGTCGCTGCAAGACTCAATGTAACACCAAGCAGTGTCCGTGTTACCTGGCCGTGCGAGAGTGTGACCCTGACCTCTGCATGACCTGTGGGGCCGCAGACCACTGGGACAGCAAACAGGTCTCTTGCAAGAACTGCAGCATCCAGAGAGGACTCAAGAAGGTATGAACTACTTTTCAGTGACACTGTTAATGATCAACACAACTATCTGTCTGTCTGTCTATCTATCAGTGGTGGACAAAAACAAAGTATTTCTATTTCATTACTGTACTTAAGTACATTTTTTCAAGTATCTATACCCTATATTTTATAGTATTTTCATTTTTGGGAAACTTTTACTTCTTCATTCCAAAGTCTAATATTATAATTTTTTCTCCACTACATTCCATAAAGACATATTGTGCATCGTCATTTTGAACTGAAGAAATCGCCACAAAAGCGATGTCCGATTTTTCCAATGAACCTGCTGAATTGATTCACACATAAAACTGAACAATACATTTGTGAATTGGAATGATCCAGTTGCAGCTATTCTTGAGTCAACTTCGCTGATTCAATGATCCTGTTTGAAATGAGCGAAGATCAGGGATATTGGAAATTTTAGTATTGATTATTGTCAATGAAATCATATTTAGGTCATGACTGTCAGTTATTTGTGAACTAAATCTGCTGTAAAAGGGCAGGTTTTTAAGCCCATTGAAAGACATGTCCGCATTTGTGTTGCATCTTTTGTATAAGGTAGAGGATTTTAAGTAAAATAACGTGAATAATGCCCAAGCGTCTTCTCTGCTGTTGTAGCACTTACAGATGATATAAACTAGTATGTTTGCAGTTCCTCTTAAAATGTTAACACATTTTGCACCATGTGACGTCTGTACATTGTATTTTTATACGAATTGTTGCCACATATTTACACAAATTTTGTTTTCCCCATTTTTATATGATATATTATGCAGACAAGTTTATATAGTGATATTTTAATACGGTATCTGTACTTTTGTGCTTGATTTTTGTACACTGCTATCTATGTAGTTTTCATCCAATATGGTACATGCTGATAATCAAAGGGAAATAAAAGATAAAGAAGATGCTTTTGTCATATGAATGTTGTTTAACCTGTTTGCCAGCACCTGCTCCTGGCCCCATCTGATGTTGCAGGGTGGGGTACATTTATCAAAGAGCCAGTCCAGAAGAACGAGTTCATCTCTGAGTACTGTGGAGAGGTGTGGGAAAATCACACGCACCCCTAATGATGAGCAATAGATTCTGTGATTCTTCTGCTATATTCTTCAGTTATATTCTTAGTGGTCTGATTAATGCATTGTGTTTGTAGCTTATTTCCCAGGATGAAGCAGACAGGAGGGGCAGAATCTACGACAAGTACATGTCCAGCTTTCTGTTCAACTTGAACAATGGTAGAGGCTTCATTATGTTATATTATATTACATTACATTACATTATATTCGTTTTCACAAGTGTTTTTATTTCATTCCAGACTTTGTAGTGGATGCCACTCGAAAAGGGAATAAAATACGATTCGCCAACCATTCTGTCAACCCCAACTGTTACGCAAAAGGTACTTTATTTCATCATATAAATATCAAAGTGCAAAGGCAAAACTGAGTTGAAGCTATTAAGCACGTCTGACACTGGTTATTATTGCAGTTGTCATGGTTAACGGCGATCACCGCATCGGAATCTTTGCCAAGCGCTCCATACAACGAGGAGAAGAGCTCTTTTTTGATTACAGGTAAGTTTTGTTAAACACTCATATATGTGTTCTAATGAGATTGATGATTTTGTGATGTTATTTAATTTTTTCTGCTTCTTAGGTACAGTCAAGCGGATGCATTGAAGTATGTGGGCATTGAGAGGGAAATCGACATTGTGTAGATATGCGTCTTGAGCGTGTCCACGTTTAGCTGGTAACATTTTTGCCTACCCACAATGCTTTGCACTTCACCAAGGGTGAGATTTAAGAATTCCCATGGGGCATATTTTTGTAATGACATCACAGATTGATCTGATGATGCAGTCAGTGTGATGTCACTACTTTAACCTGTGGTTTAACTGAATTGTCTAAACAAGAGTTTTTGTTTACTTTTTTGTGATGATGTTTGTGATGACTTTGAAGAAACCAAAAGGTGTTCTCAAAAAGATGAATCCACTCCTCCACATTTGCACTATATGGCCAATACCACAGGATATTGATAGACGGCATCATTTTCTCTGTCATGGAAGGAAGATTTTTTTTTTTTGTTTAATTTTTTTTAATACATTAAATCTTTCCATTCAAAAGGCTCTGTAAACAGCTTTTGAAATAGCTATAATCTTTATATGCTCAATATATACTGTAACTGCAAACTGAATGCATCACACCTAGCCGTCGTTGTTGTTTCTGGTCAAAATATTCTGTAGTGCAAAACATCAAGCAATATTTCATTGTTACATTTGCACTTATAGTCAGTCAGGTCAGTATCTTCTCTTTCTAGAACAAATTTCAGTAAACTTGTCTGCAACCTGGTGTCATTTGATGTTAGCCTGTTACTGTAATGTGCATTGCTCTTGCAGTCCATATCTATCTATCTATCTATCTATCTATCTATCTATCTATCTATCTATCTATCTATCTATCTATCTATCTATCTATCTATCTATCTATCTCTTCATCAGCTGTAAGCTGCTTGCTGTATTGCACAATGCTGCCTCATTTTGTCAGATATTACTATTCTAACTAACATAGCACTAAGGCAGTTAATCTTCATTTCTGCTTAAACTGTATGAGGTTAAATATTGTTAATGTTGTGTAGAAATAAACAAAACAAGTAACCATATAAACCGACAGACTGAATGTGAACTGTGAGCTAAAGAGCGACTTAAAGGACATTGTTTAGCAGGCTTTTTTTAAGAGTGAGTGTACAAAATAGGCCTAACAAGGGTTAGGGTTTGGGTTCCACTGTACCATTTTATGTAAAATAAAGAGCTAAACCAAATGACCATATTTGTTTAACATGCCCTAGATTATAACTGCACTTCACATTTCCACTAAATGAATAATATTCTGAGAAAATAATTCCTAGTGTCTTGTAAATTTAGTTGCACAACTATTTTGTGCTTTATATTTAACCCAAATCACTGAAAAAATGTAGTAATGTTGTGTTGGACACGTTTAACTCGGACATGTTTTTGTCACTTGCCAAAAGACATTTCAAGACATGCGCCTGTCTGAAATGATTTATTTTAAAAAGAGTCTTCAGAGTTTTTGTTTCCTTCAGACTTTTTATTAAAGTGTCATTTGGGACAGTCGTGGTCAATTACAATGAGGTTGACAATCAAAACCAGAACTAAGGAATGAAGAAAACTCAAAATTAACACCTTGTCACACCTGACCGCAAAGCTGATATTACCTTCTTGTAACACTTTGAGGGATATCATTATAAGGTTTTTGTCTGATCCCATGAATCTAGTTCCATCTTTTTGCCTTTGGGCATTCTCACAGGAATTATTTCGGCAGATGCGATACATTCACAGAACCAACAGTTCCCCTGAATCAACCTCATGGGCACAGTGGTAATAAAAGATGATTGTGATCACCTCAACATGAGACTGAATCTGCAACTAAGGTAGCATGAATCCTGGAAAGGAAAAAAAAATGTCAAGGGCATTCATTTACCCTCAGTAGATGCTCTACTGATCAAAAATTTGGGGTCTTTGAGTCTCTTGCTTCCAAAGACTGCATTTATTTGATCCAAAATTCAGTAAAACCGTAATAATACAATTTAAATGAACTTTTTCCATTGTAAAATATTTTAAAATGTACTTTATTAATTTAATGATTAAAAGCTGAAGTTTCTGTCACATGATCCTTCAGAAATCAGTCAAATATGATGATTTGCTGCTCAAGAAACATTTCTTATTATTATCATCAATGTTGAAAACAGTTGTGCTGCTTAATATTGTTGTACAGACCATGATACATTTTTTTCTTTGATGAATAGAAAGTTCAGAAGAACATTTATTTGAAATATAAATCTTTTGTTACAATATAAATGTCTTTACTGTCACTTCTGATCAATTTAAACTTTTGATACGTTTTTATTTTATTTTATCAATTTTACCCCAAACTTTTAAATGGCATTGTACTGAAGAGTAAATAATGTTATATACTGTTTGCACCAAATACAAATACAGTAGCAACAAATATTTCCTATTTGGTCAAACAGGACTTTAGTGCATTTGGAAAAGATGATAAAGAAAATATTTCACAGTGAATTATTGTGTTTCTATATACACATGAAAAAACGTTTTACATGTAAAATGGATCCCTACAAAAGTGAAGGTCAAGGTCGCATATTCAGTGATACATTTCTCCAAATGAAACAAACGGACCTCCACATGTTGATAAGTGATATAGTTTTCTTCAAACATTCAGTCACATGTATGTCATTGAGGTAACGTTCCTATTAGCTGCAGCTGGTAAAACCATTGACAGGGACGACGCACAATACCTCATTTACACAAACATACATCACACAGCTAGTGCTGAGTACCAGCCATTTATACCATCCGCTCTCTTCTCATTTCACATGAACATTCATTTGAAAACTACCACAATCTGGTGTAATCATGTATACTCACTATAAACTTTAAGTAAATGTCAAGTATGAGGAGACTTTGAAAGGGGTTTGTCCCTGTGCAATTTAATAGCATTTCATTCTTCATTCGAGACTTTTTTCAAAGTAAAAATGAATTGAAAGTCTATATTCCACTGGTTTAGAGGATGATGAAAGAGAAGAAGTAAAAGAATGAGGGATACATTAAAAAAAAAGAATAACAGAAGAGACAAAAGAGGAGGTTTAGAAACCTGGCAGAGGTCATGAGGTTAAGAGGTTAAAGCTGAACTTATCCATTCAACACTCATCTATTCAAAATACTCTCACTTGCCTACCTTTTTATACAAATTAGAATGATAAAAGAGAAGTACACTTTATTTATACATATACATAAACAGCATAATCTGTGGGTGAATATTATGCAATCTCTTTGATAAAAGCTCTTATGGCTCTTTTAAAGAAAGACTAAAGGACATGTGCCTGGCACTGGAAGCAGCAGATTCTTCTTTTTCTTATTGCATTTCGATGAAAAGTGCAGTAGTCATGCAAAATGCATAGCTTCTAAAGATAATATATGTGTTCTACCTTATTTGCTTTTTTTGTTTTATTAGCTCGTTTTACATCTGGAAAGATGATGGAAGTGATCTAAGCTCTGAGTAAGACCACAGTCAAAACAGCTAAGAAGCAGCAGCAGCAATAATGGTGGCATACAGCAAATGCATGAATGAATTTATAAAAAAACACGACTTTATACAAGGGCATCTTTCATCCACAGACTTCAGTCTGTGATGTGTGAAAGCCTCTCGAGCACAACAGCCAGACTTGTGCTGCACTTCTCAGTGTTTCATGCTAAGAAAGCTTTCGATGGTGACCTCGTGCAAAAATATCAGCTACTTTATGACTATTTCTGTCCAAACTCTAGATGGTCTCATTTTGAACTACCTTAAACAACCAGATTGCAATGTATGATATTAGAACATGTTAAATTCGCTGTTCCCCTATATTCAAAAGATGGTATTTTAGTGTTTCTGTCATTAAGTTAAAGCTAAAACAAGTCTGTTCATCTTTTTCTGATTAATATATAGGCCCTGTAGATTGTAGACTCCATAAAGCGTGCGTACGCACAGATTTGATCTTAGAGTGTGTGTACGCTTAAATCCATGCCAACGCTCATATTTATAAAAACAGTCTTTGACGTGGAAAACAGACGCAGCAGACATACGCACTTTTCCATGTCAGATTACTGCAGGTTTTCAGAAATCTAAGCTATTCTTGCAGCTTGCCATTCTAAATTCTAAAGTATTTGGGCGATGACTGGTGATCTTTTATATGTAAATTACTATAATTAGGTGTCGTTTACAATGCGGAAACCATTCAGCTGTACGCAAGTTCAAGATCATTTGTGATGTATAGATTTCACATCTGAAAAAGAGGCGTACGCTTGTTTTCTGCATGTACGTTCATTCTATGAATCACACTTACGCACATCTGAGAAATGATCGCAAGATCAAATTTAGGACAGTTTCTGCGCAACATGAGTCCCCACAACTACAAGTAAATACATTCAGGCAGCAGAAGATCCACACAAAAAAAGTTTGGGAAACTGTTCTAGACAGACTTTTATAGTCTTGTGTACCTGATAGGCCCATCAATAAGGCTGAAGTACCCCATTATTATTTTTACTGAAGAAGAAACTAATTTGGAAGAAAAAATGCGCTAAGACTGCAAAACCGACCACATAAATATAAATAAATATATGTAAAACTTGCACGCATTACAAAATGGGGGGGTGGGGGGTGGGGGGGGGGTGGATATTAATTCTAATAAGTGTTTCCCTGGTTGGGAATCACTGGTCTAAAACACTTTTTTATCAATCCCGTGACATGAATATTTTGTAAACTAAATAGATGTATGACATCACTGTACACTATTATAAAAAAAACTGTATCAGTTTGCTTTGGCCTATAGGAAGAATTCTCTTGAACAGACAGAAGACACAAAGAGGAAAACAGCTTAAACAATCTCTGATCTGTGGGATGATTCTCATCTGACGCAATACAAAATTATTCCTGCCTGCATTGGGTTTGTGAAATATAAAGAGATTTCTTCATTATAGGTCATTTAGAAGTTCAGTGTCAAAATGCCTAGAGAATGGCTTGAAAAGGCTGGTGTGTGTTGCTGTAGCAGCAGTGAGAAGAACACGTACTGTAGCTCTATCCAGTGCCATCATGATCTCTGTTACCAACCCTTAGACATACAGTACAACACACCATGTTCATGTCTGATGCTTGGGCAGATGGTTACACATCGACCATTGGCCTTTAGTCAAGAAACTTTTCTTTGTAAACCTTTCATGGATCAATTTTACAAAAATGTCGTAATCTTCATGAATGTTATACCTCATTGTTGTTTACAAGCAATATGCAGTATGGCTACTATCACAAAAACACCTTTCTGCAGTTTTTAAAATGCCACAGTAATAATATTTCCCTTTACAGATTATTGTTCAGCACATTAAAGTCATTGTGCTCTAAAGAAGCTGAAGCCATTCAATGCCATTTGATTTTCCATCTCTTATAAGCGCCGCGACCGAATTTAGGCAGTAGTACAATACATATACTTAAATACCATTAGCTATGTCTGAGCAAATTCCTCCATACTATATGTTAATGAAGTTTTTGATAAAACAGATGATAAAACAGATATGTGCAAACATATCTACATCTTCAAAACTTTGTACTCTGAAGGTTGTGCATTTTGTGCAGATTCTCTCATTAACACAACAGCATGACTATGAAAAAGGCTTACAGTAAATCTACGCTGCTTTTGCCAGTACACAATAATGAGCCAAAAGGATTTCACTTATTATATACAGGGTTCCCACACTATCAGACAAATGCATTCTCAATTTTTCCAGTCATTTTATAATACAGATTTATTTTAGTTGTATTTTATTTATTTTTAAATCATTTTAAGTGAATTTTCAACCAATAATATTACCAAATATTTTTGAGATGGACACAGCTAGAAAGATTTAAACTGATGACAAAAATTTCCAGATTTTTTCAATATCCATGATATTTCTAGCCAGTTCTAGTCACAAAAAGTGAATTTCGGCACAACTAGAAAGATTTACATTAGCTATACAGAAAGTCATGTGATTTCAGTAGATTTTTTTGTTTTTGTTTTCATGACATTTCCAGTCATTCTTGATTTTTAAAAATGAAATGGGTGTTGTAAAAAAATAGTAAATATCGAGATTGCAAAAAAAAAAGAGAGAAAAAAAAAGTGACCAATGAAATATTGTTGAGATAGGCATAACTATAAAAAATATTCATTTTCAACACAAATTTCCATGACTTTTCCATGATTGTATTCATTTCCAATACATTTTTTACAGGCCTGGAAATCACAATTCTAAAATTCCCTGATATTTCCAGGTCTCTATGACTGTGGGAACCCTGGATCAGTCTTTAAAAGTTTCCTGTAATGTTGCTGAGGCACTTCAGTCAGCCCGCACTGCCAGTGCTCATTGATCAGATGGTAAATTGTCTCTAGCCTGCTTATTTTGAACCCTGCCAAAAGCACCAAATATCAGATTACACTGTAAAAATAATGGGACAGAAAAATAAATATACAGTTACATTACCATAAAGGCAAAAAGATACATAAAAAAATCTTTGCAACTCATTCCTCAGTCTTTTTACCTCCCTAATAATCACCATTACTCCTCTCTTTTCTTTCAGACATCCCTCAGTTGTGTGTTATTCATTTGGACTTTCCTCCTGTATTTCCGGCAGGTTTTTTCTCTCCTTGCGCAGAGTATCAGTGAGGGGGCGAGAAGAGCTGGGGGACTCCAGCTGCTTCGGTTCATTAGTGTGGTAACTGCCTTTATACCTGTACAGGTAAATGTAGAGGCCGTACAGGATCAGGAAGAGCAACATCAGAGACACGGTCACGATTACTGTGGAGAAAAAGACACACAAACACACACACACATACACATAGAGAGAGCAGTCGTTAGCATTAAGCTTAATACTCTTATGGTGTTCTAGCTGAGCTGTCTGCAAATGATGGCTTAAAAATAATTTGTATCATGTTGCAGAATTCACATGAGCGACTGCTGACTGTCAGCCCACATAAGCTTTTCTCATAAGCTTTAAAGGGATAGTTCACCCAAAAAATGTAAATTCTGCCATCATTTACTTTCATGTCGTTCTAAATCTGTATGCTTTTCTGTGGAACACAAATGGAGAATTTTAATGCAACTCAATTCATATGTATTACTTTTATGATAGTAACTTATGACTTTTTTTTTTTTTGGTGTTTCAGTCACTTTGACATGGTCACTATATATGAATTGTTGTTATTATGGAAAAGAGCTGCATGAAGATTCTTCTATCGTTTCTTCTATTTCTATTTTGCTGTGAGATCTGCACCCGCTGGCAGAGGATTAAGGGTGTGTGTGTGAGAGTGTGGGTGTGTAGGAGAAACAAGTCTTGTTTATCCTGGAAAAGAGATGACAATCAGACAGTTAGAGAAGAAGAGGATTTGAGTTAAGCAACAAAGGATGATTGCAAAAAAATGAGCAAGGATGCTGATAAATCTTTTTAAAATTGGTGTTCAATTTAAAAAATTGTCTTTGCTTTAATGGGTCTTTAATCTCAAAATGATCTTGTTAGTATTAGAAAAGAGGTTCTGTAACATTTACAGCAGTGAAATTAATATAAAATACTAATGTAACATAGCATTGTCATGGTCATTTGTAAAGTTCTGATGCATATTACACCTTATTCTATATACAGTATATTATCCTTATCCTTATGACACTTTATCACTGGTGATACGTTTTTGTCATGTGCAGAAGCTCGGCTTTATGCAGAAGCTTATATTCCCATGAATGTTCCCTAATCCTGTGTTCTGCAAATTAAGAGGATTTTAAAAATAGGTTTTAGCTTCACAAACAGAGAAGATCACAAAAAGAAAAAAACAAGGAGAACAGAATATAGAATTGTACTTTTAACAGAAATAGTTTTTTTGTCACTTTTATTGAGAGGATGGTGGAAATGTGACAGCAAGCAACAGGTATAAGAGGTGTTCGGGAAAATAGTGCTAAATATTATTTAAAACAAGATAATAAACTGTGAGACTTACGTGTCATCCAAGGTGGGGTAACATCATCATGAATGTAATAAAAGACTAAAAAAAAAAAAAAAAAAAACCTAAATTAAAAACAACATTCAATCACAGTGAAAAGTAAAACCACTATAGCATACTGTAAGAATAGAAATTTACCAAATTTCACCGTACTATTATTTACTTACACTACCATTAAAAAGTTTGGGATCTAAGATTTTTTAAAAGTTTTTTTATATAAAACTCTTATGCTCACCAAGAGTGCATTTATTTGATCAAAATACAGTAAAAACCAAAATATTGTGAAATATTACAATTTAAAGCTGAATTTTCAGCATTATTACTCCAGTCTTCAGTGTCACATGACCCTTCAGAAATCATTCTGATATGACGATTTACTCCTCAATGTGATAAGAAACATTTCTTATTATCAGTGTTAAAAACCCTTTCTTTTAATCAGGATAAGTGTCTTTATTGTTCCTTTTGATCAATTTAATGCATCCTTGCTGAATAAAAGTATTAATTTCTTTAAAAAATATCTTTCTGATCACAAACGTGAACAGTAGTGTATGTTAGGCATTCATGTGATGTCAGGATATGTAGTCTTACACAGGCCAGTGAACCAGGGGTCATCCTCCCAAGGAACATATCCTAAGACGGGGGGAAATGCTCCACAGTTAGACTCCACCACATAGCCTTGAGTCGTCACGGGTGGATTGGTTACATTGGGTCGGAAGTAGGCCTTCAGTGGGGCAAAGATATTATAGCGGACCCCTGATATACAGCCCATAAAACCTGGACTGTTGTGCCTCTGAATTTCGTAGTCTACACCTCCCACCTCTACGAAGAAGACCAGAAAACAAATCAGTCTACTCTTCATCTGGTAAATGCAACTTTTCATTCACAGGCAACAAGTTAAAGGTGCACTATGTAACTTTTTTTGTTCAAAATTAACAAAAGTCAATACGTGATCCTTCTTCTGAAAGGTCTTTTTGTTATACCCAGGTTCACTATAATAAACCTATTATAAGTGTTTATAGTTTAGACCTGACAGGATGGTTTTCACAGGAAATTGCATACATACATCACTTGCCCATGCGTGTTTTGTCATATTCGTTAACAGAGAAAAGTTGCTCCGGCTACGTTGATGGGCGCTTTCGAATCACTGCTTCATGAAGCTTCGAAACCTTTACGAATCTTTTGTTTTGAAGCAGTGTTTCAGAGCATTTTTCAAACTGCCAAAGTCATGTGATTTCAGTAAACGAGGCTTCGTTACATCATAACTCTTTCGAAATGTTTTGAAATTTCAAAATTTTGCATGCCTTTTTATGGGATATCTAGAAGAGAGATATATTTGGAATAATAACCCTTTTAGAGATAATATTGTAATTTGCAAAAGATATGTAAATGATGTTTTTTTGTATTTTTAAGGGTTCCAGAAACACTTTTGATGAATTTATTGAGTTTTTAAATAATATGGTGAATTCTATCAGGTTTAATGTAGAAACAGACGCCCGTTCTGTTGCTTTTCTTGATACCAGGATCCAGTTGAAATTGGGAACACTGCGCACAGTGAAGCGATTAAGAATATTATCAAGAAACATTGGTACATACTCAAGAGCGATCCAGTGGGGAACATCTTTTTGCGGACCCGCCACTCTTTTCACATTATAGAGCTAGAAATATTACAGATTTTTTGGTCAAATCCGATACTTTCATTAAAACTAGTCCTCAGGTACACATAGATAAGGACATTGGTTTTTTTCCTTGTCTTGGGTGTGTGGCATGTAGAAACATTCGTAGACAATGTTTTTCTTTTCAGAGTAGTATAACAAATCATACATATAAGATTAAACAATTTGTGACATGCTTCTACCAATATAATATATCTGTTAACCTGTCCATGCGAAAAACAATATGTAGGCGAGACGAACAGAAAAATTAGGACACGTATCATTGAACATATGAGTGCAATCAGAAGAAAAGACCAGAAATCTCCAGTTGTTCGTCACTTTAATGATATGTCCCATTCAGTTTCGGATTTAAACTTTGTGGTAATTGAGCACATTACATCGTCTCGCAGAGGTGGTAATATAGAGCGGAAACTTTTACAGAGAGAGTGCAAATGGATTTTTTTTATCTTAAATGCTTATATCCTCTAGGTATGAACAAAGAA
Organism: Elopichthys bambusa; assembly: GCA_037101425.1. NCBI lineage: Eukaryota > Metazoa > Chordata > Actinopteri > Cypriniformes > Xenocyprididae > Elopichthys > Elopichthys bambusa. The sequence goes on from CM074435.1 coordinate 24,901,803, forward strand.
TTGATTCTCAATTGTTTTTTGTAAATTTCGAATTTTTTCTGTAAATTTACATTTGTTAAATCATTTGCTTCAAGATCATGTCTTAATTGAAAATTGAAATATATGATCTTGAAACCAAGCTTGACACATGTATAAATAAAAAAATAAAAAAATACATATCAACATGATTGACAATTGAAATACATAATTGTGATACTTAATTTAGTATTTTCTGTGATAATTAAGAATGATTATGTATATTTATAGGATATCTTGGATTTTGAAAATTTGAAAATCATGCTATATATGAACATTTTAAGAAATTTTAAAGTGTTGTATAACATTGATTATGAGTATATTTATTTACCTTTATGGTGTTAGTATTTGAGGTCTGGCTCTCTAATGATTACGGTAATAAGCTTATTAAATGGATACAGGTGTATGCTTGGAATCACGGCACTGATGAAGAGTTGATCCCGAAACCGTTTTGCACATTGCACTTGCACTTTTGCACTTTTTGTGGCCTCTGGATAATAAATTCGTTTGAGCTTTTCTGGCTTTATTCTCATGTGCGGATCTTTCATGTTTTTTGATTTTGGAGTTATCTTCGGATCTACGCACCACCAGAAGCTGTATGTATGAGTATTTGTTTGGACTGTGATCTGGCGCTACGCTTTTCCGGTTTCCGTATTTGTATAATTAAAAGGAATAATAGTAGTTAATAAATCTCTGTTAGCTGACCCATCCATAGAACAAACAAAACAAGCCCTGAAAATTGATAAAAGAATACATATTATACAGACACTTAATATTTAATGGTATTAGATGGTTAGTTAATTGCATCTGATAGATTATAATTTCAATAAAACATTTGCAATTGGTTTGAAAAAGCTGTTTTTATGTGTGTTTTGTTGCATTTACATTGTTCTGACCAGCAGGTGTCACCAGCGTGTGGTGTTTCGAACGCTTCGAAACAGTGAATCATTTTGCGAAGCAATTGGTTCAATTGATTCGAAGCTTTGAAAAGCTTAGTTTCTCCCATCTCTACTTTGACACGTGTATGGTGTGGGAGTGGCATAGGTTAGTTGTCACAACAAGAGAGAAAGGTTGACATGGTGCTAAATCTTGAACCTCTGGGCATCAGTCTGCTGGTGAAAAGAGAACCATCAGAGCTCGTAATAAAACAAGAATCAACATTGGCTTGGCTTTTCAGAGATGGCGTGGGATTTGAAATGTAAAAGCGACGTGGAGATGGTGTTTTTATTACTCAACAGGTGAGTAATATATCTTATTGAATAGATAAATTGCCATATGTAGCTCTCTAACAGAGTTGATTGTAAAGCATTATCTATTGTGAAGGGTTGTTTCATTATGGTTGTTTTTGCGCTGTGCTGGAACTTATTTTCAAGGAAGTACCATATCTATTCATGGCTATAGCTGCAGTAACAAGAGCTGGTCAGCTTGAGCTCCTTTCCATCTAAACTGGTTATATCTCTTAAGCCTAGTAGTGAATGTTTTATGAGCAGTAAAATAACTATATTCATCCGCACAGTCACGCAGAGCCGAAGCACAACCAAAACAATGTTCTTCCACAAAATGCATGCAGTTTTACCTCTAGTTTAACCGCTAGAGGCTGAAAAAGTTACATAGTACCTTTAAGATAAAGATGCTTGTCTTACCCATGACTCTACCCAAGAATATAGACTTTGGTGAGTCAAATCTGGGAATCTCTCCTGGTATTAACTTCTCAATCCATGGATCCATGTAGTCCACCTAGATCCAGGTGCAAATACAAATACAAACACTGTGCTTTTAGTATGCTAATAACGGTAAAAAACATGTCAAATCTAGTTTGAGATCCTACCTGTGTCCATACTGTGTAGTTGTGTCGAGTGATGTTGACAAAATGAGGAAAGCCATCGGCCATGTTTCTGTCAGTCAACTTAAATTTGTAGCTTATTATCCCAAGTCGGTATCTCAGCGACAAAGTGCCTGCAAAGGAAGTGAAATCAGTGCTAAAGCTAATGGTTTGTATACTCTGGTGTGATTGTGTATGTGTGTTTTACCATCTTTCTTGAGCAAGACGGCGATGTAATCATTGCCGAAGGAGCTGATATACAGGAGCACAGCTGGGGCCTGTAGAGTGCTGAAGCTGAACTCTATGTCATCAGTTGTCGTGTTGTAGCCGAGAGTGAAGTTGTGCCAGTGAGGCTCTATCCAGAAGTTCGCCCACCAAGCGTCAAAGGAAATGGGCTCTTTGCGGATGTCATACCGCAGCCACGCTCCCACGTCAAAGAATGCCCCGATATCTAAAAGGATGTGACACAAGCAGAGATCATACTTTTGTCTATGGGTAGAGAAATCTTCATAACACATCATAAGACTTGAATAGTCTCATCACTGGCAATCCATCATACATAGGAATGTAACAGTTTGGAATACTGAGTCATGAGTCATTGAATTTTTAAATCAACTGCTTTCATTCATTCATTAGTTTATTCATTCGCCAAATAAACGTGATTGGCTACATCCAAAATCGCATACTCTCTGCATCCATTAAAAAAAGAGGATGCTTAGTTATTTTGTTGCATACATTAATACAATAACTTTGACAGCCCTACTAAATATGTAATTTACTCTTGGATTCAACTTTCTGTTGATTGAACATAGAACCATTATGAATCCTGATGGTGAGTAAATTATGGTTTATTGTAAAACACAATTCAGCTCTTAGCCAAAGTTTTAAATATTCCTACACAGGTCATCCAAAAAAAGCATATTAATTCACAGAACAGACAAATCCCTAAATCAGCTCTGGATTTAGAGGCTTGAAAAGGAAAGTGGAAACTAAAGCCAAAGTCTGTCACTCTCTATTCAGGCACTGACTCTCTCTTTAACATGTTCTCAGAGGCACCAGTTTGTTTGTTCCTCCCATTTATTATCCTGCACTTTAATCTGTTTTAATCTTTTAAATCTCATAAAATTAAAATGCGTTTGTAATAATTAGTCTTTCCCCAGCTGAAGATGAAAAGATATCACTTTAAATTTGCATATGCTTATTAGGAAACATCTGTAGTCTGTATTGCACCATGTCAATTTGAACTAGCGTGAGTGTGAGAGAGCACATACATATGCAAATTTGTGTTAACTCACCTAAATGACAGTAATAGCCATCGAAGGCTGTGTTATTGCAGTCACAGGCGTATGAAGCGTACCCATCAATGCACTGGCCTCCGTTTCGACATGGTATGGAGGCATTCAGACACGCTCCAGTGCAATTCCTACGTATCCCAGCCATCTCGTCAACCTTCCCCTCTAAATCCACAGGCACCCCGTTCATCCTCAGCCCACGCAGACAACCCAGGAAAGGCCTTAAGGTGTGATTGGCTGCACCTGAATACAAATGGATGGTATGTTTTTGTATCAACTGCTTGAAGCAATGTTTTCACATAAACTCCAGCTCTATAATTCTTACCTACGAGCAGGGGTTGTGTGAACTTCATCGTGATGTAGGTCTGCCCTGGGAACTTGTGTATGGCCGGAGGGAAGAAATCAACTTTTAGTCGAGCCAATTTAACATTAATTTCAGCTTCTACATAGTGCCACTCATTATCGTTGAGCGGTTTAGGAGAGCGCAGGGTCACGTTTCTAATTCCATCACCCACCATGAAAATGAATACCACCTCAGTTGTAGCTGTGAAAATTTAAGGAGAAACTGATGAAGGAGATATCAGAATCACTATATATGCCATATAGTTTTAAGATTCACCATGGTATTCACAATGCCACGGCCATAGATACGACACTCACAGTTGAGTTCAATTCGTAAGAAATTACGGAGGTGGTCATCGGAGCTTTCCACAAACACTCCGTTAGTGCGGTAGGTCCTGAAGTGGAATGTAATGTCAGCACTGGTGCCGGGTTTGAAGGTGGGGAACGTCAGATAGGTGGGCTTGGTGAAAGCTATGGTGTTCCAGATACTCCCTAAGAGAAGGATTTCTCATTAACATACAACAGTGCTTTATTTCGTAAAAGTAAATATACATGTATTTAGGAGGATAATGTAGAGTCAGCCATTAAAATAATCATAACCATCATATAAGGCTGCTCTGCTTTGTGTATATTTTGTTATAATAAACCAAAAAACTGTCAGGAAGGATATTATTATTATATAAGGAAAACCTTTCATCCACTGTCTCTTTGTAATATTCATTACTCACTGTCTCCATGGCAGTACAGCGCCCCAACACTGTAGCGAGCTTCTGAACCGGTGCGGTTAGTGTCCCCTATGACAATCCTCCTGACAGGCAGATGGTCTCGGAACGACAGGTAGCCTTTATCTGAGTGCCTAGTAAGTGTAAAGAGTGAGTGTGAAGTAAGAGTGAAACTAGCCTTTAAAATTATCAATGAATGTTTAGCTTGTAGTTATGGCGTATACAACGTAGAAGTCTTTTTTTAACATTATAAATGCCTTTTCTGTCTTGATCAATGCATTATTGCTGAATAAAAGTATTAATTTCTTTCTTTTAAACAAATCTGACCCCAAAATTTTGAACAGCAGTATATATACACAGTTTTTTGTCTGGAGTTAATATTTAAGTGTCTGCCATCTGCTTTGTATTTACTTGTGAATTTACTTTTCTTTAATAATACTAAACACTACCATATAGACACATTTTAAAAGTTATTTTAAAACGTATCTTAAAATTCTTTCTCATCTCAGTCTCACCATTGGCGGTAGTCTGCATCACAGTTGCACCAGTACTTGGAGTCAGTGCAAGTTTGATTGACAGCACATCCACATTTTCCACTTTCAGGGAAAGCTCCCCCCCAGTATTCATGACTCACATTATGCCGACCAATCCAGTAAGTGTAAGGTCTTCCACCTGTTAACAATAATAAATGTAATCAAAGAAAAACTAAATTGAGCAATTGCAAACCACTGGTAGTGTAGACAAGCTTACTGGGGTCCACAGAGCGGGGGACCATGATGACTGGGCCTTAATATAGTTTTGCAAACATAAAATACTCAATGGTAAAGAGTGACTAAGCAGATTCCTATAAGTGTTACTCAGCAGAGAAAAAGGCTGAGAAGGTCAGTGACACTAATTATGCTCAAGCTCTGGACAGTTCAGCTGAGTAAGACTAGTCAGACTCTTCTAGTGTTTTTGCACTAAATCCCTAGCTCAGATCAATACTTGAACAGCCATCTAAAAACTCACAGCTGTGAGTTTACACAGCTCCTTTACACAAGATTTTTTTCTTCTACTATGTTATACAGTTCAGCTACACAGTGATGGCTGCAGATATATACTACACAGTAACAGAACATTCAAATATGTTCAATTATTTAAAGGGATAGTTCACCCCAAAATTAAAATCCCATACCTGTATGACTTTCTTTCTTCTGTGAATTTTTGAAGAACACCTTTCCAAGTTTTAATAAAATTAAAAGTGAATGAGAATTGGGGATGTCAAGCACCAAACAACAACAACAAAAATACATCATAATGGATAACAAAAGGATTTTATTCCCAGTCTTCTTAAAGCATGTCATTACTAACACAAATACTTTACTACATGTTTCTGTTGTGATAGCTTTGACTAGATCTTTGAACCAGTGAGCTGACCTCCACAACCGGATCAGTTTGAATGGAGAACAAATCATTCAGACCAGTTTTGTGAACTGAAGCTGCAGTCTGCAAGTTTGACCTCTTTGTCGCCATCTCTGTTTGAAACCTGCAATTGCAGCTATTTGCGAAATTATCATCTTTGCTGTGAGTCACCGCACTAGTGGGGATACTGTAATTCAGAATCACAGATTCTACGTCTTGGAAGAATGACCAAAATAAGAATTTTCACTGGAAAATGTCATCTAGTAACGTAACATGTCCGCCACTTTTGTTCTGACCAACTGAGAAAAAAAGCATTAGGCCTACAATAAATTGCGCTGCCAATGGTGATTAAATCTAACGATAGCTTAGCTCATATCATGTCAAACCGTGCAAATTATTATTACTGTTAAACTTTGTTCTCAAAGTGTGTATTAGTGTGTATTAGTCCGAAGTCTTTTGCTTTTGACTACGGGTGAATTGTCATTTGGACCTTTCTGGATTACAATCCGCCATCAAAATGAAAAGTTTAATTATTGCAGCTGCTGTGAGAAAAGGCTATAAATGATCCACTACCAGCAGCATCCTCACATATAGCCTACTAGCTGGGACTCCTTCTTTCTGTTTACAGACGTGACGTAATGATGCAAAGACGAACGGCTGCATGCTCAAATTTCCTGCGGAAACCCACCAGAACCCATTTTATCATAAAACATTATTACAAGCTTACCACTGTGAATCGGGCTAAGGTAAGGAGATAGTTTTGAACACTGGCTGGTAATGTACTTGCTCAAAAATTGTTTTTGGACAATTTTAACCAAAAAATTTACGGACTGCAGCTTTAATCAATTTAAATTTACGGACTGCATCTTTAATCAATTTAATTCAATTTAAGTATGATTTGTTCATGAATCGGTCATTGCTAATTGCCTCATGTCTTCAAAAATTCACATTCTAAATTGCACGGACAAAAATCATACAAGCTTGGAATAACATGAGGACAAATGATGGCAAAATTATAATTTTTGGGTGAACTATCCCTTTAACTTCATTCATGTACTAAATGACCAAGGATAATATCAACATACTGAATACCAACAATACAACAATACCAACATACTGAATTTCACCAATCACTGTGAAAACTTACGTGGAGTATTGAGGAGGCGTGACTTGTAGCATGAGAACTCAATCCACTGTTCGCAGTATAAGGAGGTGTTTGCTAGGGCAGTGACTTCATCCCAGGATGCATTTACATATTGGACATCCCCAATATAAGGTCGATCCACAGTGGAGCCGCTCACCTTGGTGCTTTTCATGCGGTTGTGCTCGATGACGGTCCATGATTTTTGCACTAAAATGTGATGTGATCAATCTTAACTCACCAAAATCATGTCAAATCCTTCAAAATTGCTTTCAACATGTCAGTCTCTTCTACTTCATACATACACATGTTGCAGTAGACTGTGAAAGGCTTCAGTGGTCCACTCAGATCTGGATCTATGGTGTAGTTTCCTGACCAGTACTTCCCATTCAGTCTGTAGGCCTCACATGACTCCCTGTAGACAGCTGGGATGGATGGAGAAAGAGACAGAGAAAGAGAGACTTAAAAAAAAAGAGTGATTTTCATATTTCACCAACAAAAAGTCAATATAGAGGAATCTCCTCAGTTAAGGACACTCACAGTTATGACAAACCTCCCCCTTGTAGCCTGTGTTGTTACACACACACAAGAAGTCATTCCAGGACTGAATACACCTGCCTTCATGTTCACATGGGTTTGGAGTGCACCTGAAAAAAAAAGAAAAGGCTGACACTTATAGTGCACTAAAAATGCACGTCTCAAGATATTACATTGGGCATGTTGTTTCTCTCCTTTGTGAGGCTTTGTGTGTCCTTTATGAGCATTTATGATTATATATTCATGTTATATTATTGATAATTACATTTTTTACAGTAACAGACACATTGCAAAAGTTTTTTTTTTTAGAAAACAAGACTTAACATCTTAAGTCATTTTGCTAAAAGAAATTTAGATATTTTTACTGGAAAACAAGACAAAAATACTGCAGTGCATTTTTCTAATTTTTTTGTTCATCCTAAATGCCATTACAGACTATGACATTAGATTTTGAGGTAAGAAATGAACACTAAAAGTGTATCAAACACACACATGTAAGGTTTTATATCTATTGTTTTTATAGAGCTGAGCTCATATGTTTTATCTCCTCCACATTTTCATTTTCATTAAGACATAATTTTGAGTTTATTAAGCACTTTTCCTGATGAGGACTGTTTGCTTGGGTACTATCATTGTGAGGACATTTGGTCCTTCAGTGTTGGCAAAACTACCACACACAAACTCGAGTTGCATACACACACACACACACAAACCTATCAGTGATTCCGCAGGTGCCCAGCAGGATTTCGGCATATCTGCCCCATTTTCTCTGCAGCATGACATCTATATCCACCGGCTCATCATCTATAAAGATCTGCTGCATGCAGCCGTGGAAGCGAGACAGCTTGGTCACACAGCGAGCCGTGTTATTTGTCTTAGGACAACCTGCGAAATATGAAATATTCATCTAATCATCTTCTATGCAACTATAAGGCACTAAACACATTCTCATTTAGCATATATTTTGAATATTAAGGCAGCATTTTTGGCATTAGATGTGCATATTTATGTATATGTATATGTTACTTACCGCCGAAGAAGTAGCGGTCTCCTGTACGAACCGTGAAGGGGTTGGTGATCTTCAGTGGTGAGCTCTCATCTTCATCTATAGTGATAGTTAGTAAGTTGTCTTTGGCGGTCAGGTCTACTGTGTGCCAGAAGCCGTCATTCAAACGGTACCCTTAAACATGAAAAATAAATAGTTAATTATTTACTGTATATAATCTTAGACCGGACCAGTTTTGGTCCTGCTAAACTCTTGGTCTATAGATGTTCCATTCAGTCCTCTCTTTTCAGAAATGGAGTTCAAAACATCATAACTAATGTTATGGAGACAATCCTCAATCATACTGTACCTGCAGCAAAGCGTAATCTCTTGTTTCCAGGCTGCATGAGAGTGACGTTCACCTGTCCTTCACTGAGGCCAAGCTCCAGAGAGCCCAAATCATCTGCAAACCTGGTAAACATCAGTAACCCTGTGTAGTCCCATGAGCGGAACTTAAACTTTACTGCCAGACGGTTCTTCCGGAAGAACCCAGGCAGCTGCAGGTAGTTGTTGGGCCCTGCAAAGGTCATGGGCTTCCAGAGGAGGTCACGGCAGGTATAATGCATCTTTTTCTGAAAAAGGACAGATGAGAATATGGAAATATGCAAATAATATCTCAAATATTTTGCAATACAATAGACATCCAAATGTGATATCATATTTGATTATAAGTTCATCCAACATTACACTCTTGCTTTAGGAATGTGTGAGTTTAGGAAAACTCTGCATACCTTTTTAGGAGCTAGTCGAATTTCAGGCTCCTGGTACTGTGTCTTGTAGATGATATTGATTCCATTGATAAAGACATTCTCCATGCAGCCACGGAAGTTAACCTTACCAGGCAGGTGGGGTGTGTCTTTCTCAATCACACCGCCAACATAAATCTAAAGAGAAATGGATAATTGTTATGATCAGGATGCAGGAAACATTCACCAGTGGCTTGGGTTTGGGGCGGGACTATCTGATTGTCTGACCAATGGCAGACAGGAGTAGTGTTTGTGATGCCTGCTTAATTACTTAACAGTGATTCACGAGTTCACACTTACAAATAATCAGATGGAGTAAAAGTATGCGTATTTGGCGTGCTGTCCGAGGAGAGGGCTCTGAGCTCTATATTTGGCCCGAACCCAGAGTACTCACCCCGGCTGTGATAGGAACCCGCCGAGAGTGAGGAGTCGGGGTGGAGGAGGGATGCTGGTGAGTCAGCTGCGTGTATATATATAGATAGATATAGATATAGATATAGGCCTCCTCTCATGCTGATTGGATAGATCATTTGAACGTGTTCCTTCCAAACTTTGTTAATAAAAAATAATTTATTTTACTCCATTTGGTGATACTAATAGCACAGAAATTACACTATTCACTTTTAACAGCGTCACTGATTATTTTTCTATTTAATTCTTTGTCCTGTAAAAAAGTGAGTTATATGTAATTTATCAGTGAAGAGTGATACAGTGTGCATTTATAGTTAATTCGTTTGATCCAACACGTCACCTGTTTGTCCAGATCAAGGTACTTGAACTCTCCGTTAAGGACAGCAGTCTCAGTCTGTCCATCCAGGGTAAAGTTAACCTCTCGCCCGTAACGCTTGATGGTGATGTAGTGCCAGTGCTGTGTGTCCAGCAGGTTTCCCAGCATCATTGTGGTCATCCCATTGGTGTTATGTACTGTGCTGCTCCCTTGAATAGATTATGAATACATGTCCTCATGATTATAAACAGAACGTTAGACAGATAGAATGATAGATACAACAATAGATAGAACAATAGATAGATGATAGATAGAACGATAGATAGATAGAACGATCGATCTTGTCATCATTACCCAGGCTGATGTGTAAGTAGAGGCGTCCAGTCTTTAGTTCCAGAGTGACAGAGTCTCCCTGCAGACCCTCACTGTGCAGGAGAATACCATCCTTCTCCAAGGTCTTAAAATTCAAAGCATAGTGGTCCTGAAGTGTCCTCATCCTGCCTCGTGGGAATGAGTATGCCACCATGTCATCCCCCTCAAACTGCATCACATATGAATCTGTTAAGATCAAAGGTCGAGAGTATGAAGAGGATTGTTAAAAACTGTATTACAAAATTCTATGCATGCTAGAAACCAAACACAAAATATACAAGCCACTGTGTCTGGCTGTTTTCTTTTGAGCCTCGCAAACAGAAGAAGTTGACCTTGGCCTACAATGATGCCCAGATCATCAAGGGGTACACATTGCTTCTTTTCTTGCACAAATCAGCACATTACAGTGTTCATAGTTATTGAATTTACACATACATTTTACAGGCAGTATGTGTGTGTGCTTTATGTTGTATCTGAAAAAAGTATTGGTATTTTTTGGAATGTGTTAACATTTAAATGATGGCAAACTGCAAAAATACATTTTATACACAGTATTTTTCTCTTGATTTTCAGTATTAATACTTAAAAATTCTTGAAACAAGATAAGTACTTGAGAGGAAAAATTATATATTAAGTCTTGCAGTACGAAAAAATAACAGTTTTTTTTACTTCATTTAGAGGAAAATGAAAATGAAAACGAATGTTCCTTGCTGTAAACATTAACCTCACTTTTTTCTTTTACTTATCGCATGCCATTTTCCTTCTCAAGTACATGTAGGGTGTTGAGATATGTTTACTGGAAAACAAGACCAAAATACTGATTAAAAAATGAATTTCTGCTGTGCAACTCAAAGGACCGGTTCACATTAGAAGGCACTGAGGAGATTTTCCGTATCATGATATGCTAAAGTTCTTGGCAGCTGATAAAACACAAACAGTTGCGAGTGCCTCAGTCCAGACATGTGCCGATTACCGTAAGGACAGCCGTAGAGCTCTACGCGAAGGCCAATTTTGCCTCCGTTCTCAGTATTCCAGCCCATGGGATAGATGCGCAGATGTTTGGCAGTGAATGCATAATGGAAGACGTTCCTCTTCACCTGGTAGTAATTCCAGTTGCCAGGCAACGTCTAAGAGACACAAAAATCTGATATTAAAGGTTCTATGAATGTTACACACCATTTAACAAATCAACAACTTCTCTCCCCTACAACTAATCCCACATCAAAAATGTATTTATAAAAGGTTGAACTCTAAATCTGATATTCAAGGTCAAATAATATAAGATAAGATAAAAACGCCTGTCCTGAACCACTGCTTTAAACCAAACGTAAGGACTTGTTCAGCACATATTATACTTTTTGGTGGGCATTCCAAACACTAATAAACCATAGATAATTTTTACCATATTTCCTCCTTTCATGACATATGGAGTCCATGTGTCAAATCGATCCCCGTACAGCAGCATGTATTTGGTGATCCAGTCATAAGAGTTGAAAGTACCCTGAGTAGCAATGGCCATGATACGATACTTCCTCCCCAAGTCAATCTGCATCCATGGCTGCCTGTCCCGAGGGGAAGGAGACCAGCCGCTGCTCCCTTTATGATCACACACATTTGAAAATGTAGCTGATAAAATACATACATGTAGACATTTGGTGCTTCAGATTTCTTGTCATGGGCTAGTCAGTAGTCCTACATATTTTGGTCATATGTAAAATGACAGATATTGTCGTAAAAATCCAAGTAATCTACTCTTTTTTTTTTTTTTGCTCTGGGGGAAAATTAAGAGAAATTCCTGAAAGATTTGTAATATTTTTTGAAAGAACATGCCTTCTGTGTTTTTTCACTTCAAATAAAGTCTTACAATTATTATTATTACTAAAATTATTAATATTTTCTCTCCACAGAGGTAACAAAGCAAAATAAAATAAAATAAAAACATTTTTAATAATTATTAATACTAGAGGACAATATACACAATACTGGATCTAAAAAAAAACTTTAAAAAGTGCAGCATTCGATTTCGTTTCAATCTTGTGACATATTATTGACTATTATTGACTGATTTTTATTCATGGCTCAGTGATGTCACATAGTAGTTACATCCATTTTTGTTCACAAAAAAGCAAAGCTTTTTGTTTCAAAAGGGGCAAATGTATCGGCTAAATCAAAGATAGGAATAGGAGGATAATATTCTCTCTCATCACTATTCTCAGCCAGACCTATTCAAAACGCAAAGTGCAACACATACCTCTTGACTAGCACTTACCATACAGTTTGGCAAAGTGTGCAGAGTAAAAAAAGTTATATCTGGAAGAAGCATGGAAAGAGGACGCATAGAGAGGAGAAATCAGCGGATCCAAGCATGGCCCTGAACAGAGATAAAGAAAAAGAGAATTACAGAGAATATTTAATGACAAAAGCATTTCATAAAAGTATTATGAATGCATTATCATATCAATACTTTTTTCTTCTTTTTTTTTAAAACTTTTGACAAGATTTATTTTGCAGTTTATTACAAACAGGATAACACAATGAAACTGTCTACTAATGGGAAAAGTTATACATAAATTACCTGAAATAAATACTTGTAATTACTGTTATTATATATAATATTCCCAAGCAAAATTGCAGCTGATAAAATTAAATGATATAAATATAAAAATAAAAGGTACTTGTACTTGTCCTTTAAAGGTACACTAGTGTAGCTACTTCTCTCGGTTTATGTATATGACTGGGCTACTCCACAGCGTCTGCCGTCCCACCCTGTCTATAATATTCCAAATATAAACACTTATTATAGGCGTAATGTAGTGATTCAGGATAAGACAAAAACACGATTTGGAAGATGGATTCATAATGTTCTCACTCATTGTATGAATTTCTGTTCTACCTGAGATTATTACTAGGCCGAATGAACAACAATAACATTTGACACTGTGCTAAAAAAGGAATCAACAAAAAAGGCAAACAACAAAACATATACATCTGTCAGAGAAAATTACAGTATGTTCAGATCTTATACTTTATCAAACAATACCAAACAAAATCAGGCTCTACAGGCCCACTTTGTGTGTTAATGTTGTTAGAGTCTCATTTGCACAATGAGCATATGAATGGATCATGTGTGAAATGAGCGTTAGAGTTGTATTATATACAATAATATGTGTGTGTCATAGTGGATAGATGGGACACAATATAAATCAGGCCCATTTAGCAAGTCTTGCCATGGCATTTCATCAGTACCTCTGTTACACAAATCCCTGCTTCAATTAGACCTGGCAACATTTCAGCCTAATCTAAATGGCAGAGTCAGATAAACCCACCTCAATCTCACCCTCTCAACAGAGCTCTAATAAAGCCATCTGCCCAAATGGCATCACATCCACCTCACCTCTCTAACTACAGTCGACACACAAACCAACAAGAGTAAGAGGAGAGGAAATGAAAAGAAACTGGTGACAAGCTATAAAGATGAAAAATCAACCAAGAGAATTGGTCTACAAACAACATAAGTGATATATCCTCCACTCAAAATATAGTATTCCTCTAAATTTACAATTATTCATGTATCAGATGATTTTATCTAAAGGAAATATATGAATGTAGTAGTAAAATTCAGTGCAAAGTATTATGGTTGGTCAGAAGCTTCTATAGAAATGCATGAGCAAATTGTAGACAGTAGAATAATATATTTAAGGGGTTCATTTCAGAAATATTGAATGTGCCTTTTTGAAGATGGTTATAAAGATACCTTCTACAGCACAGAGAGTGCCTACAGCAGAGCTGTGTCTTCAGGAGTTTTTTTGAAGATAGTGAAGGACTAAATTGATAGAATGGAGTTGGAATAGAGAGTGTGAAGGATCTGGAATGTGACTTTGTACATTGTTGTGATGCCATAAAAAGCTCTCTAGCAGATCCTATTTTATGAAGAGTGTTCGCAAACAAGGATTATGGTCCTATGAGGCCTATATGTGTTTAAGAAAGCAGATATCTTAACTGTGATATAAAATTACTGAATTTTTACTTTATATCTCAAAATGATGCCTTGCTTCATAAGCAAGCAGATGAGTTTTTGTAGATATTAATTGTTAGATGTAATATCCAATATTATAAATTGCATCACACATATATTGAAAAAAAATAAAAATAAATCCCAATTACACTGCAACTATGACAACAACAACTGCCTTACAAATGTTCCAAGAACTTTCATAGATCTTATAAATCCAACATTGGGGATGTCATCAAAAGAATGGTTCATAATGTAAATAAACTAAATTAAGTCTTAAACCCCCAGTTCCACAGACAAGGCTTAAGCTAGTCCCAGACTAAAATGCATGTTTGAGCTTTTTTAACTGAATGAAAATTGTACTGACATATCTTAAAATATGTTAGTGTCATTGTTTTGTCTTTTGATGCACACCAGTAATGTTTTTTTTTTTCTTTTTTTCTAAGGCACGTTTATAAAAGTTACTTAAATGACTAATTGAACTAAGGCTTAATCCTAGCTTAGTCTAAGCCCTGTCTGTGAAACTGGGCCTAAATCTTATAATGTAAAGAGTTTTATTTTGGGAGTAAGGTTAATGATTGAGTATTTATAATTAGCCTTCTTTAAGAACAACAGAAGTTAATTGTGTGTATTTCTCAATTAATTATTATCATATCCTGTAGCTACCACAGAGAGACTGCAGGAGTCAGACTGCTTAACACTGCAGAGGTTATTAGTATTCTGACCACTGCGCTGCCAGTGAGGGAACAGAGGGGAAAAAGAAACCGTCTGATGGAGAGAGAAAGAGAAAGAGAGAGAGAGAGAGAGAGAGAGAGAGAGAGATCGAAAGCAAGGAATGTAACCAAATATTGCATAAGTCATCTCGTTAATTTTCAAATGATTTCAATTCCCATCTGATTCAGTCCTCTGCTCAGTCATCTTTCAGCCTTTGACTAGTCGGATTCATCAAGCCATTAACCATGTGTGATTTTACATGTTCCTGGATCAACATCTTCTGAAGATCCTGGAACAAGATTCCTGTCCAAAAACATAGTCCTACCCCATCCCTATTTCTACCCATAAATTATTAATAAAATCAGAGGGAAATGATGGATAACTATTGTAGAAGCCCCTAACCCTGGTTGTAAGCCTAAACTTCACATAAACTGAAAAAATCCCTCAATTCTGATTGGTTGTTTGGAATGTTGTTTCAGGATCAACAAGGATGTTCCTTGTTCACCGATGGGAATGTCCTGTGTGTGTGTTTGTGTGTAAGATGTCTGGGTATCTTTGTGGCCTTGATTTGTGGTTGGTAAAGGGAAAACAATCATTCATGCTGTTGAATCAGTTTAAGATTACCACAGATTAAAGTTTGTATGATGTCTGTAGTATTTATACATTGACAAAACAACATTATGATCACCAGCCACTTTTTTAGGTACACCTCGCTAGTACCGGTTTAGACCCCTTTTGCCTTCAGAACTGCCTAATTCTTCATGACATAGGAATGTTTCTAGCACCTTTTTGAATCGAAGAGATTTTGGTCCAAATTGACATGACAGCATCACACAGTTGCTGCAGATTTGTCGGCTGCACATCTATGATGTGAATCTCCCATTCCACCACATCCCAAAGGTGCTCTATTGGATTGAGATCTGGTGAGTGTGGAGGCCAGTTGAGTATAGTGAACTCATTGTCATGTTCAAGAAACCAGTTTGGGATGTTTTGAGCTTTGTGACATGGAGTGTTATCATGCTGGAAGTAGCTATCAGAAGATGGTACACCGTGGTCATAAAGGCATGGATGTAGTCAGCAACAGTACTGTCTGTGGTGTTTAAATGATGCTCAATTGGTACTAAGAGGCCCAAAGTGTGCCAAGAAAATATTCCAGACACCATTACACTACCACCAGCAGCCTGAACCATTGATAAAAGGCAGAATCCAACAGCTTTCATGCTGTTTACACCCAATTCTGACCCTACCATCTGAATCCTTGGATGTAGCATGTGGTTATTTTAGTTACTGTTGCCTTTTTAGCTCAAACCAGTCTGGCAATTCTCCTCTGACCTCTGGCATCAACAAGGCATTTTCACCCACAGAACTGCCCCTCGCTGGATATTTTCTCTTTTTTGGACCATTCTCAGTAAACACTAGAGATGGTTGCTTGAAAATCCCAGTAGATCAGCAGTTTCTGAAATACTCAGACCAACCCATCTGGCACAAACAACCATGCCATGTTCAAAGTCACCTTTGAACTTCAGCAGATTGTCTTGACCATGTCTACATGCCTAAATGTACTGAGTTGCTGCCATGTGATTGGCTATTAGATATTTGCGTTAACGAGCAGTTGAACGGGTGTTCCTTATAAAGTGGCCAGATTTATGTACAGATTCCTATATATGTCTATAGGAATCTGTACATCAGTAATGAGTATTTAAATGGATTGCTAATTAAGCATCTTATTAAAGTATGTAAATACATGAACATGGTACTATAAGCATAAGCTTAAAGATTCATGCAACACGAGGTCCATGCTCAGTCTCCCAATTAACTAAAGCCCAAAAGGGGTCCTTGGCCTAAAAAGGGTTGAAGACCCTTGTCTAAATTTAGCCTCACTTCCATATTCTCCCGTAAGCAACAGCTGCAGTGCAATATTCTGATTCACATTAGGCAGATAAATGAATCTATTGAATGTGACCCAGCCTCATCTATCTTTGTAAAATATAAGCTGCAGAGATTGTCTGTCCCTCTTCACCAGCTCTAAGATCAATGGTTTCCACCCTATGCTATTCTGTTCCCCTAGCAGCTGTGCAGAGCAGAAAGGAGTGCCTGCCCTGCAGGAGAAGCATTACAGTTATTAAAGCACTCAGTGCAGAAGAGCTGCAGGGAAAAATGGGAATAAGCAATGAAAGGGTCATGAAGATGTATACAGAGACTTGCAAACACGCCCGTGCAAAACCTAATACAAAAGCTTTCCTCCAAAACCTACCAGTGAGCAGCCCACATAGGCAACTGTCTTCTAAGGCAGCATCCTGTTATGGGACTTAATAAGTGACAGATTTGGAATTCTCTACACTGGCAGCAACTGTGAAATAGCACAGGAGACTCGTCTCAATTGATTTCAATAGTGTTAGATGTTAACATGTAGCTAAGCTAACAGAATAATCCTTTATTAAGCATAAAAACACAGCATAAATGAATATTGTGTGAACACTAAACTATTTTTAATTGATCATTTATAAATATACATTTACATCCCTTGCTTTGTGATACCATCTTGGAATTTTTTTTTTTTTTCACTGAAATTCTTCATGTGCATTCTGGGATTGTCTATGGAAGCTTGTTTACGCCACGGAATAAAAAAATTAAAAGATAATTGTGACTTTTTATCTCAGTTCCGACTTTTACTCACAATTGCAAGTTTACATTCTCACAATGACTTTTCTCACAATTGTAAGATATAAACTCGTAATTGTGAGTTATAAAGTCAAATGCTAAGGAAAAAAAATACTTTTTCATATTCCACTTCCATACTATTCTGCTTTATAATCTGGCTAAAACAAGAAGTGTGTTCCAATCTGTGTACTTGCACTATCCTATGCCATTTTATATATAAACTAAGTGAGCACTGTGTTCACACTGAAAATTCCAAAAAAAAAGTGTCCAAAAAGTAAGGATGAAATTCTGGTAGCATCAATGAGATCTGTATAGAAGACTACTTACATAAAATGCATATAAACATCAGTTGTCACTGTATATCTCGCAATAATATGTCTTTGTAAGATAATATTTAAGTCCTTAGTATTATGATCAAAGCTCTGTAGTTTTTTATTGTAGGGGCAAATAATGCAATCCAACAATGATGATTGAGAGATGTACAAATAAACGTTCCTTAAATGCCTGATATATCATATTTGATGCTTACAATTTAACATGAAAAAAAGATGTATAGATAATTAAATAAACCCGCAGTCCAGTAAGTGTTCATCTTGAAATATTACTAACAATATAAGAGTTAATCTTACATTTACTTATAAATATATATGACTTCTAAAAATCATTAAAGATTTCACAGCAAAAAGACGTGACCTGAAAGGGGACGTTTTTAAAAATGTTATACTAAAGAGCCTTTCACTTGCTAAAAAAATTATAAACTATCAATCAGACAACAGAAGGCATGTAGTAGATTGCACTTAATTGTTGCAGCTTTCCTTTTGTACTGAATTTTGTATCAGATTTAGATGCCGGATGACAAAATAACCTTTTTAACAATTTAACCTTTAATAACCTTTAATTAACCTTTAAAACTGTTTACAATAAATGGTTGAGTACATAGTGCACACAATGAAGATATATTATGAGGCATCAAAATTTAAGATGGCTACCTTTTGGAACATTCTTCATTTTGGATCTTACCAACAATGCTTTTAAAATGTTACTAGGTTTTGGAACAGAACAAAAGTGCAAAATTCAATTTTCACTTTCCCACTTTAGCCATCCCTCTCTTGCTCCCTCTCACTCAATTTGTACTCACAAAGTGGTGTTTCCCATTTTTGCAAAACACCTTGCTGAAATGTTAAACCCTTCAATTTCACATCCATTACTTTTCATCCAGTACCTACAATGCCCTTGGTTGCTTTCCACTCACAGATAAGGGAAAACAGTGACATATAAAGGAGCATCTTGAACACGCACTCTCTCTCTCTCTCTCTCGACACATGTGTTGAATTACAGGCACTCCCCCAGTCTCTGCAGGCTGACACAGCACTTCTGCTCTAGGAGAACTGAGTGCATATCATGTGAGCTATCTTTCATCACTGTAAGGCCACAGTACACATTGGTCTAGATTAAGACTGCTGGTTTGGATTAATCTTTTTGGGCTGGTTAGGATTTGAACTATCATCCAGGTGGAGAGGCTGTGTTTAGCATTTTTAGCATGGATGAATGCAGAATAGAGGGTCACATTGGTATAAATTATTCAGAACAGGACTGGCAGCACAGTAGGTGGCTGTCTTTGAATGAAACAAAAAGATAAGCTCAAAAAGGACTTCAAAGTACTGAGCCAATCCAAGATGCCACAGCACGTCTGTCTACAGTCTAAAAATACACACAAGCATCTTCTCTGAATCTTTCACACCTCCCTCAACAGGATCTAATTTGTAACAGACAGACAAGGCATCTTAAATCTCAATAAAATGGCATTTTTCTGTATCGTCAGAGCACCCATTTTCAGTTCAGATAGTTTCCAATCCCTCCCAAAGATTTATGCCAAATGAATTCTTATAGCAAGAGTGCTGTGTTTATGCTGTCTCATTTCTCTGCTCAGAGCTTGCTGGATTATCCTCTGTCACAATACATCATACATCAGCTTTCTTTGTTGTCAAAGAATTTGTAGTAAAGTGGAAGCCTAGAAAACCCCCTCTTTTGGGATTTCACAAAAAATACATATATATTTTTGGAAGTGTTTACATTTTTGAAATTTAATATAGTGTTGACTGTAATATTTTTTATTCATTATTTTCTTATTTATTTATTTAATTTTTTCACTTCATTATTTACTCACTTCAAAAACAGACACTTCAAAACTGTGCAATTTCAAATGAACTAAAACATAATGTGCATAAAATATTTGAGATATGAAGAAAACTGTTCAAAATTGTTGTACCTTTAATTACAGAATTACTTTAAGAAGATTTAGAATAAAATATTACAAGCTTTCTTGCATCACTTGCTTGGTGGATATTTATTAAATTGTATAGAATAAGAATATCGGTTTCGTTACGAAATAATTTGTATTATTTTGATGGTTTGCAGATTGCAATACTGTCTTAAAGGTAACCTTACTTGAGAATTCGCATGCAGTGTTCTACGTCATATGAATTTGGGAGTTCGGTGAGTTAATGCGCCCGCCCTCTGTCTCCGCATAGGGCTGCTCCCACAAGCAACTTCACGGAATAGGAATTTTTCACCACGCCATTTCAAATACACCGACAATCTCAACTTTTCACCCGTAAGACACTAAAAACACGGCTAAAACTGCAAATAGATGCGTTCAGCAGTCTCTGTTTAACAGCACGAGAGTGTGTCCTTCCCGCGTGTCCCCTGCGCAAGACGCACCTTTCCATGCAGAAACTTGCCCAAGTGAGCGCGCGGAAACACTGCAATGCAGAAAGAGCCCATAGACACAGGCAGAGTCGCGAGCCCGGACTCAGTACTACATTAGCGCTTTACTTTCAGCCCAAACCCTCTAGACTGAATACCGTAAATATAGATTAACAAAAAATATTTAAGAATTTCGCGCTTATTTAAAACAATACAAGCTTATAAATATCGCAATTTTGAGATGAAAATAATTATGTCATAGTGCACTTGATGCACTTGTTATGATACAGAATAACAGTCACCTATATGGCAGATAAGAAACATTGTATTTGCATTACATCTTGCATATGCAGTTTCACTTACGTGACGAGCAATGCTGAAAGGCGAGAAAGAGTAAAAGGCTTGGGGCAAGAATTTTGATATCCATCCTCTCCGGGAGACGGAGTCGATTTTAGATGAGTAAATCAAATGTTATCCTCTCCTCGTCACCGAACAGTACAGCATCGTTTAGCCGTCCTTTCGGCCAACTTTAACTCTCTCGGCCGGGATGGCGTTAGATTCGCTCGCTAGAGGCGCGCGCGCGCGAGATAGCGGTGCTGATGCTGCGTTTTGGCGGGAGCGCGCATACTTTCATTAAACGAAATTCTTTAAAGTTGTGACAATCTGTTTGAAATAAATACATAAACTCTCTTTTATTTCATATAGAGGGAGAGTGGAGTCGTATGGTTTGGGTAGACAGTGGACAGCCATGACTTTAGTGTCCGGGTTCGCAGTGAGGGAGGGGGCGCAAGATGAGAGCAGAAAAAAAAGTTTTGGACTCATGCAGTTCGTCATAGTGATGGAAATCCGAATCATTTCCGCGAATCGGTTCTTTTGAACAGCCGGTTAAAATTATTCTTTTACCCAGTGACGTGCTCACGTTGTCCTTGACATCCTGGTGTTGAGCAGGCACATATTGAATTGCTGTTCACTTATTAATAAAACCTCATTTAGTTTTATTAATAAGCATGTTTTATTGTCATGTATCCCAGTTCAGTTTGTTGCAGACTTGATGCATCATTTAAAGCTTAAATATAATTTTTATTTTTTATTAAAAATAACTTTTTACCCAATTAGCCAAATACTCAGTTCACTCCAAATGTTCAAATCAGCTTATTCATTGATTATCAGGTCATTACGACAAGACGGTTGAATAAACTGGTCAAGTTGATGATGACTGTGAGATGGACATGTCTGAAAGAGATTGTTCTCGATTCAATCAGTTCAGAACAGTAAAAGTATAATTAAATTCTGGATTTAGCAAATGAGTTGTTAATTTGAGAACTGGTCTGTTTGATTAATTTGTTCACTATCCAGACATCGCTCACTATGAAGTACTGCAACATGCAATGTTTCAATTCATCTATTTATGTCACGTGAGAAATATAATAGTCCAGCCAAGCTGTCCCTTACACTAATGCAGAGATCTATTATTATGACTTTAAAATTCACAAGTCTGCATTTCTGGTGCCTCCCTTCCCTGCAGTGCAGGTTTGCCCTGAGACCACAAACTCATTACTAAAATAAACCCAACTGGATTCAATCAGATTGGTTTGTGGGGGTTGTACAAGATGGGTGGAAAAGCCGGATTTATGTTGGAAAAGGCGTTCTGCCCATGATTCTGTGATATAAAAAGGCTTTGGGATTAAGAAGTGGGTTTGTAGGCCAGCAGCTGAGCAGGGGGGAGAAGGGGCATATACAGGGTCAGAGAGGGATTTGCAGTGTTTCTAATCAAATCAGATTGGAGTTTTATCAAAGTCCCTCCCTGTTCTTACAATCATCTTACACACATCAATACTCATTCATAAATATGAATATGCACTGGGAAGAAATTTGCAGTGCTAGGGGTTAAGATGTCTTTTTATTTAAGAAAGATCACCATCCTCATTTACCCAATTCAATTGCTGCTGCTGCTGCAGAGCAAGTATGGACTTGCTAGATACAGAGACATGCTACTGTAAGCATGTACGATATGCTGCTGCTGCATGAATAGACATAGATACAGTAAATCCTTTAGAAGATCAAGGCAGGTGGAGCTGGGGGAGGTAGAGGTTTTCAGAGGAACTCTGATAGCTCACTGCATATACTCTACAGCAAACACTGAATCAGATTTAAAGTCCCCCTGTGGTGAAAATCAAGTTTTTAATGTTGTTTATATGTCTATGTGGTGTTTTTAATGTGCTTTAAGACAAACCATGTGCAAATTCATAAGTCAACATCATTGCTGAGTATTTTCTGTTTAAAACCACAGTGAAAAAAAGACCTGCGGTTTGAAATCGCTAAAAGGCTAAACATATTAATTACTGTTATGTGTCCAACAGAACCGTTGCGAGGGCTGTGCCAAGTGTGCGAGCGCATAGGGCCTCGCGCAAAAGTAAAGTGACAACTGACTTGAAGTAAAGCCAATAAAGTTTATGTTTTTGTCTATCGAAATATTTTAAATATTGTAGCGACGTAACTCCCATATTCGTTGTGGTGACGTTTTAGTGGTACGTTGCTGGAGCGTGGCAGGTATGTCCTAACGACCAAAATACCACCTTGACCTTTATTTTTAAAATCTTGGTATAGCAAGATGTCCTAAAATGTATTTCTTTTTCCTAACATTTAAACTTAGACCACATTATTATATTACACTTTGACTTTATGAATACACATAAATGACAGCTTAATGATTTTTTTTTTTTTTTGTGCCTTTATTTAAAGATCGTATGTACCAATTTCTTGGTCACTGGTGTTACCTTACTTCTCTGGCAATTTTAAATGTTTTTATTAAATATTATTTCTCAATTTTTTCAGCACATGCAGTCAGAGTTACAAAAAAAAAAAAAAGATAATGCAAAAAATAAGGAGATTGTTTTTTTTTTTAAATCAGGTTTGTTAAAAGTGTGATTGAATGATGTTAGTTCATTTGCACAACCATGTATTTGCTATAATACAAATATTTGAAAAAACAGTTATAAACAAGTAATGAAGCAATCCTTTAAATCTTAATTCTTGAGTGTAAAATTGAATGTAAAATTATTATCATGTCACATATGACATTTTATTTAATGTGACAGACAAAAAACAGTAACACCAGTGACACAATGAATCACCAGTGACGTATACATAAGACCAAAGATCCTTATTCTTCAACCATAATTAAGTAGATGGGACTAAGTAGATGCCTGTAAAGTTGCTGCTTCTCAGCTGCACTCTGTTTAGCCATATACCCTCAATTTAGCCATACCTGCCCAAAGGAGGATTAACAATGAGAAAAAAAAGTTATAATCATGTAATCTTAGTGCTATTTTATGCAAATAAACTAAATGAATAGCTTTGAATAGTTTATCTATAAACGGGTAACACCAGTGACAAATTTCAGGAAAAATGCATTTTACGAAATGGCTGCTGCAAAGTGTGGTTACGCTTTAGATTACAGCCCGTAAAGTACTGCGTAACTACAGCGAATTTACAGCGTACATACATGGGGAAATATACTCTTATTTAATGTAGTTACAGGGTAAGTAATAAAACAATCTGATATCACTGACTCCGAAACCTTTATTTGAAAAACAGCTTGATTAAAAACAGGTCTACAACACTTATTATTCATTTTTTTTTAAATGAACTTTTCATGTCAAATTCTAAAGTCCTGACAGAAAGTAACACATTTTGTCCCTTTTTTGTTGTTGTTGTTTCTCTTGCTTGGCTTCCTCCTCCTGTTTCTCAACTGATGAATTTTAAGAAGGAATCCCATTAAAAGAAAATACAGTAAACCTAGAAAATTTCTCATGGTTTAGGCTATTCATCTTTTCGCTTCCAACCAACCGTCACCAGCGCCTGCATGAGTCTTTCATGACGTTCTCGCGGGAGATTCATGTGAAACTCGCGCGAGAACTGCCGTCTCTGTTACTCTGTCTTGTATGTTTCTCATTATCATTATCTGTTATTCCGCGTGACTTTCTCAGCATGCTTACATCTCGCTTGAAGTTACGTCAAGCATGAACTCTCAACCCTCTCATGCACGCGCAGGTGACAGTTGGTCAAAAGTTTAAAGTATTTGGTATTTTTCTTACAAATACACATCGTTTCACTTCAGAAGACATTGATTCATCCATTGGGGTCGTATGGATTACTGTAGTTATTATTATACTGTACCGTATGGATTATACTGTATGTGCCGTTTGATTTTTATGGCCCGCAATGTCATACTTACCCTGTAACTACATGAAACAAAAGTATATTTCCCCATGTATTAAAAAAAGATTGCAATAGTTCTTTCTACTTGCCTTGAAACAACTTAATCAGTGCACTTTCTCGCTAAATTGCTAAGATTGTTGTCTATCATAATAGTGTAAGTACCCCTTAGTTCTGAAATACTTACAGTATAAATAATTAATTAATAATTAGTTATTTTCCTTGTTGTTACCCCTTTATTCCCAAGACTTTACATATTGTTCCCCTATACTTACATGTACTTACTCTATAGGTACACTATAATTATTGAAAGTTAGGCTGTAAATTCGCTGTAGTTATGCAGTACTTTCCGGGCTGTAATCTAAAGCGTTACCCAAGGTATCAACCCACATGTTGTCAATCATGGCAAACTCACTAAATTAAGTAGTTTAAGTTTGTATTCTAGTTTTTTAAAATTCCCTAACAATAAAGTAGGTCATACCAGTGACTTCAACTAAAAGCTTCATATGAAATTATGATTTTCTAATTAAAATTTCTGATAACTGAAAAGAGAGAGAAATGTAATCCTAAAGTGTTTTTCAAGTGTAATATTTCTGTAAAGTCTAGGGACAGAAAAGTGGACGTTTCTGTGGAATGACCCTTCTCACCTTTACTCAGGGGAATGGAGATGTGCTCCGTCCATAACCTTGAAATCCATGCAGAACAAACATTATCTGCTATAAAACCTTATAAATTCTAATTGTTACAGGGAATTGTATTGCTTTGGTTAATACATTTGTAGATCAAAATATGTAATGGAAACCAATAGAAACCCTGAACATGAATTTATAAATCAAACACATCAGTTCATAGATCAAATAATACAATCAATGAATAAATGTAACCAATGATTAATATGTTTTATTCTTTTTTATTGAAAAAGTGTTTTTTCATTAGAGAGATGGGTATAGATAAATAAGGATTTTATTACTGATATTTATAGATACTCTTATGATTACTACTCTTCATAATTTGGCACAAAAATGACAAAGATATGAAAAAGATTCAGCAGATATTTTGTTACTTTATTTGCAAAAAATATTTTAAACTGTTTCCTAAGTGTCCTGTATGAGGCAGCTGCTACAAATATACTGAGGTAATGTGCTTTAATACTGCTTTACTGACAGACAATATCACAATTTCCAAAGATATACAGTCCTTGAGCTTCCCAAAAGCTAAAAAATCCAGAAGATGACATTCATAAAGAGTAAAAGATATGTATAAAGAACAATATTGAGATTTTTAGCATTTCTTAAAATAATAGTTTGGCCCAGCCCAAAATACATGTACAGCAGAACTATTTAACTGGCAGCCCGTGGACCGAACCTGGCCCCTGAGCTAATTTGTTGTTTATTAACTAAATAAATGTAATTAAGTCGGACAACGGGCCCTACGGTTATGAAGTGACGCGCATCTGTTCCATACAGCACGAGCTGCAGCGCAGAACATGAGTCACGTGACGTTAGGCGATGGCGCAAGCAGCCTCTCCCGTGAGACGCGATGAGAGAGAGAGCAAGCACAAATCCTGGCAGTGGCAGGTTGCAGCGCCATTTCCGGTGGCATCCCCATGCCACAGATTTCTCTGGCAGCTGCCACGTTCTTGGTCTTGCTGTTTGCTCGGTAAAAACTACATTGTTCTCAGTGGCGTGCGGTGCTGTTTTAAAATAATGAGGCAAAGTTCCCACTGGTGTATTATTATTATTATACAATTTTTATGTATCAGCTCAGCTGCCAGAGTTCATGCCAGGAGTCACATGCAGCTGCCACGATCGTTTGTCGCCGTTTCTGCTGTAAACTACACTGTTGTTTTTGTTCTTTTAAATGATGCATATTATATACCAGCAAGCACATGCGACCAGAAAATGAACCCATTCAGCTAAATTGCATAAGCATTTTCCCATAAAGAACATACACACACAAAATGTTACGCCGTTTCAAAATACAACACAAGCATGTTTAAATGCAGGAAAAAAGTCTACTTGGGTGTCTTATGGTGCAAAAATACTACATATGGGCTCCTATATTGCTGTTGTGTCATCACTCATATTGCAAGCCAAATCTCTCCGGCCCCTCATTTGTGATGATTTTCATGAAGTGGCCCCCACGACAGACTATTTGAATAGCCCTGATGTACAGTTTTTGTTCAAGAAAATTAACATGTGGAATTTCTCAGGAAGAATTTGAGATCTCTCATTACAATGTCCTCTCATTAACATTCTTTCTGACAGTGTTACAGAGGTAGATGATGGAGAGCTGTGAGAGAAGAGGAAGAGTGTCTTTCTCACCCCTCCAGCAGAGGGCAGGATCTTCTGCAGCAAGGTCAGGAGGATGGTCTTAAAGGATTAGTTCATTTTCAAATTTTATTTTCCTGATAATTTACTCACCCCCATGTCATCCAAGATGTTCATGTCTTTCTTGCTTCAGTCGAAAAGAAATTAAGGTTTTTGATGAAAACATTCCAGGATTTTTCTCCATATAATGGACTTCAATGGCCTCCAAATGTGAAGGTCAAAATTATAGTTTCAGTGCAGCTTCAAAGGGCTTTAAACAATACTAGATGAGGAATAAGGGTCTTATCTAGCGAAACAATCGGTCATTTTCGAAAAAAATGTAAATGTCCTATTCTACTTATGGAAAAAATGTAACTGGCGCTGCGTTCGTTCCATAAGTAGAATAGGGAAGGCGTAGGACATACAGCATAAGCTTTTTGAAGAATACGAAAGTACGGTTTTGGCGGAAGCACTTGGAAGGCGATCATTTGTTTATATAAAGCATATACATTTACATTTTTTGTCGAAAATGACCGATCGTTTCGCTAGATATAAGACCCTTATTCCTCGTCTGGTATCATTTAAAGCCCTTTGAAGCTGCACTGAAACTATAATTTTGACCTTCAACCGTTTGGAGGCCATTGAAGTCCATTATAAAGAGAATAATCCTGGAATGTTTTCATCAAAAACCTTAATTTCTTTTCGACTGAAGAAAGAAAGACATGAACATCTTGGATGAATAAATTATCAGGAAAATTTTATTTGAAAGTGGACTAACCCTTTAATATATTCACTTTGGATTTTTGCAAACTGGAAGCTAAAAAAAATGTTATTGTAGTAGTTATTGTAGTCAGGTTTATTGTTTGTTAGAAAGGTATGAAGAAAGCATGTCTAACATGTTCCTCCTCTTCTTCATCCTGAGCTGCACTGTAACCTTCTAAAAGGGAGGATTACATTGTTAGAAGTTACATTTTTACTTGTGAAAGAAGTCTCTTCTGCTTACCAAGGCTGCATTTGATAAAAAAATAAAGAAAAGCAAATGGAGAATAATTAGCGTAGCTGCTGTTCATAACATTAAGCAAAGATAGTCATGTGTAATTGATCTGATATGAGATGCATAATGTGAATGCTTGGCTAAAGAGATGCGTCTTTAATCTAGATTTAAACTGGGTGAGCGAGTCTGAGCCCTGAACATTATCAGGAAGGCTATTCCAGAGTTTAGGAGCCAAATGTGAAAACGCTCTCCCTCCTTTAGTGGACTTAGATATCCTAGGTACAACCAGAAGTCCAGAGTTTTGTAATCTTAAAGAGCGTGAAGGATTGTAGGGCGATAGAAGATCGGTTAAGTACACAGGAGCTAAACCATTTAGAGCCTTATAGGTCAGTAGCAATACTTTATAATTGATACGGAACTTAATAGGTAACCAGTGTAGAGATGATAAAATTGGTGTTATATGATCATATTTTCTTGACCTGGTAAGAGCTGAATTTTGTACTAATTGTAGCTTGTTTATTGAGGAAGCAGGACAGCCAGCTAATAATGCATTGCAATAATCTAGTCTAAACGTCATGAAAGCATGAACTAACTTTTCTGCATCAGAAACAGATAACATATTCCGTAGCTTAGCAATTTTTCTGAGGTGGAAGAAGGCTGTTTTTGTAACATGTGAAATAAGATTTTCGAAAAACAAATTGCTGTCTAATATAACACCCAGGTCTTTAAATGAGGAGGATGGAGTAACAGTACATCCTTCTAAATGCAAATTGTAGTCTGAGAGATTCTGTGTACAAGTTTTTGGTCCAATAAGTAATACTTCAGTCTTATCTGAATTTAGTAGAAGAAAATTACTAGTCATCCAATGTTTTACTTCTTTAACACACTCTGTCAGATTGGATAATTTGGAGATTTCATCCTGTAGTGTTGAAATATATGTGTCACAGCAGTGGCATAGGCATAGCAGTGGAAACTAATTCCATGTTTTCTTATAATATCACCAAGCGGCAGCATATATATTGAAAGTAGCAGAGGGCCTAACACAGATCCTTGTGGCACTCCATAATTTACTATCGTTATCTTAGATTTTCCCCCGTTTAAATAGACAAAATTGTAACGGTCTGATAAGTACAACCTAAACCACCTTAATGCCTGTCCCTGAATACCAGTGTAATTTTGTAGTCGATCTAAGAGTATTTTATGATCTATAGTGTCAAACGCAGCACTGAGATCAAGTAACACTAGTATTGAGATACTGCTTTGGTCAGAAGCTAGAAGTAAGTCATTTGTAATTTTAACGAGTGCAGTTTCTGTGCTATGATGAGGCCTGAATCCTGACTGAAATTTTTCATAGATAGCGTTTTTTTGCAAGAAGGAGCACAATTGGACTGACACAACTTTTTCTAGTATTTTAGGCATAAATGGAAGATTTGAAATGGGGCAATTTGACAAATATCATCAGTATGCAGTACGCATGTTACATGGTAGTGATCAGTGACATCATCACTTTGCGGTAGAATTTCTGTATCAGTAGGATTGATTCCATGTGATATAATTAAATCTAGTGTATGATTAAAACGGTGAGTGGGTCCAGTGACGTTTTGTTTGACCCCAAAGGAGTTTATTAAATCTGTAAACGCAGCCCCTAACGCATCATTTGTATTGTCTACATTAATGTTAAAATCCCCAACAATCAGCACTTTATCAACGTTGACCAATAGGTCTGAGAGAAAGTCTGCAAACTCTTTTAGGAAATCAACATAAGGCCCTGGAGGTCTATAAACAAAGCAAGAGATAATAGCGACTTTTTGCTTATATCCGAGAGTGTAACATTTAGCACAAGAATTTCAAATGAATTAAACCTGTAGTTTGTTTTCTGAGTGAAGTTAAGAATATCTCTGTAGATCGTTGCAACACCACCGCCACGGCCAATCAGACGGGACTTGTTTTTATAACAGTATCCTGGACTAGACTAGACTCATTAAGACCGAAATAATCATTTGGTTTAATCCATGTTTCAGTAAGGCAAATTACATCAAGACTATTATCTGTGATCATTTCATTTATAATAACCGCCTTAGGTGTCAGCGATCTAATGTTTAGGAGCCCTAGCTTTAGAAATTGTTTTTGTTCAGTAATTTTGCGAATTTCTGAAAAGATTCCAATTATTTATAAAGAGCAGCTTCTGTTCATTATACCAAGACATTACCCATTCATTTAAAGCAAATAATCTACTGAACCTTTCATGTCCACGTCGGTATGTCGTGGATGTTTCCAGCGCTGTTTGCCGCTCCCGTAGCTCAGCCTGCTTCACCAGCAGATCTCGGATCTGCCTCTCCACGGCCTCCAGCTCCAACTGCACCGCATGCAGCTCGAACGTGTCCTCACCTGCACTCAAAGGTAGAGACACATCCGATACACTCGCCATTAGAATAGATGAACAATAATATTGTGAGTGAGAAGAGTACAAACGCTAGTGTGACCACGCTGCTATTGCTAAGGGGCTAAAGCCAGTAGCGAATGTTGGGGAAGTCAGATAAAACTAGAGATATCAAGGCAATTCGAGTGTTTTTTTATATAAAATAGTGTCGGGATGTGTTCACCTGCTGTAAAAGGAGAAAATTATAGGTTATAAATTTGATTTTAAGAGCAAAAACAAGCAATTAGGAATTAACTCGACAGAGCTCTAACTCAAACAGCGCGGCAGCAACAAACAGGAAGTGACAAAGAAAGTGTGATCAAAGCTGAATTTTCAGCATCATTACTCCAGTCTTCAGTGTCACATGATCCTTCAGAAATCATTCTAATATGATTTGCTGCTCAAGAACACAAATTTATGAAGCAGCACATTTCAAAAGAAATGTCTGAGCATCAATTCAGCATATTAGAATGATTTCTGAAGGATCAAGTAGCACTGAAGACTAGAAAAATGATGCAGAAAATTTTCCATCAAAGGAATACATTTCTCAATATCTTTGACTGGCAGTGTACATTATTACATTTAGATAATAAACAGTGCACAAATTCTCAAATAACTTACATTTTAGGGATTACTTCCCTCACTCCTTCAAGCTGGGGACACACTAGACAACTAGCTGAAACATTCTAAGACTGAAATCAACACACTTAAAAACTGTTTCCTTCGACTGAAGCAGATTTAAAACACAGACTGAACGCAACTGGCTCTGACTCAGCGCGTTTGGGCAAGATCAGTTGAAAGTATCAAATTACATTCATAATTGGCCTTAAAGTCATCAAGTGTGTCCCTGGCTTTAGTCGTTGTCAGACTTCCTCATTTTTCACCTTTCCCTTGAACCTAGGGTCTATTATAGCAGCCTCCTCAAAAAATATATCTTCCTGTACACAAAAGCACAAAAAATGTTTTAAGAAAAAATACAGTAAGGGCATATTTCATTTAGCCTAAATGAATTGCGATTATGAAGTTTTTGAATTTCTGAAAGTATTTTGAAATCATTAAAATATTATCATGTATATATTGTAAGTTACAACATTATTTATTTTTAGCATGAAATGAATTCATGTCGTTCCAAATCTGTTAAGACTTTCGTTCACCTTCAAAACACAAATAAAGATAATTGAATGAAATCTGAGCTTTCTGTCCTTCCATTGACAGTCTATGCAACTGCCACTTTGATGTTTAAAACAAAAGTTCATACAGATCGTAAATCTAATCCATATGAATTGAGAGGTTTAGTCCAAATTTTCTGAATAAACTGGATCACTTTATATAATGAACAAATTTAATACACAAGTGCATATACAAACAAGTGCATTTGAGCTTTCATTTATGTTCACTAATTAATGTTTATATGTGAATAAAAGTCTAAACTCAATCTGTATATTGCATTAAGCGATCGTGTCTCTTCTGAAAATTTGGACTAAACTGCTTGATTAAATGGATCAGTTTTACGATCTCTTTGTTAACTTTTTGAAGTGTCAAAGTGTTAGTTGCATGGTTTGTAAATTGAGGGACAGAAAGCTCTCAGATTTCATTCAAATATCTTCACCTATGTTTCGAAGATGAACAACACAGTCTTGCATGTTCAGAATGACATACGGGTGAGTAATTTTTTCATTTTTGTGTAAACTAACCCTTTAGGCAGGCGTACACTGTGTGAGTTCAAACACTCAGGAGTTTGTGAGCCCTTGCATACAAGTCAGTTAATCTGATAATCATGTCAAAGCAGTTGGTACATTTCACGACGAGCACATGAGGCTTTGTGCTGTTGTGAAAAAAAAAAAACAGGACTCTTACTGCATATGAGACAAACTCGTCCACATGTCTTTCAAAGTTTTATTTCTTGCAAGAAAGGTCAGACAGTCATACAGAAACACAAGTAGCTGCAGAGTGTAAGACCAAGAATGAAAGCTTCCCCTCACTTTATATCTCTAACCTCCGAGGCTGAAGCTTCTGTCCTTTTACCATATTAGGAACATGTTTACCACTTCAGTGTTTTTCCATCTGTCACCCTAAGTCACCCAAAGTATGCATACTTAAGCACTTCTGAGAAAAATAAAATCATTTAACCATAAGCATATAAGTAAAATCATATGGAAATTATACAGAAATTCCAAATTTCCCCCACAGTTCCTTGCTGTTTATCATTATCAAGCAGTAAAAATGCCCCTTTCAAAGCCCAAAACAAGGAGCTTGCAGATGAGATGATGAGTGGAAGGAGATTTTGGATTGTATTTGATAGTATCGAACAGATTTTATAAAAGGTTTAAACATGCCCTTTCAATCCGAATGAAATGTCAGTTCATTTCAACTAACGTGATTTCCTGACTTTATATTCCATCTGTGCTACTAGTCTGATTACAATTGGATTATTAGGGCCCATGTAAACACAGCTAATGTTGCTGCTATAGCTTCAATTAAAAAATAAAAAAAAATAGATTAGATTAGAAAATAAAATGTGGTGTGCAACCAGAGAGTATATTATTGTTTTTGTTTGTCAGTGTATGAGCATGTTATAGGGTTGTCAAGCAGCCTATGTGATGTGATTGTGTATAATTTGGGAATAGGAGAGACTTTATAATAGCAGCGTTTACATGCACCCTAATAATTAATTTGTAATCGGACTAGTTGCGCAGTCGAATTAAAGGGATAGTTCACCCAAAAATGAATTTACTTTAAAAATTTACTCACCCTCAGCTTGTTCCAAAGCTGTATACATTTCTTTGTTCTGTTAAAAAAAAAAGGAAGATATATTAAAGAAAGTTTGTTGCAGGCTGCTTTGGGCCAACATTGACTTCCATAGTAGGTAAAAAAAAACTATGGAAGTCAATGGTGGTTTTCAACAGAAGAAATGCATAGTGCTTTGGAACAAGCTGAAGGTGAATAAATGATGTCAGAATTTTCATTTTTGGGTGAACTATCCCTTGACTATCCCCAAGTCACATGCAACCATGTCATTCGAAATAAATTTGCCAAATCAGATTTTAAAATTTAATTCTGATTGTAAGGGGTGGTTTAAACCTTTTCTAATCTGTTCAATAGGACATGTAAACACTTGATCGGATTAAAAACTGAAATTTGAAAGTGTAAAACATGTGGAATGATGTAGAAATGATGCATGACGCATGAAACAAACCATTGTTGTTGAATGAATGCAAAGTAATAAATGACTTGTCATAACATTTCAAAATGCTTGTTTTTAGTTTTAAGCATTTTTACTGCTTGATAAATATAAGCAGCACGGCACATAGCTTCATGTTCTCGGCGTCTCATAATCAGGACCTGGAATGATAAATATAAAGTCTGCTTTTTGAAAGAAGAAATGACAGGATGATGGTTAATATGCACCAACAGCGGGAAAGTCTGTCATTTTGGACAGTGCTTTTTAAAATATCAAATCCGATTTCTAAATAAATTTGCACATCAACTATGTTCAGATTCATCAGTCACAATGATTTCATTCTAAATTAAATAAAAGGTGTAAATGTATCAAATAGTGAAATTGCTGACCCCTTGAATTCAGAATTATTAACATGTCTCTGTGAGTAATTGAATTGTGAAATTCAACCCTGTGAATTACCTGTTTGTCCTCCTGAGCCTTTTAAGCAGAAGGCTGCTTTTATGGCTGGATGCTGATTGACAAACCTTTTGACCCAGGGGCATAAATTTCATTACAGTTGGGGGGCAATAAACATAAAATTTCTCAAGAGCAATTTTTGAAGGTGACACAAATAATACAGCCAAAATTTTACTTATAAGGATATGTAACGTTACACAGAAGAAAACCTTACTACTGTTATTAGTGTAGCATGGAGACTGTGCTTATTCTCAATGTTTCTCTTTGGTTCAATGAAAAAACTGACTAAATTGACCAAAATATTCTTCTTTAAAACCATTTATTTATTGCAATATTTTGAAGTTGTTTACAAACAAGTCACCAAAATACGATGAATACACATTGAGCAAACCCCAACACACAACAGTAAATCTATTAGCCTTATTACTATGGGACGGTTGATACTGGGGCTGCGATGCTCCGACGCAGTTTTCAAAGCACTATAGACCTTATGTAGCTCCGCCCCTTTTCGGCGCTGTGCTCGTTGTCTTTTGACTTCAGGTTTGTATTTCCACAGCGATCTTACGTATTTATGAATGAACTGCTCGTTTTAAAATCTTCCCGGTCTACTGACATTTGTTAAAACATCTGCTTTAAACATTACAATGCTCATGATAACTTTCATTAACTTTCATTCTTCAACAGCGATGCCATAGAAATATACAGAGCTACTGCAAAAATGGAAGTTCAAAGACAATATTCTAAAGATGGCGGCGCACTTGTTTCTCTGGTAAATAAGGTCTATTGTATCACACACTGTACTGATGCTTGTATCGAAATTACAATAAATTACACGTAAGTGATGACGTTTGAAGATTCTAACGTCATGCAGTATCGAAAGTCAGGACAGCTGGTTTGAAAAGAATGGCGCTTCACCTGATGCATAAAAGGAAAATGTATTTAGGCTAATCAAGTTTTTTACTGGGGTCCATAAGGGTTAAACAGCTCATCCGAAATATTTTCTCAACTACTCACGTCAATTATGATCTCATCATAAATTTTAAACGTTTAAAAATTGTCAGCTTAAATCTAAACTAAAAACACATCTCTTTAACCTGGCATACACATAACACATTATCAATTTATTTTTTCAAATCCGTTAAAGGATTATTAGGCTGCATAAATTAGGTCAGCTGGAACCGGGAACACTTCCAATAACACCAGATGTACTCCTTACATCAGAAGAAGAATGGCATCTATGCTAATATTAGTCTTTCTGTTTATCCCGAGGTTTACTGTAGTCAACCGGATCCGGGCCGCATCCAGGTGAGACCTATGACCTGCGCCTTGACGCGACCACAACGCAGCCCTGAAGTATCAGCAGAGATTGAGTCAACTAGATCATGCACTGTGAAGGCCTCATCAACATGATAACCAGTGGCGCAGCTCCTCAACAACTGTCCATACCGTTGTGATGAATACGATCCTCAACTGGATGGAACTGAATTAAATACTTTGAATGTTGCGATCCTATCTGACTTATGATAGCAACCTGAGTCGTAACAAAGCACTGTTCGCCAGAGGAGAACTGGCCCCCCGACTAAGCCTGGTTTCTCCCAAGGTTTTTTCTCCATTTTAACACCTGTTTGCCACCTGATGTCACCTGTTGGAGTTTGGGTTCCTTGCCGCTGTCGCCTTTGGCTTGCTTAGTTGGGGACACTTGACAATTGACATTCAATATTCAACAGTGCTTTGATCTGCCTGCATTGACACTATTCCTTAAGAGCTGCTGTGCAGCCAAAATAATATACCAGTTATCAATGTAAAGCTGCTTTGACACAATCTACATTGTAAAAAGCGCTATATAAATAAAGGTGACTTGACTTGACTTGACATTTTATATTATTGATCAATATGTGAATCCGTTGACTAGGCTACACATGACACGAGTTGTGGTCTCATTGTCACAAATTAATTTACATGCGATCAGATTAGATAGAACTGTACTGATCCAAAACAAGAGTGATTCCTTCCGACGCTTTATTTGGTCACGTGGTTTTTCAAACCGTAGATCTGCTCCGAGATGATTTAGATATGGTGCAGAAAACAAGTCTGACCACCAGATGTCGCTAATGCGCACTGTGTTAAAAGCTTCGAGTAATGAACCATTTTTCAGGACAATTTGATGAAAGACTCAAAACGCTTCAGAAAGCCTCGGTTTCCCATCACTACTTATTACAGTTCACATATTCTTATCACAATGTTAGTTGTAGTTGGTGTGGGTGACTTACTATCCAACAAGCTATCGTAAACAAGCTACCAAACAAGCTAGGTAAAACATTATAATTGCTAACATAACACATCAGTTTTCATCATTTTTTAAAAAATGATTAATTACTATTAATTACTGTATTAAATATAAAATAATCACTTCATTCGATGTTTTTGAATAAAATAGCCTTGACAGCCTACTTACTGGAGTTCCTCAACTACTGCCTGAAGAACTGTTCTCTCCCGCCGCCGGATTTGTGTGTGTAGGTGACGTGCGCGGTGGACCAAACCACTGTGAGGCAAGGGAGGGTGAATCAAAGTGTTTCTAGACTTAAAACACCCGTTTGCGTTTGTATATAACATTTATTTTCAATACTTAGCATGGTTTTTATTCTCTATATGTCAATAAATTTCCATCATTATTTAAAAGCTGACTAACTAATATAATATTGTTTTCAACCCAGTAATAATAAAAAAATAGATTTATTTTTGTATAGGATGTCTTTGTTGTTCCAAATATAATATCTCCTAGATGAAAAGTTATGCTTATAGGCAGTGTCCATGCCATGAGAGCTTGTTTATGAAATTTTGCAAGCTTTTTTTCGACTGAATAATTACATTTTAATAAAAATGAGAGGTCACCCCAGATATTCATCTTTACATATAATAACTCCCAGATATGTTACCTGATTTGCAATTAGAATATACCAGAGATTAGTTAAATGACAATCCTTAAGAGGAAACAGAACTGACTTATTCACATTCATTCTTAGCCCGGATACATCTGAAAAATCTTTTATGCATCTCACTGCTTTAATGATTTCAGTCCTATCTTTCACAAATAAGGGAGTGTCGTCTGCAAATTGACACAACTTAAATGTTTTTCCTAACGCTGTAATTCCTTGAAAATGTCCTTTTTTGATGTGAAGGGCCATTTTCTGTGTTGCTAACAAAAACAAAAAGGGTGAGATCGGACACCTAATCCCTCTACTTATTTCAAATCTACCAGACGTCCCCCTTGCTAATTTTACAGAACTGGTACATCCTCTGTCTCAGCTCGAAACACCACAACCGCTCACGTCGCCATCTTGAGCGCCCCTTATTTGATCAGTTATTGAGAGTTGTTTAGTGATGCAGATTACTGCTGCGCTGACGGACAGAACAAGCAAAGAGCTCCTCCCTTGTGCGCGCGAAATTCTCTCTGTCTTCAGAGTAAGCACTGTCTTTGCACACTCTCTACCTCGCACATAATCTACAAACCCGATTCCAAAAAAGTTGGGACACTGTACAAATTATGAATAAAAAAGGAATGCAATGATGTGGAAGTTTCAAATTTCAATATTTTATCCAGAATACAACATCGATGACATATCAAATGTTTAAACTGAGAAAATGTATCATTTTAAGGGAAAAATAAGTTTATTTTAAATTTCATGGCATCAACAAGTCTCAAAAAAGTTGGGACAAGGCCATGTTTACCACTGTGTGGCATCCCCTCTTCTTTTTATAACAGTCTGCAAATGTCTGGGGACTGAGGAG
Organism: Elopichthys bambusa; assembly: GCA_037101425.1. NCBI lineage: Eukaryota > Metazoa > Chordata > Actinopteri > Cypriniformes > Xenocyprididae > Elopichthys > Elopichthys bambusa. Next base: position 24,939,424 of record CM074435.1, read on the forward strand.
ACAAGTTGCTCAAGTTTAGGAATAGAAGTGTTGTCCCATTCTTGTCTAATACAGGCTTCTAGTTGCTCAACTGTCTTAGGTCTTCTTTGTCGCATCTTCCTCTTTATGATGCGCCAAATGTTTTCTATGGGTAAAAGATCTGGACTGCAGGCTGGCCATTTCAGTACCCGGATCCTTCTTCTACGCAGCCATGATGTTGTAATTGATGCAGTATGTGGTCTGGCATTGTCGTGTTGGAAAATGCAAGGTCTTCCCTGAAAGAGACGACGTCTGGATGGGAGCATATGTTGTTCTAGAACTTGGATATACCTTTCAGCATTGATGGTGCCTTTCCAGATGTGTAAGCTGCCCATGCCACACGCACTCATGCAACCCCATACCATCAGAGATGCAGGCTTCTGAACTGAACGCTGATAACAACTTGGGTTGTCCTTGTCCTCTTTAGTCCGGATGACATGGCGTCCCAGTTTTCCAAAAAGAACTTCAAATTTTGATTCGTCTGACCACAGAACAGTTTTCCACTTTGCCACAGTCCATTTTAAATGAGCCTTGATCCAGAAGCACAGGTGTTTTCTCTGGGCCATGTTTAGGTATGGCTTCATTTTTGACCTATAGAGTTTTAGCCGGCAATGGCGAATGGCATGGTGGATTGTGTTCACCGACAATGTTTTCTGGAAGTATTCCTGAGCCCATGTTGTGATTTCCATTACAGTAGCATTCCTGTACGTGATGCAGTGCCGTCTAAGGGCCCGAAGATCACGGGCATCCAGTATGGTTTTCCGGCCTTGACCCTTACGCACAGAGATTGTTCCAGATTCTCTGAATCTTTGGATGATATTATGCACTGTAGATGATAATTTCAAACTCTTTGCAATTTTTCTCTGAGAAACTTCTTTCTGATATTGCTCCACTATTTTTTGCCACAGCATTGGGGGAATTGGTGATCCTCTGCCCATCTTGACTTCTGAGAGACACTGGCACTCTGAGAGGCTCTTTTTATACCCAATCATGTTGCCAATTGACCTAATAAGTTGCAAATTGGTCCTCCAGCTGTTCCTTATATGAACATTTAACTTTTACGGCCTCTTATTGCTACCTGTCCCAACTTTTTTGGAATGTGTAGTTCTCATGAAATCCAAAATGAGCCAATATTTGGCATGACATTTCAAAATGTCTCACTTTCAACATTTGATATGTTATCTATATGCTGTTGTGAATAAAATATAAGTTTATGAGATTTGTAAATTATTGCATTCCTTTTTTATTCACAATTTGTACAGTGTCCCAACTTTTTTGGAATCGGGTTTGTAAATCAACTGACACGATGCTAAAAGTTCGGAAGACCGAATCCATGTTTCACGAGGTGCATTCGGAGAATGTTTTTCCTGAATAACCGCTGGGTGTGAATAGTGCTCAAAAGAACGTCACCTCATCTTCTCTGACAGTCCCGTACGTGCAGCTGAGATAAACCACACTTTCAGTAAACAAAAAAAAAAAAAAATCCTATTCAGTAATGAAGTGTTTTCTGTGTTGACAAATCTTTTTTTTGACAAAACGCGTCAACGTCTGCTAATGTCCGAGTCGCGACCTAATGACTCATTTGAACAGATTTATTTTAATGAATCATGAAAACAACTGATCTGCCCACATGGTCTAACGAATCATTTACTTGAACAACTCTGAAATGAGAACATTAGTGTGCTTACCCCATTTAGCAAGACAGGTTCGTAAAATTAGCCTTAATAATCCACAGTATTTTCAGGTTATTTAAATGACAATGTGTAGTAAATTAGGTTCACAAAAAAACACAAAAAAGTTACATATCTGGAAAGTTATCTGAAAACCAATGGACCACGTCGCTACAACGTTCTCCGTGGGATTAACTAGCGACGTCTTTTGAGGACATGCCTGCAACGTTTCTGGAACGTTAGCCAAGATTCTAGGAACTTTACCACGATGTCCTCATAACGTTGTCATAAAGTATGTCACGCTGACCAAATGACGACTAACTGACGACGTTGTCACAACGTAATGTGTTTGCTGGGAACATATTACCTGAGAAGTTCAAGTAAATCTGCTAGAAATCCGTGCTCATTCAAAGATGTGCATTTAATGCATGGACAGAGATGCACAAATTATTTAACAAAAAAGTTTAATAAGCCTTACAGCCTAACTATTACACACCTTACGCACCTTTCAGTGAGAGCAACGGTACCGCAGAACAAGTGTAGCTCTATCTCTAGACGTTTTAAACGTTTTAAAATCTGAAAACTCCAAAAAGCAATGAAATTGTCAGACATCCATTTAGCGCATTTTCACAGAGGAAAACAACTGAAAAACAGCGCTGTTTGTTCTTTCGAAACTGTCTGTTTTACTGAGAAATCGCAGTAAAAGAGCAGTCCAAACGAATGCATGTGGATTCAGACTGTTTTGCAAAGGCGTTTTATCAATTCATAATTTAGAACACAATTTAAGTGTCAAAAAAATATGTGAGCAGTTCAGTTACAGCTGTTAAACTGAATATATGATGTGAAGCAAACTTTTTTCTTAAATATGCTCATTACTACAGCAACAGTAGACTCTGAGCTGGCTTGAGTGGAGGTGGGGATAATTTGCATATTCATAGATCTGTGTATATTAAATGAGGCAAGGGTGTAGAGTTACATTCAAGCTATTTTAAGGCATGAAAAAAAATTCACAGGAAAAAATGTTTAAATATGTCATTTTGGTGATCAAAGATGAGTTTTAAGGGATAAAATAATTGACTACAGGGGGACTTTAAATGTTGAGTAAGCTCATTGGATGCAGGATCAACAGAGGCTAATCAGCTTGTGCCATGCAGTAATGATGTGATTGCTTGCAGACTGCATGTAAAGGACCTATCAGCCTGTGCCCTCTAGAGTTTCACAGTAGACAACATATCTTTATAATTGTGGACTTTTAGTTTGTATTTCATTAGTTCCTGTGTTTCTATGATTACAGATGATTACAAGTTTGTCTGGTTCAGCTGTGTTTGATTATTACCTCATTTGTTGTATACTTAAGTTCCTGCATTTCCTCACGTCAGTGTTTGGTCACATTTGCGTTTGGAGTGTTTGCTGCTGTATTATTTACCTGTGGATTATTTGTACTATTCTCCTTGCATCTACCAATGCAATTTAACAGCCAGCCAAACTCCATCCATAAAGTACAGATTCATCTTAGTCTTTGATGTTTAATAAGATGCTGGGTACATTATGAATTAAGAGTAAAACTGCAACAAAACAAAAAAAAAAGCAAATAAATAACAATCAGAAAAAATAACCAATTATTAAAGAGCTTTCATGTAAGTAGTTCTGAAACTCTTATCTGAAAATACCCCAAATGAAATCGGTGTAATCAATTTACTTAAATGGGATTATCAGATGACCAAGAAATTGGCAACTAATACAAATATTGACTCATATAGAGGTTATCTTATCAAAGTAGATTGAGATTAACACATTGAGTGCTATGTCAAACAAAGGCTAGGTTAATAGCTAAAGGCTATCATCACCAAAATTACATTAAATCAAAGCTCTGAATAAATTTATCACAAATATATGAAAGTATGTATCATCAAGTATTATGTAAAGAAGAATTAACTTACAGATGATGCTTTTACAAACGCAAAACAAAGAATGGCATCCGAAGATTGAGGAGTTGACTGCATGAGAAATGTGATCACTTATTTTTCTAGAGAACTGCCACCGGGGGGTGCCAAAACTACACAACTACACAACTGAGAGTGACAACCCGCCATGATGAGTGAGCCAGAACAGGAGCAGGAGACCCAGAGTAAGTCTGACCAGGGGTGTGAGCCAATAACACCAGCGGCTGAGGGGATACTGGTAGAAGTCGACACTCGGGACTGGCTGATTAACCTAGATTCGGAGGTATTGCCTCCCACCCTATCCCACCTGGTATTATCTGTCTGTTCTTAATCATCGCTGTTTCAAGGCAGTGCTGATACTGTTTCATTGACCTGTTGGGAACTGGAATTACTGTTATTGATCATGTCAAGCTTACCTCTAGCACCATAAAGCTCAGCCAATCCTCCAGCCCCGCCTCTGCTGGATGCCTGCAGCCCTTCGTCTCCCCTGGGAATGCATTGCTGTGATGTGAAGCCTCAGGTCGTGCAACCACCAGCCTCGCCCGAGCGAGAGGATTTCGACAGCTATATATGTCGAAATTCCCAAAAGAGTTTCTGATATTTATCAAATTAGCTCCATCTCACACTTCCTGATGGCTTTGTGGACAGTGTGCTGACCTCTGGTGCAGTTGCGTCCAAAAAGTCCTAGGTTTGAATCCAGGCTCATGGAATTATCATTATAAATGGCAAAACTCCATCCACACACAGAATAGAATAAATTTCTTTTAAGTGTCAGTCGGTTTTGTTCTGTTATGAGATCTCAAAGACGGTTGGTTTTGTTTCGTTACGCGATTTCAATGTCAGTCAGTTTTGCTGAGTTAAGAGATTTCAATGACGGTTGGTTTTCAGTGTCAGTCAGTTTTCTTTTGTTATGAGATTTCAAAAAGGGTTGGTTTTGTTCCTTTGTTTATTTACAAGATTTCAAAGACAGTTGGTTTTGTTTTGTTACGAGATTTCAGTGACAACCGGTTTTGTTCTGATAAGAGATTTCAATAAAGGTCGGTTTTGTTTGGTTATGAGATTTCAAAGATGGTTGTTTTTTTTCCATTAAGAAATTTCAATAACGGTCAGTTTTGTTGCATTACAAAATTTTAATGACAGTAGGTTTTCAGTATCAATCACTTTTGTTTCTTTATTCTTTTACAAGATTTCAAAGAAAATCAGTTTTGTTTTGCTACAAGATTTCAATGATGGTTGATTATGTTTGGATAAGATATAGCAATAACAGGCAGTTTTGCTAGGTCACAAGATCTCAATGACGGTAAGTTTTCAGTGTCAGTCAGTTTTGTTCGGTTATAAGATTTCAATGACGGTCTGTATTGCTGGGTTACAAGATCTCAATGGCCGTAGATTTTCAGTGTCATTTGGTTTTGTTCCTTTATTCTTTTATGAGATTTCAAAGACAGTCAGTTTTATTTCGTTATGAGATATCAATAACGGTCGGTTTTGCTGGGTCACGAGATGTCAATGACAGTAGGTTTTCAGTGTCAGTCGGTTTTGTTCTGTTATGACATTTCAAAGACAGTTGGTTTTGTTTCGTTATGAGATGTCAATGATGGTCAGTTTTGTGCGGTTATGAGGTTTCAATGACAGATGATTTTCCTGAGTTATGAGATTTCAATGATGGTCGGTTTTGTTTCTGTTAAGAAATTTCAATAGCGGTCAGTTTTGCTGGGTTACGAGATCTCAATGACGTTTTTTCAGTGTCAGTCGGTTTTGTTCGGTTATGAGACTTCAAAGACGGTTGGTTTTGTTCTGTTAAGAGATTTCAATGACAGTAGGTTTTTAGTGTCAATCGGTTTTGTTCTGTTATGAAATTTCAAAGTTGGTTGGTTTTGTTCTTTTGTTATTTTACAAGATTCCAAAATATTCGGTTTTGTTTTATTACAAGATTTCAACGATGATCGGTTTTGTTTGATTAAGAGATTTCAATAATGGTCGGTTTTGCTAGGTTATGAGATCTCAATGATTGTATGTTTTCAGCATCAGTTGGTTTTGTTCTTTTATTCTTTTACGAGATTTCAAAGACAGTCGGTTTTGTTTCGTTACAAGATTTCTATGATGGTCAGTTTTGAATGGTTATGAGATTTCAATGGCAGTCGGTTTTGCTGAATTATGAGATTTCCACGATGAGTGGTTTTGTTCTGTTAAGAGATTTCAATGCGATCAGTTTTGCTGGGTTACGGGATCTCAGGGACGGTAGGTTTTCAGTATCAGTTGGTTTTGTTCTTTTATTCTTTTACGAGATTTCAAAAACAGTCGATTTTGTTACAAAATTTCAATGATGGTCGGTCTTGTTCGGTTACGTGATTTCAATGACAGTCAGTTTTGCTGGGTTACGAAATCTCAACGCTGTTAGATTTTCAGTGTCAATCAGTTTTGTTCTATTACAAGATTTCAATGATGGTCAGTTTTGTTCGGTTACGAGATTTCAATGACGGTCAGTTTTGTTTGGTTAGAAGATCTCAATGACGGTAGGTTTTCAGTATCAGTTGGTTTTGTTCTTTTATTCCTTTACAAGATTTCAAAGACAGTCGGTTTTGCTTCGTTACGGGATCTCAGCGATGGTAGGTTTTTAGTGTCAATCGGTTTTGTTCTGTTATGAAATTTCAAAGTTGGTTGGTTTTGTTCTTTTGTTATTTTACAAGATTCCAAAATATTCGGTTTTGTTTTATTACAAGATTTCAACGATGATCGGTTTTGTTTGATTAAGAGATTTCAATAATGGTCGGTTTTGCTAGGTTATGAGATCTCAATGATGGTATGTTTTCAGCATCAGTTGGTTTTGTTCTTTTATTCTTTTACGAGATTTCAAAGACAGTCGGTTTTGTTTCATTATGAGATCTCAATGACAGTAGGTTTTGTTTCGTTACGAAATTTCAATGACGGTAGATTTTGTTCAGTTATGAGATTTCAACCACGGTCAGTTTTGCTGGGTTACAAAATCTCAACGGTGTTAAATTTTCCCTCTCAATTGGTTTTGTTCTGTTACTGGATTTCAATGATAGTCGGTTTTATTCGGTCACGAGATTTCAATGACGGACGGTTTTGTTTGGTTAGGAGATCTCAATGATGGTAGATTTTCAGTATCAGTCAGTTTTGTTCTGTGTTGAGATTTCAAAAACCGTTGGTTTTATTCGGTTACGAGATTTCAATGACAGTCGGTTTTGTTTTGTTACGAGATTTCTGTAATGGTCGGTTTTGTTTGGTGACCAGATTTCAAAGTCGGTCGGTTTTGTTTTGCTGGGTCACGGGATCTCAGTGACGGTAGGTTTTCAGTATCAATCTGTTTTGTTCTGTTATGAAATTTCAATAACGATCGGTTTTGCTGGATTACGAGATGTCAATGAAAATCGGTTTTGCTGGGTTATGAGATGTCAATTACGGTAGGTTTTTAGTATCATTTGGTTTTGTTCTTTTACAAGATTTCAAAGACAGTAGGTTTTATTTCATTACGAAATTTCAATGATGGTCGGTCTTGTTCGGTTACGAGATTTCAACCACGATCAGTTTTGCTGGGTTATGAAATCTCAACGGTGTTAGACTTTCACTATCAATCGGTTTTATTCGGTTACGAGATTTCAATGACGGTAGGTTTTCAGTATCAGTCAGTTTTGTTCTGTAATGAGATTTCAAAGACGGTTGGTTTTATTCGGTTACGAGATTTCAATGACAGTCAGTTTTGCTGGGTTACGGGATCTCGGTGACGGTAGGTTTTCAGTATCAATCGGTTTTGTTCTGTTATGAAATTTCAATAACGATCGGTTTTGCTGGATTACGAGATGTCAATGAAAGTCGGTTTTGCTGGGTTATGAGATCTCAATTACGGTAGGTTTTCAGTATCATTTGGTTTTTTTATTCTTTTAAGAGATTTCAAAGACAGTCGGTTTTGTTTCATTACAAGATCTCAATGACAGTAGGTTTTGCTTCGTTATGAAATTTTAATGATGGTCGATCTTGTTCGGTTGTGAGATTTCAACCACGATCAGTAGCAAAACTGCCAGCAAAGGGTTACGAAATCTCAATGGTGTTAGACTTTCAGTGTCAATCGGTTTTGTTTTTGTTAGATCTCAATGACGGTAGGTTTTCAGTATCAATCAGTTTTGTTCTGTGATGATATTTCAAAAACGGTTGGTTTTATTCGGTTACGAGATTTGAAATGACAGTCGGTTTTTCTAAGTAATGAGATTTCAATGATATTTGGTTGTGTTCGGTTACGAGATTTCAATGATGGTCGGTTTTGTTCTTTTGTTATTTTACGAGATTTCGAAGATATTCGGTTTTGTTTTATTACAAGATTTCAAAGATAATCGGTTTTGTTCGGTTAAATGATTTCAATAACGGTTGGTTTTGCGGGGTTATGAGATCTCAATGATGGTATGTTTTCTGTATTAGTTGGTTTTGTTCTTTTGTTATTTTACGAGATTTCAAAGATATTCGGTTTTGTTTTATTACAAGATTTCAATGATAATCGGTTTTGTTCGGTTAAATGATTTAAATAACGGTCGTTTTTTTGCTGGGTTATGAGATCTCAATGATGGTATGTTTTCTGTATTAGTTGGTTTAGTTAGTGTACTAGTTAGTGCGTACTACTTAGTGCGTACTACTTAGTGCGTACTAGTTAGTGTACTAGGTAGTGCGTACTACTTAGTGCGTACTACTTAGTGTGTACTAGTTAGTGCGTACTAGTTAGTGTACTAGTTAGTGCGTACTAGTTAGTGCATACTAGTTAGTGTACTACTTAGTGTGTGTACTACTTAGTGTGTACTAACGTGTAAAAGAGACACAAAGATAACGGTGTGCTAAGTTAAGTTAGTGTTCGTACTAGTTCGTACAGCTTGAAAGTGTGCTTTACCATTTTGAAAGCCGAAACACAAACACATTGTGAAATACAGCAATCATGAATGATCAATTATAAAAATGTCCACCAAAGATGATGCTGACTGAAATATCTTAAGTGATAGGATGTGATTAAATGACCTTCTAAACCAAGGGTAAAATAAAGCATAGATTAGAGGATAGATTCAGGCCTGAGTTAATATAGAAGACCCATGTAAGAACATTCACTATTACAGAGAAAATTCTTGTATTCCCTGCAAGAGAAAAAATATAGAGAGGTAACCAACAGAGAATATGAATTGCCACAATGATTCCTAATGTCAGAGCAGCTTTGCTCTCAGATTTCCTTCTCACTGAACCTTCCATTACACATTTACCACCATTCATCAAAGAGTTTATAACTTTCACTTGCTGATGTACAACATAAAATATTCACAAATATAAAGTTATGATCAGGGTACAAGGAATCACTTCATCAACATGTCTCGAAAGCTGTCTCGGATCACTTCATCAACATGTCTCGGATTTCGAAAGCTGTATATTTGCCGTTGAATTCCGTTCACCCCCCTATTGAGATTCTAATATTGATTGTACGTGAGAAACCTCACACTTCCACATGGCTTCGTGGACAGTGTGCTGACCACGTATGCAGTTGTATCCAGAGAATCCTAGGTTCGAATCCAGGCTAGTGGGTTTTTTTTTTCGTCTGCCTTCTCTCAGCTATTTTGCTTCTTTTCAAAATATTTAATATCATGATAAATGGCAAAAAGGCAAAACATGATCATTTAAACTGAAGCAGGTTAAACTCCATCCACACACAGGACAGAATAAAAATATTTTAAGTCACTTCATCAACATGTCTCATCATTTTGGGGGGGGGAATGGATTTTGACAGCTGTATATTTGCCGTCGAATTCCATCCCCCCCCCCCCCCCCCCCCTTTTGAGATTCTAATATATATCATACAGGTTGATTCTCACACTTCCAGATGGCTTTGTGGACAGTGTGCTGACCTCTGGTGCAGTTGTGTCAGGGAATCCTTGGTTCAAATCCAGGCTGGTGGAATTTTTCCATCTGCCTTCTCTCACCTATTTTGGTACTTTTCAAAATATTTAATATCATGATAAATGGCAAGAAGTCAAAAAATGAACATTTAAACTGAAGCTAGTTAAACTCCATCCACACACAGGACAGAATAAAGATATTTTATGTCTCTTCATCAACATGTCTCATCATTTTGGGGGGGGGAACGGATTTCGACAGCTGTATTTTTGCCGTCGAATTCCGTTCCCCCCCCCATTGAGATTCTAATATTGATCATACGTGAGAAATCTCACACTTCCACATGGCTTCGTGGACAGTGTGCTGACCACGTATGCAGTTGTATCCAGAGAATCCAGGCTCCTTGATTTTTCCGTCTGTCTTCTCTCAGCTATTTTGCTTCTTTTTAAAATATTTAATATCATGATAAATGGCAAAAAGGCAAAAAATGAACATTTAAACTGAAGCAGGTTAAACTCCATCCACACACAGGATAGAATAAAAATCTTTTAAGTCACTGAATCAACATCTCTCATCATTTTGGAGGGGGGAACGGATTTCGACAGCTGTATCTTTATCTTCTATCTTCTCTATCTTCTTGTCAACATATTTAATATCATGATAAATGACAAAAAGGCAAAAAGTGAACATTTAAACTGATGCAGTTTAAACTCCATCCACACACAGGATAGAGTAAAAATATTTTAAGTCACTTCTTCAACATGTCTCATCATTTTGGAAGGGGGAACGGATTTCGACAGCTGTATCTTTGCCGTCGAATTCCGTTCCCCCCCCCTATTGAGATTCTAATATTTATCAAACTTGCTGATTCTCACACTTCCAGATGGCTTTGTGGACAGTGTGCTGACCTCTGGTGCAGTTGTATCCAGAGAATTCCAGGTTCGTGGGTTTTTTCCGTCTGCCTTCTCTCACCTATTTTGCTTCTTGTCAACATATTTAATATCATGATAAATGGCAAAAAGGCAAAAAATGGATCCATTCCCCCCCCCAAAATGATGAGAGATGTTGATTCAGTGACTTAAAATATTTTTATTCTATCCTGTGTGTGGATGGAGTTTAAACTGCCTCAGTTTAAATGTTCACTTTTTGCCTTTTTGTCATTTATCATGATATTAAATATGTTGACAAGAAGCAAAATAGGTGAGAGAAGGCAGACGGAAAAACCAACAAGCCTGGATTCAAACCTAGGATCCTCTGGACACAACTGCACCAGAGGTCAGCACACTGTCCACAAAGCCATCTGGAAGTGTGAGAACCAGCAAGTTTGATAAATATTAGAATCTCAACGGGGGGGGGGGGGGGGGGGGGGGGAACGGAATTCGACGGCAAAGATACAGCTGTTGAAATCCGTTCCCCCCACCCCAAAATGATAAGAGATGTTGATTCAGTGACTTAAAAGATTTTTATTCTATCCTGTGTGTGGATGGAGTTAAAACTGCCTCAGTTTAAATGTTCACTTTTTGCCTTTTTGTCATTTATCTTGGTATTAAATATGCTGACAAGAAGCAAAATAGGTGAGAGAAGGCAGACAGAAAAACCGAGGATTCTCTGGAGAAAACTACACCAGAGGTCAGCACACTGTCCACAAAGCCATCTGGAAGTGTGAGAACCAGCAAGTATGATAAATAGACTTCAATAATGGCCGACTTTTTTCCATTAAGGAATTTGAATAGTGGTCAGTTTTGCTGGGTTACATCATCTCAATAATAGTAGGTTTTTATCGTCAGTTGGTTTTGTTCCTTTATTCTCTTTTGAAACTTTAAAGACAGTCGGTTTTCTTTTGGTACGAGATTTCAATGACGGTCGGTTTTGTTTGGTTAGGAGATCTCAATGACAATAGATTTTCAGTATCAGTTGGTTTCGTTCTTATATTCTTTTACGAAATTTCAAAAACAGTTGGTTTTGTTTTATTTGGTTACGTGATGTTAATGACAGTAGGTTTTCAGTGTCAGTCGGTTTTGTTCTGTGTTGAAATTTCAAAGACGGTTGGTTTTATTCGGTTACGAGATTTCAATGACGGTCAGTTTTGCTGGGTTATGAAATCTCAACGGTGTTAGATTTTCACTGTCAATCGGTTTTGTTCTGTTACGGGATTTCAATGATAGTCGGTTTTATTCGGTCACAAGATTTCAATGACGGTCGGTTTTGTTTGGTTAGGAGATCTCAATGATGGTAGGTTTTCAGTATCAGTCAGTTTTGTTCTGTGATGAGATTTCAAAAACGGTTGGTTTTATTCGGTTATGAGATTTCAATGACAGTCGGTCTTGATGAGTAACGAGATTTCAATGATGATCGGGTGTGTTTGGTTACGAGATTTCAATGAAAGTCGGTTTTGTTTTGTTACGAGTTTTCTATAATGGTCGGTTTTGTTTGGTGACGAGATTTCAAAGTCGGTCGGTTTTGTTTTGCTGGGTTATGGGATCTCGGTGACGGTAGGTTTTCAGTATCAATCGATTTTGTTCTGTTATGAAATTTCAATAACGATCGGTTTCTGGATTACGAGATGTCAATGAAAGTCGGTTTTGCTGGGTTATGAGATCCCAAATACGGTAGGTTTTTAGTATCATTTGGTTTTGTTCTTTTATTCTTTTACAAGGTTTCAAAGACAGTCGGTTTTGTTTCATTACGAGATCTCAATGACAGTAGGTTTTGTTTCGTTACAAAATGTCAATGATGGTCGGTCTTGTTCGGTTAGGAGATTTCAACCACTGTCAATTTTGCTGGGTTACGAAATCTCAACGGTGTTAGACTTTCAGTATCAATCGGTTTTATTCGGTTACGAGATTTCAATGACAGTCGGTTTTGCTGAGTAATGAGATTTCAAAGATATTTGGTTGTGCTCGGTTACGAGATTTCAGTGATGGTCAGTTTTGTTTGGTGACGAGATTTCAAAGTCGGTCGGTTTTGTTCTTTTGTTATTTTACGAGTTTTCAAAGATATTCGGGGTTTTTCTATTACAAGATTTCAACGATAATCGGTTTTGTTCGGTTAAATGATCTCAATAACGGTCGGTTTTGCTGGGTTATAAGATCTCAATGATGGTATGTTTTCTGTATTAGTTGGTTTTGTTCTTTTGTTCTTTTACGAGATTTCAAAGACAGTCGGTTTTGTTTAATCATGAGATCTCAATGACAGTAGGTTTTCAGTGTCATTCGGTTTTGTTCTGTGATGAGATTTCAAAGATGGTTGGTTTTATTCGGTTACGAGATTTCAATGACGGTCAGTTTTGCTGGGTTACGGGATCTCGTTGACGGTAGGTTTTCAGTATCAATCGGTTTTGTTCTGTTATGAAATTTCAATAACGATCGGTTTTGCTGGATTACGAGATGTCAATGAAAGTCGGTTTTGCTGGGTTATGAGATCTCAATTACGGTAGGTTTTCAGTATCATTTGGTTTTGTTCTTTTATAAGATTTCAATGATGATCAGTTTTGTTCGGTTAAGAGATTTCAATAACAGTCGGTTTTGTTTGGTTAGGAGATCTCAATGATGGTAGGTTTTCAGTATCAGTCAGTTTTGTTCCGTTATGAAATTTCAATAACGATCGGTTTTGCTGGATTACGAAATCTCAATGAAAGTCGGTTTTGCTGGGTTATGAGATCTCAATTACGGTAGGTTTTCAGTATCAGTTGGTTTTGTTCTTTTATTCTTTTACGAGATTTCAAAGACAGTCAGTTTTGTTTGATTACGACATCTCAATGACAGTAGGTTTTATTTCATTACGAAATTTCAATGATGGTCGGCCTTGTTCGATTACGAGATTTCAACCACGGTCAGTTTTGCTGGGTTACTTAATCTCAACGGTGTTAGATTTTCACTGTCAATCGGTTTTGTTCTGTTACGGGATTTCAATGATAGTCGGTTTTATTCGGTCACGAGATTTCAATGACAGTCGGTTTTGTTTGGTTAGGAGATCTCAATGATGGTAGGTTTTCAGTATCAGTCAGTTTTGTTCTGTGTTGAGATTTCAAAAACTGTTGGTTTTATTCAGTTACGAGATTTCAATGACAGTCGGTTTTGTTTTGTTACGAAATTTCTGTAATGGTCGGTTTTGTTTGGTGACGAGATTTCAAAGCCGGTCAGTTTTGTTTTGCTGGGTTACGGGATCTCGGTGACGGTAGGTTTTCAGTATCAATCGGTTTTGTTCTATTACGAGATTTCAATGATGTGTTTGGTTAGGAGAACTCAACGACGGTAGATTTTCAGTATCAGTTGGTTTTGTTAATTTGTTTTTTTACAAGATTTCAATGACAGTCAGTTTTGCTGGGTTACGGGATCTCGGTGACGGTAGGTTTTCAGTATCAATCGGTTTTGTTCTGTTATGAAATTTCAATAACGATCGGTTTTGCTGGATTACGAAATCTCAATGAAAGTCGGTTTTGCTGGGTTATGAGATCTCAATTACGGTAGGTTTTCAGTATCAGTTGGTTTTGTTCTTTTATTCTTTTACGAGATTTCAAAGACAGTCAGTTTTGTTTGATTACGACATCTCAATGACAGTAGGTTTTATTTCATTATGAAATTTCAATGCTGGTCGGCCTTGTTCGGTTACGAGATTTCAAGCACGGTCAGTTTTGCTGGGTTACGAAATCTCAACGGTGTTAGACTTTCAGTATCAATCGGTTTTATTCGGTTACGAGATTTCAATGACAGTCGGTTTTGCTAAGTAATGAGATTTCAATGATATTTGGTTGTGCTCCGTTACGAGATTTCAATGATGGTTGGTTTTGTTTGGTGACGAGATTTCAAAGTCGGTCGGTTTTGATCTCTTGTTATTTTATGAGATTTCAAAGATATTTGGTTTTGATTTATTACAAGATTTCAACGATGATCGGTTTTGTTCGGTTAAGAGATTTTAATAACGGTCGGTTTTGCTGGGTTATGAGATCTCAATGATGGTATGCTTTCTGTATTATTTGGTTTTGTTCTTTTATTCTTTTACGAGATTTCAAAGACAGCTGGTTTTGTTTAGTCATGAGATCTCAATGACAGTAGGTTTTCAGTATCAATCGGTTTTGTTCTGTTATGAAATTTCAATAACGATCGGTTTTGCTGGATTACGAGATGTCAATGACAGTCGGTTTTGCTGGGTTATGAGATCTCAATGATGGTATGCTTTCTGTATTATTTGGTTTTGTTCTTTTATTCTTTTACAAGATTTCAAAGACAGTCGGTTTTGTTTCATTACGAGATCTCAATGACAGTAGGTTTTGTTTCGTTACGAAATTTCAATGACGGTTGATCTTGTTCGATTACGAGATTTCAACCACGGTCAGTTTTGCTGGGTTACTTAATCTCAACGGTGTTAGATTTTCACTGTCAATCGGTTTTGTTCTGTTACGGGATTTCAATGATAGTCGGTTTTATTCGGTCACGAGATTTCAATGACAGTCGGTTTTGTTTGGTAAGGAGATCTCAATGATGGTAGGTTTTCAGTATCAGTCAGTTTTGTTCTGTGTTGAGATTTCAAAAACTGTTGGTTTTATTCAGTTACGAGATTTCAATGACAGTCGGTTTTGTTTTGTTACGAGATTTCTGTAATGGTCGGTTTTGTTTGGTGACGAGATTTCAAAGTCGGTCAGTTTTGTTTTGCTGGGTTACGGGATCTTGGTGACGGTAGGTTTTCAGTATCAATCGGTTTTGTTCTATTACGAGATTTCAATGATGGTCAGTTTTGTTTGGTTAGGAGAACTCAACGACGGTAGGTTTTCAGTATCAGTTGGTTTTGTTAATTTGTTTTTTTACAAGATTTCAAAGACAGTCAGTTTTGTTTGGTTACGAGATTTCAATGACGTTCAATTTTACTGAGTTACGGGATCTCGGTGACGGTAGGTTTTCAGTATCAATCGGTTTTGTTCTGTTATGAAATTTCAATAACGATCGGTTTTGCTGGATTACGAAATCTCAATAAAAATCGGTTTTGCTGGGTTATGAGATCTCATTTACGGTAGGTTTTCAGTATCAGTTGGTTTTGTTCTTTTATTCTTTTACGAGATTTCAAAGACAGTCAGTTTTGTTTCATTACGACATCTCAATGACAGCAGGTTTTATTTCATTATGAAATTTCAATGATGGTCGGTCTTGTTCGGTTACGAGATTTTCACCACAGTCAGTTTTGCTGGGTTACGAAATCTCAACAGTGTTAGATTTTCAGTGTCAATTGGTTTTGTTCTGTTACAGAATTTCAATGATAGTCGGTTTTGTTTGATCACAAGATTTCAATGACGGTTGGTTTTGTTTGGTTAGGAGATCTCAATGATGGTAGGTTTTCAGTATCAGTCAGTTTTGTTCTGTGTTGAGATTTCAAAAAACGTTTGAAATCAAAAATCTTCGGTTACGGGATTTCAATGACAGTCGGTTTTGTTTTGTTACGAGATTTCTATAATAATCGGTTTTGTTTGGTGACGAGATTTCATCACCAAACAACACCGTTTGGTTTTGGACGAGATTTCAAAGTCGGTCGTAATTTCAATAACGATCGGTTTTGCTGGATTACGAGATGTCAATGAAAGTCGGTTTTGCTGGGTTATGAGATCTCAATTACGGTAGGTTTTCAGTATCATTTGGTTCTTTTATTTTTTTAAGAGATTTCAAAGACAGTTGGTTTTGTTTCATTATGAAATTTTAATGATGGTCAATCTTGTTCGGTTATGAGATTTCAACCACGATCAGTTTTGCTGGGTTATGAAATCTCAGTGGTGTTAGACTTTCAGTGTCAATCGGTTTTGTTCGGTTACGAGATTTCAATGACGGTCGGTTTTGTTTTTGTTAGATCTCAATGACGGTAGGTTTTCAGTATCATTTGGTTTTCTTCTTTTATTTTTTTACGAGATTTCAAAGACAGTCGGTTTTGTTTTGTTACAAAATTTCAATGATGGTTGGTCTTGTTCGGTTACAAGATTTCAACCAATGTCAGTTTTGCTGGGTTACGAAATCTCAACGGTGTTAGACTGTCAATCGGTTTTATTCGGTCACGAGATTTCAATGACGGTCGGTTTTGTTTTTGTTAGGAGATCTCAATGACGGTAGGTTTTCAGTATCAGTCAGTTTTGTTCTGTGATGAGATTTCCAAAACGGTTGGTTTTATTCGGTTACGAGATTTCAATGACGGTCGGTTTTGCTGAGTAACGAGATTTCAATGCGATCTTGTTGTGCTCGGTTACGAGATTTCAATGATGGTCGGTTTTGTTTGGTTAGGAGATTTCTATGATGGTCAGTTTTGATTGGTTACGAGATTGCAATGACAGGCGATTTTGTTTCGTTACGAGATTTCAATGACAGTCATTTTTTATTTCGTTACGAGATTTCTGTGATGGTCAGTTTTGTTTGATTATGAGATTTCAATGACAATCAGTTTTGCTGGGTTATGGGATCTCGGTGATGGTAGGTTTTCAGTATCAGTCAGATTTGTTCTGTGATGAGATTTCAAAAACGGTTGGTTTTATTCGGTTACGAGATTTCAATGACAGTCGGTTTTGCTGAGTAATGAGATTTCAATGATGGTCCGGTGTGTTTGGTGACGAGATTTCAAAGTCGGTCGGTTTTGTTCTTTTGTTATTTTACGAGATTTGAAAGATATTCGGTTTTGTTTTATTACAAGATTTCAAGGATAATCGGTTTTGTTCGGTTAAGAGATTTCAATAACGGTCGGTTTTGCTGGGTTATGAGATCTCAGTGATGGTATGTTTTCTGTATTAGTTGGTTTTGTCCTTTTATTCTTTTACGAGATTTCAAAGACAGTCGGTTTTATTTAATCATGTGATCTCAATGATAGTAGGTTTTCAGTGTCAGTCGGTTTTGTTCTGTGATGAGATTTCAAAGACGGTTGGTTTTATTCGGTTACGAGATTTCAATGACGGTCAGTTTTGCTGGGTTACAGGATCTCGGTGACGGTAGGTTTTCAGTATCAATTGGTTTTGTTCTGTTATGAAATTTCAATAACGATCGGTTTTGCTGGATTACGAGATGTCAAAGATACAGCTGTCGAAATCCGTTCCCCCCCCCAAAATGATGAGAGATTTTGATGCAGTGACTTAAAAGATTTTTGTTCTATCCTGTGTGGATGGAGTTTAACCTGCTTCAGTTTAAATGTTCATTTTTTGTCTTTTTTCCATTTATCATTTTTCCAAATATGTTGACAAGAAGCAAAATAGGTGAGAGAAGGCAGATGGAAAAAAAACTAGCCTGGATTCAAACCGAGGATTGTTTAGACACAACTGCACCAGAAGTCAGCACACCGTCCACAAAGCCATCTGGAAGTGAGAGAGTGAGCCTGTATGATAAATATTAGAATCTCAATGGGAGGGGGGAACGGAATTCCACAGCAAATATTCAATAGCTGCCAGTTTTGCTGGGTTACAAGATATCAATGACTGTAGGTTTTGAGTGTCAGTTGGTTTTATTACTTTATTCTTTTACAAGATTTCAGAGACAGATGGTTTTATTCGGTTACGAAATTTCAATGATGGTCGGTTTTCATCAGTTAAGAGATTTCAATACAAGTCCGTTTTGCTGGGTTATGAGATTTCAATGACGGTAGGTTTTCAGTGTCAGTCGCTTTTGTTCGGTTGTGAGATTTCAGTGATAGTCAATTTTTTCTGTTAAGAAATTTGAATAGCCGTTAGTTTTGCTGGGTTACATGATGTCAGTGACGGTAGGTTTTCAGTCTCAGATGGTTTTATTACTTTATTCTTTTACGAGTTTTGAAAGACTGTTGGTTTTGTTCGGTTATGATATTTCAATGATGATCAGTTTTGTTTTGTTACGAGATCTCAATAACGGTAAGTTTTCAGTGTCATTTGGTTTGGTTCTGCTATGAGATTTCAATGACAGTCAGTTTTGTTTCGTTACGAGATTTCAACGAGTCTGTTTTTTTTTTCAGTTATGAGATTTCAATGACAGTTGATTTTTTCCCATTAAGAAATTTCAATAATGGTCAGTTTTGCTGGGTTCCCAGATCTCAGTGATGGTAGTTTTTCAGCCTCAGTTGACTTTTTTCTTTTATTCTTTTAGGAGATTTTAAAGATAGTCGGTTTTGTTCTGAGATTTCAATGGTGGTCGATATTTTCAGCTATGAAATTTCAATAGTAGTCAGTTTTGCTGGGTTACAAAATCTCAATGATGGTAGATTTTCATCGTCAGTTGGTTTTGTTCCTTTATTCTCTTTCGAGACTTTAAAGATAGTCGGTTTTCTTTTGTTACGAAATTTCAATGATGGTTGGTTTTGTCCTGTTATGAGATTTCAATGGTAGTCGATTTTTTCAGCTAAGAAATTTCAATAGAGGTTAGTTTTGCTAGGTTACAAGATATCAATGACTGTAGGTTTTAGTGTCAGTTGGTTGTGTTACTTTATTCTTTTACGAGAGCTCAAAGACAGTCGGTTTTGTTTCGTTAAGAGATTTCAATGACGTTTGGTTTTGCTGGGTTACGAAATCTCAGTGACGGTAGATTTTCAGTTTTATTCGTTTTGTTCTGTTATGAGATTTCAATGACAGTCTGTGTTGTTTAGTTATGAGACTTCAATGACGGTCGGTTTTGTTTGGTTAGGAGATCTCAATGACGGTAGGTTTTTAGTATCAGTTGGTTTTGTTCTTATATTCTTTTACGAGATTTCAAAAACATTTGGTTTTGTTTTATTTGGTTACGAGATCTCAGTGACAGTAGGTTTTCAGTGTCAGTCGGTTTCGTTCTGCGTTGAGATTTCAAAGACGGTTGGTTTTATTCGGTTACGAGATTTCAATGACAGTCGGTTTTAATTTTGTTACAAGATTTCTATGATGGTCAGTTTAGTTTGGTTGCGAGATTTCAATGACAGTCGGTGTTGCTGGGTTATGAGATCTCAATTACGGTAGGTTTTCAGTATCAGTTGGTTTTGTTCTTTTATTCTTTTACAAGATTTCAAAGACAGTCGGTTTTGCTGGGTTACGAGATCTCAATGATTGTATGTTTTCAGTATCAGTTGGTTTTGTTCTTTTATTCTTTTACAAGATTTCAAAGACAGTCGGTTTTGCTGGGTTACGAGATCTCAATGATTGTATGTTTTCAGTATCAGTTGGTTTTGTTCTTTTATTCTTTTATGAGATTTCAAAGACAGTTGGTTTTGTTTGGTTAGGAGATCTCAATGACAGTAGGTTTTCAGTGTCAGTCGGTTTTGTTCTGTGATGACATTTCAAAGACGGTTGGTTTTATTCGGTTATGGGATTTCAATGACAGTCGGTTTTGCTGAGTAATAAGATTTCGATGATGGTCGGTTGTGTTCGGTTATAAGACTTCAATGACAGTTGGTTTTGTTTGTTTAGGAGATTTTTATGATGGTCGATTTTGTGTGGTTACGAGATTTCAAAGTCGGTTGTTTTTGTCCTTTTGTTATTTTACAATATTTCAAAGATATTCGGTTTTGTTTCATTACAACATTTCAATGAGGGTCGGTTTTGCTTGGTCATGGGATCTCAGTGACAATACGTTTTTAGTGTCAATCGGTTTTGTTGTGTTATGAAATTTCAAAGTCGGTTGGTTTTGTTATTTTATTATTTTACGAGATTTCAAAGATATTAGGTTTTGTTTTATTACAAGATTTCAATGATGATCAGTTTTGTTCGGTTAAGAGATTTCAATAACGGTCGGTTTTGCTGGGTTATGAGATCTCAATGACGGTAGGATTTCAGTATCAGCTGGTTTTGTTCTTTTATTCTTTTACGAGATTTAAAAGACAGTTTTGTTTGGTTACGAAATCTCAATGACAGTAGGTTTTCAGTGTCATTCGGTTTTGTTCTGTGATGAGATTTCAAAGACGGTTGGTTTTATTCGGTTACAAGATTTCAATGACAGTCGGTTTTTATTTCGTTACGAGATTTCTATGATATTCGATTTTGTTTTATTACAAGATTTCAACGATAATCGGTTTTGAGAGATTTCAATAACGGTTGGTTTTGCTGGGTTATGAGATCTCAATGATGGTATGTTTTCAGTAACAGTTGGTTTTGTTCTCTTATTCTTTTACGAGATTTCAAAGACAGTCAGTTTTGTTTCATTACGATATCTCAATGACAGTAGGTTTTATTTCGTTACGAAATTTCAATGATAGTCGGTCTTGTTCGTTACAAGATTTCAACCACGGTCAGTTTTGCTGGGTTACGAAATCTCAACTGTGTTAGATTTTCAGTGTCAATCGGTTTTGTTCTGTTACGGGATTCCAATGATAGTCGGTTTTATTCGGTCTCGAGATTTCAATGACGGTCGGTGTTGTTTGGTTAGGAGATCTCAATTATGGTAGGTTTTCAGTATCAGTCAGTTTTGTTCTGTGATGAGATTTTAAAAACGGTTGGTTTTATTCGGTTACGAGATTTCAATGACAGTCGGTTTTGTTTTTGTTAGGAGATCTCAATGACGGTAGGTTTTCAGTATCAGTCAGTTTTGTTCTGTGATGAGATTTCAAAAACGGTTGGTTTTATTCGGTTACGAGATTTCAATGACAGTCGGTTTTGCTGAGTAATGAGATTTCAATGATATTTGGTTGTGCTCGGTTTCGAGATTTCAATGATGGTCGGTTTTGTTTGGTTAAGAGATTTCTATGATGGTCAGTTTTGATTGGTTACGAGATTTCAATGACAGTCGGTTCTGCTGAGTTATTAGATTTCAACGATGGGTGGTTGTGTTCGGTTACGAGATTGCAATGACAGGCGGTTTTGTTTCGTTACGAGATTTCAATGACAGTCGGTTTTTATTTCGTTGCGAGATTTCTATGATGGTCAGTTTTGTTTGATTATGAGATTTCAATGACAGTCAGTTTTGCTGGGTTACGGGATCTCGGTGACGGTAGGTTTTCAGTATCAATCGGTTTTGTTCTGTTATGAAATTTCAATAACGATCGGTTTTGCTGGATTACGAGATCTCAATGAAAGTCGGTTTTGCTGGGTTATGAGATCTCAATTACGGTAGGCTTTCAGTGTCAGTCGGTTTTGTTCTGTGATGAGACTTCAAAGACGGTTGGTTTTATTCAGTTATGGGATTTCTATGACAGTCGGTTTTGTTCTGTTAAGAGATTTCAATGACAGTCAGTTTTGCTGGGTTACGGGATCTTGGTGACGGTAGGTTTTCAGTATCAATCGGTTTTGTTCTATTATGAAATTTCAATAACGATCGGTTTTGCTGGATTACGAAATCTCAATGAAAGTTGGTTTTGCTGGGTTATGAGATCTCAATTACGGTAGGTTTTCAGTATCAGTTGGTTTTGTTCTCTTATTCTTTTACGAGATTTCAAAGACAGTCAGTTTTGTTTCATTATGACATCTCAATGACAGTAGGTTTTATTTTGTTTCGAAATTTCAATGATGGTTGGTTTTGTTCGGTTACAAGATTTCAACCACGGTCAGTTTTGCTGGGTTATGAAATCTCAACGGTGTTAGATTTTCAGAGTCAATCGGTTTTGTTCTGTTACGTGATTTCAATGATAGCCGGTTTTATTCGGTCACGAGATTTCAATGACGGTCGATTTTGTTTGGTTAGGAGATCTCAATGATGGTAGGTTTTCAGTATCAGTCAGATTTGTTCTGTGATGAGATTTCAAAAACGGTTGGTTTTATTCGGTTACGAGATTTCAATGACAGTCGGTTTTGCTGAGTAATGAGATTTCAATGATGGTCGGGTGTGTTTGGTGACGAGATTTCAAAGTCGGTCGGTTTTGTTCTTTTGTTATTTTACGAGATTTCAGAGATATTCAGTTTTGTTTTATTACAAGATTTCAACGATAATCGTTTTTTTTCGGTTAAGAGATTTCAATAACGGTCGGTTTTGTTGGGTTATGAGATCTCAATGATGGTATGTTTTCTGTATTAGTTAGTTTTGTTCTTTTATTCTTTTACGAGATTTCAAAGACAGTCGGTTTTGTTTAATCATGTGATCTCAATGACAGTAGGTTTTCAGTGTCAGTCGGTTTTGTTCTGTGATGAGATTTCAAAGACGGTTGGTTTTATTCGGTTACGAGATTTCAATGACAGTTGGTTTTGCTGAGTAATGAGATTTCAATGATGGTCGGGTGTGTTTGGTGACGAGATTTCAAAGTCGGTCGGTTTTGTTCTTTTGTTATTTTACGAGATTTGAAAGATATTCGGTTTTGTTTTATTACAAGATTTCAACGATAATCGGTTTTTTTCGGTTAAGAGATTTCAATAACGGTCGGTTTTGTTGGGTTATGAGATCTCAATGATGGTATGTTTTCTGTATTAGTTGGTTTTGTTCTTTTATTCTTTTACGAGATTTCAAAGACAGTCGGTTTTGTTTAATCATGTGATCTCAACTGACAGTGTCAGTCGGTTTTGTTCTGTGATGAGATTTCAAAGACGGTTGGTTTTATTCGGTTACGAGATTTCAGTGACGGTCAGTTTTGCTGGGTTACGGGATCTTGGTGACGGTAGGTTTTCAGTATCAATTGGTTTTGTTCTATTATGAAATTTTAATAACGATCGGTTTTGCTGGATTACGAAATCTCAATGAAAGTTGGTTTTGCTGGGTTATGAGATCTCAATTACGGTAGGTTTTCAGTATCAGTTGGTTTTGTTCTCTTATTCTTTTACGAGATTTCAAAGATAGTCGGTTTTGTTTTGTTACAAAATTTCAATGATGGTTGGTCTCAACGGTGTTAGATTTTCAGTGTTAACTGGTTTTATTCAGTCATGAGATTTCAATGACGGTCGGTTTTGTTTTTGTTAGGAGATCTCAATGACGGTAGGTTTTCAGTATCAGTCAGTTTTGTTCTGTGATGAGATTTCAAAAACGGTTGGTTTTATTCGGTTACGAGATTTCAATGACAGTCGGTTTTGCTGAGTAATGAGATTTCAATGATATTTGGTTGTGCTCTGTTACGAGATTGCAATGATGGTCGGTTTTGTTTGGTTAGGAGATTTCTATGATGGTCAGTTTTGATTGGTTACGAGATTTCAATGACAGTCGGTTCTGCTGAGTTATGAGATTTCAACGATGGGTGGTTGTGCTCGGTTACAAGATTGCAATGACAGGCGGTTTTGTTTCGTTACGAGATTTCAATGACAGTCGGTTTTTATTTTGTTACGAGATTTCTATGACAGTCTGTTTTGCTAAATTATGAGATTTCAACGATGAATGGTTTTGTTCTGTTAAGAGATTTCAATGACGGTCAGTTTTGCTGGGTTACGGGATCTCGGTGATGGTAGGTTTTCAGTATCAATCAGTTTTGTTCTGTTATGAAATTTCAATAACGATCGGTTTTGCTGGATTACGAGATCTCAATGAAAGTCGGTTTTTCTGAGTAATGAGATTTCAATGATGGTCGGGTGTGTTCGGTTACGAGATTTCAGTGACTGTCGGTTTTGTTTCATTATCTGATCTCAATGACAGTAGGTTTTGTTTCGTTACGAAATTTCAATGATGGTCGGTCTTGTTCGGTTACGAGATTTAAACCACGGTCAGTTTTGCTGGGTTACGAAATCTCAACGGTGTTAGATTTGCAATATCAATCGGTTTTATTCGGTTACGAGATTTCAATGACCGTCGGTTTTGTTTGGTTAGGAGATCTCAATGACGGTTGGTTTTCAGTATCA
Organism: Elopichthys bambusa; assembly: GCA_037101425.1. NCBI lineage: Eukaryota > Metazoa > Chordata > Actinopteri > Cypriniformes > Xenocyprididae > Elopichthys > Elopichthys bambusa. Next base: position 24,963,567 of record CM074435.1, read on the forward strand.
GTCAGTTTTGTTCTGTGATGAGATTTCAAAAACGGTTGGTTTTATTCGGTTACGAGATTTCAATGACAGTCGGTTTTGCTGAGTAATGAGATTTCAATGATATTTGGTTGTGCTCGGTTACGAGATTTCAATGACAGTCGGTTTTGCTGAGTTATGAGATTTCAACGATGGGTGGTTTTGTTTTGTTAAGAGATTTCAATGACAGTTACTTTTGCTGGGTTACGGGATCTCAGTGACGTTAAGTTTTCAGTATCAATCGGTTTTGTTTTGTTATGAAATTTAAATAACGATCGGTTTTGCTTGATTGCGAGATCTCAATGAAAGTCGGTGTTGCTGGGTTATGAGATCTCAATTACGGTAGGTTTTCAGTATCAGTCGGTTTTGTTCTGTGATGAGATTTCAAAGACGGTTGGTTTTATTCGGTTATGGGATTTCAGTGACAGTCGGTTTTGCTGAGTAATGAGATTTCAATGATGGTCGGGTGTGTTTGGTTACGAGATTTCAATGACAGTCAGTTTTATTTCGTTACGAGATTTCTATAATGGTCGGTTTTGTTTGGTGACGAGATTTCAAAGTCGGTCGGTTTTGTTCTTTTGTTATTTTACGAGATTTCAAAGATATTCGGTTTTGTTTTATTGCAAGATTTCAACGATATTCGGTTTTGTTCGGTTAAGAGATTTCAATAACGGTCGGTTTTGCTGGGTTATGAGATCTCAATGATGGTATGTTTTCTGTATTAGTTGGTTTTGTTCTTTTATTTTTTTATGAGATTTCAAAGACAGTCGGTTTTGTTTAGTCATGTGATCTCAATGACAGTAGGTTTTCAGTGTCAGTCGGTTTTGTTCTGTGATGAGATTTCAAAGACGGTTGGTTTTATTCGGTTATGAGTTTTCAATGACGGTCAGTTTTGCTGGGTTACGGGATCTCGGTGACGGTAGGTTTTCAGTATCAATCGGTTTTGTTCTGTTATGAAATTTCAATAACGATCGGTTTTGCTGGATTACGAGACGTCAATGAAAGTCAGTTTTGCTGGGTTATGAGATCTCAATTACGTTAGATTTTCAATATCCTTTGGTTTTGATCTTTTATTCTTTTACGAAATTTCAAATACAGTCGGTTTTGTTTCATTACGAGATCTCAATGACAGTAGGTTTTGTTTCATTACGTAATTTCAATGATGGTCGGTCTTGTTACAAGATTTCAACCACGGTCAGTTTTGCTGGGTTATGAAATTTCAATGGTGTTAGATTTTCAGTGTCAATCAGTTTTATTCGGTCACGAGATTTCATTGACGGTCGGTTTTGTTTTTGTTAGGAGATCTCAATGACGGTAGGTTTTCAGTATCAGTCAGTTTTGTTCTGTGATGAGATTTAAAAAAGGGTTGGTTTTATTCGGTTACGAGATTTCAATGACAGTCGGTTTTACTGAGTAATGAGATTTCAATGATATTTGGTTGTGCTCGGTTACGAGATTTCAATGATGGTCGGTTTTGTTTGGTTATGAGATTTCAATGACAGTCGGTTTTGCTGAGTTATGAGATTACAACGATGGGTGGTTTTGTTCTGTTAAGAGATTTCAATGACGGTCAGTTTTGCTGGGTTATGGGATCTCGGTGACTGTAGGTTTTCAGTATCAATCGGTTTTGTTCTGTTATGAAATTTCAATAACGATCGGTTTTGCTGGATTACGAGATGTCAATGAAAGTCGGTTTTTCTGAGTAATGAGATTTCAATGATGGTCGGTGTGTTCGGTTACGAGATTTCAATGATAGTCGGTTTTGTTTTATTACAAGATTTCAACGATGATCGGTTTTGTTTGGTTAAGAGATTTCAATAACGGTCAGTTTTGCTGGGTTATGAGATCTCAATGATGGTATGTTTTCTGTATCAGTTGGTTTTGTTCTTTTATTCGGTTACGAGATCTCAATGACAGTCAGTTTTGTTTGGTTAGGAGATCTCAATGACGGTAGGTTTTAAGTATCAGTTGGTTTTGTTCTTTTATTCTTTTACGTGATTTCAAAGACAGTTGGTTTTGTCCTGTTATGAAATTTCAATAACGATCGGTTTTGTTGAATTACGAGTAGGTTTTCAGTATCAGTTGGTTTTGTTCTTTTATTAGATTTCAAAGACAGTTGGTTTTGTTTCATTACGAGATCTCAATAACAGTAGGTTTTGTTTTGTTACGACATTTCAATGACAGTCGGATTTACTGAGTAATGAGATTTCAATGATATTTGGTTGTGCTCGGTTACGAGATTTCAATGATGGTCGGTTTTGTTTGGTTAGGAGATTTCAATGACAGTCGGTTTTGCTGAGTTATGAGATTTCAACAATGGGTGATTGTGCTCGGTTACGAGATTTTAATGACAGGCGGTTTTGTTTCGTTACGAGATTTTTATGATGGTCAGTTTTGATTGGTTATGAGATTACAACGATGGGTGGTTTTGTTCTGTTAAGAGATTTCAATGACGGTCAGTTTTGCTGGGTTACGGGATCTCGGTGACAGTAGGTTTTCAGTATCAATCGGTTTTGTTCTGTTATGAAATTTCAATAACGATCGGTTTTGCTGGATTACGAGATCTCAATGAAAGTCGGTTTTTCTGAGTAATGAGATTTCAATGATGGTCGGTGTGTTCGGTTACGAGATTTCAATGATAGTCGGTTTTGTTTTATTACAAGATTTCAACGATGATCGGTTTTGTTTGGTTAAGAGATTTCAATAACGGTCAGTTTTGCTGGGTTATGAGATCTCAATGATGGTATGTTTTCTGTATCAGTTGGTTTTGTTCTTTTATTCTTTTACGAGATTTCAAATACAGTCAGTTTTGTTTGGTTAGGAGATCTCAATGACGGTAGGTTTTAAGTATCAGTTGGTTTTGTTCTTTTATTCTTTTACGTGATTTCAAAGACAGTTGGTTTTGTCCTGTTATGAAATTTCAATAACGATCGGTTTTGTTGAATTACGAGTAGGTTTTCAGTATCAGTTGGTTTTGTTCTTTTATTAGATTTCAAAGACAGTTGGTTTTGTTTCATTACGAGATCTCAATAACAGTAGGTTTTGTTTTGTTACGACATTTCAATGACAGTCGGATTTACTGAGTAATGAGATTTCAATGATATTTGGTTGTGCTCGGTTACGAGATTTCAATGATGGTCGGTTTTGTTTGGTTAGGAGATTTCAATGACAGTCGGTTTTGCTGAGTTATGAGATTTCAACAATGGGTGATTGTGCTCGGTTACGAGATTTTAATGACAGGCGGTTTTGTTTCGTTACGAGATTTTTATGATGGTCAGTTTTGATTGGTTATGAGATTACAACGATGGGTGGTTTTGTTCTGTTAAGAGATTTCAATGACGGTCAGTTTTGCTGGGTTACGGGATCTCGGTGACAGTAGGTTTTCAGTATCAATCGGTTTTGTTCTGTTATGAAATTTCAATAACGATCGGTTTTGCTGGATTACGAGATCTCAATGAAAGTCGGTTTTTCTGAGTAATGAGATTTCAATGATGGTCGGTGTGTTCGGTTACGAGATTTCAATGATAGTCGGTTTTGTTTTATTACAAGATTTCAACGATGATCGGTTTTGTTTGGTTAAGAGATTTCAATAACGGTCAGTTTTGCTGGGTTATGAGATCTCAATGATGGTATGTTTTCTGTATCAGTTGGTTTTGTTCTTTTATTCTTTTACGAGATTTCAAATACAGTTGGTTTTGTTTGGTTACGAGATCTCAATGACAGTAGGTTTTCAGTGCCAGTCGGTTTTGTTCTGCGATGAGATTTCAAAGATGGGTGGTTTTGTTCTGTTAAGAGATTTCAATGACGGTCAGTTTTGCTGGGTTACGGGATCTCGGTGACAGTAGGTTTTCAGTATCAGTTGGTTTTGTTCTTTTATTAGATTTCAAAGACAGTTGGTTTTGTTTCATTACGAGATCTCAATAACAGTAGGTTTTGTTTCGTTACGGGATTTCAATAATAGTCGGTTTTATTTGGTTACGAGATTTCAATGACAGTCAGTTTTGTTTGGTTAGGAGATCTCAATGACGGTAGGTTTTAAGTATCAGTTGGTTTTGTTCTTTTATTCTTTTACGTGATTTCAAAATCGGTCGGTTTTTTTTCTTTTGTTATTTTACGAGATTTCAAAGATATTCGGTTTTGTTTGGTTAAGAGATTTCAATAATGGTCGGTTTTGCTGGGTTATGAGATCTCAATGACGGTATGTTTTCAGTATCAGTTGGTTTTGTTCTTTTATTCTTTTACGAGATTTCAAAGACAGTCGGTTTTGTTTTCTTACGAAATTTCGATGATGGTCGGTCTTGTTCGGTTACAAGATTTCAACCACTGTCAGTTTTGCTGGGTAACGAAATCTCCACAGTGTTAGATTTTCAGTGTCAATCACTTTTATTTGGTTACGAGATTTCAATGACGGTCGGTTTTGTTTGGTTAGGTGATCTCAATGACGGTAGGTTTTCAGCATCAGTAGGTTTTGTTCTTTTACGAGATTTCAAATACAGTCAGTTTTGGCAGCCATATTTGCAACACCTCTAATCAACTATTTCTAACATTCAAGACCAGTTCTATCTATTTGAATGGGAGAATTCTGAAATCTCCAAAACTGCTTGGTGAACTCACAATTAAATACAATATCAAATACAGATATGAGCAATCAGCGTATGAATCTCAACAATGGTGACAACAAAATATTCAGTATTCATAATTTATTCATGCTGTGATGCATGCTGGGAGTTTTGTACTACTGTTCCCAGCATGCATTTCGACATGATGCTTTTAATTGTCACCTTTGTTGAGTTTCATTTTGCTACGAGATTTCAATGATGGTCACTTTGTTCCTTTACGGGACCTCAATGGCTGCCAGTTTTGTTTTATTACGAGATTTCAATGACGGCCGGTTTTGTTCCTTTACGAGATTTCCGCGACGGTTGGATTTGTTCCTTTACGAGATTTCAATGACTGTCAGTTTTGTTCCTTTATGAGATTTCAATGACAGTCAGTTTTGTTTCTTTATTAGATTTTATTGACTGTCGGTTCTGAAACGAAACAAAACTGACCGTCATTGAAATCTTAATGACAGTTGGTTTGGTTCCATTATAAGATTTTAATTATGGTTGAATTTGAAACAAATCAAACTGTCAGTTTTGTTTAATTATGAGATTTCAAAGATGGTCTATTTTGTTCCATTATGAGATTAAAATGATGGTCGGTTTCATTGTCAGTCAAATGTTAATTTATTCAGTTACAAGATCTCAATACGGTATGTTTTGTTCTTTTACAAATTTTTTATGACAGTTGGTTTTGTTCTACTATGAGATTTCAATGATGGTCAGTCTTGTTCCTTCAATATTTTAATAATGGCTGTTTTTTCTATTACAAGATTTCAATGTCACTCAGTTTTGTTTCCGAACAAGAGACTTGTTGCAGCCTGTTTTGTTCTGTAAAACTTGATTTTCCTGCTAAGACAAAAGCTGAGATCAAGCACCCCACAATAAAGCAATAAAACTCATCTGGAGAGATGATATCAAAGAAATAGCATAGGACAACGCCTTGCCCATTGTTTTGAGCGTGTTCAGCTCCAGGTTATTGTGAATGCACCAGACAGCCAGCTCTTTAACCTCTTGTCTATAAGCAGACTTGTCTCTATCCCGGATGAGGCTGATGACTATGGTGTCATCTGCAAACTTCAGGAGCTTGACAAAGAAATTTTTAGAGGTGCAGTCGTTGGGGTAGAAAGAGAAGAGCAGTGGGGACAGGACACAATACTGAGGGGCGCCAGTGCTGATGGTGCGGGTGTTGGATGAGAATTTTCCCAGCCTTACTAGCTGCTGCCTGTCTGTCAGGAAGCTGGTGATCCACTGACAGACAGAGGGCAGGCACTGAGAGCTGAGTTAGTTTGGGTAGGAGGAGGTTTGGGATGATGGTGTTAAAAGCCGAGCTGAAGTCCACAAACAGGATCCTTACATAAGTCCCTGATTTATCCAGATGCTGTAGGATGAAGTGCAGATCCATGTTTACTGCATCATCCACAGACCTGTTTGCTTGGTAAGCAAACTGCAGGGAGTCCAGTAAGAGTCCGGTGATGTCCTTCAGGTAAGCCAGAACCAGTCTTTCAAACGACTTTGTGACGACAGACGTTAGCACCACAGGTCTGTCGTTAAGTCCTGTTATCCTGTGTCCTGAGGGTTTCTTTGGAATGGGGATGATGGTGGAGCGTTTGAAGCAGGAAGGGACCTCACACAACTCTAGTGATCTGTTGAAGATCTCAGCACAGGTTTTCAGACAGGCTGGTGTCACACCGTCGGGGCCTGGTGCTTTTTTTCTTTTGTTCTTTCTGAAGACCTGGTGCCCGTCATATTTGCTCATCTGAAGTGGAGGAGTGGGGGAGAGGGGGGTTGTTGGAGGTGTTAATGGTGTTTTTTCAAACCTGCAATAGAACTCATTCAGTTCGTCTGCCAGTTGTTGATTCACCACAGTGCTGGGGGATGGTGTCTTGTAGTTGGGGATGTCTTTCAGACCTTTCCACACTGGAATAGATTTGGTTCCTTAATTTTCCAGAACAATTCCTCTTTGCCACTTTGATCTCCTTTTCTAGTGTGTATTTGGCCTGTTTATACAAGAATCTGTCCCCATTCCTGTAAGAATCTTCTTTGGTCTGAGTTTTGCAGTGAACCACGGTTTGTCATTGTTGTAAGTTAGATGAGTCCTGGTTGGAATGCATATATCTTCACAGAAACTGATATATGTAGTTACAGTCTCTGTGAGCTCGTCCAGATCAGTGGCAGCAGCTTCAAAAACACTCCAATTAGTCAATTCGAAACAGGCTTGTTTTGGTGGTCCATCTCTTTACAGTCTTTGCTACAGGTTTAGCACATTTAAGTTTTTGCTTGTAGGTTGGTATAAGATGAACCAGGCAGTGATTGGAGAGCCCCAAAGCTGCCTGTGGGACAGAGTGATATGCATTCCATTGTAACAATGGTCCAGTATATTACTGTCTCTGGTGGGACATGTAACATGCTGTCTGTATTTTGGCAGTTCACTGGAGAGATTTGCTTTGTTAAAATCCCCAAGAATGATTAAAACAGAGTCCAGGTGTTTTTGTTCGGTCTCTGTGATCTGATCAGTGAGTTTCTGTAAAGCAAGGTTTATGTGCACTTGCGGTGGGATGTAGATGCTTACAAGAATGAACAAGCAAAACTCTTACGGCGAATAGAATGGCTTACAGTTAATGAAAACCGCTCCTAGATCAGAACAGCACATCTTTGTTAATACTGTTACATCTCTACACCACTTATGACACATATGATTACAATCATTTAAACTTATTCTTGAATAACTAAAAATCACAACTAGGCCAGTTACACATGGGGACATGCATACATAAAAGAGATACAGCATATACTTTCTAGAAAGAATGGTTAACTTATAAGTTGGATTATAAGAGTTTTTCCTCTATATAGGTATGTGTGTGTGTATTGGGTTGTCTTCTGGCATCACCCAGTCTGTCTCTAGCCCAACAGGAGGTCAATCTAGCACCTTTGGAAGGTCCCATAGGTGCCATAAGAAAGCTTATGTTTGTGGTTAGTCTCTTTGGGGGGTAATAAAATGTGACAAAAAGCTACATGGTCCCGACCGGTCGGCGCCACGTGGTGAGTTACAGGAAGGGGGTCAAACGTCACAGCTTAGACAAACCTGATCATTTGTGATTCGCATCCAGATGCTACACTAATGACAAATTTAACTAAAAAGTTAGAACTGAAATGCAGGCATTTCTGTAAATCAGTTACCCAATTCCCAGTCAGACCTGCAGTATTGAGTGTGACTTAGCCTGTACATCAAATGCACAGATGATGGTTGTAAAAGCTAAACAAGAGATTTTAAATCTCAGTTTCTGTAAATTCCATTCTCTAATTGACTTGATTGAAACCTAAGGTTTGCATTAAGGATTTGCAGATAAAACAACTATTATATAGACAGTTTTATAATTGTAATTATAAAATTGTGTATTTCTATGTTTAAGCATGTGATAAATATTAATTATGCATACCACTGGTACATATACTAGTTATGTTGACTCTTTGATACTTTTCCTTTGATAAATCCAGACCAAGTCTAAATTCCACTACCATGTCACGGTCAGGGCTGGTTGCCAAGGAAGAGAGGATGCAAGATCTAGTTGAGCAGCAAAGGTTTATTGACAATAACTATAACACAAAACACTCAGGAGCAGGAACAAAAACAACCAACTAAACATTGACAAGGACAGCCAAGGGAGTTCAGGAGGAGTGAGCCTTTAAAGGGAGTGCTGATGAGGATGTGCAGGTGCAGGGAATCCATGTGATGAGCTGACTAGGTGCAGGTGTGGAATCAGAGGGATGCTGGGAAATGGAGTCCAGGGAAGGTGAGACAGACGGTGATTGTGAGATTCACAGTGATAGTGAAGAATCGGGTGATTAAATGAGACCTGCTCACTAAAGATAGGACTCTGAAAAGGAGACCTTTTTACCACTCACACTTTTGCCATGCGTTCATCATGTGTTGTTATTTTGGTCACTCAGAAGTTGTTCAGGTGTCTTTCATGCAATGGAGCATCATCAGTGAAATGAATCCTTCACCTATGGAGATTTGACCTGCCCGGCAAACCAAACCTTCTACTTAAAGGTGACCGAGGACTTCTTAGAGGGTCAATCAAACCTGGGGCAGACACAGATGTTTCCGCAAAGTGTAATGAGACATTCCACTGACACTTTCTGCTCATGCTGACCAACACAACAGACTTGGTATAACCAGTCATTCTACAGACAGAATACCACCAAAGCCAAATGCAGGTGGAAGCAAAAAGAGGATCACAGACATCATGTCCACCCGCTACAGCATCTAAAGGGACTGTGTGTCACAGAGGTGCATTCTGCAGTACTTCCATCTTAATGTTCAACCTGCCTTAAAGTTGTTATTTCAGGTGATGACTTGACTCCTGCACCCATCGACTAGTGCTGCTAGGTGGCAGCCTATGAACACTCTGAAAATAACACCCAATATATGGAAGCAGGAAATGTCCAAAAGTGGCCCCTCAGGACTGATCTGAATTTGCCCCAAGGGGCCAGGGGCGGCCTGTAAGACTTGATTTTCCTGCTAAGACAAAAGCTGAGATCAAGCACCCTGCAATAAAGCAATAAAACTCATCTGGAGAGAAGATCTCAAAGAGATAGCATAGGACAACGCCTTGCCAAAAAACTCTCCTCACACACACAGACACACACCCTCCTTCCTTTCCCCCTGACTCAAGTCACTGAAAGTTTGCCAAGAATGCATATTCTATTAATGATGTATCTTGTATATGTATTGTTTTTCCTTTCCATGTTTGGTATCATTTTAAATGTCTCAACCTAACCTCTCTGCTTAACCGTCAGTCTCGCACATCCGTCATGTTTGTGGTTTTTTAACACTTTTTATTCGTATTTGTAGTTCTAATCGAATCTTTGCCCACAGCGCAATGTGTTATGGGCAATATTAGCCGTTAGAGTGTGCACGGATCTGCACTTTAAATTCTAACCGGAAAAAGTAGACCATCCGGGTATCTTTGGAATACTCATTTCAACATACTACAATTTGGGACATACTAATTCTTATTTCGAATACTATTTAGGATGGATAGTATGCGAATTGGGACGCAGCACTGGCATCCTAGTTACCTTTCGATACTTCACTCGTACTGCGTATGGGGAAAGGTCTCCTTTTCCTCGATGCTGAAGCCTTTTTCAATAGCGCAGTGTAACTGCTCGGCCATTGGTTCAAACTGGAAAACACCTATGGCGATGCAGCATGCCAAAGCCCGCCAAAATGGGCGGGGCAACTGGCTATATAAGCGAGCATTTCGCCATAGGATTTCAGATCTCTCTCCTTCAGCGACGACGGCGCTTCTCTTCGCTGGAACTTCGAACTGAACGCCTTCGCACCCCCCGTCTTCAGACAGCGGGGCAGAGGGGCTCGGCGCCCGGAGTTGTGTGAGCTCACGCCGGCTCAGCCCCCGCGTTCCTCACCCTCTTCAACAAGAGAGACATCCCCCTGTCTTGTTCTCCCACCCTGAGCAGCGTCCCTCGGCTGAAGCGAGCAACCTCGTCTCTTTCGGCCGATCAGAGGAGGAGCCGCTTGATGACTCCATGTCACAGGCAGCTTCTGAAATGGAGGAATGGGCCGGCGATTCAGAAGACCCCCTCAACCTGCCGTCACTTGAGCCCATCGATGCTAGAGCTGGGATGGACGCCGAGTTATTCCGCATTCTCTCTAAAGCCGTCGAGGAACTCGATCTCGAGTGGGCTCCATCTGAAGAGCCAACGCGCAGCAGACTGGATGAGTGGTTCCTGCCGGGACGTCGCCAGCGCTCTGCGTCGTTCTTCCCTGAAGTTCACAATGAGCTGACCAAGTTGTGGCGCGCTTCAGGGGCAAAGCCTGTTTGCCCCTGAAGTTTTTCCAGAGGATGCTAGGGCTGATGGCTTCCGCCTCTCCATTTTTGCTGCTCGGCCTTCTGCGGATGCGGCCTCTGCAATACTGGCTGAAGCTCCGGATCCCACCTCACGCTTGGCCTGTTTAGCAGCCCTGAAACCTTGGACGAACCCTGTTTGGTTCAGTCGTGGAGTACCCCTAGAGGCGGTTTCCAGAAGGACTGTGCTCTTGGCAGATGTGTCCAACTGGGGTTGGGGCGCTCTGTGAGAGGGCAGACCAGCCTTCGGCTCGCGGTCTCACGAGGAGAGCTATCTCCACATCAACTGCCAGATGCTGGCAGTGAGTCGAGCCCTTCACTTCTTTCAGGCGATCTTGAAGGGTCGCCACGTCTTAGTCCAATCGAACAGCATGACTGGTGTCCTACATAAATCACCAGGGCGGCTTTTCATCCAGCTGCCTCTGCGCACTGGCAAAGTGCCTTTTGGAATGGGCATTACCCAGGCTGCAGTCGCTCAAAGCGACGCACATACCTGACAGAACGAATCTGGGAGCAGACATGCTATCTCGGAGCAATGTCCCCTCGGACGAGTGGGTGCTCCACCCCAAGATGGTTCTCAGAATCTGGGAAATCTTCGGGAAGGCAGAGGTCGACCTCTTCGCCTCAGAAGACAACTCTCATTGCCCAACCTATTTTTCGAAGAACACAGATGTGCTGGCCCACAACTGGCCCAGCCTCCTTCTTTACGCCTTCCCCCAATCGCTCTGATCCCCCAGGTCGTCAGACAAGTCAGGGAAGACAAGCACAGAGTCCTCCTGGTGGCCCCACTCTGGAGGAGCCAAGTTTGGTCCTCGGAGCTATTCAGGCTTTCCATGAAAGCCCCATGGCCGATGGGAGACCTATGGTCCCTCGATGGGAGCCTTTAAACCTCCCCGGGGACGTGCTAAATACCATTTCTCAGACGAGAGCCCCATCTACGAGACACCTCTACGCCCAGAGGTGGTTCATCTTCATTGACTGGTGCTCGGCACGAAAGGGAAAGTACTCAGTTACAAACATAACCTCGGTTCCCTGAGATACGGAACGAGTACTGCATTCTATGCCGTGCCATGAGGCTGCGGCTTCAGCATCACTGCTTCAGTCAAATGACCTGAAATCCTATGGCGAAATGCTTGCTTATATAGCCAGTCGCCCCGCCCATTTTGGCGGGCTTTGGCGCGCTGCATCGTTATAGGCTCACGCAGCTACGCCGCGCCGTCATTGGTTCAAAAAGTTTTCCAGTTTGAACCAATGGCCGTGCAGTTACACTGCACTATTGAAAAAGGCTTCAGCATCGAGGAAAAGGAGACCTTTCCCCATACGCAGTACTCGTTCCGTATCTCAGGGAACCGAGGTTACGTTCATAACCGAATACGTTTTCCTTATCTACTTTGTACTTTGTGATCAACAAAAACAGAAAAATGAATAATTCTGACGGCATTGATGAATCTGCTGTGGGGAAGAAATGTAAGTCATCGAAATGTAATCATTTATGTGAGGAGATTAAGAAAATGAGGCACTCGAGTCGGGAGGAGGAAAAATGTCGGCTGTTGCTTGTTCCACGACAGCATCAAACTTCTGTCACAGTCCCCAAAACTGAATCATGAACAGTTTTTAAAAGCCGTTTTTAATACCAATGTACTCTGCAAATGTGTTTATTTTAACCGTGCGGTGGCGCCAGATATTCTTTAATCGGTAATAACAAACAGAGACATAATTCATTTATAACATTAAAAAGATGAATCGTTGAATTCCTTTTGGGAGCGATGACTGAATGTATTTTTAGTTAAATGCCTGTATATAACATTAGTATTGACAAAGTTCAGCGGCTGTCATATATGTGAATCAACTTACTTTGTTGTGTATTTTCAATATGGAAAATAACTTTTATATTGATGGATTAATTGCATTTGAGGGGGAGGTCCGTTTTTATAATAAACCTTTGAAAAACAAAATCTAGATTAGAATTTTTAATGTTTTTATAATCAAAAGATGCTATGTGAAAGTTTGAAACAGAAAATAGTAGTTTTCATCTTGCCGCTTTCTTGGTAAAGAAAACACATTTTTACTCAAATTAATCAAAATGGATTTATAGCATTTTGGAACCAAACTCTTCAAATACTTTTACTAGAAAAAAATCTAAATGTTTTTGCTTAAAACAAGCAAAATTATCTGCCAATGGGGTAAGAAGAATAATATTGTTTCTGTTTGAAATCTTGTTTCTTGTTTCTGTCCCAAACATGCAAAAAATCTTGTGTCCTTGGGACACACTAACAGGGGTGTCTAGACTCGGTCCTGGAGGGCCACTGTCCTGCAGAGTTTTTGCTCCAACCCCACTCAAACACACCTGAACCAGCTAATCAAGGTCTAATTAGGCAAACTAGAAACTTTCAGGCAGGTGTTTTGGAGCTGGTTGGAGCAAAACTCTGCAAGACAGTGGCCCTCCAGGACCGAGTCTGGACACCCCATATCTTTTTCCCAGAAAAAAAGAAGAAAATCTTATGTCATTTTACTTATCTAGTAAAAGCATCTGGAAACAAGACAAAAATACTAAGCAAGAAAATTTTTTTGCAGTGTAATACATTTACATTTCCTGTTACTACAACATGAGATCATGTTTTGCAGAAATCCATTAGAATATTTAATAATACAATAATACCCCCCCCCCCCCCCCCCCCCCCCCATTACACAGAAAATAAGCGTACGCCTCTCTTTCAGATGTGAAATCTATAAATCACAAATGATCTTTGACCATGCGCACAGCTGATTGGTTTCAGTTCTCTGCGCTGTAAACAACACCTAATTAATGTCATTTACATATAAAAGATCAACAGTCATCGTCCAAATCCTTTAATTTAGAATGGCGAGCTGCAAGAAGACCGTTTTTATAAATATGAGCGTTGGTGTGGATTTAAGTGCACGCACACTCTAAGATCAAATCTGTGCATACACACACTTTATAAAAGAGGCCCTTAATGTCTTCTTTTATCTTCAGCTGATTTCATCTAAGGCTGTGGCTGAAGTCAGCTGTAGCTCTTGTGTTTCTGTTTGTCTCTTTTTTTCTGTTCTCCTCTTTCCTTCAGTGATTTTGCTTGTTAATGCTAAGATGATTCTATAAATAATATATAAAGATTTTGTGGCTCAGATAAGGTCCAGTTCTGGTTTATTTCCTTGCTCTTGGCTGACATGTGGGGACATGTCTGGAGAGTGTCAAGTTATTTTTATTAAGAATATGTTATGATATGATATGTAAATGATTAAACACCATTTTAGGTAGCCTTTATAAAGGGATGGATTGTGTGTGTGTGTGTGAGAGAGAGAGAGAGAGAGAGAGAGGGGTGGTCTGGTCCCATCCAATACTACAATGATATAAATAATTTAATGAATAATGCTTATTTTACTACTCTTTAAACCAATAAATAAAAATATTTAAGGTACAGTAGGCCAAAACTACTTAAAATGACAGAAACCATCTTTGGAAAAAGTTATTTGAAGTGTAATTTAATTGTTTAGTTTGTCACACGTCCATACGTGCAGAGGGCGGGGTTTGGGACCAACCACCGGGGGCCGATTGAGTCTTCACTTTTCAGGAGTTGTGCTAGCTCCGCTTGAATATTTCCTACAAACGCGGGCGAAGCACTGAAAGGCGACAGTCTAGTGAGTCACCCGAGGAAAAGCGGAACTACTCCGTTTTCTGTAAAGCTCAATCCGCCATGTCACCAAATTCTAAGAAGTGAACCTATAGGCTATTGTAGACTATCATGTGTAGGGTTTTCGGAGTTTACTTTGCAACGAGGAAACAGACTGTCAGATAGATACAGAAGATATGAAAGCGTAACACATAGGCTATATAGGTTTTTGCTATTTTAACATTTTATCTCGTAAGACTGATACGCACGAGAAGATAATTGTGTTTTGTACATGACGGACACAATGTTTTCCACAGTTCTTCTGAGTCAGATTGTCCTTACACTGCTCTGCCAGGCATTTTGTTATGGTAAGCTTTACATTTTTGTATAGAACTAAACTACTAATAAATCACAGTCTAATTCTAAAACTTGTATACTTGTACAGTTACCTTTGCGAGGAACAGTTTGCGTTTTACTCCATCGGGGTGACGACAAAGTTAGTGAAGTGTGGACCTTTTGGCCAGGCCTCACTTTGTTTGTTTCACACAAGCTTGTTTTGATTTTTAGATTATTATCTGGTATTTTTTTATTATTATCAGGCTTGTTTTTCCAGATTATTAATATATATATATATATATATATATATATAATATTAAAAATACCTGATGAATAATCTGAAAAACAAGCCTTATAAAAATACCCAATTGATAATCTAAAAAAACAACCCTTGTGCCTTAGGGAATAATATTGAGTAATTTACAGTTGGCGTGATACCTTTAGGCCAAACGGTGTTGTAGTTTAATGGATTTAGCCTACAGTTTTGCATTTATTTAAAATTCCAAAATTATTATAAAACGTAATGCTAATTCCAAAAACAGAGCCTTGTGCAATAAAAGGGATATTAGTTTGATATAATATATAACATAATGTCAGATAGCCTAGTTAAATTGTTTCATTGATTTATAGGGCTAATTAATATATACATATCTATTTACTTTTTTTTTTTTTTTTTTTTTTTCTCGGTAGCTCTGTATATTTCTATGGCATCGCTGTCAAAGAATAGCTGGTGAAGTGGATTTACTTGTTGTTGAGTTAATTAAAGTTATCAAGGGCATTGAAATGTTTAAAGCAGATGTCTTAACAAATGTCAGTAGACCGGGAAGAACAGAGAAATCAGAGAAATAATAAAAATATCCTTAGTCCCCCAAGGCTTATAATGGTTGTGAATAGGGGGCAGCGTTTTGAAGTCAAAAATAATGCATCCATCCATAAAAAAAGTAATCCACATGACTCCAGTGGGTTAATAAAGGCCTTCTGATGCAAAGATTGTTTGTAAGAAAAATATCCGTATTTAAAATTTAATAAATTCAAATAACTAGCTTGAGTATCCTTTAACCTGATGCACAACGTAATGATGAACGCGGAGGCGCAGATGATAGAGCAAAACAAATCAGATTGTAAGTCTTAAAACGATACAAATGTCAGAGGATTTCAATATGAGAGAAGAGGAGCTTAAATTTGTTGCACAGCCCTATTTGTTTGAACCGTGAGAAGTGTCTTAAGCTTACGATACTCCTACATCCTGCGTCATGTCGTGTCAGAGGATTACTCATTTGGCACACGATCTCTTCGACTTGCGCATTCTGCATACGGCCGTCCGCCGGAAGCTATTTATTTGAATTTATAAAGTTTTAAATATGGATATTTTCCTAACAAAAACGCATTGCTTTGCTTCAGAAGGCCTTTATTAATCCACTGGAGTCGTATGGATTACTTTTTTTATGGATGGATGCATTATTTTTTTTTACTTCAAAACGCGGCCCCCGTTCAAAACCAATATAAACCTCGGAGGACTAAGGATATTTTTAAATATATCTCTGATTGTGTTCGTCTAAAAAATAAGTCATATACACCTATAGGATGGCTTGAGAGTGAGTAAATCATGGAATAATTAACATTTTTGGGTAAACTATCCCTTTACACTAACTTTACTGCCGTTAAGGGGCTTGCATTATATCAATGAATGTCCTCAAAGATATCCATACAAATGTGTGTTTGTTTGTCACTTTCACAATTGTGTAAAATGTATAGCTTTATATTATCTCTTCTCAAAAATCATTTTGGCACAACTTCTGAAAACAACTTCTACTTTGGTCATTTGTGATAGTGATTTCACCCCGTCTTTTATTTCCCATCTCTCTAGAACCCAAAGAGAAGGACTTGAAGTGTTTCAATGACTTTGAGACAGAAATGAAGTGCAGTTTGGAGTCTGACAGCCTCATAAGTTGCTCTGGATACAAACTCAATATCACACAAACTAATATGTAAGTGTTTGTTCAATTCATCTGTGACTATAACAAAATGTAATTACTGTTCATTTAGCAGTCAACTGACATGATTAACTCTTATATTGCAGGTTAAAATATACATGCATCTTTGAGAAAAGTCATCACAGTCCCAGTTGTGAATGTAAAATTAAAGTCCAAGGGTTTGTTATAGCAGAGATATTCACTATTACACTTCTGGAAGGAACAAACGTTTTATTAACAAAAAAATTAATGACAGTGGACTTCAGTGAGTATAATTGTTGTCTATATGTTCTTGTAAGGCTTTTTCCATTACTTTTGAATGTTCTTGAATTTAAAAAAGTGTTATCCAGCCTTTTCTGACACATTTACAAATGTAATTTTCATTTTCTGCAGTCAAACCGAAAACTCCAGTTTTATCAGTGCAGAAGGCTGAAAATGGAAATTTTCGTGTAACTTGGGATGACAAGTACAGGGATTTTACAGGAAATTTTGCAAACAGTTTGGAAATACATCTGAGCTATAGGATTAAAGGAGAAGATGAAACAGTAAGGAAGATGACATATGATATATAGATGATATGAAATATATTCACAGATATTCACATATGGGTGAATTGTAAAAATAAATAATAATAAAAATTGTCCATACAGATGTCCAAAAAGGTGTCAAACTTGTCAAATTCACTGGAATTTTTTGATATCGTGGGCAGTAAACTCCAGCCAAACACCGACTACATTCTGACAGCAAGAATGAGCACAAACTATAACGAACAGGAGATACTGAGTGACCAGAGCGCACCAGTTGAGTTTACCAGCTGTAAGTCTATCTATTTTGTTCTCAGATTCATTCCTGCATGTGTGTTAATGCTCTTTAATAATCCTGATCCATCCAAATGTGCTCCACAGCCTCATCTCCAAATGAAATAGTCAAAACGGTGGTTCCACCTCTGTGTGTTGGTTTAGTCCTCATCATTTTTGCTATCTTCATCTGTGTTTTGAGGTGAGATCTCTGTTTTGTGTCTCGCCATCATTGTACATTTCGCATTTTTGCTGTTCTTTTGTGAATCCTTGAAATTCAGTTCTGACACACTTTACTTCCTCATTACAGGATAAAGACAAAATGGTGGGAAAAGATCTCCAAGCCAAAAGTAAATGCCAGTTTTGGAGAAGAGAAGGTGGGAGAAAGATATGCAAATTGTTGGTTAACTACTTATTTTATCTTGAAATAGTTATCTATATGCTCAATAACCCTGTATTTTTTTCATTTTTGTTTAATAGAGTCATATTTTGCCTCCTTCCATTATGACCGTCTCCCCAATCCATGTAGAGAGTCCAAAAGTGGACTTTCAGGAGGAAAAGAAAGGGTAAGTTTTCCCGAAAACTTCAGAAACACATGACAGACTAATTCTGATGAATAATCCCTCAACATGTTTGTCTCTCTACAGGATCTCCACGTCATCAGTAGATACAACCAACGAAAAAAGTTCCCACAGTGTTGAGTCGGCGGCAGACGATTACGGCCAGGCCGGCTTTGATTCTGGTAGTGACAAGAAGAACTGCAGTCCGATCTCACGCGTCGAACATGCCCTGGATGAGGATTTAAAATCTCTTTTTTTTACCAGCAATCAGGACACTATGATGGAAGTCAGGAGTTTCTCAAGAAAACACAATCGTGCAAACCGAGATTCGGGCAACTGCTCTGGCTCATCGGTTTTGTATTTGGAATCGGCCACTGATTATTATTCATTCTTGGAGCAGCTGAGTTGTGATCATTCCTGTCAGTCTGACAAGAGGGAGGTTTTTTTGGAAGACGGATATCAGTGCTTCAGCAGTGTTGTGAACCAGGGAAATGATGCAGATGTTTGTTTGAACCTTTCAAATGATGCTGATTCTGATGAAAAGTTCATTGAGAATAATCTTGTCACTAGTAAAAATCCACTTTATCCTTCTCTGTTGCTCCATGATGGCAGCGTCACACCAAGTGATGATGGATATCAAGCTTTTGAAGGCTTAACAAAGAGCACAGAAGGACAGCGGAGCACAAGCATCAGAACCGAACAAGCTTTTAATGAATGTGGAGCGCTGAAATTCCCCCATAGCACTGGCCAAGATCCCACATCAACAGTGCAGCAAAGTCTTCTTTGCATTTCTCACCCATTATTCAAATAGACACTTCCTATCAGTCTGTGTAGCTTTTTGAATGATTTTTGTATGTCATTTGTTGTTGTTCCGCATTAATCACCCATGAAACTATGACCAGTAATAACTATCTTTAATTTCTAATTATTTTTTTAAACCTTGAATTCAAGTTACACTTTTAACAATAAGAGGTTGTACAGTGTCTTTAATGCCTGAAGAGGACATGTATTACCATTTTGACATGATTCTGTATGATTTTATCGTTTTTGACATTGATTAACATAACAGTCTTTTTCTATTTTGTTTTTGCAAAAACGAAAATATAAAGTACATACCAAATGTAGGTGTGGGTGACACATAAATGCCCCCAGGCTCACTTGTCAGCTATGATAGAATATTTTGCTGTTATTATCATCTGCCATTGATGGTTACATTTTAACCAGAAACCCTGAGATATCAGGTGCATCAAAACTTCATAAAATGAAAGAAAGAAAGAAAAAAAGTGTTGGACATACATACCAAAATAACCAATTGTACCTACTTATTATAGTGATGTGAGATTCAGTGCTGTAGTAATAATTACTAAATTAAATGATAACTAAAATGTTGACACAAATAATAATAATAAAAAAAGACTTACAAGTAATATAAATATACTACAACCTAATGGTCAGTGAGTATGTCCATGTAAATAGAAATAAACAGACATTAACACGTTTAGTTTTTCTTTATTGAAATGTGTTAACATCAAATATACAAAAAAAGTTTCATGTTGATTGTCAATTACCAAAATTCAAAAATCTGACTCGTGCACAAAGAGGCAGAATCTAAAACAAATGACACATATATGACACATAAATTATTGCATATCTGCAATGTAATGAAATGTAGGTTTTTGATTGGCTAGTGTGTAGCACAAATATAAAAAGACATGATGTAATGTCATCCAAAGATGCACGACCATTTTGTGAAAGCTTTTTGACACATTAAAAACATCAAATACAGCATGAACTACATTACACCTAAAGATAACATATGGCTAATACTTCTGGGAAATACAGTGTGATGTCACCATATGCCTTCTTTACTTGACAGCAATCCCAAAATTTTATTCATTGTAAAATGTAATGTAAAACTTGCTTCAGTCATTATTATTATTATTATAGGCAATCAAATCTTAAAGGAGCCAGACTTACTAAACTGGTTCTAGAACATTTATTCTCATATAACTTTATACCTAGACAGCTATTACATCATAAAGATGCTGTTTGTTGTAAACCAATATTATATTAGTGTTGTATGAAGATCTATATAGTCAAGAAGATTTGTTTCTTTAAGACATTTGTGTCTTGTGACAAAGTTCTCAGGCCAAATGAGTTCACATAGCTATGGGTTATACTTTCATTATCTGAACCAGCTTATCCGGTATGTTTTTCTGGTGACGACTGCACAGTTAAAGTTCAAAAAATGTTTCACAATAAGTAAAAAACACAGAGGGTATATACAGTATAAAATCATTTTAGAGAAGAAATCTGAAAGCAGATTGATGTCATATTCAGAGCTATAAAAAAAAAAAAAAAAAAAATTCACAGCAGGACCCTGAGAGAAATGCTTTCTTAACTGAAATGATACAGCTCCTCTTTGCATGGAATTTCCATTTCCTATATATAAATATATATCAGGGTCAGAAATGAACTTTTCCAGGGAAAATATTTGCCCCAGGGCCACGTTTTACATTTGTAAGGACAATTTTTATAATTACCTTAATAAATGTGTCTGTGTTGTTGTTGTTGTTTTGGGGTTTTTTTTTCTTAACTGAACCAGTTTCTTTAATGAATCACAATAATGATTATTGCTATGTTAATATTAGTAATGCTGATTAATAGAAAGACGAAACAAGCTAAGAACAGTTTAGCTTTTTACAGATTAGAAAATCAAGACCTTACATTGGTTATTTCAGTAGCAAAAAACAAATTATTTAAACTGGGACTATTTAAATTACATAAAGAAAGCAAGCAAGGAAGACTGACTACAGTGATTCAACCTTAATGTAAACAAGTGAAGAGAATACTTTTTGTGTGCCAAAAAAACAAATTTCGAGTCAGTGGTTCAGAGCGCCCCCCAGTGGTGAACCATTGAAATTTTGAAACACTTATGACGTAACGAAGCCTTGTTTACTGAAATCACGTGACTTTGGCAGTTTGATATATGCTCTGAACCACTGATTCGAAACAAAAGATTTGGAAAGTTTTGAAGCTTAATGAAGCAGTGTTTTGAAATCGCCCATCACTAGATATTGTTGAATAAAGTCATTATTTTGTTATTTTTGGTGCGCTAAAAGTATTCTTGTCGCTTTATAACATTAAGGTTGAACCACTGTAGTTACATGAACTGTTTTAAATACGTCTTTAGTACCTTCCTGGGCATTAAGACTTTCAATTATCTTGCTGTCAATGCATGCCTCGCTGAGCCATCGCATTTTATCAAAAATATCTTAATTTGTGTTCTGAAGATGAACGAAGGTCTTACAGGTGTAGAACGACGTGAGGGTGAGTAATAAATGACAGAATTTTCATTTTTAGGTGAACTAACCCTTTAAATTTGGGGGGCATTTTTGCCCCGAAGTCCACGCTAAATTCCGACCCTGATATATATGAAATGTCTACACAATTATAATTTTATATATAATAATTCAGTTGAAGTATCACCTGATTGTCAACAACATCATTTTACATGAATCTTAAAGATGCACTCAGTATTTTTTCTTCATTATGTTTCTGCTTTACACATAATCACCTCATGAGGGTGGCCATGCTGAAATCACATGACCAGCTGAATACTAGTTTTATCTTGTTATATGACTCTTTCGCTCACGGAATAAATAAGTCATACTGATTTTGTTGTGGAAATTGTGAGTCAAGACCCATTGCATGATTCTGCAACTACGCTTCTAGGTGTCAGTATAACTTGAAGATGACTGCCATGTCAGTCGACACAACAGAAACAAAACCTTACTGAGTGCATCTTTAATGTATGTAATATCATTTTAAGTGTAATTTTACTGTAATACAATTCCATTACATATTTGGGATATTGTAATGCAATTCCAACTTACAATATTCTATCAAAATGTGTATAGAGAAATTAAAAATATTATTAATTCCATATGTATTTTAAGGTCCCAAAAAATCAAACAAACAAACAAAAAAACACACACACAAAAGGAACCTTCTCATAAATCCAGAGTAGTGCTGTATACTTATAATTCAATCTTAATTACAACAAACAAATAGTGCAAGTAGTACAAATGCTTACTGAAATGTGTCCTGGTCAAGGCTCCAAACTAATACTCCTGTGTATCACCTGACATATTCTGCATCCTCTCAACCATGAAAAAACACAGTGTTCCTATGAATCCCATGATGACCATAACAAGGAGCTGCCAGGTCAGCAGTATATAACCACTGTAGAAGAACGCCACAGCTGCAAAAATAGACTGAGAAAGGGGGTGTATTATTGACACACTGAATTAAATTCACATCGAATTCACCTTATTTACTGGACACTGGAAATTTAAATGCATTTTATTCATTAAGAAAGTTAAGGGATATATCCATCAAAGTTATGGGATAAATAAATAGAAGTGCATGATTTAAATGAAGTGCAAGTGCAACTTTCAGATCATTATTTTAATGTCCAAAAACGAATCAGATATTCTACTGACGTAAACCAGCAGTACTTAAACGACACAGCTGTTTCATGATTGGCCGGATTCACCGCATGACAACAATCACGTGTGTTTCGTGTTTATTGTCACGCCTTCAGTTCCACTAATGCTCACAAATCTGTATTTTTATAACAGTTAAATCTCTTTTCATGTAGTTGCGATGTTATATTGTGTCATGTTTATCAAAATAAAACTGATAAAAACGTAGACCCCACTACATTGGTATTTAAATAATATATGCTTATATTTAACTGTATTCTTGCAAAAACAGACGCTGTAAGCAGTACATAAAGTACTGAATGAAAATGTCTTTGAAACATCAGTGAATTAGTCAAATACTACATTTATTTCACTTCAGCTGTGATAAAGTATGCAAAGGCAGTGCGAGCGTCACTACGAAAAGCAGAAAGTGTCATGTCTCCATTTTCAGCTCCTCCTGCCTGCAAGCGGCTACTCTCGCCGATCGGTTACATCCAGCCGCAGCTGATGTCGAACACACTTAATGTCTACTAGGTTACTCATTACTTTCTAATTTGTTACTATGGTTACTCATCAGTTCCCTCATTTGTATCACCTGTGTTTATCCAATCATCTTTGTGTTCTCTCTGTATATGATCTGCCTGTGGTTTAGCTCTCATGGTTGGTTCTCGTTAATGTCAGTTCTGAGTTTGGTTTAGGTTTTCCTTGTATTATTAAAGTCCGTCTGAATTTATCTTCATCTTGCCTTCTGCCTGCACCACGCTTGAGAAATGTGACAGCATGTAAATTTGATTTCTTTTCATATTTTTTTATTTATATTTTATTTATTTATATGAATACACACACACACAGCTTTGGGGCTGGTAAAATATTTTAAATGGTTTTGAAAGAAGTCTCTTATATTTTCTTTTTCTTTTTTTTTTAAGTGTAAATGTGTAATATTGTTAATTATTACCACAATATTAAAATAATTAATTGTAGTTGATTATTACTACAATATTATAAGAACTGTTTTCTATTTTAATATGTTTTAAAATTTTATTTATTCCTGTGATATCAAAGCTGTATTTTCAGCATCATTACTCCAGTCTTCAGTGTCACATGATCCTTCAGAAATCATTCTGATATGATGATTTGATGCTCAAGAAACATTTATTATCAAAGTTTTTTTTTTTCCTTTTTTTTTTTTTCTGGAGTCTTTGATGAATATAAATAGAAGTCTTTTGTAACATTATAACATTATATCTTTACTGTCACTTTTGATCAATTTAATGTGTCCTTGCTGAATAAAACTAATGGCCTGTGTCTTCTTTGATTCAATAGCAGAACTTGTTGATGTGAATCTTAGCAAAATACAATGTGAATAAATGCAAAATGTCTTTACCTGTATGAACTTAAATATAGCAAAGGCTGGTGCACTCTGCTCAGCATACGCCCGGCCCAGAATGCTGTAGAGTTGAGTGTTGAAACAGCTGTCTCCAAGACCCAGCAAGAAGCTGCACAGCAGGGCTATGGACACGCTACAAGAGTGAATAAAGTGTACACACAGACACAGACATCAACACACTTTTTTTTTTTGTTTTTTTGGTGTAGACACGGTTTTTGTGCTGCTGTTGAAGGTCATAGACAAATTCACAATAGCAGCTATTTCTATGGCAAGGATCTTCTGTGTGTGCTTGTCTGGACGTTAGTCAACGGTCTGAAGAAGGAATTTTTAGAGGAATTGGCATTCTGTGCCCTATAAAAGGCAGAGAGCCAACCGCCATTCACACACTCAAACACGGTTGCCACAGCTTTGTTTTTGTTTTTTGTCCTTGCCGATCTCCTGTGCCCCCCCTGTAGTATGCCCCACACTTTGAGAACCACTGCCCTAACCCAACCCTTCACCCTAAACTGATCCAGTGAAATTGGCTGCAGGGCAGGCTTTGCGCAGAACTGGTTTGGGAGGAAAAAATCATGCCACTTATATTACATATTGTTATACCTTGGTGCCAGATATGGTTTATGCTGTGAGCTTGTTTGAAGAACCACAGGTGCATCATCTGGTATGTTGAGGAATATCAGGTAGAAGGCCACAAAGTGCACAACCATCCCTAAGAAGACAACTGAAGTGCGCCTGAAACGGTTATTCTTCAATACAAGGCCAAACAATCCTCCCCCTGCAGACAAAAGACAACATCTAACCAAGCTTCAATCTTATAAAAGTATCTGCCTAGCTTGTCATTGAATGACCATCATACCTAAATGCAATGTTAATTAAAGTAGATGTCTCTTCATACCGAAAGTGCACTTACCAATTATTTCTCCGATTCCCACCACAATGCCCGAAATGCCGATTAAGCCTTTTGCTGCATCGCCAAATTGTGTCGTAGCTCCAATGCAGGTTCCATAAACGCCACTGTAAAATGACAGCTCCAAACCTTCAATGAGACAACAACAGGAGTCCAAACATATTCATCAAGCTCAAATGCTCATGGCATTAATGGATGTTTCCTTTAGTGATGTCCTTACCACTGTAAGCCATGCAGAAACTTAATAACAGTATGGTTTTTGTTTTGAAGATTTCCACAATTGTCTCTAATAGAAAACAGACAAAAATAAATAGATAAATAACTGATGAACCGCTACAAAGGTAGCCCAATCTGACATTTTATTTAAAATAATTCTTCAATTAAATCATTTTATAACAAATAGCAGATCATGTAACAAACAAGGAAATTAAGCTGTATAAACTTACTAAACTCTGTTTTAGCTTCCGACACAGCAGATGTTGCTCTTTGTTTATATCTAAAATAACATTACACAACAAATTATATAAGCTGCCAATGAGAAATCAAAACAATAAGTAGCAACTGAATTTTTTGTTTGTTTGTTTGTTTTTGTGAAGATTAGGAATACCATAAAATGTACCATATTTTTTGTGGTGGGTACATTAAAAATATCAGCAAGACAAGTATTATTCTGGCCAGAAACCTTATTGTTGGATCTATGAAAGCGAGTGGAAACTCTCATTCATCATTACAGTTCACTTGAATGAAAGTGTGAACTTACATTAATCTTGCCGATAACAGAGACTGGCCCTCCTCTTCAGAGAGAGCCTCTTCCAGCTGACAGACCTTCCTCAAGGCAAGAAAACTTAGTGTCCCGAGTGCTGAGATAACCAGCAGAGCCGTAAACATGATCTTTCTGTCTTTATCTGTTAAAAAAATAAAAAATAAAGTGATAGAAACAAACCCAAAAATGTATAAATGTGAAAATAAAATCTCATTCTGAAATACTGTCATTTGAGAGTAAGTAAATAGACAGGATATATTGTGTTTAGTAGCGATTAAATAAGTGCTGATTAAAAAAATAAAAGAGTGAACACAATCAAATATGATTTTCAAACTATCATGTTACCTGAAATTTCAGTTTTTCCTTTCCAATCAAAATAAACGTACAGATTGCCAAACAACATACTGAAAAGAAAACACAAATAGAGCTTTTCATATAGGAATCACTGACAGTTTTTAAACAACTGGTTAAAACATTTTGTGACACAATTGGTATTACTGATTTGGTTAGTATATTTGATTAACTCCTCCAATATGACTTTCTTTCTTCAGTTAAAAACAAAAGGAGATATTATGTAGAATGTCCATGCTGCCATTTTCCATATAATGAGGAAATATATAAATAATATAAACAACTTGAAATATAGAATAGTATGGAGTGGACTGTATTTATGATGTTCTTCTGTCATTTTAGAGCTTGCCAGTTTAAATTCATTTTCAATTTATATGGACAAGGTTCTGCCTAACATCTCATTTTTGTGTTCTTTCGCAGAAGAAAGAAAATAATATGAGTTTTTTTTAAGAACTATTTTTAGATGAACTATCCCTTTAAGTCATGCATATAGTTATTAATGTAGATGCTGCTGATAAATGTTGCTCTGAGTCATAGCACAAACGCAAACTCTTTTTTGGTGTTAAAAAACTAGTGTCAGGATTTAATAAAGACAAGCAGTGAGAAATTAACTATGAAAAGGTGTGGACAGTTATTTTTCAGCTGACCTTATTGCATATGCATTTGCAGGAGTTTCCCTTTGTAACATGTATGTTCTGTTTTGGTTTAGTTTCACTGTGTTTTGGTTCTGTTTTCCCTGTTCTGTTTTGCCTGTGTTCCCTAGTTAGTTTCCTTGGTTGTTAATCAGTTCTATGCAACTGTGTCTGTTCAGTTCATTTTCTCCACTCCAACCCGACACATGACATGTTGACATTATATATATATATATATATATACATAGATAAATATATATATATAGATATATATAGATAAATATATATACACGTGTGTGTGTGTGTATGTATGTAACGCTGTGCTCAGGCAGGAAGATGAAGACAGATGAATCAATCCAAAATAATCCAAGTTTAATTACAACAAGCCAGTGTTACCAACTGCTTTCAATTAAAAGTAGCTAAAACCGGTAGCTAAATGTCACTAGATGACATCATAATGGCAAGTTCATTGATTTATGTAAATATGAATATAGATTAGTGGGCAAAATAAGAATCTAGATAAGGTTTGTCCAAGAAGTTGCTAGATTTGTCCCTAAACTTTTGAAAAAAGTCTCAAAAGGGGTGTTGAATTCAATAAATCTAGTGACAAAATCCCAGAATTGGCAACAAGCAGATAAGCAGGGGTAACACAACGTAGATCGGACAGAGACTGAAACTAAAGGTACAACTTAAGTAGTGGACATAACGAGGATAATGACTAACACACAGCTGACACCTATGAACTAATAACAATGGTAACCTGGGAGACAGACGAGTGGTGGGAAACAGAACAAAGGATCATGTGACAGATACAAACAAACTGACAATATATATATATATATATATATATATATATATATATATATATTTTATACAACAACATACATATATATATATATATATATATATATATATAGATAGATAGATAGATAAGATAGAAATATACATATATCGTGGCCACAAGTTAAGAATTCGTTATTGTTTTTGTAAATCGTGGCCACGAATTAAGAAATCGTTCCCACAATTTATTAACTCTCATGTTTTGACTTAACTAAAACAAAGGAATGAATTAGTACAACGTGGCCATGATTTAGTAAATTGAGGGAACAAATTATTATTTTGTGTGAAAAGATCAACTAAAAACGATGGAACAAATTAGTAAAACGTTCTGACGTATTACTAAAACCAAGTGCACACAGTACGATTTTGGCCATGATTTGGCCTCCTGCAGTAGCGTGGCCATTGCGTGGGACCCCGCAATTTGCTTAGGGCCCCCAATAATGTAAACCCACCCCTGGCTGCCTGAGACAAATTGTGTGAATCTTAAAAGATTACTCTGATCTTAGGCCAAAATCTGAAGTCTTTGATAGCTAGTTTGACTTGTCTGATTAATAGGGTTGGGAACTGAGAACCGGTACTTATCCAGAACCAGTAGTGTTTTTTTAAAAGAACCGGAACCGTGCAAGATTTATAAGTTTTGGTTCCGAAAACGGTTCTGGTGTGATGGGTGGGTGAAGTGCGGAAAGCGTATCGTTTAATAGGGATGTCTCACCTCATGAATATTATAACAATGAATGCACTGAAAAGCCCTCGCACTACTCATGAATGTCAGATATCAATAGAGAGAGAGAGATGCAAAAAGCTGCACAATTAATCTTTAAAAGATCGCATTCTCGATTTAATCACCCACATGATCTAATTCCTAAATGATAACAATTCGCCCGTGTATATTTAACCTTTGACAAAAATAAAATTGCGACACAATCTTTTCAAACACACATTATCATTATTTCTGTGTTACATATATTCGAATTATCACAGATGTATACAAAAGTTTATTATTCAGATGTTACCAGTCAAAATAGAATAAATCACCTTTTGAAAGTAATTGGACTTCAAATAATGACTGTATCGATTGCATTGTTACGCCTCTAGGTGGCAACAAATTACTGTTAAAAATGTATTTATCACTGAATCATTCTTTCAGAATGAAAGATTTCTTTATGAATCCAACTTATAAAAAATATTCTGTTTCACCTGTCTGGATCTTACATGTGTGTTCAAGCATATTATTTGTGTTCAATTTGTGGTAAAACTTTATAATGAGGTTCATTTGTGAACAATAGTAAATGTATTAACTAACATGAACTAACAATGAGCAATACACGTGTTGCTGTATTTACTGTATTTGTATTTGTTTATGTTAGTTCACAGTGCATTAACTAATGTTAACAAGATTTTAATAATGTATTAGTAAATGTTGAAATTAACATTAACAAAGATTATTAAATGCTGTTGAAGTGCAGTTCATCATTAGTTCATGTTAACTAATGTAGTTAACTAATGTTAACTAATGAACCTTATTGTAAAGTGTTAGCGAATTTGTTGAGATTAGCAGTCTGTAAAATTCATTTTACAAGAATAATAAACACAAAAAGGAGCTGAGTATTGTGCATTTTTTCCCTTACTACTATTTTTTTTATTGGTTGTTTAATTATTTTAACGGAACCGGAATCGTTAGGCAGAACTGGAATCGGAACCGGGAAATTTCTTACAATTCCAAACCCTACTGATTAATGACCATTGCAATCAAATTTGACCTCAGATGAAATTCTGCCAGTGTCAGAAGTTTTGAGGTGCAGTCCTGTAGTGTGGCTTCTCTTACAACCATCATGAAAAAAAAAAAAACAGCAAACCACCATTTGCTCCGTACACACTTTTGAATTTTTTTTTTCCAGTTTTCAAGTAAAGCCATGATCAGAATTAACTCTAGAGATTGTTTATGTTTGCTAGCCACTGTTTCAATCCCACATGTAAATGTTCTTTAATTTGTGCATTGTCAGTAAATCACCTGCAGAAATTTAGACTCCCATCAGCTCTTTTATGAGATTGCCGTTTTATGCTAATTTGCCCTGTTTATTGAATATGGCCCTTAATATTCCATATTAGTTTAGTCACAGATGATTAAGGGTAATATGTTAGTGTGAATCTCAGATTATAATTTCGGGACAACTGAGCATCTGGCTGAGCTCTCTGTAAATGTTTGCTGCGATCTCTCCCAGTACCTGCACTGCAGTAAAGCCCAAAATAATCCTGTGTTCCTGTTGATGGTGGAAGCATCAGAGTTCTCCACTAGAAAGTGCCCTTGGGCTGTCCAAAGCACTGTAGATAGAAAAAGGGCAGGTTGCACCAACAAGGATTATATTAAAATGAATTGAGCTAATTGAGCTAATACGAGCCGTGTTGTACTACTTAATTATGAATACCTCTTAACAAATGAATGATTAAAAATTTTAACTGCTATTTAATCCATCAGCTTTTATTCATCTTGACTGAGCATAATGGATTCACCAATCAAAAAAAAAAAAAAAAATGCAACTATACTTCCTTTTTTGAGTGCCAGAAATGGCCTCTACCATATTGCTTGAGTGGGTGGAGGAATTTGAACAAGTAAAATCTCTACTGCTGTAGAAGTATGTACTATATATATACACATATATGTGTGTGTGTGTGTGTGTGTGTGTGTAAAGGCAGGTGGTGAATGAAATATTTGATCAAATGAAATACACAATGAATGTGATTGTGATTGAATGTCTACTTACTGGCTGCTCCAATGCCAATTACCACTGATGTAAAATAAAAGGACCATGTGGATGGAATGATGAATACAGCTATATAACCACTGAAAAATACACAAAAGTAAACAATACAGACAACATTTGCTTGCTGACTACATAAAGAACAGTCACAAAGAGATCTGTGATACTTGCCTATAAAGAATTCCACTCAAGAACATTGTAAACCTTGGTCCAGTTATTGCAACGATAGTAGGAGCTAACACGTTACAGAATGAAAAAACTCCATAAATTATTCCAAGGCTGTGAAAAGAAAAAAGAGAAAATTAAGTATATATATATATATATATATATATATATATATATATATATATATATATATATATAAATTAAGTTGTTAATATTTTGTGCTGCTAATATTGGAAAATGTAATTTTTATGATAATTTTTAAGTCAAACTGGTGCCAACCTAATAAATTCAACCACAATAAATTGAGAAACCCGAGTGATTACTGGTACCAAAAATACCAGCATTTCTGAGTATCGGGTATATTCGGTACCCACTGATAGACTCCGGTTTCAAATGATCTTGTTCGTGTTTGTCTGAGAGCTCACTGAGCATCAAAGGTTTCTATTTACAGTGTTTTTACAAGCGTTGAGCATTGTAGCCAATCACAATCATATCTGTTGAGCACGTGAATGCAATGGCCTATCAGAGGTGCGTGTCAGTAAGTTACTCATAATCCGCTTAACACCTCTGAAAACGCCAAGGTTTTGTTGTGTTCAACGTTATAAACAAACGGAAAAACGGAAAAGTTCTTTATGACCCGCATTTCTTGTATGAAGATTTAAATCCAAAAGAAAAGGTTTGAGAGACGGCTGTTTTGTCAATTGTTTTAATTTGAAATGTTTGTGATTTTAATAAGAAAAGTATATGTTTAAATGTTTTGCCCCTTGCTTGAGTAACTATATATATTTTTTAGAAGCAATTAATTCATTGTTTAAATTTAGTGTGTTTAACCCTCTACAGCACAGCGTTGCCCTCAGGCAACGGAAAGTTTTCTTAAGCCCTATGTTTAGTACATTTTTCTTTAAATGATTACAACCAATTAGAAAGGTCGAGAAAGTACTGAAGAACAGTCCAGTAAGGTGTGGGAGTCACTATCAACCATAATTTAAAGGTGGGACGTCCTGTTCTGACACATGGTCACAGGAGCACATGGTGTGAGATGAAATTAAGATTATTTGCTTTAGTAATCTTATTTAAAATGACATGAACTGTACATAAACAATGTGTGTGTGTATGAAGGTGTTGCCTCAGGGCAACGTTGTGCAATAAGGGGTACTTTTCAAGGATGTTTTGGACAATACCTCACTTTGGCCATAATGTGTTATAAGAAGGGAAGATGCAGAGTTCCTGTGTGCGCAGGAACACCCAAAGTGATGTGCAAAAATTGTAACATACACCACTATTTCACAGCAGAGAAGAACTGCTTTTTGAAGTTTCGTACGGAGTGAAATCTTATGACATGAAGTACATTATTTGGCATGACACACTAAATGATACAAACCTATGCATGTATCAAATTCAGTATATCAATGTCTTTCAAGTGTTTTTCCCTTATTTCTTGACATTTTTTTTTTTTTAATTGTAGTTTTGATGATACATTTCTCTATGGTTCTGTACCACTGTTGCACAACGTTGCAAAATGCTGAGGCAACGAAAAAATATTTTGGGGTGGGGGGAGGGTGGATAGGTCAAAACTTTTTTTATCAATAAAATGTTCCCAAATGAACCGTAAAATTATGTGGAATATTTTTTTTTTTTATGTGCCATCAACATGTGTGCGGTAGAGGGTTAAACGCAAATAAGTCTAAGGGCAGTATTTTGATTTTCTGTTGTGATTGTGAAAATGTCGCCATTGTAGGTCATTCATGTGTTTTTCCTGGCTCAAAAGGTGGAGGTGGTAAAATCCTGATCGCATTTTAGGTATTTTAATATTAAGAGAATAAGATTTGAATTTTAAGAACACTATCATATATACAGTGTTTCCCACAGGATTGTGTGTTTTCTGTGGTGGTTGTACCTTCGTCCCTATAGGGGGGTCTGGGGGCACGCTCCCCCGGAAGAAAATTTTGTACATTTTAAAGATAAATTCATTAATGTGGTGCACTTTGAGAGTTCAAAATTAAGAGCTTCAACCCATGTTCAGTGTGCAAATTTGAACAAAGAAAAAGTCTTGTACCTGAACTTTAAAGGGGACTCTATAGGTCTTGTGTGCCAAAGACGTGCAGATCAGCTCTAACATCACCCAAATCCGCTGTTAAAAATAAATCATCCACTTGCCAACTTCCCAAACCTACGATATTCTCTGATTTAGATATCTGCACCTGATCATCATAAAATAATTATTCAAATTCTCAGTGTTAAGTATGATGATACAATAATATATGACACTTAAGTAGGCTGCTTTTAAAAAAATATCTAAAATAAAAGTTCTTCTTTGGCAAAATTACATTTCCTTAATAGCCTATAAACAGGTTTTACTACATCAGTTTCATTACATCATTGTTGAAAAAAAAAACTCATCAGAATAATTCCTGTTAAGCTTGTGTATATTTTTAGTTAAAGCTGTTAAGTTTTTAAGCAATATATCACATTTTCCTTTGTGTTTTATATAATGACCACTAGGAGGTGCTCTATGCATATGCTTTCCTTGATTGGTTTTCCTTGAATAGAAATGCATTGTCCTTTAAACGAAAGTAAAAGAGTTTTACCAAATGAGAGTTTCGTTATTAAAATCAACACATTAATAATTGATCTCTAATCCACCCGCGACCCACCCGCAATTACTTGGAATTTTATCTTGTCTTACTTGGCCGGCCCAACTCGGCGGATTATCAGGAATGAATTTTAGATTTGAAATAAAAATAAAATATTGTGTTTGTGGTATACAGCCAC
Organism: Elopichthys bambusa; assembly: GCA_037101425.1. NCBI lineage: Eukaryota > Metazoa > Chordata > Actinopteri > Cypriniformes > Xenocyprididae > Elopichthys > Elopichthys bambusa. Next base: position 24,996,411 of record CM074435.1, read on the forward strand.
GAGTCAATTGCGCACTGCAAATGCGTCATATGAGAAAGCACAATGAGCCCGTGATGCTTCTGCACCGCATACACACTGCAATTCGTACTGCATATGCACTGTAAACGGTGTATGTGTAAACCTGGCATTAGGAATTATAAAGGGAGGCTCTTCTCTTGCTTTCTGTTTATTACCCATTCACAATCTGAATACAAGTTTAGTTTTTCACGCTGATAAGTACACTGCAAAGTTTCTGGATTGACAACCAAATTGAAATGCATGATTGATTCTGAAACCGCGATGATTGACAGTGATAACCGGCGTAAGAGACAAACCAAGACAAAACATTTTTAGGGTACTTAATTTAACAGTTTTTGCTCTGGTACCAAAATTGGTACTGAGAATTACAAAATTTTACTGGTATTGGTACCTACTACTGAAATCTTGGTACAGTGACAACCATTAAATTAGACTGAAACAAAGATGCTTTACAGTGCAGTGTCATCTCAAAAAAAACAAAAACAAAAAAAACGTAAAAAAGTGAAGAACTAGGGGAATGAATCTTACCTGTGATACCCACTCCCAGTGAAGTTAGTGCCATTTAAGCTTTTCACCACTGTTTGCTAAAAGGAAATAAATAAACAAATATTTTTTTGCTGTTCACCTAAATAGCACTGTACAGTAGACAAATTAATTTTTAAAAGTTTAAACTTTCTGCATGTATTAAAATAATAAAAGAATTTGAAAAAAAATCCTGCTTAAAAATATTTGTAGGCTACATGAAGCATGTGAGCTATACCCTTATTGTGAATATTTTAAAGATGGTTAATTTTGCACTAAAACTTTCAACACTTTGTTGAATCTTATGAAGACATCTTTTCATGGTTAAACTGGGTTTTTCTGTGTGGAGTGACTGTGAGGTTAACATGAGTCCACCTTGACATTTGAATTTGTTCCTCCCATTAGTCATGCAGGATAATTCATTGACTGATGGGGGAAATCAAAAACACGAGATGCGCCTGACCCGGATTTACCTCAACAATAGACTGATACAGTTTTCAGTTTTATTGAATGTCATTTTTCACAACATAAAATACTGACATAATGCTGAAAACTTGCCTTACAAAAATGAACTATGGTACCATGCTATTGTTAGGCTAATGCAGTAAAACCGTGTAAATAAAATGGTAGAAAGATTATGTCTGAAGCACATTTTAAAGTGGTAAAATAACTAGAGTTTGCTGTATTTTGGTAGAAAATATTCTTAAAAAACTAAATTTTACAGCTAAAATTTCAGTACAACAGAATTTCATGTCATTGAATCATACATCTTAGACATAGTAGTTTATATATGAATGCAAGATAACTTACTTCAATATTACCACAAGTGGTGAAGGCTGTAAAAATGAACAAAAATCCTATTCCCAAAACAACAACATTATATGTCCTAATATCCGCCATCCTCAGCTCATGTAAGTCCTCGTGCAAGATGCCAGAGTTTCAGTCAGTCCGCCTTGGTCCATGTAAATAGAAAAACATCCAGGAAAAAAAAAACTGTTAAGAGTTTTTTGTTGTTGTTGTTTTGAGTAATTCGTAATCTGCTGCACGTTACAGTATTATTGCATTATATCTATAACAGTAACGAATACAAGTTCGTGGTCACGAAGTGCACGCGCCTCGTGACACTCAAGAATGAGATGGGAAAAAGTCGCTGGAATGCAAAATCCATGTGATGGTTTCCGTGGCAACTACTTCACAAGAAACCATGGCCCATAATGGTGAAATGTTATGATTTGCTTGTATATATTTCAGTATATCCTAAATGGATACCGAACTGTTGCTTCAAGATGACCTAATACATTTTCTTTGCATCGTTGTGCTAACTTGATACATTTTCGGTTTAATGTAGCCTGTCATTAAGGGCGACCACATAACCTCAGTTATCCAGTTATTCCAGCTTAGCTACAGCAGTGTGCTAGTTACTGCCACTGTTTTACTGCAATAACTTAACTTACCCGATTCACAAAGAAAAACTTTGACACGTAGTCGCTGTTGTTGTTGTTGTTGCTGCTGCTGCTGCATAGGTCACGCGCGATCTTTAAAACCAGCAGCGATTGACTGTATGTCTTGTGAATTCAGTGTGCATAAAAACGATCTGTTCCGTTTACTTGTTTACATGTTTCTGTCAAATGTTGTAGATTGTGTACGTGTTGAAAGATCACCGACCCCTCAAGGTAAGGTAGGGTAAGTTTACGCGTAGATCGTCAGTAGATCTGTAAGCACTATCCACAGAGCGCATGTCAATCACGATTATTTGGAAATCATCAAACGTTAACAGGCTACGTCACATCTGGAATAGTCGTTACATTTTCTTCTATTTTTTATTTTTTATTTTATTATTTCATATATCGCAACAAAGAATAGCGTACAACATTTAGACAAAAAAGAATTATATTCTAAGAGGGTAAAAATACATGAAATTATAAAATTATAGTATTACACCATAAAAGAGTCATACAAGCATCTAAATATTAAGAGTTCTTCAAATAATTCAAATATAGATTAACCTAAATCTTTAAATAAAAAATTCTGGGTACATTGATTACCTACAAACTGTATTCAGTTACTGATTCCAGATTACATGACAGAAATTGTAGTTAGTAATAGGCTACTCATTTTAGGTAATGTATTCTGACTACTTTTAGATTACTTTTGACCTTAACTTGTTTACAATATATATCCCATTCTTTGTTATCCACAACATGCAGTGCATTAAATATTACATTATGTCAGGGTTTTTCCAGACTGGGGGTTCATAATGGGCCTGCAGGGGTCCGTGAGTTTAATGAAAAGCTATTAAATAATAATGATAAAAATTTAAACATGACCATTGACCTTCTGAATATAGAAAAGCAGTAGACTTCTATAGAAAAGTAACTGTAGTCTGATTAATAAAATGTACTATAATCTAATTACATGTACTTAATTTTTGGAATCTGATTACGTAATCCACATAAAATGTATCCGTATCCGATTAAATCAGTTACTACCAAACACCAATATATATATATATATATATATATATATATATATATATATATATATATATATATATATATATATATATAGTAATTTAATTGTAATTAAATAATTATAAACTTAATATGAAAAGGTAGTAAACAATATTCGAATACAACTGGGTAATTGTTTCTTTAAAGTGATGACGAAAGGAGAAATTGGGTGAAATACTGTCATTAAAATGTGCAAGTTTATATTTTACTGGATAACAGTTATGAATAATTAAAAAAAGAAACTTCAACTTTGTTTGGGCAGGACACAATTTTTTTGTCGAATATGCTAGAATTCCATGTCACTAAATTTATGATTTCAAAAAATCCTTACGTACAATAGGCCTACATCAGGGGCCATTTGTATGAACTTAGCCACTATGTTAAGACAGTGTCTTAAGAATTAGTTTGATCAACTAGCAGTTAGATGACAAACTTTTTAAAACTAGTGCAGTTTATGCAACCGGCCATAGATTTTAAAATCGCAAAGTCACTACGGGAAGCTGCAGAGCTCATTCACTGACAGCACGCTCTTTCCCAGAAGCCTTTCCTCATATTGTACACAATCATCATGGCGGCGCAGGATGGTAGGTAGCATGAAAATGTACTTAAATGCCATTTCCACTGTCTTTGCGGTGTTATTTATAAGCGTATAACATCAGTTGCAGTCATTTGGAACTTGTATAACACTGAATGGATGTTCCTTTAACTTGTCAGGGTTAAATAATAGCTAGATATTCTGTGATTAGCCCAAACAGCCATCTCGAAAACTTCGGCTGTGTCACAAAATCTAGTGAACTATCTACCTAGATGGCATTCTGGGGAAGAATCGTGAGCGCGCTTGAAACGTTCAAACGTTTCTAGAATGTTCGATCAGGGAAATCGCGGGAGCGTTTGCAACGTTTTAACGAAGGTTTCAATCTAGCCCATAGTGTCCAAAAGATGATGTCTATATAGGCAGCTCACTGACTTTTGAGACACAATCTTGATGTGAGCTTGCGAATATTAGCACAGCGCCTGGCTAAGTTACCGATGACTCAGTTGTGTACGATTACAACACACAGCCTTTATTGGGTCCGTCATGGTAACAGTTATTGGTTTTAGTTCAACAGTTGGGTTCAAATAACGATAGGGGAATTTACTAGATGTTTCTACGCCTTTGGACAGAAGATAGTCAGTTAGCTTTAAAACTACCTACACTGGAGATAATCTAGTTAGGATATTTAAGAAGTAATACATCTAAACTGCCATCTGTGGTGGTGCATATGAATCTAGCATAAATGAATCCAGCCATGTTTTATTTTTATAATTTTTGAATTGTCATGGACATACCAGCACTCTACCCTGAAACAGGTCATTTCTTGTTCAATATGATTTAAAAAAAAACAACAACAACAACTTTTGATTGAAATATACTGTCATCTGTAATTGATCCCACAGGAAGTGAGGTAGTAGGAATGGAGGCTGAGGTCACGCAGAAAGTACCAGAAGTGTTGTGTGAGGCTGCTGGACAAGGAGATGCAGCAGGGACTGAACAAGCATCTCTTACTGATGGTGAAAGCACATCAGCTCAGACCGCTGCTGTCAGCAATGGAGAGGAAAGTGACGAGGGGAAAGAGATGGTGGAAGTGAAAATCATTTGGAACAAAAACAAATATGATCTTAAAATTCCTTTAGACAGCACCGGTGCTAAGCTGAAAGAGAAGATTCACACTCTCACTGGTAATGTAACTCATCATGAAAGTTGTGGGTTTAACGTCATATATACTTTAAAGTCAGAATGAAACAGAAGTTGCAACAGTCTGTGAGTACACCCCTTACATTTTTGTAAATATTTTATTATCTTTTCATGTGACAACACTGAAGAAGTGACACTTTGCTACAATGTAAAGTAGTGAGTGTACAGCTTGTATAACAGTGTAAATCCCCTTAAAATAACTCAACACACAGCCATTAATGTCTAAACCGCTGGCCACAAAAGTGAATACACCCCTAAGTGAAAATGTCCAAGTTTGGCCCAAAGTGTCAATATTTTGTGTGGCCACCATTATTTTCCAGCACTGCCTTAACCCTCTTGGGCATGGAGTTCACCAGAGCTTCACTTGTTGCCACTGGAGTCCTCTTCCACTCCTCCATGACGACATCACGGAGCTGGTGGATGTTAGAGACCTTGCGCTCCTCCACCTTCCGTTTGAGGATGCCCCACAGATGCTTAATAGGGTTTAGGTACCCTCAGCTTCTTTAGCAAGGCAGTGGTCATCTTGGAGGTGTGTTTGGGGTGTTATCATGTTGGAATACTGCACTACGGCCCAGTCTCTGAAGGGAGGGGATCATGCTCTGCTTCAGTATGTCACAGTACATGTTGGCATTCATAGTTTCCCTCAATGAACTGTAGCTCCCCAGTGCAGGCAGCACTCATGCAGCCCCAGACCATGACACTCCCACCACCATGCTTGACTGTAGGCAAGACACACTTGTCTTTGTACTCCTCACCTGGTTGCCACCACACATGCTTGACACCATCTGAACCAAATAAGTTTATCTTGGTCTCATCAGACCACAGGACATGGTTCCAGTAATCCATGTCCTTAGTCTGCTTGTCTTCAGCAAACTGTTTGCAGGCTTTCTTGTGCATCATCTTTAGAAGAGGCTTCCTTCTGGGATGACAGCCATGCTGACCAATTTGATGCAGTGTGCAGCGTATGGTCTGAGCACTGACAGGCTGACCCCCCACCCCTTCAACCTCTGCAGCAATACTGGCAGCACTCATACGTCAGTTTCCCAAACACAACCTCTGGATATGACGCTGAGCACAGTTCGTTCTTTCAAGGTCGCCTGGCAAGACCGGACTCCATGAGAACGCAAGTCCGTTCTCTGCATTCTTGGAATTAAGAAACAGCCCTTGTAACACTAACGAGTCACATGACACCGGGGAGAGAAAATGGCTAATTTGGACATTTACACAGGGGTGTACTCACTTTTGTGGCCAGCGGTTTAGACATTAATGGCTGTGTGTTGAGTTATTTTGAGGTGACAGGAAATTTACACTGTTATACAAGCTGTACACTCACTACTTTACATTGTAGCAAAGTGTCACTTCTTCAGTGTTGTCACATGAAAAGATATAATAAAATATTTACAAAATTGTGAGGGGTGTACTCACTTCTGTGAGATACTGTATATATACTGTAAAACCGTATTAACTACTAATGAAACATCTGGACACACTTGACTGAATTTATAATGAAACAATTTGATATAACGATTTATCGAATGTTTCAAAGAACAATTATAAATTGTAACAGTATAAATTTCTTCTAACACAGAAGAGCAGCCAACAAGTTTACAGCATACATGTGCAACTTTTTAAATACAGTTTAAAAAGCATCCCAATAACTTTTTTTTCCCCCTAAATGTGGAAAATAGATTTAAAAAGGAAAGAAAGAAATGTAATGCTGAGGAACTGACTTTATAATGTTATATAATATGGAACCACCGTATTATATCAGGATCAGGTTTTGAAATTAAATGCCTAATACGTACTTCTCTTTCCTTTTTTTGTATCATCATTAGGTCTTCCACCCGCTATGCAGAAAGTGATGTACAAAGGATTGCTACCAGAGGACAAGACGCTTCGAGAAATAAAAGTTACAAATGGTGCAAAGATTATGGTGGTTGGATCTACAATAAATGATGTACTAGCTGTAAATACACCGAAAGAAGTTATTCAGCAAGAGGTTAAAGCTGAGGAGAACAAAAAGGAGCCATTGTGCAGGCAAAAGGTGGGAAACTTATTTGCATAATGTGAACTTTAGCAGTTAAATAATGATGGTATATACTTAGAATGCTTATAATTATACTGAGGTACTTATAGTTTATAAATGTTCTTGTGGATACTTTTTTCTCAGCAACATAGAAAAGTTTTGGACAAAGGAAAACCAGACGATGTTATGCCATCAATAAAAGGAGCTAAGGTAAGCAGAACCCGTGAAGCATAAGATATGATTAGACTGTACCAGATTACTACACACCTGCCATACAAAATTAATTATATGTCTAAACCTCAAGAATATTGTAATGCAATACGTTTTAAACTGCTGTATGTTCTCACAAACAGAATTTTCACTTGTGGTCTCACTATATGTGATATTTGTATACATGTGTCTTAATGTAAAGTATGTCAGTTAAAGCTCTCTTTACAGACACAGAATAAGTTCCTTGTGTATGCTAATGATATCCGAGTGATTTCTGATTTGTCAAACAGGAGCGTCTGCCAACAGTGCCTTTATCAGGAATGTACAACAAATCTGGTGGAAAAGTACGACTCACTTTCAAACTGGAACAGGATCAGTTATGGATCGGAACGAAAGGTGATTTCCTCTTTAGATTAAAATTTTTTATTTGTGATGCTTCCTTTATGCTTATCTTGATGTTTTCTGGCCTGCAGAAAGAACAGAAAAAATCCCAATGGGTTCTATCAAAAATGTTGTGACTGAGCCAATAGAGGGTCACGAGGACTATCACATGATGGTATGTGTTTATCATAACATTTTCAGCTTTATTATATCGTCATTCTCAACCAGAATTTTGTAACTTAATAATACTAGTGATAATTGTATGTATTTTACATAGATATTTATATACGTATATGTAAAGTACATAGTTATCACTAGTGTTATTACTTACAGTGGCTTGTGAAAGTATTCGTACCTCTTAATTTTTTTCACATTTTGTTATGTTGCTGTCTTATGTTAAACTACTTTAAATTACCTTTTTTTTTCTCCACATCAGTCTACACTACATACACCATAAATGACAGCAAAAAACAGATTTGGGACAACTTTGCAAATGTATTAAAAATAAAGAACTTAAATAATTACATTGCGTAAGTGTTCATACCCTTTTCTGGGACACTTGAAATATATATATATATATATATATATATATATATATATATATATATATATAAAGGTTAAAAAGAGATGCTCTACCAAAAATCCAAAGTTCATCTCAATTGAACAAAAGGTGCAACACTCACTCTAGAAGGATAGTTCAACCAGAAATGAAAATTATCCCATGATTTACTCACCCTCAAGCCAACCTAGGTGTATATGACTATCTTCTTTGAGACAAACACAATCGGAAATATAGTTAAAAAATATCCTTAGTCCTCCAAGGTTTATAATGGAAGCCCAAATTTTGAAGACAAAAAAAATGCACCCATCCATAAAAAAATGAATCCATATGACTCTAGGGGATTAATAAAGGCCTTCTGAAGCGAATCGATGCGTTTGTGTAAGACACATGTCCTTAATTAACTTTATAAAGTAAAATAACAAGCTCCTGGCGCGACAGTCATACGCATTTGACGTACGTCCAAAAAGTGTTAACTTCAGTGATGTAGTACATTCTACACTACGACATGACATTGTTGTACTATGTACACAATGGACTGGGCAGGAGGCTCACCTTCCAACAGGACAATGACCATAAGCACACAGCTAAGAGAATGCAAGAGTGGCAACTCTATGAATGTCCTTGAGTGGCCCAGCCAGAGCCTGGGCTTGAACCCAATCGGAACAGAAACCTGAAAATGACTGTATGTCCACTGATGGTCCCCATCCAACCTGACAGAGCTTGAGTGGATCTGAGGAGAAGAAAGCCAGAAAAACAGCAAATGCTGATGTGCAAAGCTTCTCACATCATACCTGAAAAGTAGGGCTGGGTAAAAAAATATAGATTTCTCATTTTATGATATCGATTCTTAAATCCCAAGCATTTATTAGTCTAGTCTGTTTTCAGTTGATGAATGAACAGAACATGTAGCGCACCTCCCATCCAATAAATCGCAATAATCTTTGTGCTTCGTTACTTTTGATATGAAGCAAAGTCTCAGATTTCAAATGACGTCCATCTTATTATGAGATTCAAAAAATAATGTTTAATGTGTCGTGACAGATCGCTGTAGCGCCTCAGTTAAAGAGAAGCGGCAGCACGGAGCGCATGTGAACATCCTCTCCGCTTTAATACCAGTTACAGTGCGAAATAAACATGACTAAACATCTGAAGGTATGTTAAAATTTACAGTACAACTTACCGAAATCCGTATCATGTCTCATGTAATATATCAATCAGTGTTTCAACCTTGAAAAGACTTCAATAAAACAGCTTGTAACCAATGTACCTCAGAAAAAACATATTCAGTGACCATAAACTCATTAGTCAGCTAGAAAAGTGAACTCTAGAAAGCAGCATTCTGATAAATCTATGTGCCGTTACATATTCATATTCATATAATGTTCTTCAATATTTAATGCATGTTTGAATAAATCAGTTATGACAGCCACGATTTCAGTGTTTATTTCAAAAAAACGAATTGGAGTAGAAATACGATTGTGATTCTAAACTTTATTATAAAATAAAACATCATTGAGTGTAATTTAAGTGTTTGTATATAAATAAGTTAATTTTAGCCTTCAATATTATAGTAATGTAGTAGGCTACCAACTGACTCCCATGTGTTGAAATCGTAATCGAATCGCAAGCATGTGAATAGAAATCGAATCGAATCATTGTGGTGTATGGAGTATAGATTAATGTGGAAAAAAGTCATTTAAAGTTGTTTAACATAAGGAAGCGACATAACTAAATGTGAAAAAAAGTAATGGGTACGAAGACTTTCGTAAGGCACTATTTATAACCTTTTTGTTGTTTGTTTATTGTTTACCATAGGCATTTCAGCTGGGTCCGACAGAAGCCTCACAATATTGGGTCTACTGGGTGCCTGCACAGTTTGTTGATGCAATCAAAGACACAGTTCTCGGAAAATGGCAGTATTTTTAACGTGCCTATAGACACTGAAGAATTGGGATTCAGAGCAAAAGATTGAAAACATTAACTGGAGCCAACACAATAATCTGAAGAACTGATTTTTCTGAAGTATATCCAGAGCAAACCGAAGGATTGCTGTTGGACAAAATATTTTGGGGGTTTTAAGTGCACTAAGTGTCAGCATCCCGTTTTTCAAACTGTTTCACCACTTTTTTTTTTTTTTTTTTTAAAGCAATCCCAAGCATAAACAAAATTGTACAGAACTTGCATATACATTTCTCGTAGTTATTCTGAAAGAAATAAAAATTATTTAAGGAAAACGATCAATGCAGTAGAAAGATTTTATCTAGCATATTCCTCGGTTTACCGTACAACTCGAGCAAACTTGCCAAAGTCGACAGTTCACACAGTTGTTGATTTTTACAATAAGCTTTTATCATTGCACAGATTATAGTTTACATGTAAAACAGCAATGGTGTAATGCTCAAATATGGGATTCATCCAGGTTAAAAGAACATTGTTGCATTTCATGTGGTTCAAAAAATTCTTCATTTTTTTCCAGACTTGTGATAGCACATGGAGAGCTCATCTCATTTAATATTGAAAGCTGGAGGCTCGTTGCAAAATTACAACCCTGAAGCCAAGAGTACATTTGCTCTGCCTCTGTGTTTTCGACACAGTGATCCTTTGAAAAAGGCAAAATCTTCTCAATATTTTATTGTTAAATGCACCAACGTCCCTAGCCCAAGTTCCTCTCAAATCAGATGTAATATTAGGGAGAACAGTGTTGAATGTGCCCTTAATACACAATCATATAACTAAGTTGCTGATGAGTGACTATTTTGATCATGCATGTTGTTGCTTTTTTTTTTTGTTTTTTTTTCCAAACGGTGCTAACCAAACATTTTTTTTCAATAAAGCCCAAAGGAAGGAAGAATTACAGTGACCTTTCTGTAATAAATTTGCCTGTATACTGACATTTCATTTAAACAAATCTAAACTTTATGTATCAGCTCATAATTTACATTCCTCCTAAATCACACATTTTAGCAAATACGTATTTAGAAAGAATATAGCTGCCTGTAGTTGAGCATTTTGGTATGTGAATGGGTAACTGAGGAGTAAAGTGTGCCAAGCTCAATTAATAGGGATGAATGGGAATATGACTAGTATCACAGAATGTGAAAAATAGTTTCACTGCATTCAAATTATTTGAATATTATACCATAACACATCTGGTTAGCAAATATATGCAGAAAAAAAAGATTTTGGAATGGGATTCTGTTTAAAGGGTTAGTTCACCCAAAAATGAAAATTCTGTCATTAATTGCTCACCCTCATGTCGTTCCACACCTGTAAGTTCATCTTTGGAACACAAATTAAGATATGGCTCAGTAATGGTTTGCATCGCCCAGAAAGCTACTAAAGACATTTTTAAATCAGTTCATGTGACTACAGTGGTTCAACCTTAATATTATAAAGAGACAAGAATACTTTTTGTGCACCAAAAAAACAAATGATGACTTTATTCAGCAATATCTAGTGATGCACGATTTCAAAACACTTCTTCATGAAGCTTTGAAGCTTTACAAATCTTTTGTTTCAAATCAGTGGTTCAGAGCGCGTATCAAACTGCCAAAGTCACATTGAACCATTGAAATTTCAAAACACTTATGATGCAACAAAGCCTCGTTTACTGAAATCATGTGATTTTTGGCACTCTGAGCCACTGATTGGAAACAAAAGATTCGTAAAGCTTCAAAGCTTCATGAAGCAGTGTTTTGAAATCACCCATCACTAGATATTGTTGAATAAAGTTGGTTTATTATTTTTGGTGTCGCTTATTAACATTAAGGTTGAACCACTGTAGTTACATGAACTGTTTTAAACATGTCTTTAGTAGCTTTCTGGGCATTTCAAAGTGTAAATGATCTTGCTGTCAATAGAGGCCTCAATGAGCCATCGCATTTTATCAAAAATATTTTAATTTGTGTTCTGAAGATGAACGAAGGTCTTAAGGGTGTGGAACGACATGAGGGTGAGTAATGACAGAATTTTCATTTTTGGGTGAACAAACCCTTTAAGTACTTCTGTCTCTTTGATGATCGTATATTTATTTGAAACGTAAAAAATGTCATGTCCCCCCCCCCCCCCCCCCCTTTTCATATTTCTATGGCCCCTATTATAAACAAGCCTTCTAATTTCAGTTTACAACAGACATCTAGAAATATAATTAGGCATATTAGTTTTACTTCAATACGTCACTCTTCTTCACAGCTCACTGTTGTGACAATTTTTGTTTTGCCTCGAATCTTAAAAGCTCTCATTTTATTGAGAGGTCCTAAACTAATATCTCCAGATGTATTATTTCAATTGCTATTAAATAAATTGAATATGCATTTTGCTACTCGGTTTTAGAAGTCGTATTGTCAAAAATCTGCTTTCGTGCATCCCAGGTGTAGATCTTAAGAAGAAAAGGAAACAATGCTTTTGCTATGTAGCAGTGGTGTAACAACTGAATTATTACTTTTTTAACATTACTTAATGTATTAACCTAAGACCTGAGCTTCAAACAAGCATGATAATGATGATCAGTGTTAAGGCTTATACGCATTACAAGTAACAGGTTACGTAATCAGATTACTTTCTTCAAGTAACTAGTAGAATTTTAATTTTACAACATACGTTAAAAAAAAAAAAAATATTTGAGTTACTTTTTCAAAGAAGTAACTCAAGTTACTTTGTTTTCCTATGAATTGTCAGAAAGCTCTCATCCCCATTTTTGGAGAAATCGGGAGTAAATGCTGAGGTGTTGTGTGTACAAATAAGTACAACAACCGCATAAGTGAGTAATTTTAAGCAGACTTCAGAGTCATTACCATGAGAAGTGATGGAATACAAAGTTTTAAATTTGCAGAACATGCCAGACCAAATATGAAATGAAGAAAGTGAAAAGGTAGTACAATATAAATACAAAGAGGGAACCATACATTTAAAGTCACCATGAAATCAAAATTTAAAATTAGTTTGTTTTTCAAGATTTAAATGCACTGCACTAGCTTTAAAAAAAAAAGAAGCATAAACATTATCCTCAAAACCTAAATGTAGTTTATTCATAATTCTCACCATGTGAACACTAGTGAGCATGTGTAAAAAAAAAAAAAAACCCACAGGTGAGTATTCATTTTTAAATTCTTAATAAATGTTTTTTTTTTTTTTTAAATCTTACTGAAGCTGGTTTAATATAGGATTTTTTTTTAACAGTATTTTGTATTTTAAATGTATTGGGTACAGTACTTCAATTAAGCAATACAGTGGAGCCTTTTGCAGTTTGATGAAAACACTGTTGCTGTATTGTAAGGAATGTTTAATCTGTGTGTGGTAGTACACGTTTATCTTTATAGACTGATCCGAATGAACTATAGCCATGCGTCACTCCCCCAGTCCTAAAATACCTTAAACAAGCATAACAAGATGTTTATCACACACTGTAGCAGGACAGTTGATGGAAAAAAAAAAAGAGATGGTAATCTGTGTTTTTAATGTGTCTGAAAAATAAATGCCTGAAAAAATCTTGTTTGACAGTAATGTGTGTCTAGCCATAATTAAAGGGATGTTTTTGTCATGTTTTTATTCGTTTATACAACAATGATGGAACGTTTATTTTTTGCAGACCACACTGTCAAAACGATCCTGTTCGCAGATCCGTGAAAACTACTAAAAATGCTCTATTATTCATGCCAGTAGTTGGCAAATTCACTTTGTAAAGAAACACTTCACACCTATCGGCTGAAACGTAATAATACGCATATGCATGATGTCACCGTTTTCACGAATTCACGTTTTTGTAGTTTACACAGAGTCGATAATGGTATCATTTTAAAAAACTTGCGTTTTCAGGCCTGTTGTTGTTTTGTAATTGAACGGCCAAAATTTTTAGCTGAAAACGGTGTTGTGTAAACGGCCCCATGAAGGGTTGGTTCACCTAAAAATGAAAATTTCTGTCATTAATTACTCACCCTCATGTCGTTCTACACCCGTAAGACCTTCGTTCACCTTCAGAACACATATTAAGATCTTGTTGATGAAATCTGAGAGCTTTCTGTCCTTCCATAGGCAGCCTATGCAATTCAAACATTGATGCTTCAAAAACTTCATATAGAGGTTGTAAAACTAATCCATATGAATTGAGAGGTTTACTCCAAATTTTCTGTAGAGACATGATCACTTTATATGATGAACAGATTCAGTTTTGGCTTTTATTCATATATAAATGATGTTTGCACATCAAGCAAGCATGTTTACCACAACTGATTTGTGAGTTAATGAATATTTATGTGAATAAAAGCCTAAATTCAGTCGGTTCATCATAAAAAGCGATCAAGTCTCTTTAGAAAATTTGAACTAAACTGCTTAATTCATATGCATTAGTTTTACAATCTCTTTATGCACTTTATGGAAGTGTCAAAGAATCAGTTGTGTAGCTGTCTAGGAGGGACAGACATCTCTCAGATTTTATCAAAAAGTTCTTTATTTGCATTCCGAAGATAAACAAACGTCTTACAGGTTTGGAACATGCATTCAGCTGATCAAAAGTGACAGTAAAGACTTTTACATGTTAGACTTTTACATTGTCTTTAAACAGCTTTAGCTTTTTACAAAGAACAATAAGGAAAAGGGAACAGCACAAAGTATTAAATTACTACAGGGGAGCATGAAGAGATATCTGGTAAGATACCTTAAGATTTTTTTTTTTTTTACATTGAATCCAAAGAAAAAATGCAATGGATACAAACAATTACACAAGATATCTCCCATTTCCAAGCAAGTTTATGTTAGCAGAATATTTTATTTTGAAGTAAATAAATGTAGTCTCTCATGTATTCCTGACACCTAACTATACACACTATATTACCAAAAGTTTTGGGACACCTGCCTTAACGTGCACATGAACTTTAATGACATCCCATTGTTAATCTGTAGGGTTTAATATGGAGTCTTCTGGTAAAGCTTTCCACAAGGTTTAGGAGTGTGTTTATGGGAATTTTTTACTGTTCTTCTATAAGCGCATTTGTGAATTTAGGCAGTGATGTTTCATCCCAAAGGTGTTGTATGGGGTGAGGTCAGGACTCTGTGCAGGCCACTCAAGTTCCTCCGCACCAAACTCACTCATCCATGTCTTTATGGACCTTGCTTTGTGCACTGGTGCACAGTCATGAAACTGTCCAAAATGTCTTGGTATGCTGAAGCATTAAGAGTTCCTTTCACTGGAACTAAGGGGCCAAGCCCAACCCCTGAAAAACAACCCCACACCATAATCCCCCCTCCACCAAACTTTACACTTGGCACAATGTAGTCAAGTACTGTTCTCCTGGCAACCGCCAAACCCAGACTCGTCCATCGGATTGCCAGACAGAGAAGCGTGAATCACCACTCCAGAGAACACGTCTCCATTCTAGAGTCCAGCAGTGTGCTTTACACCACTGCATTTGACGCTTTGCATTGCACTTGGTGATGTAAGGCTTGGATGCAGCTGCTCGGCCATGGAAACCCATTCCATGAAGCTCTCTACGCACTGCTCTTGAGCTAATCTGAAGGCAACATGAAGTTTGGAGGTCTGTAGCTATTGACTCTGCAGAAAGTTGGCGACTTCTGCACACTGTGCGCCTCAGCATGCACTGACCCCGCTCTGTGATTTTACGTGGCCTACCACTTTGTGGCTGAGTTGCTGTTGTTCCCAATTGCTTCCACTTTGTTATGATACCACTAACAGTTGACCGTGGAATATTTAGTAGTGAGGAAATTTCACAAATGGACTTATTGCACAGGTGGCAACCTATCACTGTACCACGCTTGAATTCACTGAGCTCCTGAGAGCGACCCATTCTTTCACAAATGTTTGTAGAAGCAGTCTGCATGCCTAGGTGCTTGATTTTATACACCTGTGGCCATGGAAGTGATTGGAACACCTGAATTCAATGATTTGGAGGGGTGTCCCAATACTTTTGGCAATATAGTGTATATAGTATAAAGAGCATTTCAGACTGGGTCACAATAAAGTTTATACTGCTTCAGAGCTGAAGTGCATCTTTATATGTAATTTCATAATTCTATTATCTCTGAAATATGGTTAAAGTGTACTGCCGAATGTACTGACAAGAATTTTTGGTAAACTAGTATTTCTATTGAAACTACAACATTTATATCATTGTATTTCTAAGAAATACATTTTTGGTCACAAATGTTTTTTGTCACTGCCTAAAGTCATTATTCATGCAAACTTGCGCTTCTCAAACGAAACTGAATCCCCAGAACAATTCACTTCACTTTGATGTTTGTGTGATTCACTACATAAATACATAAGCATTTAGAAAAGTGAATTCTCCACTGAATGATTATTACATAAGACACATTAATACAAAGTTTCTGTCAAAGTTTGAATGAAAAGCAGGTCTGTAAATTAAAAGTATTTAGTTTCTTTTTCTCAAGGTCTTAGAGTTCACATTTATCATTTTCTTTGTTCTGGACCATTGGCACTCAATGCAGCAGTGATTCTTTACATTTCTAAGATGGTTTGATGTTACCTATAATCACTGATTTTGTTTGTCACTCTAGACAAGAAGTCTTTCTGCACAAGTGCACATGTACTATGTGGTAAGAATCTGGAAAGTCCACACTTTTGGACTATACACACAAATGCATGTTTGAGCTGTTTTAACTGCTTTAATTGCACTGACCAATTATAAAATATGTCAGCGCCATTGTTTTGTCTCAACACCAAGTAATGTTTTTTTTTCTTTTTTTCTAAGGCACATTTATTCATTTGGTTCTTAACAGATTCCATCACAGATTGTGTGAATCATTTCTTCTTTGTTTAACAGTTTCACTTCCTTGTTTAACAGTTTCTTACTAGTTTTCAATTATTTCCTCCTTGTTACCCTGCTGTTGTTTATGTAGTCCATGCTTGGTTAAGCAATGTTCTCAGTTATAAACTTGTGCAAGAGGATGTTTTGTAAAAACACCTGTGCCAGACATTTCAGACTCTTCACTGGTTTCTAAAGGCAACCGTTTTATAAGTTTAAGTGGGCTGCAACTGAAAGCGGGTTAGACCATCTAAACAGGTCTAGTCTGTTTAATTGATGGCTGTTGTAGTAAATGTGGCTTGCCTCATTGGACAGCATCCAGATGCCTTTGTATCTTAAGTGTAGTAAAAAGTAAAATCTAAAAATTAATCTACTTAAATAAACACATACAACATAGCACTTAATTGAATTATGTAGAGTTTTTACAGTACTACTCATGCGAAACAGGTGTTTTATTTTAATGTTTTATTAGGTTATGTAAATGTCTGCGATATTAATGTTGAAGTATGACCTCAAGAGCCATTAAGCAGAGGTTGTTTATTAACCAACGTTTCGGCTAGTAGCCTTTGTCAAGGTATGGTTGGTTAACAACCTATGCTTAAGTGAGTGTGCTCCCTTCAATTAGGATACAGTTTTTTCCTTCAACTTGCACCTCTACAGGTGTGCGTTTGCTTTCTCTCACTTAAACTGAAGGGTCTACCAGCAAAACATTCACTATTCTAGGTAACTACTGGAAGAGGTGTTAGTGAGGCCAGCAGGGGGTGCTCACCCTGTGGTCTGTGTGGGTCCTAACGCCCCAGTATAGTGATGGGACACTATACTGTCAAAAAGCACCGTCCTTCGGATGAGACGTTAAACCAAGGTCCTGACACTCTGTGGTCGGTAAAAATCCCAGGATGTCCTTCGAAGTAGGGGTGTAACCCTGACATCCTGGCCACATTTGCCCATTGGCCTCTGTCCATCATGGCCTATTAATCATCCCCATACACTGGTTGGCTTCATCACTCTGTCTCCTCTCCACCAATAAGCTGGTGTGTGGTGGGCGTTCTGGCGCAATATGGCTGCTGTCACATCATCCAGGTGGATGCTGCACATTGGTGGTGGTTGAGAAGATTCTCCCTTCCATATGTAAAGTGCTTTGAGTACCCAGAAAAGCACTATATAAATGTAAGGAATTATTATTATTATTATTCTTTATGTTCATTTTATTGGTAACACTTCATAGTTAACATGAACTAACAATGAAAAATACTTTATTAATTTAAGTTCATGCTAATTTCAATATTTACTTGTACATTATTAAAATCAAAAGTTGAATCTGTTAATATTATTTATTGGTTCTGGTCTTAACTTGAACTAACAAGCAACAATTTCATTTTTATTAATTAACATTAACAAAAATTAATAAATACTGTAAGAAATGTATTGCTCATTGTTAGTTAATGTTAATTTATGCATCAAATAATGGGACCTTATTGTAAGGTGTTACAATTTCATAACAATTGACCCTTTGCCAGGAGTTTGACTGACAGGCGATCTAACCAATCATAACGGCGAATCCGCCATTTTGTCCGACAAAGCAGTCAGCAGTTGAGACTGTTTAATATCAAAAGTAACCTGCTGTCTTGTCTGTCGACGTGTTGTCCGTGTCCTCTTTTCTCCACAGTGTATTTTTCACTGCGTGAGAACATGATGTGTGGCGAGAGATTGACACATCACATTATGAAATAAATGTTTTTCTCCAAAACATGTTGGCCACAATTATTGGCACCCCTAGAATTTTTATGAGTAAAATATCTCTGAAGTATATTCCCATTTATATTTACTTTTTTTTTTAGCACACCAGAGTGATCATGAACATGAGATTGTCCAGCCATGACTTCATGTTCCACAGGAGTATAAACATGAGGAAACACATAGGCCAAATTCCCTTAATCATTCCCCAGGTGAAAAAAAGTACACTTCTATAATGTACTTAAAGTGCTCTATTTTCGCGCACAAATTTCGTACTTAATATACTAAAAATTCTTCTTTAGTACTTCTTAAGATAATAATAACAACAACTAAGTACCTGTGCTATTTTGAGACACCATGAAATATGAACTAAAATGTGCTTTTAATATACTATCTCTGTATTTAAAAATATATTTATTAGGGGTGCAATGGTTCTCGGTAAAAAACCGAACGGCACGCACTTGCGCCGCGGTTCATTTCGAATGACGACACATCTATAAGGTTTGTTGACAACAGCAACGTGTAAAACAGACAGAGTTCGGATAATGTATGTTTCAGTCGATGAATACGCATTCTGGCTTCCCAAAACGTTACAACAGCGATGATGAAAAAGCGTGGACAAAACTGTCACTCTCTGTAAACTTGGTTCACTGCGAGTGCCATATGCTCCAATATAAGCAGTCATTTACAGCGTCATCACCCGGGTGTTGATTAGGGATGAATATATATATATATGAATATATATATATATATATATGAATATATATATATATATATATATATATATATATATATATATATATATGAATATATGAATATATATATATATTGATACTGACGTTGAGTATCGAAAGTATCGATGCTCAAATAAAAATATCGATACTAAGGTTTTTTTTTTTACCAGTGATTTTGTTTAATTAACAATAAATATAATGCATATACAATATTGAATTGGACAAATAACCTATGTTAGCGAATAATTGTGTAGTAGAACTATTTTCCTGCTCATCTGAACACACGCAAATGCTGCAAGTCAGAACCAATCAATCACAGAAAGCGTTTGCTTACTACAGACACTACATTCAAACGGCTGCATGCGTTTAATATAGTAAGAAACCATTGATGCTTTTGGGAAACGCAGCCCTGAACAATGCTTAACAGAAGACAGAACAACCTAATATGTTTGAGTTATTTCACAACAAACAAAATGAAATAGTAGCCTACATAGTTTTTGCAATTACATGTATTTTAATTGAACATTAAAGTCCGTATTGATGTTCTGTTCTCTAACTACACTGTCAGAATACAAAGTTTGCGTTTTATGGGTGCAACAGCCTGTCACTGGCAGTCCCTTATGAAACTGAACCATTACTACAGTGACCATAGTTCAGCTAAGCCTCAGTATTTGTAGATTTCCATGGTTACCACTACAAATAAACATTTTAACCATGTGTAAACAAAAATATAATCTAATAAATTGCAATTAAGACGTATGGAATGTTAAAATACCTTTTAAATATAATGTTAAGTGGGTACCATTACCCATTTTACTCATAGTAATTCAATAATTTAAGGACTTAAATTATTAATAACTTAAATTCAGATTAGAGGTATATCATATTGGTATCGATAGCGATTTTGGCCTTAAAAGTATCGAAAACAAAATAAGTGGTATCGCCTATCCCTAGTGTTGATGGCGCACGAGCGCAGGTGAGACCTAAACAGCGCACATTGCTATATGTGTTTAAACTAAACTCATTTAAGCCTTACTAATTTAAACATTCAAGAGCAAGACGCGAAAGAGAACTCGCGCGCGCTGTGAGAAGATTTGTGTGTGCGCTCGCCCTTTATCAGACGGCGCGCAAATATTGAGTTCTCTTTCAAGTTATGCGTTTGAACGGACAAATTCACACAAAAATTATGTCAACATGCCTGTCTTGGCAAGTATCAAAAATAGCAAAAATAGTCGGTTATGTCTTGAGTGAACGTATAACAGTCGAAAAAATCGTGCATTATGTCTTAAAGGGAAAGAAGCCTATTCCTGCTGCCTGTGTTTTTAATGTTAATTAAACAACAAATGATCACTCACTGTTCTTGACTGAATAGCTTTTGTAACTAAATAATGATTCATCTTTATTTAATTTATACAGTGAAAATAACATGCAGTGTTATTTTATATTTTATTATTTTATTAATTTTCTGTACCTGAAAACTACTGTTAGATACCTGAAAAGCACTGTTATTTTATTTGAATCTTTGCTCTATTGTATTGATTTGTGCTGTTGCTTGTAGTTTGATTATTTGTTCTTATTTTCTTTATTTTAATTTGACAGTAGTCCTTTTTTCCCTGAACATAGTACATACCGAACCGTACAGAAACCGTGAGCCTAAAACCGTGATACAAACCAAACCGAGCAATTTGAACCGTTGCACCCCTAAAATTTAGTTACCACTTGTAGTAAAGTGTACTATAAGTGGTATCTAAATATATTTTTTAAATACAGAAAGTTTATATTTCATGGTGTCTCAAAATAGCACAGTTGAGTACACTTAGTTGTTCTTAATAGTATCTTAATATACTTCAAATTCTTCTTTAGTACTTTAGTATGAAATTAGTGCATGGAGCACTAAGTACATGATAGAAATGTACTTTTTTTTTTTTTTCATCTGGGTCATCACAATGAGTAAAACCAAAGAATATAGTTCTGATGTGCAGCAAAAGATTGTTGAGCTTCACAAAATAGAAAGTGGCTGTAAGAAAAAGGCTAAAGCATTGAAAATCCTCATTTCCACCATCAGGGCAATAATTAAGAAGTTCCAATCAACTAAAGATGTGACAAATCTGCCTGGAAGAGGACGTGTGTCTATATGGTCCTAATGCACGGTGAGGAGGAAAGTTTGAGTGGACAAAGACTCTCCAAGGATCACAGCTGGAGAATTGCAGAGATTAGTTGAGTTTTGAGTCTCAGAAAGCCTAAAAAAAATAAATAATATATATATATATATATATATATATCAAACAGCACCTACATCACCACAAGTTGTTCGGGAGGGTTTCAAGAAAAATCCTCTGCTCTCATCCAGAAACAATCTCCAGCATATTCAGTTGTCAGACACGACTGGAACGGGACCGGTTTCTATGGTCAGATGAAACTAAAAAAAGAGCTTTTTGGCAGCAAAATGTACATTTCATACCATTTCTAGTGTTCACATATTTGAATGGCAATATGTGATTGGGAGTGTGCACAAGGATTAAATCAAATAATCATGAAGAGGCAATTATGTAATAATCCTGACAAGCCTGCAGAGCACACTGCAAACAAACCATTTAAAACAAATCAATGCAGTCAGAGCAAGGGAAGAAAAACTCAACTGATATTTCTGTTCCAAGCAGACACTAGTCTCTAGACATAAATAAAATCCGCAAACACAGAACAATGGAAAGACGAGATACACAAAACATCACCTACATTATGGTATACTGGTGGTATTCTGTTTAAAAGATTAAATCTCTGTATTACAGTGAGTTCGCATGTAAATCAGTGTGTTGCACTGTGACTGTACTAATACTTCAGCAGAAAGTTTATACTTTAGAGGGAGTGAAGCAAAGACAAAATGACATCATGTTCAGATACATGGTATCATGTATTCTATCAAATACCAACAGATAAAAAATCAAAACCTGACCGCTTCTGCTAGAAATCCAATAATGGGCCGTGGTTGGATCTTCCATCAGGACAATGATCCAAAACAAACATCAAAACCAACACAAAAATGTGTCTCTGAGCACAAAATGAAGCTTCTGCCATGGCCGTCCCAGTCCCCTGACTTGAACCCTAAAGAAAATGAGTGGAATGAACTGAGGAGAAGAAGCACCAACATGGAGCTTTCTAGGGATGCCAATAATTGTGGCCAACGTGTTTTGGAGAAAAACATTTATTTCATAATGTGATTTTCCCCCCACTTTCAATTCTTTTCCTTCAATGAAAGGTTAGGGTTTCGCTAATCTTATAATTTAAAGTTCAAAAGGATAAGATTTATTTTTACAGTCATCTTTGATCATATTCACCAAGGGTGCCAATAATTCTGAGCACAACTGTAAAAAAAATCATTGATGAACCTCAGATAAAATTGAAAGGAGACTTGCTTACTTTTTGTTTTAACAGGCACTTTGTAATGTAATGCATTCCTACCATCTTGTTTTGGGCTTTTTGGGAAGTAGTTGTTAATCTTGTTTTGGATTTGCTGACGTGGGTAAACAAAGTTGGCCCACACCCTTTTGATACCTTGGTTAATAGTGGACCTGCTGCGCTGCTGACTGGCACACACACAGATCCTTCTGTTACAGGTAAGTGCTCGTGTCCTCCTCGCATGCCTGGGTATGATGTTTGAAAAGATAAAAAATAAATCATGTTTAGAATAAAGAAGACACTAATTATTCAGATTAATATACTTACAAATATTATTCAGATTAATATACTTAAAATTACACATAATTGATCATTAATGCAATTTTCCCCATGCGAGTTTGTTTGAAATAATAACATTGTTGCATTGTATCTATTTGATCAGGGGATTCGGTGTGAAAATGGCACACTTTCAGCTTTCTGTGCTGTTTGGTTTAGGTAAGAGGAGAGGATTTTATTTTTTTTATTTTACTGTTCTAGTGTAGAAACAGATCTTTAAAGAGACACTGTTCATGAGTTACACTTTCTCTTTTATAGGATTAATCACACTGATAAATGGACAGGTATTTAGCACTTTTTGCACAACATTATTTTGTGGATTCTGCTTATTAAATGTTTTCAATCAATTCAAATTTGATCCTTTATAAATATTTATTCAATTATTTTCCTGGTTTTGATTGATTGAATTTATAAATGTCTTATTGCACACCAACTTATCACGGGTCGATAGAAAGAAAACTTACTTGATTGTGATGATAAATGAACATGAATTTTGATTTTTCTTTCTTTTCTTTTCTGTTTCTTCAGTGTATGGTGTATTTTCAAAATGGTGCGTTATGAATTGAATATTCCAGTCAACATTGTTTTTTTTGTTTTTTTTGTATATTATATACATCTTCCCCTTCATATTTATTTATTTATTTAACAGGCACAGTTTCCAATAACGGTTCCACATGCTCTCCAGTGAGTTTTTATCATCTGAAGCAATATGATGTGGCTAATATTAGTATTCACTTTGACGTGAAGAATGATGATAATTTTGTTCCTCTTTTGTTTCCCCATTACTATTCCAGTTCTCAATTCCAACGCTCAACAACATCCTCACCTGTTCAGCGATACAACTTTCAGACTTGTCGCAGGGGAATGTCAATAATCTCAAAGCATTTACTGACTCTGCCTTTGATTTGTACACATTGCTGGTACAGTATATCAACATATTTCGAAACCTGCTCGTTTTTAAAACGAAGTCACCTATTCAGTACCTCTTTAATCATCCAAACAGAGATCTAGACTTGACGTTGGTCTTGTCGCGAGCGCCATCAATAACGTCAGGTCAAAGGTCGCATTAGTGGGAGCGCTGAGTGATGCGACTTTTGCAAGGCTCTGGTTCCAAGTGAAGCTCAGTCCATACCTGTCATCACTGTCCAGAGAGACGCTCACCTGCCTGAGTCAAAGCAACCTCACCTGCGAGAGCTTCCAAGCACTGTGTGTATATCCTTAGGCTACATAAATCATGCTGTTATTCTCAAATACTTTAGCTATGTGTTGTCAGAGAAAATCAGCTTGATTCACATTTTACAGGCTAAACAGTCTAAGCTCGCAAATCGGCACTGAAAGACAAAGGATGGTGTATCAGTACTTTATAAAACCTTTTCTGGCAAGATATACAGCTGACCGTACTGTATCTTGTGCATCTGACATTGATTGGGTAAGTGAATAAAAACGAGTATTATATTTAATGTTTTATGTTATACATCAAACCATAACGTGTATGCCCGTTCACACCAATGGCGATAACTACAACGGTAAAGATATAGTAGACGATATCATTGGAGTCACTTTCACAACGGTTTTTTGTTTTCCAGCTGATGAAGGTAAAAACATTAACAGCCAATCAGAGTCCATCCCTGCGTGTACGAGCTCAAGCATTTAAAGCGGCGGACGACATTATAATAAACAGAATCGTCCGTTGGTGTGGACGCTAATATAGCTGTAGTTATAGTTATTGTTCTTTGTGTGAAGGGGCCTTCACTGTTGAGGTGCTTCATTTGAATCTTTGTGTTCCTTTGCAGCTGGTTGTCCTAGATAAACTCACTCCAGAGCAAAAAGCTGAGCTGGTCTTTCAGTTGGAAGCGGCTTCTAGTCTAAATAATAATACCATCAGTCAGGTCATCCAAAGTTTCCTGCAGTCGCTCAACAACATAAAACTTAACACGAGCAATGTCACTTCAACTGATTCTGACAAGGTTAGATAAGTTTTTTTTTATATACAATGATGATTATAATGTAGCTGTACTGGTTCTTATTGACAAGTACAGTGATGAAGCATGAATGAAGAAGTTGATCCTAATTCTTTTCACATCTGTGTGCAGAATCTCGCAGACTTCCTTCCCTTATTGAGACCACTGGGAAGATTCATCAGTTCATGTGTGACCATTGTTCAGACAGTAAGTGTTTGTGTATTAAAAATGGTATAATAAGGCCTATTTAATTATGTCAGTCCTTAACTTTTTTGAACAAATGAATAGCTTGAAATGCAGAAAGATGAATCAAATTATTGTTATATATAAAGATTTGCTATTAAATACTCTCAAATGAATAATTCAAAGACATTACATTATTGTGGCAGATGAAAACAAGAAATAGACATTAAAAAGGGTGGCTTTAGAGTCAATATAATGTTTATTATATTTCCATACCATTGTACATAATCCTATTAATTGCCTCTCTTTGTTTTTCTAGTGCCATGAGCATCACATTTTTTAAGATGCCTTAAAATGAATTGCCCTAATATGCATAAACACACATGTATTTTCTGGGTTTGTTCTCTTTCAGACAAGTGTCAGCGATTTGACTCTCAGAAACAAAACCATAAATCTTCTGGTAAACTGGATCAACCTCCGTGTCCCCAGCCTATCCCCAATAAGTACTATTAACATCAGCAGCATCAGTGATTGGCTCCAGACTATGGTTATTCCTCTGGTGAAGACATATCTGCGCACTAACCAGACTTTACCTGAAAATGTCACAGCACAATTCGACTTTATTTTGTGAGTAGCACTTCTGTCTGCATTATAAAATTAGAGCACTAAGAAGAAACAAGAGGTAAAAAATTAATAGTGATTGCAGAGGATTTTTGATCTTTTTGAAAGGCTACACAGGATGCCAACAGAGCGCAAACAGTCTTTTTAATCAGTATTTTGTATTTTTTATTTTATATGTTGTTCCAAACCTATGTGAGTTTCTTTCTTCTGTTGAACACAAAAGAAGATATTTTAAAGAATGTTGCTAATCAAACAGCTGACGGCAGCAATTGACTTCCATAGTAGATAAAATACTATGGAAGTCAATGGGTACCGTCAACTGTCTGGTAACCGACATTCTTCAAAATGTCTTTTTTTGTGTTTGTGTTCAACAGAAGAAAGAAACTCATACAGGTTTGGAACAACATGAGGATGAGTAAATTAAACTTTCATTTTTGGGTGAACTATCCCTGTAGAAATTAGCAACATATGTTCCTCACAGCATATCTGATTTGTTTCAACTTAATTTGTTTTAACACATTTTTCAGTGCTCCAGAACCTCAAACTCCAGATCCTGTCGATGTTTGTAAAGTCACCAGCAATAATAGTTCCTGTCTTGTGAGTCTTTCATAAATTTTTTAATCTAATGTGTAGTTAACCACACCTTGATCAGGTCCAACAAACCATTCAGCCATTCACACATGTAAAGAATATGTACTACACAATGTGGTTTTGTTCGCATTTACAAAAACTGGAACATCTTGTACAAGATACAAATATCTCAAACTGATTTACAGCCCAAATATCAGCTGGCTGCAGTTTTGGTATAAAGCTACTTTCTGGTCATTTGCAGATATCACAGACTGGAGAGAGCCTGGCGAAAGCGATTATTTGTGTTGCTCAGTCAAATCTGAGCTTCACTGAGGAAAACCTGCGACTTTTGATTACTGAACTCTCCAGACCACTGCAGACACAGATAGAGCAATCCGTAAGGATACAAATAAAAATAAAAAAATTAAAAAAAATTATGTGTGGGTGCTATATTCAAAGGACTGCCTTTTTTTAAAAATACATTTCTTTTTGCTGTAGGTAAAAAACTCATCTACGAGCAACCTCACAGCCTTGTTTGCAGAACTGCCCGCTGAAAGCTTCACGTCTGGAAGTCTTGAAGATGTGGACTTCATGAGATTCTGGTTCCAAATCAAGATGAAGCCTCTGCTGCCCGACGTTTCGAAAGAATTCCTGTCTTGTCTCCGCACACGCAACTTCAGCTGCCAGGCCTACAAGGCTCTGTATGTTCCTCACATTCCCCTCAGCTGATATCTGAAAACTATTCCTTTTCTGGTTATCACAAACCCATTGGTTTGCGCCTGATAATTTAACACTCACATCCTGCTTGAGGTTCAGTTTACTTGCTTGTTGTATGAGGCCCCAGAAACCAAAAGATTAATTAAATAAAAATGAACGAAAAATAATGAATGAACAAAAATGCAAAAAAATAAAAATAAAAAATTAGAAACTTTTAGCGACAATAGAAATTATTATTATATTAACCTATTACAAACAAGGATAATGTTTGTTTTCTGTCTTATAAAATATATTGTTACTATTTCAGTGTGAGAAAATGATGCAAATGAGTGTCTGAATGAATCAAATCATAATCTTTGTATCTTCGTACATCAACTGTTTTATTTCTGCAGTTTTATGGAGCTAAGTAACAATACTGGACTGATGAACAATGTGAGACAGAGATGGATCCTCAATGACTTCATTGTTCCTTTCTTGTCACAACGTCAAAGCACAGGTAGAGGTTATTTATCATTCAGTTTAACAGACATATTAAAGGGTTAGTTCACCCAAAAATGAAAATAATGTCATTTATTATTCACCCTCATGTTGTTCTACATCTGTAAGACCTTCGTTCATCTTCAGAACACAAATTAAGATATTTTTGATGAAATCCGATGGCTCAGTGAGGCCTCTATTGCCAGCAATGCCACCGAACTTCTCAAAATCCAGAAAGCTACTAAAGACATGTTTAAAACAGTTAATGTGAGTACAGTGGTTCTGCCTTAATATTATATAGCAACGAAAAAACTTTTTGTGTGCCAAAAAACCAAAATAACGGCTTTTCAACAATATATAGTGATGGCCGATTTCAAAACACTGCTTCGAAGCTTTACGAATCATTTGATTCGAATCAGTTGTTAGGTGCGCCAAAATCATGTGATTTCAGCAGTTTGATACATGATCCAAATCACTGATTTGAAACAAAAGATTCATAAAGATTCAAATCTTCATGAAGCAGTGTTTTGAAATCCCCCATCACTAGATATTGTTGAATAAAGTTGTTATTTAGTTTTTTTGGCGCACAAAAAGTATTCTTGTCTCTTTATAATATTAAGGTTGAACCACTGTAGTCACATGAACTGTTTTAAATACGTCTTTAGTATCTTTCTGGATTTTGAGAAGTTCGGTGGCATTCTGGCAATAGAGGCCTCACTGAGCCATCGGATTTTATCATAAATATCTTAATTTGTGTTCTGAAGATGAACGAAGGTCTTACGGGTGTGGAAAGACATGAGGGTGAGTAATTAATGACTTTATTTCCATTTTTGGGTGAATTAACCCTTTAAGATTAACGTTAGACAAAAGTATTCGTAATTTTATTTGACACGATAATTTACAAGATTCCATATAAATGACCAGTAATGAACAAAATATTTCATGTTGTCATTTCAGGTGTCGATTGCACGTTGCCATTTATCAACAGTTCGGACTTCATCCTGCAAAACTTTGGCAATTACTTTCCGCTTGCACAGCTTCAAGTTGTTTCAAACTTGAGCCGTAGTTTTTCAGCTGTGAGTCAAACATTTTTAATGTCAGTGATGATACGAATAAAGACTGACTGAACACGTGTATAAAAGCTTTGTAAATGTGTCAGTGAAGTTTGTGTCTCATGTTATTTGCAGGTGGAAGCGCTTTCTTTTCTCACATTGGTGCAACTGGATGAACTGGTGTTCAGTCCTCCTGCTTTGGCAGCAGACCGAACGAACATCCTCACAAGAGTCTTTGACTTCCTTCTTAAAGACGCTAACAGAGACACACTAAACAGCTTCCTTCGCTCTCTTCAGACACAGGCCAGAAAGGTGTCTAATGCCACATTTTAGATGTAACCTGTGTAGAATATTGTCATATAATAATAATAATAATAATAATTTTTATTTTGTTGTTCATGTTTGTTCCTGTCCAACAATGTCTCTCTTTGTCTCTTTTGCAGGCAGACTTCACTTGTGCAAACTACAAAACTATGTAAGTGGCTTTTAAAAGCCAAAACTAATAGTAATCTGGATGTATCAGTGTTGAATAAGATCACATTTGTTTTGTCTTTCCTCTGTGAATCAGCTTTGACAGGATAGATCAAGCAGCATTAGTCCCTTCTAACCAGTCTGAAGCCCTGCTGACAATCAGAGACTTAGTGATGACGATTCCTCCCGATGGTGAGGCACAATTGAGCAATAATACTTGCTCCTAAATATGTTGATCACATCAAAATATTTGAATGCTAAATTCTGCCAGAATTAAAGTGCGAATTGTGTTTTATTTCCCTCCAGAGTGCATTGAGAGAGTGAGTCAAGTAAGTAAAGATCAATTTCATGTTCTATAGATTGTATGTCTGTTTTTATTGTTAAATGAACAAAAAACAAACAATTGTAATACAACATTTGTTCTCACTTTTGCAGTGCACAACAACTCCTGTGAATGGTAAGTGTCACTGATTATGTCTGACCTGATGTCAGTGATGTTTCTATAGCTCAAAGTCTTTGCTGTCTTGTCCTTTTTCAGAGTCCCTCTGTGCAAGTGTCAACAGGTGAGCTGTTCTGTCTGCACTCAGATGAGTTCAACACTGACAACACAACAGTCTGTAATAAGTTTCATGTTCTTCTGGTTTGCAGCTCTGCTTTGGATCAGTTCTTGAAAGCAGCTCCAAATGCAACAGGCCCACTGAATCTTTGTAACTTCACTGTGTTGGAGTTTGCCTGTCTACCAACGGTAATGTTACACAGAAGAAAAACAGTTTAGTCAGTGTTTGTGTCATTGTTTTAGTTTTAATAAAAGCTCTTTTGTGTCCTCAGTTGTCACAGTTAACCTCTCAACAAGTGGCGGACGTGTTGGCTTGCAAACAGTCCAGCAATGTGGGAAAAGAGACCTGGAAGCTTTTCTTCACCAAAACCATCACAAACCTTGATGATGCACTGCTAAAATTTTCCAACATGGTATGAAGCCTATTTTTATTAATATCACACTACTGTTCAATTCTTGGGGCCAGTGAAATTTTATAATGTTTTGGAAAGAAGTCTCTTATGCTAACCATCATTTCTCCAGTAGCTATGTTTCCATCAAAAGTTGTGAGTTTAACCTGTGCGCAAATTTGGAATATTGCATAAAACATTTGCGAATAAAGCACTGTGAGTCAAAGAGAACAAAATCGTCACTTCATGATGAACTGGCGCTAAATATCACTAAGAAAAATGGATGTTGCTGCAGTAGAGGCCACTGTATATAATCATTTTCGTATATAGTAAATTACATGCGCCTTAGAGCATGTAGACGAAGCACAATAAATATGTAATGTTATCTTGCATTCTGGGAGGGAATTATACCGAACCACTTTAACGGCAGGCTTTGCTTGGGCACTACAGAATGAGCAAAACAGCATTTCATATGCTGTGCAATGAAATCTGTCCGCTGGTTGCTCAAGTTATGCCGTCCCATCGCAATGTCGCATGTCTTTTTTTTTTTTTTGATGCAAATGAATTTATTTGGTAAAAGTGTTTCCATCGCAGTTTGTTTTTGTATCGCATAAAAATGATCCGACTCAGTTGAATGCATACGTTTTTATGCACACTTTTAGAATTTATGCACATCTTGGCGTTTCCATTCAGTGTTTTTTTATGTGATATCCCAAAATGTGCATAAAAACATAGCTAGTGTCACATGATCCTTTAGAAATCATTCTAATATGCTGATAAGTCTGATTATTATCTATGTTGAAAACAGTTGTGCTGCTTAATATTTTTGTGGAAACTGTGATTAATTAGCATTCTTTTGAAATAGAAGTATTTTTTTTTTAACATTATAAATGTCTTTTGGACAAAACTGAACAAAATTTGTAGGAGGAGTAGCGAAAAAACTGTTTTTCATTTGCTTCAGTATGGCGGACAGTCACATTTAAGGGAAATGACAAATGACACATCGTTGGAATCGGCATAAACCAGTGAAAAAAATGATATAGAGACAACTAAATTTGGACTATGTTTTCAAAAGTTATAAGCATTTTGGCAATATTCGTTATATCTCTGGAACACTAGGTGGCGCTGTGTTCAATCTTTTTTAGGTACCTTCAGGACATTCTGATGGTGATACATTTCAATTTTTGTGAAGATATGTCAAATTATTTAAAAGATATTGCAATTTATGACAAAATTCAAAATGGCGGACCGATGGTTTGTCCAATTACTCTCACTTTTAATCAATTTAATTTGACTTTGCTGAATGAAAGTATTGCTTTTTTTTAAAGAGTCTTACTGACCACAGACTTTTGAAATGTACTATATACAGTATATAAAATATTAAAATAAAGTTTTAAAAAAAACAATACAAGTATGAATTAATAGTCTTGCCAACCCCATATTATTATATTATATATAAAATGTGTTTATTTTCCAGACTCTGAGTCCCAGCAATGTGTCTTGGTCTGATGTTCTGGATGTGCTTGTTGATGTCCGGGTCGATCGCTTTAGTCCCCAGAGACTGAAAGATCCTGTCTTCTTTCGCTCATGGTTTCAGGGGCGACTAAAGCCCTTCTTACCATCAGTATCTCAAAGAGTCCTGTCCTGTCTCAGCCACAAAAACCTCACCTGTGAAAGTTACAGCATAATGTAAGTTACACTGTATGAAGTGACAATGTAATTTTGCAGCCACTAACATAAAAAAATGTAATACGGTGTTTATCTTTCAGCACTGAGGCTTTTGTGAATGCACCTTTACGAGATGGACAAGACGTTTGCCTTCCACTGCAACCCAATGCCACTCAAAGACAGGATCTGATCTACACAGAATTCATGAAAGCTTTCCTCTCTCGCAATGACACCGATGGTTTGTTTGGAATATTTTAATCCTCTTTTTTGCCTTAAATTCAACATAAAAGTATGCAAATGTTCACTATATGAAATCATTTGCACAAATATTGTGTCATGCCCCATTTGAAAAATCAAGTGTCATATACTACTCACTCTGTCTCGGTAAGAAAAACACCTGAAAGAGTCATAATCTGTGAGCGAGATGACATAAATAATTTGAGTTCACATTAAACTAATATAATGAATTACAATGAAAATGTTTTTTGGCTCTTCCAGATCCCAGGTGCCTTAGAAATACAACCAACAGCACGCAGTGGATCAACAGAAACTTTGGGCCATTCGTTCAGTCAGCTCCGCTAACAGATCTTGTGGCACTGAACAGAAACTTCACAGCGGTGAGTGTTAAATTACGCAGTCTATGCACATTTCCTCATTGTAAAAAAAACCCAAAAAAAAAATTGTGACAGTCAATTTGTTTGTCAATTTAGGTGGATGTTCTACCTCTGTTGGGTCTAAAACAACTAGTCGAGTTTTCAGCCTCTCCTGGTGCACTAACAGATCCTCAAAATGTCAGCAATGTCATGCAGTTTGTTAAGGATTGCCAGCTTCCTGCTTTCTTTGACCTCTTTTCCCTGAAACTGCAGGTGCAAACTGGATATTCATGATAATAATTTTTTTTTATAAAGAAAATAAATAAAAATAAAGAATAACTATGCTAATTCTGCAATGATATTATTTTCTCCTGTCCAGGCTAACCTCACACAAGATGTAAAAGCAGCACTGATAAAGCAGATATTTGACAGAGTCAACCTGTCTAATCTAAGTATCCCTGATCAGGAAGTTGTAGTCTGGTTCAAGGATAGAATAAATCCTCTGTTAGCCAACCTTTCAGAAAGCCTTGTGTCTCCATTGTTCAGAATCCTCAGCACAAGGGACTGCAATATCACTCAAAACATGTAAGAACCAAAGACATTTTTGGATCTGTACATTACTTTTATGTGAGTGTACATTGAAACATGTTCTGAGAAGACATTATACACTGTTTAATTTCAATTTACAGACTGCGGCTGTTAGACCCTGTTCGATCTTCAATTGCAACAAATACCAAAAATGCGATCTACAATAGCATTCTTCAGTCCTTCGGAGGTATTTCTTCATGTCTTTGACATAACCATCACATAAAAATCATTGAAATAAATTCCATCGTCCCTGTGTGATGATAAAACTCTAATAATAAACTCAAAAATTATATATATATATATATATATAATTTTATCAAATATAAATAATGTTTAGAAATTATTTTATATATTTTATCAGTATCTTGATTTATTCATCGGATAATATACAACATTTGATGTTTTTTTGTTTTTTTTACTTGTAGGGCAACAGCCTCTGAGGTGCTACAGAAACAACAGCTTCATCACGTTCCTAAACGAAAGCCTGTTCGGCTTCGGGCCGCTTCCAAATCTGACCACCTTCCTCTCTCTGATGCCACTACCTCGGAGATCTGAGGTACGCTCCATATCAACTCTACAGTTCTGTCGCTCAATGTAGATGATGTAAACCTAACTGATGTTTTATTCATGTATTTCAGCTTGTAAACTCTATATCTCCTTCTGAGCTGGGAAGCTACTTCACACAGCCGGAAGTGGTGAACAATGATTCACAAATCTGTGTCATCTTTAACAACTTTAACAGAACCCCCAACTTCTTGGATACCGTGAGTTTTTCTTTATTAGCACATAATACAATGTTCAAAACGCATTTATGTAGGGAAACTTACATGTAATAATATTTCAGTTCATTGTTTTAATTGCTTTGTTTAATTGTTCTTCTTTTGTTTTGCAGGTAGAGGTTCCAGATAATGTTAAAAGAAGCATCCTTCCCTGTGTCTGGCCTCTGGCACTGACAACAGACAATCAGACAGAGATTGATTTGTGGTTTGACCGTAGATTGAGGCTTTACTTGAAGTTCCTGAACAAAGATATAATAGGGTCAAAAGAAACACTGAGTGCGTCCTGCCTGTCATACAGGAAAATGTGAGCGCAAATGGCTACAGTGAAATTTATCTACTCAGATGTTTGAATGCAAAGTCTTTTGTAACTTTTAAAATGCTTTCTCTGTTCTTCTAGGGTCAATGTTTTAGGCAACAATTTCACCTTTAATGGTTCTCAGATTTCCAGTGGAGATGTGTACACCACCATCAAGACATATCTGAAAGCAGGTGAATTAGTCTTTTGTCTCTTTACTTGTTCTTCGCTTCAAGGGTTAGTTCACCCCAAAATCAAAATTCTGTCTTTATTTACTCACCCTCATGTCAATCTAAACCAGTAAGAATTCGTTTATCTTTGGAACACAAATTAAGATATTTTTGATGAAATCTGCGAGATATGGTTCTACCTTTGCAACGACCACTTTGACGCTTCAAAAAGTTCATAAAGAGATCGTAAAAACAAATCCATATGAATCGAGCAGTTTACTCCAAATTTTCTGAAGAGACTCGATCGCTTTTTGTGATGAACAGATTTAATTTAGGCTTTTACTCACATGTAAACATTGATCAGTGAACATAAGCAGAAGCTCAACCGAACGTGAATGACACCCAAGAACAAACCTCTTCTGGAAGCTCAAATGTGCGGCGTAACACACGAGAATGAACCTCATTAGTTACTCAGCACATTTGAGTTTTGTACTTTCTTTTCATTAAAGAATCCTAAACAAATGTATGATGGTTTCCACAAAAATATTAAGCAGCACAACAGTTTTCAACACTGATAATAATAAGAAATGTTTCTTGAGCAGCAAATCAGCATATTAGAATGATTTCTGGAATATTTCCAGAATATTTCACAATTTATTATTTATATTTTATATATAAAATGTTACAAAATGTTAATTTTCTTACATTTATTACATTCCAGACACTGCTCCAAAATGCTACAACTCCTCTGACCCATTACTTAACTCAACTGCATGGTTCGTTAACAACATTGGTATGTTTATAACTTTTATGAGTTTGGAAGATCTCTACTCTTTCGGCTCTGACACCACGGTATGAACTATATCCACTTGTTCACATAGACCATCAATACTTGATTTATCATCATACCATGTTTTGTGTGACATTATACTGGTGAAAGCTAATTAATACAACTCCTATTTTGTTGTTTGCAGATACAAATCTTCACTGTGAACCCTGAAAACATAAAACTGTTCAATCAGAAGACAATTCCGAGGAACGTGCTCAACCGCTACACTGAACTCGTCTTTCGACAAAACATCAACTTTAATCTGTTTGAGTAAGTTTGAACAGAAACCAGATCAGATTCTCATAGCGTTCTCCGAGTTCGACTGTCAAAGCATTAACCATGTTCTCTGTGCACTAGCCTGCCGTCAGTTTTGCAGTGTGACGCCCCAGTATCAACTTTCACAAAACTAAACGAGACTCAAACTAAAATTATTCTTGTAAACTTTAATTCATCTTGCTCCAATTTAGATCCTGCAGTAAGTATTTTGATTAAAACCTTATGTCAAGTATTTTGTTCATGTAACTGTGTTGTTACTGACTGATAATCCTTATATTTGTCCTCAGATATCTACAGCCCTTGCAGGAAACATCAAAAACATAGATTCTGAGGCTATCATCAACTTGGGAAGAGAAGTTGTTGGCTTAACAACCACACAAATAAACTCAGCACTTCCATCAGTTCTTATCAGTGGGCTCTCAATACTGAGCACTGCGTCTGGATGGAGCTTCGGACAAGCCAAGGCTGTCATAAAAGTGCTTATCAGTGGACTATATGAGGTAAAATTTAAGTCTCTAATGGAAGAAACTTCCCTTAGAAGTAGTTGAAATTAACATATGAAAATTCTTGATATAACAAGATATTTAAGTTACATTTAAAGATGCAATATGTACGAATTTTTCAGTAAAATATCCAAAAACCACTAGGCCAGTGTTATATATTTTGTTCACTTGAGTACTTACAATATCTCAAATGTTTCCAACTATTTGTAAATCTTGAGAAAATTGCAATTTTAACCAAGGCTCTGGGACATGTGAGGAGTCACCTGTCAGTTGCGTCATACCCGCGTTATCCGGTTTTATTTTGTAGAAACCATGGAAACACCAAAGACTTGAATATATTACATGTTGTAATAGACAAGGGAACAACTGTTTTGATATATTTATAGACAGTCTTATTGTTTAAATCAAATTTTCATGCCTCAGAGAAAAACAGTTATGTTAGCTACTTGACAAAATAATCAGATGCAGTTTTATTTTTAGTAACAGTAATACAGGATTTTCTCCATCATACAATACGTTTTAAAATGAATTCCATGACATTTATCAACAATGCCATCCAGCATTTATTATTATGATATTCTAAAATCGATATAGCTTACTGCAGTGTGCAACAGTGTCTCACAGCAGTCACCGAGCGAACGCACTGAGGAACATTATAACATCATTTTCAACACACTCAAATGTATCTAATATGATAAACAGAGCTGCGTTACCTCATACGCTTGACCGGAAAAGCGGAAGCGGCGCCGGCGACTGTGGCATAATAAAAGCTGTGCTTGCAGCGCGGCCTAGTTCAGCTCTCAACACTGGGTCCTGCTCTGCTTCATACTACAGTAACGTTAATAATAGTGTTGTCAAAAGTACCGGTACTTCAGTATCAAGTCGGTACTGAAATTTTGAAAATGTGAAGATACCAGCATTTCTGTAGTACCAGGAGTACAGAGTATCCGGGTATATTCGGTACCCACTGATAGGGCTGTGCCAGTATTTAAGTGAATATGACATGAGTAAAGCACAAAGCTTTGTTTACAGAATAAATAATAGGTTAGCAATTAAATGTGACATTGCAGCCATGGAAACAATTTGGTTCATGCCGAATGAGAGAGGTATGTGAGTCCATACATTTAAGCTTTGTATTCTGTTTTGCGAATCACGACATTCAGAGAATTTAACAATATTCCATTAATTATTCCACTGAACATGGAATCTGTTTATTTTCTCAAATCTTCACTCACGCAGGGGATTATAAACGTTTCTTCCTTTCGTTCGCATTTAGGCCTATTATATTCGCATTCTTTACTGTGGTAAAGTAGAAAAAAACACTGTATGACAGAAACCTTTTTGCTTGCACGTCAATTTCAATTTAACACAGTTTGTGCTTGTTATTAGACTTTATAAGGCGCGTCAAGTTTGTTTGTATAGCGCGTTTCACACGCGCTGGTGATTTTTACTTTCGCTTTCTCTTACAGCGCAAATCTAACATAGCCTAATGTCTTGCCCCTGCGGAGGATAAAACTCGCTCTTCAGACCTTTTACAACAAGTGTCAGTTGCTTGTAACATCAGGAGATAACATGAAGATATTATTAAAGAGAAATTGTCTCTTTCCTGCTCGTGTCCCACATCCCTCTCAAAGAGCAGAGCGGCTATATGACACATCTTTGTGTGGAAATAAAAAAACGAACGTTTTTTAAATAATATTTAACTTTCTTATTATTTAGGTTACCATCATTTACTGATATTTATTTAATAGTTTTACAGGTTGTAGTGTGTCCTTTCACTGACGGAATAGCTCAAATAAACATGCACGTCTGTTACAAAATGGACGTTTGAGCATTTGTTTATTTATTTATTTTTTTATATTTCAAAATTGATTTCACTAAGGTATACTGTATATACACACACACACTCCAAATATTTATATGTATGAGTACCATCATATTCAATGTCTTTAAAATAGGCTAGTTAAGTAAAATATTTCCAACAGATTTTCCTGTGGTACCGAAATTGGTACAGAGAACCATAAAATTTTAATGGTATTGGTACGACTACTGGAATTTTGGTACCGTGACAACACTAGTTAAGAATCGTATCCATGAACATGATTTTTGCCTGAGGCCTATCCCGATTATTTTCCCTGGTTGTGAGGTGAAGACCACATGTCCCAAGCTATGTCTTTGTTTTGAATAGGTCTCTAGCGGACAGAAAATTTTACATATTGCACCTTTAAGCGTTGTTTTTTAAAATAACCTCTTCCTCAGAACCTCAAAATCCTACACAAGAAATGACTTTTTGTACTTTCTGCAGTTCACCAGTTCCAGCAGTTTGCTGAATCTTGGATCCCTGATTGGAGGGATCCCTTCAACAATACTGACAACCATTAGGCCGCAAGAAATTCTTAACACATTTAAAAATACAGTATTTATAAAATACGTACTGGCTGCCCCAGAAATTGTTCAGAGGACCTTTGTGACCCAGGTATGTGAGCAGCATTAATGCATATTTAGACATAGAGACATTTCGAGTGCAAACCATATAAGGTTGGGATTTTTAATGTCTTTTTTTATATCTAGATAATCAAAGTGAATCTGGGCCCAGCTGTCCTACTGGCAAACGTTCCCAATGAAATGGCTGCTCAAATTCCAAGAAACTTTCTGAGTAATTCCTCCAGTTTAAGTGTAGATGATGTGAAATTGTTTAACACCAAAAAATGGAAAACTGAACAGGTACTATAACGTACAAAAATCAAAACATACATAGTTTTTCCATGTAGATTATTTTCCTGCTAATGGCCTATTTTCATTTAAATTACTTTATAGGCAGTTCTGTTCTTTGATACTGTTGCGAATGCTTTTGATAAACCTGATGAGTAAGTATTTTTGCTAACTTTTTAAACTCGTTTAAGCAAAAATACATTATGAATATGCATTGAAAGTAACAATGGTAAATGCATGATTTTTCTACAGCCTGTCAGTGGAAATTTTGCAAGGATTTACATGCTCGCGTGTACAGACATTCAACCAAACTAAAATCAAAGGCCTGATCAAAGCCTGCAGACAGAGAGCAGGCAGACCTAAGGTGGTACTGAGCGAGACTCAGGTGAGAGCTGACAAAAAAAACAATATTAAAAAATGTGTTCGTTTGAGCTTAAAAGCAAAATGTGAACAACGAACATGCTTTGTTTCTAATTGTTCTCCCAGCTGACTTGCATGTACAACCTGGTGAGAAAGGAATCACCTGTGGATTTTGAAAGTTATCATCCAGATATGTTGCTGTACTACAAGTAAGTTCTAACTGTCATTTTTTTTTAAACCACACACAAATTTTTCAACTATTCTGTTAAAAAATATATTGCTTGCAAAAGTTGTAAAATACTTTGTTGTCCACCTCAGTTATGAAGCAATCAACAAAACCACCTGCCAGGCATATTTTACTCAGGTCGGAGCAGCAGATCTCTCAATCTTTTCAAGCACGCTGAGAAGAAGAAGGGACATCTTGTGGAGTAAATATATAGATTGCTTTGTAAGTATCGTCCAATGATATCAATCTTTTAAGGCCCAGACACACCAAACGGACAATAGAGAACTAGCAATGAGGAAACTCGCTTGCATCTAGGCCAAAATGTGCTTGAATACACTGCAAAGACTATAGCCAGACTATTTGCTTGAGAAATAACCCTCTATACCAGTAGATGGCAGTAGTCTGTATTTGTCATTCCAAGAAGTGAAACCATCACTTTCATTTTTTCTTCTTGTACACTAGTTTGAACAGCCAATCAGAGTGATCTCTCTCACAACTGACTCAATCGCAGATTCAGAATGCTCAATTGGCCGAAAAGCCCCCAGTGGTGTTTTGACTTGTGCCAACGGTGCACAACACACTGCAAAAAAAGATGGCATGACATTGTCGGCTTGGTGTGTCACAGCCTGTAGATAATATGACTTAATATTTTATTCAAAATGTATATATTATTCAATTCAGGGCATTTCTGGAACAAGCATCCCGAAACAGAATTTGACAGTGCTGGGCAACTTGGCATGTGCTGCAAACAGTAACTTCATTACAAACTCAGACCCAGAAATCCTCGAGAACTTGAAGAACTGCAGTGATCTCTCAGATGGGCAAATATCAGCCATGGAAGCTGTTGTTATGAAGGGAACTCCAAAATATGGGCAAGTTATCCTGATATTAAAGGATTTGGAGTCAACTTATCATTAGGCAAAGAATCTTCAGTTCTGATTGTGTTTATTAGTAAAAAGAAAAAGAAAAAGTGCACTGGTTATGATTGTCTGGTAATGAAAGATTATGATTGTATTATTTAGACCACCAAGCACCTGGAATCAGAGAACACTTGGTGATCTGGGAATTCTGCCTTTGTATTTCTCACAAACATTTTGGAAATCATTCAAAGAGGTACACTACATATGAACATCATACACAGTTGAGCTACACTTGATTGGTTGAAATTGTAAATAAAACTAGGAGCACATTTAATCAAAATTTTACATTTAATTCAATGTGATACTTGCCAAGAGTGTAAACAGTTTCAAAGTAAATCCTACACCAGTTTTCAGTAAACACAGACTAACCTTGTATTATTTTAAATGTCTTGTTTTAAACAGAATGATTTACGCAAGTTCTTGAAAACCTTCTTGAAATCGATGCGTGAACGAAACACACCAAAACCACAACTGAAAAAGCTGTTTAAAGCAATCATTTTGCCCGTAGTAGCCAAGAGAGCAAGTATGCCATCTTTATCTCTGATTTTTTTTTAATATATTCTCATCTTTTTACAATTAAGCAATATCACACTCCCATTCACGATGTTGTCCTGAATACTGCATCAGATGGCTGCGATTCAGCTTCAGAAAATGATATTCAGCAGTACAGGATGATTGCGAGTGTGACATTGCTCGATAAACACCAGTTAACATCCACCTTGTTTTTCAACGTGAAAGCAATCTATTTTCTGTGCATGTGCGAGACTTCAGATTTATTAGCTGCTATAGGTAAATAACTAGAAGAATAACAAAGTGCAGTAAATGGTAAAACCATTTACGCCACAAACCAGTGTAATTGATTATGTGATTAAAACCAGTTTATGATTACAATAATAAGATAAAATAAAATGATAACAAACACCAGTTTTCATTATCATAACAGACTGTTTTTGATCGGCTAAAACAGCTGAAAGATTTGCACATTCAAGTTACAAAATGTGCCTGCTCTTATGTTAAAAATAAGGTGGATAGAGTATGGAAGCTTGTTTACACTACAGAATAAAAAATAAAAGAGGTAATTGTGACTTTTTATATCACAATTGTGATTTTTCTCGCACCTGCGAGTTTATACCTCACAATTCTGACTTTTTTCCTCAAACAAAATAAACAAAATTGTGAGATTAAAAAATCACAATTACCTTTTCTATTTTTGTATTCCGTGGCGGAAACAAGCTTCCATAATAGAGTAACTTTTAACCACAATTTCCTAAATCATATATTCACTTGTCTTTCAAGCGGGTACCTGTACCAAGGACATGATCACTAGTATTATCATCAGCGATGATGCCTTCCCCTTTGGATATGATGAGTTGCAGTTCAGCTACTGTCTGAGTGCTGATGTAGTGAGAGACAACCTCGCTAGCCTGTGTGAAAAAATTGAGAATAGCGCCTTCCAGAGAATCATTCTGGACAAACTCAGTGAGGTAATATGACATATATTAAGATCTGATCAAATCTTCCAGGATAACCAGGACAGTTTTGATGTAGATGTGTTGCTCTTGTTCATCAGACATCGCCAAATGGCCTTTCAGAGGATCAGGTCCAGGTGCTGAAGTCAGTGTCCAGGAACGCAACAGCAGATGAAATAAGCAAATGGAACATCACTAAAATCGACACACTGGCTGCACTGATGAATGCCAAAGATGGCGAATGGTCCTCTGCACAGGTGCAGATTTTGACATGATTATTATGGTGAATTTTACTTATTTTACAGATGCCAACTATTTGGTTTTGTGGTAATATATTAATTTATCTTTCAGAGCAAACAAATCATTACCAAATACCTAAGCGCTAACAATAACCTCACCGCCACTGAGCTGGCTGTAGTGAAAGGACCAAATCTCTGCTCTCTGAATGCCAGCACATTGTCAACAATCTTGCCTGAAAGCATACGG
Source organism: Elopichthys bambusa (assembly GCA_037101425.1). Taxonomy (NCBI): domain Eukaryota; kingdom Metazoa; phylum Chordata; class Actinopteri; order Cypriniformes; family Xenocyprididae; genus Elopichthys; species Elopichthys bambusa. The sequence goes on from CM074435.1 coordinate 25,038,223, forward strand.
TAAAGAATTAAACCAGATGTAGTACTCTGAAATGTTTATTATTGGTGTTTTATACAAACACACACTATTTCTAAAAAGTTTGGGGTTGGTAAGATTTTTTCATGTTTTTGAAAGAAGTCTCACAAAGGCTGCATTTATTTGATCAGAAATATAGTAAAAACAGTATTATTGTGAAATATTATTACAATTTGTTTGCTATTTTTTAATATAAGATGTAATTTATTCCTGTGATCAAAGCTGAATTTTCAGCATCATTACTCAGTCTTCAGTGTCACATGATCCTTCAGAAATCATTCTAATATGATGCTCAAGAAACATTTATTATGATTATTATTGAAAAAATTATGTTGATAACAGCTGATTTTTTTTTGTTGCATTTTTCAGGATTGTTTGTTGATGAATTGTTTGATGAATTTAATGCATCCTTGCAGAATAAAAGTTTTTCTTCCTTTTTTTTTTTTTTTTTTTTAAATCTCACTGACCCCAAACTTTCAAAAATTATAATGTAAATATATTTCCTGACAATACATGATGTTATACAGTCAAACCAAAATTTATTCAGACACCTTGAACATTTCATTCATTAATACAGTTTATTCACTATATTTAAAAAAATGGTAATAAAATATGACAAGATCTCAGAGTTAAACTGTGTCAGAAAAAAATAATCTTAATTATGTCAGATAACACTAAAGCAAAACATGGTCAGGTCAAAGTGTCTGAATAATTTTTGGTTCTAAATTTTTATCAATTTCACTGGTAGTCCACTGTATGAAGAAGTTTTATGTATAATATGTCATAGTTTACTTTATTTTTTTTCTATCCTCACTTACAGTGTCCTGCACCCACTAGTAAAAATATATCAAAAATGTCTTAAATGTATATCTGCATTGCATTTAAATGCTTAATCACAAGATTTCTCTATATTATCCTCAATAACAGGGATACTGATGCTTTGAATGTGTCAATATGTTCATCTGACAACAAGAAGACACTCTTTACCATCGCTACCAAAGCATTTCCCATGCCATCTGCCAGAGCCCTGAGTAACGTTCTGACAACTTACCAGCTCACTGAACCCTATCTTGGTAAAGGAGCACTTCAGTTGTCAATTCAAGCCCACCAAATGCACATTCACCTTGATGTATAATTCAGAATGATGTCACTTTTAACAACACCAGCTCTGGTTTGCACACAGATTGACAAATAATTTGTTCACATTTATTGTTTTTTGTTTTTTGTAGGAGGTGCAGATCTAGGTTACATTAGGAATCTGTCATTATATAATGTCAGCATGAGCTTGGCCACTTTCATAAATCTGGATCCAAACGTGATCGCGGTGAGCAAAGAAAAGCATTTTATATATTTTGTTATTTCTTCCTCTACGTTTAATTTTCATGTTTAACTTGACATCACAACGTCCACTTGTTTTACGTTACAGAACCTCACTGTTGAGGAGGTTGTGGGTCTTCTTGGTAGAAATCTGCAGGATCTGAAAACATTTGAAAATGAAACGGCCATGCAGAACTGGATCTCACTGCAGTTTCAATCGGAACTGGATAAACTGGGCCTCGGTCTGACTGGAGGAAAAGCAGACGCAACAACTGCTGTCCCGACAACTAACTCGACTGTGAAGGCTACGGTTACTTTCACTGCAACCACTTCAGGTGAGGTGTCCTGCACACTGTATAGCTATGTGTAAAAGAACAATTTACTCACCCTCATGTTGTTCCAAACCTATACTTTCGTTCATTTTCGGAACACAAAGGTATTTTGAATGAAATCTGAGAGATTTCTGTCCCCCCAGACGGAAATATGTGAATAAAAGCCTAAATTAAATCTGTCCATCATAAAAAGCAATGTCTTTATATGAAGTGTTTTGAAGTGTCAGGGGGACAGAAATCTTTCAGATTTCATTAAAATATCTTCATTTATGTTCCAAAGATGAACAAAAGCCTTGTTTTTTTTTTTTTTTTTTTGAATGACAATTGACGACACAGTTTTCATTTTTGGGTGAACTGTCCCTTTAAGTTTTAAATGCTTAAAATGCTGAAGTCTATTAAAAATCATAACTTTTTGTTGTTGTTTTTCAAGGAATTGGACGCAGTGGAGGGTCAGTTTTACTCAGCATACTTGTACTCATTTTTACCATCATCAAAGTGGAGATTATATAGTGGTACTGACCCCAAATCAGCCACACAGTCATTTTACCAAATAATGTATCTGTGACACTCTAGTGCACAAAATATAATATAGAATTATTACAATCTAATTAATCTGTCTGTAATCAAACATTTTCTTCGTTTGACATTTGTCTAATTCTATCATTCATCCTATTCATATATATATACTGTAATTGACATGGAAAGAGTAATTTTGTACTAATAGTCAAAGCAAGGAATGTACAGTATTTTGATTGATATACTTGTACAACTGTCTTACACAATAAAGCTTCTATATTTAAGTGTTTCAAATCTTTAGAATTGTTAAATTAATGCATTGAGCTTTTCTTTGTTTTAATATGACAAAAAAAAAAAAAATTTAAATGTTCTATGACTGGTACCTGTTTATGATAATGATCAAACCCGATTATGTAAAATGTAGTCCTGTAGAAATCAATAAACGGTACTCTATGATGAACAGAATTACAGCTATTTGGTTTATTCTTCCTTTGCGAGTTTTTACAGAACATTGTAATGAACCACTTATTCAGAATCTATAGGTATCTTCATTTCTAACATTAAAATCTAGATGACATTCAAATATTTGATTCAGTATTTTAAATATTGAATATAGATAGAGTGCTGGGAACTGATAACATGTAATCTGGATTACACAATCAGATTCCAAAAATTAAGTACTTGTTATAGATTATAATATGTTTTAAAATACTCATAATCAGACTAGTTACTTTTCTATTACATGTTATTCTCACAATGGCTGTAAATTATTCATAATTAATTTATTCTACTTACTATTTTTTACTTTTAAATGTTCCTTTCTACAAAAGTCTACTGCTTGTATATGTTCAGAAGCTCTTCCAGGTTTGTGGAACGTGACTATCACTGAAAACTCAACACTGCATATCTAATCAGCTCCAGATGAACACATTAATGATTATTTAAATTATCAGAGTCATTTAACCATGTATTACTGTCTCTGTACGTTGAAATGTACAAATTAATTTCATATTTACATGCAATGCAGGGATTCCCCCTTTTTTTTTTTTTTTTGCCAGCTGAACCTCTGACCTAATATTTTTACTTGAAGTAAGCACTTAGATTTTAAGTTAATAGGTTAGATCAATAATAAAATTAAGTCAATGATAATAATAATAATAAAATAAAATTCACGGTTCTCTGATGTCAGTTAATGGTCAGATGCAAGTAAACATAAAATATTTAATCTTTTTTTAGTAAGCGTTTTATTTTGATTATTAAAATTATTTTCATTTTCATTTTTAATGGTTATGATTTAATTAATACCTTTTCATTAAACTCATGAACCCCCTACAGTTCCAAACCCTGACGTAATGTAATATTTAATACACTTCATGTTGTTGATAACAAAGAATGGAATATATTTTCTTTCTCTTTGTATTTTTTATATCAACATGGTACAAGATTATCCTGTTCAAATCAATATAATAAACGAATTAGGTCAAAGAAATCTAAAAGTAATCAAAAAGTAGTCCGATTTTATATTACTTTCAGTGTGTAATGTAATGGGCTACGTTATTAACTTAAAAAACCCATAACCAAATGTTCCACTGTAATATATAAAATACTCTTGAGCCTTTATTTTGAAACAAAGTCGTCACGTCCGGTTCGTTCATTTCACAAACGAAAAAATAGCGCGATATATGCAGCAGCACAGAAGATGATGGGAGCAAGCTTTCTGTCTTCAGAAAAAACTCGAAGTCCGCCAGTGAAAGTGTTATCCAGCCAGCTGCGTGAAGGGAAAGCGTGCCAGACATCAACCGGAAGACCAGAGTATGTTATTAACCGACTGGGACCCGGCGAACAGAGCACGTTACAGGTGTCAGTGGTCTGGATGCAGGGGACGGTTTTGGAAGTGCAATCCGACCACAACACGGTGCTCGTCCTGGACGAGACCGGGAACTTTCTCGTCAGCGGCATCAACAGCGTGCCGAAAGGAAAACCCTGCCTGAGTCCAGGTTAGTCGCTTTTCAAATGTTTTTAAGACAGCTTCTGTAATGTTTAGTTAGGCTTTCTGAGGACAACCTTTCTTTCTGATGTTAAACACATCTTCTCACTGGTCCATATTACTGACGAAAGGGAAGATATACGTTATATCCTGCCATAAAACGAGAAACTACCGGAAAATAAAAGGTTTGTGAATTTAGTATTTTTTCTTTTATGTTATTACATTGTTTAGAGCATAAGAAAAAAGTGGGGAAAAATGATATTTTTTAAAAAAAAAAATTATTTTATTCATGTCCTTTGTAGTGGACAGTTTTTTTTTTTTTTTTTTTTTTTTACTTTTATTTTCAATGATTTTAATTTACAAGGATAACAATGAAAACAAACAAACAAAAAAACAACATTAACAGAGATGGAGGAAAGAAAATATACATGTATGCTACACAGCTGTATACTTATACATGCATATCAGTGCTTATTCCTAAATATCAATGAACATATACATACACGCCCATATACATATAAATACATATACACATACATGCCCCCCCCCCTCTTCCATAACCATGATTTCTTCAATAATTCCAGACCATTGTTTACAATTCAAAGTAGCATCTTTTAAGCCAATTCCTAGTTATAGTTTTTTTTACAAGCCACAAGAAGAATCTTGCATAAATATTGATCACTTTTAGCTACTATGCCTTTAATATTTCCCATAAGTAAAAACAAAGAGGTTCTTGGTATTTTATATCCAAACACTTCAGACATAACTACCTGCACATCATCCCAAAAAGACTGAATTTTCTCACAACTCCAAAACGTGTGTATGATCCGCTTCTAACTGTTCACACTGTCTCCAGCAAGTCCGCTGCCTGGAGACTTGTTTGCTTTTCATCTTCTGTGTTATGAAGAAGCGGATATGGCACTTCCAGCAAAACTCTCTCCGTATTTATGAACTAGTAGTAGTTTGGAGTATTAACCACATGTTGTACCAGGACTCAGTTTAAAAAAAAAAAAAAAGACATGAAAAGGCAAAAACAATGGCCACGTAAAATCACAGATCGGGGTCAGTGCATGCTGAGGCGCACAGTGCAGAAGTCGCCAATAGCTACAGACCTCCAAACTTCGTGTGGCCTTCAGATTAGCTCAAGAACAGTGCATAGAGAGCTTCATGGAATGGGTTTCCATGGCCGAGCAGCTGCATCCAAGCCTTACATCACCAAGTGCAATGCAAAGCGTCGGATGCAGTGGTGTAAAGCACACCGCCACTGGACTCTAGAATGGAGACGTGTTCTCTGGAGTGACAAATCACGCTTCTCTGTCTGGCAATCCGATGGACGAGTCTGGGTTTGGCGGTTGCCAGGAGAACAATACTTGCCTGACCGCATTGTGCCAAGTGTAAAGTTGGGTGGAGGGGGGATTATGGTGTGGGGTTGTTTTTCAGAGGTTGTGCTTGACCCCTTAGTTCCAGTGAAAGGAACTCTTAATGCTTCAGCATACCAAGACATTTTGAACAATTTCATGCTCCCAACTTTGTGGGAACAGTTTGGGGAGGATCCCTTCCTGTTTCAACATGACTGCGCACCAGTGCACAAAGCAAGGTCCATAAAGACATGGATGAGCGAGTTTGGTGTGGAGGAACTTGAGTGGCCTGCACAGAGTCCTGACCTCAACCCCATACAACACCTTTGAGATGAATTAGAGCGGAGACTGTGAGCCAGGCCTTCTCGCCAACATCAGTGCCTGACCTCACAAATGCGCTTCTAGAAGAACGGTCAAAAATTCCCATAAACACACTCCTAAACCTTGTGGAAAGCCTTACCAGAAGAGTTGAGGCTGTTATAGCTGCAAAGGGTGGGCCAACTCCATATCAAACCCTACGGATTAACAATGGGATGTCATTAAAGTTCATGTGCATGTAAAGGCAGGCGTCCCAAAACTTTTGGCAATATAGTGTATGTACTTATGCACTATTCTATGTAATTTTATAGTATAAATAGTATTCGCACTGAAAATCCCTAAAAGAAAAAGTGCACTTCATTGGACACTTCATGCTGTCACAGACTTCCTACGTACTGGCAGGGACGGGGCCGTAAGACTTCAGTAACAAAATAAGCATATAAAATTCATACACTAAACGGATGAGTATATAGTGCAGAGTGTATATTAAGTCATTTGGAACACAACAATACTGTTAGTGTTCCTTTGTGCGAATTTATATGTCCTGTATGACTCGTGAATATTAATTAGTTTACATCAGCGAACACGCCACAAAGAAAATCTTTTCACTATTGAGGTATTTTTATTTTTTGCATTTGAATAGAGTTCTCAGACTATCTTTACAATAAGAAACAAAGTGTTTTTTTTTCCCTTACAGGTAAATACGTCATGGTTATGGGTGTCATCCAGTGCCATAGTCCAGAGCCAGTGTTGCGTGCTGTGAAGATGGCAGATCTTTCTGAAAATGCATTGATTCACAGGAAAAACTGGATCTATGAAGTAGAAGATCTCCAGAAGATTTTGCCCTAAATTGTTTGTTTCACTGATGTGTTTTCTTTGCTCTCACAACATTTGCGACGCACATTGAAGGAGAAAAGAGAATTTACAAGACATGCACACGACAAGCGTTTTAAGCGAGAAAGCATAAACATATTTATTTTTATATATAATAAATTTCTATGTCAGTCTGATTACAGATAGAACTGAGTATACAATAGTTTCACAGTAATTATATACAAATGACATGTTACAGAGATTTCTTTACAATGGTGATGTATGTTAATACAATTATGTAAAATGTATTTTTCAATTAAATTTATAATGAAAAATGTGTATGTTAAGGTGTGTATATATGCATGAATACATGTCTGTGTCAGCGGCCCAGATACTCAACACCTCTTGCTAAGGAATGAATTCAGTGTAACTTGTTTCCCCGTATAAATACACAATAGGTGTGTTTAACAACTCCTTCACATGTTATGGAACTTCTTCAGATTCTCCTGTAGAATCCTAAAACGCTGCTGCAGTTCGGACAGTGGTGTATCACATCCTTCAGGTTGTCAACACAGAAAGGAATCAGGCAGCAGCCGTAGATACAACTATAACACAAGAGACATGAGCAGAACAATCAGGGGAGTGTCTTTGTGCCGAAGAAGAAAACGACTGTAAAACTGGATATTTTGCAATGCATCTTACCCAAAAATGGCCAGGCCTGCACAAGAGAGCCAGACTAATGCTCCTGATGTATACTCCAGGTGGGTTATCACGTTCTGTATGCATACTGGACAGTGTGCCTGCACTGGAACAGTCCCGAACACCAGACCAGGCTGAACGTACACGGTCTGAACCGATACTAAATGACAGTAACAAGAATGCTTAGAAACACTGTGCTGCGTATGTTTATTATTATTCAAAGTAAAAGATTTTCTTATACATTGACTCTTCAAATATCAGAGGCTTAATAAAAAAAAAGCTGTACTGGCACAGTATGAGAGAATAAAAGAAAAAGACACATTAACATGGTCAGTAAATGTAAGGCTAGTGAAAATTCCTTACAGTTACTGATCATGGCTGCATCTGAAAGCTGAAAACGCTGCCTTCGGAGGACGCATTCCAAGGGATGAAGGCATCGAGGCACGTCCGAATCAAAGGATAGCTTCACTTCCTGTCTCATGAGATACTTTCATCTGATCGATTTTTTGAAGGCAGCATAGATTTATCCTGTGCTTTCCATTAGGTGACAGCTGAGCTAAAAAAAATAAACAAGTCATCTAAAAGTGGTCAGTTTGTGTGTAAATGTACATTTTTGACCAACTGTTTCCACTTCTGATGTCATTTCTAGCAAGAAACTACTATTGTAGTGTAAATATTTGCTTAGTTCTCACCAAAGCTCGCTCTATTTTGCGGTAGATCATTAAACTGTTACGCTGCCTCAGAAGTCTGTCTGAAATCAGTTTCGTGAGGTGCCTTAGTGCGCAAACACTGCAAGGTTATTCCCTGATAGGGCAGCGAGGCAACAAGTCAGCTAAAATATATTAAAATATTTAATGTCTTATTAAAAAAAAAAACATTTTATTTAAATGTAATTATATAAAAAAAGAAAGTGTAAATATATTTTTTTAATTTAATAAATAATAATTATTTAAAAATTGTTTTTATTAAAAGATTTTATATTAAATTTAATTAAATATTTCATTTTCATTTATAATTTACAAATCTCAGTTGGTATTTCAGAAAGCAAGGTTAACTTACCATCACATATACCCTGAACTCTCAGTTGCTTACTCAAGGTATTCAGGTTCCAAAACAGAGGTGTGGAGTAATTTCAGTCAACCCGGAGTATGAAACTCAGAGTTAACAGTTAACACACAAAGACATTCTCAACTGAACGCCGAATCCAGGAGTCACCATGAAAAGGGACGCTTAGAAGAAGGCTGTGTCTGAAATCGCCCCCTATACCCTTACATAGGGCACTATTTGAAGGGAAAAGCCATTTGTAGTGGTGTCTGGAACCATAGTGGACGTTATCGAGTGCGCTCATTTAATCCCACAATGCACCGCAATAACAAGTGTTATGCTCAATGGCTAAAGAATACCCAAAATGCACTGTGAGGGTCATGCTTAATGAATCTGGCTGAATCATGGCTGCGTTCCACTCCAGTTTTAGACATACACTCGCGAACTTCCCTACAGGGGAATCCCTGCCACCATTTTGAAGTGTGCTCCACTTCGTGAAGTGGACGAGGGAAGTTTATACTGATTTTGACTAAAGGACCGAGTCTACTTCATATGTACACTTCAGGCAGCTCCATATACCACAATGCAACACGACTGTGACGTCACTGCATTTCGCATTTAATTTACCCCACTCTATGATATATTCATTATTTTTTTGAATATTTAAAACACCCCAAACACACCTATATACATATAGAATGCTGCATAAGGGAAAAATTAATAATAAATCAACTAGTGGATTCCAAGTGATCAAGGTCTTAGGACGTTCCAATTCAGCCCATTGCACAAGTTCCGCCAGTAGTGGGCACTCATGCAACGTAAGCAATGACGTACATCTGAGTCAATGAGACTGAGGGAAGTTAGTGAGGGAAGGGCATAAAAAACAAACTGGAACAAAACCCTGTGTGTCTTGCCAAAAGATGGTGCCTGCAGATGAATCATCCATCCATTTTCCAAAGCATTATAAATTCCTTTTAAATTGATTATTACATTGTTTAATTAGGGGTTGTACATCGTTTACATATTTCAAATAATTATTAAACAGCAAGCACACACTATGCAAAAGCAGCACCATCACTCCCTCAAGTGGGCAATTGTGCAATAATATAAGCAAGTAAGAAGATAAGGTTTTGGAAAGGAAATTTGAGGTAATCAGCCTACTCTGAGTACACTTACCCAGCTAAGTCACACAACCTGGAAGTTTTCTGGAATACTCCCCTGAACTAGTTGAAGATAGTAAAAAAAAAAAGTTTTTCACTGGAAAATCCAGATACAACCAACTTCTGTTTTTAGCTGGTCCGAGGTGGCTTATGTGGTTCATCAACAGAACGACCAGTCAGTGGGGGCAGAAGTCAACCAGGTTAGATCTGTCTTAAGACAAATCTTTACTTTATTCTTACCTTTTGAGTGATGTATACAACCTTTTTCTTGTAAATACTTGTTTTCTCTAAGTTTATAATTGTGAGGTCATATAAAGTCATGAACAAAAAAGGTGTAAAGGCCATTACCAACAGGACTGGTGACAGGTTGACCTTGTTGGGGTGGTGGCGGTGGTGGTGAATACGCCTGGCCGTAGGCTTGTGTTGGATATGGAGGCACAGATCCCTTCATATCAGCTGGAGCATAGAGCCCTGGTGGGTACTGTGGGTTTGATCCCAAAGCCTCCTCATATGATGGAGGAGGCGGGTATCCCACAAGTGTTGCTGTCTCCATTGGGGGTGCACTTGCCATCGCCTTGACTGGTGCTTCAAATTCATGACAACAAAAGCTTTTTAGTAAACAGAACAGTGGTTATTGTAACGTGACGTTATTCATAGCATTACATAATTCCCGATGGATCCGCACTTCACTTTTCTGAGAAAACGTATAATCTACAAAACTAAAATACATGCAAGCTAAAACTTCTCAGAGTTGTAACCTCAGAACGATAAAGCGACGATCGTTTAAAAGAACAAAACACTTACATGAAAGGTACGAACACACTGTTTGTTTCGTTTTCTTCTGAACAGACTCGCGAACAATAAGGAAAGCGTTTCCTGTTTCTTAGTTAGGTTACGCACTTACTTGTATTTCCGCAAACCGATGGGTGGGCTGAACTCTGTTCAAAGATTATCAGACGAACACAAGAAAGTGTCGATCATATGTGCTCTACGAAGTCAATATGTATACATATAGTATAGGTAAAGACAAGTAACGTTAGCAATTGAGAATTTTTACAAAAACAAAACAGACGTTTCGACGTTCCCTCAAGTTCCGTGTTTGGTCACATGAGTTACAGGCAGCGAGTCCCTCGTGAGACTGTCAGTGTTAAGTCGGTACTACTTTATTTTATGTGTTCTCGTATATCTCGAAAAATATCACCTACTCTTGGTTTAACGCCTTTGATAAGAATGATATAACTTTTGGTTTGGATAGCATTGTATAAAGTATAAATGTATAAAGTATATGTATAATGGATAAATGTATAAAGTATCAGTAGTACATAGTGATAAAAAAAAAATGAAAATATAAAAAATACAAAAAGTACATTTACATCCTTTCTTTGAAAGACGTGAAATTAAAAAGTAAAACATTTAGCATATAATTATATTTGTAGGTAGTGTAAGTATAAGTATATATGGTGTGTTTTGCTTTTTCTATTTTTATCTTTCTCACCCAAAGAACTTAGAAAGAAAGTACATATTATTCTAAATTATTCCAGCTGAAGAGAGAAGTGCAAAACATTCGTGTGCATGTCTGTAGGTGGGAAGGTATAGAAGTGTTTCATATTCACAAATAAATAAAATACACAAGTCTCTTTCCATTTATCTGTGAATGCAAAACGAATATCACCCCCATAGGAAGACCTTCTGTATTACATCTGCCTGTCTGAGCACCATTCCTTTTATTTGATTGGATATTAGCCTTTTTGCAGCTGTGATATCATTTCCTGTACAGTGACAAGCTGCATGTATTTATTTATTTATATATCTGCTCGGGCTGGAAATGTAAGCGACTGGTTTTAGATGTTGCTGTATATAACATAACAGCTGGATCACTGGACGCGGACTGATTGTTTATGCAGCTGTCAGCGCGCACGAGCGTGAACTGTCGTGAATGCGCGCAATGGTTCGCAAAACGTACATAAGCGTTATTCTTTGATAAAAATCGGCCTAGTTTTGGTAAGCTTGACTTTAAATTACCTTCTTTTCTTCTATTTATATCATTAATTGTGCTCGAAAGAGCTGTGTATTCCGTTTAGATCGCTGTTTTGTGGCAAATATCTATTTTTCCGTTCAAAAGCACTGTTTGGGGGAAAAAACGGCTGCAGCCATACTTGCTGCTGTCGTTTTTGTAGATACTTAGCTCTGTGCTGCATGAATGTTGTTACGTGTTTCGGTTAGTGCCACCGGAAAGGCCTCGTGCCACTCGGATGAATTCGAGCACGAGCTCCTTTAACACTCTGGCGCGTGAGCGAAATGGAAAGTCTTCGCCAAGATGTTCATATAGCAAATGCGTTGCATAACCTGTGGCTTCATGAAGGAACCATGACTTTTAATAACCCATGACGCTGGTAAAAAGTTGAAATGAAAAGTTTCTCGCATTTCTCGAGAGAATCAGAACATTTTCAGGAAGTTTCTTGGAATGTGATTAATGTACACTGTAAAAAAAAAGTTGTTTTTTTGTTGTTGTTGTTGTTTTTTTTTTTTAAAGAAAACTGGCAGCTGTCGTTTCCGGAATGTTTCTGTAAAAATGCAATACAAATACAGAACAGCCTGTAAATGTTACCGTTTAAAACTGTAGTTTATAAAAGATTACATTTTTTTCCCCTGATGAATTAACAAGGTACTAAAATCTGTTTTATACCTTTAACCGCAAGTAGCTTTTACACAAGCTGAGATAAACGCTTATTACAGAAGTACACAAATTACACTAAAATAATGCAATAAACATTTATTTAGCATAATAAGAAAAAACATGAATGTACACTTCACATAATTGATAAAAAAAAAATCTAAGAAACAAAATGATTTAAACGTTTAAAACATTTCAATGCAAATTATAAGATGATTTCTTTTTTATGAACAGAAAATGGAACATTTAACAGTACTTTACTGTAAAATTACATAAAATGTAAGGTTAGATCTATTAGTGTCACCCCATATAAGGGAGCCTACTGTTAACCAAGTTTTTACTGTAGCATTTTTACAATATTTTTATTTTTATAGTCTAGAATCATCCTGAGATTGTCAGTCTTCTTTTGTCTTTCAGATGTAGGAGGAGCGGTCAGCCAAACCTACACGAACCCTGCAGAACTGCCTCTGGTGGACTTGTGAAGGCCAGTAGCTGAATTTCCCTCGACTGTCAGGATGTCCATCATGGATCATAGCCCCACCACCGGGGTTGTCACCATTATTGTAATACTCATTGCCGTTGCCGCACTGGGGGCTTTAATTCTTGGTTGTTGGTGCTATTTGCGGCTGCAGCGCATCGGTCAGTCTGAAGATGAGGAAAGCATTGTCGGAGAAGGTGAAACCAAGGAGCCCTTCCTGCTGGTCCAGTATTCGGCCAGAGGCCCGCGGGTGGAGCACAAGACCAAGCTCACTCCTAACGGCACCGAGAGCCACACCTAATTCTGCCTTCGCAATGCATACAGTGTAGTGGGGCGTCCGTCAGTCTCCCTTAGAATATCACTCCGCACTGAAATGAATCCATTCTGCGTTTTAAACAAGGTGATAAATGAAGGCAAACCTAGTGCATGAAGTTGTCTAGCTGCTCTGCTGTTTTTTTGTTGTTTTTTTCGCCCATTTCGTGGTGGTAGAGCCCTGTTATAATGTGAAATCGACGACTGTAAGCGTTTTGTGCAATGCTGTTTGTTTGTAAAGCTGTAGCTGAGTTCTGAAGCTAAATCAAGACTCATTCTGTTTATTTGGTTGTATTTTTACTTTACAGTTTCATCCAGAGCTGGCTCTGGTTTTAAGAAATTCAACACACATTTCAATGGACTGATGTCAAAGCTTTTGAGGCTTTTTATCCAATTCATTCTTCTTTTTTTCAGGAAAATATTTCAGAATTCCCATAGAAATGCTTTATTGAATTGCAATACAAAAAGGAACATGTCCTTTTTCATTACAAATAAGCACTTCAGGATACCATAACTTGCCAAAATATGTAAACTGGCTTTTATAAGCTCTTACATTATGTTCAGTCATGTTTAGGATCATGTTTTTATTAGCACTTTTTATCTTTCATGTGATGTTCAAGTGATTTTATATCAGCTGGTTCCGGTCTAAAACTGCTAGGAAACCACTAAAACAACGAAAGCCAATGAGTGAGGTCTTTTTATTCTTGTTGAATACTGTTGTGGCCTCAGAGGCATTTGTTTTGTTTTTTTGTGGTTGAGCACATTTCTACATAGCGAGAGATCATTTGAAACTGTAAATATCATTTTTATAGATGGCTGAATGCACATCTGGATACTGAAAAGTCATTGTCTTAAGTTTTTAACCTGTTTCTTCACAGTATTATTTAATTCCACATATGTTTGTGATAACGTGATGTTTGCTGTTTGTACATGCGAGATGAAAGTGAGAGAAATGATTTATTTTTATACAATATTCATGCAAATGTCAGTCAGGCATTTGGAGAGAAAGATGAAGCCTGAAAAAGCAGCTAATATGATTTAATTGATGTTACTATTATCAAATCTTTAGGGTTCTGTCACATTTGAAGTCGACAGATTTTCTTTTTCTGAATTATGTGCTGTTCAATATACAGGAAAAGAAAAAACAAGGAGGACAGTACATGCATGTTAATTTAATCTGCATATTATACTTTTTAGTCAGTTAAGCGCTCAGTATATTGCTTATGTCACTCTAGCCAGTGTGTCTGTCCAGTGTTTGACTGTACTGAACAATAAAACCTCCTCTGTTACTAAGGAAATGTTTTAAATGTAAAATTTTTTCTCTCTCTTGTAATACTGTGCTTGAGTGATAAGCATTTATGGGCAGTTTTCTTTTAACATAAGTGAACTTTCTTAGTTTTAGGGTATGGAATATATTAGTCATATTGGTTTGTGTTGAAAACACTTCCTGTTTATGGTTTAAAACCAACAAAAAATGTCTGACGAAGACCTGCTTAATGCACCCATTTATAACTAATGCAAAGTTCATTAAACTGGATACACTTCACAATTATCAGATTTGCCACAAAGATCAGTCACTACAGAAAGATGTATGGTATAATATGCACGTTGAACGATTAAGATGACCACAGTAATTTACTTAAATGATTTGCTGCTAGGATAACAATACAAGACCGATGGACCTTCACATGCATCTAAGGTCAGTTGAAAGCAAACCGCAGCATGTGCGTAACTGGAAGGAAATGTCACATATTTCTAGGTCAGTGTGCAGTGTATACTCTTCCAGCATTACAAGTTACGCGAGATACGTAATTAGTACAGTAACATTACACCAAAATATTTACTGTTTTCCAATTTATTGACTGAAAGCTACCCTGTCGCCATGTTGAAAGAAATCGGGAGTAAGTGGAGAGTTGTGTGAACATGATGGTTATTACAGACTAGTTCTAGACTAAATGTGAACATTTACTTCTTCTCCTGCATCTTATTCTTCTGTGATCCAGAATGGCAGCGGAGCTGAAATGCTTGTTTGAACTGCGCCCTCTACTGTACAGGCGTGAATTCGCATTTCCTTTAGGATTATTCATTTCACTTTTGGCGTGAAAGGGCCTTCATATTTGCCAAAAATGTAACTTTATTAAAACAAACAAACAAACAAACAGCCATCCCAGCCTAGTAAAAGTAACGCAACGCATTACTTTCCATAAAACGTAACTAACGCAATGAGTTACGTTTTAGGGAGCAACACAATATTGTAATGCATTACTTTTAAAAGCGACTTTCCCCAACACTGGTCTATTCATTGTTTTAAGTTTAGTTGAATACAACAAAGTATTTTATCTGAAAAGAAAAATTAAACAACTCAAATATTTGATCCCATTCTTTTTACTGTATTTAACATTTTAAAACAATTTCAAAATAGTTTTAAGCCTGGTTTCACAGGCAGAGCTTAGCCTAAAAACAGGATTAGGCCTTAGTTCAATAAGGACATTTAAATAGATTTTAAGTAAACTCTCACTAGAAAAAACAAACAAACATTACTGGTGTTTATCTTGAGATATGTCAGTACAAGTTTATTTCAGTTAAAACAGCTCAAACATGCATTTTAGCCTGGGACTAGCTTAAGCCTTGTCTGTGAAACCAGGGGAATATCTATCATTCATTTATATATATATATATATATATATATATATATATATATATATATATATATATATATATATATATATATATTATATTATATATTATATATATTATATATTATATATATATATATATATATATATATATATATATATATATATATATATATAAATATATATATATATATATATATATATATATATATATATATAAATAATTCTAATATGATGATTTGCTGCTCAACAAACATTTCTAATTAGTTGTGATGCCTAATCATATACAAACCTGAATATATTTATATTTTGATGAATAGAAAGTCCAAAAGAACAGAATTTGAACTTTACAGTCACTTTTGAACAACTTAATGCATCCTTGCTGAACAGAAGTATTACATTTATTTATAAAAAAAAAAAAAAAAAAAAAAAAAACAAGCAGTTAAATTCAAGTGAAATGAAATCATTACAGAAATGCACAGCAGGTCCAACCCACAACCCATCAGGAGCAGTTGGCAGATTATCGCCTATTCATGATCTCCCCCTAGTGGCTAAAACATGTCTTGACATTACCCTAATTAGTCATTCCCCTTTTTGCTTTTTAATAATACACCGATGTGGTATTACTTCCCTCACCGTTTAACTTTCAGGAACTACGCACGCCAAAAAGATGAAGACTTTATTGTGTTTATGTCGGTCCATATAATACCAACAGGCATTAACACAGCAAGCAGACAACATAGTAATTTGGTGCGGATGTAGAATAACCGAGAGATGCTGGACCGAACATTCCAAAACAAATAAAAAAAGGCGGGAATTTGTCACAGAAACATTCAAAGGGATTCTCAGAGGGCATATCTCACTATGTGCGTTATTTTCTTGCCATGCCTATACTGCACTTCTGCTCTGGGTTTCATTAACAAAATCCTGTTCTTGAAAAGTGATCCACTGTGCGCTATTTAATAAGAGAAACATAAAAGGCGTTTACTTTTAACCGGTGATCAAAGCAACAAAGCCGTGATTACTCAGAACACAAGGCCAGCTCTGTGCTTTCCGTGAAAACCCAGAAGGAGGATGTCCTCCCACTCCACGGACACGCCTGATTCAATACTGAACTCAAGACATCATAGTTCCAGAACACCCTGCATCAAAAGATTCAGATTAATTAAAACATTACTTAATATCTTTAAGCAGAAAACTATATTTGCCAAAGTCATTATCATTTGGTGCTATCAAGTGATCTTTTCTGGCTTTGGCGAGCTTCATCAAAAGGAATTCTCTTCTGTCCATCCATTCCTTCAGCTCCTCATCTCCATGTGCCAGCTTACAAAGCTCTTCCTCCGTGCAGGTGCCCTTGAGGAACCTGAAGGGGTCAAAACCAATTCGTTAATCGACAACAGTTAACAGTTACCGTGATACCTGTGGTGTCACCACATTAGCGTTAAGCTCACCGCTCGCAAACTTTGAAAGTGCCCGTGGGGAAGCGATACTGCCAGCAGTTCTGATCATCCTCAGAGTTGAACACTCGCTCTTTGTGCTTCTCGGAGGTGATGTGCTGCTGCCACTGCTTATCACTGTTGCAGTTCTTCCCACACAACCAACAATGGTTGCCAGCCTGATGAAACACCATTTAGAGGTTATGAGGATTGCATTCATGATGACTTAAAGGGATAGTTCACCCAAAAATGAATATTCTGTCATCATTTACTCCCCCTCAAGTTGTTCCAAACCTGGATGAATTTCTTTCTTCAGCTGAACACAGAAGATATTTTGAAGAATGTTTGTAACCAAAAAGTTGACTGTAGCCAAAATACTATGGAAGTCAGTGAGGTCCATCAACTGTTTGGTTACCAGCATTCTTCAAAATATCTCCTTTTGTGTTCAGCAGAATAAATAAATTCATACAGGTGTGGAACAACTTGAGGGGCAGTAAATGACATAATATTCATTTTTGGGTGAACTATCCCTTTAAAATTCTAGTTATTTTTCATGAAAGGAAACGTGTATGAATGTGCAGTAAATTACTATAGATGTTACAGTTTTCACAAATTAGCATTTTTTGTAGTTTACACCGAGACAATGATGGTATAGTTTTCAAAGACTTATACATATCTGCCTCCATTCAGTTAGCAACATCCAATTTCATTCGATCAATTCCCGATGTAAAAAAGTTCAGAAGCCGATGTACGTCACAATAGGAAAGAAAGCACTATCACAACTTCCGTTTCATTCCGACTTTACACTTTCATGACATTTATAACTTAAAATAAATGTTATTATATGTAGCAAATGTTTTATAGTGTATTAATAAAAGTTATAAAGTAATATAACAAACAGGACACCCATAAACCACTTTTTTTTTTTAAGGGATACCTTGATTTACTCACCCTCAAGCCATCCTAGGTGTATACGTCTTATCTTCTTTCAGACGAACACAGAGATATATTTAAAAATATCCTTAGTCCCCCAAGGTTTATGAAGTTTATTTAGCGTTTTAAAGCAAAAAAAAAATAATGCATCCATCCATTTAAAAAAAAAAAAAATAGTAAAAAAGTAATACAAACGACTCCAGTGGGTTAAGAAAGGCCTTCTGAAGTAAAGTGATGATTTACTTCAGAACTTCAGTTGAAACTTTACACATTAAAATAACTAGCTTCCGGCAGACGACCATACGCAGAATGCGCAAGTCGATTTGCAGCGGAAGAGTATCAGAGGAGAGCAGGAGAGAGCAAAACAAATCATCAGTCACAGATTATAAGTCTAAAACGATAATTTTTAAAGAGAAATTCCGATATAAGAGAAGAGGAGCTTAAATTCGCTGCACAGCCTTATTTGATTGAACCACAATAGGCGTCAAAGCTTACGATACTCCTACATCCTGCGTCATACATCGCGTCCGCTGCTTACTTATTATTTGACTTGTGCATTCTGTGTATGGTCGTCCATACTAGCATTGGAGCTAGTCATTTTAAATACGGATATTTTTCTTACAAAAACACATCGCTTTGCTTCAGAAGGCCTTTATTAACCCACTGGAGTCTTATGGATTACTTTTTGTTATGGATGGATTTTTTCCTAGGAGGATTAAGGATATTTTCAAATAGATCTCTGATTGTGTTCGCCTGAAAGAAGATGGTCATAAACACCTAAGATAGCTTGAGGGTGGGTAAATCAACTATCCCTTTAAGTCTGTATGCTGTAACATACAGCAGTACTACTTTGGTAAAGGATTTGCTCATGAATATTAATTGCATTGTGACATTTGGCCAGTAAGCTGCAATACAGATGCTATCGTGTGTGTGTGTGTGTGTGCGCGCATGTGTGTGTGTGTGTGTGTGTGTGTGTGTGTGTGTGTGCAAATCAGTTGATTCATGAATATTTATTAAGGACAAGGCTCCTATAAGGTTACCAAGCAATAGAACGCAATTAATATTCATTCACTATACCTTACCTAATAAATTATACAGGTGTACATACAGGTCGTGTTTAGTGCTCAAAAAAAGCTAGAGGAGCACAATGGACTGGAACAGATTGCAGAGGTCGAGATGCATTTTTAAAAGCTTTAAAAAACTAATTTTTGACCTGACACGGCAAACTGTTGTCCAAGAAGGGAGAGAGAAGGGAGAGGGAGAGAGGGAGGAGCAGACAAAGATGTGCAAACATGAGTATAATAGCCCTGAGTGTATGCAGCGTCCTTGACAGTCAGTGTTTTGAAATTTCCCTGGCTTTTGTTTACAAAATCAAAGACACTAAGAGAGATCAAGGCTGTGTCAGACGGAGGTGTGATAATGTTTGAAAATATGAATGCTGCTAAAAGTTTCCATACCACTTCCTCAGCGTAGTCTGTGGGCATGTGAATCTGTTTGCCATTCTCTCGAGTGGCAATGTTGGTGCTCTCCTCGCTCCAGCCCGGCTTCTGAGACTGCAGCCACATTTCATACAGCTGCTCCATGTCTGCAACTGCATACACAACATCATTATAAGTGACGCATGATAAATCAATCACAACATCAGTATCTGTTAGCACTGTGTGATAATACAAGTCAATCTATTTTACAATCATATCAAGAGCACAATTCAAAAGTTAGGGGTCAGTAGGATGTCTTTTTTTTTTTTCCTTTTCTGAAAGAAATTAATACTTGTATTCAGCAAGGATGCATTAAAAGGATAAAGTTTGACAAAAATAATTTGTATGTTACAAAAGATTCCTATTTTATGTAAATGTCATTTCATACAAATATTAAGCAAGTTTTCGACACTGATAATTAGAAATGTTTCTTGTGCATCAAATCATATCAGAATGATTTCTGAAGGATCATGCGACACTGAAGACTTTTCAGTAATGATGCTGAAAATTCAGCTTCGACCACCAGAATAAATTACATTTTATAATATATTCAAATAGAAAACAGTTATTTTAAATTGTAATATATTTAATAATATTACTGTTTTACAGTACTTTGATCAAATGAATGAAGACCGCACGCAAGCGTATGTTTAAGTATATAACTGGCTAATTATTAATATTGTTTGGCCTGACTGACATCTGCAGAACAGGAAAGTTGTTTGATAGGAAGTTATTTTGATTAGATATTACTTTAAAGGTTGACTATGTAACTTCTTTTTTTGTTCAAAATTAACAAAACTTGTCAATATATAATGAGCCCATACATTATCAATCCTTCTTCCAAAACGTGTTTTTGACTTACCCCAATTCACTATGGTAAGCCTATTATAAGCGTTTATATTTTAGTTTTCACAAGAAATTGTGTACATATGCCACTCGTCGGCGTGTCTCGTCATATCTGTAAATAGAGAAAAGGTTCAAAAATCATGAACCTCTGGAGAACCACAAAAAAACAAAAAACAAAAAAAACAAAAAACAAAAAAACACGCAGAACAGAGGAGAGTCTGCTGGCAAAAAGAGAACATGACAGCTCGTAATAATACAAGAATCAACATCAGCTTGGCTTTTCGGATGGTGAAACTGAGAAATTTGAAATGTTGTAAAAGCAATGGAGAAGTTTTTTTTAGTACTCAACAGGTGAGTAAGTAAGGGATAATGTACATACAGCTGGTTGTTATCACAAAATAAACCCTGACAGGGTGATCAGGACCTTGCAACAGCCTGAAGGGGTTTATTCTGCAATAACCAGCTGGATGTGAATTATCCCGCTTATTACACGGCCACTTGCCACTAAGCATGTGACGATATAAAATTTTCATGTTGCGATAATTGCTGAAGCTTTTATCATGGTATACGAATTTTATCATGATACTGAAATAAGTTGCAAAAAAAGTCTTGTCAAAGTATAACAGGTTTAAGGACTCTTTCTTGTAACAAAAAGAACTCTGAACATTTAAATACAATGACGCAATACACAAATTATAAAGTAAAATGTTTCAAACAAAACATTGCAAAAGAATTATAAAGAACAACAGGTAACACTTTACAATAAGGTCTCATTTAACATTAGTAGGCTCTCTATTTTCAAACCTTAAACATTAAACAAACTGTTTAATTTTGAAAATAAATAGCCTTCGAACAACACTTCGAATACAAAAAAACTGAATGGCTGTTTGAAGCATTTTAAATACTGTTCAGTAGCGCAGCTGCTTTGTTTACGGGGTTTCCGGGGTAACCGCTGCATTTCTGCTGTTCCGTCAGCGCCCTCTGCTGTCAGAGAGTGAACGTGCACTTTCATTCAGCGAGTCTCCATTAGTTCCGTCATGTGCTTCTCGAGTGTGCATGTCCCTTTGACACAGCATACAGTGGTGTTATCCATTTTATACGGTTGATGGGGAATGTATTCTTAAAATGTATTATAAAAATTTGAATAATTCATAAATTATTCTTTACAGTATTTTGAAGTGGCCACAATAACAATATCGTGCATATTAATTATCATGATATCGTATTACCGAATATCGGCATGTCTACTTGCCACATAATGGTAAAGCTACAGTTATGTCTTCAGCTCATCAGTTTGAGATCCTTTCCATCTAAACTGGTTATATCTCTTAAGCTTAGTAGTGAGTGGTTTATTAGCAGCAGGATAATCATATTCATCTGCAGAGTCATGCAGAGCTGAAGCACACCCAAAACAATGCTCTTCCACAAAATACAAGCAGTTTTATTTTTTAACCGATATAAGGCCAAAAGTTAAATAGTGTACCTTTAAACCAGGGGTTCTCAAATCATGCAGAGTTTTGCTCCAACCTTGATCAAACTCACCTGCGTGTTACTTTCTAGTAATCCTGAAGACCTTGATTAGCTTGTTCAGGTGTCTGATTAGGGTTGGAACAAAAATTTGCATGAAAGTGGATCTCGAGGGCCAGAGTTGAGAACCCCTGCTTTAAACAAACAAGGTACATAATACCAATCACTAGTGTTCTCACATTATGACTTCGATTTGATACCAGTCTAAAATATCTCAATACCAATACTGAATTGACACCACGGCAAAAACTAAAACACAGAAAAAGTAATTGAATAATATGACATAACTTAAAATTCTTAAGAAATTAAAAACTCACTTGACCAGCATGTTCCTGCCCTGCTTTTTGACCATTCCCTCTCCTTTATTTAAAAAAAATAATTACATGCCACAGTGTGAACGTCCTTACAGTGATATTTGCAATTATCACATTATCAATCATGTTATCAATCACACTCGCTTTATTTCAACCTTTCACAATTCTGAACAGGTTGGAATAGGGGTGGGTAATGTGAAATTAAATTTTGGTCATGAGTAATTATATATATAATTTTATATCACTGCTTATTTTTAATAACAAAGATTAAATAAAATTAAATAATTGTAAAGATTCAAATTACAAATAACAGTAACAAAACACAATAAAGATTAAACAGTGCTTTAAATTTTTCAGGCAAGCTACAGTAGGTCTGTATAAAATCAAGTAAGAAATTATATAATCAAAATGTAAAAAAGCACTCCACTCTATACACTGATTCTTAATAAAGAGATTAAATATGTTAAATTTATTTAGTCAAGCAGTGGGTGACTTATTTTCTTTTGTTGTGTGTTTAACATTAAATCACACAGACAGCAGTAGGTATATATAGGCTGCTGTCACTTTAAGACCTGCATGGGTACAATACATTGGATTTCTTTCTCAACTGTTTACGTTCACTTAAACTGTGTTTACCTGACATGCATTTTGACATACTTTTGATAATTCAAGCTCAATAATTCACGAAAGAGAATTGAATTTGCGATCGCATGCTGTCTGAAAGGCGGCTTTCTGTGCGGGTACTTCAGGTCTGAGCTCAGCAGCACAAGTAGCGCATTGACTTTTTTTTTTTTTTTACATCAAACCTGCTTTATTTTCTCATGCATGGACGTTTCTTTGTTAAATATTTTACTCCCTGCAGGGAGTGGAAGAGCGCTGCACACAAATCCTGACTCCTGCTGTCACACTTAAACCGCATTTCCACTGAAATTACCTGGAACAATTTGTCCCAGGAACTTTCCCCCCCCAGACATTTTGCTGTTTGAGTTTGCCGTCTAAAGTACCATGAAGATTAGGCAAATTAGTCTGGTGATGTAGGACTGCGCACAACTGCCACAACGTATAAACTTAATAAAGCCTGAACCTCATCATCAGCCCATCACAGACTTTTAAAAATGGTGGTTGAAATAAAATACAGCGTGGAGTCAACCAATCAAAATTCTGTGTGAACTCAACCAATCAGCTTGTTCAGCACCCAAGTCCCACCCCCGAAAGTTCCTGAACTTTGAAAAAGTACTACCTTGCGAGCAGGGACTTTCTGAGGGGGAAATTTTTACCTGAAACTTCCTGGTCCCTGCAGTCGAAACACACTGAGTACCACCCTAAAGTCCCTAGTTCCTGCGGTGGAAATGCGGCTTTAGACACAATTTAAGGAAATTAAATTGTCAGTCTTAAAGTACCTGTTCTAATAAAATGTGGAA